>CM076609.1:88324013-89752199 GCA_038502775.1 Hippodamia convergens | reverse complement strand
TTAAGAGAAGATTTTGAGGTGGCCTTATAATAATAGAGAGTTATCAAAACACAGATACAGGCTCTACTCTATTGAAGGACACTGTAACAAAAGATCCCTTAACGTTGGTCAGATATTTGAGCTATCGAAACGATTCAGTTCTTGCCAAATTTATTATGACATTTCTTTTATTTTGATAAATATTGTGGGAGATGTTTTAACCTAGAAGATGGCGAGAACTGTCAAAATAATGTATATTTTATTTAAATACGGCTGTCCTTTATTTGAGTTTATAAAAAAGCCACTTTTAAATATTTTACGAATGCGCATGAGTTAATGTCAGAATAGGGGAAACTTTATTTAAGTTAGGCCTCTATTTCGGTTTCTATGACTCTCTATTATATAGGCCCCCGTACTTAACTTTGATAAAAGACAGCCATATAAAAATAAAAGTTCCCTCATTCTGACAGTTCTCCAAATCTGTATTATTTATTTAACAACATCTCAGAACTGTCGAAATAAACAAAATATCATAGAAGTGACAAGGGATAAGTCGTTTCGACAGTTCAAATATCCGACGAAAGTTAAGAGATCTTTTAATACAGAATTCTTTCATAAAGTTATTCCTGATATGAGCTTCGGTAACTCTCTGATGTCACATTCTGGATCAAATTCTGAGCGAAATCTTAATCAAATAAGTATTTCGAGGAAAGTGAATACACAACGATATTGTAGAATTTCAATTTTAATAAACTGAATCCTTCACCGGTATTCTATTACCTTAACACTTCACTTCTACGCCTCACCAATCTGCCAATGGAATTTCTTGTTAAATGTGGGATTAAAATTTTGATGATACATAAAAGTTGAATTGACGTTCTTCACCCTTACCATCATTTTTTGGAAACATAAAATGTAATTATTAGAAAACTCTCGACTTGTTTTCGTTCCATAATTCTTTGTTTCGTCTTCATTTCTCTGAGGTTGATGTTAAATGCATCGACCTGTCTTAATTATTAAATTTTCATTCATTTCTGGTTTCTACTTTATTTTGAATTAATTCTCGATTATTTAAAAACAAATTGAAAATCAAACTCAAGGTAATAAACTAATATTATTCCATGAACTCATTTCAAGGGATAGAATCACCGAATTTTGAAATTCATTATGCAAGAAAGGAATGCCACCAACAACTATAGTAACAAGTTTCATCTTTTCCGTACATTTTTTCAATTTTTATCTGAAGAACCTTCCTCAGACCACTAGTTCTAGTCACCAAATTTAAAATTTTTTGATGAATGTAAATATACGAATAACCAAGTCAAACCGTGAGCATCGATTTACGCAACCCTTCATAATTCTTGGTCTTATTCGTAACAATTTCAAGGATGTTGATTACCGTTGGTTATTCACCAAAATACGATGATTGTGCGAAGTTGCTCTAGTGTAACAGCCTCAGATTCCTGAATAATATTCATTCAATTACTCGAGATCTACCGATAATCAGTTAAATATGCATTGTTTCGAAATGAAAGATAAGTTAAATGAAATTTCCACATGCAGTGGAAGATTCTTTCATCTCTATTACATAACCCTGTCAACTTTCGCTTGCATTGTGGTGCATAATTAGCATCGTAATGACATTCTTGGATAAGATACCACTCTAGTATCTCCGTTCTTCGAGAATGAACCTTCAATGACATTTCAAGTTCATTGACACTGATAATTGTATTGGTTTAAAAGGTGTTTTTGCGAACGTATTTACTAAACGCACCCTTGATCTTTCATAAAAGTTTTAAAGTACCTCGTTTAACAAACTAAAGGTATAGTACATATTGTCATTAACTTTACTTCAGTTCCCAATTTTCCAGGCAGAATTTACCATTGAATACTCACATAAAAGTTAAACTTTTAATATGAAAATTTGTTGGAAGGGGGGAGATATATAGATTGAAAGAATTTCAAATTTGTATTAACAATGAAACAAATTAGATGCTGTTATTCCTAATAGAGGTTGTCAAGTTCTGAAGATGACATTTCGACGCGCCAGGAAATGAGCAACAGACAGTTCCGAGGTAAATATACCTTGTAATAATAAAGAACCGAATGCTTTACCAGAATTGACACTTTAATCTAGGCATTATGTGATTTCGTCAGCTATTGAAGTATTGACATGGTCCTAGAAACAAGTTTTTATATATCAATGTTACTGTTCGAGATTTCATTGTTATGAAAAGGTTTACTCACAGCAATAAAAAATTTTATCCTCATTATCTTCAGGGAAATTGAAGAAAAATAATAAAAACCAGATGGTAGAAACTGAATAACAAAACACAAAAAACAGGTGAGAGTTCCTTAGGAGGAATTACTTCTCAAATTATATGTTGAAGTCAACGAACGTTCAAATTGTGCTATTTTGAATTCAATCGGATAATAACTGAAAGAATCATATATTATGTACATCTGAATACTCTGTAGGAAAAATTTTAAATTCTTCATTATATTTATTTTCTTTCTAGGATACTTTTTTTGCATATTCTGGTAAAGTAACAAAGAAAATCGGGTGCTGCTTGAGTTAGTTCAGTTTAATGATACACATATGAATTGTTTTTTTTTTTAAAAAAGCTAGCTTTAATGAACAATTTTGAAAAGTTCCATCAGTAAATTCACTTAAAGAATCGCCTGAGCCACACAAAGAACACTTTCGCCATTTCTTATCACACAATACAGAAAGACAAAATAACGCCGTACCTACTGTTTACAATATTCGTACGAGCATTCGCACTGTCTCACATTCAGATACGACTACGATGTTTCAATCTTCAAAACTCGGCAACCTCTATAAGGAACAATTTTGAACAGGCAACGCTATATCAACGTGTTCACAATAAAACAGTGCTTGTGCTGATATAAACTTTTTCCTATTATCACATAAGTGAAAGTAATTGATTTCGACCTACCTGTTTAAACCTGGCAATACCGTCCTTCGTCCAGGTAAATAATAGGCAACCCTATGTCTGCATATTCTACATGTTTCATACTATAAGTCCAGTATGAAATTTTCTTATTATTATGATGTCATGAGGCAAGAGCTGCAATTATACGGTTTATAATCGATATTCTTCAATTTGCTTATAGAAAATTGCGCTTGAGGTAATTAAGTTTTACACAAAGAGCGGTAAAATTTAAATTTCGTAAGTTTCCGACGATAAAACGTTCTCCTTAATAATGAATCAAACACGCTGTCATTGCGAAATATGCTTGTTCTTAAGAAAGAATGCAGTTGGGACCTTGTTCCTAATTTATAATGCCCACTCCAAATAGGATGTTGACGAAATTTTTAACCTAATACATAAAATTATCAAGTAGCTTTGTTTGCCAAATTGTCTTTTTGAAATGTACATATCATTTTATGGCTTTAATGAAAAATAGATCATCGGTAAATCGATTTACTGAGGTGCATACTGAGGTATGCAGAGTAAGTAATAAACAGGTAAGATCTAGCGGTTACTGTTGCCAAGTGTCAAATTCGGATTCACATTAATTCAATTGTACAATGAAGAATGCTTAATTTAGGTGAAAGAGATCGTATGATGATCGTTTATGATGATCGTGTGATCATATATATGGCGAAGTGTGTCAATATTGTCTTTTTCGTTCGAAAATTATTTAATTGGTTCCATACTTTATACCAACTCTGTATAAACAAGGACTGCATTCAAGATTGCAACACTCCAATCCTGTGAGTACAACAGATGGCGCTTTCAATATACTCCGGCTCAACATAGTACCGGGTCAGTATTGGGTATACAGAAATATATGTCAATAACTCTCCCATGACTAAAAGGAACGATTCCTGGAACGAAAATGTTACTGAACAAAGATCTCGAACAAGTTTTTACGACATGAATAAACCTCTGAAGAAACGAAAATAGGACAAACCAATTCAATAAACCAATAAAATAAAGCGACAGAAGCATCACGTGCAATGAATTCTACCAATAAATACCTCATTGCGCAATTAGATTTCGTAAAATATCACTCTATTTGAAATGGAGATTCGCAGATTTCCTAATAGAGTAGAAGGAAGAGATCTCAGGCAAGTTGATGTTAACCAGTTTAGCTGTACATCTTTCCAGTGGACTACCACAGAATTTAAAGAGAATTCAACAATATATGACAAGTGTTGAGAAGTTATTAGTGATTTCTAATCCATACTGGTATGTGCCTTGAAATAATTTTTTCAACTTCAGCCTAGATTGAATATAGCAATTTCAAGTTGATCAGGATTAACCCGGTTCTTTTGAGTTTCTATCGACATAATTTTTAGTTTTCCATGAAAGTAGGTAGTTGATTTCAGTCAATAACCGATTCTCGAGAAAAAAAGAATACCAAAGCGTTTTATTTTCGAATCTGAAAACTTCATTGTTGAGTTAAATCGTCAGCCAATCGAAAAAGCGCTTAGTGTTTTCAATCACATTCTTGTTGCTTGTTGCCACTGAAAACTTAACTCCACCGCTGATTCGTCATCCAAATAGTCTAGCAACGGTTCATTTACTACGTAGAATGTTAATTCTTCAAGATATATTGAGGGATACCAAACGAATTTGCAACAATAATTTTGCATATTCTAAAATTTTCTTCTTTATCAGGATCAACATAAAAGCCATACACATAGACTCCATTATCAAACTGATTCAGTACCAGTGACTATAATAACTTCATAGGATTACCCGGATCAAGAAATTTTCGATTAAGTTTCGAAAGTGCAAAGAATTCTTCATCAAGGAATTCAGATGAGCGCTGAACTTGAGTTTTTGACAAATAAATGAACCCAAATTTTCTGCTGCCACCACAAACGGGGTACGGGGTAGAAAACACTGATTTATACTCCGTTTCAAAATTATTTCCATCAGAGCAAGCCATGGAATTCCAGTCAGGGCCTTATTCCTAGTCACGAAAAGTTACTAAAAATTTCTGTGTGTTCATTATAGATGGAAATCAATATAACCTATAAAATGATTGAATATAATGAATTGGTTGAGGCTTTCGCGGCCATCGTTCAATGTGACATGTTCTTTCGAGCATTTAGGCCGTCGTCGTAGATTAGTTCTCGACGTTTCGCCAGTTCGAGTGTCTGGCATCTTCAGGAGTTATATTTCAGGAGATGTTCTCACTGGACTGAACTGCCTGAGTGCCACACTCAGGCAGTTCAGTCCAGTGAGAACATCTCCTGAAATATAACTCCTGAAGATGCCAGACACTCGAACTGGCGAAACGTCGAGAACTAATCTACGACGACGGCCTAAATGCTCGAAAGAACATGTCACATTGATTGAATATATTTTTTAAGGCAAATAACTTTTAAATTATTGATAATATTTATAATTCTAATAACATATACAGCAGCAGTATATTATCATTGCTGAAGAATTCTTTGTACAATGATATTATTTTCATCATTCTTGTATTGGCAAATTTTCAAACTTAGCTTCAATTGCGAAAGAAAAATCAGCTAAGATGACGACTAAAATATACAGAGCCACACTATTTCGCTGTAGATCAAGCATAGAAGTTCAGGATTGATAACAAAAAGAACGTGGAATGCTTCATCATGAAATCATGAAGGCTCTAGAGGAGCCTAGTTCTTGCCCTGTGTTATTTTTTCTGAGTATTAAGGTATAAAACTGAAATAACTTAATAATTTCATAGCTAAGTTATTGAAACAAATAGAAAATATTTGTTGACAAATTGTGAATGCTTTGAAGTGTGAAATGCTATAAACGAGATCACTTATTATTTGTATTTATTACTTCTGACCATTTCATCACTCATTAAATAATATACCCAATGTTGATTTCGATTGAAATTTAGTTACTTCTCAGGCAGTTCAAAAAAGATGTACAAACAGATTTATTCATTGTTTTTTATTTTAGGAAAAAAACGTGGTATAACGTCTCTTTGAAGGTATGATCATGTGAAATAGGTTTCCTTCCACTGCTCACTTCTGGCTGTAATGACTTGGCTTGTCTTCTTTTTCTCCGAAATTCTTCTGAAAACTGAAATTTTGAGACCCATTCATTTATCAGAGAAAACCTCGAAACAGTAAATGATTATTTACCTGAAATACTAGCGAAACGCGATTAATATTAGCAGAAATATCTGCCGAATCCTTGAAAAATTCACAGTAACAACTGCCCCACGTTGATGAATTTCCGCCATTTGCAATTCTGTAAGATTTGAGAAATATTGAAATCCAAAACTGATTTTTCGATTTAATCAAGAACATAAACATACAGAAATAAATTCGAAATATAGTCGGGAGTTACTCATGGGATATAACCAAAATATTTTCGAGATTCCACAGCCGCCCGAGATGGCAATCATTCAGAAACGGACTATAACTGAGTGCATAAGAGTACATCTCACAGAAGGAACAATTCACAAATATGTCAGATGCATAAATTATAAATGATGGAGGGCCAAGGATTGATCCCTGAAGTACACCAGAACAATCCGAACTTGTCGATATAGACTGGAAAAATAAGTTTGGCAAAACTTATTGCATCGTGGTTAAGCCATGGTGTCCTAATTCGGCCAAAAAGAGTTTATGATCCAGAGTATCAAAAGTCCGACTTAAAAGAAAGTCAGATTGCCTCATTGAGCGCATGCCTCAAGATTCCACAAATGTCTTTCCGAAAAATCACCTACTCGAATATCTTGGAGATGATAGGACGCAGATCATCCTATGACTTCTATAAACTAGAAAAAAAAATATTTCAAAGAGAGAATTGATACAAGGCGAACAGTATTCAAACATTTTCGTATTGATATAATCTAATTCTGCAGCATCACTACGAAAATAGCTTGATTCATATTCGTCGAATAACAAAAAATTCATGAATAGTTTCAGGCTTTCACGACCGGATATATTGACATTAAGAGAGTCTTCCGGGCTTATTGGCCGTGGTGAAATAATTCCTAATAGACCACGGCCAATAAGCCCGGAAGACTCTCTTAATGTCAAAAAATTCATGATTTCCGTATCAATAATGGTTACAGAATAATTTCAAATTTAATCAACATGGGTCAGTATCGAAGAAACATCATAGTTTTATAAGAATCATGAAAGAAACGATGAAACATGCTGTTATGTGTTTTTATTTTTTTATATTACTCATTCAATAATTTTTTCATGAAAGTTTCAGTATAAGCATTCAATTATAGTTGTTGTTGGTACCTTTCTTTATGTTCACTAATATAGTATCATCCTATTGTATCTACCACATGAGCGGATCCAGGGAGGGGGGAACTGGGGAAACGTTTCCTACCCCAAATTGTACGGGCCACTCCTAATATTTTGCTTCTCTTCCTAGAATTTGACATACCGAGGCTGAAATAATTACAAAAATATTTTTGCAAATGGTGTTTTGATTGAGGGCTACTACATTTACTATCGCCCAAAATACCAGTACCTTTAGGCTTTTGAAGATCTTAAAGTTCCCCTCGAAGTTCCCCCCCCCCTAAAAGTCGGGATTGGATCCGCCCCTGATCTACCACCAGCAGCTATACTCGTAACCTTAACGAACAGTTTATGTCAACAACTTACAATGGTTACAGGTCTAACAAAATAGTGAAAATTTTCAATATAACCTCTTTTCTTTTGCTGTGGTGGATTTCTCAAGTTGTCCCAAATATGGCATGGGAGCACTATTCACGAGAGTATTCTACCAGATATTTTAGAGAATGTTTTCCAAAAAGTTTTGGAGGAAGGAACTATATTTTTCACTTCTTGAAACAACTCGAGCATCTTACATAGTAATAGTATATTATTTAATGAGCAGTGATGCAAGTCATAACTCCCGCAGATAAAGTTTCATCAAGGGAGTTATGACCATTACTGCAAGTTGAATACTATACTTTATCCACAACTATAATAATATACATTCTTACTATCATACTCCAGTCTTGAAAATTTTTCATACACATTCATATTTGTTTTGGGATTTCTCGCGGGCAATAAATTCTGTAGCACTAGCTGCTTGTCTTATTTCTGGAAGTGTACCTACATAATATTCCATCCTCACTATCAAGGTCTTATTCAGAAAAACATTCACCATAATAATTAGGTGTAAACTAAATTTGAAAACGTCAGAATTATTCAAGTGACATTACTCCCATCAATAACAATAATGAAATGTTCCCTCTCTGTCAACCGGTTCGTACAGAAGCACAAAACTAGATTGATATTCGGTTATCAAATAATTCTATGAGTCTATTCTGATTAATTAGAGGGATTTATAGGCGGGAGTTATTATAACTCCCGCTGTTTGTTCATAGATACTATTATTTGCTCAAATGCAGTTGAATAATGAATACATTATTCAATAGGAGTGGATAAATTTCATTATTCATCACCAAACTTCTGATTCACATGATCTGATATTAACCTTCTTCCGCAGATCAGTCTTCTTGAGTCCTCGTGAGGAGATGGGAAAGAGCGACCCAGAACCAAGCAACCCGACAAGATTCATCCCCAAGGAAAAATACAACACCGAAATATACCTCCGAGACAAGTACAAATCCTCCCAAACCTACTACAACACTACCCCGAACGACAAATACACCGGCTGCAAGAAAAGATCCAACGTCCCAGAGAAAAGGGAGACCACCCAGTTCGACTACCTCAAGCACAACCTGTTCATAAAGTCCCGCGTCGGTACAGATTGCGAAGTGTGGCAGTTCCAGCAACAGAAGATCTCCTTCAGGAATTACACGCCGAAAATACTGAACCAAGAAGTGAATATGGGAATGTGGATGTAAGCCCGTAATCACTCGAGTAAGATTCAGAGTGCCAATATATGTTCTTCTCGTAGTTTTAGGAAAGAGAGCGAGGAAGAGAGCAGACGTTAATGTAAGTTTAGGTACAAAGTCCCCATCTACAAACTAGCACCAATCGAACCAGAGTAGTTTTAGTATCCAGGAAGTCCATTCGAGAAATTCAGGAGGCCAACAACCGATTCTTGTGGAACTCCATTCCCGTTATTCATAATTTGGGAAGAGATTTCTTGTGTGGAGGTCACTCTCGAATAAGTTTCGATATGTCTGGAATAGTAACAGCGATTGGAACATTGGTTGGTTTGTCAACGAATCCAGTAACCATAATTGGTTTGGTGCCAGTTTTTGCGGCAGGGTTGGCGTTCATGCGATACCTCCATTTCGACCCGGAAAGTCACCCTGTGAATGTCAGAAATGTAAGTTTTTTAAAAGATTTTTATTTTATCAACATGTATGACATTTAATAAATTAAGTTCTAAACGACTAAACGCTTTCACGACCGGATATACTGACAGAGAGAGAGAGAGAGTCTTCTGGGCTTATTGGTCGTGATCTATGAGGAATTATTTCACCTAACTTTTCGCCTTCAGCAGCGGTAGGCATCTTCAGAGACTTCTTGGTGTGATATTGTAACTCGTCCGCTGAATCTCCGAGAGTGATGGTGGATTCGATCCGGTGGTATTACTTATACCCCGGTTAAAGGCGGGAAAAGCTAGTGGATTTACTTGCGCGATGTTGATTTGCCCATCGTTTTCACTGTGTATAGGCTTGATCTCCGTTTTTTTCTAATACCGGCAACCATGTGCTATGTACCGAGGCAGTTTCTTCTTTTTTGTTTATGTTGTCTTTATTTTCATAAATCGCAGTGGCTTCCATATTCATCCTAGGATAGTCACTTTTGATGTTTGAAATAAGCTCTGCCTTTGAAAAAACTATATTGTGTCCATCTGTTAGAGCATGTTCCGCTAGTGAGGATTTTTCTGTCTTATCGAGTCGACAACATCGTTCGTGCTCCTTAATTCTCGTATTGATGCTCCGTTTCGTTGTACCAATGTAGACTTTGCCGCAGTCGCAAGGTATCCTGTGAATAATACTGGCTGGTGAAAGTGGGTAGACTTTGTTTTTGGTAGTTCTGATCATTTGGCAAAGTTTTTGAGTTGGTTTATAAACAGTCTCGATGTTGTTTCTTTTCAGTATTCTACCAATTCTATCTATGACCTTAGGGATGTATTGTAAGATAGCTCTTCTATTGGGGGTTGATTTGTGATGTGTTATTTTCACGTGAGGATATTTTGGTCTTATTGCCCCCTGAATTTCTTACGTATTACATCCATTGGCGATGAATGCATGCTGTAGATGTTTTGATAACTCCTCGATTCTGTTGTGGCTGATAATTGGACTTTTTGTGTAGATATCTGTCGGTGTGGGTTGGTTTTATTAAACCCTGTGCCCTAGTTTCGCATTAGGCTTTCTAGTTACTAAGACGTCTAGTAAGCGTAGAGCACCATACTTTCCCATTTCCATAGTGAATTGAGTATTTGGGTGCCTACAGTTAAGATGGGTTAAGAAAGCTTCCTATTCTTCAACACCGTGACTCCAAACGACATTTTTTCATGATTAATTTTTTTTCTGGAAAAATTATGTGGATGATACTTTTGTCGTTTGGGGTAACGGAGTTGAAGAATTGGATGATTTCAACAGTAGACACCCAAATATTTAATTCACTATGGAAATTGAAAAGGATGGTGCTCTATCCTTTTCTATCTTAGTAACTAGAAAACCTAATGGGAAACTTGGACACAGCGTTTTTATAAAACCAACCCAGGCTGACAGATATCTACACAAGGAGTCCAATCATCACAGACAACAGAAACGAATACTTATCAAAACACTCGTGGAGAGAGCCCGACGATTATGCGAGCCGAAATTTCTGGGAGATGAACTTGAACATCTATAGTCTACAGCATGCATTCATCGCCAATGGATATAATACGTAAGAAATTCAGATAGATAGAATTGGTAGAATACTGAAGAGGCACAACATCGACACCGTTCATAAGCCAACTCAAAAACTTGGCCAAATGATCAGAACTACCAAAGACATAGTCGACCCACATTCACAAGCCGGTATTATTTATAGGATACCTTGCAACTGCGGCAAAGTCTACATTGGTACAACGAAATGGAGCATCAATACGAGAAATAAGGAGCACGAACGATGCTGTCGATTCAATCAGACAGAAAAATCCTCACTAGCGGAACATGCTCTAACAAATGGACACAATATAGTTTTCTCAGAGGCAGAGCTTATTTCAAACATCAAAAGTGACTATCCTAGGATGAACATGGAAGCCTTTGAGATTTATGAAAATAAAGAAAACATAAACAAAAAAGAAGAAACTGCCTCGGTTGTGAAATTTTCATTTTATTTTTAAATGTTCTCTTAAAGGATTTTGCATTTTCTGAAACTATTTCACTCACAATCTCTGAATGGTTGTGCTATCTACTAATATATTTTTATTGATTGGTATATCTTGGCCAAGCTTTCTTATCTCTAAAGGCATTGATGTCTTTTTCTTGTGAGTCTTTCCACTTCCATAAATGAAGGAAAGATTTCAATTAATATTCTTTGATTTTTGTTAGTGCAGGAGTTTTCCCATCATGTGAACTATTGCTCTTTGCAGTTGGATCTTCACGTCTTGAGCAATATGTGTTTGAAATGTGTTCATTAATTAGTAGATAGCGTACCTAGGACACAACCTTGTGGCACCTCCTACTGAATTCCTGTTTCCAATTTTATTCAATTGTATGAAGTAAAATGTCGAAATCCTTTTGTATATTTGATAAGACATTTTTTCATTGCGGTTTTCTTTAATAACTTCAATTCCTACTGCATCCATAGTCTTTGTGGTTTCGTGAATACCTATCGATATTTCTGGAATAATAAGCGGAATTCATTTTTCAATTATATTTCCTTGCTTTCTTCCTTCTCCTATAAATTGATAGAATAGAAGGCTTCTTACTTTGAATGAAGACAGTTATATCATGTTTCTTCAACTGGATAATTGGTGGTTAGAGATTTCAGTGAAGAAAAGAGAACATTATATTAGGATTGTCTTCATACGTTTTTGTGCTGGGAGCTCATGCTGTTTAAGTCCTTGCATGACTCGAAGCCGCCCTATTTGCAATGGACTTTCTTTTTGTAATATTTCGAAAAAAAAAGTTTACTTCAGCCATCTTGAGTCTGTTAAGGAATTGGAGTGAAATTAATGTCATAGAACTTTCATGGTCAACAAGGCTATTTCAGATTGAGATTGACGAGAGTTTTTTATCGTAAATATATTAATTTTTTTCAGATGCATGTCCTACAAACTATATCTCGTATATACATTTCCCTACTAAGGAATAACAATCATCCATCAATTCATATTGAAAAATATACAACGACTCGTTGGTAGCATCGTTTCACCTTCTTCAAATAATAAATGTATTCAAGCGAAGTCAACGAACGAAGAACACTTTTTTTATCGTGAAATCACAAATCACAACCAACTCCACACGATCCAGTGATTTGCTCACTTTAGCATCAAGTTTAACTTACTCGGCTAATGGAAAGTTTCATAATAACCACTTTTGTTGTTGAGATATAACAACGATATTGTAATCCCCCATTTACATTGTAAGGTGAGTGATTTCTAATTGGCATATGTCAATAAGTCTGTTCACGAGTGCTGTTAGTACCAGATGCAATTTAATTTCTTCATGTGACCTTTTCACTACTTGGCTGCTGATTTTATACTTTTTCAAAACAAACTACTCTATTAAAAACGTTGATTTTTAGCAACGAAAGATGGTTATGCTCATTAGTTTTTCAATCCTAATTTGCGGGAACTGAGTATGAGAACAGAAATACCGCTATCGCTAAAATTCTACACCAGGAGATGACAAAAAATTCCTATGAGGACATGGTTTCGAAAAAATGATCTGACAGTGGCAAAAAAATCTCAGATTTTTTTTTTAAGTGAAATAATGATGGCGGTTCTGCGAGGATTTTGAGAAAACAAAGAAAGATTTTCAACTAAAAGTCATCCGTCATCTCTTTTCTATAAAAAAATCAGGTGTTCTGCCACCTTCAAAATTGAACGATACACCATTTCGTATCACAAATTCAATCCATTGATTTCATTTCATTGTCAAGTACACATGACAAGGATATTATCCATTCAACTTTTGCTACAAAACTGATTTCTTGCTCAATTTGTTTCGAAAGTGAACTAACCAGACGATATCAGAGATAAATAGAATCTCAGTGAAATGTGCTTCAACATTTATGTTATCCAAACCAGATCTGGTAGAAGTGAAGCAAGTTTCTCATTGACGACAAGAATTTGAAGTTCTTGAAGGTTAGATAGTAATAAAGGAATGTATTTTTTACTCTTATCACACAATTTGTGTCATTCGGGTTGAACTTTTTCAATAATAAGACATTATTATATTTATTTTCTGGGAGGTCTCCGCATTTTCCTGAAAACTTAATATAGTCAATCCAAAAATCAAAAAAATTGTCACGATTCTACAAAGTTGAATGAAAATCAGTTATTGTCTGACGAAGGAGTCTGATTTAGACTCCGAAACGTCACGCTTAAGATTTCAAAGTGTTTTCATTTTCTTTCTGTTCATTGTTAGGCAACAATTTCTTCTCGTAAAGTTTTGGCCCCTGACAAATTAGTGCTCAAATTTTTACGCAGGGGTCTTTCTTATATAATTAAAAAAAATTTTCTGATTGATTCTTATTTCAGAGACTGGGAGAGAAAACCCATATTAAGTTTTCAGGAAAATTATGGTGAATATCTTGTATAGGACAGTATTAATAAGTGGCGACAACTCCTTTTCATTAATTCATATTTTAGTTCAGAATTTAAATTTTTATAGGATATCTCACTCTGCATAATTCTCCCATTCATTCCGAAAGAAAAATTTTATCAAATGTTTTCAAATCTTAGAATAATATTGAATCCAATCAGAAAATCTGGCACGAGGTAATTGTATGAAATTTTATACAAGAAATGCTATATTGATTGAAAGAATTGAATGTCGTAAAACGTTTTTTTCATCAGGAGGTTGTTAATTTGATTTAAATTCTTCTCCTCAAACGGTATTCCAGAGTTTCATTATGGAAAAAGGAAGTCGGCATCAATACCTATTGGCTTTGATCTTCACAGTTCGTAACTTAATCCTTTGATTTTGAGCTCTGCAAATCGATATAAAATCTCCAATGCTGAAAAAAAATTAATCAGCAAGGGAACTTTCGTTGCTCGTTAAAACTCTTGGATTTCAATTCTCAGCGAAACATAGGAATTGAAGACGATATAATTGTTTTGAGGAGATCTTCGGTATATGACGCAAGCCTTAATATATTTAGTTTGTGATCAGAGGTACCCCACTTTGCCTAACAGTAAGTGTTTAGATAATGACCAGAGAAAAACTCTGAATGACCTTGAATAAGAAACATCATTCTTTTAAGCAACTGCATAAGTATTCATAGTCATTAACCGAACAGGTTAGAGGTAATTTATAATTTAATATTTTATAGAACCATAGTTGGTTTCAGACTTTTTAATTTGAAGGTACATAAATATGGCATTAAAGAAAGTGAATTATTTTGACAATTATTATCTATATTGTAATAGGTCTGAAATGTTGAGAAATAAGTTGATATTATCGGAAACCTTGATCTGTACGACAAAATTGTTACTTGATATTCGAGCTACACTCCAGCAGAGAAACATGACCCTCTTATTGACTACAAGATAAGACAGTCGCAGAATTTGAACCACATATACCGACTAGGTTACTTATGTTGTATATTCAGGGTAAAATAGTGCCAAGGGCGCCAGAAGTATCAGTTTAACACTAACGTACAATTTCAGAACCTCATGAAAGTTTGTGGAAAAGAGTTGAATTGTTGCAACTGAACGAAACAAAATTCTGATTTTATTTTGTTTTCCTGTTTTGTGATTAACCGAATATGTCTGAATGTTACTCATATTATTTTCATTTTGAAGATTAATACAGGGCCAGTTTCATAATAAACCCCTAAAGTACACTAAACTAGACAGCTGCAGTTGTATTTAACCACAGCCATCTTAAAATTGAAGGAGGTTATGTTATTTTCATGTCCTGTGGATATAACGTTCAGGTTCAAATTTAAAATATACACCTAAAAATTTGGGAAAAAAGACCAATCCCTAACTGAATATTACAAAAAAAAATGGAATTGATGACTGCGGCTTACAAAAGGGCAATAAAGGGAGCATTGCCTCAGATTAACATCATTGAATAAACATAATCCTTAAATAAGCATTTATTTTCACCAATTACATCAGCTTAATATAGCAAAATGACCTGTTATTATGATCGAATTTCTAACATGTTTCCCATTAACTGCATCAGCAAAAATTTGTTGATTATCACCTAATTCTTTTTCGAAATTATTGATAGGAAACATGTTATTGATATCAATTGCAACACTGCAGTTGCAACCATAATGAGCCATATGGCATTAATTGTAGTCTCATTCCAAATTTTGAAATTGGAAATCTACGTTTTCATACTCCGTATTCTCATTCCACTTGTGGAAGTTGATTTCGAAATAAAACACAACATAACTAACCTCAAATGAGTTGACAGTTGGGACACGAGAGGTTAGGAATTCAGGGCTAAAGGATCAGGGCCGTAGCTAAAAGCTTTCCCAGGGGGGGGGAGAAATGGATTTTGGCGCCCCCTCATTCAAAAACTTATCAAAAAATACAAATTTATGAAAGAAAATTGATATTGGTAGAAATTAATAATACAGTTCATCAAGGACTTACCTATAAATTAACATAATTAACAAAAATTGTAGATTATTGTACAAAAATTGAAAGATTTTCATAATGCAACTGCAGAAGGCATTGATATTCTTCCACGACTTCAAAGTTTTAGAATATTACTTCGCTGTACGAGTATTATACGTCGTTCTCATGAAAATAGATACAATAAATGTTAAAACAAAAAGTACCTAAGCTGAGGTAAAAAAAGAACGGGGTATCATAACATTCTTCGTATGATACTATAGAATCATACGATACTATCATCACTAGTATCATACGATACTATAGAGCCAGGGGAAAAAAACCTGCCAATTGATTTAATTTTTATCGAAATTGATAGAATATTTCCATAAAAAACAAGTAGTGATTTTGGATTGAAAAATATTGGTTTTCAGAAGTGTTTTTTCTCTCATAAATTTGACAGATAATGCATAAATTCGTAGAAGGAGGCCAACCATAAAAACTGTTCTAGAATGAGTTATTCTCTCACGATTTTGTTCTATAAGATGTGCCAGAATGAATGGATCTGACAAAGACCTAGAGAAATAACTATTTTTTCTAATTTTGTGTCAGATCCATTCATTCTGCCACATCTTGTAGAACAAAATCGTGAGAGAATAACTCATTCTAGAACAGTTTTTATGGTTATATTGATAATTACATGTTTATTCCCCCTCTACTTGGATTTAGTGATTATCTGTCAAATTTATGAAAGAGAAAACAGTTCAGCCAATCAATATTTGTCAATAGGAAAATCATTGAACGATATTTATGGAAATATTAATTAATATTTAGTTAATAAAAACTGAGAAAATTGAAAAGAATAATAGATAAAACTCGTACAAAAGGGTTATTCGTTCAAAAATTTGAATTTTAGAAACGTGGAAAAATATTTGGTGGTGCCTTCTGCACTTGTATTATAAATAACTATTATCGGAATATTGAATCATTGAATGAATAAATTTCAGCGTGGTGTTTGTTACTATTACCATAAAAACTTTGATGACACCCCATTGAGAATTCTATGGAAATATAATGAACATTCAAGTTTTATAGACACTGCAATTCAACCTTTTTTCCGAATTAAAAAAATTATTGAACCAAAAAATGAAAAAATAAAGAATTCGATTACCTATAATTAAATACAAATCAAGTCTTTACGTGAAAAATTACAAGAGTAGAGAATGAATAACCAGGTGAAAAGTCAAGTTTTTGAATAGTCTCCAAACTAACGTTATATCGCTTGAACTTACATCTTTCGTTATTTTCAGAGACAATATTTCTGGCTTCGATCCGTGTATTCAAGATGTTAATCACATCTGCGCCTTTTTTCCTGATCAAGTTTTTTTTGAGCCCTCTTTCTGAATTCCGCCCCAAACGGTTCGAATTTGTTCTGGCAAGGATTCATAATCCGTTATTTCGTTCGAATGTTTTTCTACTTGAGACATCATAATTCAATAAATAAAAAGTTATGTTTCTCTTCCTTCTATTGAATGATTTTGACGAATACGAATAGTCAGCAATTCGGGGATTCACAGCATAACAATCTTTCCGAAACGAGGCTTTCTACAATGCCATCGCTGTAGTTCAAATGAATAGTCTAGATGGCATTGCAAGCAGCTCATGTATAAATAATATTTGGCAAGTAACATTTGCTTGTGACATTTTGCTGTAGTTATTCAATGATGAGAGATCAATTTTGCGCCCTTTAGAATCTGCTCTGGGGGGGGGAGGCTCCCCTCCCTCCCCTCCCTGTAGCGACGGCCCTGTAAAGGATACTTTAGCTGCTTAAGTCCCCAGATTGGGCCTTTAAATATAAATTGACTTTAAGAACCTGAAATGTGTTATGAATCTGAAATGTTGAACTTAAAGGAGCTTTAAAATTAAAGGCACTTTAAAATTGATTATGAAACTGGCCCTAATACATTTTGTCTATTTCTTCTGCATTCAACAATGTTCGGCATTATTTCGAAAAAAATTATGCCTGGTTTTTTCATAAGTTTTTCCATTTATAATAAAGTATGGCCTTCCGTAGTTGCAGCAAAATCACCGTGAACTTCTCTAGGTGCGCTATTTAATTTTTTTGTTAATCTCAGAATATATTCGAATTCTTTTCCTTTCCAGGTCAGAGCAGAGTACGATTTTGTGGTAGTAGGAGGCGGTTCTGCAGGAGCTGTGGTTGCATCTCGCCTCTCGGAAATCAGCAATTGGACCGTGCTGTTGCTGGAGGCAGGCGGCGATGAGAACGAAATTTCGGATATTCCGTCCCTGGCCGGATACACTCAAATGACAGAGATGGACTGGATGTACCAAACGTCACCGCCGGGCGAGTCTGCGTACTGTCTTGCCATGATCGGGGATCGCTGCAATTGGCCCAGGGGTAAAGTAAGTCTCTTCAGATAATTCAAACTGTTTTAAACTGAGTTGCAGCAACTTCCATTTAAATTCAATGCTCCATTACAATTTGAATCCTTCATTAAATCGGATATTCCATAAACGGTAGCCATGGATACTCCGTTTAAGCATTGAGTATTAATATTTATACTCAATGGTTTAATTGAGAATTAAGCTTTTAAAATAGCATTAAATTCTAATGGACGTTACTGCAACTCAGAGAAAATCTTTCAATAGAGGAGGAAAGGAAGGATTAATGGTCATCGAAGGCATTGCTTGAGTGGCGAACAGAAGTAGCCATCTTGGTAGCCCTTCTGTGACTCATTATTGGCTTTTTTCTTTCGAAGAAAACTGTCTCGGGTGATTCTTTTTTAACAAATAGTTCGCTGTGTTGCGTGTGGTTGTACTCAGAATATAACCTCCAATCTAAAAATTCATTTTCATCACTTAAATTCGTTGTAAGATAATTATAAAATATCCGCTCACATAACCTAATCTTACGAACCACCCTTAGGAGTACTGAATTAAAAATGACTTTTATTTGGTCGATAATCAATTGTTCCATCTACGTGTTTTTTATTATTATATAACAAAATCAAAGTCCCTTTATTGTCATGGTCTGTATTCTTGAACAAGCGCAAATATGAAAATTATTTCAAAACTTTCAGTTTTCTTCTGTTGAGAAACGAGTTATGAAATGTTCAAAGTTAGTGAATTAGACGAATTTCGAAATAATACCAAACCAAACATGCTAATTTGTTTCAATCCACTGAAGATTGCTCAGAGCAAACCTCTCCCAGTGTGGGGGGATATCAGTCTTCGACTCAAAATTTTTGGAATTAACAATAATAATAGGTAATAATTTAATTTTTTCTGTGACGGGAATAAAATTTAACATTTTATCTTTTTTGATATAGGTCATAAAAAAATACTTTGTGCCAGTTGAAGAATTGAATTTCACAGTGATAATTTCCTGGCTTCAAAATGTTGTTATATTGATTCGTCGTTTTTCCCGTCACAGAAAAAAAAATTGTGTATTATTACGGGAAAAAATGTTAGATTTCAGCTCTCGCTTTCCAGTAGCCCTCCGCTTCTCATCGGGAAACAATACAACCTCGAGCTAAAATCTAATACTTTTTTCCCTTGTAAAATGAATAACTTTTAGTTTTTATACAGGAACAAAAAAATTTCATATCATGCTTTCAATTTTCAAGATACATAATCAGAATCATATACAGACACCTAATTATTTATATTTTTTGTTTATGGATTTTGTTTCTGTTTGAATGAATATAATTGTCTTGAGATTACAATGCCCATATCCCATTTACGTGAAAAATGTTTGAAATTCAAAAGCTCTTCAAACTCTTGAAAAAATAATTGCCAAAAAAGACTCAATTTGGAAATGATCACAAAAAGGATCCTAGATCCTTCGGTCTAATGGATAATGACAATTATATTCCACCAGACGTTTGTACTATTATTTCTTTCCGAAAACCGGAAGAAATTGGCAGACCTTCGCGGACGCCTTTGTGGAGCACTAATGCTCCTTCCTCTCATTATGAATTAAATGGTTTGAACCCTTTCCAGTCCGGAGATACAATTTGGCATCATCAGAAAAAAGTGCTCATATCAATAACTAGATGTAACTGAAAACCTTTTTGTTGCTTTTTCGTAATCCTAGAGAGAGCATCAGTTGTATGAACATCAATAATTTCAACTTTAAAGTTTTTTTATGCCATTTTGCAGATTTGCATTTCTCAATGCTAACCAAAAAAGTAAATAGTTAACTTTCGAAAATGGGTACTTTCGAAATGCGCTTAATAGAGAATTAATAGAGACTTCATTTTATACAATACTCATTTTTATCTACGAAAATTAAGACTACGGCGGAATACCACTCCCACAAAATCATGATTCCATATGAATTCATAGGATTTCTTAAGATACAGAAATATTCTTTCACATTGAATACCTACGAAGGGTTATTCACGAATAGCTCTATCGAGCTCTATAGAATATTTTTAGGAAAGACACAAGATTCAGGATTGAAACGTGTGCTTCAAGTAAGAAGACGACTTCTCGTATATTATTTGAAGTGACATCAACTATCGTTTTTCAAATGGGAATACTCATTTTTTATTGCATAAATAGATTCTCTATTGAATTCTGAGTCTTTCTCATTCCAAAAGTTTGAATTTTCCCGAGAAATTTCTCTTTGAATGAGGAAATACGAAAACACAATCTCTTAATTGAACTCTGTTGAAATACAGACCACTTCGAAGTTTTTTCATTAAAAATTCTCATTTTTGAGAATCTTCAAGATGAAATGTTGAAACTTCTTTTCCGATAGCGTGATTTTCAGAATATGACACAGGAGGAACCCCATTTTTTCGAAGCATTTTCAAAGTCTTCGTCAAAAAATAATAGGAGCATACTTCCAAGAATTTTATCCCAAAATGAATATTTTTCGAGATATTCAGGGAAACGATTTCTACTTTTCAATCTCATTCCGAAATGTATTTTTCACTGGAAAATAATTAGCTGTCAAGTGAAATTTTTGGAAATCTCTGTTATCGAGAAAATATTTTCTTATACTTCAGACGAGTTCAGTTTTTCTTTATTTTTTGGAGCTTAGGATAATTCCCGCAAATTCTTAATTCTGGAGATTCATGGTAGGAAAATTTGAATTTTCAGTAATGAAATTGTTACATGTTCCGTTAATTATTCTTTCAAAAGCATTGAAAATGATTACAAATTATTTTTTCTGCCTTTACGTTAACCCCACTACTGAACACAACTGAAGAAAATATTTTCTCGATAAAAGAGATTTCCAAAAATTTCACTTGACCGCTAATTATTGTCCAGTAGAAGAACACATTCGGAATGAGATTGAAAATTGAAGACAAAATCGTTTCTCCTGAATTTCTCGAAAAATATTCATTTTGGGATAAAAGTCCTATTATTTTTTGAAGAAGATTTCGAAAATATTTCGAAAAAATGGGGTTCCAATTAAAAAAAAAATATTTTTTCATGTTTCGTTCTAACTTTGACAAAGAATTTGTGACCTCCTGTAACATATCTTGAAAATCACGCTATCGAAAGAGAAGCGTCAGCCTTTCTTCTCGGAGATTCTCAAAAAAATTTTTAATGAAAAACCTCGAAGTTTCAATTTTTTTTCGTATATCCCCATTTAATTAGAATTTTCTCGGAAAAATTCAAACTTTTAGAATCAAAAAAACTCAGAATTTAATGGAGAATCTATTTATGGAATAAAAAATGGGTCTTCCCATTTAAAAACCAAAGTTGATGTCACTTCCGGACAAACCAGAGGAGTCTTAGAAACTAGAAAAAATATACTTCAAATTTCGAAGTTTTTTATAAGGATTTTGTCCTGAGATGTGCGGGATACTGATGAGGCCCAACAAGGCCGAAACCGGTATATCTCCCATCTCAGTGACAAAATCTAATATCATTTCCCCAACCTCATGATAAAAGATCTCTGAGCCTGGGAATTGAAAATGGTATTCATTTCGATGATTACTATTTTCAATTCATCTATGTTTCAAAAATGTTCTCGATGTGGCCTCCGTAAAGGCAAAGAATTTTCTTTTTCTTAAAAGTCGTCTTCTTACTTGAAGCGCACCTTTAGAATTTCAATTCTGAATCTTTCCTTAAAATATTTTATAGAGCCATATTCGTAAATAACCATGTATAATTGAATAAATGAACATACAAAAATTGACGTGCGTGTTAAGTTGACGGAAAATGAAAATATGCCTCTTTTTCTATATTTGGAAGGACATAGTTCGGATAATTAGTAAACATTAACACACATTAACCATTACAGACGGAAAGACCAAAATAATGCGGAGTGGCTAAGCTCACTGAGAGTGTCAGGTGTCAGATATGACAAATTTGCACATTCAGACTCAATATAAACTAATATAAATGTGATCAAATAAATGTTTATTTTATAAGGAAATTGGTTTTTTTCTGAGGCATGAAAACAAGCGCGAAACAAAAAAAAAGTAGAGTCGTAGAGAATATACCTCCTACTTTCCTCTGATCTGCCATTGTCACATTGAACGATGGCCGCGAAAGCCTCAACCAATTCAATCTAGTAGTTGTTGAGCAAATGACAAACAAATAATGAATACAGAAATTGGGCGAATATATCAACTAAATACTTCTTTTTTTCAGGTACTTGGAGGCTCCAGCGTTCTAAATGCCATGATCTACGTCCGCGGAAACAAGCTAGACTACGACAGATGGGCTGAAGACGGAAACATAGGATGGTCCTACGACGAAGTGTTGCCATACTTCCTCAAAAGCGAGGATAACCGAAACCCATACCTCACCAAAACCCCCTACCACAACACTGGCGGATACCTCACCGTCCAAGAATCACCTTGGAGGACCCCCTTATCCATTGCATTCCTCCAAGCTGGTAGAGAACTCGGCTACGACATCCGGGATTGCAACGGCGCGAAACAAACAGGATTCATGCTTTCTCAGGGTACCATACGAAGAGGTTCCAGATGTTCAACAGCGAAAGCCTTCTTGAGACCAGTGAGAAATAGGAGTAACCTCCACATAGCCATGAACGCCCAAGTTACGAAAGTGCTTATAGACTCTGAAACCAAGAAGGCATACGGGGTCAAATTCTTGAGGAACAACCGATTTCGAACTGTTCGAGCTAGAAGAGAAGTTATCTTATCCTCTGGGGCCATTGGAAGTCCGCAAATTTTGATGTTGTCGGGAGTGGGACCTCGAGAAGATCTCAACAGGTTCAAAATACCAGTATTGAGCGATTTAAAAGTCGGGCACAATCTCCAAGACCACATTGGTTTAGGAGGCTTAACATTCATCATAGATGATCCTATAACGTTCACCAAGAGCAGGTACCAAACCCCTTCGGTAATAATGGAGTACCTCTTGAGGGAACAAGGACCGATGACTTCTCTCGGAGGCGTTGAAGGTTTAGCCTTCGTAAACACGAAATACGCCCCCAAATCTGGTCTCTGGCCCGACATACAATTCCATTTCGCGCCGAGCAGCGTGAATTCTGACGGAACCCAAGTAAAAAAAATCACGGGACTCAGAGATAGCGTGTACAATACTGTGTACAAACCGTTGAAGGAGGCGGAAACCTGGACTATCTTACCATTACTCTTAAGACCGAAGAGTACAGGTTGGGTGAGATTGAGATCTAAAGATTTCAAGGTGTATCCTGATATTAATCCGAATTATTTCACCCATAAAGAAGACGTCCTCACCTTGATTGAAGGCATAAGGATAGCTTTGAACGTATCGGCTTCACAGGCTTTCCAGAGGTTTAATTCTAGGCCGCACACGATGCCTTTTCCAGGATGCAGACAGTATCCTTTCGACTCAGATGAATACTGGGAGTGTAGCCTTCGACATTTCACCTTCACCATTTACCATCCTACCAGTACTTGCAAGATGGGACCACCGAGTGATCCAAACGCTGTAGTTGATCCTAGACTTAGAGTGTATGGCATTCAAGGACTCAGAGTGATAGATGCAAGCATAATGCCGAAAATTGTGAGTGGGAACACGAATGCACCAACCATAATGATTGGTGAAAAGGGTGCAGATATGATAAAGGAAGATTGGGGCATGCCCGTAAGGTAGCAGTGAGAGATGGCCTTAGAGAGTGTCCTAGTCATTCGAATTAAGCTCAATTGTACCTCGGATAAGTTCTGGTGGTTTGAACGGCCTTCTTCATTCCATTTCGAACGTCTTTATAAAATCTTAGATAAGTTATTTATGCAACTGTTGATGTATATGAATTGTTACTTGAATTGAGAATTTGTGAGATATATTTTAGTTAATAAAATTTGAAATCCACTGAATTTATTATCGCACACAAGTTTCTATAATCACGAGAGTTATCTTTCTAAAATTTATAGCTAAATTTTTTGGGAGACACATCACCTTTCGAGTGTTCTCGAAAACTGGACTTACTAAATTAATTACAATTTTCCACGTAGACTCGCGCAAATTTTGATGTTGTCGGGAGTGGGACCTCGAGAAGATCTCAACAGGTTCAAAAAACCAGTATTGAGCGATTTGAAAGTCGGGCACAATCTCCAAGACCATATTGGTTTAGGAGGCTTAACATTCATCATAGATGATCCTATCACGTTCACCAAGAGCAGGTACCAAACCCCTTCGGTAATAATGGAGTACCTCTTGAGGGAACAAAGACCGATGACTTCTCTCGGAGGCGTTGAAGGTTTAGCCTTCGTAAACACAAAATACGCTCCAAAATCTGGTCTCTGGCCCGACATACAATTCCATTTCGCGCCGAGCAGCGTGAATTCTGACGGAACCCAAGTGAAAAAAAAACGGGACTCAGAGATAGCGTGTACAATACTGTGTACAAACCGTTGAAGGAGGCAGAAACCTGGACTATCTTACCATTACTCTTAAGACCGAAGAGTACAGATTGGGTGAGATTGAGATCTAAAGATTTCAAGGTGTATCCTGACATCAATCCCAATTATTTTACCCATAAAGAAGACGTCCTCACCTTGATTGAAGGCATAAGGATAGCCTTGAACGTATCTGCTTCGCAGGCTTTCCAGAGGTTTAATTCTAGGCCGCATACAATGCCTTTTCCAGGGTGCAGACAGTATCCTTTTGACTCAGATGAATACTGGGAGTGTAGCCTTCGACATTTCACCTTCACCATTTACCATCCGACCAGTACTTGCAAGATGGGGCTACCAAGTGATCCAAACGCTGTAGTTGATCCTAGACTTAGGGTGTATGGCATTCAAGGACTGAGAGTGATAGATGCAAGCATAATGCCGAAAATTGTGAGTGGGAACACGAATGCACCAACCATAATGATTGGTGAGAAAGGTGCAGATATGATAAAGGAAGATTGGGGCATGCCAGTAAGGTAGCAGTAAGAGATGACCTTAGAGAGTGTCCTAGTCATTCGAATTAGGCTCAATTGTACCTCGGATAAGTTCTGGTGGTTTGAATGGCCTTCTTCATTCCATTTCGAACGTTTTTTATAAACATTTAGATAAGTTATTTATGCAACTGTTGATGTATATGAATTGTTACTTGAATTTGAGATGTTGTGAGATATATTTTAGTTAATAAAAGTTGAAATCCATACGAATTCATTTTTGCATATAAGTTTCTGTAGGCACGAAGTTATCATTCTAAAATTCATAGCTAATTTTTTGAAGGACACATCATCTTTCGAGTGATCTGAATAACTGCACTTACTGAATTCATAATTCATTACAATTTTTCACGTCGACTCGATTTTTTCTAATTGTATTTAATGTACGTCTTGGCATTTCCATGCTGTACTAGAACAATGGGCATTAAAATATCTGTATTTGGAAGATTGAATGATTATTTTTGTAATAAATCAATTGCAAGGTTTTCTTATAGCTACCATCATGAAAAATTTTGTAATATATGGTCGATGTCACACTTCTTCATTCGTGTCTGAAATATTGAGAGAATATTTTACACGGTGTTCCAAGAGGTGACTGCTTGACCAAAAATAAAACTAGTTTGTTAGATAAAACCTTTTAGAATACTGCTTTCTTGCTGACTTATAACTTTCGAAAGGATGAATTAATTTTTCAGTTTTGCATTTTCATCTGCAGGACAGGAATAAATATACAGGGTGTACCAAGTTCGACGGCCTATTAGGCGTTTCTGGAGAACTGGACCTATTTGAAATCTGAAAATTGGGATTAAATTATTGTTTGACATTATCTACCGATCTAAAATATTCTTGGAGCCTGACCACTTTCAGTTATACAGGGAGGGAAAAAAAGTTTAAAAAATTTTTTTTTCTGTTTTTTCTGTTTTCGAATTTGATAGAGTAGGCAGTTTTGAATACATTCAAACTCAAATCGTTGCATTCGTCGAAATACTTTCCAAAATATCGAGAAAAAACTGAAGAAAAAAGGGCGATAACTGTGTTCGGTATTATGTTTGTTATTCCTAACCTAGAAATCGTGAGCACAAACTGTTTTCACATTTATGAATTCGTTGAATGTGGAAATATTGTACATTTTCAGAATTTTGAAAAACCCGTCACAGGGTGTTCCAAATGTTGGTTCGAAAATTGGGATCGAACATTGACCCATAACTTTTTTTTTCAAATGAGAACCCTATTTTTTTATTATTTCGTTGGATTGTACGAAGAAAAATGATGATAATGTTCTAACATGTTAATGCTCTTAAAATTAATAATTCTTGAGTTATTCAGGATTTCCTGATTTCGTGTCATACGTACCGTCAAATTCACAGAATCTGTTTCATATCAACAATGATCTTGGTCATAGAAGATAAATTACTCAAATAACTCACTAGTGACTTTCTCTTTTCTGAATTGATTTATCATTGTTGACGTAAACCAGATTTTATGAATAGAAACAGAAAATCCTAAATAACTCAATAATCAGTAATTTTAGGAGCATCAACCTGTTGGAAAATTATCATCATTTTTCTTCGCAGAATCCAACGCAATCATAAAAAAATAGGGTTCTAATTTGAAAAACGAAAGTAACGAGTCAATTTTGATCCCAATTTTTGAACCAACATTTGGAACACCCTGTGACGGGTCATTCAAAATTCTGAAATTGTACAATATTTCCACAGTCTTCGCCTTCAAAAATGTGAAAACAGTTTGTGCTTACGATAGTATTTTGACAAATGCAACGATTTGAGTACGAACGTATTCAGAACGGCATACTCTATCAAATTCGAAAACAAAAAAACAGAAAAAAAAATTTTTGAAAATTTTTTTTTCTCTCCCTGTATAACTGGACGTGGTCAGGCTCCAAGAATATTTTAGATCGGTAGATAATGTCAAACAATAATATAATCCCAATTTTCAGATTTCAAATAGGTCTAGTTCTGCAGAAACGCCTAATAGGCCGTCGAACTTGGTACACCCTGTATATCAATTCAAATATTTTATGGAAAGCCCATGCTTAAACCTTGTGCACTTATTTGTCAACGGCCAATTCGCTTCAAAAATTGTTGCCTAACAATATAAAAAAATATCTCTTCGAAATAAGAAATAATAAATACCCACTAAATTTCATAGACGAAGTAATATAAAATTTTCAGAGGTAAGTTTCGAAGTAAAATTATAATGATAAACAAGAAACCGTAAGGAACCGCCAAATAGAGTTTTCGTTGGCTTGCGACAGTCATCGTCCTGGGAGAAATTTGAAAATTTATTATCCTGACTCCTGAGCATTTCGTAGGCAAAATGACTTCGTATTGTGAAGCACCGCGTTCATGGACTTTCGGAAAAACTGAGAAGAATTGGTTCTAAAATCAACATAGGAACCGTTTTCAAAGCACATGATTTGAGATCTTTATTTTTAAAAACTAAACGTAAAAAAATGAGTTTACAATATTCCCTGTATTTGTGAAAAATCAAAATGTTCAGAGATAAGAAAGCGTAAATATAAAAATAACATGAAAACTAGAGATATTGGTAGATCGCAAATTGCAGATCATGTGTGTTCCACTACAGGCGATCACATGATGGATTGGAATGAAAAATATATTCTGATGACGAAATCTAATGAGTATAATAGAAAAATTAAAGAGTCAGATTGTATTTTGTTGGATGAAAATAATAATCTAGCCAATTGTTCGGTATGACTGGATCGTTGTGGTTGTGATTAATCTATGATCATGTATTGACAAAAATATCTATTGATATATAAAACAATTCACGATTCAACATTTTGTCCGATGAAGGAGTCTGATATAGACTGCGACACCTAACAATATTTGAAAGTTCGAAATGTTATTTCTTTTTTCACTGTAAGCCAACAATTTTTTAGAGTAATTGGCCCCTTACAAAGGAGTGCACAAGTTTGACACAGGGGGCTTTCTTCTTTTATTCATAAAAATTCTTCAATTGATTTTTGTTGGAGACACTGGGAGAGACAACTCTAGAAACATTTCAGAAAAAGATAGATAGGCACATAGATTTTCAAAAATTTCAATATAACCTAGGTCACGCTATTTTTCCAATCCCTCTATGATCTTTACATGGGGTTGAAACAAACAACCTCTTTCATAAAGTACATATATGCAGGATTGTTATGTGAGATTATGAAATCATATGGAATGTCAATGTGACAGCTACATATAAGATATTGAAAGACTTCAGAGTAATATTCACCATGATACTTTATTGTAACAGATATATTGATGCGAGCACTAAGCCCGTTGCCAATCTTGTCGTAACAAGAATAAATGCGATAGACGCCATTGCCTTGAAACCCTAAGATCTAGTTTTGAGGTTCAGTCGAGTGATTAAAAACTCATGTATGTATGCTTTGGAAGTTAGTGGAGATTTATGTCTAAATTTTAATTATTCAAACAGGGTGGTCTCAGTGTGGGACTACATATTTGCGAAGCTTATATCTTTTAATAGGAGCTTATTATAATGATCAAACATCTTGCATGCAAAAACTCTCATTCTCAGGTTTGTACTGAGAAAAAAAGGAGCAGAAGAGTTTGAGAAAATCTAAATTTTCGACAAAATAGTGATGAAAGAGGCCTACGATCAACAGTGGACGTGCGAGGGCTGAAGAACAAGAAGTGATTTTTTTATATGTCCGAGAAAATACAACTCCTAGATAACAATTTTCTTTATGAATTTTTTGAAAGATGAATCTCATCTATCGGAAAAAATTTGAGAAATTTTTGAAATGAATATAGCGACATACTCGAGACAGTAATATTTCAGGAATGCCCTGCAAACGAATCGATATACTTATACATATTATTTCAACAAAAGCCACAGTTTTCGACATGCTTAGAGCTCAAAGTGAGCATCGCATTCGGGATACCCTATATAACTATTCAGTAATCTCATATGACAGCTTAACTGAAAAGGTACAATTTTTATTCCGATTCAAATGACCTCACATTCCACAGTTCCTAAAAGAGTGCTTAAGGCTTAGTGCTCGAGATATCGCACCTGGGGGCACAGTAGTGCCCTCGCCAACACGAGCCAAGAGAGCGCCTATCTATCTTTTCTCGGCGTGTTTCGTCGTATTTTCGAACCCACATAACTTGAGTCTGGAATATAGTAGATGAACAAAATTCTCATGATATAATGCCAGTAGTGGACTTAGCAAACGTTCGACGTTTCAAGTGCACAGCTCGTACACTTCAGATTTAATAGATATCTAAAAATCCAGAATTTCGTCACTAACTCACTGATGATCGTAAAAACTGTTAGAGTGCTTCCTGATGTCCTATTGAGTTGAAATTTGGTATGTGAGCTAGTTTCAGTACACAAACAACGTAAAAGTTCTCAAACTTAAAACTTTCATCCAGCAATCCTAAGAATCAGGGTACAGCTTGTTATAAAAGTTGAAAAATATATTCAAGAATTCTCAGGGAAAATCACCCCCACATTTTGAATAAGGGGATAAAATAAAGCGCTCGTAAAACGCCTCATGAGTATTTACACCAAATACAATTTCCCTGTAATAACCTCAACCACAGTTTCCATTGTGCAATTTCCCGTTGTGATCATTGTATAATGATAAGATTCTTCATACAATGGTTGTGATGGCAGCTCTCAAATACATCGCCATCGCAGCTTGAACCTATGTAGGTAAAGTTATATTTCTCCACTTCGAACATTGTTGATTTTGAACATGAATTGTGAATCAGTTGGACTTGAAATAGATGTCGCAATAATTATATTCTATTTAATTATTATTGGAGAAACAATGAAAAAAATGAAAGGATTTTGTCATAAGCAACATACAAAAAAAATTGAAATCCAACCAAAAACAATTTCATGTAAAATATTGCCAGGGCGAGGCTGTATTTCTAACATTGTCAAAAAGTTGTCAGATGTCAGGTAGAGCCTAGCTGCTAACTCTACACTCTTCATCTCCACAAGTACTTATTTCACAAAGCCTATGCCTTAGTCGGAATAAGTGTCTTGGCCGTTTCTCTTCTGCCTCGTGAGGGTAAGGTGAAAAATACATTAGCTGTTCATTACGTTTCTGTTATACAATAGTTCTTATAGCTACGAAAAGGCCAAGTCACTCATTTTGACCAAAGCATGGAGTATATGAAATAAGGACTTGTGAAGATGGAAAGTGTGGAGTTAGCAGCTTGGCTCCACTTAGACATCTGATAACTTTTTAACAATGTTAGAAATGCGGCATCGTCTTGGCAATATTTTACAAGGAAATGTTTTTGGTTTCGATTACTTTTGGAATTGGTGCTCAGGGCTCGCGGTTCAGGAGCCCTATTTTTCGAGTGCTTTTATTCAGTGCTCGGCACAGCTCTGTTCGAATACATTAAATACAAGAATCTTGTACCTAGGTATAAAAAATTCAAACAATAAAACAAAGCCTACTTCCAACGTTATAAAGAATCTAACAGGAAATAACAATACAACCCAAGATCCTGTTCTTCCTCTAGGGGCAATGAATAGTGTTGTTGAAAAATTTAATGAATTTTTCGTTAATATTTCACCTAAAATTACAGCTTCTTTGACTAGAAGTATTGGACCAGTAAACATTCCACCCAATAATAACTCTTTTTACATGTTTCCTATATCAGCCAATGAAATAATAAAAGTAGTTAAATCTTTAAAAAATAACACATCATCTGGGCATGATAATATTCCAATGAAGGTTATAAAAAGCTCTATACACATAATTGCAAAATATCTGTGCTATATATATATATATATATATATATATATATATATATATATATAAAGCTTATGTTGAGGGTAATTTTCCCGAAAACTTAAAACTGGCTATTGTCAAGCCACTGTATAAAAAGGGATCTTATACAGATTATGGCAGTTATCGTCTGATCTCCCTGATGTCGTCTTTCTCAAAGATATTTGAGAAAATATTAGTTAACCGCCTGTCGAATTTTTTCAATAAATTCAAGATTTTGAGTAATCACCAACATGGTCTTACTGTTGGGAAAAGTACTGAAACTGCTATTTTCGAAGTAATTCAGTCAATATTGTTAGCCCTGGAAAATGGAGAGTTGCCGATAGGAATTTTCCTAGACCTCTCGAAGGCCTTTGATTGCGTTGAACATGATAGACTGATAAAAAAGCTTGACGCCTATGGTATTAGAGATAACCAACTAAATTTGATTAGAAGTTATTTGACCAATAGAAAACAGGTAGTTATGTTAACTGTCCATAATGATACTTTTACATCATCAGCAAAGACAAAAGAAATGGGACTTCCTCAGGGAAGTATTTTCGGCCCTTTCTTATTCACGGTATACATCAATGATTTTCCTGAAATTATTAAGTTAAAGCAATCCAAGGACACACCTACTGTATATGAGTATATGCAGATGACATTATAATTTCTAACGCAAGCATTGACTCATTATGTAGTAGTGCGCAAATGTCTTTTGAGCTTATACATGATTGGTGTTCTAAAATCAACTTACTCTTGAGTCTTGATAAAACGGGGGGTGTTATTTTTCATACCCTTCAGAGCAATGTGACCCCACCTACATATTTAGAACTTCAAGATGGTAATATGTATATTAAAGAAACTATAAAGTTCTTGGGTTTGCATTTAAGTTTTGACTTGAAATGGGATGTACATATTACAGCATTGAATAAACGATTAACATCGACAGTTTATACACTTTGGGTACTAAGGAATCATGTTTCAGTGGAGTTGTTGAAAACGGTCTATTATGCAAATTTCTACTCTCTGTTGTCCTATGGAATTATTTTTTGGGGTAACAGTTCGCAGAGTAACCGAATTTTCATTACTCAGAAATTAGCTCTCAAGGCAATGTTCCATATGAAATATAGAGAGACTTGTAGGGGGGTGTTTAGAGCAAACGATAATATGTTAACTGTCAGTGGTCTTTACATTTTCAAGTGTCTTTTATTCATTTTCAAGCATGAAAAATACTATGAGCAAAACAGAAATCTTAATTGCACTAGATGAATGCATAAATATTTGAATTCGCTGCAATCTTTATCACTTTTAAAAAACAGCTTCATGAATATGTGCATGAAATTGTATAATTCATTGCCTGTAAGCATACAGAGAACAAATACAGAAAGCCTTTTCAGAAAGCAAATACATAATTTATTAGTGCAATGTGAACCATACGCTATTAATGAATATTATCAATTTTGTGAACACCAATGATGGCGATTGATTTTTTTTTGGCTTGTGTGTATGTCTTTGGAGATCTTACTTTACTTGTTTCTGTTTTATTGTGAAAATCAATAATTGTTGAAATAAATATTTTTCTATTCTATTCTATACTTCCACGTAGTAGCGCGAAGTCTTTGTATACCTTCATCTTCCTTATGACCAGTTCTTAGCTGATGCCCAATCATGCGTCCCCACCATAAGAACACGTCCATACAAAATATATGACTCTATCGGGATCTTGGTCTATAAGAAAAATCTTCCGAATGCATTTCCGCAACCAACCCAACCTGTCCATCATCAACCAACACTCACCAAGTCCGCATTCTGAGCCGAGGAAAGTGAAAGCAACGCCACCTTCCGCGTCGAAGAGATGCGTAACGGAAAGTTTACGTGATGAGAGCCACGGGTTCCGTTCGACCGTTACGTAACGACGATTTCGAAATGCGCTAATTGGAGGCGAGCGCGCGTTTTGTTTTGGAACGTTCGATTTTCGACAGCGGAAGTGAATTAGTAAATATGGGTATCGGTGTTGAATCTGCAATCTCGTGACACTTCGGGTGTGACGCAAGGATCAGTAAGTGGCTCGGAAACTCGGAACTGGGTCAGTATGCGATGTTTTGCACGGTTAAGATGAGTTTTTTTTAGGTTTAGGTAGTCTGGAAACTTTTGCTATTACATTACATCGAGAAGCTGAAGGTGGTTTTCTGAATGCCCCTCTACAAAGTAGTATTTTTAGAACACTGGACGTGTTTAGATTGGAGAGCTTCTTATATGCATATAATGAAATAAATAAAATACCTCTTGGATTTGAGTGCTCTCCTATGATACCAGAATTAAAAACGATTTCTGTATCATGTTCTGCTGACTAAAAAGGTCACAGATCGCTCCCGTATACAGGGTGTCCGGGAGAATGAAGGAAATCTCTTGGATTCAGATATAGCATTAAAAAATAAGATGACAAGTTACCATCATTGTTTTTCCTCCCTACGGATATACGGCTTCCTAAATGACGCTACTGGTAATCCATTTTACTGGAAAATTTTTAAACTGTTTAATATAATTTAATGAAAATTTGATATGATAAAGAGTAGTGAGGATCTCTTACAATCCTGCCTTTAAATTCAAATTAGCTTCTTTAGTTTACCAGGGACGGATTAGGTTGTGCATTTTAATGCTTACATTGTTAACACCCCGTATGATAAGGAGTTAAAAAGAACAAATGTGTTCATTGAGCTAAAGGAAAGATACTTTTTGTTCATTGTCGATAAAATTGAACCATTTTAGAGAAACAAAATAATGAAAGAAGTAATTTTTTATTTGTATTATGAGGAACCATGAATTCAATTTTTTTTTGTGTGCACCAAAATGAACCGAAATTTATTCAAAAGACAAAAAAGTTTTAGTTTATGTTATTGAATTCGACAAAATTTGTCAAGGTGCCTTTTTGGGCCAAAACTGCATTGTTAAGAATCTTTATAATTTTGTCGGATGCAATAACATAAACTAAAACTTGTTTGATTCTCTAACTCTAAGGTTATACCTCGAACGCTGAATTTCTGACACTGACGTGTTCGAACCGAAAGTGTCATCTACACTCCGGTTTATGGTAGGAAAAGGTGAATTTACAATTTACTTGCGAAATGCTGATTGGCCCATCGCTCCCGGTTCGTATCGGTTTGATCTTCGTTTTTTCTAAGGTCGGTAACCAGGCGCTATGTAAGAAAGGGGTCTCTTCTTTGCTGTTTGTGTTATTTCTGTGTATAGATTTCAATGGCTTCTATTTTCAACCAGGGATAGTAACTTTTGATATTGGAAATAATCTCGGCCTTTGAGAAATCTATGCTGTGTCCATCTGTTATCACTAGCATGTGCATGTCCTGCTAGTGCAAATAAATCACTTTCATTCTATCGGCAATGGAATAGAGTACCTTTACTACAGCTTAATGTTCAAGGTATCCAGACAGGTTGCTTAAAATGTTATCATCAAAATGAACAACCTATTCCACCCTTGGTAAACTATAAAATTATATAAAGCAGTATAAAATTTATTCCAGTAAAAAGGATTTCCATTGGAGTCATTCCGGAGGCCGTATCATAGTAGACAGCATCGCTAAGAAAAAAATAATGGAAACTTGTGATTTTATTTGTCTGTTTTATCTGAATCCGAAACATTTTCCACATATTTCCGGATACCTGTCAATGTTTTAAATTGTAAAACGTGCTTTCTACCAATATAATTTCTGTGGCGCTAAAAGATTTTAAATTTCAAATGAAGAACTTCTCAACAGATTTGGAGCCCTCGGACATCGAATGTTTTTATAGTGCATATAATTGAATTTGTGAGCAATTATTTTATCCGACTTGTGTAAACATTTGAAGTGCAAACCACTAATAAAGATCGATCCATTCATTCATTTGAATACAGTTACATTACCGGTTCATCATCAAAGTGACTTTTTTGTATTTTTTTTTGTCTTGAAAAAGTTAATTTAAATTTTTAAATCACAGATTGGAAGGAGATCGAAAATATATTTAAAATCTTTCAAAAATGATGATCCTTGGTCTTTATAATATAAGGACCAGAATTTTTTTCCATAGGCCTCCTATCTCATCATGCCAATTTTTTTTACTTCTTTTCAGAGAAGTTTTCTTAGGTATATATATTCTTATGAATCAGAGAGCTAAAATAATACAATAAATGTTGAAACACAGAAGTACCTAAGCTGAAGTGAAAAAAGAACGGAGTACCATAACATTCTTCGTTCATACGAGGAATGTTATGGTACTCCGTTCTACTACTGATACTATAGTATCATATGATACTATCATCACTAGTATCATACGATACTATAGAGCCAGGGGAAAAAACCTCAGCCGAAAAATCTGTCTCCCCATGAAAAAAATAAAATAAAATTGTTGTATCTGAATATTTTAAATTGAAGGACATCAAGATTATCGGAACGGCTCTTCGGAGGAAGGATTTTCAAACACAAACTCCAACCTGAAAATCAAAAATGACAGAACAGCAAGAGAATGCAATTTATATTTCATCAAATTGATCTGAAATCTTCAAACCATTGCAAAAATTAATTTGATACATTGTGTATGGCTCTAATGCCTTCTTGAAATTTATAAATCGAACATTTATTAATTAGGTGTTCAACTGTTTCCTCTGATTCACCACATTCACAATTAGGACTGTCAACTGAATTCCACTTGAAAAGCATGCTATTGGTACAACCATGACCTGTTCTTATTCGATCAAGAAGGGACCATATTCTCCTGAGAGGGTTAAAACCAGGAACTTTATTCGATGGATCAGATATTAGATCTTTATTAGATAAAGAACATGCATCCCATTCGGATTCCCAGATTTCCTTGTAGCTGAAGTTCGAATTCAGAAAGTTATTCGACCAAATAGGTTTACGGGATTTCAGTCTTGGAATTCTATTTTCAGGAACATAGGAAAGTATCGGAAAAGAATCCGGAAATAAATTGAATTTATTCCAAGAATTCCAGGTTGCAGATTGTCTTCGAATATGGGGAGAACTATATTCGATAGCACTGGTAGCCATTGGATAGGTGTAGATCGGATGATTCTAGTAATTATTCTCATTGATAAATTGAGCTGTGCGTCGATTTTATGAACATGAACACTATTGAGCCAAACAGGGCAACAATATTCGGGTGCACTTTATTATTTAAACTAGCACTATTCGCTATATATGTTTTTTATAATTCAAAGTGCTTCTTTGGTCTGTTAATAGCTGATGTACCATGGGATGTCAAGTGCTTCACTTCGAAGACCTTCTTTTTCATAAATTTCCCAGATAGGCCAGATTATTCCAGATAGGCACACTTTATACTGGTTATGAGCCCTGTGTTTATTATTCGGCCCTTATTTTTTAATTAGAGTTCCCTTCCTTCGTTGAGAAGTGGGTACAAACATCCGTGTAGTCGTCTCATTCTTTTTCTATTTACCTCTATTTGTTTGTTGAATTCCAACTCTTGATCTAGTGTGACACTATGACTCTCAGATATTTCGCTTTCTTACTCCATGCATTCCTTTGACCAGTTCTTCGCTGTGTCTTTGTCGATCATAATGGTAAACCAAAACTTTTGTTGGCATTCAATTCATTTCTCCATGTCTTGAAATATTCTAATATTGAGTTGATTTTCACGGCTTCCTTCATGTTCCAACATGTTCAAATAAACAGTAAAGGACCTCGGACCAATCCTTGAGACACTCCTGCTTTGATATTCCTTGTTGTTGTATAAATGCCGTCAATATTCACTTGGAACTTTCTATTCTTCAGAGAGGACTGTATGAATCTCATTAATATCGAAGAAAATTTCTGTTCCTTCATTTTGTAGATGAATTGTGGGCGCCACATCGTATGGAAGTCTTATTCTATATCTAAACGGCGACAGCGAACTCATCGCACTTTATTAGTTTTTTCAAGTCTACTTCACGATATAATCTGATTCTCGAGGCCTCCGCCCTAAACTATAATTTGATTCGATCCTGGCGCTTTCAAGAATTTGTATCCTCCTACTCATGAAAGTCATTTATTCATTTATATAACCGGTTGTCTGTCATTGCATCATCTGATCGTAAAAATTTATCCAGGTATTAAAGTTCATCAAGTGATTTTTATAATGATATCTCAAATCTTTGTCGACAGTCATGCTTTTCACAACAAGTAATTTGTGTTACAGACTATTTTTTCGTCGTATTATCAAATGTTCATAAAGTCAAATCATTTCCATTTCCATGTGGGGAGGATAGGCTTCAGTTCGCGAGGTAAGATCCACATATTCCTGAATGAAAATTTTTGTAACCAAATCTTTCATGGACTTGAATCTACCACGAACGTCGATAAGATCGCATACATCTTCGGAATATAGATCGATGGTAGTTTTCATTCCTTTTTTTTATTCATAATTCATCTATAAATTTTGCACATTGTATCGAAATTGGAAATATATCTAGAGAAGTTCGGTAGCTTGGTTTTGAGATATAAAATACAGATTCATTTTTTTAAATGTGTTCATGTTATGAATAAAAAAAATAATAGTTATTTATTATACAAGTGCAGAAGGCATTGATATTCTAACACGAGTTCAAAATTCCAAAACGAGCCGCGAAGTGGCGAGTTTTCGAATGAACGAGTGTTAGAATGAGCCTTCTGTACGAGTTTCGTACATTATTTTTTTTTCATTCGCTGAATTTTTAACGAAATCAATGAAGTATTGTCGTAAACATCGTTTAGTAGTTTTTGCTTTGAAAAATATTGATTGGCAGAACTGTTTTCTATCTCATGAAATTTGACAGATGTTAAATAAATCCGTGACAGGAGGCCAACATGTCATCCATTAATATTACTGAAAACAGTGTTAGAATGAAATAGAATGAGATATTCTAACATTGTTTTGTTCTACGGGATGGGGCGGAATGAACGGATTTGACACATTTGACAAGTAGAGAAAAAAATAATCAGATTTGTTTTCTCAATTATCTCACCCAAATTAAAGTGATATAATTAATTAGCCGGAGCAGTATAACTAATGCAATTTTTACCTTGAAATTGTACATAAAATAGTATCTGGTTGGTTTGAGATGGGATCTCGAATATCCCAATGCTTTCAACAATCTTTTATCGTGAGCAGTTAAAATATTAGTTTGACTAGCAAAAAATTTATGATTTCATTCAACTATTTCTGCTCATTCAGTTATTATGATAGTAAGAGTTGAAACATGAAAAATAAAAAGGAGTGGATAATTTGGTATTTTTATCTTAGGGTTCTTCCTACCAATCTCCGGAACGAAAATCAATCAAAAACCTTTTTCAAATAATAAAAAGAACAAGTAATCGTCAAGAACAACAAATTTATTATTGTTATATTTGATCCCATATGTTCATAGACTTTGAGAAAAAATGAGAAAAATTGGTTTCACATTCAACGCCGTTTTCATTAGAAAAATGATTTAAAGTCTATACCAACAAAAAATAAAGCTTTAAATTTTTATAATATTCCCTGTATTTGTGGAAAATCTTATGAAGGAGAAACATCAAGAACTTCAAATATAAGAAAACGTGAATATGGAAAGAAAACAAAAAATAAAAAATAATGGTGGGTCGCACATTGCGGATGATATGTGATCCAATATCGGAAATCACACGAAACAGGTATAAGAGAAAACTTATGGAGTCAGCTTATATTTTATTGGATGAAAATAATACTTCGGCGGGAGTGGATCGTAATTTGATTGATTTGCTGAACAAGGAATCGATATCAGAAAATTTCGAGATAAAATAGATTAATGTCACTATCATAGTGTTCATTTTTAATCTATGTCAAATCATAAATAAAACAATATTCACGATTCTGAAGATCTGCATGAATTTAAGAATCCCCTATACTTCAGAACTAAATTCAGAGCCGAAATGTTAGTCACAACAGTTGTCACGCAGAATTAGTGCAGGATTTAGTGCACAAAATAGTATGTATGCAACTAATTAATTCAATTCATTGTGAAACATCGTGTGAAGGCATGCGCTCAAACGTTACAAACTAGAAAACCTGGAACGTATAACCTAAAATTTAACCTGACAGAAGTAGCATAGAATAATTGTTAGTGTTCGCATATTTCGTTTTCATTACAATAATATACAACATCTTTGAATTTCTCGCACTGAATCCGCGCACGAATCTGATTTGTGACGGATTCAGCATTGAACTTAGTTCTGAATTTAGTGTAGTGGGAAACGGCCCTTAGGAAAAAAAATTTATGGAAGGAATTGGCCCCTGACAAGTTTCTGCACAAGTTTGACGCAGAGGCTGTTTTTTTATTATCTATAAAAATTACTAAGGGATGTTTGTTCCAGAGACTGGAAGAGAGACTCTGAAAACTATAAAAAAATGCACAGACCTCCCATAATATATTCCGATCTATATCTGAGAATTCTCTTCCAGTAATTCCACTTTTTCATCGAATATTTCTGAAACATCCGGTAGTTTCGATTAATTATACCACCAACAAGATTATCTAATGCCAATATCATTATACAGTCTGACTATACCATTTGAAATCAACAAGAGATATTACTGCCTCTTGAATATTGCTTTTTAATTAAAAACAATGAATATTTATGATCGAAATTACTCTTCCAACAACGAGCGTAACTATGAGATATTTTTCACCGTGCTATGTGCCAACAGAAGAAAGTACTTCCAATGTCCAAATAAAATAGTTCATACTATCATACTTGCGTAGAACGAATATTTCATAACACGCAGTTCAAACAACCATTCTGTTCGTGAGATTATTTGGGAATACCCTCTTGCTTCATGCGGTATCTCACGTAGAGAAGGAAAGTGCTCATTATTTGAAGATTAGCAAACTTCAGGCAATTAGTGTACTTCCTCTTCATCTGTTGTGGTTGATATGGTCATTAGCGGAAAGCTCCTAGGTTTCTGTTAATATCCATGAATACATTATATTAAGTAACATCCCATTGTCGTTTGGGAGCCTACCAGAGGTATGGTGAAGTGAGGAGATGGTATGAATTTCTTTTGATGTTAACAGAAAAACAGCAAGTGTGTTCAGCGAAAGTAGATCCTTGTGAAGCGCCTATTTCGAAGGTTCTTCTTTTTCATTCCCCAGGACAAAGACCTTTTCCAATGATTTCCAGGTCAACCTTTTTGACAGTCCGCTACCATTTAATAATAACATGTCAGATTTGGCCGAAACGACAAGCAATAAGCAATGGCTCAATTTGCAAGCAATGCTGTCATAAGCTACTTCTGTTTTCAGAAGAAAGCTATGAGGAACCAAATGCAGAGAGAAATGGCCTTAATATTACAATAATTCAAGAAATGGAGATTCTCGTTGAACGGAAATAAAACCGTTCCTGTCGACATAACTTGCCAAAGAACTAGGAAGCAATCTGTCTATGAAAAATATAATCCGAATATTGCCACTGCTCGTGTTCCTCACCTGGCATTTCGTAGAGAGCTATGAAAAAACTTCAGACTACTTTGAACGCAGTACTAGGTGTCCCATGGTATAGAGAAGAATTGAAAATGGAAACTCTAACGAAAATATTACCTAGTTAAAATGACGGAATGAATAGTCGAAAAATGAGAGAACAAAGCAGCGAACTTATCAAAAGGACACTGAAAATTTTCGCCCTTTAGACTGACTACAGATCGTATATAGCTCAAATAACAGACTGAAACTAAACGCAAGAAGAACCAAGTAACTGAAGACAAGTACTGATTTCATATACTGCGTTAAATATTGCTGAACATACAGGCATATTTTGTTTGTTCAAGTTAGAATTGATATATATACACATTAAATTTTGCAGTCTTGAAAAAGATATTGATATTTTTTTTTTCAAATATTTAAAATTTTTCAATATTCACAAAATTCACTTTATTTTCACGGTTTGAATGGTACGGTTGAAAAACATCACTGAAAAATTGCGGGAGGTATTTTCTAGGCAAGAAATAGATCTCGTTTGTTATATTATACTTTTTCAAATTCTCACTGTTTGGCAAGTTATAATCTTGTTCTATAAGGCACTATTACTCGGGGTTCTGGTATCGGCCATGTGGAAAGTGATTTAACCTTCCAATTGTTTCCTTCGGAACTACTGAAGCTGTGAAACAAAATGTCAACTCTTCTTTCTTGATAATACAATTTCATGAATAACTCGGAAGTTATTATCATTATTAATATTAATCAAATGACAAGAGCTGAGGCCGCGCCTTTCAAGCTTCAAAACAAATCGAAAGTTGCAGTAATAAATTTTGAAAAAAGGACAAGAAACAAATATACAGATTAAAATAGCCAATGAAGCAAAAATTATGTGAATCACATCAATAATAATTTATGGAGTTGCTCATTTTTCCAACCCTATGCAAATTGCTTCTGTAGATAAGAATTCAAAACTAAAAATCTGCCCAGCTTTTCAAGAGCTCTGAGTCAGCTAGGGGTGAGGATTGTGAAAACTTTTCCAGAATAAACTAGTTTTATTTCTGGCACTGAATGTTTTCGGCGTTATTAGGAACAGGGAAGAACTTCAATTATCAGGTTCCCGGGGATATCCGTGATCATTATGAAGATTTCAAAATCGGCCGAATCGTGCATGAAAAATGTCTTACCTTCTACGGCAAGAATTTAATGTTAAGATTGTATATACAATTGTAAAAGTCATAGAATCAAATACTTACTCGACCGGTTGTCCCTCGAATACTGTTCGTTACAATTATTATTGTTGGGAAGAAATTGCAATTTCAGAGTTAAGATTGGACTAGAGAGAGGACTCCCTATAAACTTTTTGAGATTCGCAGGAGTAACACCATTTTCCGTCTTTCAAAGGAAGAGCTCCATATTTTATGATCAAATCGATTCTCAGTTGTTTTAATTTCAAATTTTTTAAATTTTGTCGGGAGTTTAATTCCAACGCAAAACTACGAGCAAAAAAATTTCATGTAGAGCTATGATGAAAAATTCATATTTTCATTAGAAAAATGTATTTTTTAAGCTTTAATGCTCCTATTACAACAGTCAGAATTAAAAAGACAGAAGGTCGCGAAAGCGTTTTCAAAGATGACAATTTCGAAAACGGATCAACACAAGTTTTTCAAAATAGCAACTATTTTTTTTTTTACCATAATAAAATCTATATTGAAAAATAATGTAGGTAACCTATTCCTACCTAAATATAGGTAGGTATAGTAATTTAGATGTGGAATCAACATCAAGGCGCCAAGATTAATATTTTCTGGGATTTAAAAAAAAAAGAATTTGCTCGATCACATTTCGAATTCTATTTTCTCTGAAAAAAAATATATTAACGATTTTATTTATCAACAAATAACATTCAGTCGATGAATAATGCGTATGGTTAAAAATGTTCTTTCCCAGAAGAGTGAAATTTGGTAATTTCAAGTTAAACAAGAATTTTCGTATGAAAATTCCAAAATTTTTCATCAAAACAACTCAAGTTGCGGAATCTATCTTCATTATAAAGTATGGGGTTTCCATTCAAAGATAGTGTCACCTCAAGTGAAACTGGAAGTCCAACAAATATAAAAAAATTTACATTGACTCATCTATTCTGAAAAAATATTCGTGAAACACCCGGTATAGTATGAAGTGCAAAAAAATTCCCATTAAAATTCCTAGTTGTTGTTATATGAGTAGAAGAATTCTTGCAATTCCCTTCTGATCTAATTATTAACCACGTGTAATACGAATCTTATCCTCGGTAGTAGGTAGGCATAGAGGACTCCTTGCGGAGTCACGAAACCACCGCGCGTTCCTCGAGTGCAACATTTCTTCATTTCTTCGTTACTTCAGGGTCCCGTCCCCACTTTCCTCGCAACTTAACTTCGTTTCAAGTGCCGGGCATTCAGATCAGTCAGTGATAAACTATCTGTTCAAAAACACTTTTTCCTTCACAACGTTGAGTTATTTTATATGCAAGGTATATTTCGTGAAAATTTAACGTACTTGCGGAATTAATTAATGATTGTTTTTTAACAAGATGTATTGCTTTATTTCAGTTCATTTTTGCTGTGAGTGAAAAGTGCAAGTGCATTTAAAATAACCGAAACTACTTCTGACGCTTTCATCATCTTCGTTTACCTGTAACGAACAGCTGAAAGATGTCACTGGATAGAAGAAAATTTGTGGGGGTGAGTGATTAATTCAAGAAGCATTTACTCAGGATTTATTATTATTATGCCTTCATCAAAATAAGAAAAAGAAAAATTAACAGAACATCAAACAATCTAATACTGTCGCGCAGTTTCGTTGGTCTTAAGTGAAATGAAAATTAACATCAATATCAAGTAACAAAAAATTTTAAGAATGATTATTTTAATGTCTATTTTCGTGTGGCATGTTTCTAATCGAAATGTTCACATACATAACGATATTCTGCAAAAGTAACTGAATATTTCTTTGTTGGCATCTTCGGATTCAAAATAATTGAATCACGAAATGAAATTGCAGCCTTGATGACTCAATATGTGAGCCTCAATCAGAATATTTGGGATTGAAAGAAACCGGTAGGTGACATTTCAACTCGTCATCAACAGTGACGAATTTGATGAGTTCATAGCTGACGACAATCATCGCAAGAAAATGGTTTCTTTAGGATTAACTCTTTATTTAATAATTCTATATGAAAAACTTCCAAGGATACACTATTACAGCTGAATGATATCAGAAGAAGAGAATCTAAGAAATAAACATGAAAAATTGCATGTTTTTGATCAGAGTCTCAAATCGTGGTGTGCTAAATCCTGATCATTTATGAATCTTACTGACAACACTCGCAACATTCAGAGAACCACTGGAAATTCCAAGAAAAAAATGTAATTTTTCTTCGTCCTTTTGGCCAGCAATGTTCCCATTCACCAAGAGAATTGAACATTTTTTTTTCGATTTCAATATTCAATCCAATTCACGGAAATTGCCGAATATGCTAGCTTGCCTTTTTTTAAAAATCTCTAGTCCAAGTGAAGATCCAAGTTTCATTATTTAAAAAAATGTATCATGCAAAAATTTTCATCTCACAAGATAAAAAAATATTATACTTCTGTTTTCAAAAATTCCTAGAGAAAATAGTTATGTTGTGTTCTATTTCAAAATGGTTCAGAATCATGTACAAGGTGGGTAAAATTGGTGATACGTGAACTACAACTTTTTAAGCGAAAGAGATAAGGGAAAATGAAGGACACACGTTGTTTTTTAGAGAAACTGATGATACCATCTACTGCATTGATCCATCTTCTTTTGATTTCGAGGTATAAATTGAAATTTGGGCGAGTTTAACTTTCGTCATTATCTCCGTTTCTGTTTGTGCTAAGATGTTGAAATGAAAACATTATACCGACACTTTTTTCATAACAATCCAGTAGAGTACTATTCATTTCCCATGGGAAAAAAAAACAATCTTATGTTATAGTTATAGCTCAGCAAGGAAACCTCCTCTTGAAAAATACAAAGTATGCTAAGAAAAAGTGTTTCGAAAATGTTTTCATTTCAAAATCCTAGCACAAACAGAAACGGAGATAATGTCCAATTGTTCTTTAAGAATTTTCAAATTGTCTCAAACATTTTTGGAATTGAATCGGTAACTCAAATCAATAAGAGAATAAGAGTAACAGGAAAGCTGAAAACGAAAATAAGCTCACTGATGATGTGTAGCATTGGTTCCATGTCACATGTCATAAATTATCAAACGTCATTGATATGCTCATAATAATTGGCAAGTTTCATCAAACGAGTTACTGCTAGCAGTAAAACAGCAGTGTAGTAGGTATAGTCACAGTTTTGTGGTATAGTGTATTCGTAAAGAATAGTGGTACAAAACCCTAAAATATGTATATTGATTTCACATTTCCATGTGTTGTAACGAGTTTTATGACGTATACTAAATGAGAATTGATTTGTTATACTTTCATAGAAGAAGAAAACGTATATATTCTCAGTAATCATTTCATTGCTATGAATACTATTGTAGCTTGTAAAACAAGAAATTAGCTGTCTCCTCATAAAACGGAAAGACAATAACAGTTATTACGACCGCTTCTTCTCAAACTAAATTGTTATTTGATATTACCGGAGACATCCTTCAAGCATTAGCTATACTTTCTTCCTGCATTATTCCAGGAAACTGAGTGCATCCAATTGTTCATGATTCATCAACAATAACCATGCACTTCAAGATTGACGTTCAACATATAATAAAACGTAGTGTTTTTCCTCTACCTCCAAGGATATTTTCGCGTTTTATTTTTTGTACACCGCAAGTTTTTTTTTTATTGCAACAATTCTCAGATTCTCAGATTAAAAATAGTCCGGGAGAACAAATTAAAAGTTTTCAAATAACAAAAATGCTCCTATGTGAATTCTTGCACAAATTTGATAAGAGAAAATGAGTTCAAGAAAATGGTTGCCAATAAGAAATGAACAAAAACAAACTTGATACTATTCAAACCACGTGGAGTTTCGGAGGCTTCTTCAGACCTCTTCATCAATTCGACATTTTAGAAATCATTTTGTGAACAGAATTCACGTCACTTCGTTTGATTCATTGAGTTTTGAATTATGAATATAATTCAATCTCGAATGTTGTAGTGATGATAGTATTCATTTTGATTGTATATTGCGTACAGTCTTAGGCCTCCGCGATTCATTTTTATGTCACAACAATAGTATATTCTAAAACAAGTTGCAGAATGAGCTCCTATTCCAACACGAATGCGAAGTTCGAAAACGAGCGACGAAGGAGCGAGTTTTCGATAGCATGAGTGTTGGAATTGCCTTCTGCAACGAGTATTAGATGGTATTTTCTCTATTTCAGTCAATTTTTGTGAAATATTCTCGAAATTCAAATGAAAATTCAGATTAGTGACTTTTGTTTTGTATCTTGGCAGTTGGTGTGACATACAAAATTTGACAGATCACGAAATTGGAATTGATTTGGTTCGAAAATTGATTTGAACAGAGGTCAGTACTGACAACCATAAAACGAAAAATATAACTGAAAACAATGCTGTAATGAGTTTCATTACAGCACTACTTTTAGTACTGTAATGAACTCATTACGATACTGAAATGGAGAAGCTATATTATCTTCATTGATATTTGCCAACACAAATACTAATGGACTCTTAAACATTTTTTAAGATGATTAGCTTTTGTTAAAACAAAACACAAATGTTTCACAATCTGGGATCTACAGATGTTTCAAGATTGATTAGATTATTCTTTTTGTTTAAGGGTTTGACTTTTTGTTAATATACACCTTCTGATTTGAAACAAACCTGCTGTTGCTTCTGGAACCGATTCTATCTAAAAAACAATGAAAATAAGTCACGTTCAATAAATTTGGTAAATATTGAAATTATACATTTGATGAAATAATTTCCTTCCTAAGTTCGTTATCTATCTATGAATTCTGCTCAGAATTGATTATCACTTGAAATTTTTTTATTTAATTCTTTATTTCTAATTTCCGATGTAGATGATATTTAGTGATACAGTCCTCATAATTTTCTCCATGATCTTACAACAAAATATAATGATACATGAGGCTCTGTATGTTGATGTGTAATCAAAGAATTGAAAGTGTGGATAAAAAAATCCTATTTTGACCTGACGAAAACGCTCTCAATTTTCTGATACCTACTGATTATTTAAACAATCTCTAGAATTCTAGTAGAAAGAAAACATTATTGAGAAGGTTATTGCCAGATCACAATTTCTTATAGGAACATCAACCTCAAAACCTTAATGATTTCAGCTTCCTTCGAATGATTTCTGAGGAAAATGGGTTCTAGATAAAATTATGAAATGCTCTGAATTCAATTGAATGAATTGTCTACCTAGTAGCAGTTGGCATAGGTGCGGAACCAAAACATTTCAATCTGTACAACTAATAAAATATTCCGAATGTGTTTGACACACTTTTTCCATCGATTATATTATATCATCTTGAAGAAATAATTACGTAACAGATATCCATCGCTTGTATCGTTTAACCAACCAGTTTGGAGATAGTTTCGATGATCTTGTGGTCCTGTTGAAATAAAAACAGATAGATGATTTTTCAAATATTCGATCTCAATGAAACAATCTGAATCTTGAAAACATTAACGAAATTTCTTCCCTAGTCATTTATTTGTGGTGATTCCCGACTCCTTCATTAGACAAAATCATAAAATCTCCAAAACCATAGATTATTCAATTTGTCGTTTGACATTTGTCCACCTTAATTAATATGCATTCATTTATTCTACTCTGAAATATAACTAATAACAGTTTGTTTTTTAATTCAACCAGATTATTACTTTCCTCAAACAAAATATTTATTCTTGGACCGCCATTTTTTCCTTAGGCCTCTCATCTCATTTATTCTATTGATTCTACTTGTTGCCTCGATAACATCTTGGGATATTTCGGAGATAAAACAGTTTTTGATAGATATTTGCATGAAGAATTCATTGTCATACACCAAAAATTCTCCTAGGTTACGTTTTGGAGTTAAAACTAATCTTGAAGTTTTTTAATGGGCTGTCCTATATTTTGTTCCACCATTAAACTGCATTTTTTTTTCTGACTGGAATACTATATAACAATTGGCATCTTAAAGAATGTTGTATAATGAAAATATATTTTTTAAAGTCGATTGGTTTGTATATCAACGGTGCTTTGTGCTTTGACAATTATTAAAATTTTGACATTGATAGAAGGCAGTAATCTTCTTTGCTCAAGAATATTTTACAGTATTTTCCATTTCATGATTGGCATAATAAAATGCCAATCAGAAACAAAATATGAAATTTTCAAGCAAAAAAATAATCTTGTAACCACTACAAAAATAGAGTAACTAGAACAGGAAACTCTAATCAAAATGAGAACAGAAGGAATTTTCTGTCATATACAATGTACGATTACAGTACCTCAATTCCTGTAGTGGGAACAGTTCTTGTTACAATGGAAATGAATTGTTGCAAATACAGGAATCCATTCTTTTAATACGTACAGGAATTAATTTCTGTAAATTCAGTATCGTCGGTCTAATGCCAAAGTCACGAATGTGCATAATTGATGGTTGGGAAAAACGCGATTTGAAAATTGAAGACATTGCTGAAAATACAAATTTTATTTTGTTGCACTTAACCAATATAGTGGATGCGTGCAACAAAATGAAATATCTATTTTAAGCAATTGGACCGACGATATGTTCTATCGAGTTCAAAAGAAAATTATTATTCGATTCACTGAAATTTGTTGTTATTATATACAAAACATTAATTAAATATAGCAGATCTTTCCTGTCCTGCATGACCATGATAGAAAATATTCAGTCGGGTAGAAATGAAAATAAGTTGTTTTCTATAATCTTTATAATAATATAACACTACCATAGCATACAAAAAATCTATGGGTTATTTTCTTTTACAAAAACAAATTTAGTATGAACATATAATAATATATGTAATCTCCATATAACACGTAGTAATCAGCATTGGAGGAATGTGTCAAATGGTGCGGCGTAGAGTTGAAAGAAATATCATATCAAAGTTTTATTCTCTGCTCAGCCAATATAGCTTTGCCATCATCACTACTCTCTCAGTCTTCGAAAAGCTTCTGAAAATTATATTAATTATAATGTAATCGATGTAATCGACTTGTGAATTTTTTTAGTCGTTTCTTCCCTACATACTAATAGATTAATTTTTTATGTAGCAGACAAACCTACACTTCTCCCAGAGAAAATAACCATTTTCATTGAAAATGACCAATAAATGAATAGTATTTCTCCTGTTTAGATCCCACCCGATATTTTTGTGTCAAATGCTTGCAGAAACAAGCTTAGGTGACGGCGTTTTTGGGATGTAATACACTTATACTTATTTGAACTCTCATAAATATAAGCTTCTCTACTAATTTTCTTTGTTTCATATGAAAAATGTTGTCCACACTATGAAGTATTTGATAACCCTTAAATATCCAGAAATGCTGAAAAAAATACACTCCTAGGTCGGAATGTGTACCTATGTGATTTACTGTCGCATTCATCAATCACTTTGAATATCTTATAAGAGTTCACAAATATACCGTTAATTCATAATTCATATGATTCGTCAATTGAATCTGAAAATGAAGCAAATAACTGTGGAGAAAGTCAAAAAAACATTACGGAACGCAAAAGACTAATATAACAAAGTTCAATTCACACACCTGTCAACACAGCCATTCCTAAGCAATCTTCAAAGCCTTGATGACTCATCAAGATGTAAATACGACAGAATTCCATCGAATCAAACCCAAGATAAGACGAGAACCCGAGATCATCCCAAAAATCGCGGACAATAAAAAGAACAGTTATCAAATCATTCAACAAGTCTAACAAAACGCTACACCAATAAAATTTCTTCATCATCCTAGGTAAACACCATAAATCAGGGGGGCCTCGAACGGAACCCCGCCAAGGCCGCCCCGTAAAAATCCCGTTAAGCAAACGAGACGAAACGTTGCGTCCGCCGAAATCGCAGGCAGCGTCCACTTTCACGCGTCCAAGGCCTGCCGCGATCCGGGGAAAGGTCGCGTTGCCAAAGCGACGATGAAAGTTGCTTGCGTAACGGACACGTAATGGGCGATTTTCGGCGCCAACGCGATCTGGAAGAGACCGGCAAGATGGATGGTGCGATCGTGATAGAGGTGATTTACTCACGGTGATTTCCAAATTACCGATCACTGCGGTGATCGAATTCCTCAGAACATGGTGATTGTGATTGTCGCTGATTTTCACGTTGGTGATTTCCGTCAGTGATTGGGATTGCGATCACGTTAGAATGTTAGATATTTGGGGACCACGATGGTGATTTTTGAAAGAGGATCACTTACGAGAGTTATGAATTTTATGATTCAAGTTCATGCCGTTCTTATTGTCGGTGATTTTCACGTTGGTCGTTTACGTTAGTGATTGGAATTGCAATCGCGTTTGAATGTTAGATACTCGGATGCTTCGATGGTGATTTTTGGAAGAGGATCACTACGAGAGTTATGAATGTTATGATTCATGTTCATGCCGTTCTTATCGTCGCTTATTTTTTCGTTGCTCTTTTCCGTCAGTGATTGGGATTGTGATCGCGTTTCAATGTTAGATACTCGGCTATTTCGTTTGATATCGCCATTTCAGATTAAGAATAATTACGAGTCGTTTTGGAAGAATCTGTGTATCCGAGCACATCGACGGATAACGTGAAGATGATCACACTGATGTCTTTCAAGATTTTCCTGATATTTGATATTTTATATTATTTTGTTTACGGGGAGGCAGGTTTTTTCGGCTGAGGTTTTTTCCCCTGGCTGTATAGCATCGTTTGATACTAGTGTTGATAGTATCGTATGATTCTATAGTATCATACAAAGAATGTTTTGATACCACGTTCTTTTTTTACCTCAGCTTAGGTACTTTTTGTTTCAACATTTATTGTATTATTTTAGCTCTTTTTTTCATAAGAATATATATATATATATATATATATATATATATATATATAGAGGGGAATCTTAATGATAAACAAGTAAAATAAGGCACAAAAAAGAAGTCACATAAAGCAGAATTTCAGCAAAATTTATGGTATTTTTCTTAGATTCAGTTTAAAAAAAGAACGACAAATTCAGATTTTGCTTTATTGAAAAAAATAAAAAAAAGCTTCTCTTACAAAAAAAAACTGAATATGAAGAACTTTTTCATTTTTCAGAAAAAATAATGTGAAATTTTAGTTTGCGTTTGTTGCTTCTTGCACCATTGTACAACTTAGACATTGCTTCCATGGATGTCATTTTGTCCACAAAATACCAATAATCTCTTCAAGGATCTGGATTATACTAAAAAGCATGTCGGCACGCGTATATCTCGTATCGTATCAAACCTCATCGCATTAAAAAGGGTAGGTACTATAACCGGAAAAATTTTCGAAAAATCATGTTGTATCTGAAATCATGCCATTGTAAGCGACATGCAATTATAAGCGAAGTCATTGAATCCGGACCCTATTGTAAGGAGTTTTGAATGAAATCAAACTTAACACTGCATTTGCGTCATTATAAGCGATTGGTCAGTATAGCCGGCGTCATAATAAACGGATGCTACTGAACCCCAATTTTAATATGAATTGTGCGGTTATTAATAATAATAATTATAATATTTTTTTAAGGCTTACGCTCAGTTATAGGAACGTCCATTATATTTCAATAATTTTAAATTTTTAAAATTTCAATACAACATTGAATAGAAAATTCCATGGACAGTACTCCTAGAATCGTTGTTTTATGGAGGATTATACATTTCTGAAACAGTAGAGTAAATGCACTTTCCCTAGTGATTTCACTAGACTATACTATTTTTGTTAATTTATTCGACTGGTATTCTGATACAAATATGAGGTTCCAGACATTCTTTTCATCAACAACCTCCTAAAATTTCAAATTTAAAATTTGTTTTAATTCCTTTCATTTAATATAACTACTGCATAGTGTTCTAGTTGTTAGTTAAATCGAACTAATAACCTCGCTTTCTCGAAATCACCGGTGATTGACAGATCACAGTCACGAATCACGACGTGATTCTGAAATCACTGATCGACTCATCTCTTGTTTTGACGCATTGAGAACGGTTCTATTGCGTGGGTTTGTTGGGATAAATGTGTCGTCAACCTCTGGTAGATGTGGAGGATTCTTGGGAGTTCGTTGACGCTGGGAAGATGGTAGATCATGGTAGACAGCGAGATGATTGATAGGCCGGTGGTGGATGAGGAAAGGTCCTGTTAGGTTTGAGAGTAGCGTAACGAAATTGATTTCGAGGATGCAGGTGTTCTTGAGGATTGGGACTCCATGAGTGGAAAGAACAATGTTAGAGGAAGTTCACAGCTGTGTTTATTTATTAAACATAAATAGGAATCCTAAGGGAAAAACCCAATAACAAGAATTCTCCCAAATAAAAGAAAAAAAATGACCATGATCTATTCATAAACTTAAACACCAAAACCAAGTGAGAAAAAGTTTCAAGTGCAGTGTATTATAGAGAACATTTGTAGTAATGTCTCGTTATTAATTTTTTTTATAGAAGAAAGGTTCCTGCGTAAAAGTTGTGCACTCATAAGTTAAGGGCTGGAATTGTTTTGATATAATTTTGGGATTTGGGAATTTTCATCAGTATCTATCATTAATAATATCCAAAAGTTTATCTCCATATTCATCTGAATCCATAATGATTTCCTTAATCTGCACAACGCTTTTCAATGTTATCGTTATCACTGCAAAAAATTCCTTAGCAACCTTGATTTTACAAGATCCAAAACGTATCTGGATCTTAGTAAGAATCAATTACACCCCCTCACCACCCCGTTTCTTACGGCGCTTCAGAAAGCACCTGTTGAGAATGGGCTTATCGGATACTGACTGTGGGGAGCAGACAGAAAATCCTATTCACCCCTTTTTCAAACTAAACTAAACATGTTATCCCTCCTCTGAACTGAAAAACGATAAATTTTTGTTTGAAACAACAGGCCAACTTCTATTTTGAAAGTAACGATCTCCTATATTGAGGTTTTCAGGAGAAACCCTATGAAGGAGGTAATAACCCCAAAAATTTCGTGGTTGTAGTTATCATCCATTGTTTTTATAAATAAAACAAAATATCGGGAATTGGACAAAATGTTTAGCAAAATTACTCCTTTATCAAGGCCACAAAATAATAAGACAAATTAACATCACAAATTATGCAATCAATAAATCATAACCTCAAAATTTAAAGTCAACTCGAAAATTAATCAACAGAGGAGTCTCAAAATATCCATAAAGTTCTTCAACGAAATCTCAACAAGAACCACCATCTATTAAAAATTTCTCTCAAAGAACAAATGAAGCAAAAAGAAAATTCTTTGCCTTTACGAAGGCACATCGAGAACATTTTTGAAACATAGATGAATTCAAAATAGTAATCATCGAAATGAATACCATTTTCAATTCCCAGGCTCAGAGATCTTTTATCATGAGGTTGGAGAAATGATATTAGATTTTGTATATCTCTCATCTCAGTGACAAAATCTAATATCATTTCTCCAACCTCATGATAAAAGATCTCTGAGCCTGGGAATTGAAAATGGTATTCATTTCGATGATTACTATTTTGAATTCATCTATGTTTCAAAAACAAATGAAGCGTTATTAAAGATAAAACATTACATCAAAAATGAAACATTTATGTAAAAAAAACATCAGTGAAATGGTACACATTAGAATGTTTAGTACTGTTAATTACAGAGATGATATAAAAAAAAAATTGAGGTGCGTTTGAGATTGTTTGCTTGGCAATGGACCTTGATTTTCTTCGGTTTGTTTTGTCCTTTTGATTCTGCTCATAACTTATATTTCATCGATAGTGTTGTCTCCAGTTGACTATATGTGCGTGTATGTTATTTTTACTTTGAATTTCATACTAAGATAATTTTAATCTGTACAGTTTTCATATCTTTATGAATTTTTACATTTTTATATTTTCTAATTTGAAATTTTTTCTATATTTGGTTTTCATCTGAAAATTCATAATGTGGGTGTGACAGTTTTGTCAAGGATAATTTTCGATGGTACAGTTGGTAGCATTGTGGTACTATTTTCACTGTCATACTTCATTTTTGCTATAATGTTTCATCTTTGATAACGCTGGATTTGTTCTTTGAAAGAAATTTTTAATAGATGGTGGTTCTCGTTGAGATTTCGTTGGATAACTTTATGGATCTTATGCGACTTTGCCGTTGATGAATTTTCGAGGGTACTTTCGTTGTTTCTGTTGCTTGTACTTTGTCTGTTTTTATGCGTGTGAATTTTGAGGTTATAATTTATTGAATGTATAATTTTTTATGTCAATATGTTTTATTATTTTATAGCCTGCATAAAAAAGCAATTTTGTTACCGAAACGTCGGCTGAAGAAATTATAGACGAGAAATTCTATTGTCCAATTCTCGATATTTTGTTTTAGTTATTTAATTATCGACATAATTCAGTTAAAATTTTCTTAATGCGTTCATCATTCAGGAAATCATGTTATATTAAACTTAATGTCAAAAGATTCTGTTGAATCGCCCAAACTCAGAAAGCTTAGAGTTTTGAAGACTCCCGAAAAAATTTTCAGAAATCTTTTGGAAAGAATGTATTCCTACGAGGACAGTTGTTACGCCCCTGTACTGATTTTCAGAATTATCTGAAGGCGCATCGTTCCGATGATTTCCACCAATAAAAACTCAATTGATTCGATCGACGCACGCATCTTTCATACACATTGTTTCCAAGATAATTGTAATAAATTCATTCTTTTCATCTTCGACTCTCTTGCGAGCAAGATAAACGGCCAGAGATTTTGTAGTTGAATTATTGGTAGATAATCGAATTATTTCGGATTTTACTTTCTCTGCATAATAAGATATTCTTGATTTGGAAGAGTATCTAATCGCAATTTTGCGGATTGGAGTATATCGAGTTCGTCGAGAGGTGAGAAATTTTATTCTAGTGTGATATGCGTCGATCTTGTCAATTTTGTTTATCCATAATTTTTTTTCTTGATTTTTTATTTAGCGGCCCAGAAGGATTGTTGGACGATCGTCGTTTCTACCGTCGTTTCTACCGTCGTTTCTACCGACGTTTTATGCTGGCGTATCATTCCGGCACATTGTCCTGGCAGTTTGTCCGGCAAGTTTTCAAAGTCCAGTCCCTGGAACATTCCTTGGATTGAAACATTGAGCCCTTTGGTACCATCCAATTCCACGGTGTTCGTGCCTGACCATATGGTGTTAAGCAGCAAAATATTCATTGTATTTGTGATATAATTAAAACTGTATTCGATTTCTTAAATAGGTGAGAATATATTATTTAAAAGTACATTGTCGTTCATTACCTATAGGATCAGCAATCAAAAAAAGAAACTCAAACTCGAACCTCCATTTTATAACGTAACAAATTGGTTCCGATACGGTCATTGCTGATTTTTTGGGTTTATGGACGATAATACAGGCAAATTTGCTTGAGACTGTTTTCGCAAATTTTCCCACTCTTCTCTTTATACTTTTGAGGTATTTTTTGTTGCCAAAACTTTCTGTGTACTATATCTCTAATCGATTTCTTGGATAGATTAGGTGAAATTTGGAGTACTAGGAAGATTGTTAACCATTGGAGGCACCAACATTGGCAAAAAAGGAAAAATCCCATTACGACGATCCTGCAACATTCTTTCTGGACACCACTTTTTTGTAGTTGTTGACCGTAAGTGTTGCATTTTTTCAATTCTTGCCACATATTGTTTTCATTTCTTCAGTCAGTTTTTTTTGCAATCTTTACCTTCTTGTATTATTTTAATACTCTTCATAGTTCAAAATGTCGAATTTTGATTTTGAATTATTGGATAGATCCTGGTTGGTTTATGAATTGAATATTAGAGGTTTCACGGTTGCGAAAGAAAATAAATCGGAGTTAGCAAAACATCTGAACGCCCACATAAATTTAAAAGGTTTAGATATAAATAAGATTCCTGAAGGACTCAATTTAGATATTAATACTGAAATTCAGACTTGTATGGATATATTGACGACACTATCAAAAAAAGTTAAATGTATTTTCACCGAAAAATTAGTTTCATATCTTGATGTTTCTTTTTGGCACCTACAAGAAAGACTTAAACGTTTAAATCCAACTGCTGAGGACGAGAAGGAGAAAATTGAGAAAATAATTAATATGACAGATTCATCTTTAAATGAATTCAATGAATTGAAATCTTTTTTGCTGAATGAATCTTTATCTTGTGAAAATGATGTCGGTGAGAGCGACACCATTTCTTCTAAAAATTTAATTATCAACAATCTTGATTATGTGCCAATTACAAAATGGGGTATCAAGTTTAAAGGTACATATAGAAATAGTTTGGACGTTCTCATGTTCATTAGAAAAGTTGATCTATATAGTAGATCTTACAAAATCCCAGAGTCAAAACTTTTAGAAAATTTTGAATATTTACTTGAAGATAACGCAGCTATATGGTTTAGACACGCGCAAAATAAAATTACATCTTGGCAAGATTTATGTGACCGGTTAAAAAAGGAATTTCTACCACTTCATTATGAAAAACATATAAAAGACTTAATAAAAAATTGTAAACAACAGGAAACAGAAGGTATAGGCACTTACATAGCAAGAATTAGTGAATTAATAAATTTTTTGCCACAACCATACTCACATGAAAAACGTATGTCAAAAATTCGTGAAAATTTATTAAGGAAATATCGCGATAAGTTAGTTTTGGAAACAATAAATTCTGAGGAAAAATTAATAGAACTTGTTACCAAAATAGATTCTCATTCTAATTATTTCAGTGAACATGTCACATTCCAAGATTTGATTTCACCGATTTTTGATTCAGAATACAAAAGAGATTCATTGACTATTACTTCTAGCATTAGTGTACCACCAAAAGAGAATTTTGACAAAAATCATCGTTCTCGAATAGACAAACACTATAATTCTTCTTCGGATAGATCTCAAAGTAGGAATAGCTCAAAAGATAATTTTAAAAATCGTAATAACAGATCAAATAGTCGTGATCGTAGTACATCTTTTAGTAAAGAAAGACATTCTTCCCCACATTATTCAAAATATGAACCTCAAAGAAATTCTCCATTTAAAAACAATTACAATAATCAAAATAGGAAAGATTTCAATAAACCTACTTCCAATCAAAAACTTTGTTTCAAATGTAATTCACCTAAACATATTGCAAGAGACTGTTCATCAAAAATTGTGAAATGTTTCAATTGTGGTAATCTAGGCTACACCAAGATTACTTGTCCAAAATGTACTCATCCAAAAAACTTCAGGAAGGCCTAAGTTCCGATCGAGACTTAAGCATCATACATACAAAATCGATCAAAGATAACATTACTAAACAGCCTAGCCTTGAAAGTATTGAACTAGTTTTAAACTATATTTTGTCACAAGTTGATGATGAGCAGTGTCCATATATTAAAGTAGATATTTACGGAAAAAAATTCAATGCATTATTGGATAGTGGGGCTAACAATATTTTTATGAACAACTACGGCTGGCAAATTTTAGAATCTTTGGGTTTGAAATTGGAAGATACGAATATTGACAATGTCATCTTAGCCAATAATAAATGTTCATCTATTATAGGTAAAATCTGTCTTCCAATTTCATTAGAAAATAAAACCGTTACTTTTGACGTTTATGTTATACCGGAATTACGACATACATTAATTTTAGGAACGAATTTTTGGATATCAATGGGAATCATTCCTGACTTACGAAAACAGGAATGGTTTTTCGCTGATAAAAATTCTGTTGAGAACTCATTTTGTACTTCAAATTGTCATCTGGAAACTATGAAAAATTTGTCTTCTGAACAAAAGAATAAATTGAACGCAATAGTTAATAAATATTTTGATGATATTAAGGACATTAAATTGGGACGTACAGACGCCATAGAACATGTAATTGAAATAAAAGATGATTCGAAACCAGTTAAACAAAAATATTATAGAGTTAGTAAAGTAATGCAAGACAAAATAAATGAGGAACTAGACCGTATGCTCGAACTTGACGTTGTGGAGCATAGTAGTTCAGAATGGTCCTCACCAATACTGATGGTTAAGAAAAAAGATGGATCATATAGATTTGTGACTGATTTTAGACAGCTTAATAAAGTATCTATTAAACCTAGTTATCCCTTACCTTTTGTGCACGAAATCTTAGACTCTTTAGGAGACGCAAAATACATGACTTCACTTGACATACAAAACGCATTTTGGCAAGTTCCACTAGAAGAGAATTCAAAAAAATACACAGCTTTCACTGTACCTGGCAAAGGTCATTTCCAATATAAACGACTAGCCATGGGTTTACACGGTTCAGCTCAAACATTTCAGAAATTAGTGGATAAATTATTCAGTGATCTAAAACCTCATGTTTTTGTATATCTCGATGATCTTATTATAGTTGCACCAGACTTTGAAACACATAACAGAGTATTAGAAGAAGTTTTCACACGATTGAGAAATAACAACTTAACACTCAAAAAGGAAAAATGCATGTTTTGTAGAGAGGAGCTAGAATATTTAGGATTTATAATTAACAAGAGTGGATTGTCGGTCAATCCAAAGAAAATATCTGCAATTTTGGAAATGCCTAGACCGAATTGTCCTAAAGATATAAAAAGAGTCATAGGTATGTTATCCTATTACCGCAGATTTGTTCCAGACTTTTCATCTATTGTAGCTCCACTCACAAGACTCACTAAGAAAAATGTTAAATGGAATTGGACCGATGAATGTGAAGAAGCTTTCAATAAAATAAAAACCACACTTGTATCCCCACCAATACTTTCATGTCCAAATTGGAACTACCCTTTTGTCATTCAAACCGATGCATCAACACTAGGTTTAGGTTGTGTGTTATATCAAACATATGATAATAAAGATCATGTCATTTGTTATTTGTCAAGGTCTCTGAATAAAAACGAATCCAAATTTGGTTCCACACAATTAGAAATTCTAGCAGTCATTTGGGCTATTGAGAAATTGAGAGGATACATAGAAGGTCAAAAATTCACTGTAGTTACTGATAATTATGCGTTAAAATGGATAAATGATCTCAAAGATCCAAAAGGTAGACTGGGAAGATGGTGTTTGAAATTACAAAGTTTTGATTTTGATATTGTTCATAGAAAAGGAAAATTAAATGTAGTACCTGATTGTTTATCTAGAGCACCTGAAAAAACCATCTCCTCAGTCACTTCAGAAAACAATGAAACAATTAATACAAATAAAAAACACGATCCATGGTATGATAGACTATTTCAAAACATCTATAAAAATCCGTTACGTTATGAAAAATATCGCATTATAGATGATAAAATATATATACATATACCCTGTAAATTTAGACATCTCTCATTCGAAACAGACGAATGGAAGGAAATAATTCCTAAATATAAAAGATCAGAACTTTTAAAAAAGTATCATGATGACATTGATACAGGTGCACACTTTGGTGTATATAAAACCTATAATCGCCTCATACAAAAATATTTTTGGCCACATTTAAAAGCTGATGTTTGTCGTTACATCCGAAAATGCACTACATGCAGCAGCCAAAAACCCTTACAAAAAGCTAAAGCCGGAGAAATGGGTAAAAGACCTGAAATAAATTTCTGTTGGCAAATGTTAAGTAGTGACATTTTTGGACCGTTACCTTCCAGCAACGGCTATAAGTATATTTTAGTGACAACGGACTATTTTAGTAAATTTAGCATTTTTACACCTCTACGAGTTGCAACAGCGCAAGTGGTAATTAAAAATATTGAACAGATATTTCTGATGTTTGGCGTACCGGAGTACATAATTGTTGACAATGGAACTCAATTCGGGCGTAGTAATGAATTCAAAAAATTTTTAGATAAATACGGTGTAACACCTATGATAAACGCTTACTACCATGCCCAGAACAACCCTACAGAACGCGTCAATAGAGTACTGAAAACGGCATTAAGTTCTTACATCGATGACCACCAGTCAAATTGGAGTCAGAACTTACAACATTTAGCTTGTGCCTTCAGAACGGCCAAACACGAGACCACTAAATGCACGCCTTATTTCGCTAATTTTGGTAGAGAAATGATTGTGAATGGAAGGGAATTTCAAGAAATTAGAAAAAAACCGGGTAGTGAACACAAAATTAATTTAGATTGGAAAAGTGAAGGATTGCGAAACCTACATAAAAACATAAGTAAAAATATTGCAAAAGCAGCACATACTTCGAAAGTTACATACGATCTCCGCAGAAGACCAGTGTCATACATGGTTGGTGACTATGTATGGAAAAAGAACTTTCCACTTTCAAATGCTTCAAAACACTTCTCTGCTAAGTTAGACAAGAAATTTACTGGACCTCATAGAATTAAAAAGAAATTAGGTTCTTGTGTCTATGAGCTCGAAGACAGAAATGGTAGGTCTGTCGGAGAGTATCATGTAAAAGATTTGAAGCCTGATACAACCGAAATGAAACCAGGTTAAGATATTCATATTTGAGAGTATTAACGTAATACATACATATTTGTGTTTTAGATGTTTTAATATTTTTTATTCATTTCACTAATTTATTGCTATCAGTTCAGTCAAATAATTTTATTTTATTCATATCTCACCTATATTTTTTTTTTGTTTTTTTCAGTTTGTTGTATTTCACCTAAATCTGTGGCAGGATTGAACGAGTGGAACATGGAAGTTCTCGGAGTGGTGCGCTTTTATTTAATGTTTTTTGAAAATACTTGGTATTTTCACCTTTTGGAGGGATGGTGTTACGCCCCTGTACTGATTTTCAGAATTATCTGAAGGCGCATCGTTCCGATGATTTCCACCAATAAAAACTCAATTGATTCGATCGACGCACGCATCTTTCATACACATTGTTTCCAAGATAATTGTAATAAATTCATTCTTTTCATCTTCGACTCTCTTGCGAGCAAGATAAACGGCCAGAGATTTTGTAGTTGAATTATTGGTAGATAATCGAATTATTTCGGATTTTACTTTCTCTGCATAATAAGATATTCTTGATTTGGAAGAGTATCTAATCGCAATTTTGCGGATTGGAGTATATCGAGTTCGTCGAGAGGTGAGAAATTTTATTCTAGTGTGATATGCGTCGATCTTGTCAATTTTGTTTATCCATAATTTTTTTTCTTGATTTTTTATTTAGCGGCCCAGAAGGATTGTTGGACGATCGTCGTTTCTACCGTCGTTTCTACCGTCGTTTCTACCGACGTTTTATGCTGGCGTATCATTCCGGCACATTGTCCTGGCAGTTTGTCCGGCAAGTTTTCAAAGTCCAGTCCCTGGAACATTCCTTGGATTGAAACATTGAGCCCTTTGGTACCATCCAATTCCACGGTGTTCGTGCCTGACCATATGGTGTTAAGCAGCAAAATATTCATTGTATTTGTGATATAATTAAAACTGTATTCGATTTCTTAAATAGGTGAGAATATATTATTTAAAAGTACATTGTCGTTCATTACCTATAGGATCAGCAATCAAAAAAAGAAACTCAAACTCGAACCTCCATTTTATAACGTAACACAGTGTTTGTATAAACCGACTGAGGATGGCAACAAGCCCTAATATTTGTTGTTCTGTCATTACAACATTAAATTTATTACGATGATTATAAAAATAAAAAGTTTTTGAACTAAAACATATCCTATAGAGATAGTATTGAAAAAATTGTTGACACCCTCAGGTGATTTTCTTATGGCAAATTGTCTTGGCAGGAACTCTGTTTCGCTAAAATTCTTCAGTTCTTTCTTAAGTTTGGTCGGTTCAACTGTTAGTTCAACATCTCCTTTCGACGGTAAGTTCAATATAACTCGTATACTTTTCTGTGAATAATGAAACAATTCTGAAAATTTTAACTGGATTGTGTACATAAAATTAATACCTTTCAAACAACTCGATATTCGACATTCCTCTCCAATTCGAAGAGTGGGGTTTTTTCGGGATAAACTCATTATTTAAATTCATCCCCAAAAAACAGAAATTGATTTGATTTTTTTTTAAATCTCAGTAATTGTTTCGTTTCTGAATTCTGGGACTTGAATTTTCCTTGGTCCTTTAACAACTGATGTTAACTCTTATAGCCAGGTTTCACATGTCGATTTATTCATGAATAAGAGGACAAGAAAATTGTCTAAGCACACAGAAACATTCATATCGTTAAACATTTTCTTCTCATTCTCAAAATACTGTCAAAATTGTATTTCCTCCACAATGTCTGTTGAACTCCGAAGAAATATAATTTTCAACAAAAGAATTTTTTTTCGAAATTTCTTATACTGAAACAATTCAGTGGTCTCGCGTGTCTTCTTTGCTACTTGGAAATGAAACAATCAGAGCTTCTCATACTCATGGAAGATGAGGATCTAGGAGCAATAAACTCTACCCTTCAAACTGTCTAGTCACGGTGCATAACCTCAATGATCGCGATATCATCTTCAAGGTTTTCACTTCACGTATGAACCACACATCCCTTCTGGAAACTGGCAGTTTTTAATGACTCACTTACCACCCTACAATTAACATAATTTTCAAGAAGCAGTTCACGCCCCCCAGTGATTTGAATGATGAAAATGGAACGCTATGTGCACGAAATCACGTTCTGTGAAATTATTCATAGAACAAACCTATTATTTCATGATCCCGTAGTGGAAATAATGGATGGTCGGCGGTTAATTTCTGTGACTAAGTAGGTAGGAACGAAGAGGGTGAAATTGTTTGTATGTTTGTTGAATAAGAAAAGACGTTACAGGTGTCACTACATCACAAACACAATTTTTTTTTATTCATTCTGGACCAAAACTTTCAAATTGAATTAATCCACAATCAGCAATATGCAGGTTTATCTAATTGAGAGCAATACATTATATAATACAATATCAGATGGTATAGAACTTCATATATCGCCTGAAATACATTGTGACACGATTTCCCATTTCATTGGCGAAATTCAATTAAAAAAGCAAAAATTTTCACGAGTCAGAAGATTTTTACCAATTTCACGAATCCACCTGATGAAGGAGTCTGATATAAAGTGCAAAACGTTACAAAGTGTAATAAAGGATACGGCAGAGAAACTTACTGATTTGAAATGTCAATAAGACAAAAATCACTTCGAAGATCGATTAAATTTTTGTATCGTATAGTAGAAATTCTCAGTCTTCGTTCAAATGGTGTTAAAAATGACAATTTGTTGTATTAGTGAATATTCCAACGACTCCTGAATCGAGAATAAGGAATAAGTTAAGACGGAAACTGAAAAATTGACAAAATTTAAAAATATATTTTGATTTATCAAATAACAAACCTGCATTCCCACATTGACAACCAGGAATTAAATCAGAACATTCACTCTCAACCGCGAAGCAATTAAAAAACCACTTTCAGAAGGGTTCTTTTCACACATAGGGTGTTTTATGAGGGTACTAAAATATAAACGTTAAAGTTTTTTGTGGGTAATTTGATGAAGATTCAGTCAGATTGTATGTTGTTTTTTTCGTGTCTGTGCTATATGGTTTTTTCGAAAGGGAGTAAGCTAGATTCCAAAAGTTATGTACATTAGAAAACAACTAAGCGTGAACATGAAATTAATTGGGAATATTTTGGAGAAACATACATCCTTCGAAATGATAGATAAATTAAAGATATTATGGGAGGTCTCTGCATTTTTCTGGATTTTTTTTAGGGCTTTCTCTCCTTGTCAAAAAAAAATGTTGATAATTGACGAATCAAACAATTTTCATGATTCTGAGAATTTCATGAATTTATTTGATGGTGTATGATATAGACTTTTTGAAGTTTGAAAGTTCCAAGTGTGATTCCTCTTTTCATTCTTGGCAACAATTTTTAGGAAGGAATTGGCTCCTGACAAATTAGCGCTACAGTTGAACGTCGTCGCCTTCTAATATTAAAAAAAAATCTCTAATTGATTTTTGTTTTAGAGACTGGGAGAAAAACCCTCAAAAAAATGTCAAAAAAAATTATATTATGTATTGCGACATAATACTTGAAGAATGAAAATAACATACATTCAATTGATAAGAGAATACTCAAACAAATTGAACCGTTTATCAAAACTAGCCTCATGGTCATTTTCAACATAAATATCTCGTTACTTTGAATCTCAACTCAGAGCTTCAGTATATTCTTGAACGCTCTATTAATATCTAGTCATATTCTGAAATAGACAGAAAGTTTTCAACCTTTGGGTCCAAATATAAGAGCATGTGTTAATTTTTTAATGAGATCCTCATATCGATATTTTCGAGATAAGAAATAACTTGGAAATTCACCACATAAATGAATGTTTCTCGTAATGAATTCTACAATTGAAAATCGGGAAATTTATATTCGTGAAGTTTTGTCAAATTGTTTTTGAAACATTTTTGAAAATATGAAAAAAAATTACCCTTGAGTGAGGCTCTTGAACAAGTATAAATACCAACAATATAGATAATGGAAATAGCCCAAATAATGTCCCAACAAGTATAAATATCTTTTTTCATCTTTCTTCCTTTTCACTCAATCCTACTATTTTTCTTTCCGCTCAAGAACTATAAATCCTTCGCGGTGAAAACTTCATGAGATTTCTTCATTTATTGTTGATAGTTTTTTTAAAGAAATTTTAGAAAAGTTGATGAATATGTGGGTACTAAGATCTATAAACACCGTGATTTTGATGTATCGCTGTTCATTCAGAGAATCGATCGCAAGAAACAACAATTCGGAAATTTTCGAGAAAGTACAAATCGTATTTATTGAAGATTATTTTCGTTCATTATCTAGTTATGAGTTGTACTGGTAGTACCTGAATATTTTTCATCTCACGAATAGGTATTCAACTTCCAGAATGATTTGAATACAGAATTTTCATTATGTACTTTCCTAGGTTATAAAGAAGAAATCTTTTTATTTATAAAGTATAAGAAAATATTTGGTTCATAAATCAACTGAACCGAAGAGAAAAAACGCATTCTCAACGAACGAGGAAAAGTCATAATTTGCAGATTGTTATCACTTCACCATTGTTTCAGAATAAACCTATAAGTACTGTAAATATTCATAAAAATAAACCTTCTCACTTTCCAGTAGGAAATAGTTCCTTTCCAACCTTACCTTCCCTCTTTATCTACATTCTAATCGTACACATAGATGTAATTGAAACTGACCTACAATCGTACGGAACCAACTCTTATCGTTCCTAGTTCCGACTTCCTTGCAGAGCTTTACTTTCTTTCGAGACCCGAGATGTTGCGTGTTTTTACCATTAGAATGCAATTTATCTTAATACCATTCGACGTACTTTCGTTGCAACATGCGAAATTAATGGAAAACTCGTTCAGAATTTACATATAGCCATTTGTCACGACGATGCAGTCGGAGACTTTAACGCAGCGCCAAGCGCGAAACCGATGCGGTTCGAATGCGTGGAGACTCCAACAGTGCGTTAAGCGCGAAGCGTAAACGTTATTCTGTTTTATGCGGAATATTCTCCTAGCTGTAGAAAAACAGCGACGAAGGCTGAACTGATTTTTTTTATTTTGAAATTGAATAAACGTTATTTAGAAATTTAACACAATTGTATTGTTTTTTTTCATTCCATTGTATTGATAGAGTATCATAGAGTTTGTTTAATGTAGATTCTCCTTGAATAAACTCTTATTCTATTCTATTGTATTGATCGGAGATAATGTCACTCAAAACCACTCAAAACCTCTGGGTATCAATTTGAAGCCTACTAGTCATAAAACGGAAAATAGTCTGTATAAAAATTTTCTCATAGTCAATGTTTTTTCGTCCCATTGCATCCAATCAATTTCAATCCAATCAGAATGTCATCAAATATTTTCACCATAACATGGGCGTTTAATTAGTTACACGATTGGAAAGCTTAATCTGTCGAGAATCGGAAATCATTCCGAAACGTTCTTGAAATTAAGATTTCTCAGTCGGTACCTTTAAGATTTATCAAACCCAGGATGGAAAACTTGATTCCTAAATAACCTGTTCAGTCCTTTTCTTCAATCATTTCGGTATGAATTATGTCGTAAGAGTTAGGTCCAATCGAACGAAAAATTGAACAGTTTCAGGGCTCAAACTACACAATCGAATTTTAATGTTAGATCGAAATAGAAAATAGAAGGCAAGTTGTAAAGCTTTGTTAGGGGGCACAATAGACCATCACTTCGCAGTGGACTGTAACCCCTTTTAAACTATTAACTAACTATTAGATCGAAATATGACATGACCAAATACATAATACACATATATTGAATATTTCTAAATACAATAAAGATCACTGTAAACTTGCTATCGAATATGTGAACAAATACTAATAATACACACAAAAAATACTGTGCTAACGTCAATAGTAGTTATTTAATTGATATCGTTTCAATTGGCCCAATAAAACTTCTTCTCATATCAATAAATTATTCTTGAAGTAATTAAATTCAGATAATTCATTGAATAATACGGTAGTCCTTCAATTCTAGTCCGACTTATATTGAAATAAGGAAGAACTACATATTCGTTTGATGAGACTTGTATTTGAATGAATTGATCAGAATAATATTGAAATAAAAAAGAACTATATTTGCTTTGAATACAACCTATATTTGAATTAATTGATTCATTTCATTCAATAGCTGAACATTTTAACGAAATAACAACTAGATTTAATCCAATGAAGCCTATCTTTGAATCGAATATAGTAGAAAAAGTTTGCAACCAGCGTTGCGAGCGAAACACAAAAGGGAGACAACTGTCTCACCCCTCGAGTCCCAACAGGTTTTGATTCAGTTGCATGTGATTTGCGTGAGTGAACTACTGTCAATGAAAAAAAAATAGTTAAAAAATGGAGGACTTCTTAACTAGGTGGGGAATGGAATTCCTAATTCAAAATTTTCAGGGTAAGTACTTTCAGATTCATATAACAATGTAAACATCTAATAATGATGCTTTTTTATCGATAAAGGCTAGTATTTCAGGTATTTCTCTATTTAATCCTATTAGGTATACGTATTGAAAGGGTATTAGAATAAAAATCTATATAATAAAAGCTATTTGTATTCCCACTGAATAATTTCAATTTCTCCTCTTTTTTATTTTGGTTCAACTTATAAATAATTGTTGAATCTTCGACTGAATATATCCATCAGCATTATATTTTATTTTTAGCCAACGACATTCAGGATTCAGATTTTGCATCAAATCCATGGTGCGTCTAATAATTTGGCCAGGGACTGTACTTTCAAACACACCCATCTCAGTAGTATGAACGATTGACATATACTAGTAAGAAGGTTTTGCTTATGTAGGTAGTTTTTTGGGGTTTAGAAAAATTGAGGATTGAGAAGAAAAGTATCCCTTAAGATATGGAGTGTATTCATCATTAGGTATGGCTTATTACAGTGCCACAATATGTTCAAATTGGAGAAAATAAGTTTTAGTTTTGTTTTTTACCTCAGTATGTTTCTGTTTACTTATTGCTGAAACTCATTGTGTTGTTGAATTTATAGCATATTTGATTTTGTTGAAACAGTAATAAAAAAATTTAAGACATTCAAAGTTGTTTCATTTTATACATCTTATCGTTCAATCAATAAATAAATTAAAGAAATAAATCAATAGTATAGTGAAATATTTCTAGCAACTGCATCATATTCAATCAACTATTGCTGTTTTTTTCCAATATGAAGTTTATTTAAATCAAAATCAAGCATTCTTCCTTGTCATGATAAATTACCTTTCGATAGAAAAAAGGTGGGTTTGTTTCAATCATATTCTTTCATTGAAACTAAGTAAAGCTTATCTTGGCTCAAATATAGCATTTTATTGAATACCTTCACAGTTTAAATGAAATCAATAAGTCCTATAATTGAATCAAAAATAGGAAGCATTGGCAATGGAAGAACAAGATAAGCATTGAATTAAATATACTAATCATTCAGGAATAGGGAACACAGTATATCATTGATTCAATGGTTATCCCATTGTTTCTACTAACAGTGTTTTTTGTGTGTAATAATAAGAGTTTATTCACTAAAGTATTGGACAATTGAATAAAGGCTGAAATGGAAGAATATGATAATTTTAGAAATATTAATGGAAAAAAAAAACACTCCAACTGATAGTAGGGGTATAAAATAAACGTTATAAGGTTCTTACTTATCCACGATTGAGGCAACAGTACGGCAACGTACAATCTAAAGGCAAGAGTCTCCTAAAAATCTAGTGAAGAAACATTTTCATGAAAATATTGTTTGTCGATCAAAATTATCTGTGATCTCTCTGAATAATATAGGTGCGGTTTTTAGGCCATCGAATAGTGGCAGGTCAATTGCACTAAGTAAAAAAACTAAAGATATATAATTGGAAAGGTAGTAACCTTCGTGAACATATGTTGTTCTTCACGACTGGGCTCTCTCTATTTTAATGAATCTATTGTTGTGTGTTGAAACTTTTCGACAGGTATGTGCAAGAAAGCTCGAGAGCTATTCATTGTTGGGATAAGTGGAGAATTATTGTGTCGCAAGATTAGGCAATTGTTCGCGAAATTTCATGTTTATTTCGAACACTAATAAAACTATAGGTTTCATTCAAATGATAGCTGTGCCTAATCTTTTAAGTTATTGAATGAGAGATTGATTTTCCATGTTTACTGCAATTTCAAGTCATTAAAATGTATGCAAATGTGAAGTAGGTAGTATTAATGAATCCATTTTTCAATAACCTACATCTCAAAGAATGAGATGGATTACACATAGGATTATACAGGATGAATCTTCGACTTGTACGGGGTGGGCAAAATTGGTGATATCTAAACTACAACTTTCTAACCGTTAGAGATGGAGGAAAATGAATGACACGTTACGCTGGTCTTTTTTAGAGAAACTGATAATGTCATCAACTGCATTCCTTTATCTTCTTTTGTTTTCGAGTTATATAGGACAAAACTGAAATTTGGATGATTTCTACTTTGGCCATTATCTCCGTTTCTGTTTGTGCTAAGATGTTGAAATGAAAATATTATACAGGCACTTTTTTCATAGCAACCCAGTAGCGTACTTTGTTTTTTCCCAAGAGGTTTCCTTGCTGAGCTATAACATAAAGTTTTGTTTTTTCTTATGGAAACAATAGTTTGAGATGGCTCAGAAAGAATAGCAATTTTTTTCAGAAATATATCATACATCATACAAAGCCCACAGATTCTTTCAGATATCATGAAAAATATAGTATCTATTTGAAATTTGAAATATTGAGTATTAAATAGGCTGAATAACAGAATGATATGTCTCTACGCATGGTGTCATTATTATTTTGTCATTGAATACTTGATTTTATACTTCGTCAAAGGCTCACACTGTACAGGGTGATTCATTGACTGGTGAACATACATATGTTCTAACAGATGATTCCTGAGGTCAGAAGAAGCTCTCTATTTCAAGAATACAGGCTGTTGAAAATCATATATTCGAAATAAAGGCGGAAATACTATGTCTTTCAGTAAATTTGCCAAATGATATTTTTTTTAAATCTGAATAAATTTCAAGTTTGAAACCACTCACAACTCAAAAGGTCCAATAACTCTTCCTGTCAAAATTGCAGTCCACATATTGACATATTCACATTAAAATGATATTGATATTTATGTATTTTGTCTAATTAAATTCGGATTTTTAACGTGACACTCTTATATTTCATGTAGGTTCATGTCAAAATCTTTTTTATTTTTTAAATGTTGATTTACGGGATTCTTGAAGTATTTCATGCAGTAGAATCATTTTTACAAAGTAAGAAGAAATTTTGCGAAATTGTGTTTCTTCAAAAGACCGCATTTTGATTAATCTATGAAATAATGTAGTTAAAGTACGAACGATGCTGCATTTGGATTTAATCGAGAGTCATAGAAACAATTGGGTTGCAGAGCTTGGATAATAAAAAAAAATGTTATGTTGAAGTATACCCTTTCATCGGTGGGGAGGACTAGCTATAGGCTTTCAAAAATGTAAAAAAAACTGTCGTATGGACATACTTATGATGAATATAGCATAATCTGGCCATTTGATTGATGCGGTTGGTGGGTGTAGGTGAGGGTTGAACATGAAAAAACATTTTTTTCTCGAGCGCGTCAGATGTTGAGTGTGCCTAATAAAAACTTTCAGCGATGTTTGGAACTTGTATTAAAAAAATTGGTCGTTTTGACATACTCGGGCGCGTCAGATTACCATGAACTTGAGGAATTCGCTTAATCTGACCATTTTAAATCATCAGTGTGCGTGATATACTTCATTTAATGAAGATTAGTAGGTACAAGATCGGGATTTTCGAAGATCCGGTTTCCACTGTCGTTATTCCAGAATTTGCATACTTTTTTAAATCTTCTAATTTGAATTTAATTATTTTCTGAGAGGTTATTGCAGCATGGGAAACACACGTCATATTAATGTTTCTCATAGTGAATATTCATGAACTTTAATTCACCTAACTTGAGATGAGCCAAAACTGTGTTATCGTCAAGCCATCAGTAATCAGAGTGGATCGGAGGGAGAGAGGAAAACAAACGCGGATCGGGTAAAATAGGCATTATGCAGATGCACATAATGAACTTTCAAGACGAATTTCTGTTACTTCGGTTTGAGGAAATCGTCAGATTATATGTTTTTCTCTATCCTTAATTATTTCCTTCAAAATGGAAAAAAATTGGCCACGCTCCAGAATGTCCGAACGAATTTTTTCACAACTTTGGAGTCCCCTCCTGTCTTTTCGTCACTCTCATATTTTTAGATTAGTGGTATATACAGAGTGGGTCATCCATAACTTTCCATCCCGAATTTTGAGATTTGGGATTGAATAACGAAAAAACGCTCGGACAGGTCAAATTTTGTTGACAGGGGGACAAATAAGGATGTTCAGATGAGTTTGATATCAATACCCCTCTAGCTGCAATCCCCAACACCTCTCATTTTTGAATAGGGACAAGGGGTTGAGCAGCATCTTGTTGGAAACACAATTCAATTTCCTGCATGAGCGTATTTTTTTTTTCATCGCTTTATTATTATACAGAGTGACTCAGTCTTCCATCAATAACTTTCACACGCCGAATTTGGATCTTTGAGATGGAAAAAACGCTCGGACGGATCAAAAAATGAATTCGATATCACTATCCCTCCCACATTGTTTAATAAATGAGCCATCGAAGAAAAAGAATAATACGCTCATGCAGGTGATCGAATTACCTTTTCCACAAAGCTACTCGACCTATTATCTCTATTCAAAAGTAATTCCTTCAAGTGGTAGCGGCTAGAGGGGTAGTGATATCGAATTCATTTTTTGACCCGTCCGAGCGTTTTTTCCATCACAAAGATTCAAATTCGGCGTGTGAAAGTTATTGATGGAATACTGACTGACTCTGTATAATAATGAAGCGATGAAAAAAAAAATACACCCATGCAGGAAATTGAATTGCCTTTGTTTTGAGCGATCGTATTGCATTTTGAATAGGAAAATTCTAATTTGATAATGTAATCTAGTGTATATTCATAGTACTCACCACAGGTACTGTCACATTGTGAGTCTTTTTTCTACTATGTATTTCTCATTGATCAAATACGAGATCCACTCTTATTGTCCACCTTATATGTACTATCTTATATATATATATATATATATATATATATATATATATGGATAAGATTTATTGGACATAACCCTCTGAAACTGAAATGAACCGTAGACAATATTCATATCTTTCTCATATATATATAATTACATAATATGGCCCCATACTAATTAGATACATTGTTTATCTGTTTACCATTGATTCCATATATTACTATGTTGTATTTTGCAGACTAAGCAATGAACACCTGCAGTGAATACGCAGAAGAATAAGATAAGAGAATGTTATAAATATCAGTGAATGACAATTTCTAGTCAGTTAATTAATCGATCTAGTAGCTCTACCAAGTATTAACGTTGTATTGTATTGAATAAAGTAAAGTAGTTTTTTTTTAAAAACGAAGTCTTCCTCCCGAAAAACATAATTGGCGACGAGGTCTGGGATTGTGCCGGTTTTGTGAAAATCTGTGAGTTCCTGAAAAAGAAGAGGTCCATCCAGTCTACAACACCGTCGGTTTCAACCGTTGAGCACAAGACGAACTAGGTGAAGAAGACAGGAGCCCGATCACCCGAGTAGCGCCCCGTGACGGTTTCAAATTCAACAAGACAACGTGGTGAGCAATCCTTTAATTACTCCCAGTTTACCTAATCTGGCCCAAAATTAGTCAACCTTTTCCCCAAGTTTTGAGCGTAAAACTTGTATAAAGTTTTCCCTAGGTTTCTTATTTCAAAAACCGATTTATAAAGTTTTTCCTAGGTTTCTTATTTCAAAAACCGATTACAATAGTTTTTCCTAGGTTTCTTAAGAAAAAACCGACAACGCGATTGAAATAATAATTGATATAATTGATATAATTGATAATTGATACGATTACATAATAATTGATATAATTGATATAACTGATTGAATAATTGAAATATTCAAATAATTCAATATTACGTCGATTAAACACTTTAGAGGTCGTAAGAACAAAACAAACAAAATGGCAGTAGATTTATCACTAGCTGAAAAGTTTGGTATGCTGTTACCCAAATTTTCTGGTGTGGAGAACGAGTTGCATTCGTTCATAAAAAGTGTTGATGATTATTTAGCGATGTTCGTAAATGAAAATATTATGGTGAAAAATTATTGCTTCGCAGTGGTCAAATCAAAACTGATAGATAGAGCACTAGCAGAAGTGGCAACGTCTGACATTCCGAATAATTGGGATGTTCTCAAGCATTTCTTATACACTAAATTTGGCGATCAAATTAACTTAGACGTTTTGATACACCAATTACAATTCTTAAACAAAAAGCCCAATGAGGATATAATATTATTTATAGACCGAATAATTTCTTTGAAAATAAGAATAAATTATAGGATAGATGCAGATAGAATGCCAGATCCAGAAAAAGCAATTTATAAGAATAATATTTTGAAAATTTGTAAAACTGTTCTAATATCAAACGCACCTATGGAGCTAAGAACATATTTAATAACAAATAATGAATTTTCTTTTGATGACACAGTAAATGCAACGAAAGACTATATGTGCAATCTAGCCCAATACGAATTACTTGATAGGAGTAGAAAAAATAAAAATTTTGCTCAGAATCATTCGAAAAATGTTCCAAGAAACTTTAATTATACTTCCCAAAATAGATCAAATCACTTATTTAATAATTACGGCGAAGTACCTAGATTTCCTTCGCAGCCAGTTCAATTTACTCAGAGAAATACTAATTACCAATACCCAAATCATAATAATAATTTTAAACCTAATCATTCAAGTAATGTTTTTAAACCAAATTCGAATCAAAGAATTACTACCCCTCCAGAGAAAATGTCAATTCAGACAAGGAATTATCCCCAGAAACGTTCAAATTACTCAACGCAATATAATCCAAATCCTCAACGTAACTTTTATAATAATAATTATCAGAACAGAAATCAACATAATAATCCCAATTTTTACTTTGAAGAATTAACGCATTTAGATACGAGGAAACAAAGAAATGAAAATCAATTTGATTACTGTAAACCTTCAACGTCAAAAAACTACGACAATGATAGTCGAAATTTTCGCGAAGTTACCCAAGAAGACGAATTGACTTAAATTATAATATTAATCATTCTAATCAATTGCCCTTTATTGAATTCAAATATCCAAGATGTAAACTTTTAATAGATAGTGGCTGTTCAGTATGTTTGATAGATCCGAAATTTGCTTATAATAATTTCTATGATAATATTTTTCAAGAAGAAACAACATTAACTGCATGTATGAAGCAGGATACTTCAAATGAAAAAGTATTACTTCCTTTATTTTCAGAATTCCGTATGAATGATAGTCACCCTTTTGTACTTTATAAATTTCATAATAATTACGATGGCATTATAGGAGCCGATTTTCTTAATAAATACGGTTTGACATTCGATTTTAAAAACCAAGTATTGATGAATAAATATTGTAGAATTCCATTCAAATATGGAAAAACTTCGATTGAAAATAATTGTTTAATTCAGAAAGTATCACAACTTGAACGGGAAAAATATGATCTTTTCAGAAACTTTGCAAATAATTTGCAGGAAATTGATAAAATCGATAAAGCAAATGAAGATTTGAAAATTGAAAATGAACAATTGAAATCTAAACTTTTCATGATCGAGATGTCTAATAAAGAACTTCAAAAAATGATTGAATTGAACTCAAAAGCAAGTTATGAAATGAAAGAAGAAATTTCAAATTTGAAAAAATCAATAAACGTAATGAATAAGGAAAAACCAAGTTCACAAAAATCCTATTTTAGAATGAATAAAGCAAATAATAACAATGAGCAAGTAAAATCAGAATCTGATAGGTTGAATGATGAAAATACGATTATAAATAAAGACTTCGCATATTTTAATGACATTACGTATGAAAACTTTACGAAACTATATGAAACACACAATATTCCCGATTGTCATAATATTGAAGAAAAACAAGGTAATTTATTTAAAGCCCCTAATAAATATTCGTTAGCCCATTGCGTATCAGAAGATTTCCATATGAGTAGAGGCATTGCCCGAGATTTTAAGAGAAAATTTGGAAATATAGATGAATTAAAATCGCAAAATAAAAAAGTAGGAGAAGTAGCTATTATTCAAAATAAAAACCGTGTTATTTATTATTTGATAACCAAGAAATCCTATTACGATAAACCTACATACGAAAATGTATTTAATTCCCTTTTATATTTGAAAAAACTTATGGAGTCAAGAAATGAAACTCATTTAGCTTTACCGCGTATAGCGTGCGGATTAGATGAATTAAAATGGCCTATTATTTTGAATATGATAAAGTATATTTTTGCAAGATGCAAAGTGAAAATAATTATTTATTATTTATCGCCACTGCATACTGAAGTAAATAAAGAATTTATAGATTTTAATGGGATACTGCCGGTCTTCTTAAAAGTGAACGAAAAATATAATTGTCGACGAGGTAATAATATAAATTATAATGAAATTGATGATATTGTTTGTGATGAAATTAATGAAGATTTACTTAATGATTTAAAACTTAGATATTCAGACGGATTGAACGGAAAACGTTCCGCAGATAGAAGAATTTTCCTTCCTTTCAAATACAAATCCTATTCAAATCAAAAACCGTGTTGTTAGAAAGTTAGATCTAGTTTACAAAAATTTTAATGCTTGCTAGATAGATACACATTGAATTCAAGATATGAATAATAAACACATTTATCATGAAAATATTACTCCCTTATAAAACAATTGATTATGAACATATTGATTTGAAACAAGTCAAGGATCTTATTTTAAAGTATCAAAAAGAAATTGATAATTTGAAAAATAAAGAATTATTGGGATTTACACAAACGCCGCATTATGAATACTTACAACATTCGAATACAATTAATATTAAAACTTTAGAAGAACTTGTTAATGGAAAAATACGAGTTAAAAGAGGACTTATTAATATTGGAGGTAAAATTTCAAAGATTTTATTTGGAACCTTAGATTCAGACGACGAAGAACTTTATAAAAATTATTTTGAAAGTATAGCAAGAAACGAGGACACACTTATGAGGAATCAAAGACAGATTGCTACTGTAGTTAACGATTTGAAAAATAAGTATATTGATAAATTTCGACAATTCGCAGACAATTATAAATTATTACGAACAATACCGCATTTGAGACACATTGAACACATGCATCTTCTCACATTTGAAATTAAGGATATTAAAAGTATACTAGATGAAATCCAAACAGCAGTGAGCTTTGCTAGATTACATATTCTACATGAATCTATTTTGCCATATACAAAATTCGAAGAATTAATTAAAAATGACACTATTATTCCAATGAATCATTTAAAAGATTATTATCAGTTATGTCATACGAAAGTGATGTTCAAAGAGAAAGTTCTATTATTTCTTATATCAATTCCGACCGTTTATGAAGAAAATTTTAATCTATACAAGTTTTACTATATCCCTCAGAAGAACTTAACCCTTCCTTATACCAATCCTTATATGCTCACTCAACAAGAAGAATTGAAATGGTCAACCAGTGAATGTCATGCAGTCGAAGAAGATTTCCTTTGCGATCAAGACTCCATAACAAAACCTCCAGAATGTATGAATACTGTATTGAAGACACATTTAGAAAATTGTCCCAGGAAAAAAGTTATTCCTATATCAAATTTGAAAACTTTGGAAGATGGAAGCATCCTTTCAATTAATAATATGAAAATTCAAGAAAAATGTCCTCAGCAAACCAAATATTACTCCACTTCACCGATGGCGATAATCCAGTCAAAATGTATTATAAGTAACTTCCAAAAAGAAATATTCCCAACTTCGATTAGAAATGAAGAAAAATACATAATTCTACCCAAGACGGCGATAGTCCCACGAAACCAATCCCAAGAAGAGGAGAAAGAAGAATTCCAGGAAGAAGATATTCCAGATGTCAAGTTAGAAGATATACAAAGATGGAAACCTAGTACACCATCAACTTTTATTTTTATTTTAGGAATATTTATGTTTTTAATTATTTTATACTTTTTATTGAAATATTTTGAAATATGTAAAGCTACACCTAATCAAGGTGATACCTTTATCCAAAGGGGGGAGGAATTACATAATATGGCCCCATACTAATTAGATACATTGTTTATCTGTTTACCATTGATTCCATATATTACTATGTTGTATTTTGCAGACTAAGCAATGAACACCTGCAGTGAATACGCAGAAGAATAAGATAAGAGAATGTTATAAATATCAGTGAATGACAATTTCTAGTCAGTTAATTAATCGATCTAGTAGCTCTACCAAGTATTAACGTTGTATTGTATTGAATAAAGTAAAGTAGTTTTTTTTTAAAACGAAGTCTTCCTCCCGAAAAACATAATTATATATATATATATATATATGATTAAATTATTTCGGGTACTCGGCTAGGTGGGTAGATTGAAGTAACCAATCGTCAATCAATACTTCAATCTACCCACCTAGCCGAGTACCCGAAATAATTTAATCATAAATTGAGAGAACGGCGAAATCATTTCTATTTTCATTCTATATATATATATATATATATATATATTCTTATGAAAAAGAGAGCTAAAATAATACAATAAATGTTGAAACAAAAAGTACCTAAGCTGAGGTAAAAAAAGAACGGGGTATCATAACATTCTTCGTATGATACTATAGAATCATACGATACTATCATCACTAATATCATACGATACTATACAGCCTGGGGAAAAAACCTCAGCCCAAAAAACCTGTCTCCCCGTAAAAAAATAACATAAAATATTAAATATCAGGAAAATCTTGAAAGACATCAGTGTGATCATCTTCATGTTATCCGTCGATGGGCTCGGATAGACAGATTCTTCCCAAAACGACTCGCAATTCTTAATCTGAAATGAAAAAAGACAAAAGCAGAAAAGAAACCGATTATTCAGAATGAATCAAATGCATTCTAGAAATGCATTTGGTACCTTAAAAAACATCAACATTCAGATTTCTTGGCCAAATAATGTTGGGAGGTTTATAAATATTTATGACAGAAATGTCACAAAATTTGAAAGAAATGAAAGAGCTACATCAATTTCCCCCTTCCGAATCTGTTGAAATTCACGAAGCTGATAATTTTTTAACATAACAAGCTAAACTTATAAAAAATCAATTAATACATAACTTTCAACTGTCCACTTTCACGAGGATTTTTTTTCTGTTGCCGTGTGGGTTTCTTGCAGCAGAATCACTTCGATACCATGTTCATCAGCTAATTTGGAGACGTAATCACACTTTTCTTTGGAAATTCCTTCGATATTCAAATTCAAAATCCACAAATTCTCGCTCTCTGGTCGTGAGGGTTTTTCAAACCGTATAGACCTTCCAGGTGATGATTTTTCGGCACTTCAGATGTTTGAAGACCGCTACGGGACCCCAATGAAAGGCAATCACCTCCCATAGATAAACCAAACATGTTATAACACAAGAAAACAGAATACTTTCCAGTAATATTCAATGAATAATGGGCCCGATCACTTGGAAATTTTTGATTATGTTGCAACTGTAAACTTTCATCAGCAGAGTCTATTTCCAAAGTAATAATATTTTCTTCGAAACTGTCCTCTTTTTCAGTTCATTTCGATACTTTTCTGTTATCTTGTTCTGATACTGATTCGTATACAGAGTTGGGAAGAACGCCCATGTTGATATCTTCGAAAATTTCTACCGATTGTAGATCGAGATTTCTGATACTCATGTTCGCGAGTGATTCCTGCTGAATAATTAACTGTGGCTCAGGAATTGGCTTATTAAAATATGGGATTATTTTTTGTTTTTTACGAACTGCGTTTTCTTTTTCTCTCTGGAGTTCTGATACGCCACTGCAACGAGTCTGTGACATACAATTCAGATAACTGAAAAAAATGTGTAAATGATAAACCCTCATGTTAACTTTGCGGTGATTACAAAATCAGATAAATAAACATCGATCACTATAGACGAACCCGCTTACACAGTTACTCCTCGCGGAAACGATGTCAATAGCAGTAATCCACGTTTCCCGGACAACAAAACATTAAACGTAATTGGCATCTGCGTAATCGATGCCTGCCGCGATCTGATAGGAAATCGGAAGTTGATATTATGTAGCAGAAGAAACGGTCTTGCCTACTTACCGAGAAGAGCGCCTGGGAAGCGAATCGACCACCGGAGGCACTCCGGTGACCGGAAAAGGATGATGGTCTGGTAAATGTTAGTTCGATGGCTGTTCCTGGCTGCAGTTATAACGTTACGTCACGGAAAGGTTGTTCTATGGTTCAAATAGTGGGTATTATGTGGAGTTTTCTATTTTCAGCGTTTATCGAATCATCGGATTGTGACGATTCAGTCGAAGCTAGCTATGGGAATGTTCGACAGAGATATTCATTATATTTTCAAGATTCGACTGATCATAAAAAATATCAGAAGAAAACATTGATGATTAAAAACTCAGATTTTTGCTTCCTCTCAACATCATATACTGTAGATTAATGGGAACTAGATAGGTGTAAAACGGAAACAATTTTATATAAAATGTTTCCCAAGACGAAACGGCATTTCTCACATTGTCAAAAAGTTATCAGATCTCATTAAGAGCCAAGCTGCCTACTGTACGCTCGTTTCAAATAGTTTACAATTCGATTTGAACGATTTGACGAAAGTTTGACGAATTCGTATCTGAATATATGAAACTCAGTCGGCCATATTGTTGGTTACACCATTTATAACTCAAGATTGGATGAACTGTTTGTTATGAACGTTTTTTTGTTGGATTCTTCTACGGTGGGGTTAACATAAAATACATTAAAACAATGAAAAATTTGATGAAATGGAAAAAAGAAGGAAATTATTTTTCTTCTTGCGAATAACGCAAGTAGATGTCGCTGAGGTTGATAGCGTTTTCGTGTTAGTATTATATTTGATATAAATACGGTGAACTACAGTTAATAATAATATTAACGCATTTGAGTCCATGTGTTATCACACCTTTTTTTCTTCCCAACACCACGGAAAATTTTATGACGAAAAAACTAAAAATGTGGTTCATCATAAAGTACATCAATGAGACAATTTTTACAAATTTTTATATAATAATAAGATACCGCTTAAATAAAGTGAAGTCTATTCATGTAAATAACAATATACATACCTACCTATTTCAATGTTATTGAATTTTTTGTATATTTTGTACTTTAATTTTGTCTTATTTACCTCCTACTTGAAAAAGTACCAGTTTTGTTGACACACTTTTATGAATCTCTGAGGCGAAACAAAGTTCGCCGGGCCAGCTAGTTTTGAATAAACGGTATCTTTCTATGAATATCACATTAATAATAATAAAATTAGCTTCATGATGTTTTTTTTCTTACAGACAGACGCACTAAGGACTAATATTTCCAATAGTTGAAGAGATGTCCTCAAGGATCCTGCAAAACATTCTCAACCCAGTCGTTCATTTTATGATAAGGATGAATGTACGTCCACCTGATTGATGTGGATGGAGGTAGTTTAAGAGATTAAGAAACTTTGTGCATCTAGTCAATTTATTTTTAGGTAAGTAATGAGGGGGAATCCTCCAAGGTGGGGCTATAAGTGCTCGGAATAATATACACGCATCGTAGAAAGACTTGGCCCCACTATTAACGCTCAACTTGTTGAAAGCACCATAATTATTTTGTGCGTGTGAAATCTCCACTATTTTGTTGCTTTAATGAAAGCAATAAACCAGCAACAATTTTTCTTGTTCAGGTGAACACATGACTGATGCTATCCACGTAAACTTCATTGAAACCATCATTGTTTCTCGGCTCAACGAATTCGGGGATAATTTCATGTACCACGATGATAACACCCCACCATACGCATACGAGGGATTCAAAACATTCTTTAAGAGAACAGTATCTGTAGCGTATTCTCTCAAAAGAGCTATTTAGGACTGTATTTTTTGATAGGAAGTTGTTGCATGAAATATTTGGCAGTACAAAATTATCGGGGATTAGTAGAATGATTGTCAACTCACAAAACGCCCTACCTTTTGCTGTAATTGTGGTAGCTCGTTCCTTCTCCGATGACCTGGAGGGATCCCTCAAATTGGAACAAATGTAGCGAATCTTGATAAAGTGTCGATTTCACTTCACAAGGGGGAATTCTTCTCTAGTTTATACACTAAAACTAACTTAGTTCTACGTTAATTGTCTCTAAAACGGCGTTTATTCACACAGAATAATTCTACGATGAGCGGTGCGTTGAATATCGAAAATATTCAAATTCTTGAGCGAGTGTTGGGAGATTCGTGCGATGATCTTTCGGTGTTTTTATGTGAATTATTACTTTTTTCACAAAGAAAAAGCGGGTCCACATCTATCGTGTTTTACAGCATGAATATGACGTCAAATCAGTCGGCAACCCACAATACAACACCACGATAATTTTGCTGCCGACACAACAGTATCTATAGAATGAATTAACCAATAAACTAAACTAACCGGACATCAATCCTATCGAGCACGTATGGGATTTCTTAGAATGAGCAATATCTAATCGTCAAAACCCACCTTGAACTTTTTTGGAATTGAGTTTAACCCTTCAGAATGAATGAAACGAAACCTATGCCTGCAAATTTCATTAATGACTTGATTCGTTGGATGCTTAGGCGTATTGTGCAGATAATTTATGGGGGTAATAAGGACTAACGAAAATTTTGATTTTTCCTCATTGTCTGCTAATCAAAAAAGGAAGAAACGGTGCTAGGTATATAATAATGACAAAGCTCATAATATTCAGAAGTTTTCAACTATTTTGAATTAATTGAACGAATGTCAGTAAATCATATAGTTATGAACATTTTCATTCATCAATAAATGTGAACTCGAATACTTCAAATTCTGCGTCAACTAATTGACTAATTGAATGACTGGAAAAAAATTGATATTCCAAATTTCACCAAATTAAAATTCATTATATTCTGATATCACTGTCGATTCATAGGTTGTTTCCACGTTTTTCCTTGCTCAGAATTAACTAGATTTTTCTTGTGATTTTATAATTTTCAACTACGATTGATATAAGAATTCTTCATCTTCCTCGGACAGTTTCTAAGACCATCGAGATGTAAAATATCAATTCCATCAGAATAGAGAAAAAACGAAACCTGCATACTAAAAAACAAAAAATTGCTTTCATTATTATCCTCAATACGTAATCCAGTTCATTTTTAGGAGCAAAATGGTGTTCGAAACTGTGATGATAACCACAGCGCTAAAAACGATCAGCATTGTTGGAAGCGCGCTGTGGGTGATCCCTCTTTTAATAGCGAGTGTATCATACCTCAATTACAACAAATTAGACCCAGAAGCATTGGTGGTAAACAGGAAAACTCTTTTCAGGTGAGTTATGAAAGCAACCTCTTAATCTTTATCTACATTCTACCAGAAATGAATAGGATTCTTATGTCCGATAAGCATCGTAGTCTGAGGTGACCTTTAGTTTTTGAAACTCAAAAAAATGAAATCAAAAAAATCAATGAAAATTTTTCAAGAATAGAAATGTTCCTACGTGGACCCTGAACTAATTATTTACGAATAGAAAAGAAAACAAATGATCATCGAAACCTTTCAGATTTCTTCATGTGATCAGAATGATTTGATATTTATACTGACAAAACCTTAAGCTCTGAATGAAAAACAATGTTGTGGAAATATTTGTGACAAAACATAAAACAGAAGATACGTTCAGTGATAAGAGAGCTTGAACATAAAATATGATTAAAACAGAAATAATAAGTAGATCGGATATTGGCGACTATGTGAGTTCACATGATAGATTGAAATAACAGAAGAATTTGAATGACTAAACCTGATCATTGTAAAATGAATCGAAGAATCTACATGTATTTTCCTGGAAGAAGATCATAACCTGCTCAATTGATCAATAGCATTGGATCGTGTTCCAATCGATTCATTAAAAAAGAAACTGACATTTTAATATGAAGTTGGCCAATGTCTCCGTTTTTGAAAAAAACTGGGAGTGAAATCACAAAAATGCAGAATCTCTTCAAAATTATTTCAATCTATCCTGAACTTGTTTGATCTACAACTTTTGTTTTGAGTTTTTCTCACATAACTTCGAAATTCATGTGAAAAATTCAAATAACCACTTTTTTTTTAGCTTCCACTAAAAATATTGTTGTTCCAGGAATTTCATGCAAACTGACCTTGTTATCTTTTAAAAAAACGGTGAATTTTTTCGATTCAAAATCTTCATTTTGTCACCTCATTTCGACTCAATATCCAATCAGTATACTTTTCAATAAAAAAATCTCATATCATGATGATATAAAAAAGATACACTAAATATAGTTACAGAAAAGGCAAACGAAAACCTCTTCACGAGGAAATCCTTTTTTTGATATTTAAAACAAATAATTTCGTAAGTTGTCTGCATGCAATTTTCATATTTCATAGTTTTATAATTATCTATTTATCAGGGTAATATATAATCTTACATTGTTCGAATAATTAAGGTGTGTATTAACAACATAAAGTATTGAAATTTCTTCTAAATTTGTTGAAAACAAACAATTATTATAAATGATGGGAATAAAAAAAAATAACTAGGATATTGGAATGTTCCGAATGAATTTTAGGGTTATGTAAAAAAAGTATCACAGTGAAGTTGTAGATCTTCGTACTACCCTCAACTCTGCCATTTAATTGTTTTCATATGGACATAAAGAAAATCGGAATAGACTGTCACCCTTATCTTCTCCTGGACCTACTATTAGTTTTTGGAACCTTTAACCATTTCCAAATTCGTTGACTACTCATAGATAGCATATAAATTCCGAAAGAAAATTGATAAAGTACATCTTTTATTACGATAGATAGCTCATGAATATAAGGGTTGGGATAAAGTATGGAAACAAGTAACTCGAACGGAAAGCACAACATTTATGAAGTTTTGAAGGTAAGTGCAATGGGGCAAAATGCATCTAATATAAATTTTTTTGTTGATTCTTCGGGTTGAACCCGAAATACTCTTAACTTTTATAACTAATATGGAACCTCCTGTATATCTTTGCAGATAATGGAAGAGCTTGGGATTTCGAATTCATACTAGGTTGAGTTCAAAAAGATCTGTATACTCAAGGCATTATCGCAAGCTGATCAACCGACTTAGTAACTTCTTTTGAGTTTTTTACATTACCCTACAAAAAACGTTCAGATAAACAAATTGATGATGTATGTATAGTAAGTGATTAAAGAAATCTCACACGATCACCATTTTCAACATCTGAAAAGATATACAAGAGGTCCCATATAATTTGAAAAATTTGAAGATATTTCCGGTTCAATCGGAAGTGATTTATCAACAAAAACTTGTGCATTGCGCCACTACCTGCATTTTGCCCACTTACCTTGAAGATTTCATAATCGTAGTCCTTCTCGTTCAAAAGATATTCACTTGGTTTCTTACTTCTTCCCAACCTTTCAAACAAATGATATTATTCTCGAGATGGATATTTCATCATGAGAAAATATATATCTTCTTCATTACCTGCTCCTCTCGAATTACCGTTAATTCCTACGAAATATCGTCACGTACCCAACATCAATTCGAACCTACTAATCTCCCAAACCAACATCATAAGGACATAAGAAGCATTATATTCATTATTTATTTTTTCAACGCTAAAAACCAGTAGCCCGATCTATTCATAACATCTATTATGGTCTGAGACAAATCCGATTAAATGCACCATGATTTACGTAATTTTACTGTATCGCAGTCCGACAGCCGACAGGTGTGAAAAAGAAAGCATGGCTGATTTAATGGGTAAAATGCGTGGTACTTGTACCATTTTATTATGCAAATGGCACTTTCACTGATATCGGAAGGTAGCTATTAAATTAAGTTCAAGTAACAAGTACTCTGAATGTCAAAAAAATTACATGTCATGTTCATGGGTTGATTACGGATATTATGCAGTCACTTCAGCAGTTAGGAAGTTGTTCAGAGGGGCATGATTTAATGAAAATATACATCGTGGAAAAGCCAAATGGCCTAAAATCATTATCTTGGTTAGGTATTGTACATATTTATGAAAATCCCGAAACTCCCAAATTTATGTTGCGAATTAATGATCTCCTTCATGAATCCTTTTCTTCACGCCCGTAAAAAATACTACCCCCATTTTTTCAAATAAGTGAGTATTTTCAAATAAGTATAGTTTGACAAGTCGCGTTATTTTTTTTCTGAAATATTATTATTTTCATGATTAATGCAAAAATCAAAATGAAATCTGGTGACTAGAGGAATTTGTTACAATATAAAATGTAATACAAAATTTACCAAAAAAATTATGTATGTTAATGAAAATAATTTCATGTTCATAGTAAGAATAGTTATTTCTGAAAAGGCATTGATATTCTGGGACGAGTTCATAATTCAGACACGAGCAACAAAATGGCAAATTTTTGAATGACGAGTGTTAGAATGAGCCTTCTGTACGAGTATCATCCTCTATTTCCTTCGTTGAATTTTTATCAAAATTAATTATTTATGTCCATAATTATCGTTAAGTGATTTTTGCATTAAAATCATTGATTGGCGGAACTGTTCTCTTTCTTATAAATTTGACAGATAATAAATAAATCCGTGCTTGGAGGCAAACATGTTATCAATAAATATTACCATGAATGCTGTTCTAGAATCAATTCTGGCATTATTTTGTTCTACCAATGTGACAAGGTTTGCGGATTTGACTAAGTATTGAAGAACATTTTTCGAATTTGCTTTTAAGCACGAAATCCTCCTCTAGAGATTTTTCTGGAAAGCGAGGCGGCCAGATGGGCTCTCCGGGTGGCAAGGGAGCGGGAGCTGAAAACTGGAGACTACACAGGGCACCTTCGCATTCTAAATGAGTGTAAGGAGCTTCAGGATGTGGTCACAGACAACCTTCCTTTGAGACATGAGTTTCGGAAAAACTTCACCACGACACTCCCAAGTCGTGACCAATGGGCTAATAAAGAATCAGTTTTCCCCAGAGGGTCTACGGTATTTTATACTGATGGCTCGAAAACTGAAGACGGACGAGTCGGAGCCGGTGTTTACGGCCCCTCAACCCAATTAGCCATACCAATGGGTCTCTGTCCTTCGGTTTTTCAGGCAGAGACACTTGCTATAAGGGAGTGCGTTGCGCTCTGTGCCGAACGCAACTACCAAAGAAAAGAAATATATATAGCATCTGACAGCAAAGCAGCCCTGCTAGCGCTTGACTCTCCACAAGTAAAGTCAAAGCTGGTCTGGGAATGCAAGACGTCACTTAACCTACTCGGAGAAAAGAACCAGGTCAACCTCATCTGGGTGCCTGGTCACTCCGGGATTCACGGCAATGAAGCGGCTGACCAACTGGCCAGGGAAGGAGGGACAACCCCCTTTACTGGACCTGAACCGTTTTGCGGCTTCCCAGCCAGCCATCAAGCAATGGCTATTAAGGACTGGGAACAAAAGAGGAAGCTTATGTCCTGGCGCACGACCAATGGTCAAAGGCAAGCTAAGTTACTTCTCTCTCACTCGACGAGCTGGACCAAAAAAGTCCTCTCACTCAGCAAATTGGAACTGAGGAAATTGACGGGCGCTCTCACTGGGCACTGTCCCGTGAGGTATCACTTAAAAAACATGGGAAAGGCGCCCGATAGTACATGTCGCTTCTGTCAGGAAGCCACCGAGACAGCCAGTCACCTACTATGTGAGTGTGAAGCTGTCCACCAGAAACGGTTACGGCATCTTGGCTCCTGGTTCCTAAAGCCTGAACAAGTAATGGATGTGGCCCCCAGAAAGGTGGTGAAGTTCATCGAGACTTTGCTGCCCGACTGGTAAACAGCGCGGGGATGCACAATAGATCTTAAGGTCAAGGTGCTCGCAAGGTCGGTTTTGATCTGTCGCCCCTCCTCTAATCTAATCTAATCTAATCTAAGCACGAAATCAGTTATAACAGTATAAGAGTGCGGGAAACACCTGCTATTCCATTACCGCACACTTTCTGTGCGGAATAGCAGGGGTTTTTCCCGCACACTTTCATTAAATAATAGTACATTCTAAAACAAGTTGCAGAATGAGCTCCTATTCCATATAAGTGCTTGTAGAAAAAATATTGTTCCTAACTCGTGCAGAAAGTATCCTCCCGGACTCAACTGCTCCGCTTCGCGTCGTTCGAGTAACGGCAGTTTCATACGGAAAAATAAGTCATTCTGCACTTGTTACGAAAATAACTATTCTGAGATCCCTCACTAGGCAATAAATATGGGACACCCGATTCATCATTGTCTGTATCATAATTTTCTCTATAAAATGACATACTTAGCATCGTTAAATTTTCGTATCTCAAAACATAAGTGGGAGCGCCCACCAAAGTATCGTGGCACATACATTGCAGATACATGACACAAAGGTGGCAGACACGTCGCATAATTTGCAGATAGCTCTACCAAAGTTGCGTAGCAATGAGAGGTGTGTTCAATGTGTATTCGTATATTCATGGTTATCTTCTATTGGTGAAATAAAATTTATAGTGAAATTTTAATCATCTTTCATTTTCATAAAATTCGTGAAGCGTCTTCTATCATTTATCAAAAAGTTGATTGATTTCATTGTTTGTTATTGATTCTAATTCTTTTTGAAGAATCATAGTAGGGCTACAATTCTCAAGGTGATAGATCACTATAACTAGATTATAAAGAATGTTTGTCCTTGTTTTCCAGATCAACTACTTGATTTTTGTTAATACACTGCGTTGATATGAAATAATTCTGCCAAAATTGTTTGAATTGAAGATACCCACGCTGTGGCACTGCCTTAGTGAGTTTAACTGTTTATTTTCTGTTACATGAAGAAGAAAAATATGTAAAAGAACATATTCTTGTGAAAAATTGTATTTGTAACTGTAAAGATTGTAATTCGATTGGTTTATAGAAAATAAACATTAATATTATATTATTATTATATATCAAGCATCTCGCATTTTGGGTGCCAGATCACGAGCACTGGCGTAGCTCGTGGGGGGCGCTTGGTGGGCGCTTTCACTGAAAAAGACTGACACCTAGGGTAAGCGGTATAGTCGTTGACACCCCGATAGTGATTGACACTCTACACACTTAATCCGTCGTAATAACATATTGGTATTTACCAGCGACTTTTTTCTTCTACCCACGTATGCTAGAAGGTCCAACACTCATTCGATGAATGTTTTAGTTCAGTAATTTGGCCCCCTGCTCAGATCGCAATGAGATATTTGTCGCGAAGTTGTGTACTAATGACAATCGGTTCAATCGTTGACGTTATACATACAGTTGTGTACTAATGACAATCGGTTCAATCGTTGACGTTTTGTTAAGGAAAGTGACTGCACATATGCTTGAATTTCTTCAGATTGGGGTATCTGAGATATATAGCAGAAATTTTTCAGTGTTTGAAAGATTTCAAAGATTGGATATTGATATAAACGTACCCTTCATTGATGTTTTCTTTCAGAATAAATCGCATGTCAATGACTGTCTTGTTTATATTACGTCGGAACAATGATTGACATAGGTTGTCTATCACCGTCTGAAAGTATTACATTTTGATATTCGAGATCATCGCGTATTTGAAAAGTTGGAATATAACTGATTAGCTTTTTATTGTGTTCTCTTTCTTCCGGATCGGATAAACATTGGTTGACACCATGTCAATAACTATTTTCTAGGAGGGTGTCAATCACTAAATATCCCAAGTAAACTAACTTACAGAGGGTTCCTGATGGAGGCTATTTGTTTCTAAAGGCCCTACTTAGTTTTCTGACGACTTCGTGGAGTCCACGGGACTTATTTCAAACTGACCATCCCTATAGAGAAGAACTATTCTATATTACAGGTTGAACTGTATGTTGTTCTTGTCTTCACGCTGGAGAATATCCAAATATCAGTAGATGGTACTCCGAGAAACTCATGTTGTGACAGTCAGTGAATACTAAAATCCCTCGCTATGACAAAGGTCAAATACTACTTACTAGGAGAATGCAGGAAATCTCTTTGTGAGCTGGGCTCCTGAAACTTTCTGAAAGTTATTTGGTCTCCGGCTCACGCTGAGATCTGGCTATGAGAGGCAGATGTATGGATGAGCAGGGACACAATCAGCTTTCATTGGTTGGGAGTCGACGCTTCACATCTACCGTACAACTTTCAGGAGTTCTTCTTGAGGGGAAGCAGCTGTTACACGTGAGTGGTGTTTTGAGTGATCACCTGTTTAATAAACATTAAAATCACTAGAGTCTGGCTAGCCTCTGTACCGTTGGTGAAGGAACACAGATCTTGCTGTTGAACATACCCTGTTTACCTGTGGAAACCTTTATGAGTTGAAGACAACACATCTGGAAAACCCAATACCCACTTCCTCCCATTCCTATGGCGAGAGGGACTTCCTTGTCTACTCGCGACATTTTTGACAGCATGTCTTGAAGTTTGACTCTCTTATCCTGTATACGGTTGAACACAAGGCCACTAGGCCTCCAATCAGCCTGGAGAAGGCACCTCACCAAGAAGAAGAAGTGATTGGTTATGTTCTTTTCGTCGTCCGAAAAAGTGAGAATATCATAACTTCATATATTATTACCGAGGCTGAGCGCATTGTGTCGTTTGATCTTTTTTACCTGCTTCTTCGGCTAACAACAATGATAATAGAAATATCCTATATCATCAACATGATCCCAATTTACTCCACAATATATTACAATAGCCGAAGACTCCAGAGAGAACAACAAGTTCGAGAAAACTGCTATTCGTGAAAATATCTTTCACCTGGAAAGAAATGACGGAAAAATATAGAAAAGAAGGAAAAATATCTAGCTGCAGAGGGGAAGGAAAGATCAATTCTCAAAGCCAAAACTGACGCCGAAGAGAAGAAAAAACTGAAAAAATTGACTGAAGATAAAGAAAGGAACCTGAAAATAAGTCGATTTGTAAAGTCAACATTACTTCATCAGTGATTAAGCAAACCGAGCACATCCACAGATACTGCAAGTGTAAAGAATTATGAAAATTCCGGAGTGTAATTGGAGAAAAATACAGAATAATCGGTTGCTGCAAATTTGTATCGTGAGTAATATGCTTTTATAGAGAACATTTCTGTATTTTCCTGATGTTGCTTCATCTGCTGCAACAAAATTACCAAAATTATAGTTGCGAACAATGTGTATCATCTTGTTAAAGAGAATACCATATCGTTGGTCCAATGCCGGAGTCACGAAGGTGCTTTTTTGATGTTCCGGGAAAAACATGTTTCAAAAATTGAAGACAGTGCTATAAACATAGATTTTTTTTCGTTCTACTAGGCTAGGAGTAGGAGAGCGGGATAAGCGATTTCGGCATTGACACCATGACTATAATCGCGATATAGTGCACATATGCGAAAAGCACATTCGTGACTTTGGCATTGTACCGACGATAAAACATACCTTCCGGAAACTCGCCCATATAAAAAAATTTTTACTTGTTTTACATGGAAAAAAGAACATGAAAATACACAGCCCCTGTGAATGTGCATCTATGTTTCTATCTTTATTATTGAATATAGTGAATAACATTATCAACATATTCATTAATCGTTCGTTCTACCCCATATACAAGAGTGTAAGTGAATGATATGAAGGATGTCAATGACTATCATTTTGTATGTCAATGATTGTCGAAGTCTGTCAATCACTATCAAATCTGACGCTTCGAAAAAAAATCATTCTCTTTCAGTTTTCAAACAACATATACCAAAAGTTCTGAGTGTTTACCGAAGAGGCATAATTGAACTGTAATATTGTCAGGGTCTCCACCTTGTTGTAAGAAAATTACAAGCTGAAATCATTAATTGAAAGTTTCTATGCGCTTAAGGTGTCGATCACTATACCTGTTACCCTACACTGTTCTGAAAATTTCAAACTTTCAGAGAATACGACTTTGTCGTAGTTGGCGGTGGAAGCGCAGGAGCAGTAGTAGCATCACGCCTCTCAGAAATCCCCAACTGGAGCGTCCTGCTCCTCGAAGCAGGACCGGACGAGAACGAAATCAGCGATGTGCCTTCTTTGGCAGCTTACCTGCAGCTGTCCAAACTAGATTGGTCGTACAAAACCATGAACACTGGCAGAGCTTGCTTGGGCATGAAGAACGGACAGTGCAACTGGCCCAGAGGCAAGGTTCTTGGAGGCAGTAGTGTCCTCAACTACATGCTGTACGTTAGAGGAAATAGAAAAGACTATGATCATTGGGAAGATCTTGGTAGGTATCTTAACAGACTATTTATTTAGAGCGCCGGGAAAGAAAAAGAGCACCCACAGACGTACGACCAGGACTTGGACGGACTTAATCTGGTGAAAAAACATTGACATTTCACTCACTTGAATTCAACTAAATTCGAAAATACTTTTTTAAGCTCGAAAATCTATCCTTTTTTCTTCTTAAACTGTCGAATGTTCTAGGAAATCCTGGATGGAACTACGAAAACGTACTCAAATACTTTATCAAATCGGAGGATAACAGAAATCCATATCTGTCGAAAACACCTTATCATGGAACTGGAGGTTTGTTAACAGTTCAAGAGTCCCCTTGGAGAACACCCTTGGTAGTTGCCTTCGTTCAAGCTGGTACAGAAATGGGTTACCAGAACAGAGACATCAACGGTGCAGAGCAAGCAGGTACACCATCTTCTCTTTCTCTTATTCTCTTATCGCACCTAGTGTTTTCTAACAAAATTTTTGTGTAATCATAATCACCTTTCAAGAGGTACACCTTTCAGTTTGGGTGCTCCTAATGTGATCTCTTATCTTAAATTCTACTCGCTATTCTTCTTTTGCAAACTCATCAGGCTTGTGAATTACATATTAAAGGTGAATTTTCAATTTAATAATATTTAACACCCCAACTGCACCCCCAACTTACTTCAGTGAAGTAAAAAAAATTAACAATTGTCATCTATTCTTCTGGATATAAAATGTACTAGGCATTATCTTCTCGAGTCATTCAAAATTTGCCTCTTTCTTTCATAAAAGTTCTAGAATCTCGAATTGGACTAGATTCTTCTGAAACAATTGGAAGTATGTTGTTTGGTTCTACTGATTACCAATAATTCATGGTGAGAAATGTTTTTAACGGGTGAGATCAGAATTATGTTTGAATCACAATAATTTTTTCGAGCAAAATCGTTTGGTGAACTTGAAGACCTTTCAGAGGGGCTAGTTATACTTATAGTTAGAAAAAGTCATCTTAAGGTCTACAGGACCCACGCCCTTTACAGCTCGTCTTACAGTTCCAGAGATCTAATGAATTCCAATATCTGCAATGGCTTCAACAAGGCTATTTCCTTACTCCTACATGTTTCTTGCCTAAGGCATGCTTTTCCTTGGCTTACAATTGCAAATCATTCAGTGACGAGTTGATGGGGAGTTTTTCTCCTCCTCACAGAATCTACAATCGTCCGATAAGACCATTCTTAACAGATGCTTCCTGAGGCGACAATGTCCTATATGAAAGCCGGAGAGGAGGTTTCCGTACTTCCTAAAATTCAGATACCTTTTGGATCTTGTAATTTCAATGTTGCGAAGGAAAATTTTGGAGTTATCAGTCCCTGGAAGATTCTGCCAGAGCATTTCCTTTTCGGCTTTTTCCTTCTCCAGAAACTCCTTTTCATAGGTACATTTTCCAATACAACAGAAAGATTCTGGGCCACTGAGCTTCTCTCGTGCACCCTCTCTGGCAAGTGTATCGGCCTCTTCGCTTTCTTAATTCCCGAATGACTGGGAACCAGATTAAAGAAACCATATTTTTCTTCCCTACCTCATTGAGTTTGCTCCGGTACTCTCAAGTCAACTTTGAGTCAATGACATAGGAACTCAATGCTTCAATAGCAGCTTGACTATCTGAAGAGAAACGAATAATGCCCTCAACTGCATTCGTCTATCTATTTTTGTTTTCAAGTTATGGGCCAAAATTGAAATTTGGTCGATTTGAACTTTGATCATTATCTCCGTTCCTGTGCGAGAATGTTGAGATTAAAACCTTATACAGAAACTTTTCTCATAGCAATCCAGTAGATTACTATGTTTTTTTCCCAAAAAGTTTCCTTGATGAACTATAACACAAAATTGTTTGTTTTCTTATGGAAACAATAGTTCATTATGAGAAAGAATCATCAGTTATTTCCGTTTCAAAAAAAATATAACACATTTTACAGAGTTGGCCACCTAGAACAGTTCAGCCACATAAAACTTTTTGAATATGCTCCAGAAAATGCTACTGGATTGAAATGAAAAAGTGGCTATTTAATGTTTTCATTTCAACATTCTAGCACAATCAGAAATGGAAATAATGACCAAAGTTAAAATCGCCCAAATTTCAATTTTGGCCTATAACTCGAAAACAAAACACAAATGAATGCAGTTGATGGCATAATCAGTTTCCCCAAAAAAGACGAACGTAATGTGTCATTGATTTTCCTCTATCTCTTTCGGTTAAAAAGTTGTAGTTCAGGTACCACCAATTTTGCCTACTCTGTATATAACCATTCATTTTAAAAATTTTATCTTTTAATTCTATCTGCATCACCTTTATACAGAAAATCGATGGGAGTTACCTTCTCAAGATGGTATGCACGAAAAAATCTCTAATTCCCAGTAATTTGAATATTTCAAATGATATCATGACTAAAAGTCACGAACGAACTCGGAAGTGAGAATAAAAGGATCCAACAGATGTAGCGTATCTTGCATATCAAATACCAGGTGAAAATAGTTTCGATTTCTATTGACATTCCATATTTTCCAGGTTTCATGATAGCCCAGGGAACCATCAGGAGAGGATCCAGATGCTCAACAGCCAAAGCCTTCCTCCGTCCAATCAGACTCCGCAAAAACATCCACGTAGCCCTAGACTCCCACGTCACCAAAATCCTCATCAACCCATCAACCATGAAGGCCTTCGGTGTCGAATTCGTGAGGCATGGCCGGAAGCAAATAGTCCTAGCTCGCAAAGAAGTCATACTGTCCGCAGGAGCCATAAACTCCCCTCAGATACTGATGTTAAGTGGTATAGGTCCAAGGAATCACCTCAGCAAATTCAACATACCCACCCTGAAGGATCTTCCGGTAGGCGAAAACCTCCAAGATCACGTGGGAATGGGGGGGTTGACTTTTCTGATCGACAAACCGGTTTCTATAGTTCAGGATAGGTTCCAGGCGTTTCCTATGACGATGCAGTATGTAGTGAACGAAAGGGGGCCTATGACGACTTTAGGAGGGGTGGAAGGGCTAGCCTTCGTCAATACTTACCTCGGGAATAGGTCATGGCCAGACATACAGTTCCATATGGCTCCAGCTAGTATTAACTCAGACGCGGGGGCCAGAGTTAGGAAGGTACTAGGTCTAACCGATCATCTTTACAACACTGTATACAAACCAATAGCCAACAAAGACGTATGGACCTTGATGCCACTCCTCCTACGACCAAGATCTCGTGGTTGGGTCAGGTTGCAGAGCAAGAACCCTTTTGAAGCTCCCTTAATCAACGCGAATTACTTCGACGACCCTTTCGACATAAAAACCTTGGTGGAAGGCGCCAAAATCGCGATCCAAATCAGCGAATCCAAGGCTTTCAAACAGTTCGGCTCGCGTATACACAGGGTGGCGTTCCCAAACTGCAAAAACTTCGAGTTCGGCAGCGACAAGTATTGGGAGTGCCACATAAGGACTATTTCGATGACCATCTACCATCCTGTGGGGACCTGCAAGATGGGACCTGCTTGGGATAGAGGGGCGGTGGTGGATCCTAGATTGAGAGTGTACGGCGTGAGTGGTTTGAGGGTTATAGACGCGAGTATAATGCCGACTATACCCAGCGGAAACACAAACGCGCCGGCTATCATGGTGGGGGAAAAGGGCGCAGATTTGATCAAGGAAGATTGGTTGTCGAGGAGGTCGTGATGATTTTACTGCTCAAGAACGTGCCATACTGAAAGGAAACCTCTTGTGAGCTTCTAGATGACGGAAGATACACGCACACGTATTTCGTGTTGCATAAGAACAAAGTGATTGAGAATAATGATTCCGAAATGAACATATTAGGTAGTTTTGATATTTGCGTCAAGATTGACTTGTTCATATCATGAATTTCAATATTTTTCATGGATAGATCCATGTGAAATTGTTGCTGAAAATGTTTCGATTTGTCGAATACACTCAGTATAAATAAACACAGAATATTAAAAGTGTTGAATCCAGACAATTTTTTTCGAAGAGTATTTCAGCAAACTGGAGTGTGGTCAAAAATTCTTTTTGATTTTTGCTCAACATTATAGTAGTTAATAAATAGTTTGAGGCTTTCACGACCGGATATTCTGATATTGAAAGAGGTGGTCTATAAGGAATTCCTAATAGACCACGGCCAATAAGCCCGGAAAAGTCTTTTAATATCATTATAGTAGTTATCAAAAGTGAATAGGTGCTGGTACAGCATTCACCTCATTTTTTGTGTAGAAATATTTTTGCTACGGGATAGTCCTGACCACATTCAGAGGGGGTATTACCCCCAGGGACCCTCTTCTGGATTCAACACTAGATACAACAATAATTCATGTGAATACTTCGGAAAACATTCATCATTATGAATGCAAAACCACAATATTCTGAAGCCCTTATCTTTTAACAATTTGTGAAGAATCATTAAGCGATTATACAGGGTGATGCGTGATGTATGGAATGACAGATAATGCAGGCATGTTTTTTCATTCCACAATATTTTCATGTTGCAATAGTAAAATCCATAGGAAATGTATTCTATTTTGTTTTCAAAGGTGACTATTGAAGAATTAATTATTTTTTCACAGTTAAGGAAGTATTTTTCATGTTCGAAAATAGGAAAGAAAAAAATTGAATTATTTTTCATTATCGTTATGAGTTCATTACAGTACTGAAAGAAGTGCTGTAATGAACTCATTACAGCATTGTGTTCAGTTATATTTTTAGTTTTGCGGTTGTCAGTACCGACCTCAGATCCTCTCAATTTTCAAATCCAATCAATTCGCATTCCGTAATCTGTCAAATTTTGTGAGTCACACCAACAGCCAAGATACAATACAAAAGTCACTTATCTGAATTTTTAGATGAATTTCGAGAGTATGTCGCAAAACTTGAACGAAACAGAAAAAATATCGTCTAATACTGGTTGCAGAAGGCAATTCCAACACTCTAAGATTTTGCATTCGTGTTAGAATAGCAGTTCTGTAAGAATATAATAATTCTATATAATTTTCAAAGGTGACTATTGAAAAATTAATCATTTATTGACTCTTATAGAAGTATTTTTAATTTTCGAAAATACGAAGAAACTAATGAAATTATATTTGTTTCTTCAGAAAGGGCTTATGGCTTTTCATCTCATCATTTCACTTTCTTCAACTTGTTTGTCCTTTAGAATTTGAGTGAGTATTTTTAGCTTTATAAATTTTCAGTATTCTCTCTATTCGATCATTGTTGCTTTGCTCTTGAATTGCTTTGAATATTTCTTTCTTGCTGTTCCTGTATACTATATCCCTTATAGTCTTAATTTTCACTTCTTTTCTGATCTGCTTATTGCTGATATATCATGGGACGCATGCTGTAGTGGTAACTGATAAAGAGTAATTTGAAGTTCTTTTTTCTAATAGCTTTCTATGTTATGCCAGATACGATGGCTGGGTATATTGTTTTAATTATTCAGATTTGCTTATTCTGTTGGAAGTGGGTTTAAACATCCGTTGTCTTCTTCTTTTTCTATTTTCCTCGAATTGTTTGTAGAATTTCTCCTTTTGATTTTGTATGACTTCTAAAATTTTTTCTTAATGCGATCCTCTGGCCGTCTCTTATTATATTAAGTTCATATCTGCCAGCAATTGCTTCTTCACGGCATAGTTCTGAATACTGGAGCTATAGCGTCTGCAAATTTAGCTTTCTTGCTCATCGTTTCTGCTAAATGTGACATGCTCATGTTGAATAGTAGCGCACCTAGAACCGTGTCTTGCGTCATACCTGCTTCAATATTTCTTTCATATTTTCAAGACTGTATTAGTTTCGAAGGAAATTTTTGATCCTTTATTTTGTAGATCAGATTTTCTATATCTAAGAAGGCAGCTCCAGTGAAAAACACTAGTTATTTATAATATTCACCTATCTTCAATTCCTTCTCAGTAAAAAATCGAAACAATCAAATATATAGTTTAAATGAAGGATGTATAAACACACATTTGAAAACCCTGCATATAATATTCACAGCAATTTTCCTTGAAAGATGAAGTATTTGTGGTCCTTTCATCAAAATTATCGTTATTTTCACCAAAAGCTGAATTGAGGTAATCAAAACGAAAGGAAGGTGTATTCTGACTCTAGAAATCCATGTACTTCGAAATATGCTTCGAATACAAATGCGAAAATGAAAAAATGAATACAAATGTGTCTCATTTCGAAAATTTTGCAAATACAACTACGTTTTTCTTGAGCTGCTCTATATGTGTAATTTGCTATTTTTAAATATCGTCATTTTCTCAAAAACTAGTCATCAAAACTGCTGTAACAATAGGTCATCACCAACTGATAAAACTGAATACGATAATTTTTGTTTTCGTTGAAAACGTTGTAAAAATCTTTTGAGAGGACAGCAAATCAATTCCTTTGTTCGTTCCAAATTATCATTTGGTTTAATAACAACTAATTTGAAAGATATCCAATATCTCTTTGAAGGCTGGCGTTCAATTTATTATAAAGGGACAATTGAAAAGTCATATTACTATAATTTTTTACCACTTGTGAAGCAATTATTATGAAATTCAATTTGTGTCAAAACTTTTATGATTTTGTTATTTCCTTTCTAGCATTTGTTAATACAAACAACGGAAAAATCTATCCAATTTCAGTCACATTGTTAATGAAGATGTATATCAATTTATTGGTCAGTTCTAAAGGGCTGGTAAGTAGTAGAAAAAATTTCGTTGACCATTGACTTAAACTTTAGGAGAATATTTTGCTGTTTGTACTGGGTGAGCAAAATTCGTTGTCTACTGAGTGAATGTCGAAACTATAACCTCTAGAAGAAAGCAGATGACATATTCTCGTGTTTTTTTTTGTGACTGATTTAACTCTGAAAACATTTCTATATTTGAGCTATGAACAGAACTTGAGCAATTGTCATTTCAAATAATGCTGGATTCCCAGCTATTTCCAACTTGTACTCGAAAATATTATATTCTTCATACATTTCTTTTATGAGAGATTCAAATATGAGATTATTAAATTTTTTGATTCAGTCATTTCCAAGATATTACACGAATTTCAAATTTTTCTAAAAGCTCTAATTGAATTTTGCTGCAAATGATTTGCTGATTTCAAACATGTATATAATGTTACTATCCACCTAAATATTTTGTCATAAGTAAAAAATAGTTTCCGTTTGCTCAGAACTTCAGAACGCACAAAAAATTTGATTGGGCTGATGTCATGGCAATGAAATATCTATTCTCGTCGGATAAAAGCTACTACATTTTTCAGGAGAATAGTTATGATTCCCACAGTTGAAATATGTGACTCTTTCCTCACCTTTGAAACACAAAATCGAATAGATAATCACGTATCCAATTAGAATAACATTAGAAACACTCCAGATAATTTATGTCTATGAAAGATTGTGAATTTAAATGTCTTCCTGCTGCTCCAAACTCCGTTAAAGCAGTTCCTGCTGTGGAAATTCGTAATACGAGTTTGACAACCCTGATATCGTAAAAACTAAACGACATTGAACACTTATGAGGCTCCGTGTATTCCGCAATTTTTTTCATTTTAGTTTTAAGTTTGTGCGAATGGAGTCGATCCATTCAGTGCTGGGCAGATTGCAATATAATAATCCAAGTTCACCCGATTATTAAGGTAGGGACGAACACTTTTCACCAATTACGACGCGTCTCAAGAAGACGAGAAGATGAAGAATCATCGACCTTAATTCATGTAGGTGTAAGCTTGTTCATATCGAAGATAAGTTGCCTTGAAGTTAGAGGTTTGGAGCCGATAGAGATGAATCGAAAAATATTTTTTCAAGTGTAAATTTATTATTGTCATGAAATGGACTTTTATTATGTTGTTGTGATAATTTTTTATGTGTACATGTTGTATTATAACGAGAGAATGATCTTGAGAATCCACGACTTATGTTTGGACCTGGCATGCTTGTTGATATTTTCCTAATTAAATTGTTGATTTTGATATTGTAGTTCTTTCTGAAATGAAATCCTATGGTTCACCGAAAAGAGGTAAGTGATTCTTATTCAGATTTTGATGTCCGCATCAATCTGCAACTCTATAAAAATGAAAATTTCGAAAATTAAATTGCAGAAATTAAAAATAATCTATACCAAAAGAGAAACCTATACATTCAACACTCGAAATTTATTTCTATATTGTGACAAAAGCACATGTTCATTTGTGATTAATCCTCTGAGAGAAGTTTGTTTTTTGTTTTTGAAGCAACAGAATCAAAAAACAGATGGATGTCAAGTTAGTGATTTGAGACTTGATTGTTGATATTTGAATCGATCTAAAAGTGTTATTTATCTCCACAACAAAAAAGAATTAACCCGAAAATCTGCAGCTAATATTGAAATTGAAAAAAAAACGAAATAAATAATATCCACACAAAATTAATTTTTGAAATCAAGAAACAACAGGTTGTCAACGCTTCAATCACATTATACAGTCTTTCGTCAAATATAGTCCTCATAGTGACTGAAGATTTCTCAGCACAAACCACGATGCAACCAGAAATACATAAATGAAATATTCATCTCAAAGAGATCCCAAGTAGGTACTTGTGATAAAAAAATTTCTTGAAAGAATTCTTTGAACAGTTCTGACATATTAGAATACTTGTAAACGTGATAACAGATATTTTTACCCTATGCCTTAGGGACAGATACTACCTTCTCCCAGAGGAAGAATGTAGAGACGCCACTGATATGATTATCTTTTCAGCATGTGTTTTGAGTTTTTGGATCGAGTTTCTTTACGAAATGATGATTATACAGGATATCCTGGGAGGAATGCGACAAACCGATACCATGAATAAATGTCTTCATGCTGGACTCGTATCAAGAGCCTGAGTGCCTTCTTTTAGGGTTAGGCTAAACAGGGTGATGTTTATCTTATGAGTGAAATATACAGTTCAATAACTCTTAAACTAATTGATCGAATGATTTCAAATTTTGAAGTTTTGTCACCCTTTACTATCTCCTTCCTTAAATATTTTTGGAAGCGAATAAATCAGATCCGGACTGGGAAAATTTCAAACTTATTCTATTTTAGTGAATATTGGATCACCCTATACGTGAACGTTATGTTCCCTTCAATAAATCTGAAACTTATTGATGAAATTATTTCAAATTTTATAGTTTTGTCGCAGCCTGTGCGTTAACAGTTAACATTATGAATTTTATAACTAAAAAAGAATACTATTGTTCAAGTTGAGTGTTCAGATTAACATATAAAATCATGAAAAAGTATTCATAAATGGGACGAACTTATTTGAGAAATTTTTCAATCAACAAACTGGATAATGAATTGAACAAAAAAACAGCAAATAATTTGCAAATATTCGAATCGCTATTCACTAGCGAGGTAATCAAGAATTCCTGTGATTTTTGAGCTATTTGATGTGAAAAATTAAAATAAAATTATTTATTTTCTCAATCTCAGAAAAATTTCAAGAAGGGCCTTCGAACAGGGTGACAAAATGTCAAAATTCGAAACAATTTTACCGATAAGTTTAAAATTTTTCGAACTATAAAATTTCACTCATAAAGAAAATTTTTATTGGTCACCCTGTATGACGATGCCAAGCAGAGATTTAGAATTTTCATTATGAATTATCACTTTGTGGTTACGAAAACAAAAAAAAAACATAGTGTCCACGTACAGGGTGATCCAATATTCACAAAAATAGGAAAAGTTTAAAATGTTTCAATTCCGGATCTGATTTATTCGGTTTCATAAATAGTGAAGGAACGCAATAATAAGAAAAAACTTCAACATTTGAAATCATTCGATCAATTAGTTCAAGAGTTATTGAACTGTGAAATTTCACTCATAAGATGAACATCACCCTGTATACCCTAAACGAAGGCACGCAGGCGATTTAAAACCTCTTGATATGAGTCCAGCCTGATGACATTAATTCATGGTATCCGTTTGTCGCATTCCTCCCAGGACACCCTATATAATGAAAACTATTTTAAAAAATATTTACGCTTCAGTACATTTTAAAATTTTTTCACAAAAATTTGTCTCAATTTCTAGAAACATATTCGGTTTATTTATAATGAATTTACATCCATAATTTCAGTCGGATTTCATGAACTGTACGTAAAAGGGTTCTCGAAACAGCTCACTGAACACTGAACAATACATATTGAATCACTTGCAAACCTCCAGAGGGGATGGTCGACAAGTGGACAAAGGAGATGGGGTCAGAATTCTACGAGAATTGAAAGAGATGGTGATTGTGTAGACAAATAGCATACAAATATATTAATGCATCCACATAGTTTTGTTTTCAATTAATTTTCTTGAAGTCTGCAAAAATTGAGTGCACTCACTTTCTGGACACGCTTCGTATGTATAAAATCTAAAACCATGGATGGTAATCAAAGATTATAAGAGTTGGAAAGATAGGAAACGACCTTATATTTGTAGTACTGAAATCCGACTACGTTGCTAGTTTCTTACTTTTGACACCCAGAGGACGCTGAAAACATTATTCAGTACAGAAAACTATTAAAATAGGCGCGAAATTCGAATTACAATTCTCATGAATTTCCAACAGAAATAAATAATAAAATCATTAACCTCTCTGAATGCAAAATTCTTAATCCTAAGAGTAAAGTTGATGTTGCAATGTTCCTTACGCCTGTTTCTCAGAATGAGGTTTACAATATATTGAACAGCCTAAAAAATTCATGTTCACAAGGGGTTGATAACATTTCATCGTGTTTGCTCAAAAGCGCAGCAACTTGGGTTACTCCTGTGTTAACTCACTTAATCAATTTATCTCTGAAAGATGGTATATTTCCTGATATTCTGAAATTAGCGCGCGTTAAAATGTTATTCAAAAAGGCGATCACAAAGCTATTGAAATTATAGACCGATTTCATTGTTGTCACCAGTTTCAAAAATAATCGAAAGAGTAATATTTAATAGGATACTCTCGTTTCTCAATAAGTATAACTTGATTACGAATTGTCAACATGATTCCGGCAAAAAAGATCAACCCAATCGGCAATAATGGCTTTCATAACAAAACTCTACGAAAGTATTGAAGAACGAAAAAAATGTATAGCCATCTTTATGGATTTGAGCGAGGCGTTTGATTTAGTGTCGCACGACCTTCTTCTAAAGAAAATGAGCTCGCTTGGATTAAGAGGCCATATTAACCAATTAATCAATTCATATCTGTCAGGCCGAATGCAATTCGTTGAAATTAATGGAGTGCGTTCATCGCTTGTTGATATAAAATGTGGTGTTCCGCAGGGATCCATATTGGGGCCTCTCCTTTTTTTGATATTTATCAACGATCTACCTGATGTAATTGCTGACCGATGCTGTACTTTCCGGTACAGAGAAGAGTATTGTCATCAGCAAATATCACCAGGTTTGATGAAACCTGGTGATATTTGCTGATTACAATACTCTTCTCTGTACCGGAAAGTCTGATCACAAGGCTCAATTAGTTTCACACGAAAGACTCAGTAGTTTAGCAAATTGGTTTGCTGAGAATGATCTGTTCCTCAATATCAGTAAAACTGTATTCATAAAATTCTCCTTCAAAAACACCACCGATCATAAGAATAAAAGCCTTTTAATAAGCATTAACTCTAAATCTATAGAACAGGTAGAGTTCACAAGGTTTCTAGGAATTGTAATTGACTCCAACCTCAACTGGAAAGAACACATTAACAACCTTTGCTCCCAATTATCTTCCGTATGTTATGCAATATCTAGATTAAGAACTACTACGAATGATAATATATGCATGTCATATTACTCTAGCCACTTTCGTTCTAGAATAACTTATGGTATTTTGTTTTGGGGTGCTGCTGCCCATAGTGATCGTGTATTCAAGCAAAAAAAGAAACAGTCAGATTTATTTGTGGAGTTTCCCTAAGAACATCTTGTAGACCTTTATTCATAAGACTTAAAATTTTACCTTTACCCTGTATTTATATATATGAATTTCGAAATTTGTTAAAGTAAACTTGGATAAATTTCTACCACTAAATTTCAATCATGATTACTCAACAAGGCAATCACATGATCTAACTGTTCCTCATCACAACCTGACTGGATATGAGAAATCACCAAGATATATGGGAATCAAACTATATAACGCACTTCCAATTGGGTTGAGAAGAATTGAAAATATAAGATGTTTTAATAAATCTGTTGAACTGTATTTATTGACTAAATGCTTTTACTCTGTTGAGGAATATTTTGATCATAATAGTTAACTTTTGTATTCATGACATATCCTATACCTGTTTATATTCATATTTATTGTGTAAATATGTGGTTGTAAGGATTAATAAATTATTATTCTTATTATTATTATTATTGAATTCAGTATACCTTATCGAGCTTTTAAAAAACATCGACAAAACGCAGCAGGGCTCCGCTTTTTGATCAGGATGATTATTTTCATCTACACATTTTTTTGAATCAAATTAAATACATACGCTTCAGGGTTCTTTATATTTTTATTTGAAATGAAATTGAGAACATTTCAAAAATTTGTCCACATTTTAGGGAATTATTATAACAATTTCAAGAACTTATTCATATATTAACTAAAGAATGTTTGAACAAAAATAACAGAAAAATGTCAGAGGTGTACAAGATCTGTACGTAAGCCCAGCACGAGTTCTTTATGCGTTATCTAGAACTATAACTTTCTGTCCAGAAAACTCTATCCATTTGACAGCACTGAGATTAAAAAGCAATGAATAACACAGTTAAATGATACGAGTTTCAAACCTTACAGTTCCATTCTCTTTGGTAAAGAAAAAAATGCACATTCAGGATTATTCTTTCTTTTATTTCTGCAATTTATCACCATACAATTTAAATTTCAGCCAGTTTTTAACACAAAATAAACTGCTCCACATGAGTTAGGGATATTGCAAAAAAATATAGTTTAAATGAGATTTTGTGATGAAAATTCATATTAATATATGATTTTAAGTTGCAGGAAAATAAATTTCAGCCTGTAGGTCTGCAACGTATACAGGTGGTCAAGAAAAATCAAGAAAAATAACAGAATTTTTTTCCCAGAGAATTCAAGCATTTTGAGACTATCGATACATTGATGGCCTCCACGGGCATCAATAGCATCAAATAGCCCTGAAGCTATTCCAAAGTTGAGATATCACTGACTTTGAGCCTTTCCGCTACAACAACCTGAGTTGGGCCACCCTGTAGCATTCTGATCATTCTACAATCAGATGTAGGCTTTCTTCTCGCCAAAACGGTGATGAAACTATCCTGAGCATCAGATATTGTTTTTCGTCCCCACCAAGCCTTGGTCTTTCCAACACGGAACCTGTCTCTCTGAACCTATTCCAAAGTCAAGATATCGCACTTTGGCTGTCTTCGAGCATTTCCGATAACCTGAGTTAGGCCACCCTGTAGCATTTCGATAGCCTTATTAGCCTCAGCGTTTGTTAGCTTACTTCTTAGCATTTTCAGAAAACTCGTTTCAAATTGAATCCGTTGATAAACAGACTCCATTTCAAAATAAGAACATTCATGAAGCATATGAAAAGTACCAAACTTCAGAAAACAGGCGACCAGATTGACGAAATGTCTCATACTGATTTTTATTGGAAGTATGAAATTACATACTTCTCAAAACGATTGAATACGATATCCCTAACTCTTGTGAAGCAGTATAAGTATAAAACGGAAAAACACAGAAGTGCACAACACGAACGAAACACAATAAAACTTAACCTGCAACTTACGAAACTGAGATGTGAGCGTGCAATCTTTGATCATTTTTTCAAAAGTCTCACAAGTTTCTTGCTAAATGGGCCCTAATTGAATATTTCAAACAAAACCCCGTTTACTTTTGAAACTAGGTATCGCACATATCACTGTATTCGCTTCGTTTCCCACCTTCATACTCTATAATGTTTGGGTGGTAATAAGATTAAAAACTTTCAAAACCATAAAAGCAGTTAAAGGGACTAACGTATTAAACCCTTATGATCATTTGGAAGTAATGAAAATGAATGTTTTTTCATCAATATTACGTATCACCTATAATCCGGTCTGAAAAATCTCCATTATAAAGAATTATTTTGGAGGATGCGCTTATAACTCCAAATTTCTCAATAGAGATACTACACCAGAACTTGACGCTGCATTCACGTTTTCAATGTTCTGAATGGTTTTTATGTCTAAAATTCACTATTCATGATATAAGTCGATTTTTTCAGATATAAGAAAACCATTTGTGAGAACCACTTTATCTCTGGATCTATTTTTTAAACTTTCATGTACGAAAACCAGTCCTTATATGTCGATAACTCGAAAATATTTTTCTGAAGGACTGATAATCCAGTTATTTTGACGCCTGAAGGTATGGAGTCATATGCGTCAAATCCGGGAGTTCTGATTTTTTGCTGACTTGTTTGTCTCAGTCTCATGAATGATGATGAAGTATGTGACTTCGAGCGATGAACGCAAATCGAAATAAATCGTTTTTTCTCAAATTCTGGCGATAATCACCCTGAAGGACTTGTTTTTGAAGGAACATCTTCAGGGTGTTTTAGAAGTATGCTAAATTCCCAACAATATGATACCAGTACTGACCCTGCAGGCCCAATCGTTTTTTATATAGAGTCTCTCAAATTTTATCATTTACCTTTACGACTTGATGTTTAAGACGTAAATGAGGTGTGTGAAAGATGATATTTAAGCTATACAACGAATAATGAGGTGAAAAAGATAAGTACTCTAAAACTTATTCTTGTCGAATGAGAAAAACAAGATTCGCTTCATAAAGGTGCTGGCAACAAAAATTGGATATCACAACGTTCATATACTCCAAGCAGAGGAAGATGCTGACAGGTTCATCAACTGCTGCTCAACCTCTGATATAGTGATATTTGTTGGTGAGGACATTGACTATCTGATCATTCTTACTACGATCTCAAAACAACTTGAAATTTTTTACCATAAATGTGGAAGAGGCTGAGCATCTGATGGCATATATTCCAGCATCACTTCTTTGAAATCAGAGCTTTTTCTCTTTACCCATGCCTTTAGTGGTTGTGATTCGACTTTTTGCTCTTCTGGATATGAAAAGGGGCCCTCCTACTCGAGACTCTTCCTGATTTCACTTCATGGGAACATACCATAATTGATCATTTTCTATTCTCATGTACAATCTTCTCACAGGTTCAGTCAATATTAGGAGTCACACTGAACCCTTTCTCTTGGGGGTGGATATCCACGCTACAAGGCCTCAACCTCAAAATGATGACCAGAGATGCAGCATGCAGCCCCCCACAACATCTCTTGCGGATGATTTCTTGAGACATCGCGAAGGGCTGTAGAAACGTCTGCAGCTGCAGGAAGGCAGGATTAAATTGCTCGTCAGTCTAAAATTATTATTAACCCTTTACTGGTATGGTGCTTTGAATTTACTTTCAGGGTATGGTAGGGTCGATTTTGACCCTGTGTATTTTTTCTATCAAATTCAGAAAAATATGCCATTTTCTACATCAAGAATTTCTCTTTGGTTATCAAACTACTCAGTGAAAATGAATTTATTGTATTTCAAACATGAATAAAGAATAAATAATAAATTTTTCAGAAACTTTGAGAAAAAAACTATAATATATCTTTGAAAAAAAAAACAACTACGAAAATGATAAATTTTTACTCGAATCTAGCTTTGGGATGCGTGTCTCCGAAAGCATATGGCAGTAAGATGTGAGAAAACGAAACCAGGACAATTCTCACAAACATGTTTTTTATAGTACTATTTTCTTATATGTTCATATTGCTCTGGCTTTTCATCATTCTAATTTTCAAACATTAGAAAGTACCCTTTCAGCAGATCTGGACATAATGAAAAATTATTTTTTGAAGTGGCGTTTGTGCCCGAATGAAAATAAAACCGAAGTTTCGTGTTTTACCGGTGTGAAAACAGCCGAACAAGATAGCAGAATATGACCTTGAAAATGTCGTACGCCACTGTACCATTGGGCGGATTTGATGCAAAAAGAATTGTTGTTGATTATATTCAAAAGACCTTGCAGAAAAAATTTCATTGAAGGCATCCACTTACACCTCTTGGGGTGGAGCGGGACACCTGTAAAATGAAAAATTTCGATTTCTCGGAAACTGTACATACAATCGATTTCAAATTTGGTGTGGACTTTGGAGAATAACAGCAGAAAAAAATAGCATCAACCGCAGCCACTTACACCTCTTGGAGGTGGAGGGGGGACACCTCTCCAATGAAAAATTTCGATTTCTAGGAAACTGTACATACAATCGATTTCAAATTTGGTGAGGACTTTCGAGAGCAACAGCAGAAAAAAATGGCATCAACCGCATCCACTTACACCTCTTGGAGGTGGAAGGGGGACACCTCTCCAATGAAAAATTTCGATTTCTCGAAAACTGTACATACAATCGATTTCAAATTTGGTGTGGACTTTCGAGAGCAACAGCAGAAAAAAATGCCATCAACCGCATCCACTTACACCTCTTGGAGGTGGAGGGGGGACACCTCTCCAATGAAAAATTTCGATTTCTTGGAAACTGTACATACAATCGATTTCAAATTTGGTGTAGACTTTCGAGAGCAACATCAGAAAAAAATAACATCAACCGCATCCACTTACACCTCTTGGAGGTGGAGGGGGGACATCTCACCAATGAAAAATTTCAATTTCTCGGAAACTGTATATACAATCGATTTCAAATTTGGTGTGGACTTTGGAGAATAACAGCAGAAAAAAATGGCATCAATCGCATCCACTTACACCTCTTGGAGGTGGAGGGGGGACACCTCTCCAATGAAAAATTTCGATTTCTCGGAAACTGTACATACAATCGACTTCAAATTTGGTGTGGACTTTCGAGAGCAACAGCAGCAAAAAATGGCATCAACCGCATCCACTTACACCTCTTGGAGGTGGAGGGGGGACACCTCTCCAATGAAAAATTTCGATTTCTCGGAAACTGTACATACAACCGATTTCAAATTTGATATGGATTTTCGAGAGCAACAGCAGAAAAAAATTGCCTTAACCGCATCCACTCACTCCTCTTGGGGATGGAGAGGGATTACCTGTCCAATGAAAAATTTTAATTTCTCGGAAACTGTACATACAATGGATTTAAAATTTGGTGTGGAATTTGGAATGAACAGCAGAAAAAAATGGCATCAACCGCATCCCCTTACAGCTCTTGGGGGTGGAGGGGGGACATCGGTCCAATGAAATATTTCGATTTCTCCCCCCGCAAGAGGTGTAAGTGGATGCTAGTGATGCCATTCTTTTGCCGTTGCACTCAAAAGTCCACGCCAAATTTGAAATCGATTGTATGTACAGTTTCCGGGAAATCGAAATTTTTCATTGGACAGGTGTCCCCTCTCCACCCACAAGAGTTGTAAGTGGATGCGGTTGATGCCATTTTTTTCCTTCGTTGCTCTCGGAAGTCCACACCAAATTTGAAATCGATTGTATGTACAGTTTCCGAGAAATCGAAATTTTTCATTGGAGAGGTGTCCCCTCTCCACCTCCAAGAGGTGTAAGTGGATGCGGTTGATGCCATTTTTTTTCTGCTGTTGCTCTCGAAAGTCCTCACCAAATTTGAATTCGATTGTATGTACAGTTTCCGAGAAATCGAAATTTTTCATTGGAGAGGTGTCCCCCCTCCACCTCCAAGAGGTGTAAGTGGATGCGGTTGACGCCATTTTTTTCTGCTGTTTTTCTCCAAAGTCCACACCAAATTTGAAATCGATTGTATGTACAGTTTCCGAAAAATCGAAATTTTTCATTGGGGAGGTGTCCCCCCTCCACCTCCAAGGGATGTAAGTGGATGCGGTTGATGCCATTTTTTTCTGCTGTTATTCTCCAAAGTCCACACCAAAGTTGAAATCGATTGTATGTACAGTTTCCAAGAAATCGAAATTTTTCATTGGAGAGGTGTCCCCCTCCACCTCCAAGAGGTGTAAGTGGATGGGGTTGATGCCATTTTTTTCTGCTGTTGTTCTCGAAAGTCCTCACCAAATTTGAAATCGATTGTATGTACAGTTTCCGAGAAATCGAAATTTTTCATTGGAGAGGTGTCCCCCCTCCACCTCCACGAGGTGTAAGTGGATGCGGTTGATGCCATTTTTTTCTGCTGTTGCTCTCGAAAGTCCTCACCAAATTTGAAATCGATTGTTTGTACAGTTTCCGAGAAATCGAAATTTTTCATTGGAGAGGTGTCCCCCCTTCACCTCCAAGAGGTGTAAGTGGATGCGGTTGATGCCATTTTTTTCTGCTGTTGCTCTCGAAAGTCCTCACCAAATTTGAATTCGATTGTATGTACAGTTTCCGAGAAATCGAAATTTTTCATTGGAGAGGTGTCCCCCCTCCACCTCCAAGAGGTGTAGGTGGATGCGGTTGATGCCATTTTTTTCTGCTGTTGCTCTCGAAAGTCCTCACCAAATTTGAATTCGATTGTATGTACAGTTTCCGAGAAATCGAAATTTTTCATTGGAGAGGTGTCCCCCCTCCACCTCCAAGAGGTGTAAGTGGATGCGGTTGATGCCATTTTTTTTCTGCTGTTGCTCTCGAAAGTCCTCACCAAATTTGAAATCGATTGTATGTACAGTTTCCGAGAAATCGAAATTTTTCATTGGAGAGGTTTCCCCCCTCCACCTCCAAGAGGTGTAAGTGGATGCGGTTGATGCCATTTTTTTCTGCTGTTTTTCTCCAAAGTCCACACCAAATTTGAAATCGATTGTATGTACAGTTTCCGAGAAATCGAAATTTTTCATTGGAGAGGTGTCCTCCCTCCACTTCCAAGAGGTGTAAGTGGATGCGGTTGACGCCATTTTTTTCTGCTGTTTTTCTCCAAAGTCCACACCAAATTTGAAATCGATTGTATGTACAGTTTCCGAAAAATCGAAATTTTTCATTGGGGAGGTGTCCCCCCTCCACCTCCAAGGGATGTAAGTGGATGCGGTTGATGCCATTTTTTTCTGCTGTTATTCTCCAAAGTCCACACCAAAGTTGAAATCGATTGTATGTACAGTTTCCAAGAAATCGAAATTTTTCATTGGAGAGGTGTCCCCCCTCCACCTCCAAGAGGTGTAAGTGGATGGGGTTGATGCCATTTTTTTCTGCTGTTGTTCTCGAAAGTCCTCACCAAATTTGAAATCGATTGTATGTACAGTTTCCGAGAAATCGAAATTTTTCATTGGAGAGGTGTCCCCCCTCCACCTCCACGAGGTGTAAGTGGATGCGGTTGATGCCATTTTTTTCTGCTGTTGCTCTCGAAAGTCCTCACCAAATTTAAAATCGATTGTATGTACAGTTTCCGAGAAATCGAAATTTTTCATTGGAGAGGTGTCCCCCCTCCACCTCCAAGAGGTGTAAGTGTATGCTGTTGATGCCATTTTTTTCTGCTGTTATTCTCCAAAGTCCACGCCAAATTTGAAATCGATTGTATGTACAGTTTCCGAGAAATCGAAATTTTTCATTGGAGAGATGTCCCGCCTCCACCTCCAAGAGGTGTAAGTGGATGCGGTTGATGCCATTTTTTTCTGCTGTTTTTCTCCAAAGTCCACACCAAATTTGAAATCGATTGTATGTACAGTTTCCGAGAAATCGAAATTTTTCATTGGAGAGGTGTCCCCCCTCCACCTCCAAGAGGTGTAAGTGGATGCGGTTGATGCCATTTTTTTCTGCTGTTTTTCTCCAAAGTCCACACCAAATTTGAAATCGATTGTATGTACAGTTTCCGAGAAATCGAAATTTTTCATTGGAGAGGTGTCCTCCCTCCACCTCCAAGAGGTGTAAGTGAATGCGGTTGATGCCATTTTTTTCTGCTGTTGCTCTCGAAAGTTCTCACCAAATTTGAAATCGATTGTTTGTACAGTTTCCGAGAAATCGAAATTTTTCATTGGAGAGGTGTCCCCCCTTCACCTCCAAGAGGTGTAAGTGGATGCGGTTGATGCCATTTTTTTCTGCTGTTGCTCTCGAAAGTCCTCACCAAATTTGAAATCGATTGTATGTACAGTTTCCGAGAAATCGAAATTTTTCATTGGAGAGGTGTCCCCCCTCCACCTCCAAGAGGTGTAAGTGGATGCGGTTGATGCCATTTTTTTCTGCTGTTTTTCTCCAAAGTCCACACCAAATTTGAAATCGATTGTATGTACAGTTTCCGAGAAATCGAAATTTTTCATTGGAGAGGTGTCCCCCCTCCACCTCCAAGAGGTGTAAGTGAATGCGGTTGATGCCATTTTTTTCTGCTGTTGCTCTTGAAAGTCCTCACCAAATTTGAAATCGATTGTATGTACAGTTTCCGAGAAATCGAAATTTTTCATTGGAGAGGTGTCCCCCCCTCACCTCCAAGAGGTGTAAGTGGATGCGGTTGATGCCATTTTTTTCTGCTGTTGCTCTCGAAAGTCCTCACCAAATTTGAAATCGATTGTATGTACAGTTTCCGAGAAATCGAAATTTTTCATTGGAGAGGTGTCCCCCCTCCACCTCCAAGAGGTGTAAGTGGATGCGGTTGATGCCATTTTTTTCTGCTGTTGCTCTCGAAAGTCCTCACCAAATTTGAAATCGATTGTATGTACAGTTTCCGAGAAATCGAAATTTTTCATTGGAGAGGTGTCCCCCCTCTACCTCCAAGAGGTGTAAGTGGATGCGGTTGATGCCGTTTTTTTCTGCTGTTTTTTCTCCAAAGTCCACACCAAATTTGAAATCGATTGTATGTACAGTTTCCGAGAAATCGAAATTTTTCATTGGAGAGGTGTCCCCCCTCCACCTCCAAGAGGTGTAAGTGGATGCGGTTGATGCCATTTTTTTCTGCTGTTTTTCTCCAAAGTCCACACCAAATTTGAAATCGATTGTATGTACAGTTTCCGAGAAATCGAAATTTTTCATTTTACAGGTGTCCCGCTCCACCCCCAAGAGGTGTAAGTGGATGCCTTCAATGAAGTTTTTTCTGCAAGGTCTTTTGAATATAATCAACAACAATTCAATTGACTTGTCATCACATAAGTTTCCACATTCGTAGACAAGAGTTCAATTCTTTTTGCATCAAATCCGCCCAATGGTACAGTGGCGTACGACATTTTCAAGGTCATATTCTGCTATCTTGTTCGGCTGTTTTCACACCGGTTCGTGTTTTCATTTGAATAATCACCAGAAATATAGAAAATTGAGTGTAACTTTCGGTTCTTCTCCCTTAAAACATAATTTCAATCCTAGATACCTGGGAATCAAACTTGATTCCTCTCTAAATTTCAACGCCCATTTAGATGATCTGCGTTTGAAACTTAAAACTCGAAACAATATTCTTCAGAAACTAGCTGGTTCCTCATAGGGCGCTGATGCAACAATACTTCGAACAGCAGCGCTTGCTTTGGTTTATTCTGCTGCTGAATATTGTTGTCCTGTTTGGTTGAACAGTGTTCATGTAAAAAAAATTGATGCCCAACTAAATTTTTCTATGAGGATTATTACTGGTACTATCAAGTCTACACCTACTCCTTGGTTACCAGTCCTCTCAAATATTGTCCCCCCCCCATATTCGCAGAGAGACAACAGCTTTGAATTTTTGGAACAAATTCAATTCCTTTCCAAATTCGTTTCCCATACTCACCTATATTCCAGATAATAGGGTCCCCAGATTGAAGTCGCGTAAACCTTTTTGGTCAAATTTTCTGACTAATATGAATAGAAGCGACAAAGAAATGTGGCAATCTGAATGGAATGTATCCAATTTTTTCAATAAAGATCTTATTTCTGATCCTTCCATCAGAGTTCCTGGTTTTGACCTTCCCAGGAGAATATGGTCTGTTCTAAATCGCATTAGAACAGGCCATGGACGTTGCAATAGCATGCTCTTCCGATGGAATTCGGTTGAGAGTCCTAGTTGTGAGTGTGGGGAAAATGAGGAGACTATAGAACATCTTATAAATAGTTGTCCCATTTATAAATTTCAAGATGGTTTCGAGGCTATACATAAAGTAACGAATGCATTTCGAAAATGGGTGGTTAATTTCAAAATTATTTGATTTATTCTGAATATTCGGTTTCTTTTCTGCTTTTTTTCTTTTTTCATTTCAGATTAAGAATCGAGAGCCGTTTTGGGAAGAATCTATCGACGGATAACATGAAGATGATCTCACACTGATGTCTTTCAAGATTTTTCCTGATATTTAATATTTTATGTTATTTTTTTTACGGGGTGGCAGGTTTTTTCGGCTGAGGTTTTTTCCCCTGGCTCTATAGTATCATATGATACTAGTGATGATAGTATCGTATGATTCTATAGTATCATACGAAGAATGTTATGATACCCCGTTCTTTTTTTACCTCAGCTTAGGTACTTTTTGTTTCAACATTTATTGTATTATTTTAGCTCTCTATTTTCATAATAATATATATATATATATATATATATATATATATATATATATATATATATATATATATATATATATATATTGATCACAATTTTGGCACAGTGATCTGATCGAACATTGATTGTTGCAAACAATTTTTTTCACGTTCAGCACATGAATTGAAATGTTTATTATCGTTTTATGGACATAAAAACACCTAGCTTCGTTTTGGAGTCCAATATAATCTTCGGTTGGTTCCACTGACTTTATGACGTTAATGGTATGGCAGGGTCAAATTTGATCCCAAGCCCGCTGTCACGGTGTTATGCCAGACGCTAACAAAAAAACTACTAGCGTATAATTAGTCATACCAATACACTAGGAGAATAGCTGGAAGGGGCAGGAATTAGAATCACTCCGTATCTGGCTATGGTACAATTTGATTTGCGTAGGGTCAATTTTGACCCTGCAATACCAGTTAAGGGTTAATATTCCTGAACTTCTGAAGAAAGTAACTTATTATTTTTCGGTATACTCTTATTTTCATTTCATGATTCGTTGCTTAGCTCAAACATCATCTTTCGCACTTCCCATTCTTTTTTTTAACATCATATCGTAAAAGTACAGGGCTTCCATAATATAATTGGAGTAAAAGCGACATAATTGCAGAAAAATGGGAAATTTGAAAAAAATTACAAACTTTGACTGTATATAGAAAGCTATTGTTTCATCAGAAACACTTTTCGCATGTTGTAGAAAATTTAGTCTATTCCGAAAACGCCCAAAAAAAGTTTTTTTCAAAAACTAGTCCTCAGGGTGATATATACCAAAATTTGAAAAAAAACCGATTTTTTTCGATTTTTGACGGAGTTGAGTTCAACGCTCGAGGTCGCAAACCTACATTATTCATAAGGCCACCGTCATAAGCAAGTCCAAGTCTGCAAAAAATCAGAACTATCGGATTTGACGCATGCTGTTATGTATAAAGTTTGCAAGCCTGGTGTAAACCTCTCATTATAATTGTGATGAAGCATGTGCTGGAAAATTCATGGGTGATTTCCAGACTCAAAATAAATGGTACCTCTTTATATAAAATTCTTTCGAAAATTTAATATTAACGAAGTTACAGGGTGTTAAAGTTAATTTTTACTGAATTTTTTTGCTCAACGTTCTATAACGTTGATAAGATTTCGACGAAATTTCGTATTTATGGCTGGTACTCTATAAGCAAAGAACGAATTTGTAAACCATTTTCTCTCATCATGTAGAGTAATATTCTGATTGACATTAAAAGAGTCTTCCGGGCTTATTGGCCGTGGTCTATTAGAAATTATTTCACCTAACGTTTCGCCCACAACTGCGGTAGGCATCTTCAGAGGATTCTTGGTCTTAGATTGTAACTCGACCGCTGAATTTCCGAAAGTGATGCTGGACTCGATCCAATATTCTGATTGCTAATAACGACCACATCAGAAAAAAATTATGTAGAGGGCGCCAACTACGAGCCCATAAGTTTGTTCGAATGGTCCCCACTTTTTTGTGCTAAACTGTATACAAATTTTGACCAAATATTTTCATTCTCTCGACTTTTTCACATAAAGAAAAATACTTTTTTCATTTCGATAAATCTAACGCAAAACAGCATTGCTTGCATGCGATGAATGAGAAATTTTTTTGATATATTTTCAACCTTAAACATGTAATTCCTTGGATACATGTACTAAGTTTGCCACAGAAATACGTTCTTTTGAAATAATAGTAAAAAAAAAAGCTGTGAATAAAATTTCATTTTAACACCCTTTAACTTTGATGAAAACGATTTTTGTAGAGGTACCATTTATTTTTGGTAAAGAAATCACCCCTGAATTTTTTGCTCATCATTTCCAGATACCCTGTATATGGGGTGTTTTCGAAAAAAGATATAGACCAAAGTCTAACACTTTTATATGTAACAAACCACAAAAATGAAATCCCTAGTCCAAAATTAATGTTTTCCTTCAGATCACATGATACCTTAGAAGCACCATCTAGGAGAAAATGGTGCAAAATTGAATGTGTATTGATATAAAAAGCGAAAATTTTTTAACAAAAATCAGGTTCAGGTGTAGGAAAACATGAGTTTTGAAATTGATTTTTACTTTCAACAAGACGTACAGCGTGTGCCATTTAAAATGCGAACGTTTTCGGCCATTATTTGTAGTAAATGTCAATTATGATCACTTTGTATACTCCAGAGTTGAATATTTTTTCTGTAAAGGAGTAGCTAATGTGTCTTCTTCAGAAAACCTCATCTGTAGCGGCGGCAGAACTGAATTTTTCATTAATGTCTGTGATAAATTTCTTATGTGTCATAAATGTTTTCCATTTATCATGATTGTACGATATGAAATTTTATTCTGTATATTGTTGTTCTCTTAATTGTATACTGGCATAGTTAGTTGCATATTTAACTTAACCCATACATCAATGTTGTTTCTGAAGGGATTAATAAATTATTATCATTATTGATTAACGATTCGAAAAGCTCGATGCTTCAATTTTTTGTCATCTTCTTCTAAATGGTGCTTTAAAGGCCTGTGGTATAAAAAGTCATCTGAAGAAATTCATCATCATTTGAACGCGTCATTCAGTTTTTGAGGCTCACGTACAGAGTGGTGAATTGAGACAAGTTTATCTTTGGTGAAAATAACTTTTGAATGTGCATAATTTTTTTTCCTGATAGGTAAAAGTGTAAGCATACCTTGTATTAGCTAAACTTTCACCTTATGAAGATGGTTTTTTATTATTATTATTATTATATAGATCAATAATTCAAAATTGTGATTCTTAACATCTTATAGTATTTTCAAAATATCAAATGATTTGTCCTTCGTAACTCAGAACAACGTGAGAATTTTTGAATATTGACTATTGCTCATTTATGAGCAATCAAAGTGTTAATCAATTTTTCTCGAATGAATAACCACCCCATCCCAAATTGAGCCATATAAATGAATAATTGACCTCGAGTGATCAACCAGAAGTTATAAACGAAGAGTGCATAAAACACAACAATGTCAGACCGAAAAATAATTGGAGAACCCATAAAAGTTCATGAGGTCAATCTCATAATTTCCTCAATCATCTTTCATTCAACAAAGGCTCAAAGACCTTGACTTTTTCCTAATTTTTGAGAAAGCTTGCGATGAAGTATGCACGTACTATTGCGAATTATTCAGCCTTGTCGAATGTAAAGAATAATTACCTCATCTTGTAAATTCTTCTCACATTCGATGATCTCATGTAACAAGCAATAAGCTTCAAGTTTTTACTTACCATTCTTCGCAAGAAATAACATCGTCTGATGCATATTTAAGGTTTTTCTTGAAGGGATATAAATCTTCTTATACGGCTACTAATTTATGAATGATGTGTAAATCCCTTCACAAACAAGAGGATCACTGGTTTCTCAGCCATAATTTTCATAGCCTTCCCTTGAAGAATCAATAATCAACCCAACTCATAATATCATATGAGAGGAATGATTAGAAATCAGCATGATACGGCATCTTGGATACATTATTTGATGCAATTTCTGCTCGGTAACTTTTTCTTTTAATATCTTCAAGCTCAGTCTACTTCAGTTTATCATCAAACTGACTAACGAAAAGTTTTCTTCGTAATGTTTTTCAAAAATAAGTTGCTTTGTCTAATCGGTGTTTACTTTCTATTATTTCAATGCGAACTCACTCTCAGCGGTCAGAAGTATTCCAACTGCATTCTTCATGTGTCAAAAGAATAGAGAGGAGAAATAATTGTGTTGTCTATAGTCTTATATCTTTGAGATACAGCATAAACAAGTTGAAACATTATTTGAGCTTTTTCCATTATCTTTGTGGTAAGTTGTTAGTTTCGACGTTTCGGCAAGCATTCGCCTGCCATTTTCAGGATGTTGTTGGTCCCCATGGAAGCTTTTAAACATAATGGTTGTGAATTATGATTTTTTTTATATTCTGCTGTTCAAATGGATGAATTGGATTTCTTAGAAATCGAAAGATGTTTTAATATGGTAATTTTGGCTATATTTATCATGATTTGTTTACTCATCACAGCAAAATGGGACAAAGCTTGTATTTCCTGGTATCACATAGGATTCCATGCCTCATATTGAACTGTAATTGTATTCCAACTACTGTGTATTCTCGTAACTATTTTATTAAAGTTGATTGACCAGCCTTAAGTACTATTTTGTCCCGATCATATGCGCTGAGCTTGAGATGATGAATTTTGTCTCCTATAAAGAGAGGATGAATAATCTCTGATGAAGTCATTATTTGTTTTTGTACCAGGCATACAGGGTGTCTCACGGGAAACTTTACACACCCCTACCAAATATAATGTAAACCATCAGCATCATGAAATGGCTACTTAGAAATGTTAGATGATTTTTTCAGAATTTGTATTCAGAATGTCATATTTCCAATGCCGTATTCAGAACAATTTTGACTGCTCATATAAAAATGACATCTCTATAAGCTACTATTTGAAATTGAAAAAAAAATTATTCGAAATGCATAAACACAGGAACAGAATTCAATCATTCATAGTTTCAGTCATACCTCTGTTATAATGATCAAACAAATCTGTAGATACAGAAACATTATGAGAATTATTTATAGCCAAGTTTGAGTCAAAGAAATTTCTTTGAGAAACATTTCATAATGATCGAGCTAATTAAAAATCAATGCTCAATATTTTTCATCATATTAAATATTGATAACGATGTCAATAATTCATTGTTCCTATGATCATGATGTATGAATTCATGAAAACTCAGGGCGAAAAGAAATTAATACAAAATACAAAATAGATAATCAAATCCCTTAAGAACACATAAATTTATAATTGTTTGAAAAAGGTTGAGTGAAGTTTACAAACAGCTAGAAACTACCAGTTTCTTATTGAGAAACTCACTTGTAGTGTGGAGCTCTGAAAATACGTAGATTAAAATTAAACTGATTTTCTCACCCATATAAATTCAAAATTTCGTTACTTTATGAGAACATTCAATGAACATGATTTCTCGAATAGAGGTGAATGTTATCCATCCTTGCTAAATTCACAACTTTTTCAGATTTCTTAGATCATTATGAAACGTTCCGGGTTAAGACATAAATTGAGATTGAATTATATTCCTGCGTTTACGGATTTCGAATTAATGTGAAAACAAATTCAGAGAGTGGCCTATAGGGTGGGCATTTTCACATCAGCAGTCAAAATTCTGTCTGGCATTGGAATTATGCTATTCGGCATATATAATCCAATGAATGCCGAAAAAATCGTTTGATTCAGTTATAGTGTACCAGAAATATAAACCGATTTCAAGCGAATAACCAGTAATGACCGCGGTTATCTACGGTCCTGCCTGCGGTTATCTACGGTTATAGCCTTCAGCGATATTCCTTGTAAAATGATTATAACCGACAATGACCGAAGTCGCTTGAATGCAGTTGGTCCTAGTTGGTAATTACCAATGAGGACCAGGTTATTCGCTTGAAATCAGTTCATGTCAAATGAAATTTCGGTCAGAACGAATAAATACAGGGTGTACCAAGTTCGACGGCCTATTAGGCGTTTCTGGAGAACTAGACTTATTTGAAATCTGAAAATTGGGATTATGATATTGTTTGACATTATCTACCGAACTAAAATATTCTTGGAGCATGACCACTTTCAGTTATGAAGGGAGTGAAAAAAAATTTCAAAAATTTTTTTTCTGTTTTTTTTGTTTTCGAATTTGACAGAGTATGCAATTCTGAATACATTCGTACTCAAATCGTTGCATTCGTCGAAATACTTTCCCAAATATCGAGAAAAACCTGAAGAAAAAGAAAGAAAAGAGTATTCGGTATTATGTTTGTTATTCCTAATCTAGATACCTTAAGCACAAACCGTTTTCACATTTTTGTGAAAACTGTGGGAATATTGTACATTTTTGGAATTTTGAAAAACTCATCACAGGGTGTTGCGTCAAAAATTGGGGTCAAGATTGGACGATAACTTTCGTTTTTCAAATTAGAACCCTATTTTTTTATGATTGCGTTGGATTATACGAAAAAAATGATGATAATGTTCTAACATGTTAACGCCCCTAAAATTGATAATTCTTGAGTTATTTAGGATTTTCTGATTTTATGTCGTACGTAGCGTCGAATTCATTAAATCTGTTTCATATCAACTATGACCTTGGTCATAGAAGATAAATTTTTTATTTTGACATGTCTCCACAGGAACTACATGAAGCTTGTGTGGATTAGAAGGATGGATGTGTTTTATGTAGGCTTCATTACTGCGTCCGAAAGTCCCTACTGTTAACTGTTCACCCAAGATTGAATTATTCGGCGTATTTCTCATTTCAGAAAACTTTTTTCATACCCCATTACGTACAGTGAATGAGCAATTTCTATCACTCTAAGAAATCAGTCTGAATTGCGTTTTTCACTTAAAATTAGGACCACACTTTTTCTGGTAGCGTAATGATTTCCTCCTATATGTTAACGGAAATCAAGAAGCAACAGAAAAAACCTTCACAATCAAAAAGTTAATGTCACTCATTAAAGCGAAGTGCAAACAAACACTCTGAATTGTAATTCATTACCACCTGAATAATTATGAACCGCGTAATTAATTCAATCAAGTTCATTGACGATTCTTTCGATTGAACGGAAAATTCATCATTTTTTTTCCCATTCCTGGATCTTCGAATGTTGAAAGGAGATCTCTGCATTTGGAAAACGATATCCCAGATGTTCACATTTTTTCCACCTGTGGCTATCAACTGAAGCGTGTTGGATACCTATTGCGTACTATGAAATATGTCTAGTGTACACCACAAATTTAACATTCGCAACAACATTGCGAATCTCGTTTAGATTGGCTCTGTTTATGCACGCTCCTGATAGTTATTTGGGAACGTATCCAGAAAACAGCGAAATTTTACTCGAAATTGTTTCTTTAGTTCAAAAAAATTTATTGTTCATTCAATTTATAAGGGATAAAGTGATTATTGCTTATTCCTTTCGACACTATTATTCCTGAAAATAACTCATCTATATTCTTGAGGCCAGTCAATACCACGGAATTGATTGAATTATCAAAACTTTTAAAAAACAAAAACTGTAGCGGCTATGATGACGTACCTATAAGTGTTGTTAAAATGTCAGTGAAAGTACTTTCGACTGTTCTATGCCACATTATAACTAATTCCATGAAATATTCCATTTTTCCTGATCAGCTAAAGTTTGCTTTAATAAAACCGTTATTCAAGAAAGGAGATCCAAAAGAATTAGACAAATATAGACCAATCAGTATTTTACCAGCTTTTTCAAAGATTTTTGAGTTAGTGATGAGTTTTAAATTACTCAAGTTTATGAATGAAACGAATTTATTTTCCCAGTTTCAACATGGATATTTGAGGGGTAGATCAACTGATACTGCAATCTATCAATTTGTCAACACAATTTTGGATCATTTAGAGAACAAAGATTTAGCGATGGGCCTTTTCATTGATTTGAAGAAAGCTTACGATTGTGTTAGCCATGAACTTCTGCTATTAAAACTTGACAGATACGGTATAAGGGGTAAAGCAAATGCATGGGTTAGGTCTTATCTTACTCAAAGGCGACAACAAGTAATAGTTAATGGGAATGTTAAATCTAAAATTCGTCCTGTCGATGTCGGTATAGCTCAAGGCAGTATCGCAGGTCCAATCTTATTTATTATATATATATATATATATATATATATATATATATAAAATGACCTTCCTTTATCGTTAAATAATTGCACTATCACAAATTATGTGGATGACACCAATATTTTAATCTCTGGGAATAATCCAGAAGAAATCACAAGAAAAACTGAAGATACATTCGTTCAAGCTAGTAGTTGGTTCGCTATGAATAAACTAAATGTGAATGAATCGAAAACGAATTTAATCATGTTTCAAACGAAACAATCGTGAACTCCTCGACCACAAAGTATTCGTCTCAAAAGCCAAGAAGTGGAGCTGGTGTGTGGCATAAAGTTCCTGGGAGTTCCTGGGAAACGCATATAAACAAAATATGTTTGAAACTAGGGAGTGTTGGCTATGGAATCAGAACTGTGGCCCATTACATGAATGTTGATACTCTCAAAATTTTGTACCACGCTTATTTTGAATCAATTTTAAGATTCGGAATAATTTTCTGGGGTAGTAGCTCAAAAATACAATCAGTTTTTGTATCACAAAAAAGAACAATCAGAACGATTTGCAAGTTGAAGTTTAGGGAATCCTGTAGGGGTAAATTTAAGGACTTGTTTATATTAACTGTTTATGGTGTATATATTTTTGAATGCTTATTGTTTTTATATAAAAATAGAGATAAATTTGTTATAAATGTTCAACATAGTTATAATACGCGAACTATGGATCTTATTTATCCTCACCACAGGTTGACTTTGTTGGAAAAGGGTCCCTATTATATGTGTATAAAAATTTTCAATAAGTTACCTAATCGTATCAAAGAATGTGCTGATTTGAATCAATTTAAGAAATTGGTTAAGGAAATGTTGGTGAATTTGGAGCCGTACACAATGGGGGATTATTTCAATTGTGATAATCTAGTTTAGTTTGCTAATTTTTGTTTTGACGTCATTTCATTTTTTATATTGATGTACTGGTGTAAAATTTGAAATGAATAAAAATTATCTATCTATCTATCTATCTATCTTTATAGTATATCGACTCATTTTTCAGGTTCTGCCTACTGCTTTCCATAAAAATTCTTTTCGCTCTTATTCAATTATCTTTCTTTCAGTTTTTCGAATGTATTTACTTTGAGCAATATTTTCACTGTCTTTTTTATTTGCTCTTTGCTTTGTTCGTTTATGATTTCAACCATTTTTTCTGTTTGTTCAAGTATTGTTTCCGGTATAGTTCTAATTTTCAGTTATTCTACGATCTTCTCATTGGTGATGTACCATATGAGACACTTAATACTGATCTTACTGCTTCGTTCTTTGTTTTTTTTTAAACAAAAATAAATTCAAAAAAGTAATAATCGAAATTAATACTATTTTCATTTCCTAGGCCCACAGATCTTTTGCCATCTTTGCTTTGAAATTGTTTTTCGTTGTGGCCTACGGGGACATAGAATTTTTTTGGATTTATTCTTTCCTGTTTTTTTTCTTATAGCCAGATAAGTGCGGCATACGTTATGGTAAGTATTAGCACTATTCTTATTATTTGGGTCTTTTTTCCATATATATATATATATATATACTGCGTCGGCGAATTGAATTTTCAAACCTATTTTACTATTATTGCTGATCGAATAGATCAACAGCTTATTGATTTGGGTGTTTTGTTTGATACGGAGCTGTCGTTTTGGATGCTACTAGGGTATATGGGTTCATGGTTAGGAATTATAGGGATTTCACCGATGTGAACTGTCTTAAATTATTGCATAATGCTGATATTCGTTCCAAGTAAGAATATGTAACTGTGGTGTAGACTTCTATATATGAGTGCCATAACCTAAAACATGAGAGATTTCAAAGACGATTTATGAAGTTCCATCTTTTTAATACTGATTGGTATATCAACGAAACTACTTGTAAGGCTAATTAGTATTTCTTTTCAAGCCATAATTAAAGTTGGGAATTTTGATTCCTATCAGTGCAAGATAGTGTTTTTGTAGGTGCGAACAATTTCTTATTACTCGAGTTTAGTTAATGATTGCGAATTCATAATACTATATTTCAATAAATTTTTTTTTTTTATTTCACGTATAATTCAAAGTCATCAAGGCAGGAATTTTTACCTCCGGACAATTAATTTATTGTACCTTGGGACAATCCCATGGTACAGATAAATCTTTCATATGTAGAAGTCTACAATTTTATTATTATTATTTGAATGATGAAACACATAAAAATCCAAAGGATAATTAAAGAAAGGTAGTAGAAGTGCTCAAAAACAAGTGAAAGTGCCCTACAAATCGACCAGGTGAAAAGTAATTTCACTCATCCACATAGACGCCAACTGTCATAATTGTTTTTGAATTCACTGACACTAACTCAACCTCGATAGAAGGTAAAGCATTAAACACCTGGAATACGCGGTTCGTCAAAAAGACTAAGACAGAGTTCAAGATTTATCTCAATGATTACCGTTTGACATGACACCTCTAAGAAAAAATCCAAAATGCCAATCCTCTAATGAGTTTCACAAATTTTCAGGAGTATCTCTCACGAATTTTTTCTGACTCCCATGTTGATATAATGTTTTTGAATACCAATTTCGGAAAATATGATATTTAAATACCTCATTAAGTTACTGATTGAATCGTTCATTCCGGTACTTACCTGTTCAATATTCTCGGTAATATTATAAGTTGTTTCCATACCTGCAAGAAAAGAATACGTTTACAAAATTTCCACAGATAGTCAAATAATATTAATATGAATACATTTTCTTCAAAATAGAATAATAAGTCAGACTGGCCACTCTGAAATGTTCGCGCATAAACAGAGTTATCGCTTCAGGATCGAATGTCCTTGTTCCATTGAGAGTAATGCTACTGGTATCTTGATACGCGTAGCTGCATGCTAGTTCCGATTCTATCACTTTCCAGTACATTGTACTTGTAAAACCGAAGAATTAAGTAAGATGCAAGAATTTAGGTGCAATATTGCATTAATTCTTCAATTAGTTCATATTTGTCACAAAACTTGATCAAGAAACTATTTTCTTTTTTACAGACATTCCGCAATCAGTTACTTTCCTTTTTCATATACAAAAATATATCGATAAATTCTCAATGATACTCAATATTGGTGTAGGAATTTTTACTACGTCTAGGGAAATAACTAAGCATCAGGTAATTTAATCAAATCTTTAATGAGTAAATGAATAGAACTAGCTTCCGTCTATTCCGTTAACGGATTTTCTGAACCGCGTCTGATTAATTCTCTACGTTCTGACCCACCCTCCTCCTCTTCTCTGATCGACTCTCTCAAATACTCTAATCGACTCTCCCTATTTTTCTCGAAGTACCCCTGGTTCTTCTTTCACAGCTAGACCTATAAACCTTCAACTCAAGTTAATATTTTCCCATCAATTCCGCCTATTCGAATTGACACCTGCTAACACTCAAGAAATCTAGCATCTAGCGTCAAGTGTCTCGAACCGTCTGATAAATAAACCCTCTGAATGGTCCACTCGAGTCCAGTGCCGTAGGCAAAAATTTAAAACAACAATATCAACTAATTCTTATTTTAAATTAAATCACGGATCCCACATTGATTATTTATTAATCCATTAAGGTACCACAGAAATCTATGAGATATGTGAATATAAGTTTCTTCAACCTTCATCTTTAATTGCCTCTTAGATGTTTACTAAATTTTCAGATGAATGATTAGGTACTTGAAGTATTATTGGGAAATTATTCTAATAAACCTTATTCAATACGACTAAAGAATATTATGAAGAAACATGAAAATCATAATAAATTGTTTTGTTTTATGACCTTAATATTTGCTCAATATGGTTCCGGGATTACTGAATAGGTCAAGTTTAAAGGATTTTCAATTTCATTTCGACATGTTTAATTTCATTTTCTGCGCACTGTATATAAATGAGTGTATGGAATATCACAAAATATAAAATGGGCAGAGGAGAAAAAATGAACGGCTAAAGGAGCATTTCGAGCGTTGTGATCGCCAAGTGGAACGCGCGAAATTTGAAAAAAAAAGCAAGTAAGAAGACAGCTTCTCGTATATATTTTTTTAAGGTTTCAGGACTTCCGGTTTTTCCGGAAGTGATATCAAATTTCCTTTCTGAAATGGAAAGATCCATTTCTTTTTGCATAAATAGATTCTCTATTGAATTCTGAGTCTTTTTGATTTTTTAATTTTCTCGAGAAAATTCTCATCAAATGAGGAAATAAGAAAAAAAATTTCAAAATTGAACTCTGTTGAAATACAGAAAACTTCGAAGTTTTTTCATTAAAATTCTCATCTTTGAGGGCTTATGTTTTTTTCCGATAGCGTGGTTTTCAGAATATGATACAGGAGGTCACAAATTCATTGTCAAAGTTAGAAGTGACAAAACATCAGAAATCCGTTTTCATTTCAAATTGGAACCTCATTTTTTCGAAATCTCCGTAAAAGATAATGGAAGCATACGTCCAAGTTAATATTTTTCGAGATATTCAGGAAAAAAGATTTTTTCTTCAATTTTCAATCTCATTCCGAATGTGTTTTTCTACCGGAAAATAATTAGTCGTCATGTGAAATTTTTGGAAATCTCTGTTATCGAGAAAATATTTTCTACTGATCAGACGAAGATTTGAAAAAAAGCGATATCTTAATGTTTCATCACTCCTAACTTTGACAAAAAATTAGTGACCTCCTGTATCATATTCTGAAAATCACGCTATCGGAAAAGAAGCATCAGCCTTTTTTCTTGAAGATTCTCAAAAATAAGAATTTTTAATGAAAAAACCTCAAAGTTGTGTGTATTCCACAAGAGTTGAATTTTGAGATTTTTTTTTGTATTTCGCCATTTAAAGAGAATTTTCTCGGAAAAATTCAAACTTTTGGAATCAAAAAACTCAGAATTTAATAGAAAATCTTTTCATGCTATGAAAAATGGGTCTTTTCACTTGAAAAACCGAAGGTAATATCACTTCCGGAAAAACCGCAAGTCCTGGAACCTTCAAACAATATACGAGACGTCGTATTCTTTCTTGATGTTAACCTTCAGAATTTCAATCCTGAATCTTGTGTCTTTCCTGAAAATATTTAATAGAGCCTTCTTCTTCTTCTTCTTCTTCCTTATTCTTAAGACCATGTCTTGTTATCTTCTGTTCATTCAGACTCCTGCGATGTGGACGTCCAACTCTCATTCCATCTCTTTGGTGGTCGGCCGGGGGGGCGCTTTGAGTTTGGCTTTTCGTTTTTTGCCCACTTTGCCCAACGATCATTGCTCATTCTTGCCACGTGGTTTCTCCAGTTCCTGCGTCTTGACCGTACAAACCGAACAATATCCTGCACTTCCAGTTCTTCTCGTATATATAAGAGTGGGAGCTAAAATTGAAGAAAACTGTCCTCAAGTAGAAACAAATTTTTCAGAACACCTAAACAGAACATTTAAATCTTTAGAAAACTCCATTTTCTTGAAAGAGACTACAGAAAATGATATCTTGAAAATAGCAAAAAAAATTAAAGCCAAAAAAAGTAGGGATATCTTCGGGATGTCGTCATCCCTCATAAAGCAGATATTACCAAGCATTGCAAAACCACTAGCATATATTATCACCAGATGTTGTAATGAAGATCACTTTCCGGCACAGATGAAAATGGCAAAGATTATACCAATTTTTAAAGGAGGAGAAAGAAAACCCGAAAATTACAGGCCCATTTCGGTGCTTCCAAGTCTTTCTAAAATAATAGAAATGTCTATAAAGGATAAACTTTCAGCCTTCCTGACAAAATATAATATTATATGTAAGGAACAACATGGCTTTCAACATGATAGGTCAACAAATACCGCTATATCATCCCTACTGATAAATGTAGCAAATGTTTTGGATGAAAAGAAAAAATGTAGACTAATAGCATGTGATCTGAGTAAGGCATTTGATTCCATCAAACACGAAATTCTGCTCCATAAATTAGAATATTATGGCATTAGAGGAGTTGCATTGAGACTGATGGAAAATTATTTAGAGGGCAGGCGCCAGAAAGTATTTGTTGGAGGACAATGTTCAGAGTGGGGGTGTGTGGAGTATGGTGTGCCTCAGGGTTCCATCCTGGGACCACTGTTGTTCCTCATTTACATCAACGACTTACCACCAAATACAAAGTCGGACGCCACTGTACTTTTTGTTGATGATACATCTTTCCTTTCTGTTGGTAAGGATGATGGAGAGCTCCTGTATAAAACAAAGGCTATTTTAGAACAAGCAGAAAACTGGTTTTATGCAAATAATTTCAAAATAAATACTGATAAGACTCAATATCTTACCTTCGAGTCCCGACCAAAATACGAAGCCAGCATAAAATTCTTGGGTCTCACTCTGCAGCCAAACATCCGATTCCAACTTCATACGGAGGACCTCATCAGGAAGTTATCGATGGCAACTTTCTCAATGAAGAGAATTAAGCAGATGGCAGGAGAGACAGCAGCTAGGCATGCATACTTCGGGTATTTTCATAGTATCCTCAACTACGGTCTTTTGTTCTGGGGTGGAACATCTGAGAGTGACAAGATCTTCGTTAAGCAAAAAAATGCTTTGCGTATTTTATGCAACCTGGGGTACAATGAGAGTTGCAGAGGGTATTTCAGACAGAATAATATCCTCACTTTAGCATCACTCTACATACTTGCCTGCGTATCATATATACACAACAAAGAACATTTAGAAAAAAATAATGAACACCACAACTACAACACAAGAAACGCAATCCAATACAAGACGCCATACCACCGAATATCAACAACTCAGCTGGGTGTGAACCACAGAGCCATAATAATATATAATAGAATCCCCCAAAGGTTCAAAAGTATGAACAAGGCAAGACTCAAGAGGGAAATGAAGTGCCTACTTCTTAAGAAGGAATACTACTGCCTCCAAGAATTCTGGAACGATCATTTTGATTAGTTTGTCTAGTTTGTTATTGTAACCTTGTCATATACAAAATTGTTTTTTTACTTTTGACATTGTTGGATGACTTTAAAATTGTACTTTGACACCCCATGTAGATTTTTGATGGGTTAAAATTATTCACATTTACCTACCTACCTTTATATATTTGCTGTGTATGTGAATAAAGAATTATTATTATTATTATTATTATAACACTGCTTCTTATTTGGTCCCGCAGTGTTACTCCCTTTATTGTTCTTAGGATTTTCATCTCCGTACTTCTCATCAGAGCCTTTGTTTTGGAGGTTTCAGCACGGGTTTCTGCTGCGTATGTTAATATTGGTCTCACAGCTGTTTTGTATATACGGACTTTACTTTCTGCTGTCATATGTTTGTTCTTCCATATTATTTCTCTTAAGCATCCGGATATTCGAGATGCTTTATTCGTCTGAGTCCGCACTTCTTGATACAAGTTCTTGCAGCTGGATATTTCTACTCCTAAATAAGTGCATTGCATGGATTGTTTGATAGAGCCATATGCGCCAAATCCGATAGTTTTTGCAGATTTGTTGATGATGTTGGCCATATATTATGAATAATTATAGATAGTGACCTTAGGCGTTGAACGCGACTTCGCCAAAAATCGAAAAAACCACGAAGAAATCATTTGTGTTGCTCAAATTTCGACGATTATCACCCTGGAAGACTAGTTTTTGAGAAAAAATGTTCAGAACTTTCTCGAGGTAGACAAATCTTTCTACAATATGATATCAGAATTGTCTCTGTGGACACAGTAGTTCAGGGTGATAATCGCCAGAATTTTTTTTATCTGTGACACAGTTCGTTGAAATAAGATTGTTGAGCAATTTTTAAAAATGTGAAAATATACCCAAACCTTAAAAAGCACACCAGAGAATATAAAATTGCGTCCAGTGTTTTTCATCTTTTTCTGACATGAGAACACAAAGAATATTTCTCCATAAATGGTTCCACGATGTATGAATCAGAATATATCAACCAATTGCAAGGTTACCATTTCATGAACCGCGATAAAAAATAAAATCGATTAACTATGTCAATTAACCTTTCAAGTGTCCTGCTCCAAAAATTTAAACATTCGAATCCCACCCATATTTATATTTTAATATTTGGGGATTAAGACACGAGAGTAAACCTCATATTGTACAAATAACTATCGAGAAAGTGTTGAAATCTTCTTCATTGCAAATGGCCTTGTACCAAAATCTCAAATGACCCAGCTTCATACCAATACGGCTATGCATACCTGCGGATATACATATCGACCAACTGACTGTACTTGAAGTTGTTTCAACACCCATTTCTTCATATCTCTTCTTGTCACAGAACGAACATGAGTGATAATTTTCGTTACAATAACACTTTCCGATTGATGGACACTTTTCTGATGCAATGTAGGCAAAGAATTATTTCTGCTATTGGCTTCACAAGTTTCAATGAGAGGTTTAAGTGAGATGGGATAAATTGAATTGAATACAGGATGTTCCACTAACTCGCATCGTTTCCAGAAGAAAACGATTTCGTGAGTTATTGCAATATTATTTCATTGAAAAGTTCGAATCTTTATATAAAAAGTTTCCTGAAACTCTTGACCTTCTAAAAAAATCAATCTAGAATTCTTTGAATATTGGTTATTCCCCTACCCACTGGCGTGGTCAAGATTTAGTCTTAGGGGATTGCACTTGAGATGAGGAATATTTGAAGTATCAAGCCTTCAACATAATCATTAATCAATCAACTTTGATTTGAACCTATCAGCTGAAATTTGGATGATCACTAATCGCAAAAATTGAGCCCTTTGTGGCATTACAAATTCTATTTTTAGTCATCATATTGTATTAAGATAATAGAGTTTAATTGAAACTTAGAATTCGACATAATCATTTCTTACCACTTTCTTTTGCATGATTGGATATGATCTTATAATTGTCTACTTATTGCATTGTGGAAATGATTCACATTTGATTTAACAAAGTTACAGTACATAAAATTTTATTCACAGCTTTTTTCTACTATTATTTCAGGAGAACGTATTTCTGTGGCAACAATGGCACACGTATCCAAAGAATTTCAAGTTTGAGGTTGAGAATGAATCAAAAATATTTCTTAACTCATAGAATTCAAGCAATGCTATTTTGTGTTTTTCTCGAAAACAGTTGGATTCATCGAAATAAAAGAGGTACCTTTTTTTTGTGTGAAAAAGTCCAGAGAATGGAAAAATTCGGTCAAAATTTGTATACAGTGTAGCACAAAAAAGTTGGGACCATTCAAACAAAAGTCTAGGCTCGTTTGTGGCGCCCTCTACGAGATAAAAACAAATGGTTCCGAATTTCTTTTTGCTTATCCCGTGAAATCCATGAGGACGAAATTTCATTTCATTTTTAACACCTTCTAACTTCGTTAATAATCAATTTTCGAAAAAATTTCATATGAAGAGGTACCATTCATTTTGAATCTTGAAATCACCCATAAATTTTTTGCTCATCATTTCTGGACACCCAGTATAAATGCACACATTAAAAAACAATTTTGGAAGAGGGATAGGGTTTAGAACCAGAAAAAAGTCCTATGGGTACGCCCCTACTGTCCTACCTGAATCAACATGTTTGTCATGAGAAACCATGATGCAAAAACATGTTTTCGAAATGTCACTTAGTGTCTGTTATTGTCTATGGTCATGGCCTTTCAAAAATGAGAAGAATCGTCCCGAAATTTTCAACACAAAAAGTGATCCGAGATCTATACTCACAAAAAATTTACTTTCTTATGAAAAAAATGTGTTTATAACATTTGTGAAAAAACTTATGCGGGAGAGCATCTAGACTCTAGACCCTAAAAAATTAGAAAGGGTGAACATGATAACAACATTAAAAATATAGATATTAGAAAATCGCATATTGCGGATCACGTGTTCTCCGATATCGGAGATTACATGATATTGAAATAACAAAAAGATTATGATGACGGAACCCTTTTCATAAAGCAAAAATCCTATGGTTGTTTGCTGGATGCAAATGAAAAAATGGCCAAATATTTTGTCAGAGTAGTAGACCGGTGCCGAAAGTTTTCCTAATGATAAAAAATGACGAAAGTAATACTTGCATTCAACTCATTGAAAATGGAAAACAATTGAACAAAAATGAAAGTATTTTGCTACAGGGTGTACCAAGTTCCACGGCCTATTAGGCGTTTCTGGAGAACCTATTTGAAATCTGACAATTGGAATTATGTTAGTGTGTGACATTATCTACCGAGCAATGATATTTTTGAAGCCTGACAACTTTCAGTTACACAGGAAGTGATTTTTTTGTGTTTGAATTTGATAGAGTATGCAATTCTGAACACATTCGTACTCAAATAGTTGCATTTGTCAAAATACTTTCCAAAATATCGAGAAAAAACTGAAGAAAAAAGGGAAATAAGAGTATTCGTAATCATGTTTGTTGTTCCTATTCTAAATATCTCGAGTCGAAGATTGTGGAAAAATTCTACACTTCTAGAATTTTGAAAAATTGGTCACAGGGTATTTCAAATGATGGCTCGAAAATTTGGATCAAGATTGGCTCATAACTTTCGTTTTTCAACTTAGAACCCTATTTTTTTATGATTGCGTTGGATTCTGCGAAGAAAAATGATGATAATGCTCATGTTGATGCTCTTAAAATTTATAATTTATCAAGGTATTTAGGATTTTCATGAAATCTGTTCCATATCAATAATGATAAATGAATTCAGAAAAGAGGTGAGTCACAAGTGAATTATTGGAATAATTCATCTTCTATGACCAAGGTCATCGTTGATATGAAACAGATTCTATGAATTTGACGCTATACGACATAAAATCAGGAAATACTGAATAACTAAAGAATTATTGGTTTTGGGAGCACTAACATGTTAAAACATTATAATCATTTTAATTCGTACAATCCAACGCGATCTTAAAAAAATAGGGTTCTAATTTGAAAAACAAAAGTTATAGGCCAATCTTGATCCCAATGTTGGACCCAACATTTGGAACACCTTGTGACGAGTTTCTCAAAATTATAAAAATGTAAAATATTAGATATAACAAACATAATACTGAATACTCTCAACTCCCCCTTTTTCTTCAGTTTTTTCTCGATATTTTAGAAAGTATTATGACGAATGCAATGATTTGATACCAATGTATTCACAATTAAATACTCTATCGAATTCGAAAAAAAAATAGGAAAAAAAATTCTAGAAATTTTTTGAAATTTTTTCTTCTACTCCCTGCATAACTGAAATTGTTAAGGCTGCAAGAATATTTCAGCCTGGTAGATAATGTCAAACTTCATCATAATCCAAATTTTCAGATTTCAAATAGGTCCAATTCTCGAGAAATGCCTAATAGGCCGTCTAACTTGGTACACCCTGTATATGAATTAACGCCTTTTGGATGAACTTGTTTCACAAAATATAAAAATTTATGTGGAAAATTCAAGAAATGAAGTTTTTTTTTTATTCATCTTTTTTGCATGACTCAAACACACTGTAATTTTTATTATTTTTAATATTAATTTTTCACCTAATTTTGACTTTATATATAAAAAAAAGCCTGATATCCAATCGAAAAATATCTGTTTTTTTTTTTAATCGGTGCTATTTCTTTCTGGTGAAATCACCACTTATTGAAGGTTCAGATGAAAATAGGTAAATTTAAATTCTGATTACTATTTCATGTTACGTTGACAAACAAGAATTTCTAAATTTATAAAACATGAATATAGCAATAAGCATGCGAAAATAGTTGTTCTGGAGATCAATGATGGGATTTTTAGGAAATTTCAGTTATTTTTTTTTGAGGACATAAATCATAGTAAGGCTTTTTTTTTGCCGTCAGAAAGGAGAGATTTCAACGAATGAAAAGTCTACATAAAAAATGATAATAATAATAATGAACAACAATAATAATAATCACCTTTCTTGAAGAAGGAGGTATAAGGAGACTTTTTTGATATCAAGTCAAAATGAGGAGAAAATATAAATTTTTTTGAAGAAAAAATGTGAGTTTCCTATATTCCGAAAAAAAAAATACATCTAACTATAATTTTCGTTGTTTTGAAAAATTATCGACCTTCGTGAGATAGAAGGTATTTGTATTAGTTCATTAAAAAAAACTGATTATGAAGAAATAATTATCATTGTGTTGACAATCGTCGAATAATCAATCGAAGATTTCGAAACTTGATGAAAGCAACTCATTTGAAACTTGTTGTCATAGTTTTCTTGTTCGTTCATTGTTAGACAGACAGAAACTGATTTCTTCTGACAAATTAGTGCAAGGATTCAAGTGGAAGCCTTTGATTTTCAATATTCTGATAGACTTTGTTTCACATACTGCGAATGAAAACCTAAAAACAGTTCAGAAAAAGCAGAATCTTTTCAAAACGAATTTCAATGGATAACAAATTAACTTGAATAAAAAAAACAATAACAAATTAACAGGAAAACCGTTCAACTTACAACGAAGGTGCCAACATATTCAATGGACGATTCCTCCGTTAATACGTCATAAATACTGACTGAACATGGAAACAAAAACATTCGTTGAGTCATTATTTCAGGTAGACAAGGAAACGAAGAATGAATGTGGATGGTGAGTTTTACGACGGAATTCAAGATCCCAACAGTGATGCCGAAATAGACAACCTTGATCCTCAAAACATATAATTCGATTCAAGAAAATACCAAACGAATCCCACGAAATCTTCCGCATATAAAATGCACAAGTCCTGACTGGGAAAATCCATTGTGGTTTGAAAGAAGTTCAGTGACATTTACACAGTGTGTTGGCGACATGATTTTTATCAGTGGTTGAGAAAAATCATGATTAAATCGCTATCTATATCCACAGACGAGGACAAACTCAGTTGTGAATTTTCATCAGTATTCACCATGTTGATTGCATGATTTAAATGTCTCAGAATGTTTTAAATTCCGCCCACCGCAGCATAACAGCAGTATATGTACTGATCAGCATTACTGTTAATGATGTATGATATTTTTTAGAGTTTTAGGTTTGATTTACAGAAATTTGTCCATTGGCCTCTCATCTATTTTTTCCTGATCATTCTGATTGTTTCCACAAGATTGCATACTTCTTTCTTTTACTACATTTTTTTTCTTTACAGTCTTACTGTGTATTATGAACTATACAGGGTGATCCACGGTCGATGGTACGTTAGACGTTTATGGAGAACAAAAAGCAAGAATTCGTTGAAAATTTGGTTTCTTAGACAAGAACAGATGCTCAATCGATCTAAAATATAATCAGTGCTGCGGTGTTGCCGCTTATATCAAAAAGTAGTAAATACTTTGTTATTTTAAATGGCACACCTTGTATATTATTGCATTTTTCTGTTCATCGTAGTGACACGATTATTTTGATATCACTTTTCCATATTTACCTGCAGCAGTTTCTGAGTGATTAAATGATTTCATTCTTTTTTTGTGCAAAACATGCCTTTGATTAAACATCCAGAACTTCCACAATATAAATCTTAGGAAGATGAAATTTCGTATGCAGAATGCTGGGATTCTATGCATCATGCAGGTGTTACGAAATACGCTTCTTTTCATACAGGGTCATTCAAAATTCGATGGTTTATCGGGACATACAAAAAGGGTTGAAAATGCATTTTTTCAAATGGGATGCCCTGTATATTTTAAAAATTACTGAAAGAAAATTGAATTTTCTTTCAAATGATATATCACATTCTTATACCTAGATTGTAAGATTCTGCATTGAACTGAAATTTTATAGTTACGCACGTATTGGTCCCTCGGAAGTGAACCTTCGATTTCACAGGCTGAGACACTAGCAGTTTATACCTGCGCTCAAGAGTGCCTTCAAAGGAATCTTAAAGGAGCGCATATATATATTACCACGGACAGTCAGGCCACTTTGAGATCACTGGAATCATACAGCCAGAAATCTCGGCTGACATATGAATGCCGTAATACCATAAAGCAACTGGCCAGAGGCAACAAAGTGACTCTACTATGGATACCAGGACATTGTGGTATTGAGGGAAATGAAACAGCCGACGAACTGGCGAAGAAGGCGTCAAGGCTGAAGCCTGTTGGACCTAAACCTTTCTGTGGGCTTGGAATAGACCAATACCAGAAAGAGGTCCAACAATGGGAAGCGGCAAATAAAATAACGCTTTGGAGAAATACTCCTAGACTTGCGCAAGCCAAGAGATTTGTGGAATTCTCATCGACCTACACCAGAAAGCTCATAAAGCTGCCACGAGCTGAGCTTCGAGTAATGGTGGTAATGGTGGGTCTGCTGACGGGACACTGTCGATATAAATATCATTTGTATCGCATGGGAAAGTCAGCAGATGAAACCTGCAGGCTATGTGGATCAGAGAAGGAAACGGCTGAACACATGGTATGCAAGTGTCCAGAGCTGGCGGAACTAAGAACCATTCACATGGGGAAGTCGGTTCTGGATCCACATGAAATAACCACCAAGGCTCCTTAGGATGTCGTTGGGTTCATCAACACCATTGATTGCCTCCTTGGGATTTAAATGAACGAGTTGGGTAAAAAACAAAAGATCCTTGCGGTCGAAGTTCCCGGAAGGCTGAACGAAGCCACAACGACCCCTGTTCATGATGATAATAATAATAATAATACGCACGTATTGTATTTCCATGCATTCTGGGTTTCTGTGACACCCCTCATAAGCTACTTTAAGCTTGTGCGAGTAAGAATCATAGGTGTGTTCTGTGTAGGCTTTGTTACTGTGTCCCGACGCCACCTTAGGCACAGCATTGTTAATTGTTCACCCAACAGTGAATGGTTCGGCGCGTTCTCCATATCAGAAAATTCCTTCCCTGGCGGAGACTCGAACCCCTACTTGCCGAGTCGGAGTCCAGAGCCTTATCCACTAGGCTACACGCACATGTACGTGCGTGTACATGTACACGTGCAAACCCGTTCATCGGGAAATATTTCATGGAACCTTCTGCATGTTCTTGCTGTTACTTGCTCACATTGCCCATGGTGAATGAACAAATTATCAACAAACTAATTGTCAAATTTGCATAATGTGAATTTTCATCGTGTTAAGGTTTTTCGGAGGTTTTTTTATTGCTATCTACGATAAATACCTGTTTCAAGATGTACGTGCATCAGAGATTTTTTTTTGCTAGAACCGCCAAATCGTTCGGGGAATGGACATTATCAGAATTCGTTGATTATTAACTAGTTTTTAGCTCATATGTATTAAACGCTGAACAGCTAGAAAGTTGAATTTCTGCATACAGCATTATAAAAAATTGATGTTTCGAGTAAATAAATTATCATGGAATTTCGTATTCGCGTTAGAAAATTCTATTCCATTCAATTGAATGGGCGTTTTTTAAATCACCGCAAAAAATCAGATAACAACATGCAAGCAGAGCCGTCATTAATAGACTTGTTGATTCAATAAATATTCCGTATCGATATCAAAAATACAAATGACGTGGGATAATCTCTGATGGAATCAATTAGTATAAATGAACCACAAATGGTTCCAAGAAAAGATTCTCTATAATTTGGTAGCTACATTACAATTTTCCATTATGTCTAACTACGTAAACGTGGTTGAGAGAATAATTTTTCGGCAATTCAGTTTGGTGTACTGAACTATTACGGATAAACCCAAGAACATTATAACTCTTATATTCGCTTCGAATTGCCTGAAAAAAAATTAAACAAGCACGTTCACGTCGAACTCAATTGAATGTATTCCGTACAATATAGATATTTTGTTATTTTCTGGTTCTTAAGCTGAAAATGGATAAATGAATTCCTTCATAACCAGAAGATAATTTTTTTTTCTGTTTTTGACAATAGGTTTGTTTCAGAATATTTTTTCATAGGAAGTTGTTTTCTAATCGACAAGAGCTGATTTATTTAATTTGATATTAGATCTTATTATCTCAGTGGCCCCCAAAACTCTTGATAATGAAAAAAAAATAATTTCCGTTTTCATTCCAACATTAAATTAGCTCGACTATGAAAGCACTGTATCAAGTACTGGAATTTTTCCGGTGTGGTCAGATTTCGATGATTTAGTAATACATAAATTGGAAGCGATAGAAAAAAATAATATACATGTTATGTTCTCTTCGTTCGAGATATATGTTATGCCAATGCATAAAACTGAAACATTCAAACGATCTTTTTCATATTACTTACCACTATTCATGAACTTATTATCGTGGAATATCAGAGAGGTCCTCAATTTACGTCGTTCCAGAGAGTTACTTGTTGAAAAATTGATGAATGAACAGAACAGGATTGTGCCCGATTAGATTAGGTTTATTTATTTTTTTTTTGTTGATTTTACATCGAAAATCAATGTAATAATCCTTTTTTTCATTTTAAGTTAGGATAAGCTATGAGTGTATATTAGAAAATAGCAGATAATATTCTGAATTTTATTTAATTTTTCTTCTAGACGAATCACGGGTTAGATAGAATAGTGGGTTGACACAATCAACCGGATCTCGCCTTTTTCTCATTTCAATTTGTATTTGATTTGTTCATGTTGTGAAGTTTTGTGGGAATAAAGACCTTCCTTATTATTATGAATTTGCTAAACCCTGCAATTCCCTATCGTGTCTAGTATATATATATTTTTGAATTGAAGAGCTAAAATAATACAATAAATGTTGAAACAAAAAGTATATGTCTAGTTTGTGGTTTTCATGCAACTGGAATTTGACTAATTATTAATTTAATGGGCTGAAACTTACGCAGTATTGCAACTACGCTCTCGAAATAAAACATTTTTAGGGCAGTTTCTCCAGTACTTTTTACAAGTGCTATCGAAATTTTCGGGAAACTCCCTCGAGTCGAGTTGAAATTATAAAAATTTTAATCTGAGAACTATGTTGATTTTGTTGATTTTCATTGTATATATACTCGAAAGTATAAAATGATATGATTGATATTCTAAAAATAATCTATTGAATAATATCGTACCATACCATGGGTTCCATTTGAGAAAATAGTTATTTTTCCAACAAGTGCAGAAAGTGTTACTTTCACGCACGAAACTGCCCTTGCTCGAACGACGCGAAGCGGAGTTCGGGTAAGCAGTTGAGTGCGGAAAAGACACTTTCTGCACGAGTTAGAGTTAGGAACAATATTTTTTCTACAATCGCTTATATCAGATCTATTTGAATTCAACACACAGATCAAATTTAATAACCTATATCATTCATAATACACATGAATGTCTAATGTAATTCTACATGTCGATACCATAGTACTCTCATCGTTGACGTTCGGTGCATTGAGAAATATCATAATTTAGTTTATTCTTCAATAAAAATGTGCAGGAAGAAACCCTGCTAATCTTTTCCCGAACTGAAAAGTGTGCGGGAATGGAATAGCAGGGGTTTATCCCGCACTGTTCGGAAATGTGACTAATTACGAATTGAATACGTGCGGAAAAGGGGTTGAAAGCGTGCGCTTGTAGAAAAAACTTTTTTTTGTTCGAAAATTTGAAGCACCGCTAGAAAGTACAGATAAAACTTCATTAACGATATTTTTATTTCCAGAGCGTAGTCATGACATTGGAAGTTTTAACGAATTATAATTGACCAAATTCACCCTATATTCACCAATTCAAGTTTCTTGTAAAAACTTTTTTCTCTTTCAAATTCGGAAATGAAGTACTGAATCATCGAAATCTGACCATCCTGTTCAGGATGAACAAAAGTCGTTATATACTGAGGGAATCTATATTACAATTTTTTAACTATCAATTTCCCCAACAATATAAAAAAAATTGAAAATTTTGTAATTCCTTTAGGGAAATTTGAAATGGTTGTTCAATATGTTGTTCATTCTCTCATAGACATTTCGAAATTCGCTCTTCTACATGCTCTGCTTCTCTTATTACGATGGGATATCAACTTGAAAATTGATATTTTGTTTGAAAATGTTCTCCGTTTTCTATTAAGTTTGCATAAACTCTCAATAATTCTACGCCATAAATAAAAATCTTGGGTTGACATCTTAAGATCGGGTTGGCCAAAGAAATGGACTCCTATTTCCCCACCAATGGTCTCAGAATAATTCAGATAATTTCTGATAAATTTGAAATTACCAATGCCATGGTAAAATATAGGGTGCTTAACTCATCTCGGTAGACCCAATTTTCTCGAAAACGTTCAAATATTTTTTCATTCTGTGAATGGCGTTGTGAACAAGTCAATGTATTCTTGAGATGTGCCTAAAAATTTTCGAGAAAAATAAAGACGCCAGGCGTCGCGGTGCTTTCAATTTTTTTTCATGAACATAGCTTTTTCATCGTGTCATTCGAAAAGTAATCTCATTCTGAGCGATCTGCAGCATGTTTTATGTTAATTCTATTTCACTTTTTTTTTCTGTATTGTGATAGTATGCCTTTATCTGAAGACACAGATATGATTTAGTGTCCTAAATTCAAGGTGGCTAGTTTTCTAGGAAATATGCCTCTTCAAATAAGACGAATTATGTGGCTGCAGCAAGATGGGGCTCCATGCCACAACTCTGACATTGTGAAGAGATATTTTGTTATTGCCTTATTGAATTTGAAGTAAGAATTCTTAGCAAAATTGTATGACTTCTAAAATACATCTGGAAGCAACTACGGAACTTTAATAAATTTGATTACTCTCTGGGTAATTATCAATGGACGGAATTCTCTGAACTGCCGAACTATTTATTCCGTAATTGGAAAAAGCTGATCCGATCGCAGAACGCTAATTAACTTGAAAATAACCCATGATGTATACGTATCTGGTTTTCTTCATTTCCAGTAATTTTTTTTGTTGCTGAATTGTTCACACATATTCTTCAAAATTTCTCCGAATTCTGACGAATTTGCTTTTCATCATCTTAAATAATTCGAAATTTTTGCTTTTGATATTCTTCTACTTCCACCATAAATGATGAAAAGAAGACAAATAACGTTATTCGAATAACTTTCCATTTCGAAAAATTGGCAATAATTACAATATAAGATCAGTGTCAATTATACACGAATGATTATTATCTGAAAAAATTATAGATAATCATCGAAGTGAAAAATTTGAATGGTAAATAATTTTCTTTCTGAGGAAAATAAAATTAGAAATGTGATGAAGTAAATTCTTTTTGTAGAATATTTCACTGTTCTCATGGTAATATTTATTATCACATGTTGGCCTTCTACCAGCGATTTATTTATTATTTGTCGAATTTATGAGAAAGAAAACAGTTCTGACAACCAATATTTTAAAAGCCAAAATCACTGAACGATATTAATGGAAATATTCCATCAATTTCGATACAAATTCAATTAATTACTCGGATAATAATGTATGATACTCGTAGAGAAGGCTCATTCTTTTAAAAACTCGTGAAAGAATATCAATGCCTTCTGCAGTTGGGACATAAATAACCATTTCTGGATATTTCATAAAGTATTACCATCAATGAATAATTTCAATTCGAAAGAATCCAATAGATTCAGCAACATCCATACGACCAATCTAAACAGCACTAATGAGTCGTAGACGACTTCAACAATGGATTGTACAATCATGCAGAATTCCTTATGAATATCACTATTATCATGATCCAACGACGTGAACAATTAAACCATTAAAAATTTCGAGAATTACCGGTCGAACATTTTTATGATAACGATTAATCATTTCAATTTTTTTCAACTTTGGTTGAATTAGTGATTTATTTGATGAATTACGGAGGTTTGATAGGTATATATCCATTAGGTGATAAAAATATGATAACCATAATATATAATGTATAATATCTCAGTGTAATATGAATACCTTTGGCGTATAATTTACCATTTTCTGGTTCGGAAGGAGGTCCTTCTCTAGACTCCAATGATGAGTAATTACAAGGGAGAAACGAAGTTACCAACAATATACGTTAACTAAGGAAAATCGATTGAAGTTTGTTTTCCAGGTTTTTATCAAAATTAAATCTTTTCCTTTCACGCCAAGCTTTTTTGCCTAATATTAACCCATTTGTTATTTATCGCCAATTAGTAATTTTTCATTCAATATCAATAACTTGAGAAATCATAACTCATACGCTAATTTCCACAACGACAGCGATATTTGACAAGAATATTTTTCGAAGAATTTTGCATTGATTTGTCTTTTTGAAGTGTCTCCTATAGTTTTAATAATCTTTTACAGAAGCAACATTCTACAATCACCTGTGAAACAGCTTGAACTGTAGCAAAGACTTTCAAAACCCAGCATCTATGGATAAAAGTTATTACGTAATGGGATATTCCAGGGCTGGTAAACAAAAGTTAAGTGGATATTGTATAGAGAAGAATCGAAATAGATGAGATCTTTTTATGCTGCATATCTACAAGGAATTAGGCCCACTAAAGGCTCAATCATTATCATATTCATGAAGATATACCAGAGATATTATCCGAAATATTACACTACTACAATAATGACGCGATATACTTTCTGCAAACCAAGTCGCATTGCTAAGTAAAATCGCAATGTACTTGGATCCTTCTAATGCAGAAAATTATACAGGGAAATTAAAACGCTTTGTTCCCACATCCTTTTCGCATTTCTGCGACAAATTCGACAATTTTGAAGAAACATGACACCTTGCCACATGGCAGTTTTCTTGCAAAAGAAGGACAAATCATTGACAATGAATTATTTTCTGAACATCATTTGAAAAACTGGACACTCCTGCATCTCTATTGGTGTTAACTTTTTTTATTCACAAGTATATAACTAAAATAATGAATAAATAATAATGAACATAAAATATTACTTCTTGATGTATTCATTTTTAAGAGGGTTAATAGTGAATTGATTATTAATAATAAAACTATTTCATTTATTGGAATAATAAAGTTGGAAATTTTACTTCGTATTTTCATGGAGCGTATTTTCAAGAGCCAATAAAAAAACTCAATATACGCACTTACCACAGAAATAACTATTTTGAACAAATACTACCACAAGTACTCTCTACCGTTTATGAAGTTATTGTTGCATATATTTTTGGCTTGATTGTTTATATTTTTAGTTTTGTTATTCTGAAGATTTTTGATTCATCGATGAGCAAGGACATCAACGTTTATTTCATGATAGGCTTGTGGTAAGAATATTTTCAGTATGACAGTGGATGAACGTCATCATACTCTTGTTAATAATTTGTTTTGAATTCTGTGAGTTGAATAAAAGTATTTCATTTTGCGGTGTGTATAATTATCCTTTGTTGATATAAGTCAATTTATACATCAGAAGTCAAATTGTCAAATTATTATTAATGTTTGGAATGGTTGTTAGGTTCATAGTTACCAAGAAAATACATCCATAAAAAATCAGTATCCCTCCGATCTATGATGCAAATTTTTTGCGGATGAATCTTCAGTGCGTTCAGAATTCTCGTATCCTCGCTGATGTAGATTCTTCCAGGTGTAACATATAATGCAATAATTTATTCTTCTTTCATGTTTCTTTCTTGATGAATCCATTATCAATGGTGTTTAAGTAACCTTGCCATTGCTGGGGGTTTCGAATCACTGACTGCCATTTACTCGACCCTGACTGGAATTTGAAACATATACGTTCCAACAGAAATACTTTTTTCACGCATATTTTAAGAAAAATAGGCAGAATGCGCTGACGGAACCTTAGAGAGATAATATTTATAAGGTGAATGAAAATTGAGTTGAGTTGTAGCCGAGGGGCTAGAGTAGAGAAATATTATTTGCAAAAACGTAGTCAGAATTCAAGAGCAACAAGAAAAGAAAAATTTTTTACTGTTGTGGATTGAAGAAGCGAAATCAAACTTTGAGATTATGTCTTTAGAATCAATAGGAATAACCTAAAAAATTCAAGTTAACATTGAACAATCGACTCATAGTAGTAGTGGTGAGTTATTTTCTCTAATTCTGTGTCAAATCCGTTCATTCTGTTACATCTTGTAGAACTAAATCGTTCGAGAAAATCTCAGGTTTCTTTGATAAGAAGAATCAATAGCAATATTTTCGAGAAATATTGAGTTATATTCATCGTAACCATGCAGTTGATCGAGTTATGCAAGATTATTGCGGAAGTGATTTAATCAAATCAACTGCTCCTTAGGATAATGATTGTGAATTGAAGTTCGAAGAGGAAGGAGCATGCAAATTAAGAATTTGTGTGTACTTTTCATATTTCTCACTTGAAGATTCTTCTAAGTTGATCTTCTTTTCTCCTAAACGTTAAATATTTGTTATCTGTGTATGTTACTGGATTCAAATAGTGTGAGTAAGCTGCAATTTCGGATTTTCTCTCTTTCAACTAAAGAAATTAGATTATGAAATTTTGCAATATCTAGGTGAATCTTCTTCTAGCTCACAAATTAGATATTTCTTAGATGAGCTGGAAACGCTTCTCCTCTTCTTGGTTCTACCTTTTGACATTATTTAAATGACCGAAATTGGAAATTTGCTTCTCGTATTTTTGATGAGACTTCATTGGTGGCAAATTTAAACTTGCTAATATTTTTGCAGACAAGTCAGATGTAACCATATCAATACACAGTTCAAATTTGATTCGATTAAATCATATGTTTACAGAGTGGATTTTTGAAAACAAAATACAATATACTATTACATTTTCAATAGAAAAGATGGGTCAATTGATACCTCAGTTGTAAGTCTGTCTATCCTGGAAACAGCTAATTGAAATTTTTCTCATTTGATTCATTAGTTTTCGAATTATTCACTGGTTTTCTTGAGTTGGTTCGGGCTTTCGTGGCCATGGTTCAATACCTATCACTAGATTTATCGAGCATTAGGGTCGTCGTCGTTCATTTTCGACATTTCGACAGTACCAGTGTCTGGCATTTTCAAGGGGTATTCTTTCAGGAGTTGCCTTGCTGAAATGACGTGCCTGATTATGTCATTTCAGCTAGAACAACTCCTGAAAGAAAACCTCCTGATAATGACAGACATTCGTACTGGCGGAACGTCGAGAATGAATGAACGATGTCGGCCAAAATGCTCGAGTAAACAAGTGATACTAGTTTTCTCGTCAAGCAAGCCATGTAAATTAATCAAATGTATTACTCGTTTAGTGTAGTTTTGATGATACTCCATAACTGTCATACGCCATGCATCAAAATAATGTTAGTTTGTCACATCAACAATGAAGGTGAAATCCAAATCACAAATCAAGAATTTAATGCAGATTGGCACCAAAAACTCGAATAAACATTGAAATACACTCATTGAAAGATGGATTCAGGAAATGAATATATGTGAAAAACACATAATGAGACCATGAGTAAAAAAAATCATAATTTGTTTTCAAAAATACTCCCTCTCCTTTCTCCGGAACACTTCCTAGCTTTTGAAATCAAACGTGCAACAACTTTCTTTTGTATTTCTGGTCTTCCTTATATGCAGCTTGTGTTTGATGTATCAGTTGATCCTTATCTAAAATTTCTTCGGCGTAAACTGAATTTTTCATAGTCATGAGGTCCCATATACCACACCACTGATCGGGATAAACTCTATTCAAATGAGCTACAATTTCACGCGTGAAATATATTGCTTCTTCATCATGTTGGATGTAAATTCCTATAGAAATATTAATTCCATCATTCAAGACCACTGGCAAATGCCTTATTCAGCCGGTGTGGAAAACTATTTGGTCCAATTAATCGATTACTGTATTTCGCACAGAATCTTGACGGAATGATTTTCTCTGGACCAAATACAGGCATTAGGAGCATCTGTTTTTTTCATTCGGAAAAACAATTTCCCAAGATATATATGTAGTTGTTGAATGAGAATGTTAAACATTTGAATGTTGCATCTGAACTTAGGAAATTGTTTTTTGAAAACTTTCTTCTGTAATTTTGAAAAGAAGCCCAAAATTTTTGTATTCGTGTCAATTAAAAAATGTTTTTAATCAGTGACACGAAGTGCCATTATTGCTGACAGGACATGCGTTATCCACAAGTCATTATAAATGAATATTTGTCATCCCCTCATACCGATTTCTCGAAATTTTCATGAAAAAACCATTTATCTGTTTATTTTTTTATCTGATTTCATGAAGAGTGGTTCATTCTTTTTACCACAAATTGGAAAACATGATCTTGTCTGGCCGAAAATAAACAATTACTATTGATTATCGAAATTACAACAGCCACATGAGTAAAGGGGATCATAACTGCACTCCCGACGATTGCAGTGACCAAAAAATATCCCAAAAATACTTTAAACCCCAATGAATATAAAACAATCAGCAGCATCCATGTGTTGAAGAGTAAATTTTTGATGACACATCCTTTATCTCTTGAAAGAATACCTTCAGTAGATATAAGGAACTCTGACAGAGTTACAATTACTCGTGAAATACCCTGTATAACGGACCCAGCCATTGAAAAACCCCGAATCTTGGTTCCTGGACCAGAAGATATTCCGGGAAAGATTAAATGGAAACTTTTAAAAATCTGTAAAAATCACCGATATCTGGAATGATTAACATAATTAAATTCTCGATTCCTCAGGAAGTCCCTAGCCCATTAACCGGCTTTCAAGACCCGAAGCAAAGATCTCGCCACCCAAACCATCCAACCGACCGGACAACCATCCAGACCAAAATTTACCATCGACGATCGTGGAAATACCAAAAAGCTGACCAACCGCAAAACCCGATCAGCTATGAGATCAAAGACGTCACTTGGCCAATCCGCGAGTCCACATAAAACAACGCGACGCTCTGCGTGCGCGACAGTGCTCCCACAACCCGTTGCGTAACACGAAAACTGTGAAAAAAAATTGTGCGGACCCGAAGTGAGAAACTGTGAATCGTTCAGGAGGCGACCGGTGTTTGGTAGGAGTCGAAAGAAGAAATCCTTCAAACGGTCCAATTGTGATACAATTGCCGGGCTATCGGTACAGCACGCGTAAGTATAGGCAAGTTTCAAACACGCGCCAAGCTTCAAACAGTACCGAGAGCGCGATTTTTGTAGTTCGAAATCGGTTGGTTGGCTTTTCGCGTTTTAATTGTGGTTTGAGTGATTGATTGAGTATTGGATTATATGAGGAGGTGAGGGAGCTTTTTAAGTTTACGAGAAACGTTTTGAAGGCAACCATCGATTCGCAAAAAGAAAAAAACGAATTGAAAAAATTTACAAAAAAAATATATTTAAAAAAAACAAATCAAATTAAGATGCAACGAAAAGTGGATGAATAATTGCGTTTTCACCACTGAACCAGCGAGGTAGGTACCTACCCAATTCAAATCTAATTCAACACATACATATGAATAACAAACAATAGGTAGTCAGATTTACCTTTTTTTTTTAAGTTTTTCTGGGATTCGAAAAATTTTTTCATTTTAGAAGAAAGACCCTGCCTAAAACTTTTGCACTTATTCGTAACGGGCCAATTTCGTTCGATAAATTGTTGGCCAACATTAAAAAAAGAATCAACACTTCGAACTGTCAAACTTTGTAAAGTTTTGGAGTCTGTGAGTCAGACGAATTTCTAAATTCACGAAAATCTTCACGACTCTGAAAATTTCCTTGAATTTCAGATGAAGTAGTCTGATATAGACTCCGACATAATACAACGTTTGAAGGTTCGCAATGTTATGTTTTTTTCATTCCAGAGACTGGGAGAGAAAACTCTTGAAAAAATTTCAGAAAAATGAAGAGTACTCCATAATATATTTCAATCGATGTTCAATTGAGTAAAATTACATGAAAGAAATTAGGTGACGAGGAAATTATTACGATACCATGATGTACTCACAATTGTCAGCCAACTATGTATGTACAACTTACATACCATCATTCTTGGCTGACACCGACTCCGAAAATACCAATGATTGTTAGTACATTTTGATATCGTAATGATTTAATTGCTTTTCAATAGTGAAGTCTAATAATTTCCCACAGTTTTGGCGGTTAACAGCTGCACATTTCATACATGTAGAGATACAAAAAAGGCTCAGTTTTCTGCAAGTGCATGACGCATTTCATCCTTTTTTGCATGTACGAAAAATTCTTGTGGTGCAGGTGTTTTTTGCATTTTTGTGTGCCCTGCAAATATCCATTAGTACTGTTCCAACCACAATCAACTTAATCGTTTGCTTTATTACCTAGCCAAATTTGAATTTGGGAATAAAGTTTCTTAATGTGCTCGTCCAAAGCATCTGATGTGGCTACGAGAGATTTTACAGCAGAACTTTTGGTTGTCGCTTTGATGAATGAATCGTACCGCATTGTCTCGAGCCACTCTTGTGAATCTGAAACATTTCCAATTTTTCTCGGTTCGTATCTTTATGTGCTCCATATAAAATTATTGCATAGTACCTCTCAAAAGTTGAAAAAAAACTTGTTTGGTTTTTCACAACAACTCCATTTATTTCTGGGATACCATATCCATTCAAGAATCAAGAAAATTTGAAGGACTATGAACCAGCAGCGAACCTGGGGGGGGGGGGGGGGGGTAACCAAGGGGCTACAGCCCCCCGAGATTTATTTTCGTCACATGCAAATTGAGACTTTCTATCATACGTCAAAAATGAATGTTTATGCCCTTGCCATGAACCATTTTGATCACATCAATTCAAAATCTTTAGTTTTCGAAAGATTAACGGTTAACCTACTTAAAGTAGTGATATTTGTGTCACTCTTCATGGTAGAAATGAAAAAAACAAAAAACAGCATTTTTGTTGAAAAAAAAAAACATACATTTTAATACTGAATCTTTTTTTTCATATATCTCTTCATTTCCGACTTACACGGAGAAAAAAAAGATTCTCAAGAAAATTGAAAAGTGCACTTTCTGATTTGAACTTATTTTCTTCACAAACAATGCAGTTCAAACCGGTCAAACTCATTGAGCATATGAACAACAATAAAATGAAAGATTTCGTCGATAGAAAACGATCCATTTCAATTCTGGTAAATGTGGGGTTAATAATCAAAATGGGGTTACAGTCCTCTGCGACCTTATGGTGTATTGTGCCCCCTGACAAAGCTTTACAGTTCACATTCCAGTCCCAGAGCTCTTATGAAATCCAATATCTCGGAAGGCTTCAGTGAGGCAAATTCCTCACTCCTACAGGTCTCTTGACCAAAGCATTGTTTCCTTTCGTTTACAATGCCAAAGCATTCTGTGATTAGGTGAATAGGAGTTTCTTCCTCCTCCCCACAGAATCTACACTCGTCAGTGTCCGATACGCCTATTCTCAGCAAATGTTTTCTGAGGCGACAATGTCCTGTAAAAGAGCCAGTGAGGAGGTGTAGTTGGTTCTCACTGAAATCCAAATATTTTTTGGATCTAGCAGTTTCAGAATTCCTTGGAGTGATCCAACCCTGGGAGATTTTGCCAAAGTGTTTCTGTTTCAGTTTTCACCTTCTCCAAAACTCCTTCTTATATGTACATTTAGCTATACCACAGAAAGGTTCTGGGCCAGTGAGCACCCTCTCTGGCAAGTTTATTGGCCTCTTCGTTACCTGCGACTCCCGAATGACCAGGAACCCAGATCAGAGAGACCTTATTTTTCTGGCTTACCTCATTGAGTTTGATTCGGTATTGCCATATCGACTTTGAGTCGATAACATAGGAGTTCAGTGCTTTAATAGCAGCTTGACTATCTGAGTGAATAGATATGTCACAATTAAGATAGTTTCTCTCTAGATTAATGTCTAGGCATCTTTCGATTGCTAATATTTCTGCTTGTAGAACACTCACACAGGAGCCTAACGATAGTGCACACTTGGCTTTGGCCCTGTGAACCCCAGCGCCAGCTCTAGTCTTGGTTTTAGGACCATCTGTATACCATTTAACAGTATTTTCTTTTAAATTTTGGTCGGTGTATTCCCGCTCTCATTCCTTTTTTTGCATAGCATGATACTGATGTTTTTCTTAGTTCCTACTTTCTTGACCATTACATCACTAGGAAGGTTGGCAGAAGAGATGTAGTTACGCAGAGAGCTCCAGACTCTCTAACCCCTAATTCTCTCATTACCTGCGCCTTCTCTGAGGATACTCTGAAGATGGCCTTATGGGCCATCCTGTGAATCACCACATTTAGGAGATCTGTTATAATCTTAAGTGCTCTGGTTGGGCACGTTCTCATGGCTCTCGTGATGCACACACAGGTAAGCCGCTGTGTTTTATCGAGCATTTTCCTCGTACTTGTCTGACTTGCTTCAGCAAACCAGACTACTGCCCCATTTGTGATTATAGGTCACACAATCATGACGTACATCCATCGCAGTATTTTTTGGTTACAACCCGAATTCCTGCCGCATAGACGCCTGCACGCCATAAGAGTCTTAATAGCTCTACCAGTAGCATAACATATATGCCTATTTCACAAAAGCTTACTGTCCAGGGTAATTCCCAGATATTCAACTTCAGACTTCCACTCCAGGATATTTCCGTTCAATGATAACGATTTCATGGCTGAAAGTTTGCTTTCCCTAGTGATTGGAATTACTGTGGTCTTGGTAGGGTTAATATTCAGCCCCACTGGCAAGCACCATTGCTCAATGATTCCAAGACCATTCTGCAGTAGATCGCAGAGGGCGTCTTCGAATTTGCTTCTAACTATAAGGACTATGTCATCAGCATAGCCCACACACCCGAAGCCTAACTGCGTTAGCCTGTGTAGTAGTTCATCCACTACAAGGCTCCATAATAGAGGGGATAGCACCACACCCTGAGGTGTACCCTGAGCAGCTTTAATACCGACTCGTAGTTAATACCTCAATCATCCATATTACAATGGTTTCATTCACTCCTCGCCTTTCAAGTGCATCTCTGATAGACAAGTGTGTTAGATGTGGGGTTAGTTTTACTACCGATTTTTTCGAAAAAATATGAGTCGTCAATCTTTTTTGCATTATATTCCGCTGAGTCTGTATGCAATCGACTTTGAACACGAACACGAAAAAAATGTTTACGCGTGATATCTTGCCTTGTGTAGCACCTAGAATAATTTTAAGAAATCTCTTTGTTTTCACATAAGCTCCTAGGCTCCATATCTTTCCCAAATTTAATTTAGTTCAATGCATAGTTTTTGTGTTAATGGTAAGAAAATTTTGCAAAAAGTGTAATTTTTCAAGAAAAATGTTATATTTTCAATCACGAATTGCATAATTCTTTTAGCTCCTTAACTTCACCCAGATAGGTTATGGCTTAAACGCTCAGGTTGAACTTCCGACTAAGAATTTTTCGAATTTTTGCTTTTTTTGTACCCTCATGAATTTTTTTTTCACCACTCTGATCTTTACATAGTAATACGTGATTTTCCTATGTTTTTCTCATAAACACGTGTAGTTATCAACCATTTAACTTAATTTTGGAACGATTGATTGACGTCAAGGTTGTTGACGAGCATCTTATTTAGTTTGAAATGATTCTCTGATTCGCGAACATTTGATTAGGTACCTGAACAACCGAATAACCGATATTTAAAATATCATGTGAGCAGAGCTAATTAAAAATTGACCGTTTTTAAATATTCAACCAAATAAAGGCAAGGAGCCTATTTGGTTATGAGCAGCATCCTTTGTTCATTCAGGATTATAGTCAAATTACTAATTTGTTACATGAATTATAAAAAGGATAAGCATCAGCAATCAAATGCGCCGAACCTTGGGAGCTACAATTTTCGATGGAATCTTACCAAAATTTGTCTCGGTTAGTTTTGCTTTATAATTATTTTCGTAGTACCTACTGGAAATTACCAGACCGATATCTGTAGGACGAAATCCGTTTTTCTAAAAGTAGACCTCTTCAGATCCTAGTATTCACTGACTCATGAGCTTATATAGAGTAAATGTTTTTTTTTTATAGCATGAAAAAACCGTTTGCAGAAGAACCTGTTTTTTCAAGAGGAATAACTTAAGGTTCTCTTTTAAGTTCGAATAAACAAATTCAGCATTCTTCGTAATCCTGGTAATTCATCTACAAACCGTTCTATCTATTTTTTTTCTTCTTATGCATGTCCTGTTTTTGGAATTCATTAGACATCATGTTTAATAATTAGGTACAGTAGACTGGCCGTTAAGAGAAATGTTCGTTCTCCAGGAGGATTTTCCTGAAGTTGAACAAAAAAAAAGCGACCCTCCAAATTTCAGCTCTCTATCTCAATTTTAAGGCGTGCCGTCAAATTTTTCTATTTTTTTTAAAAATGATTTTTATCAATTTCAAGGGCCTGAAAATTTTGAAAGATAAAAGTCGTAAACGCTACTGCAGAAAGAGCTGTAAGTTTAGTAGAAGGCTACGTGAATATTTCATCAAGAGATGAAAACCAGGAGCAATTTTTAATCCAGGTATTATCAGACTATGAGAAGAAATATCCTGATTCCTCGGAACAAACAATCATGAAAGAATCCACTTGAAAATTTCTAAATTATTTTGTGTATCTTGATAATTTTTCTATGTTTAAAGTAAAAAAATGTTCTTCATAATACGTAGTACTATATACTACTGTTAAGTATCCAGAAAAACTATAAGAAGAAAGCATTTAAGATAATAATACATCGACAATATTTAACACGTTATTCTATGTAGAATTTTTCATGCGTGTTCTTGAATTGTGTATCAATAATATCTTCAAATAATAGCGTGAAAAATATCACATGGATCATACTCATGTGCCTGCAATTCAATTTCGGTAATCGATAGGAAATAATTCAAGAATAAAGTAAAAATTTATGTAAATCATATTAAAAAAAAAATTGAAAAATTCACCGGCACGCCTTACTATTGAGATAGAGAGCTGAAATTTGGAGGATCGCTTCACTTTTTGTTCAACTTTAGGAAAATCAAATTGGAGCACGAACATTTTTTTAACGGCCAGTCTAAGGTACAGTTAGAAATTGAAAAACATTTAAATTTATACGCAAACAAAATTGAACTGGCAGAAGCTCGCATTTTGTTTCTGCTATTACCCTAATTATATTGCATCTACGCTCTTGAAATTTCACACGCATACATATGATACATATAGATATGGAGAAATAATTTCAGCAATTTTCTAACCTTGGAACAATATTGTAGGAGTTGGAAATCGAAAGCTCTATGGAAATGTGACCCTGAATCTAAAAAGATTGGTATACATACCGGAGGATAAGAAACGCCGTCTCAATATTTCAGCAGATAATTTTATACCTCGCAACGAGTAAAAAATTTCCTATAGACATAAATGAGCCCCTTCGAAAGTATGGTCAATTTTCGGTTTTCAAAAGACCAATACGATAAATCACAGGAGATATTAACCCCAAGAACAAAAGTCGCAATGATTCAAGTCAGGAGATCTAGCGGGCCATGCTATTCGTCTTCTGAAAAATATCTGATCTCCATGTTCCCTATAAGCAAGAGTATAATGTGAGGGAGCTGCATCTTGCATAAACGGACTTTTCATATACGGATTAATAGGCAAGGTATTTGGAAGGTATGCGATTCCTGTGGAATTCCTTAGTAAAACCATTGGTCCTAAAAATCGATTTTCTGAACAACCTAGCAAAATTATCATACTTTGTTGATGCCCGGTTTGATGAACTGCCTATGGATTTTCATTGGGCCCAAATTTTGCAAAGTTTATTTCTGGTAGAGCTAGCTTCATCAGTTTGAAGGATAATAGAAGTAAGATCTGGACGTTCAGCAATCCTGGTTGAAACCCATGGACAGAATGTCCTTCTGTTTTGATTATCAGGACTGAGAGCTTGCACGCATTGAATAAGAAAGGGATCAAGAAGTTCTTGATGCATAGTTCTTCAGACCATTGGCTATTCATTCCTACTTCCACTGAAGTTCTTCTCACACTTATACCGGGGTTTTCAGTCACAAAATTTGAATCTAGAACGTCCAGAATCAAGAGTTTCATTAGTAGCAATTAAGTGAACGTTTTATATGACTTCAGTTGATGTTGACGTTGAGAGTACGAGAAAACTGCGACAACGAAATGAAAATACTGAAATAATTCTTCGTGATCAAATCAAATGAACCAATTTCATTTCAACTAATTTCGGTAAACAATTTTGATTAATTCCATTAATGAGATTGTGAACTTCCATACATTTTCATCAGGCGGTCTTCCAATCAGCAATTTTCTTTTTTCTACTTTGTGTCTTATGATTCCTCTGAAAATTGAAAGCTGAATAATACGAATTTGCCAAAATTTCTAGTGCGTAGAATATATCGATAGGGAAAATGGAATTGGAAACATCACAGTTAATTCGAACAGGGCCATATTCTAGTGAAACAGTGGCAGAATCGAAATCTCAGAGGGAAGTGATATCAAATGAATTGCTGGGCCTACAAATTTGGTTGAGTGGGGTTGTAGAGCACAACGTACGGTACGTGATACGAGAGGTGTCGAATCGAATCAGTATCACTCCAAACGCGGTTTGGGTGATTTCATAGCTGTTGTCAATGAATACGAATACGAGTTTTATTCCACTCTGACGCGAGGAATTTATTCGCCTCAATGAATGACACAAATAATTTCCTGCGGAACTAGTATTCAGGGTCTTTTTCGCCAAAAAGGAGTTTGATAATAAATTTTAAAAAACAAAAGACTACGAGGAGAATATGAAAAACAAAAACTAATTCTAGGAAAATAAAAAAGGAAACAAAAACAAATTCTAAAATATGTGAAATTGAAGATCGACAGATTCAAATTAAATATTCAAATAATACAACTTCTTGTGCCAAACAGTAGCCAAATCTTTTATGAAGAGATAATATCATATCTCTCAGAAGATTGGGCATACTTGATTTTTTTGGCACAAAGTTGGATCATTTTGGACCTTAATTCTATAATATTCGTCGCTCATTCATACACCAAATTTTTCAGATATCCCCAAAGAAAGAAATCACTGAGAGATGAATCTGGAGATCGTCCCATTTGTCGAAATGCCACGGTCAAAAAAATCCGTCCTCAGATAGTCAGTGACTATTCTCGCGTTATGACTGAGACAGCCATCCTGTTGAAACCAGCCATCATCAAAATTGATTGGTAGAACTGTCGAAATAATTTGATTTTTCAAAAGAATCGAATATTTTGAAGCATTCAGATTACCCTCGACGAAAAATGGTCCTATGATGTAATTCCCCATTAGTTCTGTCCAAACATCAAGTTTTTAAGGATACTGGGTACGCACAGGACTACTCAGGTGCTTATTCTTCCTAGACCAATATCTTACTACGAATGGGTTATGTTTTCTATTCAAGGAAAACGATGACTCATCAGTGAATAAGATATTGCTTAGAAATGAACTACTCTCATTCTCTTTTTCCATCATTTTTTCACAAAATTCCATTTTTTTAAAATGGTCTTTTATTGCATTTGACGTTGACTGTTGGACTTGCCATTCATACAGTCCAGTCCCTTTTTTGTTATCGAATTGCAAATTGATTTTGACTCTTCCACTGTTCTAGTAAACTCGGAGCTCATTCGAATTTAGCATTCATATTCCTATGTTTCCATGAGGATTTTCTTTATCTGATCTGTATATCGCAAAAAAGCTGAGTAAGTCTATATCATGTCTTTTTTATCATGATACCTATTGAAATAGTTGATGGGAGGTCTTTGAATTTTTGTATCACTGAAACAAGAAATAATTAGAGACATTTTTTTAATCATAGGAGTAAGGCTCCTGCGTTAAATCTCCAATTTGTCAGGGGCCAAATCTTTTCAAAAAATTATTGCCTCAAGCACCTTGGCACTTCGCTAAATTCGGAACTAATTCAAGGTCTGAGTCCTAAATTAGATGTGCCTGTATAATGAATGCGCATTATCATGCGCACGCATCTGATTTGCCACTCGGTACTCAATGTTGTTCAGAATTTAGTATAGTGGAAAGAGTCTCTAACAATGAGAAAAGAAAAACACTTCAAACACGTACGTTTCGGGGTCTAAATTAGACTTTGCAAAAACGTTAAAATTTTTCTGATTTTTCAATCGAAAAATCGAAAATGAAGGCTGTGTATCTTGTTTTGCATCGATTTTTTCGACAGAAACTATAATATACTGTTTTCAATACTACTGAATATGTAACAAACTGAGCCTAACCGGATATGCGTAGTTCAAATTTATAACTGCATTACGGCACTTTGAAAATAGGCAAGTTGTTAAATTATTAGTTATACATGTTTTTGAACTGCCATTGCTTCGAAACCATTGATCTTACGAGTAGAGCTTGTGCAATATAATTTGTACGTAATTTAAGCAGCTTCAAAATAAGCTCAGAGTAAGGATTCTAGTTTTATCGAGGTTCTTCCAAAATATTTAAAAAAAACTCATACAGGATTAAATCGAATTTCAGCAGAAATGATCCATAATCAGAAATTTCTTCGTCACAAAAATGTCAATATGAATGTACAGAAATGTATGTAACAATTGGCTATTTTCAAAGTACCGTTTTTTCGGCATTAAATTGACCTACAGAGCTTCAGTTAGGTTTAATATGTCACAAATTCAATGCTCTTTAAAATAGTATATGATAGTTCATGTCAATAATTGAATGGATCAGGAGATATAGAGCAGAATCTGAGAGAAGTCCAAAAAGTTCGCGGTTTTTGTTGTGTAAGAATTTTTTAATAACTACAAGTAAAAAATTCAACTTCTTGGTAATTTCAATGCATATTGGAGGAACTAAATGTTGAAACTAGTAGTTCATCTTGACGAATGAATGAATTTCGAACCCTTTATATTTTATATACAGCTTTCCCTTTTATCGCTGTAATAAAATTCCCTTTAATTAGCTTAATTCATACCATTTTTCATAAGCAATGGGTCGTCTCGACCAGTGAAATTCGCTCGCTCAAAACAATTACCTACAATTGTGCATCGAAAGGATATGAACATAACATTACGAATAAATATCATTCTCTAGTCATACTCTGAAGCAACCTCTATTTTCTTAATCAGATAATGTCGCAAAAATCGTACCAGCATGATGTTAAAAGCAATAAAGTCATCCAAGCAAGCCGTCTCACCTCATTCGACCAAGTTTGCACAATGTCGATAATAATGTTTTGCGGGCATTGAATATTATTTTTATCACGTTTCTATACGCCAATTTTCTTTCAATTCAGCTATGGATATTTATTGGAGTTCAGAAACATGAAATTTTCGTATCATAGCAAATTTTCATCAACGAATATCCAGAAGGGTATTATGTGCCATATAATTTTTATGATTACGCTGAAATTGTACACTACGCGCAAAATTGAAGAATTTGAAGTAATTCGAAATATCCAGCAGTATTCCCTCAGAAAAAAGGGCGATAAAGAAATATTGTGACTGAGGTATCAAAGCCCAAGGTCTAAGTTTCAGTATGAGTAATATGCATAGGGAAAAATATTTAAAGTTTTTTTTTCCTCTAAAAAACAGATAGTTGATAGTTTAAAAGGTATTACAGTCCACTGCAACTTGTTGGTCTATTGTGCCCCCTGACAAAGCTTTACAGCTCGCCTTCCAGTCCCAGAGATCTTATGAAATCCAATATCTTGGAAGGCTTCAGTGAGGCTTATTCCAAATTCCTACAGGTCTCTTGACCAAAGCATTGTTTCCTGTGGCTTATAGTGCCAAAGCATTCTGTGACTAGGTGAACAGGAGTTTCTTTCACCTTCCCCTAGGAATCTACACTCGTCAGCGTGCGATTTGCCCATTCTCAGCAAGTGCTTTCTGAGGCGACAAAACAGATGCGAATTCAAATATTATCATTGTGAAATCAGAAACAAACTCTTTCAAATACATTCTTTAATTCCGTTCAAATGAAACTACTTCATAGTTCTGCACAATATAACAGAGTAGACTTTTACAAAGTAATTACGCAAAAAGTAGTTCTTCTACGAAACAAAGGTAGATTCCAGATTCTTGGATATTTTGAAACAATGAACTACCTATTCGTTTTCAATAAATAGTTCGAACTGACGATGTGTACTAATACAAGATTCCAGATTTGATCCCAGAAAAACGTGAAAAATTCAGTAAAGTTCTTTTGTGGTAACATGTGGTTGATTGTGTTTATTTTATTTTATTTTTTTATGCATTATGGATTCATATATAATTTATTTCTCTCCTTGTATTGAGTTTATAGGAATCTGTACTCATATCTTCATGCAATAGTTATAATAAAATACTCCTTCTCTCGTCAAGAGAAAAACAAAGAAATCAATTGCAGAAAGATATGGACTAAAAATAAGAATATTTACCGCTGATTTACTTTTAAGGTTGACTCGGCATATCGAAAAACTAGGAAATACAAAGATGGTCAGCCAAAAAATCATATAGAATAAGCAAGCGAAATATCTGGGAGTCCTAATAATAATAATATTCTGCATTTGATATACACAATATAAATTAAAAAATTGTCAATAAGATAATCATAACATATATCTAAATCATAACTTCGAGATAATATATGGTATATCAGAAAAAAACAGATCAAAAAAGTCCTGAAAATTGTAATATAGAGAAAAAATACATAGGAGGATGCCCAAGAAATTAAATAACATAGCAATGATCAAATAAAGACGATATTGCATAATTCTACCCACCATCATTGAACTTTAAAGAAAAACTTAGTTGAAGGGAAAAGTGCTTCTCTCAAGTAGAAAATGAGAGGCGTATGGAAAAATTTCCGTTCCTCATACAAAGAAAAAAGATCCTCGTCGTCCAAATTTTTACTCTTAAAACGTCTTAAGTGTTCTCCATTGATAATAATATTCAATGTTTTTATTTTTGGTTTACATCGACTAAGAACAAAGTTCTCAATATACAGGGTGGCCATTTGAAAACGAAACAGACGAGATTACAGACGAAATAAATATTTTCGATAGAAATGCTCGGACAGGTCGATTTCTGTTTCGAGGGGGACAACTTAAGATGTAGGTTACGGACGCATAGCGCTTCAACCCTTGCTACTACAACCCTCACCCCCAATTTTTGAATAGGGAAAATGGGGTTAGTTATACCTCATTTGAAAGGTATTTTAATACTGATTTCAGCACAGTAATTGTTTTTTCTTTTTATGCACCTTTCAAATGAGGTATCACTCACCCCATCTTCCCTAATGAAAAAACAATTACTGTGCTGAAATCAGTATAAAAATACCTTTCAAATGGCCACCCTGTATAATGAAGACATAGGTCATTCGTGAAAAACAAGAGAGATCATTCTTCAAAATGTTCCTCAAAAAAAATATATGAATTTAATGATGAGCTCAAGATAACAACATGAAAACCATCAGTAATATATCTATTCCTTCCTAATTCATTGTAACCAAAATTGCAATATTATTGGATCTAAACCGACTTCTCAACAGAAAACAAAAGTTGCATATAATTTTGAAGATGTTGGGCGAGCGATAAATCGAGAAGAAATTCAAAACAACAAAACTACCTATCTTGATCGAAAGACAAAATCAAGGATCGTGTTTCTCTGTTCCTATAAAACAAATCACACCAAAGTTTTCGTGTTTTCCAATATTCGGTATACAGGGTGAGTTTTTGACTTGTACATAAATTTTAACAAGAAATCCCTGAGGTCAAAAGAACCATATTTTGTCTGTACCATTTTTGCCGATTCGGCTCGGTGGAAAGATACAGACTGTTGAAAATGCATAAAAATAAATATTTGGCCATTTTAGAAGAAAAAGTATTGTCCATGAAATCTCGTGAAATGCGTATTTTTTAAGTAATTAATGATTCAAAAAAATCTATATCAGCGAAATTGAAATAATTGGTTTCTTTGCGTGAATGCAACTTTGATAAAAAAATTCAGAGGATTAAATTTCTGATTCATTTTCTCGAAGGTTTAGCTAGTAGATCTAACGCTCAGAAAAATTTCAGTGTCATGTTTCCAGGGGAGGCATATGCGAAAAAAACTATTTCTTTTGACCTGGAGAATCTATGGTTCAAATATATGTACAAGTCGAAGACTCACCCTGTATCTGTATGTTATCATTTATATATGATTTGCATTCAGGTTTATATAGAGTTCTAAAATCTTGATCTTGATTCACAATGGACGTAACCTGAAAATAATTTGACAAATACGTAAAAGTCAAAAGTTTAAACACAATAGAAATCATATCTAAAAAGAATAGAAGTGTTCACGATATGTTTTGCAATCTCTACATTTACAGACGACTTATGGATTTCAAACGGAAAAGTGAACCTATTGTGAATATTCTCGTTTGAATTTTGGTAGATTCTTCAACTTTGTTTTTTTAAGTATGTGTTACTTTACGTTGAAGTTACGTTCATTGTGAATCAACCATAAGTCTTCCATTAATAATTCTTACTTGTAATAGTATTGGAAAAAGCAGCAATGAACAAATTACCGTTTCACCCTCGGTCAAGCTTGAAAAAAGTTCAAAAAAACCCAAACACTTTGGAACAGAACAAAAAATTATTCAATCAAGTCCTGGGTATTTTTACTTCCGCATTTTTCGTGTAATACACTATATGAATTAAATTATTCTGTATTGATCTCAGGAATATATTGCATATTTCCGTTTGTTGCTCAATTATCTTCGTTCATCCAAATGAGAAATATTTTTGATTCAAACGAAACAACCTTTCTAATAGAAGCCTCGTTATCATAAAGCTCAGGTAATCACATCGAAAGCTGTGAATGTATTATAACGAAAAAAAAGAAGACTACAAATTACCTATTGCAACCAATTTACACCGCATAATGGGGCATAAGATTTCCACACAAAAAAACATGAGAATTTCAAATCGACCTATTTGTTATTGTAATAAAATGCATGTTAACTTTGTTTCATTATCCGATTCAGTTATTAATTCACTTGATTATCTTCATTATATTCATATTTTGACCGAAACTGATTTTTGGGAACGTTTTCGATTTGTCCATTCGAATCCAGAATGCCTTTTTTTTAGGGGGTATCTGTGGAAATAATTGGTTTTCTTGTATTTTTTCAACTGTCAGATAACTCAAATATACATTCATGAAATATGAAATTTGGATTTCAAGAATTTATTTTTTAATTGTTATAATAATGAACAGATACAATGTGTACACTTTATTATAAATACATATGTCTTTTTACACGGAAGCTCACCCGAATACATTCAGGAGTTTGACACAAGAGATCGCGAGATTTTTCATAGCACATTCCGAGCTCTACAAGATTGTTCATCATCTTGTCATTATCTTCTATCTTTGAAAGATTGAATTCACTGGTTTCTTGACGCCTTTTTTCATAACAAATCGATATTTTTGCCCATTTTTCATTGAATATACGCTTTTTGCTCAAAATGATTCAAACAGGCTTTCATAAGCATCTACATATTCTTATATCTTTATAATTTCTTTCCCTAGGCTATGTTCCATTCATAATAGTTCGCAAGCCAATTTCATAGCTACTGAAGAAGTTCCATAATGATCTATTTTAAAATTATAATTTTTCTTGAATGAATATCGTATGACTCTGAGAGGAACCGGAATTACAGTTCCTATTCGGAATTAGAATTGTAAATTTGGACGATTTGCAAATCATTCAGAATCCATAGGAAGAATATTAATAGTCTGACAGATATCTGAGTCCGAGATAAGAATTCGAGTTTGGACAAACTTGAAGGAAACATTTTCTTCTATATATATACATGGACGCCCGCAAGATTTTTTCCAAGGGGGGCGAAATAAAAATTTTCTAAGAATGATGAGACTCAGGCGGCATCAGTGCTTCGTTTTTTTTCTTTCTTTTTTTATATTTATGCAGAAGCGCCCGCCAAATTTGTTTTTATGTGGGAGGAGTCAAAGTAAAATAGAGAAAGTTTTCTACTTCAAAATTTTTTAACGTCAACAACATACGGTTATGTGTATAAAATAAAACGGCAACTGTTTTCGAAACAAAAAACATTCCAGGAAAAATTATCAACAGGGAAATAATAGTATATTCTAAAACAAGTTGCAGAATGAGCTCCTATTCCGACACGAATGCGAAATGCTTGAATGTTGGATTTGCCTTCTGCAGCGAGAATATTTTCTATTTTGTCAAGTTTCGTGAAATACTTCCGAAATTCAAATGGAATTTCTGATTAGTGACTTTTGTATTGTAGCTTGGCAGTTGGTGTGACTTACGAAGTTTGAAAGATTACGGGATTTTGAATTGATTCGATTTGGAAATTGAGAGAATCGGAGGTCATTAAAATCACAAAATGGAAGATATAACTGAAAACAATGCTGTCATGAGTCACATTACAACACTACCTTGAGCTGTGTAATGAACTCAATACGATTCTTAAATAGGTAAAATATAAATAATATAGGGAATGGAATAAAATAAATATTATAATCGCCAATAAATGAAGACGAGTAGTAGCGAAATAAAAACAAATATACATATACGCTCGATAAAACGATATTCATATCATACATGAATAATAATGGAATATTGAATTGAACAAGCACTGACTTTTGAAACAAGAAACTGAAATATTATCTGAAATAATACAAAACTGCTCTAGAAAATGAAATCACTAAATATATTATCAAAATTAACAAATTATGAAGTGAATGAGACACAACACACACGAATATTTTTAATTCTGATAACAAAATACTGAATCGTAATACCTCAGTCTCATTCATAAGCAGTTATTGCAAGGTCCGGTTCGCTATATTTCGTTTCTCTGTTCACATTTGTGAATGAGGCAATATTTTTTTGGGGGAGTTGATTTCCTCTTGAAAAATTTTTCAATAACCATATTTTCCAAAGGTGAATTTATCAAAATATATAAACATAGGTAAAAGTGACACTCAACAAAAAAAAAGGCAGTCGGGAGTGCCGATCTAAGTGAAATCTAAGTAACATGTAAAGTGTATCATCGAACTATTCGATTATTATCTTTGGTTTACAAAGAACTGTTTGTGACCAAGTTGAGTTGATCCCTCTGAAGAAGGGTTTTTTATCTGTCTGAGAACTGTTGTGAATAAGGACTCTTATTGTGTGACTGAAGATGTGATCTAGTAAGACCGAGAACCCTTCAACTTTACAAATTACACAGAGTGGTCAATAACTCTAGAGTCGACTTACAATGTTAGACGAAGTATCTCCTGAAGATGCTCACCGCAGATGTAAAGGAAACTTCTTGGGACATAACTACTAATGGACGACTGCTGATAAGCCTGAAGACTCATTTTATGCCAACCGAGCCTGAGGTATTCTTGTAAGGTTATAGAAATTATTACAAGAAATAGACCAAGAAGATGTTGATTTGTTGGATCCTTAATTTCTTAAAAGATGTTCAGTTTCAGTTGGGCAGGCAGATTGAAGGTATGATGGAAATATTCACTTCCATCCATTTCTCAATCTGAGAAAATATTTAAACATATGGTAGATAATCTATTCCCCAACAACACTCATAACATTATTACTTGTTTCCCTCCTTCTTCATCATTATACGAGTTAACTACTGTTGTCTGATAAATCGCAGGTTTTCGATTTCGAATAATGAAACATCAAAGTTGCGATAAAAGTCTCCCAAGTTATAAGTACTATGATACTAAAATAATGAATATAATAAATGCGTCCTTAATGATGTGTTCTGAAAGAGACTCAACTTAATTTCTACCTTCAATCGCGGATTTTAATCCATCAATCAATCTAACGAGAAAATATACGATTGTGTTGTGAATGTCAAGGAAAAACTTCAATAACGAGCTTATTTCGTTCTTTAGAAAAGTGAATATGCGTTAGTGAATTAGAATTTGAATGAGCAATATCAAAGGTGAAAACACTTCATTTGTGAGTTTAGCGAAACGTTGGGCAATTGAGCATATTTATCTGTCTGAATAATCATGAAAATTCTTCATTTCTATCCAGAGCCTTTCAATCAAAACTAATTCTAAAGACGTCACTTTTATGAAAAAAAATACCAAAATACATGTAGGCAATCATATGAAAGGAACGTCGTTTTTCTCATATCTGTAATAAGGTTACATAGAAGATTAAGAAATTTCATACATAAAAACAAAAATATACGTGATTACCAATTTGGATTTTGAAAACGACATTTGACGATATGTAAATCAGCTGGCACGGTTTAAAAAAGATATGAACAAAACTGAATCTATCCACAAGAACTGGAGCTGTATTGTTGGATATAGAAAAAGCATTCCACAAAATGTAGTACCAAGGATTGATCTAACAACTCGAAGGAACAAAATTTTCATCGAAATTAACTTAACACTTATTTGAAGAATAGAAAGTTTGAAGTGAACATTGATAGAATAGGATAAACAACAAGGAATATCAGAGCAGGAGTGCCTCAAAGATCGGTTATAGGTCCGTTTCATTCAATTTGAACATGTCGGAAATACCAGATCCAAGCAGCAGAAAAGCTAAATCTATGATCACACCCCAATCACGGTGGCGGTTCTTCAAGATTCAAAACTCTTTTGGGTTCGAGTGACACATCATTGGAAAGGTTTTGCAATTCTATTCATTAATATACTTAATGATTCCTATTTGGTGTCAAACTATTGATCCGTCGATGCATTTTCTGGAGCATACTTGAACTGTTCCACTTGGCGCACCCTATATAATGTGTCGCCCAAATTTCACCCTGTATAGTGACACATTCAAAAAATTGAAAGGGAAGTTATAACAACTACGTATGAGCGAAAAGACAAATAGATGATCGCCTTAACTGTTATATGATTTTAAGTTTTTCACTTTTTGCTAAAAGTGACGTCTCCAGAATTTTGTGGTATGGATAGTTTTCATTGAAATTGTATATTGTTGTTTTCACACCACCTCACGCTTTATCGCATCGGATGAACACCGAATTTGACCTTAGAACACACTTTTTAGTATCTCTTAAAAATAGTAATGGTTCAACCTCTCAGAATATTTTTTTTTTCAGGATAAACAATGTTACGAATACACCTGCTGTGGCACTGCCTCTTTGTCACAACCTGGTTTGGAATGTCGCAACAGCAGTCAGTGCTGGAAGGTATGATCAAGTTGGTTATGGAGGGTGAGAACCAGGCTATCACAGAACCCGATGACGCACGTAGCCTCTACAACGAATACGATTTCGTGGTTGTCGGTGCTGGTACGGCTGGATGTGTTATAGCCAACAGGTTATCGGAAAATCCTAACTGGAATGTTCTTCTCATTGAAGCTGGTGAGTAGACCCTGAATGAATTGGTTGAAAGCAAAATCTTCTCCTTGACTTTTTGTCTACACAAGATGTTAGTGAATAGATGCGAATTTTTTTCCCATATCATCATCCTTTTCTTGATTCTTGGTCCAATCTGCCGATATTCGAGAAAAAAAACTTGATTCATTTGAAAACAATCAGCGATATAAAAAATATCGACTTAGGATGTCCGAACGATTTACGAGGTTTATTGCACTAGGACGGTCACCAATGGATGACTTTTCGTCCAAACCATTTTCGAAATTTATCACACTATTACGGTTACCAATAGAATTTCGAAATCGTTTAAGCCCGATGGTTTTGCCAAGAGGTTTGAATCTAGTTGATTCAGTATCTTTATATTATGTCCAACACAGTTTTCAAGACTCTTCGAGGAATAATTTTAATTGCTTTCGTCAGGCTACATTTCTTGACATAAGGATGTAAGAGAGGTGAAGCAGGTATCTAGTTGTATACATAGTTCCTGTACCACAAGCCAACCGTTTTTAACTTCTTCAGCCTGCTGCGTGAGAAAATCTCTTCGATTTCTGTCCACCATTCTAGAGATGCAGTGTTTATTCACAGTACCAGTTCTTGTTTCTTCGTACATGTTTTCAAAAAGAGTCTTTTGCAGGACCATGTGGCCTTATTTTAGCCTCTGGATTTAGGGGTTTGGATATGCCCTTCCTAACCTTATATCCTCACTATCCTACTAATATTTTGAATGTAAAGTTCATGTGGTTTGTCTGTTTGTTTGTTCACATAAATTCGGAACTATATGTCTGATTTTGATAGGAATTTCATTCTTAAGTAGAGAATTTATTAGAGTAGGTATAATATAGTGTATACATTCACTTCACAATGTGATATAAGGTACCTACCATATGTTTCACTTGTTACATTTTTTGTAACTAAACTGCTCCACATGACTTGAATTGCGGAAAAATATAGTTTGAATGAGATTTTGTGATGAAAATTCACATTAATATGATTCCAAGTTGCAGGAAATAAAATTAATTGCCTGTGGGTCTGCATCGTATAAAGCGTGTTTAAAAAAAAACGAGAAAAATAACACAATTTTATTCTCAGAGAATTCTAGCATTTTGAAACTATCGATACAATTTTTGGCCTCCACGGGCATCAATATATAGCAGCATAACATCTTTGCATACTACACACGAGGTTGAACATTTCTTGAGGAATTTGGTTTCATAAACGGGACAGGAGCTTTCTCAGATCATTTAATGATTCTGGGGTAGGTTGATGATTATCTAATCTTCTTTGGAGCATATCGCATGCATATTCTATGCAATTCAAATCTGGTGAGTGCGGAGATATTGGTGAATGTGGAATACCAAGCTCCTCGCGTGCATTCTCAACTATGATTGCACGGTATGGTCTTGCTTTATCGTCTAGAAATTGAAAAATTTCACCAAAAGCAGCTTGAAAATTTGTCAAAACATTGTCCATGACATGTTCCCTATAGTATAAGGCAGTTATATTCCCAAGACGAAGGTATAGATCTGTTCCCTCGTTGAAACATATCCTGGCCCATGTCATAACACTACCCCCTCGGAATGGATGAACTTCTTGGACATAGCGACGATTACGTGGTATGCCTGTCCATACCCTTAATCTTCGAGAATCTGAAAATGGTCCATATCTAGATTCATCAGTGGAAAGGACAGTAGGTACCCATTAATCGTTTCAATTGATATGTTGCCTTGCACATTCCAGTCTTTGACGCGTAGGGTCACGTGTTAATGGATCTGCTCTTAATGGACGTCTAGAAAATAAATTAACCTCTCTTAAACGTCGACTGATGGTTTCGATGGAAAACCCCGTCTGCGTTTTGAAGAGTATTCCGTAGCATTCTACATGTAGATGTGGGCTTTCTTCTCTGCGAAACGGTGATGAAACGATCCTGAGCAGGTGTTGATTTTCGTCGCTCACCAAGCCTTGGTCTCTGCAACTCGGAACCTGTCTCCCTGAACCTATTTCAACGTCGAAATATCACATTTCGGCTGACTTGGAGCCTTTCCGCTACAACAACCTGAGTTGGGCCACACTGTAGCATTCCTATAGCCCTATTAGCCCCAGCGTCTGTTAATTTACGTCTTGGCATTTTCAGAAAACCGACTCCATTTCAAAATAGGAACATTCATGAAGCATATACAGAGAACCAAACTGCAGAAAAAAGGCGACCAGATTGACGAAACGTCTCATAGTGATTTTTATTGGATCGTTTCAAGTTGTCATTGATTTTCAAATGCGATTTTCTCGAAGATTACATACTTTTCGAAATGATTGAATACGATATCCCTAACTCTTGTGGAGCAGTATAATTATTTAGATCTGAGGTCAGCAAAGCAACAGCTGCTTGAATTTATTATTCATTTATTAATTTATTCAAATGGAGTGCATGACAGGACAAGCCCAAAAATGTGTACTCACTGATAGTTACAGTGGTGCTTAAAAACTAGCAATACAAAGGAATAGGAAAAAAAAACAAAATTATAACAATGCATCTGAAATATAATCAATCAATTTCACAACCCGAAACATTATTCAAAGTAACCGAAAAGTTCTCAAATGATTGTGAAAAAAGGTCCACGTTAATGAGACCAGATATGATATTGAAGGGGTGAATTTAGGTGGTAATTAGTGGAGCTTTAACGTACATGAAATAAAACTCTATTGCGCGTGTTATACGATGGAATGTTGAAGTTGAGCATACTGACAAGTTCACAGCAGTCTGAGACATTTATAATTTTGTAGATGAACTTCACATCTCTGATCATGAGATTATAGGATAATTATCAATCTTACTACAACCCTTACCACTGAACCTCAAAGAGTCGAATTTCAAGCACCTAACGTCCAGATATAAGCGAACAGTTTTCATTTCGGCCTATGTGAAATGAAATACCTTTCAAACCATTTACCAGTCAGTATAAATAGTCCCATGCATGAGATGTTGCTTTAGCTTCTCGGCAAAAAACAGAAATTGTATATTTGCTTGAAAATTAGCCCTATTCTTCGTGGAATAGGACTTACCCACATTATCTCCGAGTTGGAGAGAGTTGAATTTATTTATTATGTCGACGTCAAGCCGCTCTTCCCTTAACCGCTCAACATCTAGAAAAACTCATAGATACAAGTAATCTTTTTCAAAAAAGACAAAATATCTAGGTATTCACCACAATTCCACAACTAAATCTAAGTACAACAGTCCATGTTACCACCTCCTCTTCAATGATCTTCACAATACACCTAGCCGTCTTACGAATGAAGGCATTTATGAAATTTTCATTCGATTTTTTGTGGTGGGTTTGGTGATTGGATAATACACTTCCCAAGTACGTATAAGATCATGCTCGATTGGATTACTGTCTGATGAGTTTGCTGCCCAGTTCATTCTTGGCATATTGTTCTCATAGAGAATGTTTTGAATCCTTCAACTGCGGCGTGGTGATCCGTTTCCATCTTGATAAATGAAATTATCAAATATTATGAAAATATTATTTTGATGGTTCATTTGTTTTCGATTAGGTGATAAGATAGTGAAGAATTCAAACACGAACAATTGTCATGCAACAGTCAACAAGTGTTGATAGTGGGGGCCAAAACTCTTATCGATGTGTGTATGTTCTATGAGTTCTACCCTCAAAGTATTGAATGATTCCATTATGTTTGTACAATGATCATTAACATCCTGTACATTCCCGTCACAACTTTTTTCCCAGTGTGAATCTTTGACGAATTATTTCACCTAATGTCTTATCGAATTTTACAGGGCGTCCAGAAAACTACGTCATGGACCTTCCAATCCTGGCCAACTACCTCCAATTCACGGATTCAAACTGGAAGTATAAAACTGAACCAAGCGATAGATACTGCATGGGTCTCGACAACAAACAGTGCAACTGGCCTAGAGGAAAAGTAATTGGGGATCAAGCGTCCTCAACTACATGATATACACCAGAGGAAATCGCAGGGACTACGACAACTGGGCCTCTCTAGGTAACACCGGTTGGTCCTTCGAGGAAGTCCTTCCCTACTTCAAGAAGATCGAGAATTTCACCATTGACGCGTATAAAAAAGATCCCTACCACAGCGAGAATGGATACTTGGCAGTCGGTTATCCTCCCTTCCGTAGTAAAATCGCAGATGCGGTGATCGAAGCATCTCAAGAAGCTGGGTTTCCTTACGTGGACTACAACGGACGTAAACAAATTGGAGTGTCCCAACTTCAGGTCAGTATGAGAGATGGCGTGAGGGAGAGCTCCAGCAGAGCCTACTTGCACCCTATAAGAGACCGACCGAATCTCCACGTCAAAAAATTCTCCATGGTCACCAAAATCCTCATCGACCCAACCACTAAGAGGGCTTACGGTGTAGAATTCGAGAGATTCGGAAGAAACTACGCCATCAAAGCCAAGAAGGAAGTTATTGTATCCGCAGGAGCCATAAACTCACCCCAACTCCTCATGCTCAGTGGGGTGGGTCCCAAGAAGCACTTATCAGAACTTGGTATACCGGTGATGAAGAATTTGAGGGTTGGTTTTAACCTGATGGACCATATAGCTCTTGGTGGACTCACGTTCCTCATCGACAAACCATACTCTTTGACTCTTGATAGAGTCCTGACAGTGGAAAGTCTCAGGGAGTACTTCAACTACCATAAAGGTCCCATGTCAGTACCTGGGGGGTGTGAAGTGATACTATTCACAGATTTCGAACGTCCTGGTGATCTCGATGGATACCCAGACATGGAGCTGCTCTTCCAAGGTGGTTCTATAGTCTCGGACCCTCTTCTCTATAAAGATTTTGGTATAACTAGGGAGATCTACGATCAGGTCTATAAACCAATAGAAAACATTGATTCCTTCATGGTCTTCCCAATGTTGTTGAGACCGAAGAGCACTGGAAGGATAATGTTGAAATCCAGGAGCTACAAGACGAAGCCAATGATTTTCCCGAATTATTTCGCGGAAAAGCAGGATATGGACACAATCATCAAAGGTTTGAGACTGAGTATCAATATAACAACCCAGCCAGCTCTGAGAAAACTTGGGGCAAGACTCCATACAATCCCTATTCCTGGTTGTGAGAAAAATACATTTGGGAGTGATGAATACTTTGATTGTATGGCCAGACATTTAACCTTCACCATTTACCATCAAAGCGGTACTTGCAAAATGGGACCTCCGTCGGATAAAAAAGCTGTAGTAGATCCCAGATTAAGGGTTTATGGTATAGAAGGCCTAAGGGTGATTGATGCTTCCATTATACCGGAGATCCCAGCAGCACATACAAACGCTCCGACTTTCATGATAGCAGAAAAAGGTGCAGACATGATTAAAGAAGATTGGGGCTTCAAGCAATAGAATATTGAAAATTGTTTGATCAATACTTCATGTTGATTTTCTGTGATAAGACTTGATAAGTGCTGTTGAAATTATTAAAGGTGTTAATGACAGTATTAATACTTAGTCTCACATGTGTAAAATTATTTTGTTATGGATCAAAAAAATTGTTACACATTTGTTGTTCTTCACTTATAGGGAACACTATTTATTTAAAGCTTTTTTGAAATGAATATGTGAATTATTTTATATCTCTCATATTTGATATCAAGTACGACTAAGGTGCAAACTATGTTTTTGAATATCTGAGATATTTTGGTTACTGAATAAAGACCAGTATAACTTTCTACAGAATTGAGAAGAGTTATTTGGAAGAATGAAATGTAGCAGTGTTGTGATTTTAACAGATTGTAGATATCGAGTGAGTGAAAACGAATGAAAATTATAATGAAAAATGAAAACTTAGTAAAACCATGTATTCTTTGTGGTTCATGAAAGAAAAAAGGAAAATGAAGATTTGATAAAATGCATCTTCAGAAATAAAACATGATTTAATTATTGTGATAATCTGATGTTTCATAAATTGTGTGAATAAATATTCATGAAGCAAATCAACTTTATAATTTTTCGAAACTCCTTTTTTCCTGACTACTAATTGTTGGCAGTAGTGTGTAATTATAATTAATAATTCAAGGTTATTCTTGACCGAAAACATATAATTCGTTCGGACCACTCGTACATATCACGATGTTCAATTACCAATTTTTCTAGTGAAATGTTCAATACATTCATACTCTGAGTAGATAATACGAATGAAAAATAATTGGGAGTAAATTATGACAAATTCAAACTTTTTCATTCCCATTTTCAATATGGTATTATTTTTACCTAAACGAAAACACTCGGAAACGGACAGTGCTTTAAGTCTCAAAAGTTTTTTGAAACGAATGCAGATTGAATATAGTCTGTTTCAAAATGATTGTCATCAGAGCAAGCCATGGAATTCCAGCCGGGGCTTTATTTCTAGTTACAAAAAGTTACTAAAAATTTCTGTGGGTTCATCATAGATTGAAATATATCAATATAACCTATAAAATGATTGAATATATTTCTCAAGGCAAATAAATTTGAAAATTTTTTTGTGAAATAATATTACTTTCGTCATTGTTGTATTGACACATTTTCAAACTTAGCTTCAATTACAAAAGAAAAACAAGCTGAGATGATGACTAAAATATACACTCCCACACTATTTCGCTGTAGATCAAGGATCAAGCATGGAATTGGAAATTCAGGATTGATAATAAAAATAGCGTGGAATACTTCAACATGAAATCTTGCAGGCTTTCGAGGAACTCCAAAGTAGAGATATCATTCATTAAATAATCAAGGATAACTAAAAGTTCGTTCTCTATGAAGACTCTTCAGCAAATTTTGAAATCTTGATTACTATCGAAAATTCAGCCAAGTTCTCACCCTGTGTCATTTTTTCTGAGTATTGAGAAAAAAAAGTATAATAAAGCTGACATAACTTTACGATTTCATAGCCAAGTTGTTGAAACAAATAGAAAAAATTTGTCGACAAATTGTGAATCATTGGAAGTGTGATTTGCTATAAAATAGATCACTATTATTTGTATTTTTTATTAATACTGTCTATTTCATGATTCATTAAATAATATACCAAATGTTGATTTTGATTAAAACTCAATCTGATTTTAGAAAGAATAACGTCGTATAATGTCTCTTTGAAGGTATAATCATGTGAAATAGGTTTCCATCTACTGCTCACTTCTGACCGTAATGACTTGTCTTGCCTTCTTTCTTCTTCAAAATTCATCTGATAGTTCTTGGTGAAAACTGAAATTGGAGACTTATTTATTTATTCGAAAAAGTCGAAAACACCTCGAACAAGTAAATGATTGTTACCTGAATATCTAGCAAAACGCGATTAATACTGACAGAAACCTGCTGAATTGTTGAAAATCTCGCAATACCGACGATAAACTGCTTCACGTTTCCTTGTAGTTAGTTCTTGATGAATTCCAGCCATTTTCAATTCGGTAATACTTGAGAAATATTCAAATCAAAAACTTATTTGTCGATTTGATCAAGAACATAAGCATACAGAAATAAATTCGAAATATATTCAGGAGGTTAATTCAAACTCTGAAATGTCAAAACTTAGTGTTTTCAATCAACACCAACCTAAATCCTAGAACTCAAAAGTTACTGATGGGATATTACCAACATATTTTCGAGATTCCACAGCCGCCCGAGATGCCAATAATTTTGAAACGGACTATAGATGCAATTTTGAAGGACAATATCTGGTTGATAATATCAAATTGAAAAGGAATACTTGCAAAAAAATTTTTAATTTTGTTTCCGAGTGAATGAAAATCAATATTGCAAAATATATTGAATATCCAGAGTATGTTTAGAACCAGAGTCGTTAAAAATTAAAAATAAGTGACAAAACATAATTAAACAATTGATTGAATCGGTTTACGGGAGTTGCTTCAAAATGAAACACCTGAACAGCGGTATGAAAAATTCAATTTTTGATAAACTCAATGAGATTTTGATCGCATTTTCATTATACAAGGCAGAGAAAATTTTTCTGCTCGAGGTGGTGATTTCTCGTTCAACTTATATTATCCAGTGAATGGTTTGAATATCAGAAACTCAAATCTATTTTTTTCTTTTTTTTTCGATAGCACGGACCAGAAATGGTTAGAATTTCAAAATTGAACGAGTCTTATCATCAACAATAAACAACCAAATGACTTGTGAAGTCTCACATCATAAGGAAACACGTAGATATAATTGGTGAATTCATCAAGGTAGCTCGAAAACCTGCTATAGATTCGGTGTTATCACCTTTATATTCATTTTCTAATCACCTTTCAAGTTATTTTGAGACGCTTCAACAATTTTCTCGGTTTTATCATATCAACACATTCATATTAATAACTTTATATTCTGCCGAAATCTAGTATGTAACCTCAAGATCCAAAGTCAAATTCCACCGGAATGGAACTTTTAAGTCGTTCCAAAAAATGTTATTATACTTTTATACCAGAAAACATATTCATTTTGACGCTTTCACCTGTTTACCACCATAATTATAGACTCAGATAGGAAGGTCAATGAAAGAAGAAATCAATGTATAATTAATTGCTTATATTTATATCAAAAATGAGTAGGTACTAAGAAATTCAATGGGAAGAAGGTCATATACCTATAACTTATATGCTTCGAAATATATGATCTGATAAAAACATTAGAAAATTTTTGTTGCTCTGAAATTTAGAAATCCAGATCTCCATAAATTCTTATAATTTTTTTCTTTCAAATGTACTCATCTATTTCAAATGTCTTCTCATCTGATCTGATTCGTCAACATTCAATTGTTGCATTACCACCCATCCAATTGTTCTGATGATGGTGTTGTATATAGCTTTTACTAAACATAGTTTGAAAATTAGGTCTTTTTTATATAGAACAACCACAAATTCAATAATAGTATGTAACTTCTCTAGTGGAAATACATTATCCATATTATCGAAGAATTGGTTGTCTGAATTATACTCTTATGTCAAATTTCAGTTTTCAGTTTAGAAGAAACCAAATGTCAAAAGAAATATTCAATTGCTTTGTTATATAGTCCAGGCATTTTAATCAAAACAGTCGTTATCAGAATTGAAATAATTGGCTGTTAGCTTGGGGAAGCTTTCATTTTAATATCTCAAACCCGACCGACTGAAGGGTGCCCGAATCTATAAAATTCTAAGAATCAAAGTTCAAAAAATAGTTATTTATGATATGAGTGTTAAAAGTGACGTTTTATCTTGTGAGTGAAAGAATTTGTGAAATGAGCGGAGCAAATTGAACAATTTCACGAACAGAATAAAATAATTTTTTAAACAAATACCATTCAATGTTTTCTGCACAACTGCCCTATTTTGATAATGAAATGGGCGAATTTGAAATGATGATAATCTTCAAAATGCATTTTTATATTCAAATTATCAAAAGGTTTTTGTGAATGGCAAACGTTGCCAACGTTATGATTACTAACAAATGAGAAAAGACGCTCTCATTTGAATTTCGTTATTGTCCAATTTTCGTCTTGGGTTTTTAACTGCTTAATATGTTTGTCGAGAGTCCAATTATTGATCAGAGTGATGATTTGGTTCTTCCTCTGGATATTGAAGAGTCTGCAAGAACAGCAAATCTGGAACTCCTATCTAAAAAATCTGTTCAGCAATACGATATTACATATGACAATTTCCTGGCTTTGTGTAAATTGAAAAATGTAGAAGTTAAACTGTTTTCCTGACATACTTAGAAGAAAAATAAAAAATATGGAGTTCATAAACTTTGTGGAACGAATTTTCAATGATGAAGTTTTAAAAATGGCTTTGATGTTCGTAAATATTTTGAGCTAATAGCATATTCAAAACGAAAAAGTGAAGGATATCGTCCCAAAAAATCGCAAATTCTCACTCGTGAATAAGTTGAAAAATTTATAAAGGAGGCACCAGATGAGAAATACTTGATGGTTAAGTTTGCAACTATTTTCGGATTATTTGGAGCCTGTCGGCGTAAAGAATTGTGTAATTTATCGGTGGAAGACATCGTAATAACAAAAAAATCAATTGTTATACAACTTCCAAATACAAAAACGAAAGTCAGTCGTTCTTTCAGTATTATTGCGAAGTATGTAGTCTATTTTCATAAGTACTTTGCACTGCGCCCTTCTGTCTTCAAACATCGTCGTTTTTTCCTGAAATACATGAATAATAAATGCACTGCCAATCCCGTTGCTATTAATACATTTGGAAAAATTCCATCTATTGTTGCCGAATTCCTCAAACTTCCAGAAACAAAGCAATATACACGACACTGTTTTCGAAGATCCTCCGGTTCTTTGCTAGCAGAATCAGGAGCAAATATTACAGGTATAAAAAAACATGGTAGGTGAGGGCTATGTTGATTCCATTGCATATAGAAATGTCATTGCTGAAAAAATTCCCGCAACCTCAAAACATTTTGTATCATTATCATCCAATATTGTACTTTCGGTTTCTACAAGTACTGATGGTGCTGAGTATTCTAATAATGTGTTGCCAAGGTCCCTAACGTTACAGGGCATTAATGTTAGTAATTGTACTAGTTTAATGATTAATACTAATGTTTACAAGTAATTATTTTTAAATATTGATAATGAGAATTCGCAATTGCTGAATTTTTCTCATCTGATTTCATCATAAAGAAGTGGAGTGCTAGAAATATTTTTAACGCTGAACGTAATGTAAACAATCAATTTTAACATTGTTTGCTGTTATTAAAGTATCACTTTTAAAGACAGTTGTACAAAAACGACTTTTTGCATGTTTTTCTGAAGGTTTTTCAGATTTTCGATATTTTTGTCTTTTATAAATATTGTGGAGAAATAAATTATTTACAGCTTCTTGTTTTTCTGTACTTTGAACTGTTTTTGAGATAGAGAGTATTGAGCGCGAGGTTCTATTCATTTACTAATAGTTACCTACTCGCTGGTGGATACTCTATACTTCCTAAATAACAAAAAAGACAAAAGTTTATTTCTAATGATGATGATTGAATGAGCAGAAACTTTATTGATGCGAAAAGTTTTAAAATATAAGAAAAAAATGGATCAAAAATGATAATAATTCATAATTACATATTCATCACCAATTTTTAAACATATGAACGAGACCTTGACTGAGCTCACTGCCCTCTATCTCTAAAACTTGAAGGACAAAAGTCGAAGAGAATTTATTCCTCTACAATATTTACGATATAGATGAAAATATCGAAAATCTGAACCGATATATTTGGAAAAACATGAAAAGGGTCGCTATTTTGACCTTTGACCCTTATAATTTTATAGACTCGGACAACCTACAGTCGGTAGAGTTTGAGACCAATTTTGAGATGTCAAAATAAAGGCTTTCACAAGTTTACAGCTAATTATCTCGAATTCCGAGGTGAAAACCCCAAAATGATTGGACTATGTAATAGATAAGTTTATTTTTAGTGGTGAAGTTGAATAGGCGTCAATATTGTCAATATTTTGTAAAAATATCTAATTCGCACAAAAAAACATTTTTTTCTTATAGATACGAGATCGTCAAAAACAAAGAAAATGAGCGAAAAAGAATAATGAATTTCATATTGAATCAAACATATTCCTTCTAATTTCTAATCTACCATTAATTTGACTTTTTCATTTCACAGGTTGTTTCGGCTAACTCATCTCATAAATTCATCATTGATATCAAATTACACAAACACTGTTGAACCTACTGAATTACGAATGAAACCGTACAAACCGAATCAGTTATTTGTGGTTGCCTATGGTAAATTATTGTCCGTATTATTAGTTTGCTCTCAAAGGAGCGAATTATTATTGGAATAACGAATTACTTTTTCATTGACATAGCAGTTGCATGTAATGGAAAAAACGATTGAACATATTTTCATCATTCAGACTCTCATCGAAACAAATTATGATCGGATGGAAATAAATTGCTGCGTCTGGGCCATATTATGCTTCAAAAATTAATTTATTATGGCGTTTAGTTGCAGGAAATACAGGGTGTCCCGGGAGGAATGCGACAAACGGATACCATGAATTAATGTCATCATGCTAGGCTCCTATCAAGAGGTTCTAATCGCCTGAGTGCCTTCGTTTGGGGTATACAGGGTGATGTTGAAAATTCACGGTTAAAGAACTTCAAACTAATTAGTCAAATGATTTCAAATTTTGATGATTCGTCACCCTTTACTATCGCCTTCCTTCAATATTTCTGGAACTGAATAAATCAGATCCGGAATTTTGAACTTTTCATATTGGATCACCCTGTGCGTGACTCTATGTTTTTCTTTTGTTCTCAATCACGAAGAAATAATTCAAAATCAAAAGTCAAAATCTCTGCTTGGCACGCCCATACAGGGTGATCAATACACATTCCTTTCAATAAATCTGGAACTTATTGATCAAATAATAAATGTTCTTTATTGGTCATCGACCGCAGTCCTTCAGCCTGTATTGACCAAATTATTACAAATTTTATAGTTTTGTCGATTGCCTTTCTCAAATTTTTTTCGAATTGGAAGAAGAGAACCAGACTAGTAAAATTGAAGATCGATAATATCGAATCAGCCTGTGCGTTAACAGTAAGCATTTTGATTTTTATGACAAAAAAAGAATACTAGTTTTTGAGTAGAGAGTTCAAATTAATATATCAACTCATGAAAAAGTGTTCATAAATGAAACGAATTTTCTTGAGAAATCTTTCAATCAACAAACTGGTTAATGAATAGATCAAAAACAGCAAATAAATTGAAACTATTCGAATTGCAATTCACTAGCGATACGATCAACAATTCCTGTAACTATGGGATGTGAAAAATTAAAATAAAATTATTTGTTTTCTCAATCTGAGGAAACTTCGAAGGAGGGCCGGAGGGCGGTCTAACAGGCGACAGAATAACAATATTCGAAAAATGTTTATGGATCATCCTGTATGACAGTGCGATGCGGAGATTAAGAATTATCATCATGAATGATGTCTTTGTGGTTACGAAAACGAGAAAAAACATGGGGTCCACGTACAGGGTGATCCAGTATTCTCGAAAATAGGAAAAGTTTAAAAAGTCCGGATCTGATTTATTCGGTTCTAAAAATATTGAAGGAAGGCGATAGTTAAGGGTGACAAAACTTCCAAACTTGAAATCATTGGATCGATTAGTTCAAGAGTGATTGAATTGTGAAATTTCACTCATAAGATGAACATCACCCTGTATACCCCAAACTCATGATATAAGTCCAGCCAGATGACATTAGTTCATGGTATTCTTCTGTCGCATTCCTTCCGGGACACCCTGTATACATAACTAAAGTTGCTTCAAAATATTTCTCAAACTTTCTTCCATCATTTAGGATTCTTTGAAGCTCTTATTATGAAGAGTTTCTATTTTTTATAATGAGAGTTTAATCTACACACATTGACTCTAGAAACAAAAAAATTGTGGCTTACTTCCTATTAAAAATCTTCTTTCTGTTCACGTTGAATTGATGGAATGGACCTCCTTTACGAATAAGTGAAAAAATCCTAAGAAGACAAATGCAAAATGTACTCTGATAAAAAAGATTCACATATAAAAAGTCTTCATCCAAATCGCATTCAAACAGAACATGAAAAATTCATTTTAGAAATGATAATCCATATTATTTTTTAATGTTTTATTACTCTGTTTTCTACTAAAATCCCTTCTTTAGGGTAACATTCTTCTATTTTTTGTTGATTTTACATTAAACTGCCTATTAAGCTACATTTTGTCTCTGGAACGACTCGTGTACCTCGAATAATTTGTTAATTATGTACGAATTCTCACAAATAATATTTTGTCTAATTTCTCTTGCCTGGGTGCAGATGCCAAAAAATTGTTTCTTTTTTTTCATATCTCTGAGAACACCTTGTATTTCTAGAATAGCCAAGTAAAATCGCATTAGGCTGTTAATGAAAATCTAGATTACTTTCTAGAATGTATGTTACTTTACTTGTTCTTATAAACGAGATCACATATCAGACCTATTAAAAACAGATAATGCAAGAACTATTTTGAAACATTATTTTATTGTCCAGTCAATGTAAGGTGCAACATTTCTATATAATTGATGAATCTTGTACCATCGTCTTCGTTTTCATCTGTTGTGAAAAAGGAAGTTAAGTTCAATTCGAACAAAAGAAACACAACATGAAACTGGTGAGTCACCACATGAACCAAGTCGTTAATTAACCTTGATTGAACAATTTTTTTCACAGATTCTTCCACTGGCTTCTTTAATAGTGGCAATTCAATGCCTACCACAGATTTCAAATCCACGATGGAACAAAAATCTACAACTAGAAGAGAAAGATCTTAAGAACTCTAACACTGCTTATGTGTCTGCTCCTCGCACTTCGACCCTTAAGCCACCCTCTGAATTGGAACTACAACAGAACAAAAATGCCACGTGAGTAACACCAAACAGAAATCTTAGTTTTTTTCGAAACTTTTTTGGGATTGCAATCCTAGTCTTTTTCACAAACTTGAAACCACGTATCTAAAAAATTAGCTGAGATATCTTCTAAACGACATAAGGCTCGTAATTTTCTAACTGGAATATATTTAGGTACTAAATTCTGAGTTAGTAACATTTTGAACAGCTTGTAAGTTTTTGGCTTCTCCTGCGATGTTTTTATTTATGGAGTTACATGGTTTTCATTCTTGGCCATCGAAATAGTAACGTAATAATTTGAACAACTTTTGAGTAGTCAAATGAACTCTAAAAAATATTCAAATCATTTTTTGTGATTCATAGGTATGTATTAAATCACAAGTTTTTTCTTCAGTCAATTAATGTAAATTTGAAAATTATTTAGTTTTCTCATGAACGACATTGACAGAACTGAGCCGAATTGAAAACGGACCACTTTGCAAGCACCAGCTTCCAAATAATTAAGGATCAACAGAATCTGTTCACCCAGTTGAAATTTCTAAAGTAACATACAAGAAAAAAATGAGAACCCCCTCCTTTTTTCTTAAGTCGGTTGAAAATCACTTTCACAATATTTGTTCTTAGTATCGATTGAAATTTTTTCATGATCAGGTGAAAGCATTTTTTCATTGATTCGTTGCTGCCAACTTAGTACAAGAAGACTAATTTTCAATCGATAATTTATCTTGTATTTCACCTTCTTTCATTCATGATCCATGAAAAATATTATTTCGGGAATTTTTATTAATTCTTACTCAAAAATTCATCGATATGAGCTACACGTTTTATGTTTGTGGTCGTTTCTAAGTCAGTCTTGTATTTCTCTCGAGGTTAAGAAACAATCTTGAATGTTTTTTATTGGAATAAGTGAAAATTGAAGATAGAAAATAGTATCCCTCTGTATAATATCTAGAAAGAAACATTCTTGGTGACAGAATTCGAAATGAACCGAAGTGATAATAATTCACAACTAATTAGCATATATTCATGAAAGATAACGGTGGATTGAACTAAAAGTAAGTGGGCTTCTCTTCATTAAAAGCGGCCCAGTTTTTCTACGTTAAACATCAGGTTCTTTGCGAATCATCTGCAAATTCAACAATCCATCGGAAAAGGATTACCAATCAAAAATAAGAAATTCTACCAAAACCGTTCTCAGCAAGTATAACGACGATATAATCCTTTCAAACTACCATTTCGAAATATATTACTGACAAATTTCTTTTCAGTTACTCTTTCAACACAAAAATCGTCGACAATATCAATGATCAAACGCAGCAAAGGACCGAGGTAAGGAAAGGTTTGAGAGTTGAAGGTTCCTACAGCTATAGTGATGGATATTTCAAGAGGACTTTCGATTACGTTGCAGACGAAAAAGGCTATAGAATCGTGAGGTGAGTAATGATCATTATTATGCCGATTCGTTCTTTTTGCGGCGAACTGGTTTATTTTGGAAAAACCACACGAGACCAGGGACAGGCCAAAGCCAAATTTTGGGGGGGGGGGGGGGGGAAATCCATCGAAAATTTTCCAACTGGACATTGAATTAACAGGAAACCGTTATAATTATTATGGTATAATATTTGTTTCGGTAAAAAAAAATTCAAAATGATGAATTTCAACAAAGTGAGGAGTAATCAACTTTTTTCCCATTTACCGAACATTCAATTGAGTAGATTTTATGAAGTTTTTTGTATTCATGAAGAATATCTTGATGTCGCTTGAAACTTTGAGAAACACTACTTGTTTGTTTCTTCAGTTTTTTAGGTTTTCTTTATTTCATGGAATCTGGAAGCCGAGGCATGGCTTATTTTCATCAAAGAGAATATTTTTTCTGAAAAATCGATTCTTATTTTATTCCGTGAAAGGAGTAAATATTGGGGATCAAAGTTATGAGAAATTAACGTTAATTTTCCAATTACCCAATATTCAATAATGTGAGTTTCTTCATTTTATGGAATCGTATTTTTTTTGTGAGGAATACCTTGACGTATGTTTGAAACTTTAAGACACACTTTTGTTTCATTCTTTAATTTAGTTCAGTTTCATTCTTTGGTGTATCTCAAAATTTCAAGCATCATAAAACAAAATATTTTTCACGAAAAAGCAGATTCCATAAAATAAAGAAATATACATGATTGAACGTTGGGTAGATTAAAAATCACCACATTGAGGAGATTCTTAATATTGCAACTGCTCATCCCTAACATGGGTCCATTTCACAGAATAATAGGAACAAAATGTTCAGAAAATATATTTCGTCTGATAAAAAATGAGCGATGTTCTATGGTCACTACCCATAACTTTCTCTCACACTTGTTGTCCTTCGCGCATTTTCCGTTCATATTTTTTTTTTTTTAATTTTTCATAAGGCACCACATAACTCAAACTTCACTTTCAATCTTTTTTGGTTCATTATTTAAATATATTGTTTATTCGCAAAACTATATCTAACACAATGTACGAAGAGCGTACATAAAGATGATTCCGCTTATCTGAAAGCAACAGCGTGAATTTATGATACCAGATGATTTTTTTAAGACACAGTCCATGCGATGCAACTGAAAAATTTACAACTAGGTACCTCCTTCTTGAGTTGAGGCCGCATCTCTCCCGATAAAATATTGGGTTAAATACCATTTATTGCCGACTATACATATATTGTCAAGTACTGATTGCAAACTTGTTTTTTCTAATTCAGATCCCTTCGTAACTCTCTCGGAATTATGTGTTTTAACTGATTTGAAATTTTACCAACTGCTTTGAACTTTTTCCACCTGCTTTGGAATTTTTTCCAACTGCTTTGAAATTTTGCCAACTGCTTTGAAATTTTTTCCAAATGCTTCGACATTTTTCCAACCGCTTTGAAATTTTTCCAACTGCTTTGAAAATTTTCCAACTCCTTTGAAAATTTGCCAACTTCGTTCAACTTTGGGGGGGGGATCATCCCGCCCATCCCACCCCTTGGGTCCGTCTCTGCGTCACGAGACATTTTTTGATTAGAATAAAAATGGTTATCGGAAAAAAATTTTCAAATGGTGAAGAAAACATAAGACAAAAAGTAACATTGGAAAGAAATTTTAGGGGTTGCTTTTTCCACCGCTTACATGAGGTAAACCGAATAAATTACTGGCTAAGTGACTTTTCAGTAGTAGAAAACGTAAGGTTAATTTCAATATTGTAACTTTTTGGTGCTTGTGAAGAAAATTGTTATACGAATTTTATGTACCTCCTTTAAGAAGCTGTAAATTAACAAGGGATTCTCCAATGAAATTTCTTCATATAAAAGTTCCTATCTTTTTTTCGATGAGGAACCACCCCCTCAAATGTTCTACACTTATTTAATTACACCCTGTATATGAAGAGTCTACTCTCAGCTTGCAGGAGAGTTCGGAACAGGTAATAATTAAGAAATATGCAATTATTTGCTTCAAATTATCTCCTTTTGGGAGCAGCAATGAAGTCATGTATCTGAGAACATTTACCAAGCTAGCGTCATCTCTAGAGCCGGCAAAAATTGTTATCTAGCTGTTATCTTTTCTTAGACATGTATAAAACCAACTTTTTGTCGAAAATTTGATTTTTCTCATAAACTTCCCAGAAGGTAAAATTCATTTCGCATAAAAAACTTTAGTATATAAAAAATATCAACATTTTCTTCAGTTCCGGATGTCTGTTAACTCCCCTTATCAAATAAGATTTTCCACACCACTTTCTGACCTCGCCTCGGGCTAGTTTCTAAGGAAAGTTTCCTGTTTCTTCATGCTTTCGACAGACCGCTATACAATGTGGGTCGATAAACACATCCTGAAACATTGGACACTACAATTCTATTTTTCCAAAAATTTGTTTTATTCCCAGCGTCGGAAAAAAACGTTATTCTTCTCAGTGAGAAACATCATTAGACTGATAAAAAACAAATTTCAGTGTCTATTTCTAATAATATATTGCATAAATCTAACAAGTTACAGGCTCAATCTGCATTATTCTTCACAGATCTGAAGTTATACCTCTTGGAGGTCCAAATGTCAATCTTCAAGGAACAGCATCTGTAGATGCTGCAGCTCACGGGACTCACTTGTCCTATAAGGTCCAGAGTGTACCGGCTGTTGGACCAAAGATTGTTGAGAAAATTGAATGAGCACCTATGAGATCGTCCTAGGAAGAGAACTGCTATTGATAGTACATGCTTCTCTCATAGTTATCATTGTTGTAATTATTGAATTGCTGAGTGTAATAATATTTCTTAGATAATTTGTATTCACTTACATCAAACACTACTTTTGTTTTGCCTTATTTTCCCATAATAAAATTTGGTTTCGAATTTACACCCTGGATTTTTACATTTCGCAGTAATTTTCAATTAACTCGCTGCAGTTGGTTGATGGCGCCATCATGAACACAAACTTCATAATCAAATATCAACACACCGCAACATAGCAGCGAAACAGCTTGAAACCCAAGGCCTTTATTCATTCATCCATCACGTTAGATCGGAAGATTTACTGCCGTAAATTCATTACATTAATAGATGAATGAAAAAATCTCGATGTCCAACATATTGGACATCAGGACTCAGGAGGTTAATCTACATTTAATAATATTTAAAAATATCGCATCTTTCTCTTCACAATACATAATGGTAACTATAATTATTTCTCGCATCAGGTATTCTTCATTAAAATGTGAAGAAAAAGTCACGAATTGAAGAATATTATGAACACATTAAACCTAAATAAAGGGACGAAACGAAATGCAGAAATATTCTTCTTAAAAATAGTAACAATGTGGGGAAATCAAAGGCATGACTACCGGGCAGAAATTAATTTAGTTTAAATTTTTTTATTGGTGTTAATTTGATTGAAAGATTTTATGCAAATATAAATCAAAAAATTTTCGAATTTGCTGATGGTAGGAATTGGTAGGGACAACAAATCCATATTATGTGAGCTTTAAGAGCTTGAGGGGAAGTACCAAACCTAAATCAAATATCTTCGAAGGTAACTTAGAACTTGAAATTTTTTTTTAATAACTCAAGAAACATAATGTTGCTCATGTATCTAAAATATTCATAAATATATGTTACGAATTGTTAATTTTGGGGTTCTTATGATAAAAGGATAATCCACTGAGGCTGTCTGAGAACAATGTTGATTCTCCTAAATTGTAAGTTTTCATGAAAAACTGATTGTTGGCCCATCCAAACGAGTCTCAAGTGCACAACTCGTATACTTTACATTTTACAGATATTTAAAAACCCCTGATTTTGTCACTCACCTAGTGATGATCATAAAAATTGTAAGGGAACTTCCCCATGTCCTATGAAGTTGAAATTTGGTATGTGAGCTAATATCAGTACACAAACAACGGAAAAATTCTTAAACTTCAAACTTTCACCCCTCAACTCCAAGAACACGGGGATGTATGAGTTTGTATGAGACTTCTGCCAATTTTTATGCTAGTGGTCTGAAAATTGATATGAACGAAAGACTGCTTGTTATGAATGTTAAAGAAAATTCCAAGAATTCTTTTTGAAAATCACCCCCACATTTTGAATGAGGGGATAAAATAAAGCGCTCGGAAAACGTCTCATGTGTATTTACACCAAACACAATTTCTCTGTGATAGCCTCAACCACAGTGATAACCTCAACCATTGTGCAATTTCTCGTTGTAATCATTATAGGTATAAAGATAGAATTCTTCATACAATGATTGTGATGGCAGCTCGCAAATACATCCCAATCGCAGCTCCAACCTAGGGACGTGAAGGTATATTTCTCTACTTCGTACATTGTTGATTTTGAACATGGATTGTGAATTAGTATGAAGAAGATTTTGCAATAATTGTATTTTATTGAATTATTATTGAATTATTATTGAATTATTATTGAATTATTATTGAATTATTATTGAATTATTATTGAGGAAAAAAAAGAAAAAAAGAGTTTATAATAAGCACCGAACAGAAAGAACTGAAATCCAACCAAAAACATGTTTATGTAAAATATTGCCAAGATGAGATGATTTTTCACATTGTCAAAAAGTTATCAGATCTCATGTAGAGCCAAGCTGGTAACTCTGCCTTCTTCAACTTCAGAAGTCCTCATGTTACACGCTCTATGCCCTGGTCTGAATAAGTAACTTTGCAGTTTCGTAACTTTGAGAAACTAGCAAGCGGGCCCTGAATAGAGCCACTGCTAAAATCTCATTCAGTGAAAGAGGAAGTACAGATTTCTTTTTTTGCATTTGATTGGAGATGTGAAACTTCATTTTGACGCAATTGGATGTCACCACCTTAGTACTTTGTAATATTTTACTCATTACTTCACAACCAATTGCTAATAAATTCTGAAGTTTTTTATGAAGATTTTGTCCTGAAATGTGCGGGATACTGATGAGGCCCAACAAGGCCGAAACCGGTATATCTCTCATCTCAGTGACAAAATCTAATATCATTTCTCCAACCTCATGATAAAAGAACTCTGAGCCTGGGAATTGAAAATGGTATTCATTTCGATGATTACTATTTTGAATTCATCTATGTTTCAAAAATTTTCTCGATGTGCCTTCGTAAAGGCAAAGAATTTTCTTTTTCTTGAAAACATCAGGCTTCACAGTCACAAAAAGAATTGGGCGTTTCCATCACTTTGAGAAACTAGCAAGCGGGCCCTGAATAGAGCCACTGCTAAAATCTCATCCAGTGAAAGAGGAAGTACAGATTTCTTTTTTTGCATTTGATTGGAGATGTGAAACTTCATTTTGACGCAATTGGATGTCACCACCTTAGTACTTTGTAATATTTTATTCATTACTTCACAACCAATTGCTAATAAATTCTGAAGTTTTTTATGAAGATTTTGTCCTGAAATGTGCGGGATACTGATGAGGCCCAACAAGGCCGAAACCGGTATATCTCTCATCTCAGTGACAAAATCTAATATCATTTCTCCAACCTCATGATAAAAGAACTCTGAGCCTGGGAATTGAAAATGGTATTCATTTCGATGATTACTATTTTGAATTCATCTATGTTTCAAAAATATATAAACGATTATTATTATTGGTTCAACATGACCTTTTTCGAGGAAGGAAACTTAGTACAAAAATGGTATCGAAACGACAAAAGATTATATTTCTTGTATCGCTCTGGAAAACGATTTCGAATAACGACATGTTTTTTTCCATTGACTCCTCAAATGGTCTGTTACGACTAGAAAAAATTAAGTCTATCTAGGCCTTCTCAGTAGCTACACATAGAATAGCAATAGATACGGAATTACCAATTGAATGTGAAGGGCGTCGCCTAATTCAACATTGGAGAAGACCGAAACTGGTTCAACTTGACGAAAATAGCTTCATTCGGATTGAGACAAATTTTGATAATCAACAGTTTAATTCAGTAACCAAATTATACTTGAGCAGTGTTGTATTAATGATGAAATCAAGGTGTGTCGTGCTGGTCTTCCTGGTCGCAGTAGTTTCTTCGCAGGTATAGAGAACCGTGAGAATTCTGCACAAATTCCTAAAATAATCAATTAATTCTACCTGGAATTTTCAGAGAGTTCATATAACCCATAATTATCAGTTATCACATCATAGTATTGATGAATAGGTCTCATTTTTGGGAAGAATCTATCGATGGATAACATGAAGATGATCTCACACTGATGTCTTTCAATATTTTTCCTGATATTTAATATTTTATGTTATTTTTTTACGGGGTGGCAGGTTTTTTCGGCTGAGGTTTTTTCCCCTGGCTCTATAGTATCGTATGATACTAGTGATGATAGTATCGTATGATTCTATAGTATCATACGAAGAATGTTATGATACCCCGTTCTTTTTTAGCTCAGCTTAGGTACATTTTGTTTCAACATTTATTGTATTATTTTAGCTCTCTATTTTCATAAGAATATATATATATATAGGTCTCATTTGAACAACATGGTATAGAATAGTCTAAAGAAACCCATCATTTGTAAAGTCAGTCAAGAGTGCGGACAGTCCATAGTTATCAACAAAAATTTAACGGTTTGGAAGGGTTGTATTCAGCTTATGTCATTTCAGAAATTGAATGTGATGTTGAGAGATTATAGCTTTCATCCTATTATTTCATATTTATGTAGTTCCAGGTGTAATAGTATGTAACATAACTAGAAAGGTGAGAGGGTTCAGGGTTTTTAATGACGAATGCCTCCTTGAGCCAGTTAAACCCGTTATCTAGTATTGTTTTATATTTTATTTGTTTCTTATTTGTGAAAAGGTTAGGTGAATTCCAAAAAAATCTCAATAATTTGTCGCAAATGTCCTAAGCTATGGAAGCGTTGCCATGAACATGTCTGTTTATTTTTCTTTACATTTGTTTGGGCGGAAGCGAAAATGATTGTACCAAAAGAAATTACTGAGGCAGCCAGCGGTGTAGCATCAAGTTTATTACCTGCATAATCAGCTTCAAGGTACGAGCGAAAAAACGACCTCTTCAAAAAGTGGCAAAACAAAAATAGTGTGATTGGGGTAACTGACAACGTTTTGTTGGTCGACTTGAATCAACTATCAGCTAAATTCAGCCCTAATAATTTATGGGCAAAATGGTCTATGCTGAAAAGCTGCTTGGAAATGAAAGAAAATGCCCCTGTTCGCAGGTTTGTTTCCCTTAAAAAATTCATTGAAAAATATGACGTTAAGTTGTCATTTGCAGATTTCAAAAGGTTATAGCGTTTCTGAAACGAAAAAATGAGCGTTATACGCCAAAAAAGGCCAAGGTATTAAGAAGAGGCTGAACAATTTCTTTTACATGCTCCTGATGACCAGTGGTTGCTGGCGAAAATTGTAACAATATTTGGGATTTTTGGATGTTGTCGATGTAACGAAATTCTCTCCTCAAACATGAATGATGTAGAAGATATGGAAAAATACGTCATTGTGCGGCAAACAAAAAATTTAACAACAAGAAGATTCACCATAACCGATTATAGCTGCAGCTTCAAGCCCTGCATGTTATACAGAAAATATGTAAATCTTCGGCCTCCTGGAATAGAAAGCCTAAGATTTTTTTTTCACATACCGACATGGAAAGTGCATTTCCCTTAATGCTGGCTAGCACACTATTGGTGGTGTCCCAAAGCAAATAGCGAAATATTTAGGTTCTAAAGACCCAGAGTTATACACCGGCCACTCTTTTCGCAGAACTGGAGCCACTATGGTTGCGGATTCGAGTGAAGATATTTTAGCACTATAGCGTGCAGGAGGGTGAAAGAGCACCGAAATTGCGATGAGTTATGTCGATGATTCGGTCAACAAAAAAATCGAAATGTCTAGCAAATTATTTGGTTGTAAGGAGAGTACAAATGTTCTGCAGTCCTCGAGTTCAGCAGTTTCTGAGTCATCAGATGGTTCATCATCATCAGTATCAACTCTTTCACCATTAAAAATCTGTATTACTGGAAATAACAATTGTACCATGATTTTCAACATATATGACGATGAAACAAGATTTCTAATGTAAATAATACTACAAACTTGTAAAAATTTTGCAAGTTAACTGTCAGTTTTATTAGTTAGTGACTTGATAAAATAACTTTTCTTGATTAATATTGTGTTTTTGGAAACTGACGTTTACAAATGAGAAACAAATAAATTCAGTTTTAATACTTGTAGTACGAAGTCAGTTGAAGAATAGATAACAGACCACAGTCTGACAACGCATATCTCAGATCAGATCCTTATAGTTGTAGTAGCCATGACAATTTGACAAGAAGCGGAAAATTCTGAAAGGGTCACAGAGTTTATGAACTACACTGGTTGAGTTTTGCAGAATCCAGACGAATATTCCTCTATTCTATAATGAAACACTTTAAAAATGTGATATATGATATTCGTTTTGTCTTTCAGACAACACGACAAACAGTTCAACGCCTGAATCACGGATTATATCTTCCACATAACAGATTTCTTCAACAAGATGTTTCACAGTCAGTACCTCCAACTGAATCTGTATTGACCGCCTTCTCAAATAACTCCAGGCCAACGAGAAAATCGTTCGAAAACCTGTTTTCAAAAAATCTACAACAAATCTTGCGACATCAGAGGAATCCCCAAGAAAAAATGAAGAAGAGGAATCAGATTCATCCCAATCGACTGGCCATCACTATAAGCCACACTCTCAACTAGAACCAGCTAAAAAAGACTTCATTCACTTTGTTCAATCTGCTTTAAAAAAATTCCAAAAGCAACAGGTATCACGTAATGATCGTCAGCGAGCTCCAATCATCATAAAAAAATTAATAAGCATAACACCGAGAAAAACTACCACAGAAAAGTCAGATTTGGAGTCAGACCTGGATATTCAACAACAGGGCTATATAGAAACACACTCTACTCCTTCTGTTAACAGAGTGATATACCAGAAGAACTACAGGCAACCATCAGATGATCAGTTCACTTCATTTCGGTCTAGATACAACAAATCAAGTTTTCCCATGAAATCGAATGATGAACAATCAGAAATAAGAAGACTATCATCAAAGAAATCAGATCTAAAAACTTCAGATATTCAAGCCTTCAACACGTGGGGGCAAACAACTAATTCGGGTAACAGTAATACTCTTATTGTGGATCCCCAAGAAACTGAATTGAGTACTTCAACTCATCAAGTTCCTCCTCAAAGATTAGTAGCTACCAAAAATCAAAAGAAAAAGTTAACGCAGAGAGGAATGGACCAAATCGAATTCAGAAGACAGGCAGCAAGTGCTAAATACAGCTTTGCATCTGATGTTCGTGACGATATCAATGGGAACCTACACCAACGCCAAGAAACCAGAGATGGTACAATGGTGAGTGGAAGTTATACCTACGAAGATGGCTTCTTCAGAAGGACTGTGAACTATATTGCTGATGAGGATGGATACAGGGTGGTCAAGTGAGTAAAATTTCTACTTTTTTTAAGTTTAACCCTTAATACAGATGAGTAGATTACAAAGTCAGCTGGATAATCAATATTTTATCGCATTTGGACAATGTTATTCAACTCATAGCAACAAGAGTAATTGTAAGTTTTTCCATTCAGTGAAAAACAAGTTATTTATTTCACTTCTCTATTTATATGATTTTCTCTATTTCAGTATCGTAACGAGTTCATTACAGTAATAAGAGTAGAGCTGTAATTTTCCATTTTGTGGTTGTCAGTACTAACCTCCGATCTTACCAATTTTTGAATCGAATAAATTCGAAATCCGTAATTGTCAAATTTCGTAAGTCACACCAACTGACAAGATACAATACAAACGTCACTAAGCTGAATTTTCATTTGAATATCGAGAATCTTTCACAAAACTTTACTGATATTTAGAAATTGTCGTGAATTCTTGTTGCAGAAGGCAAATCCAACATTCATGATTTCAAATTTCGTATTCGTGTTGGAATAGGAGCCCTTTCTGCAACTTACGTGAGAATATACTATTAATTAACTCTCAGAATTCAAAACAATAGCGTTTCAACTTCAATTCATTGAAGTTTTCTTTAGGAGTGAACATCAACATTCATTTTAAGGAAAAGAAAAAATTCTTTGCTAAAATATCAAAGACTGAAAGAGGATCTGAGCATTTTTTTTTATAATGAGACTGAAAAAATAAAACTTCTCTTTTGACGCCACTATATGTCGCCATTTGTATCCAGATATCAAAGGCCTATAGTAGTAGTTGGTTCGAATAAAGAAGTTTTTTGTGAACATCATATCACTAAGGAATGTGGGATATTGATGCCAAATGAAGCCTAAACCGGTCTATCTCTTATCTCAGCGACAAAAAAATTCAGTCATGTTTACGGTTTAATTCGAAGCTCAGATAGCCTCTATCCAGATTTATCATGGTTTCTTATATTTCACTTAGGTTAACACACATAATCCTATTTCCTTTCAATTTCAGGGAGGAAGTAAATCCAATTGGAGATGGTCCAGTATACAACCCAGATGGTTCAGCCAATTTCCATTCATTCATCGCTGGAAATAACGTTGATTATCGAATAACAACCAAAGACATCACCACGAGAAGGCCTCAATGGCGTTTCCAACAGCCAATATCTTACCTGGACCAGTGGGAATATTGAATATTATCGAATACCTGAATAGCTGGTTTTATATTTTAAAAAATTTGGAATAAACTATAAGCAAACCAAACTCACATTACACCTGTTACTCCTCTTCGCTTCATCTACTTTGTTTGGTTTAGTCTTAGTTGAAACAGATATAAGAATCTTATTCGAGTTGAAATGTTGATAATTTATCCCCGTGAACGCAATAAGCAGCTGCAGGAGCCTTTTCTCTCATTTGAAAATTTTTCTAATTCAGAGCAGTCTCTGAAAGTGCGGAGAAAACCCTAAAAAAGCTTTTGGAAAAATGCAGAATCCGTTACATAATATATTTCAAGCGCTATGAATGTACCGAAAACCTCAGAAAACATATTTCAACAAAAAAATAACAAAATTTGCTGCCACAAGTCGAGATCTGTTGTCAAATTGAGAATATACTAGAAATGATTATTTGTCTTAGAGTGAACTTAAAGGTTTGTTCCAACTCAAAAGAATGATCGTACAATGCGTTCGATGATCATTGGTCTTTATATGACTACCGGAAACTTTTTCATGGGCCTCTCATCTCATTTGTTCTGTTTTCTCTACTTGTTTTCAGAAAAGCACTTCTCCCTCTTACGTATGTGGTCTTTTTTCCCGTTTCAGTGTATACAGGTCGGGAAAGCACATATTGAAACATCACAGTTTCTATAGTAAATTCCATATTCCAGTGGAACAGTGGCAGAATCAAAACCACAGAGGAAAGTTATATCGAATAAATGGCTGGGCAGACAGATTCGGTTGGATGAAGATGTAGAGCACAACGTGTGGCACGCGAAGTGTCGAATCGAATCATTAACACTCCAAACGGGGTATGGGGATTCCATATCTGTTGTGAATGAATACGACAATTTTATTTCACTCTGACGCGGAGGATTCATTTGCCTCAATGAATGACACGAATAATTTCCTGTGGAAATTAGTGAAAAAATAGTGGAAAAGAACCTGAATAGGTTCTTTTCCGCCAAAACTGGTTTGAATATTAAATAAATTCTAGGGAAAGAAAAGATTGCAAAACAAAAAATACATTCTGCGAGAAGGAATTGAAAAACAAAAACTAATCCTTTGAAAATGAAATAAAGGAAGAAAAACCAATTCATAAACATGCGAAATTGAAAATCGACAAATTCAAATTGAATGTTCAAAAAATCCACCTTCTTGTGCCGAACAGTAGCCAAATCTATTATGAAGACAAAATCTCATATCTCTGAGAAGATTAGACATAATTGCTATTTTGCCAAGAAGTTTTGGCCTATTTCCAAAGGCAACAATGAAAGAAGTTATTGTGTCCACAACAGATTGACTACCAGAGTAATATTTCATGATTTGCATTTTCTCTTTAACCCAAAAAATTTTGATTTACTGGAATATTATTTATTTTCAAACCGTCTAGATATCACATCTGACGTTCAGATGCGAATAATGGGCGTTGCAATTCGCGGCAGCCGAGACTTGCCATTCCAACAGTCCAGTCTCTTATTTGTTATCGAATTGCAATGAGATTTCAATCCTTCCGCTGTTCTACTAGACTCGGAGCTCATTTGAATTTAACATTCACATTTCTATGTTTAAATAAGGATTTTCTTTATCGGTATATTAAGATATGTACGCTGCTTTGTCAGTCTTTCTCACAGGAATTTTAATTATCCTTTGTATTTGATGGTTGCTATGTTCTTTTATTCTTTGAATCATTTGCTCTGTCTGTTTAAGTTTTATTTCTTCTATAGTTTCGATTGCTGGTATGACATCGATACAGTTGTATTTGTTTGTTGAACTTCAGCTCTTGATCTGGTATGACCCCACAATATGTTTCGTCGGCTTACTCCGTGCAATCCTTATTCTGTTTCTTCGATATGTCCTGTCGATACGAATATTATAGCAACGATTTTGTTTGCGTTCAGAATAATTCTCTCTTTCCTGAAATATTCCAATATCAAGTTCATATCTCTCTGCAGTTGGTTTTGGAGGGCTCTCTTCATATGACAGGAGTAGTATTTAGCTGTATCGTCTGCAAATTGAGCTTTGTTGCTCCTCGTTTTTGATATTTCCGACATGGTTTATATTGAATAGTAACGGACCTAGAACCGATCCATGAAGCACGCCTTCTTCGATATTCCTTGTCGTTGATTTTATGCCATCTATATTCACTTCAAACTTTGTATTCTTCAAATAGAACTATATAAATTTTATTAATTTCGATGGAAATTTCTGTCCTTTCATTTTGTCGAATCCTTTTTGTTCTAAGAAGACAGCTCCAGTTTTGTGCATAGAATAAGTTTTTTTATGTCTTCTGTTAAACTCACTATTCGTCGTTAATGGTTTTTATTCATTGCGCAGGTGATTTCTCATTTTTTTTTTACAGGTTGGGCAAAATTGGTGATACCTGAACAGAAACGGAGATAATGACGAAAGTTGAATTCGCTCAAATTTTGGCCTATAACTCGAAAACAAAAGAAGATAGGGGAATATAGTTGATGGCATTATCAGTTTCCCTAATAAAGGAGACCTTAATGTGTCATTAATTTTACTCTGACTCTTTCTGTTCTAGTTCAGGTGTCACCAATTTTGCCCAGCGTGTACAGGGTGATTCACTTATCTTTGGCAATTTTCTCGAAAACGTCCGAATATTTTTTCATTCTGTGAATGGCGTTTTGAACAAGTCAATGTCGACTTGAGATGTGCATAAAAATCTGAGAAATAAATAAAGACGCCAGACGTCGCGGCGCTATCAGAAATTGCTTCTAAAGGGACACCTTTTTTATTATGTCATTCTAAAGATAATCTGATTCTGAATTTTTTTTTTCCAATATAATTTTTATCCATTTCTAACAGTCAGCAATCTATATTTTTCTGTATTGTGGTTGTATGCCTTCATTTAGAGACTTAGATATGATTTTGTGCCTTGAATTCAGGAAGGCTACTTTTCTAGTCGATGTGCCTCCTCAAATAAGATGAAATATGTGACTGCAGCAACATGGGGCTCCATGTCACAACGCTGCCATTGTGAAGAGATATTTAGGTCAAGAATTCGAGAATAAATGGATAGGAAGCAATGGACCCATCAGGTATCGCCAGACCTAAAGCTCATGTATTACTTTCTGAGGGGTACCCTGAAAAATATAGTAAAATTAACTGATTCTTATAACTTTGATCATTCGAAAATAAAGATAAGAAACGCATGTGCCCAAGTAGACCCTTTTATTCTGGCCAAAGTAACTTATAATGAAATAGGGAAATGATATAATCTTTGTAGATCATGATGGCCGGTATATAAAACGTATGATTCGAAATGTTTCGTTTCTTATGAAAAAAATGTACTTTGTTATAAGATATAATATTTAATAAATATAATAAAGAAAAAGAGTTTGTTACATATCTATGTCTCCAAATAAAGGCATACTGTCATAATACAGAAAAAAATAAATGGAATAGAATTAACATAAAACACGCTGCAGATCGCTGACGGTTAGAAATGAATAAAAATTGTATTCGAAAAAGAAGTTCAGAATGAAATTATCTTTCCAATGACATGATAAAAACGGTATGTCCCTGGAGAAAAAATTTTTGATAGAACCGCGACGCCTGGCGTCTTTATTTATTCTGCAGATTTTTATGAGTATCTCAAATCGACATTGACTTGTTCAAAATGCTATTCACAGAATGAAAATATGTTCGGAAGTTTTCGAGAAAATTGGGGTTACCAAGATAAGTGAATCACCCTGTACATCCAATTCATCAACACACGGTATAAGACAATAATTGAGCTGAATAAAGATTGGAACAACCTCTTCAATTCTCCAAAAACAACCGCAATAATTGTTAGTAATGTTTCTCGTTGAAGCATAAACAACCAGAGAAGTACTTGATCAAGGATTCAACGGACACATAGTTTCTTCCATTTTTGCTTCCGATTCCCCTTAATGGGGGGGGGGAAAGATTCTCCCACGTAAATTTTGTAAAGAATGATGATCTGAAAGGAGTTTTTCCAGTCAGCTTTCTTGTTAGAATCAAATCTTATTAAAATATTCCACTTCACACTTCTCTGGGAAATAAAATTCAATAGTCGAAGACCGGTATAGCGACCTCAAGATGTTATCGTACACTGCCAAAATCGCAGCGGACCTACAGATGAAATCGGTGAGTCCTGCTGATCATACGGCAGATTGAAGGACTTCTGTTAGTTCAACTCGTTCAAGTTCAAGTGGTTGCCGTTATAACACCATAAACTTTCAATATAAGGTAAGTGATATATCATTCACCCAACGGTGTTATGTGTATTCGTAGTTTTAATCAGTGAGAATCAATATAAACGACTTCTTGTCGTTATTTGCTTATGAAACAGATCGACCTTGATTCCCTTGACGATTATTGAATCTTTTTCAAAACATGATAATGACGTTTATTGTGAATGGGATAACATCTGACAAAAGCTTATTGATTAAGTGATTTGACAACCTGTTCGCCAAAAGTGTGTCAGAAAGAACGAACAAAAGTGCCAGCACATATCATTAAATTAATTCAGATCGAATTGTTTTTTTTTGATATAATCATACTCAAAGTTTAGCGGACAAAATAGCGGATATTTTTAGGAATTTAATTGTACGCTGAATGGGCATTCAACATGAAAAAATTCGTTTTCTAATTATTTCTTCAATTTGAAGAAAAATTTCGACTTTCGCCTCTAAAGATTGGGATGAAAAATCGTTATCGAACTTTGAAATTCTGGGCATGTGCATGTCAAAGGCTGGGCAACTCTCCTATGAGAAAGTACCACACAACTTGCTAATGGTCATTATGGGCTATCCTCGATAAATAAAGACGAGAATTTCTTCATTGTGTATCAAACTACCCACTTCATTTTATCTATAGACAACACTGAAAATGATTCATAGCCATGAAAATTCATATCAAACCAAAGATCGATGAAACTCATTGCTGAAAGTTTTTATTTTTCGTCTTCACGTCATTCATGAAACAGATAATAATAATAATATATTTATTGATTGCAGCCATTATACATTATACAAACATCTAACAAAAATACAAATTGAAAATTCAGCGAAATGCATACCTCCAAAAGAACTAGACTTTAACTTAAGCTGCTCTACTGACCTATCTTACCCTATACCAAACATAACCATGACAAAAAATGGATTAAACCCCCTAATTCCTACTTTTATGCCCCCAACAAATTCCATATAACCAAAAAGAAATGAATAGCCCATTAGAAGTTCATGGAGAAATAATTATTCGATCAATTTCGAATTTTACGTGGATATACAGGGTGTTTCCTAAACATGCGGCAGAAATTCAGGGAGCTGTTGCTTGGACTATTCTAAGAATATTTTGTCCTTTGATGTTTTTGGAAAAACCTCTTTGTTTCGAAGATACAGGGCGAACAACATTTTTCATATTTTTAAAATTGATAATAGTATAAATAAAAATGCGTACTTAAACCCCTTAGATTATTTCCTATGGGGCCATCTAAAATCATTAGTTTATACCACTCCAGTAGAAAATGTGGAAGACTTGCGAAATCGGATCATTGCTGGGTGTAACTTAATAAGAAATGATCCTGGTGTTTTTGAAAGGGTTCGGCAGTCAATGAGGAGAAGATTGGATGCTTGTATGCTGGCTGGAGGTGGTCATTTTCAACAGTTTTTGTAGGTTAAGTTAAATTTTCATGTAATTTTTCATAATAAAATGTTATTATCTAAAATTTTGTTTGCCCTGTATCTTCGAAACAAAGAGGTTTTTCAAAAATCATCAAAGGACAAAATATTCTTAGAATAGTCCAAGGAACAGCCCCCTGAATTTTTGCCGCATGTTAAGGAAACACCCTGTATAAGCTAAGTAGACCTTCATTTATGATATATTTTCAGATGTCATCGTTTTCATCGGATATGGTATCAACTTTCTTATTTCAAATGAAACACCCTGTATATTATGAGTACTTCTGATAGGTCTTCTAATGCCACATTCATTTCATGTATCATTCACTATAGCTATCTAGAGCCGTTTTCGAGTTATTCACCGTTTTGTGAAAAAAAAATACAAATTGAGGTTTATAGAACACTGAAAATTCAATGAAAGCGCAACGCACAATTTGAGATCTGTTTTTTGAAATGGGTTACTGAAAAGTTTTTTGACGTCACTCTGTAGAGAAACTAACGTTTTGATATACTGAGAGGTAAAATGAGACTGAGTTGAAATAAAAAAAAACCAAAAACTTGGTTTTTTCAAATCGAAACCCTATTTTTTTCACTCACATATAAATTTGTGGGGTAGAAGTCTATTCAGAGTTCCCTATATTTAAAATGGACCACTTTCGAGATATTCAGAAATAACTGCTACGAGCTTAATATTGTTATAATATGATCTATGTTCGTCCTTGCATGAAAATCTTTGACCTTATTCTGAATATTTTTCCATGCTCCTGTTGCTGATATTTCTCAAAACTTATTGTTCGAAGAAAACGACCACTAGTTTTTTGACTGCTCATTATATGAAAATAACGAGTTATTTTTCGGAAAATATGACATACATATCGAAAGCTTAAATTGTAATGCGAAACCTATAAAACAAGTCATGAAACTTCTCGAACTTCTATTAAGATATATAGAGAAGAAAATTGAATCAAAACACATTTCGAAAATTTCGTCCACCTACATCCAAACATTGTTCGCACCTTCCCAATATTTCTTGGTAGGTGGATTTCCTTATTCATTCTGGAACAGAATTCTGCCAATATATTGCACGATAAATTCTTCAGTTGAAACAAACCTAGAATTTTTGGACTGTAGTCATACAGATTTTTATGAAAGGGTGAACATAGATCATAATTGATACCTCACATATTATGATATGTTTATTGCTAACAGTTATTTTGGAGTATCCCTAGTTTTTAGATTTTTTTTAATTTCACTTTGACACTCTCATTTTCTTTCCAGTGTATCAAAATGTTATTTTTTCCACACAGACATGTTGAATATCTTATCAGTAACCCATTTCAAAAAACAGATCTGAGATTGTGCGTTGCGCTTTCATTGAATTCTCAGTGTTCTACAAGTCTCAATTTTTAAATTTTTTCGAAAAACAGATGGCTATAGGGGGTAATACATAAAATTAATGTGGCATTCGGAGATCTATCCGAGTAAGTCATAATATACAGGGTGTCCCATTTGAAATAGGAAAGTTGATACCACTTCCGGTGAAAGCGGAAGTCTTTGATGTTCATAAATACAACATAAATGAAGGTCTTCTTGGCTTATATCTCACACAAAATTTGGAAATGATCGACTTATTATTTCTCCATAAACTTCTAATGGGCACTCCCGGTGGGTCACCCTATATAGATGATATTTCCATTCTTATTCTAACAACTTTAATCATATTTCAATTGTATTTGAATGGGCAGCACATTCATAGTCTTCAAAATCCGTGACAATGCCCACTTGCACCGCATAACACCACTTCCTCGAGTTAAATCTACTAATCAAAAAAATTAACAAAAAACAAAAAGAAGAAAATCCTCTACACAGTTCCAAATTGCTCGTTAAAAAGGAAAAAATGTCATATTTTAAAAGGTTCTCGACATAGGACGAGGAAATTGAGGAAGCTGTAATGTTACATAAATATGTACACTGTGTCCCAAATAGGGCGAGACAGTAGTGTATCTCAGCTATTATCGAATATAGAAACATGCGATTTTCGCGACCCTGCGTCACTTTTTTGTGAAACTCTAAAATCAGAAATATTTTAACTACTTTTGTTTCTGAAATACAGGTTGAAAACGAAAATGTTCACTTTTTTGAAACGTAATCTTTCCTCAGTCACTCTAGTTAATAGTCTACTGCGACTTTATGGTCTATTGTGCCCCCTGACAAAGCTTTACATCTCGCCTTCCAGTCCCAGAGATCTTATGGAATCCAATATGTCGGAAGGCTTCAGTGAAGCATTTCCTCACTTGTACAGGTCTCTTGACCAAAACATTGTTTCCTTTGGCTTACAATGCCAAAGCATTCTGTGACTAGGTGAATAGGAGTTTCTTCCTCCTCCCCACAGAATCTACACTCGTCAGTGTCTGATATCCCCTTTCTCAGCAAGTGCTTTCTGGGGCGACAATGCCCTGTGAGGAGGTGTAATTGGATCTTACTGAGATCCAAATATCTTTTGGATCTTGCAATTTCAAAATTCCAAAGGAACTTTTAGGAGCGATCCAACCCTGGGAGGTTCTGCCAGCATGTTTCTCTTTCAGTTTTCTCCTTATCCAGAATTTTTTTCTTATAGGTACATTATCTCATACCACAGAAAGGTTCTGGACCAGTGAGTGGTTTCCGAGCACCCTTTCTGGCAAGTTTGTTGGCCTCTTTGTTACCTTTGATTCCCGAATGACCAGGAACTCAGATTAAAGAGACCTTATTTTTTTGCCAAACTGATTGAGTTTGCTTCGGCATTCCCAGGAGGCACTTTATGAGATAGACAAAAAATGAAAACTTCCTTCAATAGATATTTTTATGTAGAAGTCAGTGGCATAGTTGAAAGATTGAGAACAAACTTGGTATTTTTCAAATGGAACCCCCCCTTTATATTATGAAGTCAAGTGTTTGCATTTTTTTTCTGAATACATTGATGTATCACAACCTCATCTTCAATGAAATTTAGTTTTGGCAAAATATCGATATTTTTGTTTGTTTTTCAAATTTTTTCAGACGTGCATTTAATTATTACTTTTTAAAACCGTCTTGTGCTTAAAACCTATTCATTTCATTATATTCTGAACATGAACTCAAAATATCACTTTTCAACATAAAATTAAAATGGTGAAAACGAAAAAATCTTCAATATTAATATTGGATTTTTTATGCATGTGTTAAAGAATTCAGGACCTACCATTGACGAAACAAACATAAATGTGAATAGTTTAAGGCTTTCACGACCGGATATACTGATATTAAAAGAGTCTTCAGGGCTTATTGGCCTCGATACATTATAGGAATGATTTCGCCTTCTAAGGATTTTTGGTCTAAGATTGTACCTCGAATGCTGCAGTGTTACAAATGTAGCGTTCGAGGTACAATCTTAGACCAAGAATGCTTTGAAGATGCCTACCGAAGTTGTAGGCGAAACGTTAGGTGAAATCATTCCTAATGGACCAAGGCCAATGAGCCCAAAAGAGTCTTTCAATATAATAAATGTGAATTCTTCTGATTTTTGAAGCTGAAATTTTTCAAAGGTGTGGTTGTAATGCATCAATGAATTCAGAAAAAAAAGCAAAAATTTGATGTTAAAATATTCAGGGGTTCCATTTGAAGAATACAAAGTTTGTGCTCAATCTTGAGAACAGTGCTCTGAAAAATAGTTTTAATTACACCACTGACTTCTACGTAAAATATGTATCAAACTCAGTTTTCATTTTTTCTATCTTATACAATGACTGAGAAATAATGACTTCTCAAAAAAATGAGCATTTTCGTTTTAGCCCTATAGTTTAGAAAAGAAAGGAGTTGGACTTTTTTTGTTCGTGGAGTCGAAAGTTTCACAGAAAAGTGAAACAGCATGTCTCTATCCTCAATAATATCTAAGAATAAGTGCAGTCCCACCAAATGTAGGTCACAGTGTACATTACATATTCAAACAAAAATACCTTGCCTAAGTGAGTGCTACGGAAAACCATATAATTCTGCGTATGATACAAGAGCTCCAGGAAAGACCTAGGTAGAAAAAAAAACCTGTACCCGAGTGCTTGGAAAAATGAATTCGAAGGGTCTCGAAGGGCATCTTCATGTAATTCTTACATAGACAGAAAAAAAAGTCTTTTCCAGTCGACCCAAAATTCTTGATCTGGAATAAAAAAGCAGATATTTATAATAAATTGAATTGCTCTCCAATTAAACGCCCATTTGGGAAACGCATTAGTAGCTCCATGTATAGCCTTCAGACCAACAAGTAGATGCTAGAATTTATTCTTTATTATCATTACTTCTCCAATGACGATAAAGAGACTAAAAATATTCGAGAAACTGTGCAAAGTATAATTTCTTTGATTTTACGAAGTTTCCATATGTTCAGTGGTAGAAAGTCTACGATTTGAGGCATTTTTGTTGTTTGTATACTATTTCTTGAAATTAAATTCAATAGTTTCAAAAAATATTCAGCATCGATTGATGGTAGTACTTTTTTTACTGCAAATTTTCAAACTGTGACGAATGGTATGAGCAATTATTAATGCACATATGAAAATTATTCGAATCCTTGAAATTTCTACGGTTTAATCATAAAAAAAAGTTGGAAAACAAGAACCAGTTCTAATTACCAGTGTAGGACAATTATCGATCATTACTCACACCTGAAAAATCTCTGTTCACAAGATAGAATAATCTCATTACGATTCTTGCCAGAGAAGATAAAATCTATAATATGTGTCTCAAAAAAAAAGTCGTTACATTATAAGTGAGTTGGGAACCATCAGAGGGAGGGTACTGCAATTGTTTCCCCACAACGTAAAGGAGTTTTGACGAATTCTGGAGTTTACCTTTATTAGAATGTGAGTATCTTCTCCACGTAATTTTTCATATTTTCTTATCAAAAATGGTTCTTCATGATTTATGACGGTAGGTAGAATCGTTAAACCAGAAGTTAGTTTCGTTCAACGCCAAATCACTTCTTGGAAAAAGTTAAAAATTACGAAGTATAAGACGTTAAAAGATATACGTTGAAAACTTATTATACATGAAGTCGTAGAGGATTACAGCTTTGCAAATTCTTTGGTGTTTCATCTCCCACACTCTAAGATTACATCGATTAAAAAATTTCGAATAATAGTAACGACCCTGACTGACTGCACTGTTTCATCTAAACCTATGTTCCATGAAAAAAACTAATAAAAATTCCAGATCTAATATTAATAAGATAATAAATTAAGGAAGCACAAAAAAAAATAATGATCCCATTTAATACTATTATAGTACTGGGGTGTCCCAGTTTACGAGTTCTATGGATAATCTCAGTCATTTCGGAAGAAAAATTTTAAAAATTTCATGGTCTCTTCAATTCGTCCAAGAAACCTTTATTCGAGAAAAACAAAAAATTAAAATAAGCTCCAAATTCACCGGACTTTCTTATTTCAAATAGCACCCTGTGTATTGTCAGCAATTTTTTATTTCTTTCAAAAATTTCTTTTTCAAATATGTATCACACTTTGTATTTTACATTCGATCTGATGGAAAAAACATCAATTGCAAGGGTATAGCTGGGTTTATATGATTTGAACTTAGGGTAGGGTGTCGATTTGACATCCAATAAACATAATTCAATTTTCAGCTGTTAATCTGAAACTATTTCTCAAAAATTTTTTTTTACCGAAATTCAAAATTTATGAATCTCAGTTGGAAATTTTTTGGATTTTTTTTCAGATCTTTCAAATCAATAGGGGAAATTTGTTACATACAATCTTTCAGATACCTCAAAGGAAGAAATCCAGCGGTATTTAATCTCGAGATCCTGAATAGCCTCAATAGTGTTCATAAACTATTGATTAGAATTTGAAGCCAAAATTCAGGTTCCAACAAAATATTGTAGATCACTGCATCCAATTTGAAATTCCAATTGCCGTTTTATTCAACAAATCAAATGTAAAATGTGAGGTGTGATGGATCGTTGAAAAGGTGATTCTAAGTAGAAAGATACAGGGTGCTATTTGAAGTAAAAAAGTCAGTCCGGTCAAACCGGAAGTGATTTTCATGGTTTTTTCTCAAATGAAGGCTCTTTAACGAATTGGAAAGCATAAAATTTTCAAATTCTTATTTTTCGATAAAGCTGAGATGATCCATTGGAAAAGGTAAACTGTTAGAAAAACTTGTTGCCTAACGTGGAACGAATAATATATAAAACTATGAAAATTCGCAACGCTTCGAATTCTATATGATACTTTTTTATCTGACAAATTTGTAAATCGTCTATATGGTAGATTTCTGACTTTGTCATTATTTGTCAACACACCTCAAAAATATGATGAGCACCACTCACTTATTATGAATCGGGAGGTTTTGAACCGTTCAAGGGGATGGTATTATTTATTTATTGATTCATTATCATTTAGAAACGTTGATGCAAAATCTAAAAACTCGTGGGTATTGATAAAATGCGCGAGAGACGCCTCATTCCTTCCCAAAATCGAGGGGTTTTGCTCACCCTCGTTAAGGGTAGAAGCAGAAAAATGGTCCATTTTTCATTTTTAAGCTGAAAAATCGAAGTGTTTAGTTTCGTTCTTTCGACAATCGTGATTTCTCATCATATTTAGAGCCAGAAGTTTGCATAATAAAAGATCTTCATTCTTCAGAAAATATGAGGCAGTTTTGGATTCTATTATTATTTTTGGTGAAATATATGGGATGCATGGATGAAGAGGACAAAAAAGATTTATCGAAATTTCTTCTCAAGCAGCTGAGTATACAGTCGACACTGAACAACAGGTTGCATTTCAAAGGTGAGTGAAATTAAAAATAACATATAATCCGTTTTAGAATTATTGCCATCTCGAAAGGCTGTGAAATCTCGAAATTATTTGAAAAATGTGCTTTGAAATATTCACAATACAGTATTTAACCAAACACAACAATATCATTATGAAAACACAATACACAATTTCAAAATAAATTGGAAGCTATTTTCATTTTCAGTTGGCCTTGTTGGTCACATCGAGAAGTAGAAATCGTGGGTTTATTACGATGCATAAAATACACAGAACGATACATGCTTACTGGCAGTCAAATTATAATTCATTGTTGTCGAAGAACAAGAGAAATATCAATATTATTCCTTAGATATTCCACCTGTTCTCGACAACAATTAGTTATAATGTAAAATACAATTTTTCTTTTTATTGTGACCAACAAGGCATACAAAAAATGTAGGTAGCTCCCAATTTATTTTTATATCGTGTATTGTGTTTTTATGCTGATATTGTCATGTTTGGTTCATAACTGTATTGTCAATCTGTCAGAGCCCCGAAGATATTTCAACTAAATCTGAACGTCAGTTCATTTTTTCAAATAAGCCTTTGGATTTGCAGACCTCAACCCGTAAAAAAAACATCGAGATATAACTGGAGAAGGTCATCATATAATTTTCGTAACTCTCGAAATTATGTTCATCATTCTTACTCGCACAAGCTTCAAGTAGCTTATGAGGGGTTTCACAGAAACCCAGAATGCATGAAAATCCATATACATATACATCAATGTCCTATCAGTAATTTTTTGAATTGCAGGCTTTAGGGTGGTGTCGATAAAAAACACTAACTTATGACATTTTCAAGTTTAACCTTGTGAATATATTTCGAATTCATTTTTGTATATAAATGTTCTTGAATTAATCGACAAATTGGGTATATGATTTAATGAGTCAGGGAATGGACAGTACATATTGATTAATGCAAATGAAAAGAGAGCTATTTATTCATTATCATTATAGCATTTCACAAGTTCAAATGATTCACAGTTTGTGAACAAATATTTTCAATTTTTTTCAACAACTTAGCTTGAAAATTGTAAAGTTATTCGAGCTTCATACTGTTCGTTCGAAAATACTCCGAAAAAATAACACGGGCCAGAACTTAGTTGAATTTTCAATAATATTTAGAATGGAAAGATTGCTGAAGATTCTACATAGAGAAAGAACTTCTGATCTTCGATGAAGTTTCCATTATGTAATGAATCTGCAATGTTCTTCTTCTTCGAAAGCCTGAATGATTTCATGTTGAAGCATTCCACGATATTTTTATTAATAATCCTGAATTCTGATGTTTGATTCACAGTGAAATAATGTGGCTGTGCTATCTTTTGCAGAGTTCGAAAATTTGTCAATACAACATAGATGAAAATGATATCATTGTACAAAGAAGTCTTCATCAATGATAATAAACTGCTGCTGTACAGCTTGCGAGAATTATAAATAATAATAATAATAATAATAACACACATTTATTTCAAAAATTATCACATAATTAAATTTTAATACAGTGATGAAATTGAAACAGGTCATACAGGTTTTTCAATCAAGCTGATCGACAATAATTAAAGAATTCTTCTGCGGTGTATGGTTCCAAATTCAGTATAAACTTACGTACATTCATTTTAAATAATCTCAGGTTGTTGGTTTGTTGAAGGGATCTCGGAAGAGCATTATAAAATCTCATGCAACTGTATTGACTACTTTGCTGAGTTAGGGATAGGGAGCATTTGGGGAGGAGATAAGGTATCATCCTTCTTGTATCATTAGCATTCAAATAGCGAGAAAATAGTTCAGGATGTTTTCGAAGAAAACACACCGACCTAAATACGAACAAACCTGGGAGCGTCAAAATGTTGTTATTTCTGAACACTCCTCTACAAGACTCTCTGTAGGGTAGTCGTAGGATAGATCTTATAGTCATTTTCTGGACTATGAATAAACGTCGAGCGTGTGGACTGTTACCCCAAAAGATAATCCCATAGGAAACCAATGATTCGAAATTGGAAAAGTAGATGACCTTCAACACGTCAATTGTCAACTGACGCCTTAGGACATTTATAGCATAAAGCACAGAGAGTAATTTCTTGTTCAAATTCTCAACCTGAAGTTCCCACGTCAAAGATGCATCAAGGTGAATTCCCAAAAACTTTGTTGATTCGCTTATAGGGAGGTCTGTGTTACCAACATGGATTGACTTTGGAAAGGTGAGGCGTGATCGATTTGTGTGGAAAAAAACTAGATCCGTCTTGCTCACATTCAACCTGAGGTGGTTGTCTTCGTACCAGGAGGTAATGGTGTCAAAAGCATGTGTAGTCTTTTTGACAAGTGATGTCATGTCAGAGTCGGTTATTATAGCAGTGGTATCATCCGCAAAGAGGATAACCCTAATAAGGGTACCGATCAAATGAGGCAAGTCATTTATATAAATCAAAAATAGGAGAGGACCCAAAATGCTGCCCTGCGGTACTCCCATCAAAATTGTGACATCATCAGAGGTGAAAACCTCACCATCCTTCAGTATTTCCACTCTCTGTTTGCGACCACTCAAGTAGCTCCGAATAAGTTTTAGCTGATTATTTCGAATACCACTGGCCTCCAATTTTGACAACAACATACTGTGATCGATGCTGTCAAAGGCCTTCGATAGGTCGAGGAACATTCCTAGGGGAATCTTGCCGTTTTCCAAAGCGAATAATATCTCAGTTATCGCATCGAATATGGCAGTCTCGGTGGATTTATGTGGAACGAATCCATGTTGGTATTTACTAAAGATTCTGAATCTAGAAAAGAATGATATCAGTCTGACAGACAGAACCTTCTCGAAAATTTTTGAAAAAGACGTCAATAAGCTGATTGGTCGGTAGTTTTCCAATTCTTCTATAGATCCTTTTTTATGAATAGGTTTTACAATAGATATTTTCAACGAATCGGGAAATATGCCTTCAGTAAAAGAATTATTTATTATGAAACATAAGGGTTCAGCAATCACCTTAATACACTTTTTCAAGATCTTCATAGGCATTTCATCATATCCGTGAGATAATGAATTATTAAGTTTTGAGATAATTGTCAACAATTCAGAAGGAGTTAGTTCAAACATGAAAAATGATTTTGGGCATCTGCTAGAATTATCACTTATACCCTCACTATTTGGCGTCGGAGAATAGCTACCAGCAGCGTTAACAAAGTATTCATTGAATTTGTTACACAGCAATTTGGGATTTCCAGTTGGTAACTTCGATACCTTAGCTCCTCCGTTGTCCCTGAGATTTTTTATCAAAGTCCAAGTGGCCTTCGATTTATTTGAAGAGTTCAAGATTAAATTCCCATAATGGGATTGCTTCAAATTAGTAATTAGTTTGTCATATTCACGTTTTTTAAACTTATATAGGGACAAGTATTGTGAATCAGCTCTAGACAATATATACATAATATCAAGTTCATTTTTTAGCTTTAAAAGTTGTGGGTCACACCAAATATCACGGAGATTTTTACGATATTTGTTTCGAACTTTAGGAAAAGCATTCTTGAATAGTGTTTCAAACGTATTGAAAAAACAATTCCAAATATTATTTACCTCTTCTTTGTCAATGGAGTAAAGTGTAGACCAATTTATTTCGGCAAGTGTAGCAATAAATTCATTAATGTTACTTTGACTGAAATTTCGGTACTTGAGTAGATTTTCTGTAGTATTACTGATGGAGTCATGTGCGTCAAAGCTAAACGATATTGCACTGTGATCAGATAAATGGGGTTGAAAAATGTTTACTCTACCATTAACGATATTAGTAAAAACATTATCTAAACATGAAGAAGAATTATAAGTTTCACGAGTTGGTTCATGTAACATGACCTCAGCTCCGAATCCATGTAAGATATTTATTAAGTTTTGACAGATCTTATTTTCAGCTTTCAAAAAATCTATATTAAAGTCACCAATAATAATATATTTATTTATTTTCTCTTTGGTGAGGAGATCAAGCAAAGCTGATAGTTTCTCAAAAAATAAGTCTATATCACTCAAATTTGGATTATTTGACCTGTATATACAAATTAAATTCAATTTGATCTTTTTATCAAGAGGGTTTTGGACAGCACAGCATTCGAAAGTATATTGAACACTTAAGTTGTTAATATCTGTTCTAATATTACAATTTTCAATATTTTTTTGGGCATACAGTACACAACCTCCATGTCTATTAATCGGACGACAAAAGTGAGTTACTTGACAATAATTAGAAATAGAATAACACAATAATTGTTCTTTGCTTTGCCAATGTTCGGTAAAAGCCAGGAAGTGAAAATCCTCATCGGCAGCTAGTTGTTGTAGACCGTTGAATGATGTAGAAATACTCTGCAGGTTTATATGGAGAATGTTGATTACTTTCTTGTCATCTCTACATCCAGATCCTCTTTGTTTTGGACACCATCCAACTGGAGAGTGTCCTTTTTGAATAAAAAATATTTAGAAACCAGAGCACCATCCGGCCATATATCCTTGCACCATGCCTTCTCGAAATTTTCCTGATAGATGGAAACCTTGATAGATGAATATATAAGTGGGTGTTTAGATTTCAATAATTCGCATTGCACTTCAGGGAATGTCGCAATCAATAACTTCTGCAGATTTTCTGGTTTAGTACTAGGGTGAAGTCGTGACACATGAAGATGAGTATATTTAGGGATTGTCTTAACTTCCAAATTAGATCCACCACAACCCACAACGAATTTTCTTTTTTTCGGTCTGTTTCGTTTCCTTGTAGTTTGCCATTCAGTGTTAATTTTGTTCGAATTCTGAGAATCAAGGACTGAAATTCCATCATCAGCATCATTCTGAAGTTCTGAACCTTTTCGGGTAGGAATTACCGAATAATCGGATTTTTCATTGCCGGTTGACGTGTGGTTTACCATGTTGGGGTTAGGAATATTATCACATTTATTAATTTTTCGACCGCTGACAGATACATTCGCTGCATATGGTACAGCGGATTTCTTCGGATCATCTTGAGGTAGTTCATGTGTATCGCGATTAGACCGGGCGGTCACAGATGAATAGGAATTGTTGACATTTCGGTTAGATGTTACATTTTTTACAATGTTATGATGATTGGGAAATGGAAGATCGCGTTTTGAGGATTCGATAATTGACTTTTGTAGACTTACAGTATAATCGAGATCCCGTATTGACTTTAGTAGTAGGTCCTTCTCCCGATTCAAACAATCGATTTCCTTCAATAGAATATCACTGGAATTATTTTCTGATTTATCCACTGACATAATATGACACCATTGTGTAGGTAATTTCTCAATGCATGAGTTGCAAAACCATTTCAAATTTGGACTTTCAGCCAATATTTTAATCCAAGTATCTTTAAGAGATGCACAATTTGTATGAAATTTCAACTCGCAAATATCACATTTAATAGTTTTCGTATTCACAATAAAGTTGTCGGAGCAGAGCTGGCACACGTCCATTCCGCCCGACATCTTAACATATAATATTCTCAGCAATTTCAAATTAATTTGCCTTGAAAAATATATTCAATAATTTCATTATTATATTGATATATTTTGATCTATGATGAACATACAAAAATTTTAAGTATTCTTTTGTAACAAGAAATAAAGCCTCGACTGGAATTCCATGGCTAGCTCTGATGATAATAATTTCGAAACGAAGTTAACATTTATTTTCGAGACACAATTGATCTCACAATGGGGGTACCTTCAGCTTATCCTCACTACTATTTTAAATGTGAAAGACCTTGTGCTTGTATGTTTGTCTCTTTTATGTGACGCCAGCACCAGATCTACGATTTTGATTTTCCTATGGTTGAGAGAAATGATTCGGGTATGTTTTCGTGTGAAATTCATCACTACATGATGAAAAGTACCTGGTTTGACCGATCTCTAATCCTTTTTTTTTCGAACACGTTTTTGAAAAATTGAATTTGGTATATGAATAGTATACTGATGAAATAAGAATAATGATCTTTCCGATATAATAATGAAATTACTATTATTAGTTTATTGAAATAAAATTCGGAATGTTGTTAATTGGTTTATAGATACCTACAATTTTTTGCCGTTAAAGTATTTGAATGATGCATTAGGATCTGCTCGAGCAAAAACTACTTTGCAAAGAATTTTTCATGAAGGGCATGAATTCAGGTTTTCATTGACGACAGTGAAGAAAATGATCAAGTGCAAAAATTCATAAAGCTAAAATTGCGGAAAATTTCGGGATTTCATAGTCCAACTTTCGAGAACCATTCACGATTACGAACATAAACATCTTACATTATGTTCCATTTGAAAAAGACTATTGACTGGTTATCCGAATCTTTTAACGAATTTTGAGGTTCTGAGCTAACGTTTAATTAGTATTGCAATCCTGAATACTTTTTCATTCCGAGTTGAACGAATTGAAATTGTTTGAATCATTATTTCTCACATTGATTCTTTTTGTTTCAACATTTATTGTATTATTTCAGCTCTCTTATTCAAAAGAATATATATATTGGAAAGTGAATTTGAATAAATTCTGTCACAAATATATAAAAGATATTCGAAAAACCGAAAAAGTTTTAAAAAATGATAATTGTTAATATACTCTGATAAAAAACATAAGAAAGGTTAAGAGTATGAGAATGAACGAATTCTAAATAGGATAGCTGTATATTAATAAAATAAATACCCAAATGAGAATAAGGAAAAAGGAGAATTCATCGTAGTGGAACAATATAATGAACGCTTGTTGCCAGACTATGAGATATTCAAGACCGATGCAAAGGTTGCATACATATCCTGTTTATGCAGCTCTTCGGTCTACGAGATATCCAATTTTGAATGCAAAATGAACGTTTTTCACTCAACTACTGGCCGCCTAGCGAGCCGACAGGCGATTTTTTTTCTGCAGAAAATTTCCTACAAAAATCTGTTTTGCTCAAATTAAAAAAAAGATATTTCCGCCAGTAACGTTAACGTGAAGAAATAGCAAAAAAATGCCATTTTGCCATTTTTTGGTTGATGGACTGTATCTTCATCAATATTGGGAGAGAAGCTTAGGTTATGAGGAAATTTCACATCCTGATGTTCCCCAAAGTCATTTCATTATGTCTTTATTCTTTACTCAAACTGGTTTCCTTTTAAAATAAATCATGAGAAAAAATAAAAAATGTCAAGAATTTCAGTAATTTGACAAAAAAAAAATTTGATTAAAAAAAAAACAAGAGACCATTTTTGCTTTAACTTCACTGAAGCTATCAACACATTTGAAGTGTTGGGTAACTCTTGTAAGAGACAGTTCATGTGTCTCAGACACGACGCTGAAACGTATGAACTGCTCACTTTGAAAAACAGTATCACCTCATTTTGAAAGTCCCACTAAGCATCGGTGAGGCGATCGAGGAGAGCCGAAAGATGCGAGACTGCGAGACCGATCCAGGTAGTCGGAGATCTCAACCACCATATAACATAAACAGCGGCACTATACTACTAACTCACACACAAGACTAACGTATCCTCCCAAAATCACTCCATGTGTGTGAGTACTCTGTATATTTGTATATAATATATATCTCATTTTATTATGTGATCTTATAAAAGAGAGAAGGAGAAGAACCTTTTCAATTTGTATACAAGTTTCTTATATGTTCAAATTATTATTTAGATTATACCATATCATCTTTTTCCTGTGATGCTTTGCTAGTCAACAACTTATAATGTAGCTCATTCTTTGCTCCTTTTTATACATCTATTATTTTATGTTCATATATTGTCTTTTCATAACTTTTGTAGAGCCCTGAAGATAGAAAAATATATTTCCGAAACGTCGGCGAACTGACAGAGTATCATTCTCCTGCTCATCTTTGATCCTTACACCACCAACCTATTTTGAATCTTTGCCGGAGCGGGAGCGCAATCTGAGCGATCTGATAATCAGATGTATTTTGCCGAATGCCCCAACTGAATTAATAAAAATACAGTGACCCTATAGTTGATTAATTTCTTGTTGATAGAAAGTACTTCCATCTTTGCTTTTCACCAGTGTGTCTTGTCAAAAATTACCGGATTTGTGGTTATTCCTCATAACAAATTGGGGTTGTTTTTTAAGGGTTGCTCTTTTGACCGTTCATATCGATCGAATAAACAGGCAGTTTGTACTACATGAACGCTTCAACTCTTACGTATAACGTATAACTCTCTAATAGAGAGTTGAAGTGCCTCCACGAACGTAGACGAAGACGTTATAATTGACATATACACATGCGCATTCGTCAGTTTTTAACGTTAACGGTAGCGTCAGCTTAACGGCCGACGTACACTAGCGTCCTTTCACGTTACCTTAAAAGCCAACGTACGTTACCCGAACGTTAAACGAATCTTCCCGATGAGTTGCGAACGTTTGAATTTTGACATAACTTTCTCCTAACCTGGTCAGCTTTGCTAGTTCGTAGTCTAGCTTTTACATGACGGCACTTCAACTCTCTTTTCACCGCAGCACGTGAACGTTATATTTGACGTTATTTCTCACGTCAACGTTCACGTTCGGGCTTACGTGCTGTGCGCACTTCAACTCTCTATTATCCCCCTTTTGCATCGGTAAAGTTGCTAGCAACACGTCAACACTGTCTATCACGTCATGAACACCCGGATGCCTCGACTCATTGGAAGTGGTACACTGTACCGCTCAAGTACAAAAGTGAGGCTCCTCTTACAACTTCAATTTTAAAACGTGTATAACCCAACACTAATTTGAACCTTCATATTCCTCAGAAAAAAATCATTGAATAAATTTAAAGTTGATAGCTGCCCACGGTTCTCGCTGAGCGAAATTCTGAGCGATAGAATTTTTTCGTTTCCTGCAGTGCTACAACATATAGAAAAGCAGAGATCCCGAAAAATTTTCGACTTATTCGGTGATATGAAATGATTAGTTCAGGGAACGAAAACCTAGTTCAATTGATTTTTTTTCAAAATTTCAATCAATTTGTCTAAGGAAACCGATCGATCTACCGAATCTGGAGGCAACTTTGGGAAAATTAGGCTTTGAAATGCTCTTTATGAGCTGAGCTCTTCTTCGAATATTGACGAAGGTACAGTCTATTACAAGAAAAGGCAAATGTTTTTTTTCTCACATTAACGTAACAGGTGGAAAACTTTTATTTTTCAATACCATGATAGATTTCTGTAGAAAATTTCCTGCAGAGAAAATATATCGGCAGTTGAGTGAAAAATAATCTTTTTCCATTCAAAAGTGGATATCTCAAAGAAATAGGGTCATATCCGAGCGTGGTAAAAAGCAAATTAGAGCTGAATAAACAGGCTATGCGACCTTTGCATCGGTCTAGCTCGAAACAATTTTTCTGTGCGCATAAAGCGAAAATAAAACTTTGAAAAATTTTGAAAATTTTTTTTTCCTGACTTATCGGAAGATTGCATGGCTACCGATACTCCGAAAAGTTGTTAACCAATTACTTAAAAAACTACAGTCTTCAAGTTTCATTAATGAGTTTTTTATTTCGCATATGACCATTTTTCACTGAGATACAGCCTGTTGAAAAATATCAAAAATTGTTGAAAATTTTTCTATTCGTTTAATTGTTGCGCAAAGTCTATATATTATAATCTCATTTTGGCAACAAAGCTAGATTTTACCAAAGGATCATTTTTCTGCTATGTTGGTTCCTTTCTTTGAAGTTTTCCTTTTCGGGTGCAATCCATTTATGTCCATGAGATCTTTAACGATTAAATTATCTGATATTTTCTCATTTTGTTATTTATCCTTCACCTTGCGAAGTATTTCATATAGTCCGTTTCAAAATGATTGACATCTTGGGCGGCTGCGGAATCTCGAAAATTTTTTGGTTTTATTCCATCAGTAACTTTTGAGTTCTAGGTCTGAAGTTGGTGTTGATTGAAAACACCACTGTTATTCAGATAACAATCATTTACTTTTCGAGGTGTTTTCTGATGAATAAATGAGTCTCAAAATTTCAGTTTTCATCTAGAACTGTCAAATGAATTTTGGAGAAAAAAGAAGGCAAGACAAGTCATTACAGTCAGAAGTCAGCAGTGGATGGAAACCTATTCCACATGATTATACCTTCAAAGAAACATTATACGACGTTATTTTTTCTAAATTCAAAAACAATGAATGAATCAGTTTGTACATATTTTTTGAACTGCTTGGAGAGTAACTGAATTTTAAACAAAATCAACATTCGGTATATTATTTAATGAATCATGAAATGGACAGAATTAATAGAAACAAATAATAAGTGATCTATTTCATAGCATTTCACACCTCAAATGATTCACAACTTGTTAAAAAATATTTTTTATTTGTTTCAACAACTTCTATGAAATTGTAAAGTTATATCAGCTCTTTTTTTCAATACTCCGAAAAAAATAACACAGGGCTGAATTTTCGACAGTCATCAAGATTGCTGAAGGGTCTTCATAGAGAACGAACTTTTAGTTATCTTTGATGAAGTCTCAATTCTTAATTAATCTCTACATTGGAGTTCCTCGAAAGCCTGCAAGATTTTATGATGAAGCATTCAACGCTATTTTCATTATCAATCCTGAATTTCCAATTCCCATGCTTGATCTATAGCGAAATAGTGTGGGTGTGTATATTTTAGATAATGTAATTTCACAAAAAATTCTTCAAATTTATTTGCCTTGAAAAATATATTCAATCATTTTATAGGTTATATTGATATATTTCAATCTATGATGAACACACAGATATATTTTGTAACTTTTTGTAACTGGACATAAAGCCCCGGCTGGAATTCCATGGCTTGCTCTGATGAAAAACATTATGAAACGAACTATACTATTTTCTTTTCTGTATTTTCCATGTGGCCTCCAAATTTAATCATTTCTCCATTTCAGACTGGGATGACAAGGACGTACCTTCAGAATTCGACTTCATCATAATTGGATCAGGATCAGCAGGTTCAGTAATTGCTAACCGATTGTCAGAAGTTGAGCAATGGAAGATTCTGCTCTTGGAAGTGGGAAAAGAAGCAACTGGCTTCTCGGACATACCCTTTCTTGCACCAGCCCTCCAATTCACTGACCTGAATTGGGGATACACCATGGAACCTCAAGAAGGAGTAGCTCTTGGTGATAACCAAGCACAAACAAAATCTTCTCAACTTGACACTCAATGTCGTTTTCAGGTATGGTGAATAAAAGAATGCCATGGCCTAGAGGCAAGGCGTTGGGAGGATCGTCGATTATTAACTACATGCTGTACGTACGAGGAAACAAAGAAGACTACAACAAATGGAAGAAAATGGGAAACCCAGGGTGGGGTTACAAAGACGTGTTCAAATATTTCGTGAAATCAGAAGACGCCTTCCTCGCTGTTAATGACACAGGCTATCATGGTATTGGAGGTATTGATCTTTGATGATAAATAGGTACATCCCATTCATTCACAATACTTTCTATAGGTTACCAATCAGTAAAAGATGTTCCTTTCCGTACCGAGTCTGCCAATGCCTGGGTCAAAGCTTGTCAAGAAGCTGGGTACAAGTACGTTGACTACAACGGCAAGCAACAACTAGGAGTATCATACGTCCAAGGGACCATAATCAACGGTAGGAGATGCAGTGTAGAAAAGGCCTTCCTGAGACCCGTGAAAAACAGACCGAATCTGACAATATTGACAGAAGCTCGTGCTACCCGAATCCTCATAAATCCAGAAACGAGAGAAGCTTATGGCGTTGAATATATCAGAAGAGGTCGAACATATACTGCATTGGCAGCAAAGGAGGTCATTTCATCTGCTGGAGCTTTTCATTCTCCACAACTCCTCATGTTGTCAGGTAGGTTGCTCCAGAAACACAAATCCGAAGTATTTCCTTTCCAATACCTTTTGCAGGTATTGGTCCAAAGCAGCATCTAGATGATCTTGGTATTCCAATAATCCAAGATCTTCCAGTTGGACAGAAAATGTACGACCATCTAACATTCACAGATCTTCTTTTTAGCGTTAACGAATCCATCACTTTAACATCTGAAGATATATTCTCGATAAAATCCCTTTTCGAATGGAGTGATGGCATGGGGCCTTATGCTGGTCTTGGAGGTGTTGAATCTTTCACATATATCAAAGTAAACAATGAAAAACCCAAGCATTTACCGGACGTTGAGCTTCTTTACGTTAGTCTTGGTTTGCACACAGACGCAGGAGCGTTGATAAGGAAGTCTTTTGCTATCACTGACGAAAGCTTCAACGCCTTTTGGAAACCCTTGGTCGGAAAACCAGGTTTTCAAGTACTTCCAATGCTGCTGCATCCCAAATCTTATGGATACATTAAGCTTTCCAAAGAGGACCCAAGAGGGACTCCAAAATTCTATGGGAATTACTTCACAGATCCAGATGATGAAGACATGAAGACTTTCATAGCTTCCATACGCGAGGTACAAAGAATTGTGAGCACTAGTCCGTCTCTTCAGAAGTACGACGCGAAGTTAGTTCCTTGGTCAATAGGAGGTTGCGAAAGCTTGGTTTGGGATTCTGACGATTATTGGAGATGTGGTCTTCGTCATCTGGCTGCAACACTTCACCATCAAGTTTCTACATGCAAGATGGGCCCTGAAAAAGACCCTGAAGCAGTGGTTGACCACAACTTGAAGGTTCATGGAATTACAAAGTTGAGGGTGGCCGACTCAAGTGTAATTCCTCTACCGATGGCGGCTCATATGAATGCTCCTGCCATCATGATTGGGGAGAAGGCTTCAGATTTGATTAAAATCGATTGGGGGCAAAATAATTAGTGCAGATAATAGGATCGAAGAATTGCTTAGATTAGATGTTTGTCTGTCTGAATTAATCTGCTGTTACTTTCGTTGTTTAATATGTTTTTGAATAAAATATTATTTATTTATTCGGCTACAACCAAAAGGCAGGTGGTTCTAAATTCGAGTGTACTTTTTTATTTTTTGTTTGTTTGTTACCTCAGAACTTTTTACTGAGTGAACCGATTTTGATGATTATTTTTTTGGTTGAAAGTGGATGCTTGCAGTTTGGTACCATTTCAATTTGGTTCAGTTCTTACAATGGCAACCAAGAGCAAACCATAAAGGTCTTAAACTTGCATTAAATATGTGCGACGTAATGAACGAATATCTCAATATATTGCCAACCGATATCGATTATTCTATTTTAATTGGAAAGAGTGATCTTTAAGAGAAGGTTGATGGGAGTTTGGTTAGGTTCTTCATGATATCCGTGTTGAAAAAACGGAACTCTTCGAATCTATGAAGAAGAAATCATTCATGTGGTATCCAAATATTTGAGTCACTTACCGTAATGTCGTGGTGGTCAAGTAATTGCTGTAGTCGAATAAAGTTCCAGCTTTGCCGGAAAATAATATTGCAAAAATACCAGGGTGGGGTGAAAATTTTCGGCCTGACCAAGCAATATTGTTTTGAAAAATTTTTTGCCTCTATTCTTCAACATAATCTCCATCAACACATTCCTCATAGCGGTCTTCTAATTAAGTTATACTAGTTATATCGAAGTTCTATTCTATGGCCTCCTGATAGCTCCTACTAACCTCCTTGGACACTTTTTTAAGGGGATATTCGAAATATAAAATGTATATGGCGCCGCCGCAAAATATTAAAGAGATTAATTTCAGAATAGAGAAAGAAATAATTGAAAAGTTCAATATATTCCATAAATGGTAAGGAAAACCCTCAAAAAATAAATTAAAAGATATCGACTGTGTGTAGACGTATATATGAGGGCCATTTGAACACTTCATTCAACTTTTAGTTAATATATAAATAAAATATATATCCACGTTTCCTTTGATATAAAGAAATCGCATCGTTATCGTGTGGCATTCCACAGCTGCCTTGGATTTAGAAGAAACTATCTTTATTTTTCAAAACTGCCGAAATTAATCCCAATATAGTATATATAATTAGAATCAGAAAAAAAGAGATCTACCGATTAGAAAAATAAAATACAGGGTGTACCATTTAAAAAACAATAGTTCATTACAAATTTTCAGGTTTTAGATGCCTTTATAAATTTCTTAGTACTGAATTCTGCATGCCCATGAAATATACTTCAAATTTGCCCATTCAAACGGTCTTGTACAGGGTATCCCAAATTTCTTGATTTTGGCTGTTTCTGGTACTTCTAGACTAGATAGGTAAAAACGTTGAAAGGAGTCCTGGGCTCGATTTCCGTAAAAACACCAGTGGTGACAACCGTTTCACGATATCTTCATTTGTTTTGAAGATATAGCAAAATTTTGAAATTTTTCGATTTCGAAGATGTGCCATAACTTTTTCATTTTCGAAGATATCTGAAAAAGATAAGAACTTTCAACAAGCACATTTTCACTGGGAATAAGACATTATTTTGAATTTTTTCTATCTTTAAATTTTTATTTGATATAAGATTAAAAAAAAAACGTTCGTATTTGAAATAAAAAAGTGGTTTTTTTCCACGAGAAAAAAAAAATTTAATATAGTTTCTTATTCTCGGTGAAAAGGCGCTTCCAGAAAGTTTTAATCGTTTTCAGATATTTTCGTAAATGAAAAAGTTATCGCGCATTCCAGCAAGAAAAGACTTCTAAAAACACAAATTCCGAAAAAAATTAATACATATGCACTAGAAAGTAAACAATAATCAGAAGTAGAATGAGATGAAAAATAATTAGACTACTTAAAAGTCAGTTGAATCATTACGATAATTAAAATGATAATTTACTCGCAATTATTGTAACATTGCTGATACCAATTACAATAAAAACAACAATTAGGAGTACGTTGTAATTAGCAATTTAATTGACTTACTCATGATTATGTTTTCACTCTTCAGTGCTTATTAATTTCTGTTTTTTGAAGTCTTTTTTTTTTGTTCTTGTTATTGTTATTTATTTTTTAGTACGTCCTTGTCTTATTTCTTCACGAGTTTTCCTTCTAAAATACGATTTGATGGGACAGTTAACGTACGAATGAAGAAAATGAAAGCATGTTCAATCAGTAGGTAAATGAAAGTTATAAACTATACTTGTTTTTTAATTTCAGGCATAGGACCAGCAAAGAAGCTCGAAAAACTGGGTCTTCCCCTCATACAGGACCTCCAAGTGGGACAAAAGATGTACGACCACATCACATTCACCGGCCTCGTGTACACATTCAACGAATCCATAGTCATCAAGCAGGAAGACTTGATGTCTCCTGCCAACATCATGAGATTCTTGAAGGGAGACGGTCCTGTCACATCTCTGGGAGGCGTGGAAGCCTTCACGTACATCAAAACCAAGGTTTCGAAGGAGAAAAAGAAAACGTATCCAGACATAGAAATCATCTTCGTTGGAGGGGGTATGAACACCGATCAAGGGATGATCTATAGAAGAACCTTCGCTTTAACAGACGAGGTATACGATAAAATGTGGAGACCATTAGAGGGGAAATACGCCGTCTTAGTTATGCCAATGTTGATGCATCCCGAGTCGTTCGGGTACATAGAACTGGCCTCCAATTCTCCTCTAGACGATCCTAAGTTCCACGGGAGATACTTTACTGACCCTGAGAATTCTGACATGAGGACCTTCATAGCTGCGATACGAGAGGTGCAGAGGATCATGAAATACCCCTCGATGCAAAGATATGATGCTAAAATCCACTCTATACCAATCCCAGGCTGCGAGCAATTTGAATTCGATACTGATGAGTACTGGGAGTGCGCCTTAAGACATGTCTCCCCCACATTGCACCACCAAGTGGCCACTTGCAAAATGGGACCAAAAGAAGATCCTGAAGCTGTCGTAGACCATAAGCTTAGGGTTTACGGAGTGAAGAATCTGAGGGTCGCCGATTGTAGTGTTATACCTAGGCCTTTGACAGCACATACAAACGCGCCGGCAATAATGGTAGGCGAGAAAATTTCTGATATTCTGAAGGAAGACTGGAAAGACAACGAAAGAGTTAGGGTTAACGATGTTGACGAGTTGGAGGTTCCAGAAGAATACGATAACTTTTGATTCGGATGAAAATAGATGAGGATTTGAAACAGATTCGTTTTTCAGTAGAGGAGAAATTGCGATAAGAATGAGGATTTCAACGATACCAATTTACCTATCAGCGATCATGGTACAAATTGAAATAAACGAAACATGAATTAATTAATTTTTCATTACCCTTTGAATTCATTCTGGAGGCAGGGAAATTTATGGCGGTATTCTACTTTTTATCTGTACCACTATGATACAGATCTTTCTAACTCGCTCAAGTTCTCAGTAGTTTTTGAGGGCTCTCGCAAAAAGCTACAAGGCTTGACCATAAGTATTATGTGGGGCAAAACCCGGATAGATGCCCCACTTTTTGAAATTGCCTCATATTTTCGAAAATGTCGATTTTATCTGAATAATTTTTATGAAAGTAGCTAGCCTTATTATTTGAGTTGAAATACTGTGGGTTTTTTCTGGCCTAGCATTAGCAGATTTCTCAGAATTTTTATTTTTGTGGAACATTATTTCTGGGGATAGATGCCTACAGGTATGTATAGTTGCCCCACTATGAAAATACTGAGAAGGATAGATGCCTTCAGTCCGGGATAGATTCCCTTCATATTATGTGATCCAATAAGAAAGCCAAATTCAATAAAATCTCCTATCGTAATGTCTGTTATAATCGTAATATAACTTAAATCAGCCTACTTAATGAAATTTCGAAAGCATTTATCGAACGAAAATATAAATATAAAATATTAGGGAGGTATCAACAAATAGGTCTACGAATTATTCAGTGTTGTTATAAAATATTAAATACCTAATAGGTTTAACAGAAATAGAAATAGTCCTTTTAAAACAAAACAACACAACGAAGAGGAGATCAGTCAGATATTGCTTTAAGTTTTCCATATCTTGAGCAGTAGTTCCGAAAAGTGTACAGGTCTCATGAAGCCAGTTTAGATACCTTATACACTGAATCCAGTCGGATTGAGACTTTGTATTTTCATTCATATTTCAGTGGCATAACGCCTTCGTAATGTTCTGTTTCATCGGAAGCTGCTTCGAGTTGTTCTGTGGTCCAAGAGCAAACTTGACCTTGTACTCCTTCTTTCCTCTCATGCTTCCGCGGCATGGTTTTGCTACAATCAGTAGAGAGTTCAGATCGGTACACAAACTATAACAGAACACTAAAAATATTTAAAAGAATTAATACTCAGACTATACAAGGGTATGGGTTGTATAGAGATATAAATGGCCCTAAGGGCTTCTATACCTAGAAAAATCAGGGCAACTATCCTTTTTGGTACGGATAGATGCCCATGCATTTTACACAAATTGAAAAAAAAAGCGACTGGTCATACTTAGATGCACACTTAATAAACCAGTTTATTGATATAATAAAAAATATAATCGAATTTATAACTACTTCAAAGTTCTACAACGGCAAATACTAGCCTTTGAAACTTTTACATGTTTTCGAAGTTCGTTGCGGAGATAATCACATACACTTGCAAAACACGTCCTCACTGTACCATATTTCGTTACCAACTGAGGTAAAAGATGACAGTGGCTGCATTCTTACACTATTAATTCCTAGTGGAGAGTTTAGGAAGTTAGGTATTTTGAAAATAAGGCCTCTATCCAACTGGGGCATCTATTCGGGTTTTACCCTACTGATTATGCAAGATATTTATGTTGACTTTTTTTTCGTATCAACGGGAAAGGGAAGCAAAATGTCTTGTACGTGGTAAGAAAATGAATGTAATAACCTTGACCAAAAATTACAAGGCATTCAGGTAGTTTTCACAAGACATTGACTATGTGAACCAATCGAATTACTAGATTTGAAAATTCCACAAATCTCGGTGGATCTAATTCATTTGACAATGCAATCAAAATTGTGTTGAACCGACTTTTCGACAATAAAATTTTTCAAGTCTCAGAAATAAAACGTTTCGCTCCTTTGGGCTTTTTCAATGATTAACAAAACACGTTTTTGTTCCTCTTCTTCCTATCAAACAAGACATTTATCTAATGAAAATTTTCGTTTCGGAAAAGTCTTAGAAGGAGTCTACTTTTCTTTGCAATTTCTAATCCTTGATTCTAAACCTTTTCTAGCATGCTTTGAAGAATTATTACATCCCTAGTAAAACTTGACATTTTAAACAACAATCGTCTCGAATTGTATTGTATTTTCCATGCATTCTGGGTTTCTGTGAAACCCTTCATAAGCTACTTAAAGCTGGTGCGAGTTTGAATCATGGGTGTGTTCTGTGTAGGCTTTGTTACTGTGTCCCGACGCCACCTTAGGCACAGCACTGTTAATTGTTTACCCAACAGTGAATGGTTCGGCGCGTTCTCCATACCAGAAAATTTCTTCCCAGGCGGAGACTCGAACCCCGACTTGCCGAGTCGGAGTCCACGGCCATATCCACTAGGCCACACGCACATAAATTATTGGACCGATTCATGTAAGTGACGGATTAGTGACACTCTAAGTACCGTGACTGAAAAATCAAACTAATTGGAATCTCTTAATTAATTTTTTTGAGAATCCTCTCAGACTAAGTAAGTTGAAGCAGCCATTTTCTTTTGTTATCCAACAGATATTTTGGAATGCATAGGACCTGAGAAATGGGTCACAAATTCAGAACTGAAAAAAATTCCAAGAAGGCAAAATGAGATAGGACAAAGCGAGTTGAATAAGAGTGATTTATTATAAAAGTGCGAAAGCATTGATATGCTATGATGTTCAAGTGGGGACTCTGCCAATCTCATCCCTCCGACTGCAGAGCTGATCCTGTAGAGTGTAGAGCATATAGTCCGGGAATGCCCTTTAAGGAAGTACCTGGGACCATTCAGAGACATTATTAATGCGACACGTTCTGCACTGGATTATCTAAGTTATCTGCATGTGGAGCTCTAATTTGAAATTCTTATCAAATCTGTCGTCGCAAAATTCAATCACATATTCACCTACCTTTTTACTTATATCTATATGAGTGTCTTTCCTTTTCATTTTTATGTTGATATACTCTGTTTTATATTCATGGTCACTATCATCTATACTTGTTGCTGTTGCTTTGCCAGACGTAAAATGTATTTTTTTATAATTTTCAAAGCACCAAATTAAAACCGAATAAAAAAAGTATTCCGGCCTTATTCTCAGAAGCAGTCAGTACCTCAGCAGTCGAGTTACAATCTTGGACCAAGAATCCTCTGAAAATACCTCATTTGAACAATAACTGTCACAGCCTTATCGGAAATTGAAAAGATATGAAATTTTAAACGAAATTCTTGGTTTACCGGTTTAGCAACCTCAGGATACTATCGGGCAAAACTCGCAACGCATCTTCAGATTATCTCGAACCGTTTCAGGAGCAAAACATGTGACATCGAAAGAGTCTTTTTGTGAGAATATTTCAAACTAGATGGTAATATTTGCTGACCAAGTTGTGAATATAACGTGAGTTTAATTTCATTCAATTTAACACTAACGATTCAACTCATTCCACACGTATGAAGTTTCAACAATATCTGTGGATATTATTTTCTGAAAAAAATATATTTCGATAAAAATAAAAGTTTTTGGCGCCCTCGAATGTATTTCGAAATGAAAATTTTCCAAATTGTTCCTGTGAAAAAATATTTCAACTTCTTATTTAAAACAAATGAGCTACCCTCCAACCCCGAAATTCTTCTTTTTTCTAGTTTATATAATATCTCCGAAATTGGACGATAAACTCGAACTGAATCAATAAATATTAGCGAGTTTTTCTCAAAAAAAAATTCCACACAAAAATAGTAAACAGGAGAAAGAAACAGGCAAACTTCGACCAATCAATGGTCATACTTTTCTGAAGAAAAACAAAATCCTCACGAAATAATTTGTCCTGAAAATTTTCAGAATCTCGGTCCTCGAAAAAAATTTTGATTCGGCAACGAGTTCCAATATACGCAGAATGAAGTTATAGATATATTCTCGTTTATTGAATTTTCATGTTTCGAAGATAAAATAATCTTATTGCTATGCGACAAATTGCCAGGGGAGATAAATTCCATAATAACAATCCAAATCTTTAGAATAAGTAGCCGAGGTTTCTCATATGGCACGAACATTGTTAAATTATCTCTCGTGACGTGACAGAAGGAAGAATAGCAGAGAAGTGCTCCAAAATAATTCACAATTTTGAACGTTCGTAAAAGTTTCTTTTCATCGAAAAGGTACTAATCCATTTCAGTAATCATAATTTTATCACGCAATTTCCATATTGAATGACAATTATTTCAATTCATTTATTAAACTTAAAAATGTGGTTATTTTGATAAACATATCAAAACTGAATGATTTCGGTGCAGAGCAACCAAAGTAAGTTAGTCATTCTTCATTGAGTGAAATGAAAAAGTTCCTCATTTCACAGTGACTTGAAATAATTTAATTACACTCTCACAATTTGAAACTATTGTGGTGGCTCTGCCATGAGAGCACATGAGCACGTGAACCCCCAAAAAAGTAACAATAAATCAAATTTCCATTTTTGAATAACCAATGATTTGCCATTCTGAAGTTAAAAATATTAATCTGCACCTAGTTCCTGGAACCTATTTCTGCATTCACAACTTTTTTCATTTATGAATGAATAATGTGTTTTACTCTACCTATCCTGCCTGCCGTTCAAGTCGATCGCACGTGCGAACGAGTAGGAGGGGCTTACGACGAATTGCTAGACAATATCTTTGAGCGGGCCAAGGGCGGTGTATGCCGATTGAATTGAAATAGGATCACAACTTTGCTGTGCACCAGCGGTTCAGAGATCACGTTCGGACTATTTATTCGTTAACGACTGGCTACGTAATTTATTGGGTGAAGTAGGAATTATATTTCAAGTAGTGCTGCATTATGGTTGCAACAAATAATCATTGAGAATAACCTGATATTTTCTGCCATTTTTTTTCCATTCTCCAAATACTTGTGACAATTCCGTTCATGACAGCTGAAGCAGAAAGAAGTTTCTCAACATTGAAGAGAATTAAAACCTTTTTAGAAGTTCGATCAATGAAAAATGACTTACGACGCTATCTGTAGAAATGAAATTTATTGAAAATTTATAAAATTTCAACGATTCGGTTATCGATCAGTTTGCTGCAAAGAAAGAGAGAAGAATGGATTCCAAATCCAAACAATCTACACAGTAGTGAAAAGTTATGTAATATTACCTTTATTTTAACATGAGTCGCAGACTGCCATGTGTTTTAGACGATAATTTCTCTATTTCAGTGAAGTTTCGTGAAATACTCTCGAAATTCAAATTAAAATTAATGTCATGCATTTGTATTCTGTATTGTATTTTGTCAGTTGCTGTGACATTTGTATTGTATCTTGGACTTGGTGTGACTTACGAAATTTGACAGATTATAGAATCTGTGAAACATGTTCTTTGCAGATAAAGGTTTTTGTCAACAGAGTAAGGTACCTTTTCCGAAGAAATTAATTAAAATAAAATAAATTCGTATTGGAACGAATCCTCAATGTATTTTTTCGCACGACTGATATTGAACATTGTTCTTCTAATATCGAATTTGATTACAAAATGTCAGAACTCCATCACAAGAGATGTAATAATAACACTGCAATACCTGGTTCCGTATAAATTTTGTATGAATATTATTCTTTCACTTGGGGTGGAATAAATATTCCGTGATGCTTTCGAAAACGTATATAATAACTGTATTTCTTCATTCTCCTTGGAGGCAATCTAACTTAATATTATTGACTTGTGTTTTCTGAAAAAAAATATTCATATACTAGGTTAAAATGAAAATCTGATAGTCGTGCTTCCGCAGGCTTGCCAACGGCTTGCCTTCGAAATAGTCCAAAAGCATCGTAGTGGCATCCTCAATTTGCAAGTAGAGTTGCCAAAAACCGCCTGAATTATACTTTGCTATTTTACTGGACATTTTCAGTAAGGTACTGACATCGAGAGCTGAAGACTACAGTTTCTTTCTCGTAATTTGAGAAATTGTCGCTTCTCACTGGATATGTCTCGCCAGAATTTCTGATACACAATCTTCCTCAGACAGAAGCTCGTTAATTCTTCACACTTCAGTTGCCCTCACCATTAGTACTACCCCTATCAACTAATCGCTCCTTGGAGGTCATATCCAAAAAGCATTATAAGTTATCTCTTGTGTAAAGTACTTTGGAATACTATTGTACATATTTTCAGGAATGTCACTCTAAATTTGGTCCAAACCACTCATCATGAGTGTGATTCCGATAAACAATCAGAAAAACAATTTTCCAATAAGCAGATGTATATATTTCCTGTCACAGAGAGCCTTTCCTATAATTGCGATTATTGTGTTTGATATTCCATTTCCTTGTGAAATCATATATAGATTTTCGCAGGATAAAACCAATGTGGATTTTCAAAATCTTTGTTCAACTAATGCTTTTATATTTCCTGTTTCTTCAAATGAAAAAAATAATTTCAATATAACGTTGGTTTTACGGAATTTTTGGCAATCTTTATTCCTATCATCCTGTGGAATTTGGAATAGAATAAATTTCTGTCTACATGAATATGGAGAAATAACTATTTTTATCAACGGAAGTGAATAGCGCTCTTGATATGCAAGAGAAAACTTCTGACAAATTAGAGACCTATAAATTTCTAAATCCATGATATGAAAATGAAAATTCAACAAAGCTCATTGACATACGAAACGAAACGTTAAACTTTTTTTTCAGCTACAACCATGAAGCTGCTCTGGTTTTTATTGTTCTTGATGGAAAAGTATGTGAACTGCTCCGATGAAGATCAATCAGGATTCCTCAAAAAAATTAGCAAACTATCAGAATTGGACGACGCGTTGAATTTCAAAAGTGAGTACCCACTGTGCAATTAGGACCACATCGATTTATAGTTTCTATTTTTATTATTAGCATGCTACATAAAGAATGCTTGTGAGTAGGGAATGCCCTACGCATTTTTGAAACAAAACGCACGATTTTTTTCATTTTGGTGTGAAAGGATTTTGTTATATTGCCGATATTATAGTAGTATTCATTTACAATTTGGCCAGACATTTCTTCTTTTAGGAATGATAATAATAATTGTTATTTCAAATGAATCAACCTGAATATTTTTCACCTTTTGAAATCCTCCAGAAATACTGAATATTATTCAGTGTTAATCTACGTAAATGCCAAAATTTCGGAGATAGGTATAGCTACATTGTATTGAAGTGAGCATAAATATGCTGAAATTTTTTTGATAAATCGAACGAGAAGTTTAAAGATTCAGTTCTCGTTTCATTGAAGGACAACAATTTCTTGATAGGAAATTACCCCTGACAAAGTAATGCACAAGTTTCACGCAGAGGTTCTTCTTCTATTATTTGAAAATTTTTCAATTTTTTTTTTGTATTTCCTTCTTTCCAGAGTCTGGGAGAGAAGACTCTGAAAACTTAAAAAAATCGAAGAGACCTCTCATAATACAGGGTGTTTCCAAAAAAAGGTGATGCCGTCTCTATGATAGATATGAAACTGAAAAAGGATTGGGGTTTATTTAGTGAAAAAATTCCAAACGCCATCCGTATTCAAGATAAGATTAAGATTTTGCCAAAACTTATGGCAACATTGTGATGAAATATTTAACGAATATGTTTTGGAAGCTGATATATCCAATGAATTCGTTTTTATGTCTGACTCTCATAGAGGGCGCCAGTTATACGGTTCGTAGCAAGTAGTATTGAGCATAACTTTTTCAATATTAGATTTATTAAGCAAAATTTTAAGTGAACTTGAACATCATTAAATTCTACACAAAAAAGGTAGTTTCGATAAAACTCGATAATGTGTACCTGTTTCGGAATATTTTGATTTGAAAATTATGAAGTAATAACCGATGCTGGTAAAAAGTATTGATAAAGTTATTAATTACTATTATTATTGAAGGGTAAGAACGATGGAGATCCACCGCTTTTTGTTAGGAGGTGTCATAACTGGTTGAGTAACCATTTTCCAAATCGATGCATTGGTAGAGGTGCAGAAGATCCTTTTCATTGGCCTCCTCGGTCATGCGATTTTAATCCATTGGATTATACAGTTTGGTCGTATCTTGAAGAAAAAGTTTATACTGTAGAGGTAAATTCACCTCAAGAATTGAAGAACAGAATTCAAAGTCACTCCAATGAAATGAACTCGAGAATGAACTCATAGCTCAGTCCCACCCGTTCTGAAGATAGATGGATTCTTTAGAAAAAAGGATAGACTTTTGTGTTCGTGAAAACGGAGAACATTTTGAACACCTAAACAAATTGAAATCTATTTCATATAATCAGCCTTTTTTTGAATGATCGTCTTTTGATTTTTTTTAATTAACACATTCATCATTGCTTCATAGCAGCATCGGTTAATTACTACATAATTTTCAAATCAATATAAACTGCTCCACAAGAGTAAAGGATATCGTATTCAATCGTTTTGAAAAGTATGTAATCTTCGGGAAAATCGCTGTAAAATCATTTCTCTATTTCAGTATCGTAATGAGTTCATTACAGTACTAAAAGTAGAGCTGTAATGAAACTCATTACAGCATTGTTTTCAGTTATATTTTTCGTTTTGTGGTTGTCAGTACTGAACTCCGATCCACTCAATTCTCGAATCAAATCAATTCAAATTCCGTTATCTGTCAAATTTCGTAAGTCACACCAACTGCCAAGATGAAATATAAAAGTCACTAACCTGAATTTTCATTTGAATTTCGAGAATATTTCACAAAAATTGACAGAAATAGAGAAAATACCGTCTAATACTCGTTGCAGAAGGCATTTCCAACACTCATGCTATCGAAAACTCGCTCCTTCGTCGCTCGTTTTCGAACTTCGCATTCGTGTTGGAATAGGAGCTCATTCTGCAACTTGTTTTAGAATATACTATTAAATCTCGATAAAAACTTGAATCGATCTAATAAAAATCAGTATGAGACATTTCGTCAATCTGGTCGCCTTTTTCTGAAGTTTGGTTCTTTGCATATGCTTCATGAATGTTCTTATTTTGAAATGGAGTCAGTTTATGAACGGCTTCGATTCGAAACGAGTTTTCTGAAAATGCCAAGACTTAAATTAACAAACGCTGAGGCTAATAGGGTTATCGGGATGCTACAGGGTGGCCTAACTCAGGTTGTTGTAACGGAAAGGCTCCAAGTCAGCCAAAGTGTGATTCTCGACTTTGGAATAGGTTCAGGGAGACAGGTTCCATCTGAAAAATTAAGGTTTGGTGGGCGACGAAAAGCAACACCTGCTCAGGATCGGTTCATCACCGTTTCGGCGAGAAGAAAGTATACATCTACGTGTAGAATGCAACGGAATACTCTTCAAAATGCAGATGGGTTCCAAGTTTCCATCGAAACGACGTTCGAAAGAGGTCAATCTAGGTTCAAGACGTCCATTAAGAGGAATTCCATTAACACGTGACCATAAGCGTTACAGACTGGAATGGGCAAGGCAACATATCAATTGGAACGATCAATGGTATAGTGTCCTTTTCACTGATGAATCCAGATATGGACTATTTTCAGATTCTCGAAGAATAAGGGTATGGACAATCCCATGCATATCCCGTAATCGTTGCTATGTCCAAGAAGTCCATCCATTCCGAGGGGGAAGTGTTATGGTATGGGCCGGGATATGTTTCAACGGACGCGCAGATCTACACATTTGTCCTGGGACTATTACCGCCTTACACTATAGGGAGCATATCATTGGCAATGTTTTGCCAAATTTTCACGCTGCTATTGTTGAAACTTTTCAATTTCTAGACTTTAACGCTAGACCGCACCGCGCAGCCATAGTTTGTTGAGAATGCGCGAGAGGAGCTTGGTATTCCACATTTACCAATACCTCCGCACTCACCAGATTTGAATTGCATAGAACATGCATGGGATATGCTCCAAAGAAGATTAGATAATCATCAACCAACCCCAGAATCCTTAAACGATCTGAGAGAGCTTCTGTCCTTTTTATGGAACCAAATTCCTCAAGAAATGTTCAACAACCTCGTGTGCAGTATGCAAAGAAGATGTCAACATGTTATTGATGCCATACATTGTATTGATAGTCTGGTTAGTTATTTTCTCGATTTTTTTTAACCATCCTGTATACGCTGCAGACCAACAGGCTAAAAGTAATTTTATTTCCTGCAACTTGAAATCATATTAATATGAATTTTCATCACAAAATCTCATTTAAACTATATTTTTTTGCAATTTAAGTCAATACCCCTAACTCATGTGTAGCAGTTTATTTCGAAAACGGTATACAGTATCGAGTTTTATTAAGAGTACCTTCTTGGTATGAAATTTGATGGTGCTTGAGTTCATTTGAAATTTTGCCTAATGAATCTAATATTAATAAAGTTATGGTCAATACTACTTATTACAAACCGACTAACTAGCGCCATCTACATAAGTCAGACATAAAAATAAATTCATTGGATGTATCAGCTTCCATATTCGTATGAAATTTCATCACGATGTTGCCAGTAGTTTCGGCAAAAAAGTAAAGAATGTGTTAATTTTTTTCTTCAGCGCCCTCTATTTTGAATACGAAAATTGTTTACTGGAAAAACCTCATTATTTTTCAGTTTTTGATCTGTCCTAGAGACGGGATCACCTTTCTTTGAAATACCATGTATATTCCAATCGATATCTTAACGACTCTAATGAAGCATTGCCTTCTAAAATGTATTATTTTAACTTCAACGGACAGAATTTAAATTTAGTCCTAAATTCGAAATCTCGGTCAAATAATTTAAAAAATGATACATATGAAAGAACAAAGTGCATCATTTTTCCGGAAATTAAATTAAATAAACTACTGTTTCTCTATATATAGTCTGGAACGAGCAAATACCAACAAATTTCGACTTCATAATAGTCGGATCAGGATCTGCGGGTTCAGTAATTGCAAACAGGTTATCAGAGGTGACAAAATGGAAGATTCTCCTCTTAGAAGTAGGGCGAGAGGCCACTGGCTTCTCAGACATTCCCTTCTTCGCACCAGCCCTTCAATTCACTGATTTAAATTGGGGATACACAATGGAGCAACAGGAAGGAGTAGCTCTAGGTGATAACTCCAATTGCGTTAACTCTCTACAGACCTACATGAAATTATTGTTTTTTCAGGTATGGTCGATCGAAGAATGCCATGGCCAAGAGGAAGAGCATTAGGGGGATCAACGATCATAAATTACATGCTGTATGTACGAGGAAACAAAGAGGACTACAACAGATGGGAGAAAATGGGGAACCCAGGTTGGGGCTATGATGATGTCTTGAAATACTTCGTGAAATCCGAAGATGCTCTCATCGCTCAGAATGACACAGCCTTTCATGGCGTAGGAGGTATCGATCTCCCATCAAAATGATCCCGAATCTGTCGACTAACTGACATATTCTCACAGGTTACCTCTCAGCACAGGACGTACCATACAGAACCCAATCTGCCCATGCATGGGTCAAAGCCAGTCAAGAGTCTGGTTACAAATACGTGGACTATAACGGCAAGCAACAGCTGGGAGTGTCGTATGTCCAGGGTACCACAAAGAATGGAAGAAGATGCAGTGTGGAGAAAGCCTTCCTGAGACCCGTGAAGAACAGACCGAATCTAACAATCCTCACAGGAGCAAGAGCGACACAAATACTCATAAATCCAGAAACGCGAGAGGCTTATGGTGTTAAATATGTGAAGGGAGGTCGAATGTACACTGCTCTTGCAGAAAAGGAGGTTATTTCTTCTGCTGGAACTTTTCACTCTCCTCAACTTTTGATGCTATCGGGTAGGTTGTCTCTCGACACAATAATAAATATAAAATGGCACTAAGTTGGTTAAACATGAATAGTATAAGGAGTAAATGATATTCTATTATCTATGTTTTACCAACAGAAAATTTCAACAGCTCCTTTTGGGCAGATTCTTTATCAGTTAGTATATGTCTCCACGTTTTCCACAGGTATCGGCCCGAAGAAGCATCTAGACGAGCTTGGCATATCCACCATTCAAGATCTTCCCGTTGGACAAAAAATGTACGACCACTTGACATTCTTAGGACTTCTTTTCAGCGTGAACGAATCCATAACGGTAAAACCTGAGGAAATATTCTCGTTAGGGTCATTTTTTGAATGGAAATTCGGAAGGGGACCATTCACTGATCTCGGAGGTGTTGAATCGTTCACCTATATCAAAGTTAAAGATGAGGAACCGAAGGATTTACCAGACATCGAGCTTCTTTTCATCGGCCTCGGCCTTCATACTGACGGTGGTGTTTTAATAAGAAAATCGTTCGGAATAACTGACGAAAGTTTCAATGCCTACTGGAAGCCTCTGATCGGAAAACCTGGATTTCAGGTCTTCCCAATGTTGTTGCACCCCAAATCGTACGGATATCTGAAGCTCACTTCGAAGGATCCGATGAAAGATCCAAAATTCTTCGGAAACTACTTCACAGATCCAAATGACGAAGACATGAAAACCTTCATAGCTTCTATTCGAGAGATTCAGAGGATTGTTAACAGTCCGGCCTTGCAGAAATACAACGCGAAGTTGGTTCCTTGGTCCATAAAAGGCTGCGAAAACCTGGAATGGGATTCGGATGATTATTGGAGATGTGGTTTACGCCATTTGGCAGCAACTCTCCACCATCAGGTTTCCACGTGCAAGATGGGTCCTAAAGAGGATCCTGAAGCAGTGGTGAACCACGAGTTGAAGGTTCATGGAATAAAGAAGTTGAGGGTGGCAGATTGCAGTGTGATTCCGCTTCCATTAGCGGCTCATATGAACGCACCTTCTGTCATGATTGGAGAAAAGGCTTCGGAAATGATCAAGGAAGAATGGAAAGAAAAATAAGATTAGGTTAGATGTGAAAAAAACTTTTTAACTGTGAGGTTTTTACGTATGTAGTGGCAGTATATTGAAGTAAATCATTTTTCAGCTTCGTGTAGACAAGAGATCTCATTAAAATAAAAATAAGATAAACTGGTAAAATTGCTAATTATTTTGTTGACATCATCCGCGAAAATAATGTGATTTTCGGAAATCTTTTCGAAGCATTGATAGGCTTCATAAATTTGAAATTTGGGGGACTTCAAAACATCTTCCGATTTTAGTGATTTGCGAATTCTTTCGAAGGTGGGTTCAATTTATAATGTACAGCATGATTGTTCATATTTTACTCAATAGCTATCTTAGTTAATATTGGTTGTACAAAAACGTTTGAATGGGAAATTTGAAGTATTTTTATGGGCATTCAGAATTCAGTTCTAAGAAATTCATGAAGGCAAATTTGTGGTAAACTATTGTTTTTCAAATGGTACACCCCGTATTTCATTTTCCTTATCGATAGAGCTCTTTCTTCTCATTTCAAATATATATACTTTATTGAGGTTCATTCCGGCAGTTTCTGAAAAATATAGATATTTTCTTCGAAATCTAAGGCGTGTGGGATAACGATGCGATTTCTTTATATCAAAGGAAGCGTGGATAATTAAACAACTGATATTTATTTTATTCATTTATTAACTAAAAGTTGAATGAAGTGTTCAAATGATCCCCGTTTATCTTTTAACTTAGTTTTTAAGGGTTTTCCCCACCATTTATGGAATATATTGAGGTTTTCGATTATTTCTTCCTCTATTCTGAATTTAATCTTCTCAACATTTTGCGGAGGTGTCAAATAGACTTTATATTCCAAAAATCCCCATAAAAAATTGTCCAAGTAGGTTAAGTAGGGGCTGTCAGGGGGCCATAGAATAGAACTTTGATATAAAGAAATCACGGCATATTTGAGTGGCGTTACACAGCTGCCTTAGATTTAGACAAAAAACCCTATATTTTTCAGACACTGCCGAAATTAACCTCAATGAAGTATACATATTTGAAATCAGAACAGAGAGCTCTACCGATAAGGAAAATAAAATACAGGTTGTACCATTTAAAAAATAATAGTTCACAACAAATTTCTAGGTTAACGATCCTTTTGTGAACTTCTTAGTGCTGTATTATGAATGCCCATAAAAAATACTCCAACTTTGCCCGATTGAACGTTTTTGTGCGGCAAATAACTGAGATAGCTTTTGAGTAAAGTATAAACAAACACCCTGTACACTGTGTCCCAAATTGGTTGAGACTGCACTGTATCTCAGCTATTATTGAAGATAGAGACATGCGGTTTTCGCTACTCCGTGTCATTTTTTTGTGAATTTTTTGAATCAATAAACAGAAATATTCCAACTACCTTCGTTCCTGGAATACAGGGCGAAAACGAAAAATGTGCACATTTTAAGATGTTATTATTTCTCGAGCCCTATATAGGATAGAAAAAAAAATGAAAACTGCTTATAATAGCAGATATTTTCACGTACAAGTCAGTGGGGTAGCAGAACATTTTTTCAGAGCGCTGTTCTTGAGATTGAGCACAAACGTGGTTTTCATCAAATGTGTACATGGAAACTGTGCAATACTGTTACCAGATCACCCACGAATTTTCATTAAATTGTGGTTCGAAACATAGTCTTGGAAGCCCCTTTACAACGGTGAATGAAGAAAGTAATCTTGTTGAACCATTTTCGCCAAAAATCAATTTATTAATTAAAATTTTTGTGACAGCCTGAAATTTAGACGAATTACGCCAACGAATAACTGTGAATGAGTGTCGTCAAATAACTCCAATTATTCTGAACCATGTTAGAGACGGTTTTCAGTCAAGATTATATTAGGGAAGTCAATGAAGGAAAATTTGAAAATTTGATTCGAAAACGCAGATCTAATTTTTTTATTGTAGGCATGATGAAACAATTGAATTTTTTCAAAAAATTGGCTTATATGTTGTAAAAATAACCAAAATATTCAAGTTGACTCATCTGAGCTTTTGCTAAAATGGTTCATTGATATAACTCTCTTTATGCTCCGTTGTAAAGAGGCTTTCAAGATCTTCAAAACGAAGTTTTACTCAACCGCTCTCCCCTATTCAATTTTGGGAGGTTGAAGCGCACCCTCTTAGGGGGTTGCTCATCCAAGCCCCAAATATGCCTCGAAATATGTCCCCCAGACAATATCATTCGACATGTATCAGGAAATTATTCCAATCTATGTGGGATAACAAATATACGGGGTGGCTCATCTGGTAACAAACACCCTGTATGAATACTCAGTATCTCTAGTTGCATGACTTGTGACTAATATTCAGAAAAGTTTTAGTTCCGTTGTCACTATTTTTTGCACGTGATCATCATGATGATACTATTGAAATTGTCATCAATAAGGATATCTATCTGATGATGTGATAATATACTGGATGAAACATTCGAAATGAAAAATTGTTTCCTGTTGCGGATTCAAAAGTAGGTTGCCGATATCTAATAATGTCCTAGAGATGTCATTGTCGAAGCACCACACGAAGATTTTCAGCAAAAAATTTAGACAAGTAAGTATTTCATATTGGTAAAAATAATAAGTGTCTAATAGGCCATATTGGTGAGTCACTCTGCATAGTGAGCGTTTAACTCCTACCTTATTTCGCAGGAAATTTTCAACATCCTTTACCTAGAACAGAAAGAAATATTATTGAGTATTTTTCATGACTGATATAAAATCGTGACATTTCATTATATCCTTGTCTCTTCATAAATATAACTACTTTATCGAGGTTGGAAAAGACCATTTATTTCCACAGATATGTCGATGTAACTCATGTAAAGTCCGTCATTTCAATTACTTTCAGTCACGATACACCGTACGCGTCACAAATTGCTAGATTTTATCCGAAGAATACTCAAGAAAGAACGGTCACTTTGTTTATGAATGAATAGTACCAATATCAAATATGAAAAATATTCATTATCATGAATCCACGAACGTTTTTCAGCTAATTTTCTGAGTTTTTTTCTCAATGCTATGGCATTTTCTAAGACCATTTTCAGGTTATCTGTCTTCTTCGGCAAGAAGAAATTTTCTAGTAGAGGATTCTTGCTTTTTCTGCAAAACTCTTCAGTAGTGCATTCCTGGTATTTCAAGAACAAGTATTGAATTTTTGTTTACTTGGGGAATTTTTTGATCTCCAGCAACATTTTCTCACCTGCTCCTTCGATTTTTCTCAAAAATGGTTGTGGATCTTAAAATTCTCTACAAAAATTGTTCTCATGATTTTTCTCATAAGAATAACGATTCCTGAGATATCGCAATTCTAACAGTCACTTTGTAAATGATATGAACATAAGCCACTAATAATTCTAAAAATGAGATTTGACTGACTGCTCTAAAATATTTACAAAATAGCTATTTATGATTTAAGTGCAGAAGACATTCATATTTTTACACGAGTGCAAAATTCAAAAACGAGCCACGAAGTAGCGAGTTTTTGAATGAACGAGTGTTAGAATGAGCCTTCTGTACTTATTTTCCTTCTGTCTTCTTTTCTTCCCTCGTTTCTTCCCTTCTGTCTTATTTTCTCTAATTCGCTGAATTTTCATCGAAATTAATGAAATATTGCTTTAAATATCGTTAAGTGACTTTCGCATTGAAATATATTGATTGAAAGAACTATTTTCTGTCTCATAAATTCAACAGATGTTAAATAAATCTGCGAAAGGAGGCCAACATGTCCTCACTGAATATCACTGAAAACAGTGTAAGAATGAAATATTCTAACATTATTTTGTTTAACGAGATGTGGCAGAATGAACGAATTCGAAACATAATAAGAGATATTGATTTAACATCTCCAACAATAATTACGGAAGAAATTCACTTTCTTCTCGCGGTTTATGAAGCTCCAAATAAAAATAAAAGCATCGATAAATATCGATACTTAACTTTTGTAAAAAAAAAGCGAAACAAGAAACAAGTACAACTATCATGTCTTCCCCAAATATCGGCATTTGCCATTCAACACTTCGAGTATACTATAAAATTGAAAGTTCGAACATGAATAGGCAATTTAAAGAACCCAGAAGACTGGTGTTGGAAATATATATATATATATATATATTCTTATGAAAAAGAGAGCTAAAATAATACAATAAATGTTGAAACAAAAAGTACCTAAGCTGAGGTAAAAAAAGAACGGGGTATCATATCATTCTTGAAAGACATCAGTGTGATAATTTTCATGTTATCCGTCGATGGGCTCGGATAAACAGATTCTTCCCAAAACGACTCGCAATTCTTAATCTGAAATGAAAAAAGACAAAAGCAGAAAAGAAACTGATTATTCAGAATAAATCAAATGCATTTGCTACTTTGAAAAACATCAACATTCAGATTTCTTGGCCAAATAATGTTCGGAGGTTTATAAATATTTATGACAAAAATGTCACAAAATTTGAAATAAATGAAAAAAACTCCATCAATTTCCCCTTTCCGAATCTGTTGGAAATTACGAACTGATAATTTTTCAACAAAACAAGCTAAACTTGTAAAAAATCAAATTAATACATAACTTTCAACTGTCCTCCTTCACGAGGATTTTTTTCTGTTGCCGTGTGGGTTTCTTGCAGAAGAATCACTTCGATACCATGTTCATCAGCCAATTTGGAGACGTAATCACATTTGTCCTTCGAAATTCCTTCGATATTCCAATTCAAAATCCACAAATTCTAGCTCTCTGGTCGTGAGGGTTTTTTCAAACCGGATACGACCTTCCAGGTGATGATTTTTCGGCACTTCAGATGCTTGAAGACCGCTACAGGACCCCAATGAAAGGCAATCATCTCCCATAGATAAACCAAACATGTTATAACACAAGAAAACAGAATATTGACAGTCCGAGTCAAAGTTAACTCCCATCTGCTCCAGAAAAACTCCTCAACACTAGTTTTTGCAATTGCATGGTTGTTGTGCCAAATGTTGCTGTAGAAAAGTCGGATTGTTGTGTTCATCACCGTGTACCAATTGCCAAGGTCTAGCTCAAATGTCCAGTTGAGTATAATAGAGAAAGATTCCTGCGATTTTTATGAAAAGACCAATGACTCAGCCACATTCGAAAAATTCATGAACTGGATTAACTGGAAGGTAAAATCAAAGAAGACATTACTGTTTGAGTAGATTTTCAACAGTATGAATCTGATTGAAATATTGGAATGAATCAAAACGATAATTAACTAAAAAATCAATAGCAGTAGGTGACAATAATCAATAACGAGATAATATCTATATTTTGACGGATATTATTCCCAAATTGTCATGAGACTTAGTGGAGTAGCCCTATAGGGAAAACCACTGTAAAAAAACGACACCAGTAAGTACATTACCTCACAGGTGGCGTGAAAATGTGTGCATATCATGTACAATGGGACTCTTTGAGTCGCATAATTCCAGGAACGGTGACTCTTCAGAAAAAATTATCGGCATTATTTATGTAGAGAATTTTAAGACCCACATCTGTTGTTTGAGTTTTTTTTTTTCGATAAAACTCTCCGTTCTTGAGAAAAATCCAAAAAACGTCGCAAACATAAGATCGAAGGGGACTCTTGAAAAGAGACTTGTCTACTTTTCTCAAATACTCAAATATCGAATAACATTTTGCAGTTCATTATGACAAGTTGCTAAATATTCTAATCGCCATCGTATCATTCGAGCAATTCTGGCAAACTTCGTCAAGAATGCGTGAAGTATCACATTTTTAGGAAACTACAAATAAACAATAACTGCAAATATCTAACGTTCAGGAAGACTATCCCATAAGATGATATCTCTCACGAGTCGACAATAACTAATTAACCTTCTTCTGCGAAAAACCAGCAACAGGTTTTTCCAATAAACCGACGAAGATCTGAAGGAATTAAAAGGTGAGAGTCCCATCTTCCTCAACACATATCCAGTTGATCTTGACCGGTGATGTTGTTTACGTTGGGTTCTTCTTTAATAGTCCTTTTATTGGATTCGGCATTATCAGTCAGACATGATGAATCTCCCTTTGAAGCGGTAGAGAAATACATAAAAGAATATGAAGATGGGATTGATCAGATCAAGCGTTCTTCTGGAAGATACGCACGGCATGAAGAATATGGGGTGTATGACAGGTCGAAGTTCAACGAAACTGAGGTTATAGCTGGTGAGTACAACATTCCTTATCAGAATTCAAACTCGCCTGAATAACGTATGACGATGACTCATGTTACACCCACCTTATATACGATTCCAGGGAAATATGTCTAGCATATTTCCCTCCTGTGCAGAAATATTGATTGTAACAATTTTTTCATATATTTTTACACTATTTCATTACCTGGACTCGAGTCTGCAACAATTCAAATTGAATTGGATGGTATATAAGGTAAAACTGAAAGTTGCACTTTGCTCTTAACTGCTGTACACCCTGTCGAGGTAATTAATGACTGAATGAGGTGTCCCCATATGAGTTTTTTAAGCCTGATCTTCCCTCAACATTTTCATAAATACAGCTAATTTCTGAACGGTTTTTCAAACGGAAACATTTACGAAACATAGTTTTCAAGTATTATCTGTTATGTTCTCATAATGATTCACAAACTTTTTGAAGTATAAGTATTCGATATACATGATTTATCGGAATTAACAACAAATTCGATCCAGAACTTGCAGAACATGAGAAGCTCTATTTTCGTTCCATTTTCAAATTCATGTGACAAAAAGACGAAAAAATTTTCAAAAAGTGAAGAAATAGCCGTTGAAAAGGGAATTTATTCAGGTTCTCGAAACCCATAATTAACCTTCTGTGTGATTATTGGTTGCTGAGATATCAATAGTCAAAGACAAACGGATCCTTTTTTTAAGGCAAATCCCAACCAATGTGTTCCAATGCATCTGCGATCTGCGTCCACCACATAGCCCAGTCAATAAAGCCTCTGAATCGCAAGTAATTAGCAACAGCGTAATTTTTTGATATGTTGTTGGGGACGGTAAAACATGAAGGTATAAAATTTTTCTACCCTCTGGGGTGAACGCTAAGGGTTAAAAGGGGTGAAAAAGTTTTCTGTTCATAACTTCGGGAAAAAAATTGTTCGAGGGTAGAAATTTTGAAGGATGGTGTAATAAATAATTATCAATCTTGTATAAAATTTTCCACCTTTTTTGTTCGATGCAAAATTTTTTATTAATGAAAAAGTACAATTTTTGAAATAACACTGGTAAAAAAATTCTGACAAGGTGGGAAACTTAATACGAAGTGGTTTATAATAGGATCATTCAGTTTCTGAAGTTTCCACCTTTTTTGACCAGTGGAAAAGTTGAAAGCAGCCACGAGATTGCCTCGGTGCCTATCGAGGCGTTCGGCGCGCGATCAGGGGATCGCGATGAAGACTCAGGTACAGAAATGGCATGGAGAACCCGAAAATTTCGCTCGAGCGGGATTGAATAAATACTCAGTCTCTGCGCCATTCTCAATCATTTGAAGGAATAAATATCGAGTGGATCAATATGATTCAGGGAATATTTCAGTGAATATACAAAAATACATACTCATTTTTCTTTCAAGTATCAAATTAAACGTATTGAGAAATTGCGTTTTGTACGCATTTTTTTTTCAGTAGGCTATATGAAAATATTCAAACACTGGATTCATCATACAAAAATTTGAAGAAAATATTACATATGAAAAAAATAACTTTTATTTCAGTTTTGACAACATATCAACAAGTGTTTTTTAAGAAAAAGAATAAAACGGTAAACAAAAAAAAATCTTTGCCTTTACGGAGGCCAACACCGAAAACATTTTTGAAACATAGATTAATTCAAAATAGTAATCATCGAAATGAATACCATCTTCTATTCCCAGGCTCAGAGATCTTTTATCATGAGGTTGGAGAAATGATATTAGATTTTGTCAGTGAGATGAGCGATATACCGGTTTCGGCCTTGTTTGGCCTCATCAGTATCGCATACATCTCAGAGACAAAATCTTCATAAAAAACTTCGATATTTAAAGCAATCGGGTGCGATGTACTGAGCAGAAATTACACAGCAGTGACATCCAATTGCGTCAAACTCAAGTTTCATATCTCCAATGACATGCGAAAAAAGAACTCTGTACATCCTCTTTCACTCAATGATGGAAACGCCCAATTTTATTCGCGACCGTGAAGCGAAGTGTTTTTTAAGAAAAGAGGATGTACAGAGTTCTTTTTTCGCATGTCATTGGAGATATGAAACTTCAGTTTGACGCAATTGGATGTCACATGCTGTGTAATTTCTGCTCAGTAAATCGCACCCGATTGCTTTAAATATAGAAGTTTTTTATGAAGATTTTGTCTCGGAGATGTATGCGATACTGATGACGCCAAACAAGGCCGAAACCGGTATATCGCTCATCTGTGACAAAATCTAATATCATTTCTCCAACCTCATGATAAAAGATCTCTGAGCCTGGGAATTGGTATTCATTTCGATGATTACTATTTTGAATTGATCTATGTTTCAAAAATGTTTCTATGTTACATAACAGGCGACTTCGAGAGGGCGTATACGAGCGGCTACAAGATTCGCCACTCGATCCGCCTGAAATGGGATCTGTAGGGTGTGTAGCGCGAGTACTCTCAAAGCGGTTATTCTATTTAAGTAGTAAAATCCTTTCCGCGTAGAGAAATTCGTTGTATATGGATCATCCTCAAGAATAACTTTAATGAAATTAATTTCATTTTTTTTTTCAGATGTAGATGAAATGATCCCTATCATAAAGTTTTTTCTTAATACCTGTTTTAACTCTGATTTGATATCGATTGGTGTGTTTTCTGAACAGACTTGTCTATCATATGAATGAAATCCAAGGAAATCTTGATATCGAATTTTGTGTGATGAAAAGTCTGTGGTGCAATGCCAAAAGACTTGGTGACGTTATGTTTATGTCGATGATGTTTTCGTAATTTGACACATGACAAAGAATAATCAAGTGTGTTCAGAAAAGAGACACTCAACAATCGATTTCTAAATTTATATTCTGATGAGTCAAATGAGTGTTGAAACAGATTTTATAAAAAAAAAATAAACGAAATTCTTGAGGAAAATCAATATCCAACGAATTGCATTCCAAAAACTATTTAAAATTAAGCGAGTATATCAGGGACAAACAAGAAACCGTCGAGAATAAACGATTTCATTATATTTGATTTCTCATGTTTATAAATTTGCAGAAAAAATTCAAATAATTGGTTCTTAAATCAATATGTGAATCGTTTTCAAAACACGAAATTTGAATAACATAAAAAATAGAGATATTGGTGGATCGCGATCATGTGACTTCCAATACCGGCGATCACATGATGAATTGGAATAACACGAAAAATCTAATGATAGAACCTGACAGTAATGAAAAAAAAGTCTGATTGGATATCGTTGGGTGAAACTGATAATCTTTTCAATTGTTCGGTGGGTGTGGATCGTATTCGGAATGTTTTGTTAAAAATGGACTGATTTCAGGGAATTTTGAATTGAAGTAGCAATGTCACCATCAGAGTAATTAATAATTATCTATGGTCATCATGTATTGACAAATGTCAATTGAGAAATCAAAAATTCTTAAGATTCCGTAAAGCTCATGTTGAGAAATTGTCTGAAGAGGGAGTCTGACATAAACTACGAAACATCACAAAGCTTAAAAGTTCGAAGTTTTATCGTTTCTCGAAGACATTGAGAAAGGTTCTTTGCTCCTTCTCATAGTAATTGAAGAATCGCTCAGGATATTATTCGAATTATTGATTATGGAGATGTTTGAATTCTCCCAACGATTTTCTGGATGTGAAAATTGGGTGCATCCAATAACGTCAGAACCTCTGTGTTTCTGTCGTCTTTTGACTAAATAACTTGACTCTAGAATGTAGAAGTCCTCCGGATTCATAGCATATTGCACTCAATGCTGAAAGAATACGAACGTGGTCGTTTTCGAAGACAAACTATGGTCTTTGTATCGGGAAATCGGTTATATCACTGGATAGAACGCAAGAAGCCGCTGCCAGAGGACGAACCCTGTAGCTCCTTGCCGCCTGTGTTGTAGCAGCTACAAACGCTCGTTTCGCGTGTGCGCGAAGCCGCTTGAATACGCTTCCAGTGGACGACCGGGCTAACTTCAGCAATTTAGGCAGGTCACGCTTGAATAGCTTTCTCAGAGGGTATGAAATTTTCCGGCTAGCTTGATAATTTGTCGTTTTATTATGGTCAAATTACACGAAATGTTTTTAAATTATAGCCTTTGTGTAATTTTGAGAGATGAACTATATTACAGTAAAGTTTCATATGAATCCGTTCTGGAAGTTTTCAAGTGAAAAATGAACCAACATCGATACATACATCATCACAAACTTTCGCATTTTCGAGTATATTATGAGTATGATCGAAGAACTTTTATGGAATCTTGAATATCACGCAAACTTTTCCGAATTTCTGGCGAACCAATTACTCTTCTCAATCAAAATAATCAGAATTATCTTAATCATTCTTTTCGATGTAAGAGGAAAGCAGGTGCCTTAGGACCGCATCATCAATGCTCATTTAACTGTTGGTGACTAGAGAAAACCTGTTTGTAACTGCACATTTTATTTAATTTACTGTCAAAAACATTGCGTCCTAGTTGGGAATAACTTCACATTTAATTTGCAGAATTCCCTACTTCTCGAACTTTTATATTAATATTTCGATACCTAACTGAATGCCTACTCAACATTTTTCAGCTGCCAAAGAGTTCGACTTCATCATAGTAGGCGGGGGTGCAGCAGGGTCTGTACTGGCCAACCGGCTATCAGAAATTCCAGAATGGAAGATCCTTCTTCTAGAAGCCGGTGATGAAGAAGACGACATCACTATGATTCCTAGTAATGTTCATCATTTGCTCAAGACGAAATTCAACTACGGCTACAAAACAACACCACAAACTACTTGGTGTCTCGGTAAGTCCTAATGAATTTTTTTTTTAACATTCTGACTGTGTCTCAATTCAAGGAAGCGAAGATCATAGATGCGTCATAGAAAGTGGCAAGGCTTTGGGAGGTTCAACAGTTATAAATGGCATGATATACACTAGAGGAAATGCGAGAGATTTTGACAAATGGGCAGACCAAGGCAACAAGGGTTGGTGCCATGGAGATGTCCTTCCATACTTCAAGAAAATTGAGGATGTCCATCTCAAACACTTCGACCGGAAATACCACAACATGGGAGGCAACATCCATGTAGAAAATTCGCGGTACAGACAATCTCTCACAGGGTCCATCCTATCAGCTGCCAAAGAACTTCATTTCCCTTTCGTTGACTACAATGGAAAGGACCAGATGGGAATTGGTTTCGCTCAAGGTACCACGAAGCAAGGTAAGAGGTGGAGTGCCGCAAGAGGGTATTTAGAAGAAGCCAAGTATAGGGAGAACTTGGTCATCAAACCAAACAGTAAAGTTTTGAAGATTTTGATCAGTCCACATACTCTGGAAGCTTATGGAGTCCAATATCTGCATGAAGGAGAACTGTGCGCAGCTAAAGCAACCAAAGAGGTCATCATTTCAGCAGGTGAGATACCATCTTCCGAATAGTTCCTTCGTTCCTTTCTGAATTCGAAAATATTCGGAGAAGAATAACGATTTTATGATAAAGTACAAACATACTCAGAAGGCTTAGAGAAACCTAGGGAGGTTTCTCCAGAAATAAACAATCGATGTTCTGGAAATGAAATAATTTTTTTTTCTTCATCTCAACACCAATACATTAGATAAAAGATCTTTCTTTGGCACTCTTTACTTCAGCCAGGATGGGGTAAAATAGAAAAATCAAGAAAGAATCTAATTTTATCAATTATTTATTCACGAAAAATTATAGTTCTGCAACTAACTCGATATTCAATAATCCGTATTACCACCTCTTCTTTAAATTCTCTGCGCAACACGCCTAAGTATCCCATGAACCAAGTCATTAATGGAAATTTCATGGATATCGTTTCATTTTTCATGGAGTGCTAAACTCAATTCCTGAAAAGTTGAAAATGTTTTTTCTTTCATTGGTTCATTTTTTTGCATATGCTTCATGAATGTTCTTATTTTGATGTGGAGCCAGTTTATCAACGGCTTCGATTTGAAACGAGTTTTCTGAAAATGCTAAGACGTGAATTAACAAACATTGAGGCTAATAGGGCTATCAGAATGCTACAGGGTGGCCTAACTCAGGTTGTTGCAGCGGAAAGGCTCCAAGTCAGCCAAACTGTGACATCTCGACTTTGGAATAGGTTCAGGAAGACAGGTTTTGTGTTGGAAAAACCAAGGCTTGGTGGGCGACGAAAATCAACACCTGCTCAGAATCGTTTCATCACTGTTTCGGCGAGAAGAAAGCTTACATCTACTTGTAGAATGCTACGGATTACTCAAAATGAAGATGGGGCCCAAGATTCCATCGAAACCATCAGACGACGTTTGAGAGAGTTGAATCAAGGTTCTAGACCTCCATTAACACGTGACCATAACCGTCAAATGTTTTCAGGAAAAAGAATGAAATGGTAAACAGAAAATTCTTTGCCTTTACGGAGGCTACACCGAAAACATTTTTGAAACATAGATTAATTCAAAATAGTATTCATCGAAATGAATACCATTTTCAATTCCCAGGCTCAGAGATCTTTCATCATGAGGTATATCTCTCATCTCAGTGACATAATCTAAAAACATTTCTCCAACCTCATGATAAAAAATCTCTGAGCCTGGGAATTGAAAAGGGTATCCATTTCGATGATAACTGTTTTGAATTCATTAATGTTTCAAAAATAAGCGTCAAAGACTGGAAAGGGAACATTTCAATTGGAACGATCAATGACGTAGTGTCCTTTTTACTGATGAAATCCAGATATGGACGATTTTCAGATTCTTGAAGAATTAGGTTAGCTACAATCCCACGCATACCCCGTAATTGTCGCTACGTCCAAGAAGTCAATTCATTACGAAGATGTAGTGTTATGGTATAGGCCGGGATATGTTTCAACGAGCGCACAGATCTATACATTTTTTCTGAAAATATGACTGGCTTACACTATAAGGAGCATGTTATGCCAATGTTTTGCCAAATTTTCACGCAGCTCTTGGTAAAACTTTTCAATTTCGAGACGATAACGCTAGACCGCACCGTGCAGCCATAGGTGAGAATGCGCGCGAGAAGCTTGGTATTCCACATTCATCAATACCTCCGCACTCACCAGATTCGAATTGCATAGAATATGCATGGGATATGTTCCAAAGAAGATTAGATAATCATCAACCTACCCCAGAATCTTTGAATGATCTGAGAGAGCTCCTGTCCCGTTCATGGAACCAAATTCCTCGTGTGTAGTATGCAAAGAAGATGTCAAGCTATTATTGATGCTCGTGGAGGCCCATACATTGTATTGATAGTAATAAAATGCTGTAATTCTCTGGGAATCAAATTTCGATATTTTCTCGATTTTTCTTACCCACCCTGTATAAGCAGCAGACCTACTGGTTAAAATTAATTTCATTTTCTGCAACTTAAAATCATATTGATATGAATTTCATCACAAAATCTCGTTTAAATTATATTTTTTTGCAATTCGAGTCAATATCCACAATTCATGTGGAGCAGTTTAGTTTAACTAATTCGAACCTTGAAATTCTTCCAGGAGCCCTACACACCCCTCAAATTCTTCTCCTCTCTGGAATAGGACCATCAGAGGATTTGAGGAAACTCGGAATCGAGGTTCTCTCTGACCGTAAAGTGGGATATAACCTCAAAGACCATCTGGGATTCTCTGGCCTTCGCGTCATATTCAACAAAACATCGGTAGAAGAAGAAAACGAAAAGGAAAACCTTGTCGAGTACCTCAAGGAAGGCAAAGGTCCAATGGCCAAGCTGTTCACCGATCTTGTAGCCTATGTTAAGACAGAGGAATCGAAGGAGAAGGGAAACTACCCTGACATTGAGCTCCTGTTCGTACCCTACACACATAAACCGAAGAAAAAAGAAAATTGGCGCCAAGCATTATCCATAGCTGTGGTCCAGCTACACCCTAAGTCTTCAGGAAAGGTGAAACTTCACAATAAAGACCCTATGGAGCCTCCTGCCATCGACTTGAATCTACTCTCAGATGAAGAGGATCACGATATCAACACCGTCTTGGCTGGTTTGAGGTTAGCTCAAAAATTCGCGAAAACCGCGGCCTTCCAGAAGTTAGGAGCTCACCTCGATGCAGAATGCGCTCCAGAATGTGACAAACAGTTCGATTATGATACGGATGAGTTTTGGAAGTGCGCAATCAGGAATCAAGGAAGGAGCTTGAGGCACGTCACTGGTACTGCTAGGATGGGGCCGGAAGGTGACAAGGATGCTGTGGTAGACAACAAGTTGAACGTGTATGGCGTGGCGAACTTGAGGGTGGTAGATGCTAGCGTGGTTCCTGTTTCCATAAGTGGTCATACAATGGCAGTTTCGTATATGATTGGGGAGAAAGGGGCTGATTTGATAAAGGAATATTGGAGTTGAGATGAATTAAAGTTATATAACTTGATGTGTTCTGTGATTTCAAATATACCTTGGTAGCCTCATAAGAAATCCAACCACAGACCATTTCATGTAAAATATTGCCAAGACGAGGCCGTATTTCTCACATTGTCAAAAAGTTATCAGATCTCATGTAGAGCCAAGCTGCTAACTTTTCACTCTTTAACTTCAGTCCTTATTTTACAAACTCTTTGCCTTGGTCGAAATAAGTGGCTTAGCCAATTCTCTTCCGCCATTTGAGCGTAAGGTAAAAAATTCAATCGCTGTTCATAACTTTTCTGTTATAACAGTGTTTTTATAGTAACGAAACGACCAAGTCACTTATTTTGATCGAAGAATAGAGTTTGTGAAATGAGGAGTTAAGAAGTTGAAGAGTGTAGAGTTAGCAGCTTTGTTCTACATCAGAAAAGATAACTATTCGACAATATGAGAAATACGGCCTAGTCTTGGCAATATTCTACATGAAAATGTTTTTGTTTGGATTTCGGTTCTTTTTGTACATTGCACATGACAAAATGTTTCAATTTTGTTCATTTTCCCCCAATAATGATTAAATAATTATTGCCAGATCTATTTCAAGTCAAACTTATTCACAATCCATGTTCAAATTCAACAAAGTACCTTTACCTACCTAGCTTCAAGCTGCGATCGCGATGTATTTCTATCAAAACCATTGTATAAAGAATCCCATCCTTATGCAATAATCACAACGGAACATTGCACAATGGCAATGGAAACTGTGGTTTAGGTCATTGCAGAAAAATTGTATCTGGTGTAAATACATGAAGAGTTTTACGAGAGCTTTATTTCATCCCCTTATTCAAAATGTGGGGGTGATTCTCAACGGGAATTCTTGAATATTTTTTCTAACATTCCCCGTTTATTTCAATTTTCAGACCACTAGCATCAAAATTGACGGAAGTCTCATACAAACTTAACATCCCCTGGTTCTAAAGGTTGGGGGGTGAAAGTTTCTAGGCTTCGTTGTTTATGTACAGATACTAGCTCAAATACCAAATTTCAACTCCATAGGACATCGGGAAGTACCCTAACAGTTTTAATGATCATCAGTGGGTGAGTTACGAAATCGAGGGTTTTCAGATATCAATAAAATCTTGAGTGTACGAGCTTTGCAAGTTTGATGAGTTCACTACTGGCATTATATCCTGAGGATTTTTTTCATCTGCTAAATTCCAAACTCAAGATATGAGGGCTCAAATATACGACGAAACACTTCGGTAAAAGGTAGGTAGTGCCCCGGCACGGCGCTTCGCTTGGCTTGTCTTGGCACAGATATTGAATATCTATCTATTCCATATTCCTAATATACATAGTTTCATTTCGAATACCTGTGGTGCCTATTTTTCATCAGATAGAGAAAAACTCCTACTTAGTACACTTCGCGCAACAATTAGAGGAACAGAAAAATTCTCAACATTTTTTGGTGATTTTCAACAGGCTGTATCTCAGTGAAAACTGGTCGTATGGAAAATAAGAAAACTCACTTTTGAAGCTAGAAGATCCTTGTTTTCTAATTCATTGGCTAACAATTTTTTGGAGAACTGGTAGCCATGCAATCTTCGGATAAATCAGGAAGAAAAAATTTTCAAAATTTTGCGAATTTTTATTTTTGCTCTACGCGCATGGAAAAATTTCTCGAGCTTGACTGATGCAAAGGTCGCATAGCCTATGCATTCAGCTCTAATTTGCTTTTTACCACTCTCGGATATGACCATTTGTCTTTGAGATATCCAATTTAGAATGCAAAAAAATCCTTTTTCACTCAACTGCAGATATTTCCGGAACTAATGACCGCCTAACGAGCAGACAGGCGGTTTCTTTTTCTGTAAAAAATTTTCTACAAAAATCTGTCTTGGCTTATGAAAAAAAAAATTTTTTCCGCCTGTAAGTTAACGTGAAAAAAGGGAACGAAAATGAGATTTTGCAATTTTTTGTTTAATGGCCTGTATCTTTGTCAATTAGGGTGGCAAAGCTCAGGTTATGGGGACCCCTGAATCGCTAGATCGATCGGTTCAGCGGCGGTTTTCTTGGATCGGTTGATTGAAATTTTGAAAAAATTAAGGGAAAAAGGTTTTTGTTAACTGAACTTATCTTTTTAAAACTGTGTTTTTACCGAATAAGTCGAAAAGTTTTCAAGAAAATTGTCTTTTAATACGTTGTGGCTATGCAGAAAACGGAAAAATTCTGTCGCTCTGAATATCGAGTACCGTGGGCAGCTTGAAGCTATAAACTTTTAATTTATTCAATGAATTTTTCTCTGGGGAAAATGAAGGTTAAAATGTATCCACTACTTCGATGGAGGTGAAGCAGAAATGTTTTTTTGTTTTTTTTTAATTCAAATTATTCATTTTGATGAGAAAGTATGTCATGTGACAACCAGATTAGAAGTTCTTTCAACTATCTTAATAATGGTACAAATTATTGTAGAATATATTTATACAAGGTGAATTTAGGCATGATTATTCGTTTCAGTCTCAATATGAAATACTGATCTAACTTGAACAGAGATTCGTAGAAATTATTTATTATAAATTCATTATTACTGGATGTTCTTTTTTTAAGTTATACTTTCTTCTGTCACTTATGTAGTTCAGTTGATGGTCGAAATGATATGAAACAACTTAACCTCGATGTTAACTTCGCTATTCTTGAGAGAAGATGCACAACTATTGAATACCTAACAATTTCGAATCACTGATTGTCGAAATCTTCGCTACAACAATTAAACACGCCAATTCCGAAAATTTCGCTATATACAGCACACGGTGAAGATGGCGCAACGTTACTCGAGAAAAGTGCGTTGAAATCTCGACGAACAATTAAAACGAAAGAGAGTTACAACCCGATGAACACGGATAACGGAGATAATAACAACCATCGTGCCCTAAAATTGCATCGAATGTTTCCTGAATCGCTGAATGAATCGAATTGAAATCCGCAGTTGCCCCACGGGTGCTCGACCTCGGTTTTTTGGTCTACTCTATATTCGAAATTGGTCTAAGATCCTTGCTGAATTCACAATTCTCACCCGGAGCGGACAATTAACCAGCTCAACACGATATTTCTGCACAAATTGCCGCGATACTAGAGGATTTATGGGAGTGGAACTAAGGGAGGTGGATAGTTCTGGAGGTACTTGGTCTATCATCTGAAGAGGCGAAGTAGTGAAGAATCGGTTCAGATTGAGATGTGCCATTTCAAAAATTGACAATACTGGGGTAAGTAAATAATACTCTGTTCGATCCTGACATGCCTATAATACAAATTTTTAAATTAATACCGCTGACTTGATTCGATATCGAGTGTATTAATAATCTTTATTAGATACCCATGTATTGGTTGTCCATCCTGATAAAATGAGCTGAATCTTCAAGATGTACTTCATTCCTTGTTGCTGCAAACTACTTCATATGTATTTAAATAATGTTCGTCATATTTTAAAATTCAAAAATTCACTTTTAAGAAACCCAGACTGCAACAAACTTATATTTCATTATTACTTTATTTAACTTCTCATTCAACATTGAGTAATAGGCAAAATATGAACCGTCAAGTAATATTATGACGCTTAATATTCAAATGTTAGGGTCTTGAGTCGATTTGATTATTTAAGAATATAAAATTTTTCAAAACAAATCTTTTTTTCATAGCATTTTCTGATCTCGAAAGAAATGTTTTTCTTTCGTCAAAATATTGAATTTGTTATGATTTTTTCAAAATGTTTCAAGTGATTCACCTCCCTTCCTATTTTTGGAATTTGTCATTATTTTCATTTCTTCATTGTCTGAAAATGTTGATATTTCTGATATTGTTCACTATTGACTTTTTGTAATTTAAGTTCGGGTTACTGGAACTCTGATGTTGTGGCCTTGGGTATCATATTTCCTCATTCTTTCAATTAATTTCTCATTATCCCTCTCACACCATCACAGCATCCAGTTATAGCCAAAAATCTAACCTTGCGGTAATATTTCCAATGTTGATATTTAAACATTCGGAATTTGAATCGATTTAATGATTCAAGAATATGAAATATTTTCAAAATAAATACCTTGTTTTAAATACCATTTCCCCATCTCCAAGTCAATGTTTTTTTTTTCATAAAAACGTTGAATTTGTTATGTTTTTCAAGAGATTCACCTCTGTTCCTATTTCTGACATTTTACATTATTATCAGTTCCTTATTATCTGAAAATGTTGATAATTCAGATATTGGTAACTCTTAATTTCTTGTAATGGTTTTTTTCAAAATATTTCCAATGATTCACCTCTGTTACTATTTCGGGAATTTGTGATTATTTTCGAAGAATATTGATATTTTTCATATTGGTTAATCTTGTTTTTTCTTAATGTAATTCGTGAAAAGAATGAATTAATTCATTATTATTAATATCGAATGAAGAAAAAAATTGAATTAAATAATTAAGGAGTACAATGGTGTTTCAGTATGGGTCCCCTGAAAGTTAATTTTAGAATAAAATAAATATCACTAAAATTTTAAAAACCAAGAGAAAATGCCAATCATCTACTTCAAACATAAGAAGGATTGTATCTTCCGAATATTTAGTGATTGACGATTAAATATATTTTGCATTTTGACATCTTTGCAAGAACTCTGCAATATCTAGGTGTAGAATATGAAATTTTTCTAGTGTATTCGTTCAATTGATGATGTATCATTACTATGACACATTACTATGAAACATACGATACTTCGTATGTTTTCACGAGTAATGTCTGTAAGAAATGTAGGTATTTCAATCGTTGTTTAAATTTTTAAGTAGCTCCTGAAAGAATCAAGAAACCTTGACACAATATATACTCACGTACAATATTACTTTTAGGCGATTTCAACTATTCCGAATAAGAGTCACAATGTACATAACCTCCATGTTTCATGAAGTTTTGTCGACATCTTCAGGATAAGATGTATTAATTTCGAAAACGTTTCGGAAAACTCTCCTTCTTCTGGGAAAAATATAGTATATATATATACACGAGAGTTTACAATTGTTGAAATCAAAATTGAGCCTATAAAAGAATACAATGATTGAATAATGTTACATATAATAATTTTACTTCTCAAAATAAAATGTATGTCAGCTAAAATTTTTCGTCATTTATATCGAATTCTTTCAAGATGAGGTTTTGTCTCCTCTATTCTGTTGTGTTGGACTTGTCAGAAGTGGTGAATAAAATTGAATTAGTTGTCTTACGTCTTGTCTATCCTTGATTTTTTTCATAAATATATATCGTCATAGAAACCGCATTATGTCGTTTGTCTGAAAAATCTATTCTTTTTTTTGTGTACCATTCTGGCCAACTTGTTGATTTGCACAACATGCGATAGGTATTCTGTCAGACAATGATTCAACTGAAAAAGTAGTCAACGAAAACTGAAAAAAAATGTTTTCAAAAAGTCGGTTTTTCAAACTCCGATTTATTTGCTCAGCGAGTTAAGCAAAAGCAATCTCCATTTGAATTGAGAAGAAATATAAACAAAGCAACCTACTCAGCATCTTGTTCAAATACCAGCTGCGAAAATTTTCACGGTTATAAAAAAACGATTCCAAACTCGATTATCCAATGTCAATTCATTAAAAAAGCGAGTAATATAACCATAACCGGTATAAATCTTCAATGTCGTTCTTCTAACTGTTGAATAACTCTTTAAAGATTTCATCTGATAGTCCGATCAAGAAGCAAAACCGAAATTTGAGGTGATATATATTAGTTAAATTTAGGGGATCTTCCCAGGCCATTGAGAATCATTGACACGAATAAGGCCATTGACTTCTTGGTTGCAAAATTTGGTATCTGGAAAACCAAGGTGGCCAACCGAAGCAAAACAACGAAATATTGCTGAAGAACGAGTTTTATTTCTCGTAGAAAGACCGAATTTTAGGTTCGCGCGTTTTTCTCTTTCCACACTTAAAAAATAAACTGAGAGATAAAGGTTCTTCGACAATTGGTTACAGCGCATGCAGAAGTGGGTTACTTTAGAGAGTAATGAAGCGATTTTTGAATATTAATATTGCTTTTCGTTTTCTTATATAATATTAAAGTCAACCAACATAAAACAATTCTCTCTGGATAAATTTTGCAAAATAATGTACAATATATGTTTAACTATTGAGTGTTGTTGAAGCAAGTAGGATAAGATTACTTTATTTTTTAAACTCTCAACAGAAGGAAACATAATCATTATTGATTATAAAGTATGTTAATTTAAGAAATTAGCACCCTTGATATCTTGGCCCCCCACTCAGAATAAACAAAACTAAGAAAAAAACTGTAAACTTTGGTTAGTAAGGGGAGATTTTATAAAGTTGCTTCCAATCAATTTATACATATAAACCCTGTGACGGAATGACAGCAAAAACTTATTTTAAAGGTAATTCGATTGTCTTTTCAAAAATTCAATAGACTCGAAATTTTTTGTTAAACTTTCGAGAATAACCATGACTTCGGCCTGGCTGCTTTCCTCTCCAAATATCCTAGATATCAAAACGATGAAGCTCCTCTCCAGAGAAACATTCACTCATCCAAGATATCTTAGATATCAAAAGGATTAGGCTCCGTGTGAGACATTTGGTTCTAGGCATCTCTTTGGCTTCCTGGAGGTGTTCTTCCAGTCGAAGAGGATAGTGATCTCTTCCACATTCTCCTACATTACCAATGTATTTGCGTTCTGTTCTGCTGTTCCCAATACAACAGCTTTCTGCAACATCTTGTAGATATTCCCATCCAATCGGAATTGTGTCAAATTTCCTGAAAATTTCTCTAGGTGCTAGGCCTATAGGAGAAATGACGATAGGGTTGGTTTTTTTATCTGTCAGTTTACACTGTTCTTGAGTTTTTCTTCTAGATCTCTGTATTCGGACCTTTGTATTTGTCGAATATATTTTGATTTTACTGACCCTGAGAGCCTTCACACTCATTTCCAGAGGAAAATTCACTCATCCCAGATATCGTTGATTCCAGATCCAGAAGGATTAAGCTCCGTTGGAGACCTTTCCAGGTCTTCGTTCTCTTGGTGCGGTAGGGTCCAGGCAAATCTTTTGCTTCTTAGTGGTGTCCTACCCGTCGAAGCCGACGGTAATCTTTTCCACGTTTTTTCGGATCACCGATGTGTTTGCGCACTCTTCTTACTGTTCAGAGCAGTCCAGCTTTCAGCATGATCTTGTTGATATTTCCATTCAATTGAAGCTGTGTCAATTATTATCATTTTCAATTTGATTTGCAGAACTTGAGAATGAAATAGGTTAAGCAGATGCATTTGAAGATAAAAATCTGTCACTTGGAATATTTCTTGATCTTTCGAAAGCCTACGATTGTCTTGAGGTCGAGAGAAATTGGAATGTTATGGAATCAGGGGACCAGCACTAGATTGGGTGAGTCCTATTTCGAAAATAGAACACAATTAGTGGAGATATGGAAGAACGGTAACAGAGTGAGATCAAATGAAGAAAAACTGCAACTTGGAGTTCCACAAGGAAGTATAGCAGGACCTCTATTTTTCATCATTTATATGAATGATTTCGGTCTTCAGGTCGCATGGCAAGACGGTCGCATAGCAAATGTGAATTATGTGGATGACACCAATCTTCTAGTAGTGGAGTCACTCTGGCCAGATCTGAGAACCTTGGTTGAGGGAGTGCTAGAAACTGCGGAGAAATGGTTCGCTGGAAACAACATGGCCCTGAATGTAGACAAAACGACTATGATGTTTTTCCACCCACCAAATTCTAAGATGGAAATAACTGGGAATATAACTTTCAACAACTGCAAATACAAAACATCAAAATGCACCAAGTTTCTAGGATTATATATTGATGAGGAACTTGGTTGGTAGCAACACGTGGGATATCTCTGTGACAAGTTGACGCCGTCTTTTTATGCTTTCAGGGTGAAATCCAAATATTTGGATGCAAAAGTCTTGAAATCAGTATACCATGCAACCATAGAGGCGAAACTGAGATTTGGTGTGGTTTTCTATGGTTCCAGAAACATATTGCCCTTGTTCATTATACAGAAGAAAGCAATACGAGTAATGAACAAGTTAACATACAATCAGTCATGCAGAGGTTCTTTCAAGAAATTAGGAATTTTGACACCACAAGCACTGTATATTCAAGAATGTTCACTATTTCTCCATAAACATAGATATCTGTTTGATCAACATCTCAATCTCAAAACTAGATATGCTACAAGATCTTCAACATATAATTTTCCAAAGTGTAGAATATAGATGTCTGAAGTTATTCAATGCACTTCCAATAGAAATCCAACAGATTGATGATCTCAAAGTCTTCAAGAGAAAGATTTTTTCATTACAGTTGAACTTCGAACCATACAGCATGGACATTTGGGGCTGAGGAGCTAATTTTGTTTTCTTCATGACACTATTCCGTTTCTTTTGTTATTTCGCTTGTAGTACTAATTGATTTTGGAATAAAGAGCTGTTATTTTTATTATTATTGTTTCCAAAATAAGAAACAGCATTTTGAAAAACCTTGGGATTGAAAAGTTGTCACTCCAACCCCTTTCCATGTTAGATATAAAGAGTTGCTGTCATCACCATGAACCTTTTCCCCCTACGAACCAAAGGTTACATTTTTCTGATTTCGCATGGTGACTAGAGATAATATTACTGACAACTAATACAGTTACAAATTCGATAGTTACAACAAAAATTTCACAACCCTGAGTTGTGTCTGTTTTTTTACAGCAAATTTCGTCCGTTCTTCGCATACAACCAGGTCTCCAGCGAATGACTCGCATCTGAATCGGTTTTCCCAACTTAATCTGAACCGAGATCTAACAGAAGCATTGAAGAAGACCCGTTCGATTTGTGTCACACACTTATTGACCCCGACAATCGTCGCAGAAGCGTTCAAGTGTGCAGTCTTGAAATGTTGAAGATTCCTCTGATATGTGCGCTCTTGGTCAGCGGTTTCGTGAAGGTTTCGGGGACTCCCTTCGACGATGTGGACGCCTATGTGGATAAGTTCGAGAAGGGCATAGAGGAGTTGTTGACTTTGGGGCCGCAGTATGCGCCCCAAGCGGATTTGGCGGATAGGGGGCAGTACAATCTGACGGAAGTTACTGGAGGTATGTATTCGTATGTTTAAGGGTTATTTGGGTCTTTATATTTTTTTAGTCATTCTTGAGGTTAAGAAATTTCCATCTCAAGGTATCTGGGCAATAACATTTCTACATAATATCACCACATTTTGAATTTCTTTATTTTCGGTGATATAGAGGATGATGCCATCCACAAAATTCAATTCAGAGTTGAAATTTGTAATCAATTCAACCTGAACATCGTTGTAGTGTCGACATTTTCAGTAAGGGTTGATATTTTACATTCGTCCTCCCTCAATATATTTGCCATTCCAAGCTCTTTGAATGAACCGATTAAAAGGAATAAAATGATTTCGTTTCAACAAGATTTTAACGTACAAGATATCATCGATTAGATTAATGACTCCTATCGGTTAATGTTTTTTTTCTTTCAATGTATGATTGTCATGGGCAACCGAACACAGAAGTCTTCAGAAGATATCCGGATAATGTCACAACTAAAACACATACAGTATGCCAAAAAAGTAACGTAACTAGTCAATGACCCTTGTACGAAGAAGAAAAGATCTCGCACCAGTTGATTCATAATTTCAAGATCAATTTCCCAAAATGCTTTATTGAATTTGATATTTCTCACCCTCTACGCCTAGCACCGCTCTACTTTAGTTTTTCAAATGAGAATATAGAATATATTGATTGTGATACATCAAATGAAAGGTAATTTGATTATCATTCAGCGATATGGCTAAAAGCAGTACTGGTTGTGCCGTTTTTCTGTTAAAAAATTAGGAAATAATTTACAATTTGGAATCGGGGAGTACTGCAATCATTGTTTTACTAATTTTTATTGAGTGAAATCCACGAATCCATGGATTTTTCATTTCGAAAGCAGGTTTACCGATGCTCTTCTGACTTTGAAATCTCTCATCCTTGACTCTCCAAACCCCTCTATTTTTTTTCAAATGATAATATATGTGTTGTGCTTATCTATTCAATGTTTTGTTTGCGATTTATTGCGATTAGTTCGCAGCAATTTCAAAGTAAATTTTTATTTTCGTTTACATACCTGAATTGGTCGACGAATGACCTTTGAGGCAATATTTTCATTTTTTCATTTTTTCAATAGAAAAATATTGTTGAGGCTTAGTGGTATAAACCCCAACTTCAAAACTGCATGCATTCATCAAACTACGATAATAGAAATCGGTGAGTAGGAGGATATTTCACAATATTTATTATTTCAAAAATAAGAACCTGACAAAAATAAAAAATTGTTAACCTAACCTATCTTAACCTGACAAAAATAAAAAATTGTTTATTTTTAAATAAAAAATTAGCTTAACAAATCTTATTTTCAGTCACACCGCTTAATGCGCAAACGAATGTCGTTTCATTTGATTTATCACATTTCATAAATTCCTATTTGAAAAAACAGTAGAGGAGTGTGGACTATAAAGGGTGAGAGATTCAAAATTCAAAAAAGCATAGTGGGACCTGCTTTGGAAATTATAAATCCATGATGGATTTTCCTCAATAATAATTGGTAAAAGAATAAGGGTCTGATTGCAGTACTCTCCACTCACATCTTGTGAATTATTCCTTATTTTTCAATAAAAAACGTCAGAACCAAGTCTACTTCAAGCCACATCGCTAATAGTAGGGTAGCCCAAGATGCTAAATTTGGATTTATTCGAGCGTCATAGAGACCTATTGGGTTGCAACGCTTGGATGATAAAAAAAAATGTTATATAATAACTACATTTTCATTGGTGGGGGGAGAACGAGGGGGAGAAGCTATAGGCTTTCAAAAATGTGAAAAAATTTGTTACATGGGCATACTCTAGCGCGTCAGATTAAGATAGCATACATGGCCTACGTACTTCTTGATGAATATAGCTCAATCTGACCATTTGACTGAAGATTTGATTGAAGATGAAAAAAAAATGGAATTCCTCGAACGCTTCAGATTTTCTAGGGGAATGTTAATTGGACCTAAAAAGAGTCTCTCATTCAATAATCTGACGATTTTGATGTAACACAAACCAGCGGAAAGGTTTTGAAGAAAATCGTCATGTTGACATACTCGGGTGCATCAGATTAAGATATATATGGTTCACCTCCATTTCCTAGATGTGCTGTACCTTAATCAACGATTTCATTGAGGAATTCGCTTGTTCTGACGAATTTCAATCATTAGACTTTGACTTTTTTGAAATATAAGACATTTTCGGGTCATCTATGGTCTCGACAGCTGTGGTCATGCATAACACCTCAATTCTCCTTTGTTACGAAGATTTCTCTCTTTTGCCGTGTGGGTCCCTTGAAGACGAATCATCCCACCATCTTCATTGGCTAATTTCGAAACGTATTCTCTGTTTCCTTCAGAATTACTTCAATTTCCAAATTCAAAATTCTTAAATTCTGGCTCTATGATCGAGGGGGTTTTACAAACCCCGAACCCCGATTTTTGGAGACCGCTACAAGACACTATTGAAATGAAATCTTCTCCTAATGATAAACCAAACATCTTATGACACACTAAAAATCGGAATATTTGCGGAACCAAAAATTACGAGATATTCAAAAAATTGTGACATTATACAGATGCACTCGTTGAACTTTCTCGACGAATTCTTGTAACTTCGGCTTGAGCAAATCATCTGATTATATGTTTTTCGTAAAACTCGAATTATTTCCTTCAAAATAAAAAAAAATTCAGCCACGCTCGAGAATGTCCAGACGACGATTTTTTTTTACAACTTTGAAGCCCTCTCCTGTCTTTTCGTCACTCTCAAATTGTCAGATTAGTGGTATATACACTTTTCAGCAAGTAATTAACCCACCCTATCTCAATCTGACGCGCTCGAGTATGTCCGATGATCTATTTTTTTTTTGCTAATGTGATCCTTTATTCTGGACATATATATGGCGCTCATATTTAAAATCCTCGCTTGGACTGCCCTACTATAAATAGGTAATCAAATTACCTTTTCATTTGCAAAATGAAGTAGAGGGGTGAGAAATATCAAACTCAAAAAACATACGATAAATTGCATCTGAAATTAAAAATCAACGGGTGCAAATACTTTCCTTAATAATTCTTCTTACAACAAATAATTACGAGTTTTGTTACATTTTGGACACGCAGTATATTCGATTTAGTTATAGAAAATCAATCGGTTGGCAATGATATGATTTTTATAAGTTTTTGTGACTTAAATAATACTATAAGAACTGATCTTCAAACGCAAATAAATAGAGACGGAATCCCTTCAATCACTTCATTCGAATGTTAATTCTGTTAATTCATCACCTTTTTTTCAGAATTATCATTCTGAGAAATATGTGATTGCTAAGAACTCTATGTAGATCATACAAGGTAACATTGATTTGAAACACAAAAAGTACCAAGCTGAGGTTAGTGTAACGGGAAACCATACAATTCGTTATGTTATGCGTATAATATAAGAGCTCAGGAAAAACCGCAGCCTCCTCGTGTTTAAAGGAAAAATTAACTGAAAAAATGTAAGAACAAAGAATCTTTAGAAATATATTCATGACTCATTTTGTGACTTAAATAATACTATAAGAACTGATCTTCAAACGCAAATAAATAGAGACGGAATCCCTTCAATCACTTCATTCGAACGTTAATTCTGTTAATTCATCACCTTTTTTTCAGAATTATCATTCTGAGAAATATGTGATTGCTAAGAACTCTATGTAGATCATACAAGGTAACATTGATTTGAAACACAAAAAGTACCAAGCTGAGGTTAGTGTAACGGGAAACCATACAATTCGTTATGTTATGCGTATAATATAAGAGCTCAGGAAAAACCGCAGCCTCCTCGTGTTTAAAGAAAAAATTAACTGAAAAAATGTTAGAACAAAGTATCTTTAGAAATATATTCATGTAATTCTTCGATATACAGAAAAAACAGAGCCTTCCCAAGTATAATAGAAATTGTAGCAATGTAGAAAAAACAATTATTCATAATAAATTAAACTGTTTTCAAATTAGCCATCCATTTAAGAAATGCTTTCGGTGTTTAACCTTGATACCACCTTGAAATTCATAAATGGGACAACTATTTATAATGTGTTCTATTGTTTTCTCAACACTCAAAACTAGGGCTCTCAACCGAATTCTATCTGAAAAGCGTGCTGTTGCAACTTCAATGACCTGTTCTAATACGATTCGGAATAGACCATATTCTCCTGGGAAGGTCAAATCTAGCCACTCTAATGGAATGATGAACAATTAGATGTTTGATGAAAAAATTGCATGCATTCCATTCAGATTACCAAATTCTAAATTTCCTTTTCGCTTTTATTAGTATTGATTGAAAAATTTTACCGAAATGGGTTGAGTGACGTCAATCCTGGTATCTTGGAATATAGGAGAGTATGGAAAAGAACTCAATTTCTTCCAGAAGTTGTTGTTCAAAGTTTCAAAATGATAACTATTATTATCCATTATGAATGCTTAATTAATAGGACCATTCGAAATACCCCAAACGTTCTACCAACCCAAGATTATAATTATGTTTAACAACAAAGAGCACGCCAATTGAAATTTTCTCATATATTTTTCCCCTCATTTTTTCAGAAATCGAAGAATACGACTTCATAATCATTGGCGCTGGAGCAGCAGGCGCAGTGGTAGCCAATCGTCTCTCAGAAGTTCCAGAATGGAAAATTCTCCTACTGGAGGCTGGAGGATACGAGGATGAAATCACCAGGATTCCATACTACGCCTTAGATACACTCGGAACAAAATATAACTGGGGATACAAGACCATTCCGCAGAAAAAGTGGTGTTTAGGTGAGTGCCTACATAGAAATATAAAAGGCACTAACATAACTGAAAAATTTCGTGAAAAACAAACGAAAAATATTCTCTGACAAAAAAATTTACACATTGACAGACTTCGTCCAAAAACCATTTAAATATAACATGAAAAATTCATATTGGAAATGATAATAAAGCACAATGACAAAATGGTCGAATAACAAAACAGGTTATCCGCATCAAAATAAGTCATTATAAAAGAAAAGAACCAAATAAGAAAATAGTGTAAACAGAGTCAATCATACTAGAATCCGACCAAATTTGGCATAATATGAGTTGTTCGATAATCAAAGATGTTTACGAATTTTCATTGAAGAATGGGGTAATCAAAATATATTGAAAACTATCATCTGTTCGAATGTAATGACTTCGAAAATAACTTCACTTTGGAATGCGCCTTTTTCTCTCTGATCTCTAATGTCTCAAAAAGTAAATAGCGTTAATCGTCGATACGCTTGAAAGTATCATTTAAAATTTTTCAGTCACTCGCTATTATCTTTGGTGATAAATTCATAGTTTTCGGCAGAAATGAAAAAGCCTCGTATCAGGTTTTATCATCTCTATTAATAAGAAAAAATAATAGATTCACGACACTATGCCACTGGTGTGTGTCACTTTGATAGCTACATATAATTCGTGGTTGAACTTTATCATGATTCTTTAAAAGAAATTCTTCATTTATGATTTTCGCTTTTGAATGAGTTACTGTTGTGTTCATGATTATAATAATATTTTGATTTTATGTTGATTTCCTGTTTTGTGATTCTGCGAATAGGTCAGAATATTTTTCATTCCATTTTCAGGTTACCCATAGATTAATAGATTTTGTCTTTTTTATTTCCGCATTTTCTATTCATTAATGATTCTTATTATGACGAGAGAATAATGCTTGATTCCGCTTAAATTTTTTTCCAATTATCAATTATGATTTTGTATGGCCTCCACTTTAGATGGGTAGCGGCGGAATTATTTCTTACCAATTCTTCCTCCATTTCCATTTCGAATATCTTTTCTTATTGAGAATATATTTAAATTATTTATGAAGAATTTCTCATAAACGACCTCATATTTATTCTGAAACTTCTGAAGTGTTACCAAATCCATGAAATATTGAACGAAATCTTTGACCTAGTGAAATATTCATATTTATGATATGTCGAGTGATGTGTAAAACAAAAACAAGTTGATGAATGGAATATATAACGACGCCGAAAAGAATGAAGCTGTTATCATCAATGCTTTGTTCATGATGACCCTCTAGTGATTATACGCCTATTTAGAGATGAAAGATTCTATTATGGTCGAAGAACAAAGGCAATCATGTCAAGGATCGAAGTATAGATTGTTTCGAGAATTTTGTGAACCATCTTTTATTAGTATAATGAAGCATGAAATTCTAATCAATTGATGTAATTTGATTTTTCTGAAAGAATTCGTGAGTTGTTTGTTGTTTTGAAGTAATTCAAAATCATAACCAGGGCCGTCGAGAAGGTGATAAAAACGTTACAAACATTTTTGTCCTTCAAATAAACTTTACGTTGTCCGATCTACATAAAATTCTCAGTAATTACGTATTTCTCAGAATGTGAATTTACTTCGGGAATGAATCAATATGAAAAGATTTGATGAACGAAAATAATCAACTTTTGCATCCCCTAATTGAATTGATTCGTTATCTAATTATTCACATGAAAAGAAAATGGGATCTGTGTCCAAACATTCATTTTTGCATGGAAGATGAGTTTTGTGTCGTTTTGACATTAACGTCATTTCAATAAAAAAAAAATACTTACAATTCTGATGTGTCCAGTTTCTTATGCCCACCGCTAGAAACTTAGTGAAAGAACACAACAAGATGAGATAATTTCCATTCAAAGTCCCAATAATCAACGAAAAATTGTATTTTCACTATGAAACCTAGAACAGTTCCACTTTCAGATCACGAAATAAATAAACTCGACTAAAATTCTAAGCGCAGGTATATCTAATGTACAAGTATATCGCAACATCACATCGCACCCTATGCGAGATAAAAAAAGTCACATTATTATCTTGCGAAGAAACAGAAGTAAACATTCTTTCTTGCATGAAATTTGCGTCAATAGTGAGTCAGCCAGAAAAGAAGAGGTCCATTTCTGAGTAATACCAAAAGATTCTCAGTTGAAGGAAAGTTATCTCTAGTTTTGTGAATGAATATGATATCGATTGAAATCTATTTTGCGAGATTTCTGAATTTTTTGAACCTAGGAAGGTTGAGAAAACAACATAATAATGTTGTTCAGGACAAGTCTGTGAAACAATAGAAATAAAAAATCTGTCGAAGGTACATTCATGCAAAAATTTGTTAGGAGAAGCTCAGTTTGAAAAAATCGGCATTTTTGCTCATTAACATTCCAGCTTTTACTTAGTTGATCTTCTTCCAGCTCTACTTGAGCTAAATACGCTCCTCTTTCTCACAGGAATTTTAAGTATCCTTCTTATTTGATATGTTCTGTCATTCTTTAAACGATTTTCTCTGTCTGTTCAAGTACTATTTCTTCGGTAGTTTTAATTTTCAGCTCTGCTCTGATCTGTTTTTTGCTGATATACCGTGGGATACCAAGTGCTGTTCGAATTGCTGTGTTTAGTGATCATGGTACTTTAAAGTTCTTTTTTCTTAAAGTCTGCTACCTTATGCGAGATAGGTGCGGCATACGTTATGCTAAGTACGAGCACTGTTTTTATCAATAGGATCTTATTTTCTGATGATAATTTGCTTTCTCGGTTTAGAGGTGGGTATACACATCCGTGTTGTCTTGTTTTTTCTGTTTTCCTCTATTTGTTTGTTGAATTTCAGCTTCTGATCTAGTATGACCCCCATATATTTCGCTTGCTTTATCGTGCGATCTTTTGGCCGTATCTCGTGATGTTTTCTATTTCTTCGATATGTCTTGTTGATACAAATAGTATATTTGGTTCATATTTTTCTGCAATTGTTTTCTCGCGGCTTTATTCATACGACATGAGTAGTATACGACTGCATCATCTACAAATTGTGCTTTGTTGTTTCTTGTTTCTGGTATATTCGTATTTATATTGATAAGTAGCGGACCTAGGACCGATCCTTGTCGTTTATATTATGCCATCAATGTTCACTTCGAACTTTCTTTTCTTCAACTTGGATTGAATGAATTTCATTAGAGTTGACGAAAATTTTTATTTCTTCATTTCACAGATCAATCCTTCCTGTCAAAGGCTTTTTCTTTATCTAAGAATACAGCTCCAGTTTTTGTGAATAGATTCAGTTTTTCTTTTATGTCTTCTGTTAACCGCGCCAGCTCATCTTTTATCGAATTATCTCTTCGAAAACCAAATTGGCGATCGTTTACCTCATCCAAAATCAAACAAGCAAAGGCTCTCATAAAAGTTTCTTCTCTAGATGAAGAAACTAAAAAGAGAATCTGTAAAAGTGAAGCAAGGGCTCCGCGCATATACGGACTTCCGAAAATTCACAAGGATAATGTCCCATTGAGACCAATTGTTAGTACCATTGACTCGCCAACATACGATTTAGCCAAAGTCTTAACGACGATGTTGAGACCTTATGTGGGAAACACGGAAACCTTTGTCAAGGACTCTACTCACTTTGTAGAAAAGCTGCAGAACATCCAGTTGGGACCAAATGACCGACTCGTTAGTTTTGATGTTGTGTCTCTGTTCACATTAGTTCCCATCAGAGAATCGCTAAACTACGTTTCGGAGATATTCCCGAATGACATAGCAAAGCTCTTTGAACTTTGCCTAACATCCAGCTATTTTCAGTGGAAAGGCGAGTTCTATGAACAAATAGACGGTGTCGCCATGGGAAACCCTCTAAGTCCTGCAATTGCGAATTTCTTCATGGAAAAATTCGAACAAAGTGCCATCGAATCGACATCGAAGAAACCATCTACGTGGCTACGTTATGTAGACGATACTTTCGTCATTTGGGGTCACGGAGATGAAGAATTGCAAGCTTTCTTAACCCATCTCAACAGTAGGCACCCAAATATTCAATTCACAATGGAAGTTGAAAAGGATGGTGCACTACCATTTCTAGACGTCTTGGTAACTAGAAAGCCTAATGGGAAACTAGGACACAGGGTTTATAGAAAACCAACCCACACTGACAGATATCTACATAAGGAGTCTAATCATCACCCCAAACAGAAACGAGGAGTTATCAAAACACTCGTAGAAAGAGCCCGACGATTATGCGAGCCGGAATTTCTGGAGGATGAACTTGAACATTTACAGAATGCATTCATCGCCAATGGCTATAATACCAAAGAAATTCAGAGGGCAATAAGAACAAAAACTTCCACCCGTGATGATAACACATCACAAATCACACCTAACGGGAGAGCCATCTTACCATACATCCCCAAGGTCACAGATAGAATTGGAAAAATACTGAAAAGGCACAACATCGAGACCATTTATAAGCCGACACAAAAACTTGGGCAAATGATCAAAACAACCAAAGACAAAGTTGACCCACTTTCACAAGCTGGTATTTACAGAATACCTTGTGACTGCGGCAAAGTCTATATTGGCACAACAAAGCGAAGTATTAACACAAGAATTAAGGAACACGAACGGTGCTGTCGACTGAATCAGACAGAAAAATCCGCACTAGCAGAACATGCGCTAATAGATGGACACAACATAGATTTCTCAAAAGCGGAGATTATTTCCAATATTAGAAGTTACTATCCCAGGCTGAACATGGAAGCAATTGAAATTTATAAACACAAAAATAACATAAATAGAAAAGAGGAGACCCCTTTCTTGCATAGCGCCTGGTTACCGACCTTAGAAAAAACAAAGATCAAGCCGACACGAAGCGGGAGCGATGGGCCAATCAGCATCGCGCACGTAGACGCGCCACTTTTTCCCGCCATAAACTGGCGCGCAGATGACGTTTCCGGTTCGAACGCGCCAGTGTCAGAAATTCAGCGTTCGAGGTACAACCTTAGACCGAGAATCCTCTGAAGATGCCTACCGAAGTTGTAGGCGAAACGTTAGGTGAAATTATTCCTAATAGACCACGGCCAATAAGCCCGGAAGACTCTTTTCATACCAGTATATCCGGTCGTGAAAGCCTTAAACTATTCATTGATCGTTTATAACTTTGTTTTCATCTTTGAACTTTGATAATCTTCTATGGATCAGTTTGTCCATTGCTATACTCAGCGCTGATAATTAACTTGTCGGTCTTCAGTTCTTAGCATGAATAATTAATGAAAACCCGAGAGTTTACTTGATTTCTGCTTTTACATTGCGCAAAAGAATTAACGCACATTCTGATAATTTCAATTTTAATGAAAGTTAACTCTACATTGACTTCATAACTTATTTTTTATGTTCTCTCGGGAAGGTTTCGAACGAAACAAGACACATTAAATGGAAGACAAATTCAGGATTTCACCGAATATTATGTGAAAGAAGAGAAATGAACAATTTTCAAAATACTGAAATGCTGATAAATAATACCCCTTGCGTTAATTACAGCTCGGCAACGACGGTTCATACTCAAAATGAGTGATCTTAAAATGTTCTGATCTAATCCTTCCCAGATTTCTCCGAGTTGGATTCCTAAGTCATTGAGAGTAGCTGGATGATTATCTGAACTTCTCAGCCTTCTTTTGAGGTTGTCCCAAACCTGCTCAATCGGATTGAGATCTGGACTTTTTGCTGACCATTCCATTCAAGAGACTTCAACCTCTTCAAGGTACTCCTGAACGATGCGCGCACGATGAAAATGAAATTTTCACCAATGTATGGGGCAAATGGCACTATATACACTATATGCTCCTTATATACTTATCAGCATTCATAGCTCCATTATCAACGACCACTAGGTCTGTGCGAGCAGTCAAAGATATTCCACCCCATACCATAATCGATCCTCCCCCGAAACCAGTAGTATTCAGGAAATTGCACTGAGCATATCTTTCATGTGGACTTCTGAATACAAGGGAACGTCGATCACAATAGTAGAGGCAGAATCTAGACTCATGTGTGAAGGGAACTCTCTCGCAAAATCCAAACGCGCTCTTCGATGGGCTGGGGTAAGGGCTGGGCCTCTTTCTGAGACACGAGGCCTTGAATCATATTCTCTGATTTCTTATTGTCTGACTAATAATTTGCACCCCAGTTTGCTCAAGCTGATTTTGAGGGAGGCGAGCGGTTGCAAACCGTTGTCTCAAGGAAAAAACTCCCAAGTTACGTTCTTGAATGGCAGTTGTTACTTGTGGTCTACCCTGTCCTGGTCTTCGGACATTCATACCTGTCTCCCTGAATCGCTGGAACATTCTGGACACACTTGTATGGGACACTCCAAACCTTTCTGCAAATCTTGTGTTTGTCCACTCTTCTTCTCGCAAAACTGCCGCTTGGGCACATTCCTCTTGTGTCAAATTGCGTGTTTCGCGTTGCATAGCGATCGAGTGTAAAAAATCAAACGAAAGAAAAACTATTGATCACTAGAAATGATCGAGAACAACCGATTTTAGAATGGAGCCAATACATTCAAAATCTATTAATATCATTTTTTTATTACTGCTGGGAAAAACATCTGTATTGAAAAAAAACGTTGAAAGTGGATAACATATGCATGCATAATTCTGATAATAGTATATTATTTTATGAGGAGGAGAAGTGTCACTTTTCATTGCGAGCTTGAGTTTAATTGAAAGCGAGCCATAAAAAGTCACTTCTACTCCGAATGAAATATGTTATTTTATTTTCACACGTTTTGAAATTCATGAAAATCTGAATATCCACTTTTGGATTGATTCACATTTAGGTACATGATTGAATGAATTATGGGACATTTGCCTAGTTACGGTTGCAACACACAATTGATTCTGACAGATATGAAGTAAAATAATAATTTGCAAGCTGGCGAGAAGTGGTTGAAAGTGAAAATGTCTTCAGAAATTGAGGTTTTGGCCAGTGAAGCAGTCTCTTCCCTCGAACCATCAAAGTCAATTGAAAAATATTCTGCAGCATACCTTTGATCACTTCGTCAATTGGTGCAATTCGAAAAATGTTTACCAAGAGAATGTGCTTCTAGCATATTTTAACTTAATGGCTTGTGAAATAAAATGGAAATCCTCTGCTTTGTGAGCCCAATATTAAATGATAAAGTCGCAACTAGCGATCACACATGAAATAGATATGGGTAAATACCTGAAGTTGCGCGTATTTTTGAAGGGTAATACTTTTTCTGTCGCCGGCCGGAAAAGTGTTGCATAGCAACACTTCTCCTAGGCGGAGAAATAGAACTTTTCGATGATCCTGTCGATCGAGAAATGACGTTATTATTGTACGTTTGAAAATAAAAATGATTATCATTGAGAACACTTTCAGTTGTAGAATAAATTTGAGATTTCCATAATGTTCGTTAATTTTTTTGCTCAGAGTATTATGGAATGTTCTCTTCGAAAACCGAATTGGTCTTTCTATATAACTTTGTTTTCATCTACGAACTCTGATGATCTTCTATGAAAACCCGAGAGTGTGCTTTTATTCTGTTATATTTTCATCAATGACCACCTGTTGTTCCAGGTCAACCCGACCGAAGATGCGTCATAGAAATGGGAAAGGCCATAGGAGGTTCCACCGTCATCAACGGCCTGCTCTACACCAGAGGAAACTCCAGAGACTACGACAGATGGGCAGATCTCGGCAACAAGGGTTGGTGTTTCAACGACGTCTTCCCCTACTTCAAGAAGGTCGAAGACGCCCATCTCAACAACTTCGACCGCAAATACCACAAGTACGGAGGGAAGATCCACGTGGAGAACTCCCAAGATAGATCTGTACTTACAGAGGGAATTCTAAGAGCCGCCTATGAACTCCACATACCCTTCGTGGACTACAACGGCAAAGAACAGATGGGCATAGGTTTCTCCCAGGGAACCACCAAGAAGGGAAAGAGGTGGAGCGCTGCCAAAGGATACTTGGAGGAGACCAAAAACAGGCCGAATTTAGTTGTGAAACCCTTCAGTTTGGTAACTAAGATTCTGATTAATCCACAGACGAAGGAAGCTTACGGGGTTAAATTCATCAACAAGGACCTATTGCATGTCGCTAAGGCTACGAAGGAAGTTATAGTATCAGCAGGTAGGTTGAAACTAATACTATTTACATATGCAAGAATTTATCTTAACTTGAGTTGGAACTTTATATTCAGACATAAATAATGATCAGATGATTTTCGGGTTTCAAATTTGATTGTTGTGGATTCAAACTCGCTTGCTGTTTGTTCTTGCCGATAATTGCATTGGTCTCTATTTGCTTAATTCTTTCTGAATTAATCAGTTCTCCTGGGAAGTGTTTATGGTAAGCAATATCATAATTGGATCTAAATTTTCCGAAAAAAACAAAAAAACGACGTTGTTAAGTAATATTTCAACAAGAAGCATGAGTGCTGGTGGCAAGAAAAATTCGAATCGAAGACTAGGATCTTTACACTCACACGAATGCTTTTCGTCAAAAAATATTACCTTGCATTGTATTTTTCTCTTTTTTTTCACAGGAAAATTGGATGCCCTGATGGTATTTCACAAGACTAAATCATGAGTAACAGATTATTTTGAATACACTATGTATAGGTATTGATAACTGAAAAACTGGTTATTTTTTAATCAAAAAATACCACAATCTTAAATATTTATGGTTCAATTCAAATATAAATTGCAACTTTGGTACACAGTAGGAGTACTGTTGTAAATCTGTGTTAACCCATTGATAATGCTGGGTGTGGGTACATCATTAATTTTGGGATCATCTGCAGAGGAGTGACTGAAGGATCTTCAGTATTCTGTTTTTTAGCTGGAGGTTCTGAAGTGTCACTTCTAAGAGTGTTAGGACTTTTTTTTCTCCACCCTGGGCGTTTTATTAGAGATAGAATTATATTCTTCTGTTTCAAAAAAGCAGTGAAATCAGTGATTTTAAAAAATATACATTCTACCAGTTTACATCCCAGAATTATTCACTTTCTCTTTGAAATAATGAACTTTGCAATCAACTACTTCTTCACCTTTCCGATCAAGTCCCATAAAAAACATTGCATAATACTCATTCAATTTTCATGATGCAAAACTCGACTTTCTTTTATTTGAGAACAATTGCAAATTCCTTCTTTTTGAATAACGAGCTCCCCTACTAAATTTTAAGATAAAATCTTTGAATGTGTCAAATATTATTGTCCACTTCACAAAATATATTTCTTGCATTTTTTTGGTTCCATATTGTCTCCACAGATAGTTCTTTGTGATTTTGACCATTTTCCTTCTTCATAGTCCAGGCCCAATCTCACAAGATCAGGTTTAGTTGTTTCAACTTGTAGTTTCCATAAGTTGGTATTTCTTTTCCTTGCAGAATTTTGTATCAATATTGGTCAAAAAATCATTTCCAAAGCGACTCATTTTCACTACATGAGCTGACTTGCACAGTTTTTGAAATAATATTACTAAAATTGACAATAACATTGGAAAAATTCTTCAGCGTCGTTTTCTGGTATCCTAGGTGAACATAATTACTTTTCAAAGGGTTTGTAATTCTTGGTGGCAACAACTGTCAAGTTTTGTCGCAAGTAAACTCAAAAAAAAATGCTGACAGCTGCTACCGTACTGTTTCCATCTAGAAACCATTTGCAATTCAAAATTGGGTGTAACTGATTGGTAGAAATTAAGACTAGGAAAATAATCGAAAAAACACTTGGAGACATTTTTGACTTGCTTAATCAGAATACGAACAAATGTGTTCACCCATTGTTTAGTACCTCAAGATCAATACCATACATATCTACTAACCTATTTTTGATATAACCAAAATTCTACAAGTCATCGAATCCCATCAAATCAAGAATGAAATCATTATCTTTGCAGGTGCCTTGAGTACACCTCAACTCCTCCAACTCTCTGGAATAGGACCCAAGGATAAACTGAAGAAACTGAACATAGAACCATTGGCCGACCTGATGGTAGGTACTCCCCTAAGAACCCACCTAGGATTCCCAGGTTTGAAGTTCATTTTCAACAACACCAAGGCTGTGAAGAGAAACGAACGTGAAGACCTCATCAACTATCTGAAGAATGGTAAAGGACCTCTGGCAGCCATCTTCACGGACTTGGTGGCTTACCTAAAGACAGACGTGAGCAGGGACAAGGGAAACTATCCAGATGTTGAAGTTCTTTTCGTGCCATACGTTGAAGAGTTCCAGAACCGAGACAAGAGATCCAAGAAGGATGATGATGTTATAGGGGTACATGCAATCTCTATAACGATTGTTTTGATGAGACCAAACTCATATGGTAGCGTCGAACTGGCCGATACCAACATTATGACACCACCCCTCATCGACCTAAATCATCTCTCTGACAAGGAAGATTTCGACATCGAAACGTTGCTATCGGGTATTCGCCAGGTCCAGAAGTTTGTTAAAACGCCAAGTTTCAAGAAACTGGGAGCTTTCATCGAGCCTTCCATAGTCCAAGAGTGCCGTGGTTTCGATTACGACTCAGACTCCTACTGGAAATGCGCCATAAGGCACCAGTCATACTCTCTACGTCACCCTACGGGTACTGCCAAGATGGGACCTCCACAAGACAAGGAGGCTGTGGTAGATAATCAACTGCAAGTGTACGGTATCAGTAATTTGAGGGTGGTTGACAACAGTGTGGTTCCTATTCCTATCACCGGACACATGATGGCACCAGCGTACATGATTGGGGAGAAGGGTTCGGATATCATCAAGGAGTTTTGGAGTTGGAGAGTTTGATACGATGAGAAAATGAATAAAGTTGTAAAAGAATTTTTTCATCATTGTGTTTCCCTGAATTTTTCCTACTAAGCTCAGGAAGAAATTGTTCGAAAGCATAATATTCATACATACTAAAACATCTTGTTTTGTGAATTGGAAATACTTTTAATTAACTCTCAGAATTTTCAACTCACTTACCCATACAATAGGGTGCTGTAACTTTTTTTTCATCTTCCTTAATGAGCACCAAACTGAGTTCTTCAGCCACGAACACAAAAAAAATTCTTTGAAGCTATACGAGTCTAAATTTTTACTGTTAGTTGTATATTTTTTTAATAGTTTTTCAATAGTTTCACGTTTATGTGACGCTTTCATGGGGAGGTCATTTATTTCATAGATCGGGTGAATCGAATCTGAAGAACTCATTGCTTCTTCGATGCCTTTTTAATTCAGCATTTTAGCGAGTTTTCGACACCGAAGGCCTCAGCTGTGAAAATGTTTCAAATACCTGGTAATTTGAATTTTCTCGTCATGTTCTGAAATGAAAAAGGCACAACCTACGAAAAAAAAATTTCTGCTTTCGTCCTATGTTAAGGTCAGTTGTTAGCATTTTTCTTATCTTTCCCTTTTTTCGAAAGAGTATGGTGTCAGCTGCTCACCATCTCTCTGGAAAATATCCTCCTCCAAAAATTGCATTCACTATCTCCGCAATTTCATCCTGAGCTTCTTATGTCAAGCTCTTCAGTGCTTGATTCAAAATTTGATCCTTTCCTGGGGCTTTCGAGTTTCAAGGTTGTGTCAAAATTTCTTGAAGTTATTCTCGCGTAATGCTCTCAATGTACCCTTAGTTTAGTTTAGTTTAAAAGCGGTAACAGTCCACTGCTACCTTATGGTCTATTGTGCCCTCTGACAAAGATTTCACAGCTCGCCTTTCTGATCCAGAAACCTGGATCTTTTAGTTTCAAAGATCCGAAGGAACTTTTTGGAGTGATCCAACCCTGGTAGATTCTGCCAGAGTGTTTCCCTTTCAGTATTCTCCTCTTCCAGAAACTCCTTCTTATATGTACATTTTCCTATAGCACAGAAAGGTTCTGGGCCAGTGAGTATCCTTGTGGACCACTTTCATCTATCTTTGAAAGGCTCCCAATTAGTTCTTTTTAATTCTACATGATTGTTTTCTTCGTTGAGTTCAAATTGATGTTCTAGAAAATCCGCATATCGTTCGACTCTCTATTTGTCATTGCTGTGATCAGCTAGTGCAGTCAACGGAGACTTTAAGGGAAAACAAGATATGGCACCAAGCATTGTTTTATAAAAGGAAAGGTCCCATCTGAATTAAAATGATTTATACAGTCCTATTTGAAAAATAGAAAGTTCCAAGTGAACATTGATGGCATGAAATCAACGACAAGAAATTAATATCGAAGTAGGGGCACCTCAAGGATCTATGTTAGGTCCGATACTATTTGTGGACGATATGGCTATATATACTTCTCCTATCGCCAAAAGAAAACCGTGTAAATCAACTGCAGAGATATATGGACCATATATTAAAAACCTTCAAGAAGTGAAGATTTAAGATGAACGCAAACAAAACACTTTCTATACTATTTGGATCGATAAGACACATCAAAGAACTAGGAAATATCACCATAGACAACCGCATTATCGCATTGAGTAAGCAATCGAAATATCTTGGGGTCACACTAGATCAAAAGCTGAAACTCAACAAACAGATGGAGAAAAATAGAAAATTAAGAAAACTATTATAGGGATGTTAATACGCACTCCTTAACTGAAGAAAACAAATTTTCAATAAAAATGAAATCCGAATGAAAAACCAGTGCCCATACTAAGCATAAGGTATGGCGCACTCATCTGGCATAACGTAGAAAACAACACTTCGTGTCTCATGATTCATCAGAAATATCTTTTTTTTTTATATTTACTCATGCGCATTCACAAAAGATTTTGAGGAGGCCTGTAATAAAATACGGGCATTCCGTACTCAACTCAAATAAAAGACAGCCATGCTTGAATAAAAGGTCTTTTATTTTGACAGTTCTCCAATCTTCTGTGTTAAACAACTAGTCACAACTGTCAAAATTAAGGAGGTAAATGTCATAATGAAGTTGACAAGAAATAAGTCGTTTCGATTGCTCCAATATCTGACAAACGTTGAAGGATCATTTATTACAGCATCCTTTATTGAAGTCAGTCTATATTGACTTGCTGTAATCTGCTCTGATCTATATTTTCTGAGCCACTATTTGTTCTTGTAATTTAAGTTCTCATCGAAGTGAAATAAAATTTTTTTAATATCTCTTGTTCATCGTCAGGAAATATTTCCGATTTTCATGTCTATATAAGCCAAGCAAATTAGCTTCAAGAAATGGTGTGCCTGGAAATAATTGGTGGAGTTTTGAAAACTTTTTCAATCATTTTCCCGAACTCCACCAATTATTTCCAGGCCAAAGTCTAATATGCTTGGCCTAATATTTGAGTTTTTGCAAATATTGAGAAAAAGTCGTTAGATTTTTGTCGAAAATTTCTAGAACTGGTTTCTAACTCACTCAAATTGGATAACTAAAAATAAAATATAAAATTCAAAATAATTGTGTGCTGAGTCGAAACAGAATCATTAATTTTTGAAACATAGATGAATTCAAAATAGTAATCATCGAAATGAATACCATTTTCAATTCCCAGGCTCAGAGATCTTTTATCATGAGGTTGGAGAAATGATATTAGATTTTGTCACTGAGATGAGAGATATACCGGTTTCGGCCTTGTTGGGCCTCATCAGTATCCCGCACATCTCAGGACAAAATCTTCATAAAAAACTTCAGAATTTATAGCAATTGGTTGTGAAGTAATGAGTAAAATATTACAAAGTATTTTGACGCAATTGGATGTCACCACCTTAGTACTTTGTAATATTTTACTCATTACTTCACAACCAATTGCTATAAATTCTGAAGTTTTTTATGAAGATTTTGTCCTGAGATGTGCGGGATACTGATGAGGCCCAACAAGGCCGAAACCGGTATATCTCTCATCTCAGTGACAAAATCTAATATCATTTCTCCAACCTCATGATAAAAGATCTCTGAGCCTGGGAATTGAAAATGGTATTCATTTCGATGATTACTATTTTGAATTCATCTATGTTTCAAAAATGTTCTCGATGTGCCTTCGTAAAGGCAAAGAATTTTCTTTTTCTTAAAATCATTAATCTCGTATCTTCAAATCCTCGTTTATTTCTCACAATCATATATTATGAATATATCAGTCATAGATGTATAGTGACCTCTTTGAAACGATACAGAAGATAAAACATTCCTTGCGAAGATAACTCCCCAAAAATTCAATACTTTATCTCCACAACAACATCATCAAAAAGACACTTCCCAAGTTTGTTAACCTTGAAGAAATAATAAACAAATTTATATTTCAACCGGTTAGTTTCGATTATCTCTCCCAAAACAAGTCAGCGTGAAGTTCACGGTAAATAACCGACCGAATAAATGAATATTTCGACCTGAAATTCAATATTGCCGTATTTTGAGATGTTTAAGATTCCCTTATTTTTTTTATTTACTCTCGCTTACAAACATGTAAATTCGCAAAGTAAAACAGCCAGTTTGGATCAAGTAGTGCTCAAAGTTGATGAGGAAATAAGGAAATTGAGAACTTCTTCGCCACCATATGCGAAAGAAGAAGAACCAGCAAATTTTGAAAGGGAGCTCTATGGAAAAATCACTGGTAAGTAATTGTGTTCATAATTTTTTGAGCTTTTGAGGAAAATTGTCGTCGGTATTCAGTTGGAATTTGTAGCATTATCAGCTAGTCTCGAGTAATTTGCATTGGTTGGCAGATAAAAAAAATACAGGGTGGAATTAGAAAATAGTTTCAGTCGGAATATTTTGCAGACTGAAAACAGTTTTGTGTCATTTATATCGAAATATTAACGTATACAGTGAAACAAGGGTTTTCCCCTAACTGAAGAAAGAGAAGCAAAAATATTTTGAAAAATTCACAAATATAGGATCAGATTTTTAATGAATTAATAGAAAATAAGAGAGTAGTCCTTCGGTTCACAATTTTAAATGATGTTTTTGTAAAAAAAAACAAATGGAAAAACTAAAAGTTCTTTGGCCACCGTAAACTGGGCATATTTTTTAAACATAGATAAATTCAAAATAGTAATCATCAAAATGAAAGAGGATGGTGAGCATATCTTTTCAGCTTGTGGCAGGAGATGTGGAAGTTCTCTTTTGACGGTACTAGATGTCGCCCTTTGTATTGATTTACTAAGAAGGCTTATACTTGTTGGTCCAAAACTAGAAGATTTTTATGAAGATTTAATTTCTGAGGGGTAATAATGCTTCTTTCAGTAACAAAATCTGATTTTATTTTTCCAGCCACACGATGAAAGATTCATGAGCCTATGAATTGAAGATGGTATTCATTTCGATGGTAACCATTTTGAATTTAACCATGTTTGATGATGGTGATATGCTACACCACTTCCAAATTGTCAAGTGACATCCACAAAACATCACTTGTATTTCAAATTAGTCAATTGAATTTCAGAAAACATCAAATGTATTTCAGATTAGTCATTTGAAATTCATTTCATACGGACATTGATACCAGATTGCATTTCAAAAAATATCAATTGTAGGTGATTCAGAATAAGCAGTACTGCTACTGTTTGGATGATCACGGACTCCAATCTCGAATGGAATGCAGCATTATCACAGACTATCACTGAATCTGATAACTCAACAGATTTATTTGCTAAAAGCGCTTTGAATGAACCTCGTAGTCTTCCCATGGCTAATACACCATCTGCAGACACTGTTGTCAATTGCATCTCCAATTAAATATGTACTCAATTTGACTAATTTTCATTAGGTGTTATGTGCTTCCTGAAGCTACGGTGTTAGGTGAGGAATCGATTGAGAAGGTTCAGCATATTTTTCATAAAATAGAGTGTTGAAGAAAAGAAAGAGCCAGCAACAAGAGATTTCACCAGCTTATATTGGTTTTATTCATACATAGAAACATACCTGATTGAATATGATATTATGATATATGACCCAAAATCCGACTTAAATTCAAATAATATTCGAACTTATTGGATTACAAATCAAGATTTCTATAATACATTTGACTAATCTGAATTACATTCGATGTTTTCTGATATTCAATTGACTTATCTGAAATTCAATTGACGCTTTCTGAAATTGAAGTGACTAATCTGAAATACAATTGACGATTTCTGAATTACATTTGGAAATGGTGTAGAGTTACTATCAATAGGTATCAAAATACCGATTATACCTTCTAAAACTTCTTGATTGTTAATAGAGTCATTTTTTCAGATAACACAAACTACGATTTCATCATTATTGGCGCAGGAGCTGCTGGTGCAACTGTAGCTCGCCGTTTGGCAGAAACTCCAGAATGGAAAGTACTCCTGCTAGAAGCCGGAGACCAAGAAACCGAAATAACCAGAATACCGTCTCTGTCTTACAATCTTCTCGGTTCTAAATACAACTGGGGCTACTTTACCACACCCCAAAAGAATTGGTGCTATGGTGAGAATCCTCCAGAACGACAAACATAATAATGTAATCATAAATTTTAGGTGCTACAGACAGAAGGTGCCTCCTGGGAATGGGTAAAGCCCTCGGAGGCTCTACAGCCATCAACGGTATGTCTTGGGCAAGGGGAAACCCGAAGGACTACGACAAATGGGCAGATCAAGGTTGTCCAGGCTGGGAATACCGGAACATCCTCCCGTATTTCAAAAAACTCGAGGATGCACAAACCAAACACTTCTCTGTCGAACACCAGGGAAAAGGTGGACCTGTCCACTTGGAGAATTCCAGATTCAAATCCAATGCCACAGAATACGTCTTGAGGGCTGCCCACGAACTCAAAATTCCTTACGTAAACTTCAATGCTGGTAACCAAATGGGAATCGGCCATTCGCAAGGGACTCTGAAGAGAGGGACCAGATGGAGTTCCGCAAGGGCGTACCTGGAGAACTCTGAAAAAGTCGAGAATCTCATTATAAAATCTAGAACTACTGTACTGAAAGTTATCATCGATCCGAAGGATAAGAGGTCGATAGGTGTTCAATATTTGAGGAATGGTTCAATCGTAGAAGTGCACGCGAAAAAAGAAGTCATACTTTCAGCAGGTGAGGATCTAACCAGCTTACAACCTCCAGGTATTTGATGATTTTACGAATTTCAGGTGGAATGATGACGCCGAAACTCCTGACTCTTTCTGGAATTGGACCAAAGGAAGACTTGGATCGTTTAGAGATTCCAACGATATCGGACTTGAAGGTCGGTAGCCAGTTGAGAACACACTTAGCCTTCATCGGCCTCAAATTCGTCTTGAATAACACTCAACTTTCTCCAGTGGACGCAAAGGAAGATATCGTGAGATATTTAACAGAGGGGAGAGGGCTTCTTACATCTTTCTCGGCGGATCTCATCGCCTATTTCAACTCTGGAGTATCCAGAGAATCCGTCGATCTTCCAGATGTCGAACTGATCTTTTCTCCCCAAAGACATGAGGATAAATTAGCCGTGTCTGTAATTGTGGTGCTGGTGAATCCCAAATCTGTGGGAAGTGTTAAAGTGGTTAAAGATGATCCGTTGCAACCACCATCCATAGACCCCAATTTCTTATCCGACAAGGATGGAATAGACGTGGCAACACTTCTGGCAGGTATAAGATTAGCCCAGAACTTCGTCAAGTCCAGGATATTCAAGGATCATGGTGGATATTTAGATCCAACACCAATACCTACATGCAGTAACGAAGAATTCAATTCCGATGGTTATTGGAAATGTGCGATGCGCTACCAGAGTATCTGCCTGTCAGATCCAGCAAGTACAGCCAAGATGGGTCCGCCAAACGACAAGGAGGCTGTGGTGGATGATAAACTCAAGGTGTACGGAATCAGAAACTTGAGAGTGGTGGATAACAGCGTGATTCCAGTCAACATAAGAGGTCACATGATGGCCCCAGCCTACATGATTGGGGAGAAAGCTGCTGATATCATAAAATACTTCTGGAAGTATAAATGAAGAATGTGATTGAGGAAATTCGGAGAGAATCAACGGAACTGCTCTTGGAGAAACATGTTCTTATGTAAAATGTAGTAACTGAAGCTATTTGTCATAGTTCATGAAAATCTGGAATGAGTATTACATCAATTTCAAGTCACAATGTTCTGTTCACTTTTCAAGTGAAGAACATGAAATAAACTAATTCCAAAAATTTTATACGGTGTTTCTCTATTTCAGTTTCACAATGAGTTCATTACAGTACTAGAAGAAGTGCTGTAATGAACTCGTTAAAACATTCTTTTCAGTTATATTCTTCGTTTTGTGATTGTCAGTAGTGACCTCCGATCTTATCAATCAAATTTTCCAATTTGCCAAATTTCGTAAGACCAAGATACAATACAAGAGTCACTTATCTGAATTTTTATCTGAATTTCGACAGTGCTTCACAAAACTTGACTAAAACAGAGAAAATATCGTCTAAAAGTCTAATAGTAGCAGAAGGCTATTCCAGCAGTCATGTTTTTATGAACTTCGCAATCATGTTGGAATAGGAGCCCATTCTGTAACTTGTTTTAGAATAAACTTTTGAAATATACTGCCTCAATTCTCAATTATTAATGAATTAGACTCACATTCCAATTCTGACAGCAGTTTTATTGAAGTTGATCTTCATGTTAGAGAATAACCTTCACATCACACTTTCCCAAACAAATTTTATCGCTTGGTCATCAAACGATATGCAAAATAAACTGCTCCACTTGAGTTAGGAATATTGACTCAAATTGCAAAAAATAGTATATTATTTAACGAGCAGTAATGCAAGTCATAACTCCCGCAGATGAAGTTTGCAGCGCGAGCCGGAGGCGAGTGCTGTAATTCATCAAGGGAGTTATGACCATTACTGCAAGTTGAATACTATACTTTATCCACAACTATAATAATATACATTCTTACTATCACACATCATTCTTGAAAATTTTTGATACACCTTTATATTTATTTGTTTTGGGATTTCCCGCGGGCAATAAATTCTGTACCTACTGTAGAACTAGCTGCTTGTCATATTTCTGGAAGTGTACCTACATAATATTTCATCCTCACTATCGGAGGTCTTATTCAGAAAAACATTCACAACAATAATTAGGTGTCAACTAAATTTGAAAACGTCAGAATTATTCAAGTGACATTAATCCCATCGATAACAATAATGAGATGTTCGCTCTCTGTCAACCGACTCGTACAGAAGCACAGAAGTAGCTTGAGATTCGGTTGTCAAATAATTCTATGAGTCTATTCTGATTAATCACAGGGAGTTATAGGCGGGAGTTATTATAACTCCCGCTGTTTGTTCATAGATACTATTAATTGCTCAAATGCAGTTGAATAATGAATACATTATTCAATAGGAGTGGATAAACTATATTTAAATGAGATTTTGTGATGAAAATTCATATTATTATGATTTCAAGTTGCAGGAAATAAAATTAAATTTAGCCTGTAGGTCTGCAGCGAGGTTAAGAAAAATCGAGTAAAATGAAGAATTTTTATTTCCAGAGAATTCAAGCATTTTAAGACTATCAATACAATGTATGGCCTCCACGGGCAATAATAACAGCTTGACATCTTCTTTGCATACCACACACGAGGTTGTTGAATATTTCTTGAAGAATTTGGTTCCATGAACGGGTCAGAAGCCCTCTCAGATCATTTAAAGATTCTGGGGTGGGTTGATGATTATCTAATCTTCTTTGGAGCATAGCCCATGCATGTTGTATGAAATTCAAATCTGGTGAGTGCGGAGGTATTGGTGAATGTGGAATACCAAGCTCCTCGGGTGCATTCTCAACTATGGCTGTACGGTGCGGTGCGGTCTAGCGTTATCGTCTAGAAAATGAAGAGTATCAATAGCAGCGTGAAAATTTGGCAGAGCATTGTCAATGACTTGCTCCCTATGGTGTAAGGAGGTCATATTCCCAGGACAAATATGTAGATCGCCCGTTGAAACATATCCCGGCATATACCATAATAATAATAATATTTTATTGATTCTTTAAGACAGATTATCTGTATAGAATACGTCAGAAAGCAAAAAGAATCATCTCAGCAGTAGAGAACAGAAAATTGTAATTATCCATAAATCTAAAACAATAGTCCAACTCAAATATTCACCCACACTATAAAAACAATTAATAAGAAAGATTTTCTTTATCTCTCTCCTGAATTCTCTGTACTCCAAAACGTTTAGCCTCTGTGGAAGATGATTGAACAATTTGATACCACAGTACGTGGGAGAGTGCTCAAATTTAGTTGTTCTATAGTTCTATGTAACACTACCCCGTCGGAATGGATGGACTTCTTGGACATAGGGACGATTACGGGGTATGCGTGGAATTGTCCATACCCTTTTTTTTTCAAGAATCTGAAAATTGTGAATATCTGGATTCATCAGTGAAAAGGACACATCCAGTTGATATGTTGCCTGGCCCATTCCAGTCTTTGACGCTTATGATCACGTATTAATGAAACTCCTCTTAATGGACGTCTAGAACCTAGATTCACCTCTCTCAAACGTCGTCGGATGGTTTCGATGGAACTTGGACCCCATTTGCATTTTGAAAAGTATTGCTCAGCATTCTACACGTAGATGTAGGCTTTCTTCTTACCGAAACGGTGATGAAACGATCCTGAACAGGTGTTGTTTTTCATCCCCAACAAGCCTTGGTCTTTCCAACACGAAACCTGTCTCCCTGAACCTGCTCAAAAGTCGAGATATCGCACTTCGGCTGTTTTGGAGAATTTCCGCTACAACAACCTGAGTTAGACCACCCTGTAGCATTCCGATAGCCCTATTAGACTCAGCGTTTGTTAGTTTACTTCTTGGCATTTTCAGAAACTCGTTTCAAATCGGAGCCGTTGATAAACTGACTCCGTTTCAAAATAAGAACATTCACGAAGCATATGCAAAGAACCAAACTTCATCAAAAAGGCGAAAAGTTCGACGAAATGTCTCATACTGATTTTTGTTGGATCTATTCAAGTTGTTATTGAGTTTTAAATGATTTTACAGCGAATTTCTCGAAGATAACATACTTTTCAAGACGATGGAATACGATATTCCTAACTCTTGTGGAGCAGTATATTTTAATTTCCCAGCGGAAATGATTCATATAGAAAACCATTTGCGCACACTTGTAGAGTAAGATATCCTACACAACAAACTAAACATACTGAGGAACTCGAAAAACAACTGCCTCTAACGAAAAAATATTTGAATACTGAAACGTTCCTGATACAATTTTCTATAAAAAAGTCTCATGAACTTTTTTAATATGATCTATGCTGATGGAGGTATGGATAGGGGAAATAGAAAATTAGGAAAGAAACGGTTTCATTCAAAAAAATAAAAATTTTGTAGGTGAACATAATATGTGCTTTATAGAAAATGAGTCTCAGAAGGAGTTATTTTTGTAATCAGGAGTATCTTCTATGATATACCTACCTAATGAATTGATAATATTTTGTTGTTGTTGCACAATCAAAAAAATAGTGATGAAAAGATTCTTATGGTAAAAACCTTCATAACCTTTTAACCTGCACAATTACCCAATTCCAAAGAATGCTAACAGGAAACTAGATCTATCAGAATAAAAACACAAGACGTACTTTCGTCAAAATATATTTGATGTTCTCTCATTAAATACTATTTCCAATATAATGAGTTGTTCCTGCAAGCCATGAACTATGCATTCTTCCCTTGAGTCCTTTTCCATTTCAATCGCCGAGCTTCAGAAAACTTGAAACACATTGCGTACGTCTTGTGTATTCGATCAGCATGTTGAGGTTCTCTGGTGACGACCAGTCATACAAATACTTTCCCAATGTAGCCAAACCTATCAATAAGGTGGATGAGATGCCGATGATGTGAAAACTTCTGGAGATAACGCAAGAGATTGACATGGCTGACGAAAATTTTGAAATGCCACAGGGACAGAAGAATCAAAATACGATCTAGATTCCACCAACAGATGTCAGTTTGAAAATGAAAGACTCGGTGTCACGTTTCAAACTGATCAGTTTGCCGAAAATTCTTGAATTTCTCCAGTTGTACCGCTTGCAAGGGATGATGTTATTTGGCTTCAATATTCCAAAAAACTGGGTACACATCTTCGTCCTCTACAGTACTGTATAATCATTTCCAAGTTTTCTTTCGATACTAGGTTGAGGAACAGCTTGGTCACTATGAAGATGGAAATGAGTATTGTTGATGAGACGCAAATTACACAAAAACTTTTGAGAATAACATAGCAGAGGTGCATAGCTGACAGTTGACATTTTGCATCTGCCCGCATAGAAAATACTCAAGAACTTACTTAGCTTTGACGAGCTCATAACCGAAAAAGTATAGAAGAAGAAATAGAATATTCTAAAACAAGTTGCAGAATGAGCTCCTATTCCAACACGAATGCGAAATTCGAAAACGAGCGACGAAGGAGCGAGTTTTCGAAATCACGAGTGTTGAAATTGCCTTCTGCAACGAGTATTAGACGATATTTTCTCTATTTCAGTCCAGTTTTGTGAAATACTCTCGATTTTCAAATATAAATTTGGATTAGTGACTTTTGTATTATATTTTGGCAATTGTTGTGACATGCGCAATTCGACAAATTACGGAATTTGAATTGATTTGATCTGAGAATTGATAGAAGCGGAGGTCAGTACTGACAACCCAAAAACGAAAAATTCATTACAGCACTACTTTTAGTACTGTAATGAACTCATTACGATACTGAAATAGAGAATAGTATATTCTGAAACAAGTTGCAGAATGAGCTCCTATTCCAACACGAATGCGGAATTCGAAAACGAGCGACGTAGAAGCTAGTTTTCGAAAGCATGAGTGTTGGAATTGATTTCTGCAACGAGTATTAGACGATATTTTCTCTATTTCACTAAATTTTTGAGGAAAATTCTCGAAATCCAAACAAAAATTCAGATTAATGACTTTTGCATTGTATCTTGGCAGTTGGTGTCACTAACGAAATTTGACAGATTGCGGAATTTGAATTGATTTGATTCGAAAAATGAGTGGATCGGAGGTCTGTACTGACAATCACAAAACGAAAAATATAACTGAAAACAATGCTGTAATGAGTTTCATTACAGCACTACTTTTAGTACTGTAATGAACTCATTACGATACTGAAATAGAGAAACTCGAAAAATTTCTAAAGTTTCACATAACTCAAAAGAAATTCACCACATCATCTTAAAGCAGACTTCCAACTTTATACGTCCTACCAAGAATACATTCATGTGATACAATGAACTGTGGAGTATTCACCAATAGCAAATAAGCAAAGGATCATTTTTAGGGAGGTGCTACTAATGTTATCATCTCTGCACCATCAGCGGATGCTCGAATGAATGTTCGTGGTGTCAACTTTGATGAGGTTTTTTCATTTTGAATGTTTCCTGCATAACTAACTGCTTTGCGCCATTGGTCAAGGAGATGCATGACAAGGTTTCTTCCTATGATGGGTATTAAGCAGAGTTGAGTAATGTTATCCCTTTGAAACTGTATACGTGGAAATTATACTGCCATCTCCGTGAAAAACATAAAATGCGAAGCATTTTCAAAAGATTCCATTTAACGCACATCATATCCAACAAAAAATGAAGAGTACCCATTAGATTATTCAACAGGCAAAAAAATTCAGGGCAAAGCATCTGAATGAATGTCTCATTGACATTTCTGAAACTTCAGTTTCGAAAAATTTCAGTGTCTTTTGGGATCTTATTTGTCAAATTTTTCTCTGAAACAAAAATCAATTAAAACAAAATTGCATGAATAAAAGAAAGTCCCTTGAGTTAAACTTGTGCAGTAATTCGTCAGGGGCCAAATTCTTTTAAAAAGTTTTGTCTATCAATGAAAACAGAAATAACACATCTTGATGGTTCGCAGTGTTCATACGACTGTTCATCAGACAAATTCTCAATTGCATTAAACGTAAGAATTCCTGATTTCTCAATTGAGACTGGGAGAGAAACGCTGAAAAAAGCTTTCAGAAATATGCAAAGATACAATTTTTCAATAGATATCTTTCAAACCTGTAGAGTGATGTGTAAATTTGTACAGAAAAATTTTCGAGAATTCAATAAAAAAATTGTCTATTTCAGTATCGTAATGAATTCATTATAGTACTAAAAGTAGTGCTGTAATGAAACTCATTACAGCATTGTTTTCAGTTATATTTTTCGTTTTGTGGTTGTCAGTACTGACCTCAGATCCTCTCAATTTTCAAATCGAATCAATTCCAGTTCCGTAATCTGTCAAATTTCGTAAGTAATACCAACTGCCAAGATACAAAACAACGAAATTTAATCAGTAGACTTTGACTTTTTTTTGAAATATATGACATTTTCGGGTCTTGTATGGTCTCGATAACTATGGTCATTCATAACACCTCAATTGTCCTCTTTCGCGAAATTTTTTCTCTTTTGCCGTGTGGGTCTCTTGCAGAACCACCCCAACAACATGTTCTTTGACTCATTCCGAAACGTAATCATTGTTTTCCTTCAGAATTACTACACTATTCAAATTCAAAATTCTTGAATTCTAGCTCTATGATTGAGTTTTTCGAACCCCGAACCCGATTTTTTGGAACTTCAAATTTTTGGAAACCGCTACAAGTCACTAATGAGATAAAATCATCTCCTTACGATAAACCAAAAATCTTATAACACAAAAAACAACGATATTTGGCGGAACTAGAAATTACGAGATATTCCGAAAATTGTCAAAATGACATTATGCAGATGGACGCGTTGAACTTTCTCGACGAATTTCTGTTACTTCGGCTTGGGGGAAATCGTCAGATAATATGTTTTTCGAAATCCTTGAATTATTTCCTTCAAAATAAAAAAAAATGTTCAGAAGACGATTTTTTTACAACTTTGGAGCCCTTTACTGTCTTTTCGTCACTTTCAAATCAAATCAAATCAAATATATGTTTATTAGTACCACCACAATCAAATACAATAATTTACAATTCCATTTTAGATAAATAAACATAAACCTAAAATTCCACAAAGGAATAATTTCCGCGTGTGGACTTAAACTAATCTATATTATAAACTAGGTATCTACCATAAACAACATAATAAATCAAACAATATCATAATTTGTACCAACTATGTTACCTTCTGTCCTTATTCATTTCTTATATCTATTAAGTTCTTTATAATTTCACGATCGTTTCCCTCAAAAAATGTTTTAATAGAATTTTGATTTTTCTTTTATTCTCTATATTCTTGACCTATTCATCACATGAGGGCCTAAGAAAATAAAGCAACGTTGTCCTATGGTTTTGTACATCTTTGGTACCATTATATTGTTATTCTTATATCTTGTGCTGTGAATGTGTTCGATCTTAAGCCAATTCTTTTTACGTTGTACAGTTGCTCAGTTGGATAACGATAACCTCTTCTGAAAATTACTTTAATTATCCAGTATCAGATTAGTGATATATACATTGTTCAGCATGTAATTAACCCACCCTATCTTAATCTGACGCGCCCGACAATGTCCGATGATCAATTTTTTTTTACTAATCTGACCTTTATTTGGTGGAGGTACTCATCATGGTATAAGGAATCCTTCTATACAGGGTCTTTCACGAGGAACCTCACCCATATTTATACGGGAAACTAGTGAACGTATTTTCATGAAATTCAGCACTTATAAGTATTTCACGATGCTGATGAAATCTAAAATATTTTCAAGGCATGAGCACCTCCGGTTTTTCCGGAAATGACGTCAACTTCCGTTTTTCAAATTAGAACACGATTTTTTTATTGCAGAAATAGATTCCTTAGAAAATTTCAAGTTATTTTGATATAACATTTTTCAGTTTTGGTTGGAAAATTCTCTATGAGCGGGAAAATTCGAAAAAAAAATCGTAAATAGAGCTCCGCTGAAACAAGAATAACTTCGAGGTTTTTGGATGGAAAATTTTCATTTTTGGGATTTTTCAAGATGTAAGATTGATGTATCCACTTTAAAAATCGAAATCGCGATTCATGATACAGGGGGTGAAAAAATCGCTTTCAAAGTTAGGGATGACAAAATCGTGAAAAATCAATTTTTTCAAATTAGAACCCCATGTTTTTATGGCAGATATTGAATCTACGTTGAAAAATAATGTGAGTGTATGCATCACACCCTTGCCCTAAAATGGATATTTTCTGAGTTATTCACAAAAAACTGTTTTTCGTCTTGAATTTTCAGCTATTTCTTTTCCCTTCACGCCAAAAAGATGAAATTTTCAGGAACTGTTATTTGAACCATGCTGTAGATTTTTCACCCCTTCTTGAAACCGACTTCAAGTTACTATTAGGAGAACCATGGCGAACTCTCGCAGTTATAACTAGAGAAGATGCTCAAAGTTTTGACCGTTAATTTCTAGACATTTATTTATACGTCTCAGGAATGCTTCGTGCGTTGCTCTTCTTATTTCATCGGGAGGAAGAGATCTGCAAAAGTGTTTAAAAACCAAATTGAGTTTCAAAACTATGAATCTAAAAATCTAAACAAACCTGAACGCATTTCTGACTCGTTCTATGCAGTCCTCTTTATCAGTCAGGGGAGTTGAGTAGACAATATTTTTTATCCTACCCCAAACATAATAGTCTAAAGGAGTTAAATCGGGAGAACGTGGTGGCCAAAGATGTGGACCATTGTTCGCCAACCATCGATCTTCAAATAGCCTGTAGAGGATATTTGACACATTGTGTGGAGGCGCGCCATCTTGTTGATACCATAAGTCATTATGGTTCTGTCTAGCGACTCAATTATTTGAGTCAATATGTCAGAATATCTATCTCCTAAGGGAGAACATTCTTTAAATAATGCAAACATGTGTAGCGTTCTATCTTACCAGTTAAAGTCCCATCATAAATGTGAACATCGAGAATTGCATTATTTTTGATGGCGCAAAAAACATTGAAACTCCAGGTCTCTTGAAAAATCCATTGTTTGAAGTGGTGGTTGTTCTCTTCATCCCAATAATGACTGTTATGCCTATTGAAAGAACCATTCTTTGTGAATTTAGATTCATCTGTCCAAATTAAACAGTCCAAAAAGTTTTCATTCTCTTGAAATCGAATCATCATAGCTTCGCAAAACTCTGTTCTCCTGACGAAATCAGTTTCCTTCAAATGCTGTACCCTATTAAATTTATATGGGTGCATTTTATGTTTTTTTAATATGTATCTCGATTGAGATACACCCAGATCAATCTCGGCATCTTGAGAGAATTTTGAGGATTCACACGAAAATATGCAAGAACTGTAATTTCGTTGTTCTCATCTTCTACTACACTTTTTTCTCTGTGTATAGTTTTCTTAACGAAAGATCCGACATTTCTCAAGTTTGTCATGGTTCTGTTAATGGTATCTCTCGTTGGTCTGGGTCGGTCAGGAAACCTCTCAATGAACAGTCGAATCGTTCTATCTGCAACTTTATTACATTCTCCATGAAGTAGAATGAGATTTAAATAATCTTCATTGGTAAAATTAGGCATAGTGATCGATTTTATAACTTAATACGAATTATCACCAAATTAATAGTAAACACAAAATGCTACTGAATAAAGAGGAATTTGGCAGATGTGATTAATGATATCTATCATTAAAAAAAAAAGAATGTAAAACATGGTAAGTTTTTGCATATGGTTCATAAGGAATTATTTATTTATCACTGGAGAGAAAACCGATGGCCGATTAGTTGAAATAAAGAGGTTTCCGATACAAATTCGAATCAAAATTCGCCATCTATTTAGGATCAACCTGTAACTTTTTTCTCTTGCATATTAGGGTAGTAAAATCTAAAACATGGTTTAAGTAACAGTTCCTGAAAATTTCATCTTTTTGGCGTGAAGGGAAAAGAAATAGCTGAAAATTCAAGACGAAAAACAGTTTTTTGTGAATAACTCAGAAAATATCCACTTTAGGGCAAGGGTGTGATGCATACACTCACATTATTTTTTAACGTAGATTCAATATCTGCCATAAAAAAATGGGGTTCTAATTTGAAAAAATTGATTTTTCACGATTTTGTCATCCCTAACTTTGAAAGCGATTTTTTCTCCCCCTGTATCATGAATCGCGATTTCGATTTTTAAAATGGATACATCAATCTCACATCTTGAAAAATCTCAAAAATGAAAATTTTCCATTCAAAAACCTCGAAGTTATTCTTGTTTCAGCGGAGCTCTATTTACGATTTTTTTTTCGAATTTTCCCGCTCAGAGAGAATTTTCCAACCAAAACTGAAAAATGTTACATCAAAATAACTTGAAATTTTCTAAGGAATCTATTTCTGCAATAAAAAAATGGTGTTCTAATTTGAAAAACGGAAGGTGACGTCATTTCCGGAAAAACCGGAGGTGCTCATGCCTTGAAAATATTTTAGATTTCATCAGCATCGTGAAATACTTATAAGTGCTGAATTTCATGAAAATACGTTCTATAGTTTCCCGTATAAATATGGGTGAGGTTCCTCGTGAAAGACCCTGTATATTAATCTACCGCGACTGAGTGAATACCGAAATTCCGGCTTGGGCTTCCCCACTATAAATGATGATGCGGCATTTCGAGATCATTATTTCATGGAGATTATGAGTATGACAGGAAAATTGGGCATTCTCGTTTGAAAAAGAAGGATGGTATTGTGCCTTACCAGCTTGTGGATAATTTTAGCTTATACGCTGAGTACTGTTTATTTCGTCAAAATTGTAATCATTCTCCAAATATAAAATGTCCAAGAGTCATCGACCCATCGAGCACATTTAATTGATTCACCGTGTATACTTCTGTTGTCTGTATTGTTATTCCTTTTTTTTTCTTCCTGAGAAACAGCAAGCCGGACATCGGTCAGAATTCAACGGCCTTTGAAATTCGAGGTCAAAATCCCGGTTGAATTTAGCAATATACCCAACGGAACTAAGAAAAAAGTTGATTAACTCCAATTGTAAAATTTAAACCTGTTTGCAAATTCAGTTAACTTCATTGAAACACATCTGATCGATACTCAGTGTCGGTGAAAATTTGAAGAATTAAACGTGCCATTGACAGAGGTGAGTGACTCAATCTAGAAAAAAGAACTATTTTCGGTTCTTTAAGAGGGTCGAATTAATACGTCGCTTTTTGTTAGATTGAAAGCTTCTTGAAGAACTAGTAGATGAAAAGTCAATTTTGAATTCAAGACAAACGTCTTGATTTGTATTCCATTCTGTCTTCGTTCAACACATTTTTCCCTGTTGTCACATGAATCTCTTTGAATAGAATCACCCCAACAGCGACCTTGTTGAAAAATTGTGATTCTGTCCTTCTAAATAATATTGAAATTCTTTGACGAGGAGGATTTTTCACCTGAAATCAGCCATCCAAGTCACGATTTTCGTAATTTTTTTAGGGTAGAATCAGTATTTCTCAATTTCGGAAATTTCCAAAAATTCAATTCTTGTGGCTGATTTCTAGGTGATAAGACGTTGACAGAAATCTTCTTGATGTTTCCTGAATTTGAACAAGTAACATATCGAAGTTAAGAAAAGGATTATATTCAAGTCGAGAAATTCTTCATTACGAAGTTTGAATTTGTAGTTGAAAAAGTCCCAGAAATGTTCTCTACCCCATTTGAAGGAGACAATCTGAAAATAGTATATTCTAAAACATGTTGCAGAATGGGCTACCATTCCAACACAAATGCGAAATTCGAAAAAGAATGACGAATGCAGTGTTTTAATTGCCTTCTGTTACTAGTATGTATAATAGGATATTTTCTCTATTTCAGTCAAGTTTTGTGAAATACTGTCGAAATTCAAATAAAATTCAGATTCCACATATCAGTGACTTTTGTATTGTATCTTGGCAGTTGGTATGACTTACGAAATTTGAATGATTGCGGAATTTTAATTTATTCGATTTGAAAATTCATAGGTTTGGAGGTCATAATTGACAACCAATAAACGAAAAACATTACTGAGAACAATGTTACGAGGAGTTCATTACCGCACTGCTTTTAGTACTGTAATGAACATTACGAATTACATTACGATACTAAAATAGAGAAATGATTTTATTGCTCCTGTTCATTAAAAACGTAATATACTTAATTTTGGTCAGCATTGGTTATTCATCGATAATATGCAATATCTCCTCGTACTAAACAGTTGGTAGGTTGGTAAACGACCTATTCTCTAAGAATAGAAAGAGAATTTCGTACACTCTAGATAGCATATACCCTAGAACGGCCTCTACCCTAGACCAATCTCATTTTTGTTTTGATTTCTCTAAACTATTAGCTCAGCTTTCATATTGGCCATACCTAAAATAATAATTTTTTTAGTTCACTGAGATGGAGAATCATTGAGTGTATCAGTTGCTGCAAGAGGTATGTAGAAATATTTTTATGTCACTTAGAGATTCTACTAGAAAATATCTAAGGATTCGATGTCAATGAAATACATGAGCCATTCGAAAATTTATTCTATTTTACAGAATACTGGAGTCAAAATGGAGAAGACGTGGACTTATTCATACTCTTGCACCCTCATTATGTTCCTACTTTTCAACTTAATTCAACCCTCATTTACCTTTTTCCCTCGATACAAATACAACAATATTCGAAACCAGTACATTCAGAATATTCCAGCAGAAGGTAAGATTCTCAATAGATACATTATAACAAATTGAATACCTTCGACATTTTAGAAACATTCGACTTCATCATAGTAGGCAGCGGGTCTTCTGGATCTGTGTTAGCGAACAGACTATCCGAGATAAAAGAGTGGAAAGTTCTTCTTTTGGAAGCAGGGAATGCTGCGAACGAACTCAACAAAATTCCTCTCATAGCGCCTGTGTTCGCCGCCACTGGTTATAACTGGAACTACACCACCGAGAGGCAAGATGGTATTTGCGAAGGTTTGGTGAATAAAGTCTGTCCTTGGCCTAGAGGAAAAGCTTTGGGAGGTAGGAACAATACATTCCAAAAAAATTGATTGACCAAAACCAATCGGTATTTATGTATCAAGATCACAAGCAGGCTTTGAGGACAGTAGCGGCTCGTTGCGAGCTGCAGCTCAGCGAGATGCCTGGCCTAACTCTCCAGGTGGTACTGTCCTGTTATTTTTTGACACAAATAAATTTTTAGTCGCATTTTCGAATTCAAAGGTTTATACTAAAGAGTCCACAACCGTTCGTGACTTAGATGAGAATAAGAAGCTACTTCAACGATATTTGGATACATTTATTTAAAATGGTCACGAAAAATTTCTACAAAAATGGGCGTATCTGCCAACCAAACCTTGACGGCCCATAATTTTATAAAAAAGCCATCCTTTTGTTTCAGGGTCAACCATATTGAATTACATGATTTATACTAGAGGGAGTCCCGAAGATTACAGAAGATGGTCGGAACAAAACGAAGGATGGTCCTACGAGGAAGTTTTGCGATATTACAAGAAATCAGAAGACTGCCGATTGGAGGCAGAAACCTGCAGAAATGGGTTCCACTCCTTCGGAGGTTACTTGAGCGTCGAACGATCCTATTCTTCAGCCCTCACTGATGCATTCGTAGAAGGAGGTCAGTAGACTTTATTATCTCAGAATACTATAGCCACAATCGACGCTGTTAACTATTCCTTCAGTTCCTCCACTTCTATAATGATATGATTTCTAACAAATTTATTCCGATGTTCGGAATATTCATCCACATGTATGACATCACGGAAAGTGGTAAGAGATATGTATTCTAATTTGCATCAACATGTGATATAGATCCTCGATAAAATAGCGCTCTGACCTCATATTTGAATCAATCCTTCAGCTTCAAATGGCTGGGTATCAGCCATTTTCAAGCTGGAAGCGTATACAAGCGGCTTCACGCTTACGTGAAACGAGCGTTTGTAGCTGCTACAACACAGGCGGCAATGAGAATGAGCTGCATGGTTCGTCCACGGTTGCGGCTTCTTGCGTTCTATTCAGTGATATAACCGATTGCCCGATACAAAGACCATAGTGTGTTTTCGAAAACGACCACGTTGGTTTTCTTTAAGTTTTGACTGCAATATGCAATATGAATCCGGAGTACTTGTACATTCTAGAGTCAAGTTATTTAGTCAAGAGACGACGGGAAACACAGAGGTTCTGACGTTATTCGATGCACCTAATTTTCAGAGCCAGAAAATCGTTGGGAAAATTCAAATATATCCACAATCAATAATTGGATTTTTTCAATTACTATAGGATGAAGCAAAAAACATTTCTGAATGTCTTTGAGTAACGACAACACTTCGAACTCTAAAGTTTTGTAACGTATCGGAACTCCCTTTTCAGAGAATTTCTCAACATGAGCTTTTCGGAATCGTAAGAATTTTTGATTTCTCAATTGACATTTGTCAATCCATGATGACCATAGATTAATACTAATTGCTATGATGGTGACATTGCTATTTTAATTCAAAATTCGCTGAAATCAGTTCTTTTCTCAACAAATCAATTCAAATACGTTCCACACCCACCGAACAATTGGCAAGATTATTTGTTTCATCCAACAAAATACAAACCTTCTCCTTGATTTTGCTTTTTTAACAGATTCCGTCATTAGAATTTTAGCGTTATTCCAATCCATCATCTGATCGCCGGTATTGCAACACACATGATCTGCGATCTACCACTATATATTTTTTGTGTTATCCTCATATTCATGTTTTCTAATTTCTGAGGGTCTTGATGTTTCTCCTGTATAAGGTTTTCCGTGAATACGGTGAATATAATAACCACTCTTTTTTAATTTTTGTTTCTCATTCATTATGAGTACAAATCATTTCGTCTTTTGAAAACGGTTCTTATATTTAATTCAGAACCAATTTTTCCCATTTTTCTGAAAGTCCATGAACATAAGGAAAATTAATTTCATTCGTTTTCATTCCATTTGTAGGTAAAATTAAATGTGCCTTATCATAAAGTTTTTTTATAATACGTGTCTTAACACTCATTTCATTGATTAAATAAAAATTTAAAAATCGATTGTTATGTGTCTTTTTTCTGAACACACTTATTTCAAAATGATTTTAAAATTTTCTTTGTCAAAAGATCTAAGAAGGAAACTATAGTGAATTTTTTGTGGGTTCTTCATTATTAATTTGATTGCAAAAATCCATCAACCCTTCTCTGTCATGTTGACATAACGCCACCATGTTTCTAGGCATTGCACCCCACAATTTATAATACAAAATCCGATATCAAGATCTCCTTGAATTTCGAGTATTCCCTCGAAACTATTCTCCGAAATACACACAACACCTCTACATAAAATATATATTATACTCATAACAAGTTAACGGAAGAGTCCGGCATGGATGAAATCCAAATAAAATATGTAATTAATCGAAAATGTTACATGATACAAAACATGAATATTCTCATTTTGTCGCAAGTACGATCCTAGCAGTCGTTCGAAATTACTGAGAGATAAGATTTATGACCGTTAAACCAATAAGAGAGTATTCTATACGCAAACTATACAATTTGGGTTGTTTACATCGCTCTCTCTGTTGTTTGAACAGACTATAGGAACATATTAAAGCGACCAAGAGATGCGACGAGGATAGCATAGCATAGAGATGGAGGATAGCGGTTCCCGATAGTATGGCGCTCGCGACCGCTGTAACTTTTCAAAATCGTATAACAAACAGAACTGTGAATTTTCGTTTATTCTTTCGATAGTAAATGAACGTGTCAACGCAATTGTCTTTATCATATTTGAACCACCCTCGTAGTACACATCTTTTTACAATTTCCTTTTGCGGTTCCGAATTACGGTAGATTCCATTATCACTTTCACCATAATATCACCCTTTTTGTTGAGTACAAACAACATGAAAAAGAATATTTCTCTTATCGTTCACAGGCATTCAGATGGGTGCAGCACAAGTGGACTATAATTCTAAAGATTTCATGGGGTTTTCCAAATTCCAAGCAAACACCAAAAACGGAAGGAGACACAGTGTCGCTGATGCCTTTCTCCTTCCTGTAGAAAACAGGAAAAATCTTAAAGTCCTAACTTCGGCTAGAGTGCTGAAATTATTGATAGATCCAACTACAAAAGAAGCTCATGGTGTTCAATTCATCAGACGGGGAAGAATGTACCAGGCAAGAGCTAGAAAAGAAGTTATTTTGTCTGCAGGAGTATTCAATTCGCCACAGCTACTCATGTTATCAGGTAAATAATAGTCGAGAGATCAAAATCCACAGATTAATGTTTTGTTCCAGTAACTCAGAAATAGTTAGTTGAAAATTCTGAATCCATCAAGCAAACATTTCATGATAAAAAAAGTAATGTAGTTGGATGTATGAAGGATTCTTTATCCTGAGTTTAAGTCGCCAAATATCTTAAACAGAGAAACGCATTTTTGGAAACGGTTATACCTCCAATATCTCTATATGACCTTTTCTGATAACGTTTTTTAAAAACCGATTTCACCCCAATTTCAAACCAGTACAAATTCCTAATAAATCTTGAATAGACAAAGTTAATCTGATCACATTTTTCGCGATAGATCCTTGTTTTTCGGGTTTTTCTGATAGTCACCTAGATGCATGTTGTTTTCATGTCCACAAACCCACCGCAGATGTCGCGTATACCGCTGTCACACTGGAAATATTAATTTGAGATCATATAAATTTTTTATTTTTCAGCATGATGATATATTTGTAATTTTTATACAGGGTGGGCCGTCCATAATTTGAGCCCCGAATTTCGAGCTTTGGGATGGAATAACGAAAAAACTCTCGGACAGGTCAAATTTTGTTGAAAGAGGAACAAATAAGGTTGTTCAAATGAGTTTGATATCACTACACCTCTAACTGCAACCCCTAAGAGCTGTCATTTTTGAATAGGGAAAAGAGGTCAAGCAGCACCTTGTTGGAGTGACTCAGTATTCCATCAATAACTTTCATACGCCGAATTTGGATCTTTGAGATGGAAGAAACGCACTGAGGGGTCAAAAAATGAATTCGACATCACTACCTCTCCCACACTGTTTAATAGTAATAATAATAATAACATCTTTATTATTCGTATCACCCAAAAAATACAGCATTTACAATTTCACTATTATAATAGTTTTTAATTTAGGGAGAACAACAAAAGGCCAACAGTTATCAGAATTCCATAAGGATTATGTTCTGGCCGTAAATTCATTGACATGAAAAATCAGGATATATAAGATAAGATATATATATAAGAATTAGACTGAGCGACCCTATTCAAGAATTATTGCAGATATTATTTCTTTTTTGAAGGAAGAGAGGGATCGATTGAGATCTAGTCTATTCAGTCCATTGATATGGTCAACAATATTGTACGAAAATGATCTCTTAAATATTTCTTTTCTATGTTTAGGGATAGTTTAACGAACCCTCCTTCTTAAATTCAACGTGTGAACATCCGTGAGGATTCTTCCTCATAAATTACCTGTTGCACACGATTACCGAAAAAAGACTTCATCATTATACATGCCTCATCACCGAATCCAATGTAATGTAAGATGGACAGTAGGATCTGGTGATCAATCAGGTCAAAGGCTTTACTGAAATCGAGAAGTACCAATATTGATACTTCATCTCGGTCACGTGCAGCAATAATGTCATCTAAAAACATTTGCTGTAGTAGTTTCACAGCTGTACCTTTTCCTGAACCCACACTGATTTTGCGGTAAAATATTATTCAATTGGAGGTACTCATTTATTTGTGTTCTTATATCTTCGAGAGAGTGGGAAGCACATTGATGGATCGCAGCTCATTCATATCTGTTGGATTAGCAACTTTAGGGACAGGACTAACAAGTGCTCGCTTCCAGAGATCCGGAAAGTAAGACGTCAGAAGGCACATACTTGAGCGATCGAAGAAAAAAATAATACGCTCATACAGGTTATTGAATTACCTTTCCAACTAAGCCACTCGACCTATTATCTCTATTCAAAAATAATTGATTTAAGTGGTAGTGATATTGAATTCATTTTTCGACCCGTCCGAGCAGTTTTTCCTTCTCAAAGATCCAAATTCGGCGTGTGAAAGTTATTGATGGAATACTGAGTCACTATGTATAATGATAAAGCGATGAAAAAAAAAATACACCCATGCGGGAAATTGAATTGCCTTTCAAACTCATTTGAACACCTTTATTTGTCCCCCTCTCAACAAAATTTAACCTGTCAAAGCGTTTTTTCGTTATTCCATCCCAAAGCCCAAAATTCGGGGTGGAAAGTTATGGATGGCCCACCCTGTATACTGAATATTGTCTTGAAAATGACCCATATGTGAGGGCGAAACGTCGACAAGTAAAGAGTCCAAAATACTAAAGATTTGATTCAATTCTGGTCATTCCTAACGAGAATTTCTTTTTGATTATACATGATAAATACAGTGGAACTTCCCTACAACGTCTCTACAACGAATTTCTCTGTACAACGAATTTCGTATCTGTCATTGCACCTTGAATCCAAATACCCTGTTGAAAACACCCTCTAAAACGAAGTGAATTCTCTCTATAACGAATTATTCCAAGAACATCACTCTCCAAGTGCGTATTGGTAAGAAGGTTTTTCCCAGAGTATACTTAGGGATGGTTTTTTCCGTAATTCTGTCGGACGTAGGTAATAAATCCCGATCATAAACTACTAATCCATTACGGCGGACGGAGAGTTCCTTCTGAAACTTTTTAGATGCACCCCTGGCTATACAGATTGTTCAGTTTTCAGTTTCGCTCTGATCGTTAATGAGAATAGTAGTGCGAAAATGTCTAGAAGGAAGTGCTTGAGTTAATTATATATACAGTATTCAAATAAAAAAAAATGCAAGTGAACTTTGCTTTTTTCGACACTTGACACAATAAAGAAAAAAATTTCTGCATAACGAAATTTCTGTATAACGAAATTTCTTTGCGGATTTAGCGTATTCGTTATAGGGAAGTTCCACTGTACTTTTAGGTTGTGTGTGAGACTAATAAATAAAAATCAGGAATCTGAATCAAAGAAAATGTAGTAATTTTTCAACATTTCTTCAGCACCTAGAAGTAGTATCTGAGGTTTCTGAGATTCATACTGAAATTATTGCCAATATTTTCAGGTATAGGACCCACCCAGCATCTCCAAGAGTTAGGCATCCAACCCCTAGTGGACCTTCCAGTAGGACAAAGCATATACGACCACCTCTCCTACGTCGGTCTAACCTTCAAGATCAACCAAACATTAGAGTCAAGGGTGTTTTCCATTGAACCCGCCGAAATCCTCAACTACCTCTTCAAAGGTAAAGGTCCTTACACCTCGCTTGGCGGAACTGAGGCTTTGGCGTACATAAAAACCAATATGTCGAGGGAATTCGGAGCCTATCCTGATGTCGAGCTCATATTCAGCGGCATAGGGAGTTTCGAGAGTGATTACGGAATAATCAGCATTCCAACACTCCAGATCAGGAAGGAGATATACGAAAAGACCTTCAAGCCTATAGAGAACACACCATGTTGGTCCATACTTCCGGTGTTGTTACACCCTAAGTCCAAAGGTTACATGAAGTTGAGATCGAAAAACCCATTCGATGCTCCAAAGTTGTACCCCAACTTCTTCACTGATCCAGAGGGCCACGACTTGAAAACAATGATTTCTGCAATAAGGTACTCTATAGAGCTTTCCAAAACTCCAGCTTTCCAAAAATTGGGCAGTCAGCTACATGATATACCATTGGCAGGATGTGAGCACCATCAGTTCAACAGCGATAGTTACTGGGAATGCTGCTTGAGGAATATTGCAGTTACTATACACCACCAGGTTGGGACGTGTAAGATGGGTAGGAGGGAAGATCCTGAGGCTGTGGTTGACAACAGGTGTAGGGTACACGGTGTGAAGAGGTTGAGGGTAGTAGATACAAGTGTGATTCCAGTGACTTTATCCGCGCATACGAGTGCCCCAGCGATGATGATGGGGGAAAAAGTTAGTGATATGATCAAAGACGAATATAAGATATTTAAATAAAGTGATAGACTCTACATTTACTCTTTTGTTCATGTGCAACGTTTCTCGAATTCAGAGTAGAATGGAGGAATCTCAAAAAACGAAAGAAATGCCAATAACGATAATTGAATTCTTTGCTCATTAATTGAAGAGCAAATTTTAAATTTAAAAATTTTTCATGTACCTAGTAATTTGATTATGACGTTAGGGACTCTGTCGTTACTTGATTTAGAATTTCAAGAACATTGAGCTTCTATTATGTGTGTAGTCTTCATTTCATTCTTGTTTCTATGAAGACGAAATAGTCATCATCCAAATGTATAGAATCTTGCATATTGAGCCGAAAATGGTATCAAATGCAAAGCATGATAACTAGTATTGGCATAAATTGAATTTAGTCAACACTTCTATCAGTGCGCAAAGCAGTGTGAAATATCTAGGAGTTATCATTGACAGCAAACTTTCCTTCAACACGAATGCCACCACATGTAAAAAGAAATACATCGCCAGAAGCAAACACTTTCGTAGCCTAACTTATAAGAACTCAGGAATTAACTTGAAAACAGCTGCCCATATCTACAAAACTCTATGTCGCCCACTACTGGAGTACTGCCATCCGATATATACAACCTCCAATTCAACAACAAAGAAATGTACAGCATAAACCCCCTCGCTTAGAAGCATTACCAAAATGAGACACCGAATGAATGCGCTTCACAATCCACCCAACAAGCTCTTGTATGAATTAACTAAAATTACTCCAATAGAACAAAGACTGAATGACAAAAAGATTTTCAACAAGGGAAGCCAATTTCCAAATATTAAATCAATTCTGCATCGATAGAGAACCAACAAGAGTAGCACAGAGGAAACACCCACACAAAACGATATGGCAACTGATCCAGGACATGAACATCTAATCCAATCAGATATACAAATAATCGTATAAATCTGTAAATGAGTTTTTTTGTACAATTTGTCAACTCCACCACTGTATCAATATTTATTATTTAAAAAACATGTAACTTTGTACAAACAGGCTGAAGGACCTCGCTCGATGGCCATTTGGATATGTGCAATAAAGAACATTTTTGATTGATTGATAGAATTTAGTCATAGAAGAGTTCATCCCAACCATTCCACCATACATTTTTTCAATTTTCAGTTTATTTTAATTTTTGCCAACTTAATATTTTTCTATTTCTTCTAATGATAGAAGGGACAGTCGAAAATAATGCAGAAACTATTCAGAATGAAAAATAAAGAAGAGTAGAATGAAAAAATTCGATATGCTCGGAAAATATTGACTCTTTTTTTTTTTGGTTTTAACATCGACCGGGAGAGAATTGAATTCTTCAGGAAAGCATTCATCATTTCGTCGTGCGTTTCCGTTTCTTAGAGAAAAATGTATGACATCTGTCAAATTTCATGAGATAGAAAACAGTTTTGCCAATCAATATTTTTCAAATCAAAAATTAGTAAACGATATTTACGGCAGGCAATATTTCATTAATTTCGATAAAAATCCAACAAATTAGAGAAAATCATTTATGATACTAGTACAGAAGGCTCTTTCTAACTCTCGTGGCTCTTTTCTGAATTTTGAACTCGTGTAAGAAAATCAATGTCTTCTTCACTATTATAAATATCTATTCTGAAACTCTGTGAATGTGTTTCTAGGGTTAATATGAATGAAAGTTTACAACTTTAGGAAAGTGTATTATTCACCCGGATAATATAATTCCCTCATTTCTTGATTTTATAATTAAAATCCGTTAAGGCGTTCAAGAGTTGCTGATTGAAAATTTTCGATAAAATCCTGGATCTTCCTTTGATCGAATATAGATAGGACATATTTCGCACTCTGATTCAGACTCCCCAGAATATCCCGAATCTTCACTGAAAACCTGTACAATAATTCGAAAACTCCCTATAAATAATAGATGAAATTACACTTTTCGCAAGGTATTCAAGTCGTCTACATCTGCAAGAATCAATGTTCGTTATATGGGTAAAAGGTAGAAGAGAAGCTTCTGAATATTAGTGTATTATTGAACAGTTGCCCCCTCCCATCCCGAAAACTTTCTGAATAAAATGCTATATGGAGCAAGATCTACCAGTCCTTTCAAGATCTTTAGCGATTCAAGTGTCGTTGAAAAAAATTCAGTAAAAGTGTTCTTGGTATTAGTCATTCTGTAACCGCATGTGGTCCATACGATCGTTATAGAAGTGAGTAGTTCCCGTAAATAGTACATTCTAAAACATGTAGCAGAATGCGAAATTCGAAAATGAGAGAATATGGAGAGAGTTTTCGAAAGCATGAGTGTTGGAATTGCCTTCTGCAACTAGTATTAGACGATATTTTCTCTATTTCAGTCAAATTTCGTGAATATCTCTCGAAATTCAAATAAAAATTCAGATTAGTAGCTTTTGTATTGTATTTTGGCAGTTGGTGTGACTTACGAAATTTACAGATAACGGAGTTTGAATTGATTTGATTTGAAAATTGAGAGTATCTGATCTCAGTACTGTGACAACCACAAAACCAAAACATAACTGAAAATAATACTGTAATGAGTTTCATTACAGCACTACTTTCAGTACAGTTATGAACATTACGATACTGAAATAGAGAACTCTATAATATGATATTTTCTAAGAAGCACCTTGGGCATCTAAGCATCTAAGGGGCAGGAGTATCTTGGCACCTTTGTAGAAATATTTGACAAAATTAAGTTAGGAAAGATTTGGTGTATATTTGGGACGAAAATTATTTAATTTACACGCGTGTTGTTGTAGCAAACTGCTATTACCATTATCAAAGTGAATATTTAATTGACATTCTGGTCATTAAATAGAATAAACTACAAGCTTGTAAAAATTTGTAAAAAACAAAAAATTTTCGCCTTCACGGAGGCCATACTATGGACATTTCTGGAACTTAGATAAATTGAAAATATCAGTCTTTCCAATACACCGGATGTTTCTGTGAGTTGAAGTTGATATTAATTTCAATGATCACTATATTCAATTCATCTTAATTCCGAAATTAATCTGGAATTCTAATTTTCGTTAGAAATCTCATTTTCGCGTAGAATAAAACAATGTTAGAATATTTCATTCTTATTTCATTCCAACACAGTTTTCAGTAATATTTATTGATGACATGTTGGCCTCCTGTCACGGATTTATTTAACATCTGTCAAATTCCATGAGATAGAAAATAGTTTTGCCAATAAATATTTTTCAAAGCAAAAATTACAAAACGATATTTACGACAATTTTTCATTCATTTCGATTGAAATTCAGCGAATTAGAGAAAATGATGTATGATAATTGTACTGAAGGCTCATTCTAACAGTCGTTCATTTTGAACTCGTGTAAGAGCTTTCTACACATAAGTAACTATTTTCACCAATATATATTATGTATTTATTTCACAAAATATCTGATATCTCATCCAGTTCTTTCAACAGCTGGAATATGGATAATCATAAATTAATTAGTCCAGTACAAACATGTTCGAGAATATTTTTTCATTTCTCAATGAAACGGGTTGAGAATTATGCATTTAACCCTTGTTTGATGGAAGTCCATCAAACGGGGTTTCCATGGCCACCTCCAATGGAAAAATTTTTGCGGTCATAATTCGTTGTTGTTTCCGTTTATGATAAATATTATACTTGTGAATTTGAAATTCAATGATGAGCGATTTATCCTAGCGAAACTGTTGAAGGAATCCGGGAAATCCATGATTTTCAATCCAGCCTCGAATTATTATTCGAGAACAAGTTTATTATCTTTTTTTGTAGTATTTCACCTGTGAATAGATCGAACGAAACTTAATTGGCAAACTATTCTGATTCTACGCACAGGATATGGATTTACTAATTTAATTAATTCATCTGATTATACTAATTGTGTAAACTCATTCCAAAGAAACCGAAATGAGCAACTTATCTGCCTCATCGCTACGCCTCATCTGAAAACAAAATTACAAGAAATTCCTATTCTATTCGTAACAGTTAACCACTTCCAAAAACACTTAGGCTGAAAAAGAGTTTCCACATCTAGATCTTGCTAGAATTTGCAGCAATTTGCTCTTCGAATCCCTAGCCAAACGAATTGATTTCAAAATAAAACCTTGTGATAGATCGATCATTCTTTCATATTATTCTAAAACTTTTCCTCCAACATCTGTGTAATCTTCGTAATCTTTTTCGTTTTCTTCTTCATAAAGTAATTCTGAAAATTCAGAATCCACATGCTGTTTTCTCGACCCCGTATAACTTTTTTTTCTCAGCCCATTTATTAGATAGAAAAAAAAATCAAAACTGCTTCTGAAATAAATTTTTACATAAAAGTCAGTGGCGTATTTGAAAAAATTTTCAGAGCACTGTTTTCATGATCGGCTACAAACTCAGTTTATTTTTTTTAATGGAACACCCTGTATATTTTGACGTCAAATGTTTTCGATTTTTTTCTGAATACATTCATGTACCACAGCCTAATTTTTAATAAATTTCAGAATTAAAAATCAGAAAACTTCATATTTATGACTGTTTGTTCAATAGTAGGCCATAAATTCTTTCGCTCATGCATTTAATCATTACATACTTTTTTGGAGCACCATCTGATTAAACTCATCTGTTATATTTCAATCATACTCTCAAAATATCACTGTTCATATAAACTTGAAAATATTTATAAGAAAAATATATCGATACAGATCTTATATCGAAAACTGTAATTGCATATGTGAAGGAATTCATGGCTTACTATTAAATGAACAAACTTTAAAATATGCCTGTTGTTCCATTTAAAAAATACCAAATAATTGCCTAATTTTGAAAAATGTGCTTGTAAAAAAATTGGAAATACGTCAGTCTTATGTAAAAAATTTTATTATACCTAAGCAGTTTCTTTCCTATCCTAAACAGAACCTGACAAATAAAGACATATCCAAAAGTGAACATTTTCTATTTAGGCCTGTATTTCAGGAACAACAAAAGTAGTTAGAATATTTAGGTTTGTGGCTTTAAATCTTGTACAAAAAAGTGTCGGGAACACCGCATGTCTCTATGGTGAGATGCAGTACGGTCTCGACCAAAATGGGTCAAAGACTCACCGTGTATCATTTATTTATTTTTCATAGAAAATAACAATATTTAAGAGAAGGAGAAACTAACCAAACCATAGCATGACAAATGGAACCGCACAACGATTGAGAAACCGATACACATAATTTTGTGATGTGTGGTATATTTAAGAATTCAAGGGTTCGAAGCATACGAGCTAGTATGTAGTCACTTTGCGGTGAGTTTATCCTCGGGTTTGTCCAATCATTTATGTAGATTCGAAAGTTCATAATTCTGTTTGCAATGGTTTCCATCAATAACTTCTCATTGATTTAATTGCTCAACCTCTACATTCAAAGCCAGATCAATCGGTTAATTCCGGATAGTAAATGATTTTTGTGGCAAATCATAGCTTTTATTTTATTTACTTCTATATTATTTAAGGTTTTTCAGCTGAGTTAATGAAAAGCAGGCGTCAGATGGTCGAAAATCCTTTTCTTTATCGCAGTGAAGTTATGAGTTCATTACAGTTCTGAAAGAAGTGCTAATTGCAGCATTTCGTTCTGTTATACTTTTCGTTTTGTGGTTGTCAGCACTGAGTTCCGATCCTATCAATTTTCAAATCAAATCGATTCAAATTCCCTAATCTGTCAAATTTCGTGTATCACACCAACTGCCAAATACAATGCAAAAGTCACTTATCTGAATTTTCATCTGAATTTCGAGAGTTTTTCACAAAACTTGACTGAATAGAGAAAATATCGTCTAATTCTCGTGGCAGAAAGCAATTTCAATACCCATGCGTTCGAAAACTAGCTCCTTCGTTGCAAGTTTTCGAATTTCGCATTCGTATTGGAATGGGATCCCACTCTGCAAGTTGATTTGAGATATACTTTTAGACTAGTACTATACTATTAGGATTAGTTATTAGAACTTTGTTGCAAAAATAACATGCATTTTGATATGTGGAGTTAACGAACTACTGATACATTTTTTTTAATTCTTCAGCTGCCCGAAAGATGGGAGAAAGTAGAGGCCAGCGATGTACAGTGTGGGCAAAATTGCTGATACCTGAACTACAACTTTTTAACCGTGAGAGATAGAGTAAAATGAATGACACATTACGGTGGTCTTTTTTAGAAAAACTGATAATTCCATCAACTTAATTCCTCTTTCTTCTTTTGTTTTCTAGTTATAGGCAAAAATTGAAATTCGGGCGATTTCAACTTTGGCCATTATCTCCGTTTCTGTTTGTGCTAGGATGTTGAAATGAAAACACTTTTTTCGTAGCAATCCAGTAGGGTACTCTGTTTTTTCCCAAGAGGTTTCCTTGCTGAGCTATAATATAAAGTTGTGTTTTTCTTATAGAAACAATAGTTTGAAATGGATTAGAAAGAATCGCTTTGAATCCCAAATGTATAACGGCGGAAGCAAAGCTGTACACCTATTATTATTCTCTTGTTCATTAGATTCCGGCTATTGCAAACATAAATATTTAGATTCGAAGGGGGTTCAATTAGATTTCAACATTTGAATACCTGCTTAAATTTGATTGTAACGTTTCTCAAAAATTACAGTAATCGAATAAGATGTTCACTTTCACTCATCTCCGATTTGAGGAAGCATTTCTTTACCGGCATCAGCATCCCAATTTTTTCGTGAAATTCGAATTTGCAGATTTCGCTTCATAATCGTCAGTTCCTCTGTGCAGAGAAAAGAAAATGGAAGCTATGTGAGCTCCGTCTAATCGAATGTTCTAAACTAATATTAGATGTTGATATTGTAGATGATGGTGAATCGAAAATTCAAGAGCATAGCTGTTAAACGACATTACTTACGGAAGACTTCGAGTAGGTAATGAATTTCGCGTTTGAAAGTGATGACTAATCACAAATTAATCTTTAACGTTATTTTCTTTTAATTTCCGTCGTGCATAATACGCAATGAACCACTTCCTGAGTGAAAGATTTCATTACCTTCAGAAACTACTAAACGAAAGAACATCATACGATTCGATTTTTAAATGTAATTTCTCCCTTGGGTATCCACTTCAACATCATTGTCTACTTCATCAAAAATCAATGAATATTGTGTCATAAAAAAACGACTCCACCGAAATAACGTATTAACTTTTTTAATAGCGGTCATACCGTTCAGAGAATCATCACGAATTTGAAACTGTCTCAGTCGATGAAAATACTCTTGAATACAGATTTGATTTTTTTAAGTGTTTCATTAGAATTTTCGAGGAAGGAATTGAAATACAAATTCAAGATTTTGCATTAATGTCTTAGAGTACATGAACTTGAATTGTAAAATATTTTCAAGCAGAATCTACTTCCGGTTCTACCGAAAACGAATGCGAACTTCGTTATTTCAAATGTTACACCCTTTATATTTAACCATATTCGAATTCTTCGTTCAAATTTACACTCATTTGATGTATAACATGCGCAACCACGCAAGCGATTGTTGAGTTATAGCCGATTTTTCAAATTTTTTGTCAGGAAGATGGCCACAAATTAGTGTTCATATCTTCAACATCCCTCATTGTAAAATGTTGTTTGCGCAACAGTGAAATAAAATAAAGTACGATGATACCGTTGCTGGTATAAGTTATGAAGAAATTTCATACAGGGTGTCTGAAACAGGGCTTCAAAGTGAGCCTCAATGTTAAATTTATGAGAGAGAAAACAGTTGCGCCAATAAATTATATTTTTCAATGCGAAAATCACTAAACTTATGGAAAAGTTGCATAAATTTCGATAAAAGTTCAAGGAATTCCAGGAAATAATGTATGTTCAATCAAAAACTAGCCACTTCGTGGCTCGTTCTAATATCAGTGAGATATGAAATTCTGAGTTATAAGTTTATGGGCTACTTTTTCAAGACACTTTCGAAGGTGCTTTCAGCTTTTTGATATAAGTTAAAAGTTGGAAGTTAAAGGTTGATTTTGAAATTATTGCGGTTTGGGTGATGATGCTTTTCAAGATGAGATCTGTCTTTGATAGATATTTTCACGTAGAATTCATTGACGTTTACTAAAAAGTCTCCTATATTATATTCTAGGAGTTATAACTCACACGTCTAGTTTTTTTTAATGGGACAACTTATATTTTATTTCATCATTAAATTGCAAATTTTTTTTTTAATATATAACACTTGTTATCTTAAACTGAGTTGTAGAATTATGGTTTGCGTTTCTTGCTTTGTTTGGAATTTGAAAATTGTATTCGATATATACGAAGTAGGTCTAAAGGCTCGCATATATTCAGAGGTCATTAGAATGAATTTCAATAATACCTCAAGGTTAGAAGATTTGAACATATAAAAGCAGTAAATTTTAAGCAGGATCTACACCTGCTCATAATGCTGTTATTGTGCGAAAGTTTTGAAACCGACATTGGGCCCGAGGTATACACGGTGAGTCATCAACTTGTACATTTTCGAAAAATACAGGGTGTGCGGGGAATAACTGTACATACTCTTACCAGAGATAGAGTTGGAGTAGATGATTACTGATTGACTACAAAAAATTAATTTCTGGATTGCTCTAGAAAGCTACAGGGTGATTTTCCAACTTCATGGAAATACTTAGATCATCATAAAATCCAAACTTATTGACGGATATTATTGAAACTTGGGAGGTTATTGGCACATGCTAAGGTCAATCAGAAAAATATCAATTATTTCGTTATTCCAGGGCCGGACTCATTAATCTTCATTCAAAGTGTTCAGGGTAAAACAAACACTTTGTATTTCGAATTACAAATAATTGATTCGCCTTTTAGAAAGAAGCTAAATAAAGTTGTCACATCAACAATTATTTTTTATGAATTTTTGAATTTGGACAAAGTTCGAAATATTGAATTGATTTACCTGAACAGGATTTAGTCATCTTGTGGAGGTCGATAATAAATAATAAATTTTCTTGAAAAAGTTACTGAAGGTTAGAAAGACTATTATAATTTGTTGATAAACTGAGTGGCCACCTCAGACGCGGATCTCATTACGAAGGAGTAAATGAAGATATATTTCGAAAAAAAAAATTGGTGTAGTGGGATAGGGTATACATAAGCATATCTCAAAATTATTCGTATGTATACCGGTTGTTCGACAACAAAGATATAGAACAAAGTGACACTTCTTTCAATGTAAAAATCTCCAACTGAATTAGAAAATCGAGGAATATGACTAGTGATTCTTCAATTTGTTAGTCTGTTTCTTTAAAGTTTACTTATTCAATATCAAATATTATGAAGTTTTCTGAGAAAGAGGAGACATGGTTTTTAGTTTGGGAGAAGTTTACAAAATATCTTACTAAATGCAAAGATTCAAGCTCAAAAATGCACAGGAATAAAATTTCTTTCAAGATAAAATATGAATTCCTATAACATATTTTATGATAAATTTCAAACATTTTGACAACTTTTACTGTTTCGTTATGAAATGTGCTCATTAAAGCTCTGAACTTTTTTGAGAATTTTCTACAAATACTTTCGCATTTTATATTCAAACATGAGATTTTTAGTATTCCAAATTCGAAAATTCATAAAAAAATAATTGTTGAAGTGACAACTTTAAGCGACATCACAAATTGAAGCATAATTTAGCTCCTTTCTGAAGAAGGAATCAATTATTTATAATTCGAAATACAAAGTGTTTTTTTTACCCTGAACACTTTGAATGAAGATTAATGAGTCCGGCCCTGGAATAATGAAATAAGTTGGAATTTTATGATGGTCTAAGTATTTCCATAAAGTTGAAAAATCTTTGTGTAGCTTTCTACGGAAATCCAGAAATCACCTAGCCCAACTCTATCTCTGGTAAGAGTATGTACAGTTATTCCCCGGACAACCTGTAGAATTGCATTGATGAGGTGAATCTTCTACGATCAAAAAGTTGCAATCACATTACATTTCATATTTATAACTGGGATTCAAGCGACCCAACTCTTCTCAAAAGTAGGTTGAATGATATTAAACTCGGTATTAAATGATTATTTGGCAATTTTGACAGAAAAACAGTTTTCGAGAAATCTCGTGAAATGTGCATTTTTCGAGTAATTAACCATTAAAAAATATACTGGGTGTTTTTGAATTGATGCATGTGATTTTTTAGCATTGTTTTTCAAATAATGCTAATAATTTTCTATTTTTCGGGAAAATTCACAACCTGTGATGATTCTGGAACTCCTGGTACTACAATTGTTTACATTTTTCAAATTTTATCTTCCTATGTTATTCTGAATAGTGCAAATGTAACCCGTAATCTTCAATTCTAAAACAACAGTCTGACAATGAAATTGTACTAGATCGCCCTTTCAATTTACTCGAATATTCTTCATTAAGATTCTCTATCTGAAAGGGCATAGTGCGCTGGGCAATCATCTTGCTGGAACCATATTTCTCTGGCACATCATTCAGTGGAATTGACAATGATTGTGTGAAAACTGGAATAAATTCCAGCATTGAAGACCTCTGGCAATTTAAAAGATCCTATGAATTTTCCATTCGAAATTTTTTTAAGTGTTCATTCATCTGGATTCTTAAAGTGTAGAATGCAGTAGAATCATTTTTACAAATTTCGAAGAAATTGTTCGAACCTGTGTTTTTTCAAGAAGGACGGTTTTTTTGACTGATGTAAAAAATGATTTATTAAGTGTTATAGCATTTTAAAAATTTTATTAAATGAGCTAACGTTTCAAGCAACTTGCCAAACTGGGGTAAATAGTACGAATATTTTTCACTGATATTAATCAGTTGAAGTTGGTCGAAATATTAATTTTGAATATTTGATTCGGAATAAAGTTACAATATTTTTCAAGCTGGAAAAGTTGTCTTAGAATTGAAGATTACCAGTTACAGTGACACTCCAGAATAACAAAGGAAAAATCAAATTTGAAAAAAGTAAAACATTGTAACAACAAGAGTTCGAAAATCGTCACAGGTTGTGTATTTTCTCGAATAATACAAAATGTAAGATAATTTGAAACCTTCTGTAATATTTGGCATAAGAATTTTTCAATGTGCCTCTTTTTTCCTTAAAATTGATTGAGAAATAAAGTGGTTAGTTTGATCACGAAACATACTGGTCAGACTCTTTTTTCATAAATTCACAGAGTTTACATTGAGTTTGAATCACTGTTGTTATTTCGTAATGTTTTTTATTAAAAATCACGTGAGCACGATTATTGTTCATATCTATAGCTTACTGAATAAACTCTTATTTTAATCATTTTTGTATTCACATGGATGATAGATAGTCATAATTCTCAAGACAAAAATATTCCTTACTTTGCCAATACCAACATTTCATGCTTATTTGGTGTTTCTCAAAACTTTTAATGCATCGAAATCCAACAATCTTACCGTAATATAAAAGATTCTGTGTTTTATGTCTTTGAAATTTGTATGTAAGGTAATTAGAAAAAGTGTTCAGGTCAAAGTCTAAGAGTCCGAATGTTTGTTAGACCGATGTCTAAAACCAAAAATAGACGCTAATAACAGTGAATCAAAAGAATGAAGGAAGAACGCCTGTTGGAAAACGTCATTGTATCCCAATATTAAAAGGTACCTACGTCCATATATTCCAAACAAGAAAAAAAAAGATTTGGCCCAAGTCAGTGAACGGTCGACTAACCCACATCATTCTAGACATCATTCGACCATTCCTATAAAATCGAACGTATTCAGCCGAGTTGCGGCAGTTGACCATTTCTTGTGCGGATTAACATAATCAACCAAGACGTAGAAAGATTCGGTGAGATCTTATCGTTAAAATTTTTCGTTTTGTCGATTCGAAAATCGTAATAACTATTCGATTTTTTCAGTTCTAAATGATAAGCCATGAAAGCCTTATACATCTTCGCGTTTTTGGGAGCCGTCCAATTCGAGGACACATTTTGCCAGGTCCAGGATCTTGTGGCGGCATCTATAGAAAAAAATTTACGTGATGATCAAAGTGTTAGAAATTTCATCAATGAGATGCACGAAATCATTCAAAGGTACAGCAAAGTCTACGACAATATAAGCAAGGATTACTGGGCCAGCACTGAAGATTGGATACCTAGATTCACCTTGAGTAAGTTTTTATGTCCTTTTTCCTTTTTTTTCAAAAAAAGTGCAATCCAAACACATATAATATGCAGGTACATTTTTCATAAAATAAAACGACTTGTTTCATAAGAAAATATGCTAGAAAGGAGGAAGTTAGAAGGAGAAAATAGTATTGTATTCAATTCATCCACTAGATACATAGCATTTTTCGATGAAAACAACCCTCCCCACATATTTCTGAAGGCATCTTATGCAAGAATGAGAATACATGTCAAAATTAATATAAAGAGTTAGATGTTCTTGCTCATACGTAGGTAGACATTGGTGGAATTTCGTTCACAACGGGATTACAAAAATGTATGATACAAAGTGAAAAGTCAAAAAATCTGTGCTACTCAGCCAGCATCTATAGGTAAACTGGAGCGAATTATTCAAGAATGTCGACAAATAACCCCAGAAATGTTATGTTATGTACGAAAATCATTTGAAGCTCGATTGTATCATTATAAAATAATTTAGTATATCATTACTCATTTCAAATGTTGTTATTAATAAATTAGAATTATCTGTTATCCACAACTGATTGTCTTTTCACCTATGTTATACATTTCTGTCTGTAATGCACTTGTAGAGAGGAATCCAATAATGTAGAGGGTGTTCCATTCAAAAAATTAGAGTGCTAGCTGTAGGAGGGGGTTTAAAGTCTACATATGACCAAAAAAAGTCCCTCCCTATATGAATTTTTACGTGTTTTTAATTTTTTCATGAAATAATCGCCTTCAAATAGTTTTCATAGAAATGCTGTGTATAATAAAAAAACGCTAATCAAATAACAGTTCCTAACGATTTATATAACACAGGGTTATGAAATCCAAAGCTTACAGTATATTCGTAATTCAAAAATGCATTCAATCTGCAACTTTTTCTACTGTTATCTTTTTGACATAGAGACGATTGTTTGATAGCAAGAGCGCAAAATGATCCCTAGTAAATTTATTGAAATGAATTTTTGCACATGAATTCAGAACATTTCAGCTTGAAGAGAATAGATCAAATATCAGTATTTTTGTGTGAAGGAATTTTATTCAATCTGGGAAGTTACTCAACCAAATGACACAAAGACTTGTTACAAGGTCTGTAATACATAGAACACATAAAAAGTTCAGAAGAAAATGTGCTTCGAAAAAAAATCGAAATAGTCGAAATTAAAATTATTGACTTATTTTTCATAGTTAGGTACACTTTATCACCAGGGTTTGAGGAATTATTATTAAGAGTTTTGAGAAACTCGATCAAATATAATTTTAATAATTATACAATTACCTTCAAAGAGTGTGTACGTAGTGACCTTCGTAGGCTTAAAACAACTCAACATATTTCAGATAACCCCACAAAGCGGAAATCCCAAATTCTTGAACTACAACTTCGTGAAGAATAATCGACAATCGATTCTCAAGGGTACTTAAATAAGATATTTTAAATTAATTAACTTAAAAAATATCTATTCTGTACTGATTGTTTGTAAGGAATATATCTCTGTCTTTCGATGTGCATTCATGATATTCAAGAATAAAATATGATTACAATTTATAAAATCGACTGGCGTTTCAAAGAGAAACATATCCCTTGTCAGAATGGTGAGTTGATTTGCTACTCCAACTATATCACAAATTTGATTATAAAATTGGGTATTATTACATTGATACGTTGTTTGGAAATTCTCCCCAACTTGATGATCCTAATTTCGAAATACCTAATGCTTTGAAAACAATCAATCAAATGAAAAAAATGTTGATACAAAATAAGGGTGAAATTACTCAAGCAACACGATTTCGAAAAAATTATTAGGTTTTCTGGAAGACACTCGGGCACACTTTCCGAGATGAAAAAGGAAAATAACTTGGAAAATTATGATTATTTTTTGTACAACTGCCATTAAAAGTGGTTCTTTCAATGATAGCTGACAATGTTGAAAGTCATTGTTCACGCGGAATAATGTCGAAAATATTTTTATCACTACAATTTTCTATGATAAAATCAAATAAAATTAAAATAATAATTTCATGACCTATTACTACACCATTTCCAATTGTAATTCAGAAATCGTCAATTTACATTCGGAAAACATCACTTGTATTTCAGATTAGTCAATTGTATTTCAGAAAACATGAAATGTTATTCATTCTTGTCAATTGAATTTCAAAAACTAACAACTGGGAGTACTGTGAAGTGAAGTGAATGTTTTCCGCAAATGGCCTTTCTATAAGCAAAATATAGCCCTCGGCTACAGTCGTAGACGTCCATCTACCGTATTTTTTATCTCCGTGATATTTTGTCATAATTTTGTTAGCAAAGAGGCGGCGGATCTACGAAAACAGTGGCCTATATATTGCTTTAGTACTGGCAGTTTGAGAAATTCGGCAACAATAGAGTGCATTTTCCCAAAAGGAATTGTACCACTAGATTGGCAATGCATTTTCATTGATGTATTTCAGAAAAATACGATGATTTTCGATAACAGAAGGACGAAAGCAATGAACTTAAGGAAATATTCAATATACTCCCCAGTAAGACAGAAAGAACGACTGACTTTAATTTTTGTTTTAAGAAGTTGTATGATTAATTTATTATTTCGATACCTGCTACCAATAAATTACACAATTCTCCAAGCTGGCAGAATCCATATAATCCGAAACTAGTTGCAACCTTGACCATCAAGTATTTCCTATGTGGTGCCTCGTTTAAATACCTTTAAACTTTTTCACGTGTGAGAATTTTTTATGTAGGAGTTTCAAAGTTGCTCTTCTTGCAGATTATTGAATATCCACAGGAAGAACCTAATCAACACTCTTATTAATTATTCTACTATCGATAATCATATTATCTAACAAGTCAAAGCCAAAAATTGGACCAGAACGCATTTTTTAATACGTTTACCATTCACAACAACCTAGTGAATTTTTCAATATTGAAATGGTTTAATGTCATTCTAAATTCGTCTATTTTATTATCAAAATAGGGTAAATGATTTGTGTTAAACGTGATTTTATGTTGTTCGTGAATTTGTTCAATTCACTTCATCACAAACTTATTCACTCTCAAAATAAGACATCACTTATGACCCTCACATCAAAAATATCTATTTCAGGGCCGAGCTATGATTTCATTATCGTCGGGAGCGGACCCGCGGGTTCCGTAATAGCCAATAGACTATCTGAGATACCCGAATGGAACGTACTCCTGATAGAAGCAGGTGATTATGAAACCAACTTCATGGATCTACCCCTGGCAGCACCGCTATTCCAGTACACCAAGTACAATTGGGAGTACTATGCAGAGTCCCAACCTAATTTGTTCAAGGGGTTGATGGGGCAAAAGATGCACTGGCCTAGGGGTAGGGCTCTCGGCGGTACATCTACCATCAATTACATGATATACACCAGAGGTAACCCAGTAGATTATGACAAATGGGCCTCCCAAGGAAACCCAGGTAAGATGATGATTATTCCAAACTTTTTGATTTCAGGGAATACTTTTTTCAAGGTTGAGAACGAAAGATTGAAGGTTCCATAGATAAAGATTTATTTTCATTTATTTCATTAATCTGTTATTGAAATACAGTACGCATGGTCTAAGCATATAAAAATTTCAAGTCAAATTTCAATTTCTTACTTAAATGATTCAATCTTCACGAGCCATGAAGCATCCGAGAGTCTGTTGTATTTTCTATCGAAAAGTGTGTTCAAATTCATCTTCATTCGTGACTTTGTTCGTGGTCTAAAAAAAATGGTGGAACTCCAAAATGTTAGATGGTGACACATTGATATCTCATATTTAGGGTGTTTCAAAAAAAGATGATCAATAGGGCAGATAGAACACTGAAAAATAATTGGGGTTCGTTAAGTATCAAAAATTCGTAACGGCATCCGTTACAGGCGTTAAAATTTTTTTTAAATTTCTTAAGATTCTGCTGAAACTACTGGCACTATTGGAAAGAAACTTCATACGAATATGTTTTGGTACCTGAATAAATAATGATAATGGATTTATTTTTATGTCTGACCCTCACAGAGGGCGCTAGTAACATGGTTCTACCAAGTAGTTTTATGAAGTAAATGATTAATGTATTAATTTTAAAAAAATATCAAGGATGAAAATTAAAAAAAAAAGATAATAACATAAAATAGAATTCAATAAGAGTAGGTGTTCAAAATGTCTCCCGTTTTCACGAATATTCGTATTTTTATTCTGAACAGGGGTCGTTGCGGCTACGTTCAGCCTTCCGGGAACTTCGACCGCAAGGATCTTTTGTTCTTTACCCAACTCGTTCATTTAAATCCCAAGGAGGCCATAAATGGCATTGATGAATCCAACGACATCCTTAGGAGCCTTAGCTGTTACTTCATGTGGATCCAGAAACAACTTCCCCATGTGAATGGGTCATAGTTCCGCCAGCTCTGGACACTTGCATACCATGTGTTCAGCCGTTTCTTTCTCTGATCCACATAACCTGCAGGTTTCATCTGCTGATTTTCCCATGCGATACAAATGACATTTATATCGTGGCAGCTTTATGAGCTTCCTGGTGTAGGTCGGTGAGAATTCCACAAATCTCTTGGCTTGCGCAAGTCTAGGAGTATTTCTCCAAAGCGTTATTTTGTTTGCCGCTTCCCATTGTTGGACCGCTTTCTTGTATCGGTCATTTCCAAGCCCACAAAAAGGTTCAGGTCCAACAAGTTTCAGCCTTGAAGCCTTCTTCGCGAGTTCGTTCCAAGGGGCTTGCATATCCTTAATTTAGGTCCACATATCCCAATGCCTGTACCCCTTTCTGTTTTCGATCCATCAGTGTACCATATGGATGACTTCTTGTCTATACGATTTACAAAGTTCATTGCACTAAGGCGATCACCAATTATAGTTTCGCATGTCATTTCGAAATCGTAAATGATAGGCATCACATCTGAGGGTTTTGCCAAGAGGCTCGAGTCTAGTTCATTCAGTATCCTCATATGTCCAACCCACTATCCGGGTAGGGGGTTCTCCTTGAAGGATATTGTGATGGCTTCCAGCAGGCTACATTTCCTTACATACAAGTGTAGGGGGGGCAAATCAAGTATATATTATCAAGAGTACCTTTCTAATGATGTTCAATTTCACTTGAAGTTTTGCTTAATAATTCTAAGATCTAAAAATAGGTATTTCCAATGCTGTTTGGTACGAACTACGAATCGTGTAACTAACGCCCTCTATGAGAGTAAAACATGAAAGAGAAACGATTTTTTGAAACTCTATTTTTTTCAAGGTAGACATACCAGATCTGCATTGACTAATGTAACTAGTGTGATTAAGAAAGGCAAAGCCTATACACGGGTAAAATACAGGGTAATAGTTTATTTCATTGCATCGGATATCACAATAATTCTGTTTGAATATTTGCAATGAATGTCTCCATCAGTGTGTTCAACTATTATCAGGGGAAGGTAAACGAAAACACACTATGTTCAGAATGATACTCTATTGGCGATCGATTTCGGCAATTGCCATCATCAGGCCAGCTGAAATATTATACAGGATAATATAAAATGGTTTTTTAAGTGTAATAAGATTCAGTTTTGTGCATATTTTGGTCTTAATGCATAAAATATTTGTTTATTTAAAATTATTATTATTATTATTATTATTAAAAAAATGGAGGGAACATTTCCGTTAAATAAACAAATATTTTATGCATTAAGACCAAAATATGCACAAAACTGAATCTTATTACACTTAAAAAACCATTTTATATTATCCTGTATAATTTTTCAGCTGGCCTGATGATGGCAATTGCCGAAATCGATCGCCAATAGAGTATCATTCTGAACATAGTGTGTTTTCGTTTACCTTCCCCTGATATCTGTTTGAATACTCTTCTGATCTTTTTTTCTCTAAGCATCTTTTTCGCTTACTTTGTATACGAATGAACTGTTTCCCTGTATGTCTTCTTTACTTTATTTTATTCTTCATCTTTGTAGGCTTTCTGCAAAATGTTGTCTTATTTATTTCGATTTCTTAAAAGTAATTGGTTGTAAATTGAAGAAACATCTAGAATTAATCCGATCAAGTTCAAACATTATGCTGTAAATAATTTAATAATAATCCCTTCTTCTTGGGGCCCAAGTGCTGAAATGATTCAATTCTTGAGACAATTCAAGAATCACCAGTACTTAACCCTTCCTCAGGGCCGGAAAAAAAAGAATCAACAGTGGAAAGATTGAACAAAATTGAAACATTGTATGGATTCACTGCTAGACAGTGTTTCTGGTATGGATTTTTTTCTCAGAATACCTCATTCCCGTTGCTCCTGGCATTATTAAGGAATTCTAAATTAGTGATAATTCAAAAAGTCAACAACAGAGGAGTTCATGCAATGCACAAGAAGGCTTCATCCTGTATTATTTGGCCCTTTTCCGCCTATAGCCCAAATGATACAATTTTAAATGAAATATTGTCAAAAAATACAGAGGAAAGCTATCAAACTTTTACTCTGAATTTTAAAATATCATAAGAATGTGATAGAAATATCCTCTCTCCTCGTCACTATTCGAATCAACCAAAGTTATCAGAATATTTCAGGACGACCCTTGTACATCTATACCCGCGAGAGCGCATTCACCAAATAAATACAAAAACATGCGTTTTCAATTTTTCGCATTCCAGGGTGGTCTTACACAATTTCAAAATGAAAATTGTCAAAACAATCCTGAGAAAAGGTATCATAACATTATTCTGGATTTCAAAATACCATAAGAATGTGATAAAAATAAACTCTTTTCGCCTCACACCCACGAGAGCGCATCCACCAAATGAATGCACAATAGCGTTTTCAATTTTTCGCATTCCAGGTTGGTCCTACAAGGAAGTCCTGCCCTATTTCATGAAATCTGAGCGGTCCCGTCTGGTCGAAATGGACCCCCAAGTGCACAACCGAGACGGCTATCTGGGGGTGGAGAATGTGTACAAGTCCCGACTTCTAGACGCCTTCATAGCAGGCGGCGGCGAACTGGGTCTGCCGCATATCGACTACAACTCGCCAAAGGTCCCGTTCGGGGTTTCTAGGGTACAGGCCACCGTGAGGGCTGGCAGAAGGCACAGCGCCGCTACTTCGTTCTTGAGTAAGTGATTGTAAATATGAGGGGTAGAGAGTGGAGGGAATCCGAAGAACCCAGATTTTTTTTATTTAATTCGCTTAGATGACGTTTGTTGTGGTTACACGTTACGCGACCTTCCACTACAAAGGTTATCGTACCAAATTGAATGCATGAAGAAGACACTTCCTATTTGCGTATTCTTCAATCCTTTAAGGTGGAATTACAAATGGTCGTTGAGCGTTTTCGAATTTCGCACACTTGTTGGAATGGGAGCCCACTCTGCAACTTGATTTAGGCCCGATTTATTCACCTACCGGTAAACTGTCTGGTAGTGTTACCAGAAACAAAGTCCTTGTTAAACGTATATTCACCTCCTAGTGATCGAAGTCGACTTTAAATTTTGTTTACCGAGCAGGTAAATTTACAGGCCACTCCGACCTGTGAGTAAACGTCTATTAGAGGGATTCTACCTCATAGTTTTGTTTGTAAACTTTGAAGTCGGAGGTTTCGTGTGGCATTCGGTAGTAGCTCAAGTTGTAGGTTAGGTCAGACAGAGAAGAGATAATAGAGAACACATAAACATGGGGATGAAATACAAATGTTTGCGCCTTGCAGCGTTTCCTAACAGCTTACCTGGTGGCCGATACAAATTGTCACGTATCATTTTGTATAAGCTTATCTTTGTCATCGAATATTATTAACTGTTCAAAAACATTTCACTCTCTTGTATCTCTTCAGTAGCTACCGAAAGGATAAATGAGCAAGAATATACTCAAAATCTCTTACAGGTTATCTATAAATTAGACGAGCAAGTAGTGAACGCATAGTTTACAGGGAAGGTGAATATATCGGCCCTTTAGTTGGTTCAAGCACAAAGAAGTTTTCCTCTTAAAAAGTTAAGGGTTTGAATTCCGAACAATACCTACAGGGTGAGTCATGTTCCGACAATAATTCTGATGAGATGAATGTCATGCAGAACTCTGAAATCTACTTCTCACTGCGACCTCGAATCGAGGTCGACGGATTTCAATCCAATTTATGTGTGTGACGTTGACCCAGCACTTTTCGATTTTTTTCTTGTGCTACACATTTACTGAGTTGTGCAGTCCGAATTTTTCCGAAAGTCTGTCTAATTTCCCGAAAAATCGAAATTGACAAAAAGGATAGCCCAGCCCTTTCGTTTTTTGTTTACACGAATGAATGAAAAATTTTATGCTACATTTGTGCTGTCTTGTGAAGTGGATATTTTCACGAAAATTCTTCAGATTTTCCGGCAAATTACGAACATGAAAAAGAGACAGACCAGCACTTTTCTTCCTTCCGACGAAAATAATTTCAAATAATTGTGCCGCAATTGTGCCAACTGGTGCCATTCAGTTTTCCCGAAAGAATTAGCAGGTTTTTCTTCATATTTATGGAGAAAATTGTATGATGATATCCCGATAAGGGGAATCTGAATTCGCAGTCAAAAGGCGTACTAAGCATTTCCTAGAAAAACTCTTACTTACAGAAATATAAAAATCATATATATTGTTTCCATGATAACTTTATTATATATCTCAGCAAGGAAATATCTTAGAAAAAATCGGAGTGCAGCACTGTATTGTTTTCCAAAAAGTGTATGATGTTTTTATTTAAAAATTTTAACATGAAAACAGAAAAAAAGATAATGAACAAGGTTGGAATCGCCAAAATTCCAATGGCCTATAACTCGAAAACAAAAAAAAAAAGTTAGAGGAACGAAGTTGTCATTATGAGTTTTTTGAAAAAAGAGATCTACAATGTGAATTGCACATAACGGGCGACTTATTAAGAGAAACTGATAATTTCATCAACTGCATTACTCTATTTTCCTTTGTTTTCAAGTTATAGGTCAAAATGAAAATTGGGCGATTTCAACTTTGGTCATTATCTCCGTTTCTGTTTGTGCTAGGATGTTGAAATGAAAACATTATACAGACACTTTTTCATAGCATTCCACTAGCGTACTACGTTTTTCTCAAGAGGTTCACTTTATATCTCACGGTTAAAAAGTTGTAGTTCAGGTATCACTAATTTTGCCCACCCTGTACAAGTGTACCCTGTTGCCCATTTTGATTGAGACTGCACACTACTCAGCTATTATTAAGGATATAGAGACATGAGGAGTTCGCGACCCTGTATCACTTCTTTGTAAAACTCTTAAATCCACAAACAGAAAGATTCCAACTACTTTTGTTCCCCGAAGTACAGGACGAAAACGAAAGTGTTCACTTTTGGAGATGTTATTCTTCCTCAGGACTTGTATTAGATATAAGATAAGCTTATAATTGATATTTTTATTTAAAAGTCAGTGGCGAAAGTGAACATTTTTCGTTTAGAACTGTTTTCGAGATTGGCCCCAAACTCTCTATTTTGTATATGGGACCTCTTGTATATTCCAGAGTCGAATTTTTGAAATTATTTTTTTGAATACATTCATGTATCACAACCTATTCTTTATTCAATGTCAGCTTCAAAAATCAAATAAATCCATATTTATGTTTGTTGTTTTGATAGAAGGCTATGAATTAATATTCTTCAATACATGTTCAACATGTTATTAATGTGTATAAAAGTTGAACATGCATAAAAAATATTAATGTAAATTTTAATATTTTTTTTTGTTTTCAAGATTTTTGAGTTTATTTTGAAGATTGATATTTTGAGTTTATGTTTAAAATATAACAAAATAAATAGGATAGAGTCAAATGGCATTTTATAAAAATAATAATTTAATGAATGTGTGAAAAAACTCATGGCCTACTATTACAAAAACAAACATAAATAACGATTTTTCTACATTTTTAAGCTAAAATTCATTAAAGATCCGATTGTGATACATCAATGTATTCAGAAAAATAATTGCAAAAATTTGTCGAAGAAATAAACAGGATGTTCCATTTGGAAAATACCAAGTTTGTTCCGAATCTTGAAAACAGTGTTAAAAGAAAAACTTTCAATTACGCCACTGATTTTTATGCAAAAATATCTATTATCAGCCATTTTCATTTCTTCTTCTCATACAGAGCCTGAGAAATAATAACATCCCCAAAAATTAACGTTTTCCCCCTATATTTCAGGAACAAAAATAGTTCGAATACAAGATACAAGGGAAGAATTTCGGGAAAATGCAAAATGAATAGTTTCCAACAGATTCTTTTTTTTTGTATTCCTATCGATTTAGGATTAGTTCCGATATTGAACCAAAAAAAGGAATTTTTAAATCAACTTATCAAACCACCATTTCGCAAGGACTTCACTGATTCATACTTTTTCCCTAACAGAACCTGTCAGGAATCGGCCAAACCTACACATCTTACGACCAGCATACGCTACAAAATTGCTCATTCATAAAACCAGGAGGGAAGTATACGGAGTCGAGTGCGAAATAGATGGAAAACTGTACAAAATAAAATCTTCCAAAGAAGTCATTCTATCCGCAGGTCAGTACAGAATAGCAATTCCCTTCATAGTCCTAAAAACTTTCAACCTTCGTCATTTTATATATCACCTTCACCGTCTCAAATTGCAGGCGCTTTCAACTCTCCTCAACTCCTGATGCTATCTGGGATTGGACCAGCTGACCACCTACGCGAACTCGGGATCAAAGTACTACAAGACCTTCCAGTGGGTAGAAATCTACAAGATCATCTAACATTCCCAGGTCTTGCTTTCATCATCAACCAAACGGAATCTCTGGGACCCGCACAGGTTTTGGGAGGGGACGCCCTCCAAAACTTCATCCGGAACGGAACAGGCCCTTTGACCAGCCTTGGAGGGGTGGAAGGCATCGGCTACATCAAGACCCAATACTCCACAGAACCAGGACCTCAACCAGACATCGAGTTGATTTTCGTCGGTGGGAGCCTTGCAAGCGACTACGGTATGTTCACCAGAAGGGGCATGAAGATCACCGACAGGGTCTACGACGGCCTGTTGAGACCTCTGCACGGTGTTCCCACCTGGACCATCTTCCCCATGTTGCTGCATCCTAAATCCGTCGGTTGGATGAAGTTAAGATCCAGAAACCCGAAGGATTATCCTCTGTTCTACGGCAACTTCTTCTCCGATCCCGAAAACAGGGATATAAAAACCTTCATAGCTTCCATAAGGTTCATCCAGAAGTTGTCCAGAACCAATGCCTTCCGTAGGTTTGGGTCGGTGTTGAATCCAAACAGGCATCCAGGTTGCACGCAGTTCAAGTTCGACTCGGACGAGTACTGGGAATGTTGCTTGAAGAGCATTGCCTACACTCTGCACCACCAGGTCGGTACTGCCAAGATGGGGCCAGCTGGGGATCCTACCAGCGTGGTCGACCACCAACTGAAGGTCCACGGTGTCCAGAGGTTGAGGGTGGCAGATTGCAGCGTTATTCCTTTCGCTCTTAGCGCTCATACGAACGCTCCTTCCTTCATGGTCGGTGAAAAGGCAGCCGATATGATAAAAAAGCAGTGGCTGAATAATTCAAATTCCAGCTCCGAACAATCAAATTATGAATTCGGCGCCCTTTTTAATGAAGTGAAGAAACGCCGCAGATCTTATTTTTAAAATTGATCACAAGGATACCTTCTTCTCTCGCTTTTTTTAAGCTTCGAAGGTCCTTCTATAGCTTTTATCCACCTCTCTTTGAATTAATTATCTCAACTTTAAAACTTCCTCAGTTCCTTTTGTTCATCTTTTCGAATTAACCAATTCGCATAGTTGAGCTCTCTGTTGTGTATAGGTACACTATCTCTTCTTCAGCTATCCACCATTGACTTCCTAATGAAAGCCTTCCACATTTGTCTATTTCTAACCTGACTTAGCCAGTTTCTACCTGCCATATCACGGATATCGACTACCTATCTCCTATCTTTTCTGTGGTCTTGGTTTCAAAAGGTTTCCACTGTGACATTCTCAGTTTTGATCTGCTGCTTTCCTGTCTAGCTTTGTGATCAGCCCATCTCCACTTTCTGCCACTATTTGCTCTATGACATCCCTGACTTTGTTCTTTCCCTGATTTTCTTGTTTCTCATTTAGTCTCTCAATGATATGTTGAGCATGGCGCATTCCTTTGCCCTTTGTGTAATGCCAAATTTATTTGAACTTCTATCTATGGTCTCCATTCCACATGTGGAAACAGGAAAAATACGGGAGTTAAAAACTTAACGTTTCACATTAATTGAAATCCAGTGTATCCTCGTTAGGTAAATAATGAGACAAATGAGGAATTGAAAATCAAGGTCTTTTAAGCGTGATGTGGAGATCAATTTTGACAACAACTGAAGTTTTACCAAGCACTCATGTCTTGAATCTTTGCTAGCAGATCATCAGTAAGACGAACAAAATAAAATGCTTCTACTTACTTCCTTTTATATTCAGCTCTTTGAAATGCGCAGTTCTAATGAGTAGACTCAGCTCAGAAAATTAATATTGACAGGTAATTGTCGAATTCAAATTAATTGATCATCAACTTTAGTTATAACTGAAAATCATTTCATTTGAATTCGTATTGTGTTTCATCTCAGCGTCCAAACCTAAATCAGAATATGCAGTTCAAAGTTATAAAAACTTGTATGATAGATATTAGAAGGTAGGCACTCTACTGATGCATAAAATTCCAAGTGAAAGAGTATTTCATTATAGAGTACGCAGTAAAAATTGGATAAGTAGTTCGTAACGCGGGCTATCATTTCTAAAAAGATTATCATTGACTACAATTATGCTCTCTGCTCAAAAGAATTGGAAGTTTTTCGTTTGTTGGTTAACCCCCGTAGGAGTTCAACGAACCAGATGTCAAATTGATTGATATTCATTGAATGGAAACGTTTATTTTTAGAATAATTGCCTTCAGGCCTGCCACATCCAATGATTGTTACTGAATGATTTGCAAGGTTGCATGTGTTTGACTGAATTATTTATTGTATAGATGTATAGAATATATTTATTACATTCCAGTTTTTTCATTGCTACCTGAACATTGTTTTTCACTGAAATCCTACTTTTCAAAAGCAAAAAAAATTATACTGAAAATTGAAAAAGGAAAGGAATAAAGCAAAAATGAAACAAACAATAAATTACAGGCGATCTGAGGTCCGGAAATCCTATCAAAAAAGTTAAATGACAATGTTGTTTGTAATAAAAATATATTCATCTTTTGTTTTACCCTTTCCACATAATCTTAAAATTTATCTTAGAAAAAATTCTTAGCGAAATCTGGTGAAAACTTAGCTCTTCATGAAGACAAATCCCGAATGCACCATAACTATTTTTATTTGACAATATATTTTTTCACCCTATTGTATTTCTTTTCCGAAAAAAGCAATTTTCTTAATTTGTCGTTGGCCTTCTCAGAAAACGCAACATTCGAAAAATGTGGATGCCGAAGACATTGTATAAAATGTACAAAATTGACACTTCAATTGCTCAGAAAAACTTGAGATTTCATGTTACATTAATAAACAAACAATAAATAGAAATCCATTGAACATAAAGAATGCGTAAAACATGTAAAAATAGTTGTGCTCTTAATATTGAAAATGGAATTTCAAAATGTTACTAGTCCAATTTTGTTAAAAGTTGATTTATCAAATTCTAATTACTTTGACGTCATTGAAAGTCTCACTACCTATCCGTGGTTCATCCACGTTATATATTCTAGTAATGAGCTATTTGTCGATAGAAAAACGCACAGAAGATGAACAAACCTATCCACATTTGATATTTTGGATTCTATACGGAGCGGATTCTGTTGAACCATACTTGAATATTTCATCAAGAGATTGAGGGAACGTTACCGGTTCTGAAAATACCCCATATATCGCCCCATATGAACAGTCTCGAACCATTTCTCCAATTACAGTGTGATTTAATGTTTGGGGTCATATATTCAAAATGTTCTGTTTGGCCAACGAATTTTGAGAAATTCTTGAAATTTTATATCAAGGAGAACTGCCATGCCTTGCAGCTCAGGTAACAGGTTATAATAGTATATTCTAAAACAAGTTGCAGAATGCAAAATGTTGAGTGTTTTGTGAAATACTCTCGAAAAATTCAGATTCTACATCCTAGTGACTTTTGTTTTGTATCTTGGTTGGTGTGACTTACGAAATTTTCAGTAGAGCACTTTATTTTCCTGATGTCATCGCGAATTTTTGGGGAAATCGCCCAGTATGAGGAAAAGTAATAAATCCTGATAAGGAAGCTCAAACAACGCTAAATCCCATAGTAATCAAATCTAGTGTTACATTTTCAAATTCAGAGAACAAATATTTAATATGGATACTCGGAAATTAATTTTTTAAACGTCTAAACTTCATGAAATAACAAGACCAAAATGTATGAAAGTTGCAATAAAAAGTATATTATGAATTCAGGGACGAACTCCTTTCTTCAGATTGAGATTTTCAATTGATAATAGTACATAAAGTTCTCCTCTATATCGCCTTGCTGAACAAATTAATAAAAAGTTTCAAGCTCCAATATGAATTTATACGAAGGGTGAAAATTTGGAGTATCTTTTGAGAATTTTTCAATAATTATTTTTCGTTTCTCGTTTTACCAATATCTAATTGAACGCTTTTTATTTACCAGCGCAATAGTAGATATATATTTCATTACGAATCCAGAATGTAAGCTTTTATCGTGCGCGAGCAAGGACTGAAAAAGCCTTTCTGGACGTGTAATGAACGATATTTTTCGTTATACCATTCTGGAAACTTTTATTTTTCAATATTGTTCTTGAGAAGAAATCATTTCGATATTGTAGAACAATAAATTACTCAAAACACTGACATCTAATGTCATGATATAGTTATTGCTCTGTGTTTCTGAAGGAAATAAATAATAATTCATATCTCAGCCATAGAAAAGATACAAATCAGTGCACCGTAAAACTTTTTACTGTGCGACATGTTATGATAGGGTTTTCAGAATAGTATAATGATACATTGAAATCATGAAAAAATCACATAGTGACATGCAGTGGCGGCTTTAGGGGGTGGCGAACGGGGCAATCGCCCGGGGCCTCGCTCTTGGTGGGGCCTCGAGCGCAAAAACCCGAGCAAATTTTGATATTGATTTATATCCCTTATTATTTATAAAGGTTTGAAAAAAAGGTGAATTCGAAAAAAGTTAGTTAACCAATACATTCATTAAGAAAAAAATTGAAGAAACTATTTTGTAGTTTTTGAATATTGCGCTTTGTTGGAACGTCCGAATAGGTTATTGAGACACCAGATAAGCGATCCACCAAATCAGTATGTAGAAATGCACACAACACAATTAGGGTGAAAATTATCTAAGTATTTAGGTACAATGTTTACCTATCCCAGATGTTGAAACCTCATAAAATATTTATAGCCCTGTTTACCGTTCTTTGGCGGTCCCTTTGAAATATTCGTTGAATTATCGTCTTATAAATGAATTCATTCCATTGTAGAGAATTACAGAAGGAGGAGAGCAAAATCTGTTTTTTTTTTAACCTAGTCATTGGAGAGAAGAATATTTTGTTCAGTTTTGTTATATTTTATTTTTTGTGATGGAAAACTTCCATTTTTTCGATTCTTCATTCACAATTAGAGGCCATATTCACATTTTTCGAATAACTTGAAATTTTTCTTGTCATTGAATTGAGAAATTAATTCAATTCGTAAGTTTCTCAAGCTATTCTTTTCATTGTGGCTCTTGTAAGTATAAATTTGGATACCAACTATTCAACTCAAAAGTATCCAAGTTGCATAACACTACATCGAACTGCTCTGAGCTTTAGGACTTGATACAACTGGGACTTCACGTTCACGCCCTCAATCAAACTCATAATTAGTGGCTCCTCTATCACTCGGACAATCCCATGAAAAGTAATATATGGTGGATTTTGCAGAGAAATTTTCGATAAAAATAAACAGTTTTATTTTTATGGTCTTCTCTTCGAAACCGAGAATTTCTTTTCAAAATACCTGATAGTACTTTCATCATTCATTATCACCATCTGTGGGAATTCCACTTCCCGTCTCTTTTTCAACCCCCGCTTTAGATCCAAAGTCTAAGACTTGTGGTTCAATTGGTTCGGTTCATTAGAACGGAATGAACAAACTCGTCATTTTCATAGTGAATCATTTCATGTGTGTTACTCAAAAATTATTTCTGACACCCTGTGCGACATTCAACAAGATTTTCGAAATGAGTTCGCGTGATCGAGATGCCGGTAGAAAATTCTAGTCGGGTAGTTCAAGAAGGAAACGAGCAATCAAAGGAAAGCTTGAGAGGCGCTGATATGTTCACAAACAATGTTTTTCTAGACTTAAAATCATAAAAACATATTTAAGGAATTCGATGACACAAGATCGGCTTTCAGCCCTTGCTATTCTATCAATAGAAAAAGACGAAGCTCATTCGATCGATTATGATACTTCAATTAAAGATTCCAGTGTTAAAAAAAGCCGCAAACATGAATTTTAAATTTATCATTTGAATTTATGTATTTGTTGATTTTGTAAATGTTCCAAAGTTATATTATATTATATCATTATAATTCAATTTAAACTCAAATTTCATATTTTCATAAAATATGGCAATAACCTATATAGAACAAAACCGGACCTACTTTCGCATCACATACTTTTCACGAAGGAAAAAGGGCCACGCGAAGACTTCCCGCCCGGGGCCTCGCAATAGCTAAGGCCGCCCCTGGTGACATGAATATTTGATAGGTCTTCCGTACCGAATAATGATCAAAAATATTCGGTACCTATAAATGACGATATTGCCTGTGGCTCGGCTTGTGGTTATCTAAATTCCTTTTATCTTCTCCATATCCGCTTCAACTTAACGAAAACATTCGACTATTTTAAAAGTTGTTTATCATTGGGTGTAGCAAGTAGCAAGTCAATATACAGGGTGATTTTTTCGTTTTATCAGCTGATGAAACACCGAATCTGAAATATGTTATGAGAAGTCCGATCGTGAGTTTTGAGAGACCTTCAACATATTGAAACGACCTGAAATGATAATTTTCACCTCAGTGAATACATTCTGGCATAGTTAGTTATTCGATACTCAGTTCTGAACATATCAAAAACAAGGCGTCCTTGAAAATTCTGACATTTTTGTTATAATCTTTCGACAATACATACAGGGTGTACCGAAAAGACCACGCAGAGGAAAACGGAATGTAGATCAATTTGTCTTCTACCTGACGTTTAAAAAAATCTAACAGTTTTCGATATATGTATTTGAAGTAATGACAATTTTGAAATTCTTCACTTTAAATACTTTCTCTTTATGCCATAGGAACAATTTGATACTTTCCGAATCAGTTGAAGATTTCTTGAAAAAAGTGACACAATCAGTTTTTCACAGAAATGGTCCATTTTCGCTTAACACTCGAATATCTTTCTTTTTGAAGAGGATTTTCTCCTGTATTTTACTTTTTCGGAATCCTTACAGAATAGTCAAGTTCTTAACGTGGTTCGCATAAAAAGTGCAGTGCTTTTTTTTACGCCACATCAGATCGATTGTGCTCATTTTCGGTACATAAATTGAAGCCATTATTCAACTATGTCCATGCAAGAAACCCAATTCGGAAAGTGTTAAATTTTATCTATTGTGTTTTCATAAAACATCAAGTATCTCAAGGACTATGAGACTTTCATATGAGCGATTTTTTCACATCAGGTAGAGCACATTCTCATCTACATTCCATTTCCCTTCGACGTAGTCTTTTCGAACCACCTGTATATGAAAATTAGAAGTTTTATCATTAGTACACTAATTGACAAAATAGTTTCTTCTCGTTCAAATTCAAAACATTGAACTTTATATTGCAAGATGAAGGCTGAGTCTTTGACTTTTACATATACATATATTAACCTCGATTTTATCAAAATATCGTAAGGTCAAAAGAAATCTTTTTTTTTGGTACCATTTCTGTCGATTGAACCTTTTTTCAATATTTCATATTCCACCCCTAAAAAAATGTCACCTTCGAAAAATGTAATTCTGAATTTTTTAACTGAGTTGCATTCAGCCAAAAAAAAACATTTTTGTTAATTTCGCTGATGTACAGTTTTTTAAATGATTTATGACCCGAAAAATGCACATACTTCTATTTTCAAAATAGCCAAATATTAACTTAATAGCATTCAACTTACGTTTACGAATTGGGTTTTGGGTGCCTTCAATTTCAGGTATAATTATTATAGAATATTAGGTCATAATGAAAAAAATAAAACAGTGAGTAGAATTTCATGTTCGAAGAAGATTCACCACATCAATGAAAACACATATTCCGAAAGTAACTTAATTCGATTAAATCATTTACGAGTTACCTAAATTCGAAAATTCCTATTTTTTAAAAATGTATATAGATTTTCAACGACCTATACCTTTTCGTCCTAGTGGACTCGGACAAAATGGTAAGCTGTTTCTTTTGAACTCAGGAATCTCCCGTTAAAATATATGTACAACTCAAAAACCTTGTATATGGCAACACACTCCTAATTTTTTAATACCCTCTGTATATGGCAATTCTGATTTAAAAAACTTCTAATTTTTGAATACCCTCTGTATATGGCAATTCTGCTTAACACACTTCTAATTTTTGAATACCCCCTGTATATGGCAATTCTGATTAACACACTACTAATTTTCGAATACCCTCTGTATATACAGGAAGACCTTGGTAAATAAGTATACCCTGAATTGTTATGCAATACAAATAACACGAAGTACCAATGGTTGCCTTTTACAGATTGTAAACAAACAAATAATACACCAAAGAAAACGATTGCAATGGGTGAATAGAAATCAAACTAATTCGAAAATCAGTTCACGAGTTCAGACCAGAAATAAACGACAAATGAATTTGTAATTTTTCATTGAAAATATTCAGGCCTAAGAGGAAAACATCGGAAAATTTGAGGTTAAAAAGAAAATCTTGGTTTTCCTCAAGTATAAAACCTTTTTTCAATAAAATGGAAGGGTAACTTATAGATAATATGATTAAATGGATTATCCCCTTCATTTTACATTGCTTTCAATCATTTTCATCGAGAAAAACCCGAAAAAACTGACCTGATACTATGAGTGCCTCATTCGGTCCTACTGTATGTACATTTCCCATTTTCGATATTCACGAAGTATGTTCGTTTCACAATACAAACTAAAACACCTCAAAAACGAAAAACACTAGTACACGGAAAACACGAAACCGTCAAACTATTTTTGGGATAAAACTGCGATTGAATGTTGAATGAAAAGAAGTGAGATTGAGATAAGGCACGATACACGCATGCGTTTCCATTTTCAATTCGAAAAATGAGAAAGCTAGGAAAATATCCCTTTACAAAGCATTTTCCTGAGAGAAAACCCAAAAAAAAAATTTGAGTTCGAGCTTTTTCTGCATAGTGCGCCAGATAATTGTTTATATTCCTTATTACGAAGTAATGTATTCGAGTACGTTGTCAAAAATCACAACCCATAGGATAAGTATCTTATTTCTAGTATTTTGCCTACAGGTTCGGGTTTTAACATGAGTTTTCAGAATGTTTTAAATCAATATTCGAATTTAAATGCCTCAATTTTTTTGCCAAAACTATGTCATCGTCTATCTCACTCTTCTGTCAGTTTGCATCTGTCTGTGGTCCGTTTGTTTTCGTTCGTAGGGCTTTGGACTGAAAAAACGCGTTGCCTTTAAAATTACGTTGAAAAGGTGAATTTTTCCAACATTTTCTATTGAATTTATGAATTATCTGATAATTTATTCACAGTGAGTTGCTATTTATCTCGTAGATTATTCCAAATAGCAGTTTGATTATGACATAACCTTAAATTCGGAAATAATATCCAGAAATTTACAAGCGTTTATTTATTCTTCTCTTGAAAACTAGAAATATATTCGTAGTAATACATCAAAATACTATTTGGCATGCTCAACAACGTTCATTTATTAAAGAATTATCATTATTATAAAAAATATATTACATTCTCATATTATGATGGTCAGGCTGTGATTCCCTTTAAGGAGGTCTATTTCTTACGCCGAAGGTAGAAACAAACAATTATTGTTCAATAAACCAATATCTCTGATAATTTCCCCCTCGAAACTGAACCATGTGTCGAAGTTTTCGAAAATTAGGTCAGCTTGAATTCTACCCTTTTAATTAGCTCATTTTTGCATCAGATGTGTGATGCCAGCGACCTAGACCGACAAATTGAGCAGCTGAAAAGATGTGAGATCATAAAGGAATCAGAGGTGAAAGCCCTGTGCGCCAAAGCAAGGGAAATTTTAGTTGAAGAGAGTAACGTCCAAAGAGTGGACTCACCAGTCACAGTAAGAATGATCAGTTTGAGTATTGTTTGATGGAATTAAACTAAATTGGTAATTCATTTCCAGGTTTGTGGGGATATCCATGGACAATTCTACGATCTCAAAGAACTATTTAAAGTTGGTGGAGATGTTCCTGAAACAAATTATTTATTTATGGGTGATTTTGTAGATCGTGGTTTTTACAGTGTAGAAACTTTCCTATTGCTGTTGGCGTTAAAAGTAAGTTTGTGCTATACTTCATGACTCATTACTTCATTGTTATTTTTTCTTTAAGGTAAGATATCCAGATAGAATCACACTAATTAGAGGCAACCATGAATCTAGACAAATAACCCAGGTATACGGTTTCTATGACGAATGTCTTCGAAAGTATGGTTCCATCATGGTTTGGAGATACTGCACTGAGATTTTTGATTACCTTTCCCTATCAGCTATCATTGATGGTAAAATATTCTGCGTTCACGGAGGTTTGTCTCCTTCCATACAGACCTTGGACCAAATTAGGGTAATCGACAGAAAGCAGGAGGTACCTCACGACGGACCTATGTGTGATCTTTTGTGGAGTGACCCTGAAGGTAACAGAAGTTTCTGTAGACATTTCTTCGATATACATATTTCAGAAGTAATATTTGGAATAACAATGAAAATAATCTCATGCTTTGTGAAAAAACATACCATTGATAATACACAGATAGTGTCACAGTTCAGAAAAATTCATTTCCGAACTGTGTCCTTGGACACAATGATTGAGTTTACCCTTTCCTACCTCTGGGTTAAGATATAATACAAATCGTTTAACTAGCTTTTAGTCTACTTTCAAGCTTGATATAACAATTCAAATAATTGCTTCAAAAGAGTTTGGGCAATATTTTCCCTTACTTTTATTGGTAAACTATAAAGGTAATTTACATTTTTTTACCTTTATTAATTTCTGTGTTAAACTTGCATTTGTTTACTTTTTATTTGTTATAATATGTGAAGGGCAACTCTTAGGTTTCTAGGATTTTTTCAACCCAAATAGAAAAAAAATCTGCACAAACTGTCCTTTCAATCTTTTACAACTGCCAGTGTGTTAACTTTTTTTTCAGACACACAAGGATGGGGTGTTTCCCCAAGAGGCGCAGGGTACCTTTTTGGTTCCGATGTTGTAGCCCAATTTAACGCTGCCAATGAAATAGACATGATATGTAGAGCCCATCAACTTGTTATGGAAGGTTACAAATGGCATTTCAATGAAACTGTGTTGACTGTTTGGTCAGCTCCTAATTATTGCTATAGGTATGTATTAAAATTTAGAAAATATCATGTTTGAGCCTCAAATTTTCTTTATTCACTAGAAGAAAGTTATACAGGGTGTTTCAAAAAACGGTGATCCTGTCTTTAAGATAGATAGAAAAATAATCGGGATTTGTTCAGTAAAAAACTTTCGTAACGCCATCTGTATTCAAGATGAAGAGAAAGAAAAAAGAATTATACACATTTTTTACGATTTTGCCGAAACTAATGGCATCATTGTGATGAAATTTTTTACGAACATGTTTTGGGAGCCGATACATCCAATGAATTTGTTTTTATGTTTTACTCATAAAAGGGCTCTAGGTACACGGTTCGTACCAAGTAGAATTGAGAATAACTCTATTAATGAGCAAAATTTCAAGTGAACTTGAACATCATTTAATTTTACACCATAAAGGTACTCTTGAATAAAACTCGATACAATGTACTGTTTTCAGAATATTTTGATTTGAAAATTATGAAGTAATGATAAACGTATAAATTAAACAAATATCATAAGATGAAAAATTTAAAAAACGGTAACAACATAAAGTAGAATCTAATTAGAGCAAGTGTTCAAGATGTCTTCTGTTTTCACGAATACACAAGTCTATCCTTTTTTCTAAAGAATCCATTAATCTTCAAAACGATGAGGAGTCAGCCATGAGTTCATTAAAGTATCGTTGAATTCTGTCTTTCAATTCTTGAGGTGAATTTACCTCTGTAGCATAAACTTTTTCTTTAATTTTTTTCAAGATATGACCAAATTGTTTGACTCAAGGATCCTACAGACGGGATCACCTTTTTTTGAATTATCGTGTAGAGGCTCATTTGAATCCTTGATAAAACTCGGTCTCAACTTAATATTTAGCTGGACACAAAAAGTGACGTCAAATCCTTGGTCATTTCTCATCTATTTCTCTTTCAAGTTCAATATCGGTAAATAAATGTGTCTGAGATAATAGTAACCTATTTCAGATGTGGTAATGTCGCTGCCATATTAGAACTCAATGAAAATCTACAAAGAGACTTCACAATATTTGAGGCCGCACCTCAGGAAGCTAGAGGATTGCCTTCGAAAACTCCACAGGCTGACTACTTTTTATAATGTAAAATTATCTACCTGTAGTGTGGTATTCTACATTTATCAATACAATTTTTTTACTGAATGTGTAGCAATGGATCGGATCCAAATGCTAAATTCCCTTCAATTCAGGGACAGTTGTATGGAGATTATACCAAATTTTCGAACATAATTTCGTTTTATGTCGAAAATTTCACGTGGAGTTCCTCTTGCAAAGTTGAGAAAGTATTGTGAGAAATTTGAACTACTATCATGATATTAATATTTATTTGATGACTCGATACATAAATTGTGAAATATTTATTTACATCGTATTTTCTCATTAAATATTTAGAATTTTTGCCTTCCTGGGATTTTTCGAATTTTTTTTCATAGATTTCAATTTTTTAGTGCAGCGGATATGTAGACTTTTAGGTTTGAGGAATAATTCACTAGACATCCAATATTGATGACTTTTATTTGGCTAGATACATATTTTTGTAAATATTTTCTTTCGTCTGAAATATGTTTAAAAACATTTAATTATAATTCATTGAAAACTGTTATGGTGTTCTTCAACCTTGTTTGATTTGTAATTATGAATTTGGAGACAAATGCTGGAAATCTACTAATAATCTTGAAAGTCCATCAACTTTTCGAAAGGTAAAATTTACCATTGTTGGGAGACAGGTAAATATATTTCAATTTTAGAAATAACATCAAATTTTTGTACAAAGAGGTTTTCAGTATTTCAAGTTTAAAACATTAAGTGATTTCAACTGTATTTATTATTCTTTATATAAATATATGTAATCTTTTCTGAAATAAATTTTTACAGAAAAACAGGTCCTCCAATATATAACAATTCCAACAAATTAGCACAAACTGAAGTAAAACCTTCACTTCTGGAATCTGGAGCAAATACTTTCTGAGTACTTCAATAGTATATTCTAAAACAAGTTGCAGAATGAGCTTCTATTGCAACACGAATGCGAAGTTCGAAAACGAGCGACGAAGGAGCGAGTTTTCGATAGCATGAGTGTTGGAATTGCCTTCTGCAACGAGTATTAGACGGTATTTTCTCTATTTCAGTCAATTTTTGTGAAAACCTCTCGAAATTCAAATGAAAATTCAGATTAGTGACTTTTGTTTTGTATCTTGGCAGTTGGTGTGACATACGAAATTTGACAGATCACGGAATTTGAATTGATATGATTCGAAACTTGATTCGATCGGTGGTCAGTACTGACAATCATAAAATGAAAAATATAACTGAAAACAATGCTGTAATGAGTTTCATTACAGCACTACTTTTAGTACTGTAATGAACTCATTACGATACTGAAATAGAGAAAATTAATATTTGAAGTGAAAAAAACATTAGTAAATCACAAACAGATGGAAAAGAACAGTTTTGATTCAGAGAAATGTTCAAAATGATATGCTGCAATAATTCCATTCATTAATATGAAATATCATTTCATGGAAATTTAAAATGTTTGTTTCTGTATCAACAAATCAAAGGTAAAATTTCACCGCATCTAGCTTGTATTTTCAATTTTACTACTTCATCAGCTCGTGTTGGACCAATATTAACCACTGCTATGTTTTTGTCAGTCTCCAAAGCCTGAAATAGCATATATCAAAGGAATAACCATCTTCTTTCTTTTATTTACCTTTAAAACTATCCGATAGGCTGAAAAAACAGTGACAGATGTGCCCAATATCAGTAGTGAATCGCTGTTTGATAAATTTTCATTAACCAAATTCACCCTCTTTCGAGGTACATTGTCACCGAAAAATACTATATCTGGTTTTAAAACTCCCCCACATTGCTCACAAGATGGTGGTACAAATTCACTTAGTCTCTCCTGAAAACATAATAAATTTTTGCAATGAAATATACATTAGCAATTTCTGGTGTGTGGAAAAACATCAATCGTGAAATTGGAAAAGTATAAAAACTTCCCTCAAATGCACAACCGATATTTATTAGTATTGCAGCTTACTTACAGTTGATATTTCAACATCTCCATCAGGTCTAACCATTTCAGTTTCTTCCATAAAATAAGGATTGCTTTCTTCCAGTTTCTTCTGTACATAATATCTATCATAATTTGCATTACACTCTAGACAAATTACCCTGTAGGCGGAACCATGCAACTCTATAACTTCTCTACTACCTGCTTTAAAGTGCAAATTATCTACATTTTGAGTAACCACACTTGAAACTTTATTGTGCACAATCTCAAGATTCTTTATGCAGTCATGAGTTACATTGGGTTGACGTTTAGAAAACGTTGGCCATCCTACATAGTTCCTAGCCCAATACCTCTGTCGTATTTGAAACGATGCACAAAACTCTTGATGCTTAACCGGCTTGTAGTTCCTACGTTCATATAGGCCTACATCGGCAGACCTATAATCTGGAATTCCTACATCAAATAAGTCAGTATTTTTACACTTAGAACGCTCACCTTTCAACCTGATTCTGTAGAAATTCCTGCACCAGTTAAAATGAGCATTTTTTTGGAGTTTTGGATGAATTCTCTAAGTGTTTCGACATCTTTTTCAGACACCGAGTTATGCTTAGGGACAAATTGAAGAGAAGTAGAGTAGTAACGCTGAATAACTTTGTTCAACAATTTCAAATACATCATGCAGTAGTTTTAAGTCTCTAAAAATAAAAATACGAACAGACGAGGTGTTATGTGTTGTACCAATAGGAGAAAGATGGGGATGCGTTATTTTGAATCAACTTAAACTTACGCAATGTTGAAAAATAATGATTTGAGATTTAATTAGCTTTCACCAAGAGCAAATCCAAAAATTTAATTTCAGGTTGACAAGTCTCCATCTATGCAAATCTCTTATGAATAGTTCTGAATCTAATAGTTCAAATTTCAATTAGGACACGTCACTTTTACGTGGGAAATTGGAACTACTGGAAACTGGAATCGTCATCTGACATCTCACCCAACCTGTAAATATAAACTCAAGACAGTTAAAGTAATTCCTCAAAAACAAATCAGCAAAATAAATTAAAGCAAGCTTTAGTAAAGCATTCTCAATAATAATCTCCAATTTTATAATTCGAAGATGTTGGAATTCGTTGATAACTGGCATATGGTATACAACTATACATTTTCATGCTACCGATGTTTATTTATATTTAATGCCGATTCTTTTAGGACTTCGTAGGACAAGCATGGGCAGAAAAATTGTACAGAATAATAATTACTGTATTTGGGGTTATTGGACTGATCTACGGTTATGCTATTCAACAATTTTCAATGACCGTGTACATTTTAGGAGCTGGCTTTGCAGTGGCATCTTTGGTAACTATTTTTGAAATTACTAGTGAAATGCTTTACTTATCCTATCTTCATACAAAGTATGTATCTGTGTGAGTGAAACTTGCAAGGTAACTGCCTTTTTGCTCACTTATCAAGAATTACAAATGAGTTTGGCCAGATGATTCAGAAGATACCTTTAGGTAGTGGATCTCCTTGTAGTTCAGGGGCAGGCAAGCTCAGATTTCCCATAAAACTGAGTACTTTCAGTAGGGTTCTTATCAATGAAACTAACATAGGTTTGATTGTATTTTTTTAGAAAATATTGAATGAAAAATCGGCTACGGAAATCCAAGGTGCTTGTTACATTTATAATTGTGTACTTTATTGATCCTTCCAGATCACAATTCCACCATGGCCCATGTACCGCAAGAATCCTCTGAACTGGCAACCTGTCAAAAATAAGGACAAAGAAAATCATTCCAAAAAGTCTAAGAAAAATAAATAAATCAAACAGAATTAATCTACATTCCTATTTGTCAAGTAATTATAGCAATGAGTTGTGTATTTCTTTTGTAAAATCTGGTTGTTCTATTAAAAAAACACCATCTCATTCAATTCATTTTTCATCAAGCAACCATAATGTATACCTATATAAGCTTCATATTATGTCTGTGGGAATACTTCTGCTATTACGTATGTAGTACCATTGAGTGAAGTTCTCTCCTGTTGTTATCTGTCTATAAAATAAAATGAGGTCACCTTTAACATTTTTATACTCGGAAGAATTAAACTAGTTGCTTCAAAAGTAGAAGTTTTTTATGAAGATTTTGTCTCTGAGGGATATGGGATACTGATGAGGCCGAAAGCGGTCGATCACTTCTCCCAGTGACAAAATCATCTTAGGAGGATATTTTGGGTGATCTGCTTCCAGAACACAACGAATGAATTCAATGAAACCATGAACAGACGAAGCCAGAGCTGCGTAGATGCTTTGAGCAGCCGAGCACGTGAAAAAAGACAAGAAGAAGAAAAGTTCAGGAACCTCTATGTTAAACGTCAAAATATTGTTTACTAATAATGTAAGGTTATGTAGTACTGTTTTTTCACAAGATCATAGATTAAATTCAAATTTTTTATTGAAATATAATGCTGATAAGCCATGGCTGACTACTTTTGTGAATTCGATATATGCGAAATTAATCAATATTGCTGTGCTGAAAATGTATGCTGCGATAACCCAAAACCGCTAACCGATTTATGGTATATCTGGTAAGATCCATCTACAAAAGATTTCAATATACGAATAGAGAATTTTTATAGGTTTGGAGTCCTCCTTCTTATGATAACGGTGGCTATTGCTGTAACAGTTATGTGTAGAATGTATTGCAAACGGAGGTCTAGAAATAGCTATGTATTATTGCAAAATGTAACAGGTGAAGAATAGTATGAGAACGAAAAAATAACTGTTCTGGAAGATGTTTCTTGATACTTTTTTTATCTGTATGAAACTGGTCATTAGTTATAAGTTTCAAATTGTGATGTTAGATGTAGGTATAAGAAATATTTATGATGTATTTTGTTTGGTATCAAAAACTTATTTAATTTTTAATATTAACATAATATGCTTTTATTGAATATCATGTCATATGAACATTCCAATGTGATATTGTAGAGTTATACTGAATTATAATCTCTTATTTTTTGTGAACAAAATTGTTTGAGGATGCATATTGAATTTTTCAAAACCAAAGTTCGATCTAGAATGCATACATAATTTTCTTTTTTAATATATGCATATATTTCAGATAATATTACTGAAATTTTACTGAACATATCACTATTTCTGAGATTGAGATAAAAGAAAGTTGACCATTTCTTGCAAATATCTATTAACTCATTCCTCCCAAACTGACTATCCCAGAGTCATATTGCATATTATACTTTCTCAAAAATTAATCATTTGAAGTATGTTGATTTGTATGAGCTCATCTGTAAAGGTCCTTATCAATAATTATACATATTCAGGTTTTACTAGAATAGTAGTACAATTGACATATATAACAGTCCGATAGTTTCCAAGTATCTGATTTTGTCACATTCAGAAGAGACAAACAAGTTTCGGCCTCATTAGGCTTCTTCAGTATCCCATATCACTCAGAGACAAAATCTAATTTAAAAACCCCTTCCCTCAAACCTACTTTAATAAGGGACTTTCGAGCAACTCAATGCAAGTGGAGACATCTAGCAGCGTCAACGGAATTTTTTTGTTCTTAATTTTTTTTTTAATTATACTTTTGAAGTCTCGGACAAAATGAAACAAGCGCTATACGCTAGATTAAATGACCTTAAGAGTAAAAAAAACATGTTAGGGGAAAATAGTACTATCATATATTATACATCTGTCTTTAATGTTAAGAGTCCTTATTTGATGAGCAGTGATAACAAAAACCCGGTTATGGCATGAGCGTTGATTGAAGGATATCAAATATCTATTATGTAGGCAGATGGAAAATACTGAGTATTGATCAATGAAATATTCCGCCAATATCTTTCATTTTCTCCTAAGAATCCGTTGCTTCATCATGGATCCCATACAATCACAACCTAACCTAACTCTCATCCAGAATCAAACTACCATTTGTTGCGCACATGCTCACTGCAAAATATAAGACTGATATGAATATGATTTTCTCATGGATGCCATTGTCAGCTGTGAAAAGTGAATGAAATTGAAATGAGATCACACTGCAAGCGAATAGCATTCAAATAAAAGAAATCCGGTTAAGAGTTCTATAAGGTTGAAAAAAAATACAATTGAATTAGGAACCACTACTCCCTTTCTTTGGAAGTCAGTTGAAACTTGACGCATGTCAGTGATCCGATGAGCAAATTTTTACCGCACAAATCTACAGCTGCTGAGCTAATAAGAAACATCAATCTGTCAGCGAATTTGCTAAACACTATCGTTTCTCAACGTAGGTAATCAATAGATATGCGATGCCAACAGTTGTGTACTGCTGAACTATTCAGGCTCTAAGATACTCTGATAGCAACAGCTGCGAATACAGCTACATTTATGATAAAATCACCAACATATTTGATTTGTCTTAAATAAACCGCTCCACATGAGTTAGCGACGCCCTTGGCATTAGGGATGGGCAAAAAATATCGATATATAAAAATATCGATATTTTTTTCGATAAATATCGTCGATATTTTCATTCTCGATAGTATCGATTATCGATATTTATTTCACAATATCGAATTCGATATTTTTTGATATCACACAAACATCAAATTGGGAATTGGGGGTATGTGGAGAGATGGTGACGAGTGTTTTGTTCAAATGATTGATGGGCTAGTTGAGGGAGGAAAAAATTCGATTTCCCCTTTCCCCCCAAATTTTTTGGAAAATATGTTTTTTTGGAAAAAGTTATTTGGAATGTTGGAAAAACTTCTTGTCACTATCGAAGAAATCAAAGAAAAATTTCAACATTTTTTTTCTTCGAAACGGCAGGAAATATCGGCAAACGGTTTTCAAAATTTGATAGAGCAGAAAAGAGGATATAAGAAGAGCTTTCTAAACAATGAGAAAATTTTTACAGGGTGGGCCAAAATTTTTTTTTAATTTCAGATCAACGAAAAAAATTAATTTTTATCACAGCTGCAGAAAAAACAGGTCGCTGGTAAAGCACAGGAGTAACGAGTAACTTTTTGTTGGGATTTGGCAAATATATCGATATTTTTCACTCGATATATCGAATCGATATTCGATACTGTCGAAAAATATCGATACAATATATATCGATATATTTCTGCTCTTTGCCCATCCCTACTTGGCATGATCTGTTATCAATGAGTCAAGACCCCAACCCCCTGTGGATACTCCGGCAACGTCGCATTTTAAAGAAACCTTCTGGCCTGTTAAATATCGTAGGCCGCGATGAAGGATTTTAATTTTTGTTATCTATTACCTAGGCTGAAGAATCTAGATCATTTATACACTCCCCGTCAATAAATTCCGGACAGGCAAAATTTGCGTCAAATTCAACACCCTGTATTCTTTTTCGTGGCTCTCCGATTTTGTTGAAATTTTTACCAGGTATAGTATTGTGTCTTGTAATAATAACCTGAAATTTACTTTGCAAAAATACCTGTAGCTCATCCGTTATACAGTGAGAAACAAAACCTTGTTTTATACCCTCCATTTCTAACGCCCTGTGGTGAATTTGAGGCGGAAAATTTGATATCATTACGTTTTAATTTGAACTGTGACCCTTCCTTAACAAAATGTTTTTTGATTTACGCCAGTATCTGTTTAAAAAAAAAGATACATATTTTCAAAGAAAGTGTTGCATTTTTTCAATTTTTATAACAATTTAAAATATTACAATACCTTATCGACTAGCAAACATAAACAAACATCTGAAAATTAATAGCGTGTATTTCCACCTTGCTTCCTCATCACTTCTACCATACGACGTGGCATACTTTCAATGCAGTTCCGAATTGCTTCTGGAGGAATATTTCCTCAACAACTTCTGTTAATGCAGGACAATGCTAGGCCTAACGTTGCACGAGTTGTAACAGAATACTTAGAAGAGGCGAATATTCAACGATTATTGTGGCCAGCCAGAAGCCCAGATTTAAATCCAATTGAACATGTATGGGTATGCTAGGTGGACGTGTTCGAAATCGGCAGCCCAACACCTTGACAGATTTACGAACAGCCCTTCTTGAAGAACGGGAAAATTATTGATTACAACCACAAGCGACACAGCTGAACAAATTGGATCACCTTCGAAAGACATAAACAAATAATGAGATAAAGAGGGTCTCCCAAGATGACTACTTTCGTATGCCACTCAAGCAATGCAATCGACGACTATTCCTACTTCCTTTCCTTCTTTATTCAATGGTCAATCAGTATACATCTTTCAATTGGTCAGTAACATTAGATTGAAGAAAAAAATCTAGCAGAAGAATTATACCATTTTATTGATACAATGTGTTTGTTAGTCTACCACTTCAGCAGATTCGAAATTCACCTCTAAACAATACATCTTCTTTTTGGTTTCTTCTACAAACTCTGTTATGAAAACTCGATATTGCCCAGCCCAGAATGGTATCTTGCGAACCAAACTCATGTCAATCAGTCCTTCATTCATTGAATAATTTCCCTGCAAGAAATAATTAAATTGGACAACTCGAATATCAGAAATGAAGTATCCTTGGTAAACTCTTTCCTTTATATATATATGCATAGATGTTCACAAAAAATTAACAATATAATTAATTAACAATTTAAGACATTGAAGTGGGGTAGAGGTTGCAACATGCAAATAGAATGAAAATTGCAGCTCAAGATTTGCTTAACATATAATTTCATCTTCCGAAAGTTCAATATGTCGAATGCGTAAGATTATAGGTACTCTACTCACCGGAGGAATAGGACATTTTTCTGGTTCTTTAACATTAGTCAATCTTGACCAACTTATCCACATTTCCCGCATGAGAGGTGAATTCAGTGATGATCGGCAAACATCTTTTTGAGGAGGAAGAATTGGTAACTGTGTCCATCCTTGTTCCGTCCATTTTTCCAGTTTCATATGCACCTGAAACGATATATGAATGAAGGTTTTCAAGGCTGGCTTAACGTCGAACTAATTCGTTAACGTGCTTAATCCATTAGAGAGTTGAAGTGCGCACAGCACGTAATCCCGAACGTGAACGTTAACGTGAGAAATAACGTCAAATATAACGTTCACGTGCTGCAGTGAAAAGACAGTTGAAGTGCTGTCATGTAAAAGCTACGCTACTAACTAGTAAGGCTAACCAGGTTATTTTCAAGGTTAGGAGAAAGTTATGTCAAAATTCAAACATTCGCGCCTCATCGGGCAGATACGTTTAACGTTCCTGGTAACGTACGTTGGCGTTTAAAGTAACGTGAGAGGACGCTAGTTTACGTCGGCCGTTAAACTGACTCTAACGTAGACGTTAAAAACTGACAATTGCGCATGTGTATATGTCAATTATAACGTGTACGTCTACGTTCGTGGAAGCACTTCATTTCTCTATTGTTTTAGAATGGATTTGGCAGGTTAACGAATTAGGCCGACGATAAACCAAATTGAAAAATCGTGATCTTTTATCTTCAAAAGTGTTCTTAACCAGATTGCTGCGATTTGATGATAGTTGGGGTGTTTATATTCTGAGGATAGAAAAGATACAAATTCTTTTTCTTCATGAATAGAGAGAAATGGCCTGTTCAAGCTTGTTGAGCTCAGAACTGATAAATGAGTCGAATGAACTACTTGAAGTTGGAGAATCGAGATTCTCATAGATCACTCCAATGATCTGTCATGATCAGCTGCGGGTCTATTTATTTCTATAAGGGTGCTATCAAAGATCTATACGGCACTTATTATCACTAATTAGGCACTAAATACTTGAGACAGCTTCGGAATAAGTGCTTCGAACTTATCGCCAACTGTACGATATCTCGAAAACAACATTAAATTACTGTGAAACTTAATATGACATTGCAGCCGTTTTAACGGCACTAACCAGGCTCTTTTTCCTTTGGTTCCAAGAGCACTAATGAGAACTAATTAGGCACTAAATATAAATATATTAATTTCACTGTTATCCGAAAATATTAATTCTGAGCTTGAAGTCAGCACCCAAACCTTGAATTGTCAATTTCTCAAAACCAACAATGGAGAAATTAAAGTTTTATACGGCACTAATATGCACTAGTTAGAAAGTATAAAAACTGCTCCACATGAGTTAGGGATATTGACGTGAATTGCAAAAACTATTGTTTGAATGAGATTTTGTGATGAAAATTCATATAAATATGATTTCAAGTTGCAAGAAATAAAATTAATTTTAGCTTGTAGGTCTGCAGCGTAGACAGGGTGGTTAAAAATAATCGAGTAAAATAACGAAATTTTATTCCCAGAGAATTCAATCATTTTGAGATTATCAATTCAATGTATGTCCTCCACGGCATCAATAACAGCTTGACATCTTCTTTGCATACTACACACGAGGCTGTTGAACATTTCTTGAGGAATTTGGTACCATAAACGGAGCAGAAGCTCTCTCAGATCATTTAAGGATTTTGGGTAGGTTGATGATTATCTAATCTTCTTTGGAGCATGTTCTATGCAATTCAAATCTGGTGAGTGCAGAGGTATTGCTAAATGTGGAATACCAAGCTCCTCGCGCGCATTCACAACTATGGCTGCACCATAGATATATATATATATATATATATTTACATATTAATCTATATCTATGGGCTGCACGGTGCGGTCCATAGAGATAGTATAGAAGGAGACGCTGTTGCATTCAACGATTTCCACATAAAACGGGTCCACTGGGCGGGGCAAAGTGTCGTACCAATGTGGCGGTTTCGGCCACAGAACCACAAATTGGACAGGGTCGGACTAAATAAATTACAGGCTAATTTATGGATGAAGCAGAATAAACATCATGATTTTTAATATTTATGAAATAAAAATGAATTTCAACAGTTTATATACTAAAACAATACTTATCTTATTTTGAGAACATTTTTAATGGAGATTCAATTCTTCTGAGTTTTTCTAATGTAAGGGAAAATTTTGTTTTCTTTCATTAGCAGAAACAACTAGTGATATTCAATAACATCTCTGGAAGTTGTACTCGTTAACGTTCCTTCAAATATTGAGCTACTTCTTTCATCATGACTCAGTTTGTATAGGTGGAAGATCAACAATTTTTTCCTTATATTAAAAACAGCTAGATTTTTTATTATAGAATACCTACCTTTTTTTTGGTTTGAAGGATATATACACGAGTAGATATTACTTTCTCTTATGGTAGGTTCTCGTATAATAATAGGCAAAGTACAGATTTTGTATAAGGTGAAAAATTTATTTAAAATATAAAAAATGAATATAAAAAATTATATAATATACCTACATATATATTAAAATATGTACACCTAGTTAAAAAAATTTATATTTCCAATTCATATTATGACAGGAAACTTTTACATAAAATCTTAGAAATATCTGAATGTTCCAAACATTCTCTCATATTCAATAACTAAGTTCTCCTTTCACAAACAAAAAATTTACTCGATAAACAGTTTTACTGTCCCTCAAACAGTACAATTTTGTTATTTTGGTGCCTCATACCAGTTGATTTGTCAAATTTATACTTAAAGAGAGAAATCATTCTTATATTGTAATATTTCTTTATTATGCCTTTGATCAATAATAATCGATGATTATTCAAAAAACACTGATGAAAATTGTGATCAATTAAAAATGAAAAGATGTTTGATGAAACAACTTCATTAAATATCCTATTATTAATACTTGTAATTGACACAAAGTTTTGACCAACTATAATGATTTCTCGCTTCATGATTTTTTCGGTCTTAAAACAAATTTTGATGACATCCTCTGAAGGGTATTGAAGACCCTTTACATTCTTCAAATCTCTAAATGAATATAAAAAGGAATCTCTAGTATCAGACATCAAATCTACTTAAACCGACCCTGTACATTGTTGATATTAACCTATGAAATGTAATTCTTGATGATTTCTTCTTATATCCACGCCATCCCGGGTACAGCAACTTCGCACAGCACAAGAAACCATTTTGTTCAATTAGTTCTACAAAGATTGTCCTTCAAATATAAATAATTTTCACAAAACTCACAACCGAACACGAAACATCAAGGTCAACGACCGCTTGACAAATGTGTCGTACCAATGTGGCGGACCTGGTCCCGTTTTAGTCACGAAATCGCATCTCCCCTTATACTATCTCTATGGTGCGGTCTAGCGTTATCGTCTAGAACAGGCATGGGCAACCTACGGCCCGAAGGCCACATGCGGCCCGCGATTAGATATCTCTTGGCCCGCCAATGATTTTTTTCGACGCAACCCCAAATTTGCTCCAGAAAGATACCATATCAACAAATTTCCTTGTTTTCATTCGCTCTCGGATTTGGTGGATTAGAATGACAGATTGCCGAATAAATTTCAATTCGAAATATTGATGTCCTTTTCCCAGTGGAAGTGGAAATGACACTTCAAATCGAATTGATCGATCTTCATGTTTTAATCCACAGGCACTTTTTTTGATCCAGGGGCCTATTGCAAACATTTTAAAAGTGAAAAGTTGTAAGGTAGTTTGAAACATACTTTTGCAAATTTTCACGTCACACTATTCACTTTTCGAACGAATAACGTTGCACGAAACTCATTCGGAAATGAAAAGTGCAAACTGAAAAGTGGCAAAGTAGTTTGATGTAATCTGCAATAGGCCCCAGATATAATAATAATAATAATAATATGGTTGATTCCTTCAAAATTCAGGTATAAACAGATTTCACAGAGGCGCGAGCCTGTACGTGATAGGGATTTCTAATTTTTCAAATATAATCTAGGTAAAATTGAAAATTTCTTCAAGTATGGATTTATTATTCATTAACTCAATACTTTTTGATTAGGTGAATTAGAATGACGGATTGACGAATGAATTTATCGATTTTTCTATGCATCTATTTTAAGCGCTCAGTGTTCTGAAAAATCTGTGTCGTGAGTTACCTTTACAAAACTTTTATTCACAAAATCCAAGAATCGATGAACAATCAAGGATTATGGATTGGAATCTGGAAAATACATTACCTACGTGAGCAACAACATCAGAAGTCCCATCAAATAACGATGCTCTTGGAGAAAACGCAACCCCACGTTTTTTTTGGAATTATATAAGTTTTTTTGAATTATCCTATGTGAAGAACGTTAAGTTTATTTCGTTTTTTGTTAAATGAATTTATTTATTTTATTTTATCTTTTTGGCCCGTCGCCTATGAAAAATTTCTCTATTTGCTCCTCTGTGAAAAAAGGTTGCCCATCCCTGGTCTAGAAATTGAAAGTTTCACCAATAGCAGCGTGAAAATTTGGCAAAACATTGTCAATGACATGCTCCTTCTAGTGTGAGGCGGTCATATTCCCAGGACAAATGTGTAGATCTGTGCGCCTGTTGAAACATATCCCGGCCCATACCATAACACTACCCCCTCGAAATGAATGGACTTCTTGGACATAGCGACGATTACGGGGTATGCGTGGGATTGTTCATACCCTTATTCTTCGAGAACCTGAAAATCGTCCATATCTGGATTCATCGGTGAAAAGGACACTACAACATTGATCGTTCCAATTGATATGTTGCCTTGCCGATTCCAGTCTTTGACGCTTATGGTCACGTGTTAATGGAACTCCACTTAATGGACGTCTAGAACCTAGATTCACCTCTGTCAAACGTCGCCTGATGGTTTCGATGGAAATTTGAACTCCATCTGCACTTTGAAGAGTATTCCGTAGCATTCTTCACGTAGATGTAGGCTTTCTTCTCGCCGAAACGGTGACGAAACGATCCTGAGCAGGTGATGTTTTTCGTCTCCCACCAAGCCTTTGTCTTTCCAACATGGAATTTGTCTCCCTGAACCTATTCCAAAGTCGAGATATCACACTTTGGCTGACTTGGAGCCTTTCCGCTACAACAACCTAGGTTAGGCCACCCTGTAGCATTCCGATAGCTCTATTAGCCTCAGCGTTTGTTAATTTACGTGTTAGCATTTTCAGAGAACTCGTTTCAAATCGAAGCCGTTGATAAATTGACTCCATTTCAAAATAAGAACATTCATGAAGCATATGCAAAGAACCAAACTGTCTCATACTGATTTTCATTGGATCGATTCAAGTTGTTATTGAGTTTTAAATGATTTTACAGTGATTTTCTCGAAGATTACATACTTTTCAAAACGATTGAATACGATATCTCTAACTATGGTGGAGCAGTATATTTGAAATATTTTTGGAACGAGGGTTTCCAACTCCATGGACCCGCTTGAGCAGGCTGTGTGACTGCCAAAATTGATAGTAGCGTACCCACCATTGATTTCATAATACCTAAATATTTCCTGATAGAAAACGAAAAAATACTTCTTACCCAAACATTCTCATCTAAAGGTCGTTTGAATTGAATTTCATAACTCAAAAGACCATGAGTAGCGTTCACCTTCAGATACTTGACATTTCTCAAAGGACTTTCCATTTCTTCATTGTCCGGACAAGCGGCAATATTTTGGACGGATAGTCTATATTTTCTTGCCTGAAAATCTCCAAATGAAGGATAACAAATTAAATTTCTCCGAAACTTACGAATCCACACGAATGCAATTGGACATAAATCAAAGTTAAAAGTATTACATTTGCAAATAGGTATTTCATAATTATTTTCGATGTGATACACTTCTGAAAACGTGGATTGAGAGTGAGAAAATTAGTTCACATGATTTCTTCTTCACCAACAAAGAGATCGTTATCTAACCTGGATCCATTAGTATAGTGTGGCAAATAATAGCGATGTTTGATGTTCGGAACAAATTCTATTAGAAAACGATTTAGGAAATTAGGTACATTACCATTATTTGATGGGATCATAACGTCTTGAAAAATGTTTGATCCTGCTCCTGAATTAATTGAAATAAGTAATATAATCTGTTGTTAATATAAATATTGACTTATATTTTGTCAGCATTGTTTTTTTTTGTATCTTATCGTACTCTGCTATGTCGGACCACTGTAACCACTCCACAGACTCTTGTCTGTTGCTGTCGATATCCAAGTCGCCACCCTAGATTCCTCATTTGCTGCCTTAACAGGAGTCAATTCAACGGTGTCACACAAGGAACTGTCTACAGATCTATTTTTTGCTTCCTTATAGCTAATAGAGCATCTTCGGCGTAATAGTTTCTTCACCGAGCATCATGTTGTATGCTGAATATAATATAAATTCTTCAGTTACAGATTAACCGAAAAAAAGCAGCTGCAGAGTTCACTCGGGTTGAAAAACTCTCCTATGATAATATGTAGTCCAGTATTAATTCGAGATTCGTCCATTCTTCTCTCAATGCTCATTTTAATTGTGTTTTGTGAATTGAAATATAAACAATTCTCTACTCTTCTCGTGTGATTATTCATTATATGATCGTGAGATTCGTGAGGCTCATTAACCTAGGAAGTTTTTCAGCAGTAAAGTTTTTGTATTTAATCTTTTCCTTAGTATTTTCATTCTAGAGAAAGATGTATTCGAATTCGAAACAATCGAAACCACGTTGAGAGTGCATGTATTCAGAGAGTACTCTTACTATTTAGTGTCTTTATACTAATAATAATAATAATTTATTGATCCTGTGAGACATTCAAACAATGTGTAGGACAAGTCAGAGAGAAAGAGAAAGTTAACAATTACATACAACAACATAATATACTAATTAATAATACCTTATAGATAGAGATCATGAGAAAACATCGGAGAGATACTCCTTTGACTCCAAATTGTGTCATATAGGGTAACTTCTTTAATTATTTAGCTGATTTTTTCGTTCGGTGCCTCTCAATGTGAAGTTACAACTATTATAATTGTAGATTATTGATTAGAAGTGTAAAAAATTCGAAACGTGGCAGTCTTTGGGGTCTGCGGATAGAAATGAAAACAAAGTAATACGTGAATTGTATCGTAGAGCGTCGACTTATTAGATTATTCTTGAATAATCTGAAAATGGTCCATATCTGGATTCATCAGTGAAAAGGACACAACGCCATTGATCGTTCAAATTAATATGTTGCCTTGCCCATTCCAGTCTTCGACGCTTATGGTCACGTGCTAATGGAACTCCTCTTAATGGACGTCTAGAACCTAGAAACTTGGACCCCATCCGCATTTTGAAGAGTATTCCGTAGCTTTCTACAAGTGTAGATCTAGGCTTTCTTCTCGCCGAAACGGTGATGAAACGATCCTTATAAGCAGGTGAATTTTTTTCGTCTGCCACAAATCCCTGGTCTTTCCAACACCGAACCTGTCTCCCTGAACCTAATTCAAAGTCGAGATATCACACTTTGGATGACTTGGTTAATTTCCGCTACAACATCCTGAGTTAGGCCACACTGTGTAGCATTCCGATAGCCCTATTAGCCTCAGCGTTTGTTAATTTACGTCTTGGTATTTTCACTAACTCGTTTCAAATCGAAGCCTTTGATTAACAGACTCCATTTGAAAATAAGAACATTCATGAAGCATATGCAAAGATAGAGCTCTAGCCCTCTGCATGGGGTGCCCATGTGGGTACCCTTGCATGTGGTGTTCTTGGTGCGCTTTGGGTCTACCCCGTGTCTGAAGACTCGGGGGCTAATAGGACCATGATTGACCACGCCGTTCGCTCACAGCTCATCACTCGAAACCGTTTGCTCGTTGGGATTTCTTGGATTAGGAGGGGAATGTTCAGATTCTAGCTTAGTCGAGAGTTGTTTTCCGAGGGATCGGTGTTAGCAGAGTGCCAAAAGTAATCATTGGGTCGTCCCATCCGAAGATTCAAGCTTTCCAATATGGCTCTAGTCCTCTGCATGGGGTGCCCGTGTGGGTACCCTTGCATGCGGTGTTCTTGGTGCACTTTGGGTCTACCCCGTGTCTGAAGACTCGGGGGGCCAATAGGACCATGATTGACCACGCCGTTCCCTCATATCTCATTACTAGAATATTTCCGTTTGCGACCTTGATACAAGAAGTAGCTCGAAGGTAACGGGCATGGAGAAAATGCTTTCAACCTCAGAGAGATTCGTTTGGAGATAAAAGAAGTTGATGATTGATGAAGCGGATTCGGTTCTATCTGGAAGGTAGACCCGTTTCGCAAAGAAAGAGAACTGAAGGCATATCAGTTTCAGCATCGGCGTCTGTGACATGACTTCTTCTTTACAAATATGCAAGAAACCAAAAAAGCCTAGGTATAGCAAGCAGCTTTTATGAGGATCTCCGAAGAGTTAAAATGAGATTCTCTCCGAAGGAAAATTGGATATCCAAGAAATACACAGTAACATCATATTTCTGGATAAAAGAGTGCTTCAGATGGAAGTAGATATGGGTATAGAATTAGAATTAATGGAGACATTGACAAGTATAATTATGACAGGTTGAAATTTCGAGTAAGCGTATCCAATGAGTCAGAATCCAGAAGTACGTTGAGTATTACAAAGCTTGAATTCGGACAGTTTGTTGATGTATTGATCGCTAGGCTTGGATTTTGGAAGTGAATCAGCAGATTTGATGAATATTCTAATATAGAAGAGGGGGATAAGCTATGATATTCTTGTCATAGTGGAACAAGTAGTCAGTCCTGGTTTCGCCGCTCGCCAAGTACCTCCTCTGGGAGGTCTTGGGTATGTTCTCGTCCCTCGTTCCACGAGTTCGGGAGGAGAGCTAGACCCCTGAACTTACGGTAACCTGAGCTAGAGCTACCCTAGGTGAGTCCAAAAAACCGATATATCATAGGTCTAATCAATTCCATAACCGAGGTACAGGGTGGTTCATGTATCCACCAAAAAATTCAATTGCTAATAACTTTTGAACCAACCGGTATTTTAGATTGATACTTTAAACGTATCATAACCTTCCACTGGTCGATCGATTAACATTTAAATTCCTGAAAAATTCCAGGTCCATATTTGACAAATATGGGACTTCTTCCAAACTGATATTTGGAAAGAGCAGAAAATTTTCTAAGGGGTTTGTTCCGCAAGTTATTTTTTCCAAAGAAAGCTACAACGGAGTGAAAGAATGTATTCTTCCACCATGCGTTTGTTGAAAATTTGTATTGGGATATCGTATGCCCGACCGCATGCAGATTCTCTTCAGCCCATTTAAGCGAATTCCACATATTGAAGATATGTCAAAATTTATTTTGTAGAAATTGTCTCAGTCTACTCGAAACAACCCTTACCGAATACAATACATACAATTAAATTTCTCTCAATCAAACCTTTTTTTTTGAAAATTTTATAGAATATTGGAAAATGCCAATATTTTATCAGTTCGAGATAAAATTTTACCAATTTGATTGCAATGAACCAGTTTTTCATGGAATTATTGGATCTTTCCCTGAAGCAATTAGGTTCACTTAGTAATTCGAAGCAAAATAAATCTCCAGAAGAAAAAAGGACTATAATTCGAAGTTCTTTCATTCATACTGTCTATATTGGCGTACGCCAACGATCCGTTATGTTAAAATTTTCATTCTTCCTTACAATACCGTTTGTTTGGTGCAGTAGACTTCATTACTTGTCCAGTTTTTCTTTCCTACCTATGTATATGAATACAAGTATTAATCTAAAGTCTTTATTCGTAAAAAGAGGATTTTTCCCGTTTTAAATGTTCAACTTATCGTGCGTGACTACAAGAAATGAATACTCTCAAAGGCACTCTATGACCATTTCAACCCATTTAATTTTTTTCATTGATATTATGAATCTCTATATACTTCGAACCTCTCGATAATTCGAAATTTTTGAACTGGATTATCGAGAGTCAGCTGTATTTGAAATTATTTGATAATACTGACCATGACTATAAAGGGACTTAAGTTTTCAAATAGAATAATGAATAACTCCCATGGGTGGTTATATGTTACCGGATATGCTATTATTATTTTATATTATACTGAATCTGAGTAATAAAAATGAACTTACTGATCAAAGGTAATATTTTGATCAACGTTTGTTTATTCCGACTACAGCCCCAAGAGATACAGCAAAACATCTTTCGAAATTGAATCACCTTCGAAAGACATAAATAAAAAATGAGTTAAAGAAGGTCTCACAAGATGGCTTCTTCCGTTTGCCACCCAAACAATGCAATCCTTCCTTTCCTTCTTTATTCAATGGTGAATCAGTATATATCTTTCAACTGCTCAGTAACGTGTGAATGAAAAACAAATCTATTGGAAGAATTATACCATTTTATTGATACAATGTGTTTGTTAGTCTACCACTTCGGCAGCTTCGAAATTCACCTCTAAACAATACATCTTCTTCTTGGTTTCTTCTACAAACTCTGTTACGAAAATTCGATATTGCCCAGCCCAGAATGGTATCCTGCGAACCAAACTCATGTCAATTAGTCCTTCTTTCATTGAATAATTTCCCTGCAAAAAATAATTAAATTGGACAACTAGAATATCTGAAGAAAGATCCTTCAAGCATGAAAAACTCTTTCGACACATTGAAGTGACGTAGAGTTTGCCAACATAAGAAGAGAATGGAAAATGCAGATCAAGATTTGCTTAACATTGAATTTCATCTTCCGGGAGGTTCAATATTTCGAATGCGTAGGATCAGTGTTCCCTACCGAATTGATCGAAGATTCCCTCAATGACGTTTTAAATTTGCCTATTTCATAAAGAAATTGCCTTATGTTATTATAGAGCAGATTTTGTCGAAAAGACCTAAAAAAAAGGAAACGTTTCCTCCTTCAAAATTCCATTTCACGTAATAAAATTCCCTTCAGATACATAATTGATTCATTTATAATACAGTTTATCAAATTATTTTTCAATTTCTCTCTATAAAAAGGAGATCCAGCTTTGAGAAAAACAAAATTTATTACAGAAATATCAATAAATAAGCGGAAGTTTTCATCCACGATTCCAAATGGGCTGAAATTCCGAGATTACCACTAACAAGTTCTCAAAGGTTGCAATTTTCATGACCCTTCTCGAATACTGGCATACACTAGAGCCATGCTTTTGTTATTGGTTTGGGGTGGTAGCCATAAAACATCTGTTCGAATTGTGTTGTTGGTCACATTCTTGCATTATTGTATTCATTGGGAATTTTTCAACGAAATCCCCTTTCAACTAGATAATTGCAGCCAACGCTATTGATTTTGCCATCAATGATAATGAAAAAAAAATGTATCAATACATAGTTCGAAAAAGTCATCATCTGGGCGATTTCAGGAAAAATATTCCCTTTAAACTTTTAAGTACCAGAATTCCCTAAATCGGGAAAATTCCTTCGAGTTGGGAACACTGCGTAAGATTGTATGGTCCATCCAACGAGAAGAGATAGCGCGCCATAACAACAAGGCGTTGCCAAATTCATCAGGACCGGATTTAATGTACCGACCGAGAACTTCAGACGAATTACTTGATTGTCGTAATACAGATCTGGAGAAGACGGAGAAAGCACTAAACGGCATCAGCCAATGAAAATATTCATAACCCTATAAGCGTATACTTAGTTGTTTACTCGCGCCATCGCTTCTCGTTGGATGTACTATAGGTACTCTACTCACCGGAGGAATAGGGCATTTTTCTGGTTCTTTAACATTAGTCAATCTTGACCAACTTATCCACATTTCCCGTATGAAGGGTGAATTCAGTGATGATCGGCAAACATCTTTTTGGGGAGGAAGAATTGGCCACTGTGTCCATCCTTGTTCAGTCCATTTTTCTAGTTTCAAATGCATCTGAAATGATATATGAGTGATGGTTTTCAAGGCTGATATGAACCAAATTGAAAAAATTATGATCTCTTATATTCAAGAACATTCTTAACCAGAGATTGCAGCGATTTGATAATAGTTGGGGTGTTTATATTCCGACGACAGAAAAGAGACAAATTCTTCCTATTCCATGAAAGAGCGAAAAGACCTGTTCAAATATTGATCAGGTGAAGCGTTTTCCAACTCGATCTGAAGGTATCGGGAATAAACTACAGAAAAAGTTCTGAGGATTGGTCATCACCTTATCGTGGCGTGCGAGCTTAAGAACGTCTGATGAATTCTGACAATATTGTTTTTTAGGACGAGCAACGAAACCAAGAATCAACAACTTATGTTCTCTAAACAACATAGGCTGAATGTGTTTCATAAAAATCCCAAGGCACCAAAAAGAAACAGAGGAAAAAAAGGAAGACGTACCGCGCCGATTTCGAATGAAGTACTCAGCTGACTGTACAAGGTGATTCACTTATCTTGGTAACCCCAATTTTCTGAAAAACGTCCGAATATTTTGTCATTCTCTGAATGGCATTTTGAACAAGTCAATGTCGACTTGAGATGCGCATAAAAATCTGCGGAATGAATCAAGACGCCAGGCGTCGCGGCGCTATCAAACATGTTTTCTCCAGGGACATACTTTTTTTATCATGTCATTCGAGAGAGAATTTCATTCAGAATTTTTTCGAATGCGATTTACATCCATTTCTAACCGTCAGTGATCTACAGCGTGTTTTATGTTAATTATATTTTATTTTTTTTTCTATATTGTGGTAGATATAGATATGATTTTCTGCCTTGAATCTAAAAAGACTAATTTCCTCAACAATCTGCCTCTTCAAATAAGATCAAATATTAGGATATAGCAGGATGGGACTCTAAGTCACAACGCTGCCATTGTGAAGAGATATTGAGTTCCAGAATTCGAAAATAAATGGACCCTTTTATTTCTACCAATAGGAAAATGATATCTCTTACGTATGGGTCATGATGTCTAGATCATCAAGATATGATTTTTTTTTTTTTTAATGAGGGAGGCTTTGTAACAAACTATTTCTCTATTATTATATTCATTAAATATTATATCTTATAACAATAAACATTTTTTTTAATAACACACGAAACATTTCGAATCATATGTTCTATATACCGGCCATTATGATCCATACATAAGTTATATCATTCCCCTATTACATTATAAGTCACTTTGGTCAAAATACTCTCAACTATAACCGATTTCAAGCGAATAACCTGGTCCTCATTGGTAATTACCAACTAGGACCAACTGCATTCAAGCGACTTCGGTCATTGTAGGTTATAATCATTTTACAAGGAATATCCCTGAAGGCTATAACCGTAGATAACCGCAGGCAGGACCGTAGATAACCGCGGTCATTACTGGTTATTCGCTTGAAATCGGTTTATGATTCGTCGGTTTAAGGTGTCGCTATTTCAGTTAATTTTGAATGATGAACTCATGTTCTAAAGTTTATTGTAATGTGTGTGGCCAACTCATGGAGGTTGAAGAACCTCCATGGGTTAACTCGTGACGTGGTTCAATAAGAATAATACTTTGATTAACTAGGGATATGCAATATTAATGGTTTTTGCTTATAGATCAATAATGAACAATTTATCACGAAAATGAGCATGTTTTTCGAATTTGAAAACAGCTACTGCAGCTTTGAGTCTCCTATACACCAGCCTCCACTGGTGAGAGTCCAACACTTGAAGGCCGGTGCCAATAGCAGCAAGGCTATCGAGCTTCTTCACTACATCAAGGCCAAAAAAAAAAGTCCAGAGGAACTGTTGAGAACAATATTGAAGAAATCACTCCCAATTTTTTCGGGCATAAAGATAGGAGTTCCCCCGATTCTGCAGGGTCAACAATCCATTCGGCAGCGATTTGTAGTTATATTTTACATTTTTTACAGAAGAAAATTACACGTTTTTCAATGCCTCTGTTATATCAATACGTGCAGGAACACAAGATATACACATGAGTTGTAAGATTAGGCCCTATTGCTTATAGACACCACAATCACAAAATTAAATTTTGTTTGGATCCCTGGGCAACTTTAAATAGACTTTTGTTTCAATTAAATCCTAGGAACTACACTGAAACACTCATCATAACTAGTACTCTCAGCTTGTAACTATTAAATGAGGCGAATGTACTACTTGAAGTAAATTTTTTCTTTCAGTTTCAAGAGCACTAATGAGCATCAATTAAGCACTTGATATAAATATATTAGTTTTACTGTTATCCGAAAATATTGATTCAATTTCACAAAAACAACAATGGAGAAATTAATGTTTTATACGGCTCTAATAGGCACTAATTAGGAAGTATATAAACTGCTCCACATGAGTTAGGGATATTGACTTAAATGGCAAAAAATATAGTTTGAATGAGATTTTGTGAAGAAAATTAATATTAATATGATTTCAAGTTGCAGGAAGTGAAATTAATTTTAGCTTGTAGATCTGCAGCGGATACAGGGTGGTCAAAAATAATCTAGTAAAATATCGAAAATTTATTCATAGAGAATTCAATCATTTTGAGAGTGTCAATTCAATGTATGGCCTCCACGGCATCAATAACAGCTTGACATCTTCTTTGTATACTAGGGTTGAGGTTGATGAACATTTTCTTGAGGAATTTGATTCCATAAACAGAACAGGGGGCAGAAGCTCTCTCAATTCTATGTTCTATGCAATCGAAATCTGGTGAGAGCGAAGGTATTGGTAAATGTGGAATACCAAGCTCCTCGCGCACATTCTCAACTATGGCTGCACCGTGCAGTCTAGCGTTATCGTCTAGAAATTGAAAAGTTTCACCAAAAGCAGCGTGAAAATTTGGCAAAACATTGTCGATGATATGCTCCCTATAGTGTGAGGCGATCATATTCCCAGGACAAATGTGTAGAACTGTGCGCCCGTTGAAACATATCCTGGCCCATACAGGAACACTATTCTCTCGGAATGGATGGACTTCTTGGACATAGCGACGATTACGGGGTATGCGTGGGATTGTCCATACCCTTATTCTTTTAGAATCTGAAAATCGTCCATGTCTGGATTCGTCAGTGAAAAGGACACTACGCCATTGATCGTTCTAATTGATATGTTGCCTTGACAATTCCAGTCTTTGACGCTTATGGTCAGGTGTAGATGGAATTCCTCTTAATGGACGTCTAGAACCTCGAATCACCTCTCTCAAACGTCGTCTGTTGGATTCGATGGACACTGGATCTCCGTCTGCATTTTGAAGAGTATTCCGTAGATGTAAGCTTACTTCTCGCCGAAACGGTGATGAAACGATCCTGAGCAGGTGTTGTTTTTCGTCGCCCACCAAGCCTTTGTCTTTCCAACACGGAACCTGTTTCCCTGAACCTTTGCCTTCCTTGAGGTACTCGACGAGGTTTTCCTTTTCGTTTTCTTCTTCTACGGAAGGCCAGAGAATCCTAGGTGGTCTTTGAGGTTATATCCCACTCTACGGTCAGCATCTTGACATTCCGTACTTGGATTTGGCACCTTGTACGAATAGCGCTATTCCATTGGCAGACTCGAGACCTTCTCTGTTTGAGCGAGAGAGTGCGCATTGAAGCGAACGTATCTGCAGCACTGCGCCTAACGTCGTACGCGTTTATATCTTCTCAAATCGTAGCTGTTGAGACGACGCGAAATTTTTGGAGTCTTGATCGTTTTTGTTTTTGTACGATGACTGGCATGGATGATGCAATGAAATTACCAACTACTTATGAATATTGTGAAATAGGGCCAGGAAAATATAGGGCAAATTTATTGAGCAGGGACGATGTGGATAAGTGGTTGGAAGTTATGTCCCCAATAACCCCATTTTCTTCATTACGTCTATGGACTCATTTGTACTCACGTAATTGATGAACGTTTCTTTTTCCGTTGACCTCGAAATGATAGTCAAGTTAAACACACACGAAATAATCCATCAATGACCCTTATTTATTCTTGATTTCGCATTTCAATGAGTAATTGTCATGGGCAACCAAAGATGAAAATTTCAGAAATCTCACAAATATAACTGCATTTCTGATGAGAGTTACACATTTCCAATATAAGATCAGTTTCCGCTTCATAGTGATATTTACCTGAGATACGTTAATGGTTCAACTCAATTTGGTTTCACTATATACATGAATCATGTTTTGAAAAATGAAATACTTTTCATGTTAGAATATCGTTGTTTGATTATTTGGGGCGGACGGAACAATTTTTTAATCCACTCGTTTATCAATCTAGCGATTAATGATCTTGAACTCTCTCGATCCGTTAACACGTTAATAAACTAGTTGATTAAATAACTAAAGTTTGATTATTCCCATCTCATTTCATCCTTCAAGTAGTTAGAGATGATTACAGTCTGAAAATGTTCAACTGAAACCCAACAATCCCAATCCGTCAAACTAATCAAGATTGTATCCTGGATTTTTTCCGGACAGTTATTGAATTAATCTAATGTTCTTGTTTAGAAAACGTACGAAATGACTTATTCAAACTACACATTTTCAGTTCATTACTTCAAAATTGAATAGTTCTTTTTTAGAACTTGGTACCATGTCTTCATCTCAAAAATATTTGGATGCTACAGAATATATTACCTTTACTCAGGTATGGGTAGGTCGGAAAAATCTGTGTGGCAGCTATTTACTAGAAAACGTCATGCTAGGCTTAATACATTCACAATGTGAAATGACTGAATAAAGCAACCAGTAAAGAGTCATTCATCAACTGGAAAAAATCCCACTTTCAATTAGCCGATATACGTAATGGTTGAATAAAATTATTAATAAAGCCAAAAAGAGCATTTGCACTGAACTCTCGCTTACTGTACATTTACTGTACATATTATACATTTCGCGCTCGAACTGTAATTGGTTACTCAATTCGTGCTCGTCTGACCAATGACATAGCGCTTTTCGAGCTAGGTGCCAAATCCCAGTACGGAATGTCAAGATGCCTACGGTCAGAGAGAACCTCAATTCCGAGTTTCCCTTAGTCCTCTGATGGTCCTATTCCAGAGAGGAGAAAAATTTGAGGGGTGTGTAGAGCTCCTAGAAGAGTTTCAAGGTTCGAATTAGTTGAACTAAACTGCTCCACATGAATAAGGGATATTGACTTAAATTGCAAAAAAAATAATTTGAATGCGATTTTGTGATGAAATTCATATTGATATGATTACAAGTTGCAAAAAATGAAATTAATTTTAGCCTGTAGGTCTACTGCGTATACAGGGTGGGTAAGAAAAATCGAGAAAATAACGAATTTCATTCCCAGAGAATTAAAGCATTTCAAGACTATCAATACAATGTATGGCATCAATAATAGATTGACATCTTCTTTGCATACTACACACGAGGTTGTTGAACATTTCTCGAGGTATTTAGTTCCATCAATGGGACAGAAGCTCTCTCAGATCATTTAAGGATTCTGGGGTAGGTTGATGATTATCTAATCTTCTTTGGAGCATATCCCATGCATGTTCTATGCAATTCAAATCTGGTGAGTGCGGAGGTAATGGTAAATGTGGAATACCAAGCTCCTAGCGCGCATTCTCACCTATGACATATTCCCAGGAAAAATGTGTAGATCTGTGCGCCCGTTGAAATATATCCCGGCCCATACCATAAAAATACCCTCTTGGAATGGATGGACTTCTTGTACATAAGGACGATTACGGGGTATGCGTGGGAAATCTGAAAATCGTCTATATCTGGATTTCATCAGTAAAAAGGACACTACGCCATTGTTCCTTCCAATTGATATGTTGCCTTGCCCATTCCAGCCTTCGACGCTTATGGTCACGTGTTAATGGAACTCCTCTTAATGAACGTCTAGAATCTAGATTCAACTCTCTCGAACGTCGTCTGATGGTTTCGATGGAAACTTGGGCACCATTTTCATTTTGAAGAGTATTCCGTAGCATTCTACACGTAAATGTAGGCTTTATTCTCGCCGAAACGGTGATGAAACGATCCTGAGCAGGTATTGGTTTTCGTCGCCCACCAAGCCTTGGTCTTTCCAACACGGAACCTGAACCTATTCCAAGTTCGAGATATCACACTTTGGCTGACTTGGAGCCATTCCACTACAACAACCTGAATTAGTCCACCTGTAACATTCCGATAGCCCTATTAGCCTCAGCGTTTCTTAATTTACGTCTTGGCATTTCCGGATAACTCGTTTCCGTTGATAAACTGACTCCATTTCAAGATAAGAACATTCATGAAGCATATGCAAAGAACCAAACTTCAGAAAAAAGGGTGACCAGATTGACGAAATGTCTGATACTGATTTTCATTGGATCAATTCAAGTTGTTATTGAGTTTTTAATGATTTTACAGCGATTTTCCCGAAAATTACAAACTTTTCAAAACGATTGAATGCGATATCGTTAACTCTTGAGGAGCAGTATATTTGAAATAGTTTTAGAATGATGGTTTTCAACTCCACGGACCCGCTTGAGCAGGCTGTGTGGCTACCAAAAATAAAAGTAGGGTACCCATCATTGTTTTCATAATACCTAAGTATTTACTGATAGAAAACGAAAAAATACTTCTTACCCAAACATTCTCGTCTAAAGGTCGTTTGAATTGAATTTCATAACTCAAAAGACCATGCGAAGCGTTCACCTTCACATACTTGACATTTCTCAAGGGACTTTCCATTTCTTCATTGTCCGGACAAGCGACAATATTTTGGACGGATAGTCTATATTTTTTCACCTGAAAATCTGTATATGAAGAATAACAAATTAAATTTCTCCGGAACTTACGAATCCACACGAATGCAATTGGACATAAATCGAAGTTAGGAGTTTCACATTTGCAAATATGTATTTCATAATCATTATTATTTGGTACACTTCTTGAATTATGGATTGAGAGTGAGAAAATTAGTTGAGGTGATTTCTTTTTTATCAACAAAGTGATCGTTATCTAACCTGGATACATTAGTGTAGTGTGGCAAATAATAGCGATGTTTAATGTTCGGAACAAATTCTATTAGAAAACGATTGAGGAAATTAGATACATTACCATTATCTGATATGATCATAACGTCTTGAAAACTGTTGAAGAATGTTTGATTCTGTTCCTGAATCAAATTGAAATAAGTTATATATGGGGATGCCTATATCTAGGAATAGAAAACTAGTGGTTGATAAAGAAGAAGCACAAGTAATATATGTACCTTATATGTTGTAAATGTGAATATTGATTTATATTATGTATTGAAATAGGTATATCAGCGTATATCTTGTCCTGGATGTCGCTATCCAAAGCACCCACCGCCTTAGGTAGATTCCTGGATTCGATTTGCCGCTTCAACAGGAGTCAATTCAGCGGTGTTCCACAAGGAAGCGTCTCCGGATCTATTTTTTTTTCATTTCTATTACAGCATCTAACTTGTACCTAATAGTTTCGTCACCGAGCATGATGTATTCTTATGAATTGCATATAGATTATTCGGTAACAAATAACTCGCTGTGAATGACTCTAATTTGATAATAGTCTAGTATTAATTGAATTTTGACCATTTTTATCTCAATTTTGCAGAATTTTAAACTACACTGTTTTTGTGTAACTACTCATTATCTGATCGTGAGGTCCTCTTAATTATTTTCTAGGATATTTAGTAGAAGTGAAGTAAAGTGTTTGTATTCAATTTTGAAGACCTGAGAACAATTTTTGAGCGAAATAATAATAATAATAATATATGATGAATAATAAAATGGATAATAATTTTATGATATAAATATAATCCCTGCCCTGATTAATTCAAAGTAGAAAAAAATATCATACAGGGTGTACCAAGTTCGACGGCCTATTAGGCGTTTCTGGAGAACTAGACTTATTTGAAAACTGAAACTGACCACTTTCAGTTATACAGGGAGCGAAAAAAAAAATTCCAAAATTTTTGTTTTCTGTTCTTTTGTTTTCGAATTTGACATAGTATGCAATTCTGAATACAATCGTATTCAAATCCTTGCATTCGTCGAAATACTTTCCAAAATATCGAGAAAAGCCTGAAGAAAAAGATAGAAAAGAGTATTCGGTATTATGTTTGTTATTCCTAATCCAAATACCTTAAGCACAAACCGTTCTCAACTTCTTATGACTGCGTTGGATTCTGCCAAGAAAAATTATGATATTGTTCTATCATGTTGATACTCTCAAAATCAATAATTTTTGAGTTATTTAGTATTTTCTTATTCCATAAATGCCCACTATTTGTCGAAACTAAAGCCAAACCACATCAGTCACTAGAATACAGAGATTGGTCAATACTCAAAAAATATGGAAACATTTTGAACAGAAATGTAAGAGGCGGTAGTTTAATACACGCCAGCAAAGAAATCAAACTAGGTAAAGCAAATCCTCCATCCATAAACAACCCGGCAAATGACACCTTACACTGTACTATACCTTTCCTTGATGACAAATTACACATATTTTTATCATATATACACCCAAATTCAATTATCGAGGAAAACATTTTCATCAAGGCGGTGCAATACAATTATGTAATTATAATAGGAGACTTCAACATTCATACTAACACAAAGAAAAAACAACTACAACAATTTTTAGCAAACAGTTCCTTCACTCAAATCTGGACTCCACCCACCTTCCTAATGGACAATAATCCTGACTCAACACCGGACATCATTTTATGCACAGAGAACATAAAGAACCATTTAAGTGCCTCTGTTATCCCGGATTTGACATCAGATCACCTAGCAATTGAATTGATCTTAGACTGCATAACACAAGTAAACACCTCACCCGAAACAAAGAGAAAAAACTATAATCTATGCAATATACAAAAAGTCAACGAGGAACTAATACTATACATATCCCAAAATATACACACCACACCTACCAGCATATCAGAATTTTTGGAAACTTTATCACAATTGATCGAAAAATATAGTCCCACCACAAAACAGAAATATTTCTTACATACGCTTCCTCCATACATACTCAGGATGATCAAAAAGAAAAAACAATTGTACAGAGAAATGAAACAAAACACAGACTCGACACTAAAACAGAGATATAATAGATTGAATAAAAATATACAAGCAATGATCATACAATACAAGTCCCATCAATGGTTAACAACCTGTCGAAATATTAATGAAAAAAGGGGCCGTAACTATTGGCAGGAAATAAAAAAAAATTGTCAAGGTATAAACCATCAAAAAAAAATAAAAAACATAAATCTGAACAATAAAAATATTTATGATGAAACAGAAATAGCGGAAGCCTTCAAACAACATTTTGAACAACATTACAAGGAAAACCAGAACAATAATTTCGACCCTCTATTCAAAAATAGAATTGACAGAGAGATAGAAGAAATGCTGAAAAATCTAAAACAATTTGACGTACCTGAAATAACAGAAGAAGAATATAATGAGATACTTTATACTGGAAAAAATACAAATCCTGGACATGACAATGTTTCAAGAAATATACTTACAAAATTAGACACAAAAATACACGATCACATATTGAAAATTTTCAACTATTGTCTCAAAAATGGAGATTACCCCCAACAATGGAAAAAAGGTTACCCATACCTAAACCAAACTTAAATCAAAAACTAATATCAAATTATCGACCGATAACACTTTTGCCAGTGATAGGCAAGGTATTCGAGAAAATTGTAGCAAGACGTATAGAAGAAATGGTGGAAAATAATATTCCCGCATATCAGTTTGGATTTGAAAGAAAAAACTCGACAATCCACCCCCTAGTAGTTCTAACGTCAAATGTTCAAAATAGCATGAAGAAAGGGTATAGTTCTGCGGCAATTTTAATGGACATCACGAAGGCCTTCGACAGTGTTTGGTAAAATGGGGTAATATACAAAATGAGTGAATTGAAAGTTCCTGATTATTTACTGAAAATAGTGGAAAGGTTCATGAAGGATAGAAATATTCAAATAAAAATCAATAATTCTCTATCGGACATGTTCACTCCAGAACAGGGTCTCCCTCAGGGTTCACCCCTATTACCTATTTTATATAACATCTTTAGCTATGATATGTACAACTATGATCTTACCGACAAAAAGCTTATAAATCCACAACGATATATTCTACAATTTTGTGATGATACCGCCTTGATTACACACAGCAAAACATTGAAACATGCAATGGAAAATCTCACAAGGCTGACGGAAAAAATCATTGAATGGATGAAGAAATGGCGAATCGCACTCAACCCAACAAAAACACAATTTATTATATTTGGACATAAAATATCAAATACTTCTCCCACAATGAATATTTTACAACACACAATTACACCTAAAACATCGGCCAAATATTTGGGAATCACATTGGATGGCAAATTAAATTTTAAACTTCACACACAAAATATGAAAAGGAAAATTATAACTAGATCCAAACACTTCCAATCATTGACATACAAACGGGAAGGTATTAGTTTGAAGACTGCTACAAATATTTACAAGATGATATGTCGACCTATATTAGAATATGGACATCACTTATTAATCAATGCAAGAAAACCCACATTGAGGAATGTTGAGGTAGCCGAGAGGACAAGTCTAAGAATTCTTACCAAAATAAGACACCCCAGTAACCCATTATACAACCCATCGAATATAATGCTGTATGATGAAACCAAAATAGAACCAATTCAAACCAGATTTCAAAGACTGAACAAGAAATTTGCTGACAACCCGAATAACCTCAACATAATTGAACCTTTGATTAGTATAGACCACAACCAGAGAAGTAAACGGAAATATCCTATTAAAATCCTAGCTTCAGAACTTCAAGAATTAAGAAATTAAACTTTCCCTATTAACTCTTTTTTTTTATTAATTTAATAGGTGTATTATATTGGATTTTTCGTTTTTTTTTTTCAATATGGAAATGTATATTTTATTAAACAGAATACTTGTTAATAAAATGGTATACCCAATAAATAATAATATTATTATTATTATTATTCTTATTCCATGTCGTACGTTGCGTCAAATTCATAAAATCTGTTTCATAACAACAATGATGAATGAATTGAAAAAAAAAAGGTGTGTCACTTGTGAGTTATTGGAATAATTCATCTTCTATGACCAAGGTCAGAGTTGATATGAAACAGATTTAATGAATTTGACGCTACGTACGACATAAAATCAGAAAATTCTAAATAACTCAAGAATTATGAATTTAAGGAGCATTAAAATGTTAGAACATTATCATCATTTTTCTTCCTACAATCCAACGCAATCATAAAAAAATAGGGTTCTAATTTGAAAAACAAAAGTTATGGGCCAATCTTGATCCCAATTTTTGACCCAACATTTGGAACACCTTGTGATGAGTTTTTCAAAATTCTAAAAATGTACAATATTTCCACAGTCTTCGACTTCAAAAATGTGAAAACAGTTTGTGCTTAAGATATCTAGATTAAGAATAATAATCATAATACCGAATACTCTTTTCTCTCCTTTTCTTCAGGTTTTTCTCGATATTTTGGAAAGTATTTCTATGAATGCAACAATTTGAGTACGAATGTATTCAGAATTGCACACTCTGTCAAATTCAAAAACAAAAAAACAAAACAAAAATTTTTTGAAATTTTTTTTTCGCTCTCTGTCAGGCTCCAAGAATATTTTAGCTCGGTAGATAATGTCAAACAATATCGTAATCCCAATTTTCAGATTTCAAATAAGTCTAGTTCTCCAGAAACGTCTAAGAGCCTCTCGAACTTGGTACACTCTATATAGCAGGGGTTCCCAACCCCTTGTTTTTATATTATTCTTGTTTTGTTAGCAGGGACTACTATCGGTATAATAAAAATAAATTGTTATAATCAAACTGGACCTTCAATGAGAGAATAACAGGAAATTTCATTAGAAAAGTATAAACTTCGGTAATTTTGCATAATTATTAATGTGATTTTCGAGCTTGCATCTCCTTCACGAGTTCGACTATACTAGGACTAATATTGTTACTCAATGCTACACGTAAATCATCAGTCATTTTCAAACGATTCCTTGCCTTGTTATTAATTACCAACAAAGCAGAAAATCCTTGTTCACATAAATGAGTTGTTGAAAAAATCATAAAATAGCGCAAAGCGATTTCTCGAAGTTGAGTACAAGAAATTTAATTTTTATACGAAAACGACTCGAGTGAATTTGATTCAAAAGCATGCTCGCAGTTTCTATCATTTTGAAATTCAATGAGTTCTTCCTGAATTTCTCCCGTACTTCTCCAGCGTCTGTGGTAAAAAAGTTACGAATCAGTTTTTGATCAACAATTCCTCACAGGGTATTCCAAGAAATGGGTCAAAAATTGGGATCAAGATTGGCCCATAACTCTCGTTGTTCGCAGTGGCGTAACGTACACCCCCGCTGACCCCGCGGTGCGGGGGGGCCCAGGCGTTAGGGGGGGCCCGGGCGTTATGGGGGCCTGGTCTTCAAGAGAAAATTCAAATAATTTTATCGTTAAAGAATATGAACATGACCTCAGTTCTGACCTTAGCTTCCGAATAAACTCTTTTAGAATTGCATTGAAATCAGAGATTAAGAAAAAATCATCAATACGACATTTAGCTGATCTCCTGTTTTTACAAAATTTTTCGATTGCAACTAGTTTCCCAGATCTCTGTACTGCTTTGATGTTATTTCGAATATAACCTACTACTGTAGCAAGGGCAGAGCGATCCTTTTAAAAGTTAAAGTTAATAAAGAATTATTTGAGAAATACAATGACCCAAAAAAAGACTTAGCGGGCCCAGTTTGTTGAGGATTGAGAATAAAAGAGCCAGGAATATGGACCTTCACGAAGTAATAAATGTAATTGCAACAAAGAAATCAACCACTCAAGTTATTCACAATTTACTCCAAGTAACACAGTATTTTCTGGGATTGATAACTATATTTGAAATAAAGATGCAATTATGTATATTATTTACTGCAAATTTTGAATAATATTTCAATAAATAAAGTATAGAAAGTATTACTTCGAGTAATATTTCGGAGTAATTTGGTGGTGTTACACCTAAACCATATACTTTTCTTAAATAAAGTTTTTTTCCAATAAATACGCATGCCCATACGAGGGGGCCCGAAAATTAATTCTGCGGGGGGCCCGGTCGAAATTCGTTACGCTACTGGTTGTTCGAATTAGAACACTATTTTTTTATGATTGCGTTGGATTCTACTTAGGAAGGTAATGATATTGTTCTTACATATCAATGCTCCTAAAATGAATAATTATTCTTGAGTAATTGAGGAAAGAATGAAGCAACATACTGAAAATTCCTGTCAAAAATACTGACACAAAAGAGTATAGAGCTCACAGTATATACTAAAACTCAAAGATAAAAGAACCAAGTAAAAGACAAAGGTGAATAATGGCCATCATGACTCATATATTTCGATAATTTTACTTGCAGTTGTCCAAATGTGTTTCTGCCAATGCCAAAGTCGAACATTCTTCTTTTTTGTACTATCAATACTGAATTCCTTGGTGTCTGCCAATAAAAAAAGCTCAATTGGAACAACAACATTATCAGGAGAAACTCTTTTATATACTCCTTTATTTGAATATTAATAGGTACAATTTCTGAGGATTTCTCATTTCCCCAACACATAATGAGATTTGGGCTTATTTTTGATGATTTGTCGTTTTAACGGTTTCTTCAACCTAGTTAACTAGAAGAAAAACACTATTTCATTTAATTCAAAACCATTCTTGAATCAAAGTTTTCAAAGATATGCATATCCTATTGGGAACATCTGTTCAAAGTGCAAATAGTATTAAAAGCAAGAGAGTGAATGATTAGCCAGTCCGGTTCCAAAAACTCCTCAACTTCATTCCCTTCGTTTTCGAATTGTTCAGAATACGACGCCCTCTGACGGAAACTCGGGAAAATCCTCCGGAAAAACGACATGCGCAAATGTACCCTCATATATCGATTTGACCCATTAATGCGGTATATTCTTCGTTACTACAGAACTATCTGGACCATTCATGTATTCTCGAAAATAATGTTATTATGCGAAGAAGCGAAGGTACTTTTTTTGTGGCTGTTGATTCCTGCGATTGTGTTTGCCCAGGAGGAGAATCGAGAGAGGAAACAACATCCAGAGCTGACGAAACTGTAAGAAATTATTAGAAACTCCAATGAAAAATATTGAAATCTTAGTTATATCAAGGATAAATAAACAGTAATAAAGTGTAATATAAGTGAATTCGATGGCTAATGGTATATTCGAATGCTCTCTATTAGAATTTGCTAGAATTGTATACCATTTTCGATGTTTACCAAAGATATGACATAAACAATGGTTACGTTACTTGAGATTGAAGATTTTTTTTGTTGACAATCTTTTCTTAATATTTGGAGATTTATATAATAAGACTTATATTCCCTTACTTTAAATAGAGTGAGGAATTGGGCACAAAAATTAGGCGGCGAACTATGGCACTTCGGAGAGTTGGTAACAAGAAGAACTATGGTGATCGATGTGAGTAAAATATTTATATTGTTGAAATGGAGATATGATCGAAATATTCCTTGTTTTTCAGAGTTTCAAAGATACAACAATTGTGAGAGAAGATGGTGAAGCCTTGCTCAAAGACATCCACGAAAGGATCAGTCACATGATGAAGCTTAAGGTGGAGGCTGTGAAGGTAAGAAATCTACAATATTTCTAATACAATATCTAATAAAAATTAATGAAAACTAGAGAAACCCTCATAGATATCCCCAAAATCGTCTTTGTTTCGATTTATACGTTTTCTTTGTTTGCAGAGAATAATGGATATTGCTGAACAAGCAGCCAAGGCTCAGAAAGAAGACGATATCGATGAGGATTTCCAATTCTACAACTCCAAAAATTTAACGAATTCGGCGCCAAATTATACTGTGGATGATGAGGAAGACCTGCAGGTGAGTGTAGAGGATGTGTGGTGTTGACACATATTTAAAGGCATTTTCGAGAACGAGAAAAAAAATTGAGGTTTTGAGGAAAACAATTGTTCAATTTTCAGCTTGATTTTCAACAAGGGGTGAAACAAATTTCTTTGGTTATTTCAATATACCAAAATCATAAATCTTTTCGGGATTGTTTCTGGTTTGGCTTCAGCTATTTGAATGTTTATGAGTAAAACTCCCAAAAGAAATACGAATTTAGACAAGAAGGTAGAGGGTATTCCCACGTGGTTTTGAAAGATAATAGGAGGGACACGAAGGCAGGATAAACATACAATTATTTCGATTTGGACGTAACGACGTCGTTGTATAGTGCGATTTTACAGGGGTGATTTCGAAATTATTACGTCTTCGAGGAATCTATGTAGTGTATCTCGATAACCTCTTATGATATTCTCAAGATGGAAACTGTCTCTGACACATATTTTTACGTAGAATTCATTGGAATACACTTAAAATTTTTCTGTGTTATCGTATTCTTATGAGTTTATAACTCAAACCCATAGTTTTTTAAGGGGACACCCTATATTTTATTTCAGCATAAAATAGCATATTTTATATATTCTGATGAAAAAATATACAACACTTGGTATCTAAAAATAATTTTCATAATTAAAACTAGAATTTTATACTCAAATTTATTTTCATTTCACCTACAGAAAATAAACAAGAACATGAACCACAATTATGATTGAAACAATCCTTAAGAACAGATACTGAGATCTGAACATTTGAAGAAGTTGTTCAAAATTATTTCCATTATGTTCTAAACATTTTTATTATCCAAATTATATTAAGATGTCAAGTATTATACATATATTATTTCAATCAGAAGAAATATGTAATATAATGGTGATAATAAATGGAATCAAAAATATTTTCATGTAGAATGTTGCCAAGACCGCATTTCTTTACGTTGTCGAAGAGTTCTCAGATCTCATGTATAGCCAAGCTGCTAATTCTACACTCTTTACCTTTACCTTCATTTCACAAACTCTACACCTTGGTCAGAATAAGTGACTTGGACGTTCTGTTACTACAAGATTTATTGTATATCAGAAAAGTTATGAACAGTGAATGAGTTTGTCATCTTGGCGGTAGAGAAACGGCCAAGTCATTTATTTTGACCGAGGTGTAGAGTTTTCGAAATGATGATTTGTAAATTAGGAGGTGTAGAGTTAGCAGCTTGGCTCTACATGAGATCTGATAATTTTTTGACAATATAAGAAATGCGGTCTCGTCTGGGCAACGTTTTACATGAAGATGTTTTTGGTTGGATTTCAGTTCTTTTTTGTACGTTGCTTATGACAAAATTATTTTTTTTTGTTTAGTTTTTCTTCAATAACAATTGAATATACCTATACCTACCTAGGTTCCAGCTGCGATCTCGATGTATTTGCGATATGACATGACAATGGGTAATTGCACATTGGAAACTGTGGTTGTGATTAATACTTGGAAATCATTTCATAACCTTAGATACGAATATAACAACGATGTAATTGAAAAGAGATTTGTATTTGATATAAATACACATGAGGCGTTTTACGAGCGCTTAATTTCATCCCCTAATTCAAAATATGTTGGTGATTTTTACCGGAAAATCTTAAATGTTTTTTCAACATTCATAACAAGCAGTCCTTGCTATACGGGTTTCAAAGAAAGGTGACCCCCTAGATAGAAAACTGGAAAATAACAGGAGTTTGTTCAGTAAAAAATTTTCGTATCGCCATCCGTATTCAAGATTGAAAAAGAAAAAAATATACACATTTTTTACGATTTTGCCGAAACTACTAGCAACATTGTAATGAAATTTTATACGAATATGTTTTGGAAGCTGATACATCTAATGAGTGTCTTTTGGTGTCTGACTCTCATAGAGGGCGCTAGTTGCACGGTTCGTACCAAGATGTTTCGAACATTACTTTTTTGATATAAAATTTATTAAGCTAAATTTTAAACGATTTTGAACATCATTCAATTTTACACCAAAAAGGTACTCCTGATGAAACTCGATACTGTGCACCGTTTTCGGAATATTTTGATTTGAAAATTATGAAGCAATAACTGATGCTGGTTAAAGAATTGATGAAGTAATTAATTATTATTATTTTTAATTATTAAACACGTATGAGGATGGAGCTCCACGCCACATTGATAGAAGGTGTCGTAATCGGTTGTGTAACCATTTTCCGCTAAAGATTCATTGGCTTCCTCGGTCATGCGATTTCAATCTCTTGAATTACACAGTTTGGTCGTACCTTGAGTAAAAAATTTATGCAAAATGGTAAATTCACTTCAAGAATTGAAAGACAGAATTCAACGTCACTTCAATGACCTCATAGCTAACTCCCAAGCATTAAGAAGACTAATGGATTGTTTAAAAAAAAGGATGTGAAAGGATGTTTGAGGTCTCTCAAAATTTAGCTTAATAAATCCAATATCAAAAAAGTAATGTTCAAAACCACTGTAACTATCGCCCTCTATGAGAGTCAGACATCAAAACACATTTATTAGATGTATCAGCTTCCAAAACAAATTCGTATAAAATTTCATTACAATGTTGCCAGTAGTTTAGGCAAAATCGTAGAAAATGTGTATATTCTTTTTTTTTTCAACTCCCTATATCTTGAATACGGGTGGCGTTACGAAAATTTTTTACGAGACAAACCTTCATTATTTTTCAGTTTTCTATCTATCCTAGAGGGGGGGTCACCTTTTTCTGAAACACCTTGTATATCAATTTTCAGACCACTAGTATCAAAATTTGCGGAAGTCTCATACAAACTTATACATCGCTTGGTTCTAATGGTTGAGATGGGTAGAAAGTTTTGGAATTTTTCCGTTGTTTGAGTACTGATACTAGTTCACATTACAAATTTCAACTTCATAAGACTTCAGGAAGTACCCTTACAGTTTTTATGATCATCAGTGATTTAGTGACGAAATCGGGGGTTTTTAGATATCCATGAAATTTTAAATGTAGAAGCTATGCAATTGAGTCTCTGTAAGTTTGATAAGTTTACTATTGACATCATATTTTGAAAATTTTGTTCATCTGATATATCCGAAACTTAAGTTATGAGGGTTCGTCTTGGCGGAGGCACTGCCGTGCCCACAGACATGGGCGCCTGCAGGGGGGGGGCAGGGCGGGGCGAATTTTGAATGTTCACTAGCGTTTCACAATGAAATATTACATGAGCGAAGCCTCAGGCTTAATGATATTAAGAGAGTCTTCAGGGCTTATTGGCCGTGGTCTCTCTTAATGTCAGTATATCTGATCGTGAAAGCCTGAAACTACTCAGGTTTAATGTTCTTCTATATTTGGCAAAATTGAAATACTTTGATGCTTCAAAAGTTTTGACCAATTAGAAACTTAAAGGTTTAATCCCACCCAACATAATATGACAGTAGGTACATTCAACCATTTACGGGATTTTCCTTTTTTCCAGCAAAACGATACTCCTAAACTCGAAGAGTTGCGATACAATGATCCTTTAATATCCTCGTATAATTTCGATGAGCGATACAGATCTATGGTACAACCAGGAGAAACGGAATTTCAACAAGACGAAGAACCTAGCGAAGAAGGAGACACATTCAAGGAAGATGTGGAAGGTACTGAGGAAATAGAGGTAAGAATTTTCTTTATACCTACTACTATCGTTTTAGAGTAACCCAATTCTACCACCAATCTAACAATAGTATTGTGTAGACCTATTCAAATTAGGTCAATTCTGAGAAAAACGATGTTATGAAACTCGAAAATATGCACAGAATTTTTCAAATATCAAAATCTTATTCACTGTGTATAATCAGGGTAAAGTTGAAGATGCGAGTTGAGTTTCTGTTTTGTTTTCAGATCACGGATGGTTCAGAGAAAGATCCACAAGCTAGTCTTACTCCTATAAAAGATAAAACTCGTTTGCCGTTATATCCAAACAGAAGATTTTACAACATACCAGTTAATACAAATTTCAGTGCAGTTCATGTGCCAAGTAATGTTTACGAACGTTGTAAGTATGAAAGTTTGTATTTAGATTTTGTATTGAATTTTTCGATTCGATATTATAATAAACTCGAAATTTGAGTTTCATTCCTAATAAGTATTAAATTGAACCCAGAAGAACAAATCAAAAGTTTCCCATTTGTTCGTGGTAGGATGTCATAGGAAGAAAGGTAGGAAATTGAATTTTGTAATTTCATTTTTTCACGATATAATTTTCGTCTATACGCCAATAAATACACATTTCTCTTTATAATTTCATATGATCAGCCAGCAGAAAAATTCAATAAGGATCACAAAACACAGAGAACATATATTACTACTTTGTTAAATAGTGAATGTCGAGTTATAATAATAATAATAATGATCTTTATTTATGGTCGAAATTATACATATTAATGAAAGTTATTTCATTAATTCAAATCACCTGATACTTTTCATCCTTTTCAATTGTCGTGTCGCAAAAAAAAATTATGACGGTAGAAGTTGAAGTTGAAAGTTATTCCGTTAAACAGGTTGTTAACTTCGTCCGTCAAAATTTTATAGATTAACGAGTTGTTGCCCCCCTTTCAATCTCATTGGTTTTTTTCGATGCGTGGGGGAAAGAATAATGGTTATACCACCACAGGAATATCACGTAAACTTCTCGATTTATTTGACATACTTCTCTGAAAATTACGCAAGGTTTCAGGATTGTTTTACAATTTTCTGTCAGATCTCTTTTTAATCATTCCGATTTTTTCTGTTTTCAGCTAAGGATGTGTTAACTGGCATCATCTGGTCCGAAGAATTAGACAAAACATTTCGTAACAACTACAAACTGGATCCTACCCTTTCTTGGCAATATTTTGGTAGTTCCACAGGTTTCATGCGTCAGTTTCCAGGTAAGTGTAGTTTTAAAAGTATTTTCTTAGGAATAACTCAGGGACTAATAACAAAAGAGCTTCGTTTTCTGAGTCAGTTGAAAAATTCTAGAAGTTGAATTGTTGCAATAAAAGAAAGGAACTTTCTACAATATGAGCTGATATAATCGACATTCAATCACATCTTTTATTCTTAAAAAAATTTATCGTAACAAAATCTTGATTCTTCTGTCGAGAGGATATTAGATAGATCTTTCCGAAGTACCTCAAATCTGAAAATAGATAAAGGCCATATCGGAAAAATGAGCAGAATCAAGACCTATTGAAACTAAAATTAATCAGAAATGCTAGACCGTAGATCTGACAAAGGAAAAACTAAATCGAATCTTGTTTCATGATATGAACTGGTATTTGAAGAGTGGAAATTCAAAAGGGTCTAAGTGCTATTTTCACGAAATTTTAGATTTCATTTGTTATGGGGTCTATGTGCCAAGGCCAATAGCCTACGAAACAGTTCATGTGTCATCCACTTCAGGCAGTCATCATTTCTGATGAAAAAACAATTTTTTTTTACTTTTTTCATGAGTTTGAGACATGTTTTATGTAATATTTCAGTTCGATTTTTTTTGGCACTTAGACCCTTTTGAATTTCCACTCTTCATTTGACTTTCAAAGGAAAAGGATAACGGAAAAAGGAGAAAATACAACTAAAAGCGTTTGGGAATCCGGGGCACTATGGGGTACCTAACTTCAAGTTCCTGATTTTGTATGAAACATAGTAACTCAACATAGCCATTTTGGTTATTATAAATTTTATAGCCCCGTCACCGATTTTAAAAATATTTCGCACAGTGAATCTATAGGACTTCCTGATACTACAGTTTCAATTACAGCTCTGGGGAGGCAATAATTTTCGAGAAAAAAAATAAATGAAACTCATAAATATACTCCATTTACCTCGGATACGGCTCTGATATGGTCTTATATATAGTCTATATAGTTTAGTTTAACAAGGTTAGGTTATGTTAGGTTAGGTTAGGTTCATTTTCTCTACCAAAAGTTGAAAAAAAAATTTTTTTAAATAAAAAAAAAAAATTTGATGTAAAAATAAAACATCGATCCGCATTTAGGTTAGGTTGAGTTAGGTTAGGTTAGGTTCATTTTCCCTACCTCAAGATCACAAAAAAAAATACAAAAAAAATATAACTGGGCAGGGAACTTTATAATTACCGCCATTTTGAATTTAGCTAGATAAATAAATTTTCTTTTGCCTCTAGCCAAGTAAATAACGAACTGAAAATTTTTACGTAGTTTTTTTATGTATTTTTCAGAAAACAGGCCTTACCCCGTTCTGCCCCGTTAACTCTTAGTTATATGATCTTCATTTTATATTTCACAATCTATAACTCTTGAGCTTCGGTAAACAAATTTCTGGCGCCTCTTTCATTTTGACGAGTTGTGTTTCTTGAGTTATTTCGTACCATTTGAAACCAATACAAAAACATAAACATGAAACATGATCCCCAAAGATGAGTTAAAACGGGACCCCGTTTTGTCCCATCATCAAGACCCCATATTGCCCCAAAGGACCTGCTTGAATGAAACAAGGAAAAACAATTAGTGTAACAGGATTTTTGAAAAATGTACATACCTTAAGCAAATATATGATTCACTTTTACAACAAAAGGAGTTTTTAACACGATGGCGGAAAAAATCAAACTTACGTCCACCCGATTCGTACCGCTTCTATTGAGGGGAAAGGTATTGGTAGTGGAGATAATGCGTCTGAGATTTGGGGGGTTTATTCGAATAAAATTCACGTAAAATGGCGGTACCCAGTTTTGCCCCAGTACCCCGTTTTGCCCCGGATTCCCCTAGGTATTAAAATTGTCTCCACTCGAGACACAAAATGGTGAAGGCACTGGTTTTCAATCATTATGTTACAATAATTTAGTGTGAATTTGCACCTTGGAGCTTTGCAGTATGAACTTCAGGTTATTAAATGAAAAAACACTTCTTAAAACAACGCTTAATGCCTGCATAAAAATATTAACAAAACCCGAAAGGTTAAAAAAACTTTATTGAAAATTTACTCGGACAAACAAAAAACTTCACACATAAACAGACACAAAATCGAATTATTGAACAAAAGGAATAATCTATAGGGGAAAAGATAATAAAAAACGGCGTCAAAATGAACAAATAAAAAACGGGTCATTTGCATAAGAATACACCAATATATGAAAGAAAATAACGAAATAAGAAAAGAGAATAAATATATTATAAATATGAACGTACGTGTGTTTGTATGTTTGTTTGTCGTCACAGAACTCAGGAACCAGATGGCCGATTTTGATGAATATCTAACGATAGTGTAGAGTAGATAATTGATTTCAGTATGTTGCCAATGTGGAATTCATTCCTATATCTCGAAGAAATTAAGAAAAATAAAGTGCACTTTTTAAATGGAGAATTGCAAGGTTCAACTTCCCTTATATTCATTCTTCTCCGTCTATTGCAGCAATGCAGTGGCACGAGGAACCTTTAGACCTCTATGACTGCCGAACCCGTTCTTGGTTTATCGAAGGGGCCTCTTCCCCAAAAGATGTGATCATCCTGGTAGACAGATCGGGTTCAATGACTGGGATGAGGAGGGAGATCGCGAAACATGTGGTCCACAACATCCTCGACACTCTCGGCAACAATGACTACGTGAACATTTTCACTTTCAGCAATACAACCGATCCTTTGATCGATTGCTTCGATAACATATTGGTACAGGTGAGTTGACAAAAATGCTGGGCGTTCAAAAAGGGGTTGGATTATTGCAAGGGCGCACCCAGGATCACATTTCTGGAGGGGGAACTCCATTTAATTTTTTTTAACAAAAATGAATCTCGGGAGGTGCTGGGGGGCTGCAGCCCCATGGCTCCCCCCTGGGTGCGCCACTTAATTATTGTGTTTCAGAGGGGCAATCAGGTTAGAGCATTTGGATATTGTTGCAGTTGTATTATTGATACATATCGTGAACCTTTTTGCCCTTTATCTTTACTTATGAGGTCCAGGGTTATGCAAAGAAATAGAACTTTTTAAAGACTCAACAAGATACGAAACAAATTCAAGATTCATTCCAGCCTTCATTTCCCTTGAATTAAAAATAAGGTGAAATTTTTCGGGAGTGAGGACTGAGCATTGATCAAAGGTTCCCATATTCAGTTCTGCTCATCATCAATTACAGATGATGAAATGAAAACAGGTCAAATAAAGTATACAAACTAAAGGTTCAGAACGAAAACTATGATGAATTGCAAAAAGTTTCAATATCGGCTATGAAATATGGTTCACAAATAATAATCATTGTTTCTGATCGTTTTTGGGAGAAAATTGTACCATCTGTTAAGGAATATTTATTATGAGGATCGAAATATTCGAACGTTTTCCAAGACTTCACTTCGTGGAAAAATGTTGCAGAGAAGATGATTGACCAGTTTCCTAATTTCACCAAAATTCTGAATAAGCAACCATCTTTGTGATTTTATTTTGAAGAAATAATCCATCAATTTCGTCCTAAATGACCATAAACATAGGTTTGATTTACTGAACATTTATTTTCATTCTCAGGACAAAAGTGCATTCCTTACTATACTCTGTTCAAATTTAAGCGAGAGCAATAAAAATAAACAGAATCGTCTGATGTGCGCTCAATAAAGCTCTTATTGGTCAAACGGTCATAACAACGCTCCCTTCGACCGCCCTAAGAGATTGCCAGGATCGTACTCGGAACTATGCTCGAGATTGCGGCAAGGTAATTCCAGGAAACACCAGAGTTTTAGAGATTTGGGTCGAAATCTTGGAAGATTCCCACAAAGTAATTCCGGGAAACCCCAGATTTGGGTCATTTTCATTCAGTTAAAACTGAACGATCGTGTGAAATCTCCTCGATTCTACTCTGAACGGAAAGTAACCATCCGAAGGCCCTCCTTCCGCTGCGCGAAACTTGTTTTATTGCTCTCGCTTAAATTTGAACAGAGTATGGTTTACCCTCTATTTTATTCAAATAGTAATTGTAGGAAAAAGTAGATAGGAAGTGATTATCCTCAGTATTGTTCTTTTTTTTATGAAACTTGGTTCCACCGTTTTTGATAATTTCCGAATTGTGAGAATAACCTGTTGATCCTTTTAGTATAAAAGTTATATCTATCTATCTTTCATTTGACGCATTGCATTACAACGGAACGAATATTACTGAATTGTAATATATTTTATTTCTTCAAATTCTTTTACTCTTTAAACTTTTTTCAAAAAACTTGAATATGGTGTGTAAAAATATGTATATTTTTTGTTGTTTAGGCGAATATGGCAAATGTACGTCTGCTGGCAGAAAGCATGACCAATTTCAAAACTGAACAGATCGCGAATTTCTCTTTGGCTTTGGTGACAGCTTTCGAAATTCTGAAGGACTATAGAGAGAGCAAGCAAGGTAAATTCTAATCATATAACTGGAGGCACAGTATTCGCAATTTTCTTTTTCAGGTGCTGGATGTAATCAAGCCATAATGTTGGTGACAGATGGTGTCCAAAACAACTATACTGGCATATTCGAGCAATATAACTGGATTAAACCATTCGTCAATGTCAGAATTTTCACCTATTTGATTGGTAGGGAAGTTTCGAATGTCAAAGAAGTTAAATGGATGGCTTGTGCTAACCAAGGTAGATCTTATATATGGCATGTTATTACTTTTGAAATAGAAATATGATATGAGCGTTCATCAAATTTACCTTGATTGAGTTGTATTTGAAAGGTCATTGTCATATTTATTAACTGTTTCATTTCATTCGGGAGGGATGTATGAAGCAAGATACATTTTATTCAAGAAATAATTGAAAAATAGCTTTCAATGCCTTCTTTACGCGTCTACGAGCTTTATCAAATAATTCGAATCTAAAAGAAATGGAAAATAGAAATTGAATCATATCAGTCATTTTTGTATGAGGGGTGGGACAAATTGAACGAATTATTGTCACAGCAAATTTCAATGATAGTGTGGAAACTTATAATACGAATGTATATTTGTCCTATATAGTACAAGAAATAGCTATAGGTAAAATAATGAAAAACTTTGAGGAATTTTTATACGTAGGAAGAATGGTACAATTTATCATTTCACTTCCCTTGGGTTTTTAATCTTGGTGTTTTGCTACAGAGGAGAAAAACTTTCCATATGCCAAAAATCAATAAACTTCACTTTTGGTTGCTGCAGTACAAACTGTTGCAAATGATGTCAACATAACCATTTGACAGGTTACTATTTCAGCCATTGGCATGAGAGTCATGTGACATGTGGGGTTAATTCCCACCAGTCAAGAAAACTTTCAATTCTTTTAAAGTTACTTACATATTTTTAATTTCTTCTTATCAATGAGAAAGGGTTATGTTCCAAATAACCCCCCCCCCTCCACGTTACGATAATAATTTAAGCGGTATTTTAATGCCGTAAACGTTGATTAAATGCTTCTAACAAGAAAATGAATATAAGGAATAAAACAGAAGACGCAATATTCTATACAACTTCAGCTGTTCCATATATCACCATTTCAAGATAGAATAAAGATGAAGACATGGAAATGTCCTTCTATTCACTCAATTCGGGAACCCTCAGAGTAAAAATCTATACTCAGAATAATGCATTATTATCCCTCGCAAAATTTTTCTTCTAATAGTGTTGAACCTTTATAAATCACTTTCCTTGCCTTCTAAGGTTATTTTACGCACCTGAGCACCTATGCAGAAGTAAGGGAGGAGGTTCTGCAGTACATTCCAGTCATGGCTCGTCCAATGGTGCTCAATCCCAACCACAAACCGAACCCTACATGGACACCAATCTATGCCGATGTCACTGATCCAAAACTCACAAACTGGCTATGGATAAACAGAGAAAGGAACAGACAGAGGGAAAGGTTCTTGGGATACCGCCCTAATAAAACACAGATATCTCCAGATGTCCTGGACAAGAAGTTTGTTCATCAGCAGAAAAATGTAAGAACAGTTGTTGATTTGAGACTGATTTTGTGGTGTTATCTTAGATTTTATCAATTATGATATAAAAAGCTTAATGCTAATTCTCAATATCTGTCCTTCACTCCTTTTATAGATGGATTTTCCATCTTGTATCTAATTAATATCATCTCATGTATCAAGCTTTTCTTCGGATGTGACATCCTTATACACGAATTCACGAATAATAATGTCATCGATATTTTGAGAAGTGGTAATGCTTGGAGATCTGAAGGAATAGTGTATAATAGTTTACTAGTTTTTTAGAAATAGATCCTTAGGTTTCTAGGCTTTTCGAAAATATTGAATACAATAATTGATTATTGTACTTTGCAGAAACAAGATAACTATGGAGACCTGCAGATCTACCATATGATGACCTCTGTCTCCTTGCCGGTTTATGATAAAAAGCAGCGTAAGGTGAGTTTCAAATTTTCTTTACCAACGATTGTCTTACATTCTTTTCTGTCTGACGTAAAATTCCTTCAATTATGTTCATAGTGTCATTTTCACAGAATTTTACAGAAAAAGTGCGTATAAACGAAGCCGTTTGGATTGATGTTGTAAGAGAGGTAACAACGTTGAGAGAGATACATATTTTATTTATTGGCGTCGTCTAGATAAAGATTTAGCTGAAAGAATTCGAAATTTGAATAAATTCTTAAGTTTCAGTTAAATATTAAATAGGTACTTTATTTGATGGGTGTCAGAATCAGAGTAAGTCTTTGGTGAAAATCAGTGAAGAGTAAAAAAAGGTAAATAAAATCAACAATTCGAAATTAATAAAGAATGAGTAATAATATGATTACAAGTATTTTTCACAGCTATAGCTTTTTTGACGAAAGGTTCTTATGACTTTCATTATAATATAGGATGTTAAAATCTTTTTTACGAAATATTCAAGCACTGATTTGCTCGTGGTTGACAAGAATGAAATTTAATATTGAATTTCGAACTTACAGAAACCTATGTAAACACAACGATTATAACTTTGCCCTCCGCATTAAAACGATAAGATTTCCCTTAAATTACATGATCATATTGAAATTTTACAGGCAATCTGATATATTAAGGAATCATAATGTATTATTAGTAGTTTTTTATAATGCGCGGACATGAGAAATGCCTCAACTTACTACTTGCTCCAAATGTATTCGAGTAAAATACATACATAATAGAATAATTATTCGGTTATCACTAGTAAAATGTCGGTAAAATGCTGACACACGGAGATTAGCAAAATATAAAGTTCAAAAGCTATTATTTTGAGACGGAATCCGTTGAAGAGATTTTCTCTACAGATAAAGTCACACTGAATTTCTGTATCTCTCCTGAAAGATATTGCCAAAAGAATCTCCAAGAAACGATGAGCAGGTATATTTAATTTTGGAGTGCATATTTGTCCCTTCTTTCGCTTATTCGAAATTCTGACACCTTTCAACTTTTTTTTACTTTATAATTAAGCTTTTCGAATTCTTTCTTAGGAAGCTAGTTGCTTAGAAAAAGTTTTAACAGGAAGAATCAAAAAAAGATAGTGTTTAAATGTCATAAAATTTAGAACATCCAGATTAAGTACCTAAGTAGGTGTGCTCACTGTGTATAATGTTAGACGTTCTTAGGTTGACGAATTGCATCGATGCCAACAGTTGAGACTGTGTTTGAGTTACTTGCACTTGATGAGGGGGTACACTCATGAATCCGCTGTCTTTAATGTTGAATTAATGTATATGTGCTTAGAAGTCTAAAATACACCGCAATAATATCTTCAGCCAACTGAAATGTAGGTCTGAAGTTCGGCACCTTCTTAGCCTGAAATAGGCCAGATAATATAATTCTTCCAACCTAGGCGTTTCTGCTTTTTAAATCATGGAGTATTTATTCATCAAATATTAGATGATCTGAAATTCAATAGGAGTCTTAAATGATGGGAAAATATACCGTATAGTTTGAACTTTATACATACCTACTGCTTGGAATGGAACATTGGAAAAAGTTATGGGAAAGCCCAAGAGTAGATACTGACAAAGTTGAAAAAAAGATTCTTTGATCTGTTATATAAATAGTAGAAATCTGTTTCTAGCAGAAATCTACTGGAGAAGACTAATCAGAAAAGATGTCTGTCTAGTACCAAGTCATACATCTTCAGAGTTTCTTCAACCTTACAAGTTTTCAACAACAATATCTTCTTTGATATTTCGATAATGTAAAATTCTTGCACTGGTATCGATATTGTTTCTCATTTATTTGTATTTGAGTGTAGATGATTTTGTCAATCGCAGAAAAAGATGTTCCATAGTTTTATAGTGATTATTGATGAAATTCAATTATTTTTACAATCACATGTTTTTGAAAATTAGAATAAGAACTATACAATAATCACATGTATCATTGAATGAATCTTATTAAAAGGCATATCCCAATCAACTTATATAAAATAATATGCCAACAATTTCAAACTGTAACAAACCATTCCTCACGCCGGCTCTGGAGACTCTTATGGATATTGATACTTGAAACATCTAAGTGCGGGGCAGAAAGAAACCAAATGCCCTAATTTGTTCAGTGGAAAAAAGTCATCCCGAGAGTCAACTCGCCTACGCGTAACTGATTTATTTATTCGAAAATCTAAACATTTCATTTTACGTGTGACCTGAATCTCAGGAAATAAACGAATCTTACAGTGAACGCGTTTTAGAGTTATTTCTGAGAACCTAAATTTCCTATAAGAAAAAAAACCCTCTTATAAAACTTAGTTAAATATATGTTCATGAATAATTTTGTCAACACTTTTGAACTGTCTGTGTAGTAAACTGCTCGAAAAATTTGAGTTGAGCTAAAGCAAACTGTAGATACAAGAAACTCTAGTACCTATGAGGCGAAATCAAGCATAAGCTTAATTCATAGAGCTTTCCAAAACGTAATGTAATTACTGAATTGCAGAATTATTTTGAGTGGCATCTCAATAGTTCAAGACAGTTTTGGAAAATTCTGAGAATAAAGCTATGTACTATTCGTATTAGCCAAAATATTGTTGAACAATTCAAAAATAAAGAAGGAAGAGCTGATTCTAAGTAAGTCCTGATTATCTTGATATTTCAAATATCCTAAGATTACTGTATTATAATAAAAACATCTTCCTTGATGGCTATTTTGGGTCCACAAGAGAATCTGGCACCTCTAAATAACTGGGGAAATTATTTGATATTTCACAATATGTATACTAGAGATCGCTCAATCTGGAACCATTGATTTTTCATGTAGTACCTCGAATAATATCAAGGTAGCAACAGCCTTTTGAACTTTAAAGAATTGTTTCTTCCTTGTGAACAATATTCACATTATATTAACTGTTATATTATCTTCGCAAAGATTGTAGAATAATAAAATGGGTAGCTGAATAGAATATAGAAAGAAGAGAACATAGAACGCTAGAATTAGAAACTAGAAACAGAAATTATTTAATGTATAGACGTCTTCAACATAATAGCTGAACAATGTGTGGTTTAAAACGCCAATATAGAGGCGTCTAGAGTGGCATATAGAAGAATTTCATTAAATGGCATTCAGGAATTGATTTCTCCTCATTTTCAGGAAAGAGTAGCCAATCTTCTGGGAGTTGCTGGTACAGATGTACCTATAGAATATATACAGAGACTGATGTTGCCTTATAGGGTAAGTCAAAAATGACATGAGGCAAAATTAAATGATGATTTCTGCTAGTCCGCGGATTAAGTGAAAAGTTGGGGGCTTTCATTCTGAAACTATGCCGTATCATCATTGACAGCACCAAATTTGGGATTCATATGGTTTTCTCATATAGAAGTCATTATCATAAATAACTTTCGAATAAAAAAGAATCATTAAAATCGGTTGACCAAGTCAAGGTAACGAACATACAAAAAATTATACAAACACAAAGTCGAATTGAGAACCAACTAGGTTAATAATGCGTTTCTGCTGACGCTAAAATAAAAATTTCACATCGAAACACCATTCAATGCTTTCGTATATATTTTTCGCATGGGCAAACTCATATTTCCACACAAGCTCTTCATTCTCCTAGATAGATATTGTTCGAAGTGAGCTCGCACCTCGCACTGCTCAAGAAAATCCAAATTGACACCTGGTGTTTATAATATTACACGAGCACTTCAGGAATTCTCCGACCGTTGACTAACTAGATACGTTAGAAATGAATATTTTGTATCGTCTGCGGTCCACTTTAAATTAGATATTTAAGCGCTCATTTACTGCAGATTTTCTGCAGGCTTCGTCAGACTCGCATATATCGCATTCCGCTCCATAGATGGCTACGCCGTAATAAAACATATAATTGCTAATAGCTAAAAAACTATAAGGATGCTGGCAAATATTTATACGGCACCAATTAGCACTAATAAGGCACTAAATATTTGACATAGCTTCAGAATCAGTGCTTCCAACTTTTCGCTAACTTCACACTTGCTGGAAAACAACACTCGATTACTATCAAATGATATCACAGCCGTTTTAACGGCATTTCATAGGCACCAATTAGGCTATAAATATTGGCCGAGATATTGGCATATAAATTTCATGTTAATTTGAAACTTTTGGTGCTGAGCCTGAAGTTTTCATGCACCCATTCAAGAAACGCGCTCATTATTAGATTGAGGAAAATACTTATTTTTCTTTGCAGTTGGGGGTGAACGGTTATGCCTTCATAGTAACTAACAACGGCTATATTTTGAGTCATCCAGATCTCAGACCAGTGGTAAGAGAATAACATCATTTTTCAGATTATTCTTGTTCATTGGATAATTTTCTTATAGCATCAAGGTATTCTTAAACCGGCCTACAACAGAGTCGATCTCATAGAAGTTGAACTTCTTGACGATGGTGATGCCGATCCAAGGGTCTGGTCTGAGGAACTTAAGGAGTTCAGGAAAAGGGTAGTGATGCAGAAGAAGGGAAACAAAACCTTCAATGTGAAAACCCACTTAGACGATATGGTAAGCTTGAATTTAACAGTGAACTTTTTTATTAAATTTTTGGGATGTCTGTATTAGTTCAATTTTGGGTTTCTAGGATGAATAAGAAACGCAAATCAGCTGATTTGTTTCATCCTCTTCCGTAAATAACTGATACTTTAAAATTGGTCAACTCTTCATTTTTATGCGTTTTAAAAATACCGATAGTGCTGAGAGTATAAATTTGATATTTGTATCCAGTTTTGTTCGATTCAGTTGATTCCTTCTAATTTCAGAGAAGAATTATCGTCAATGCGAGGCACTACTTTTATATGGGCCTCAACGATACTCCTTTCGGCTTGGTGGTAGCACTACCCGGTAAATACGGATTCAATAGGGTGCAACACCCTGTAGAAAACGATATCCACCGTATGAGGTCGAATGACAAGTTAAAGAGGCCGTTCGCTCAATTTTTCACAGGCAATTGGACAATCCATCCCGACTGGTAGATATACATGTGAAACTGGCAATTTTTTATCACTCATTGTTTATTTTTCTAGGCATTATTGCCGTTATTTGGATGATCATCATTATTTTGATAGCCCAGAGCAGGAATTCTTGCATTTTTTGGAGAAGATGGAGAGTCCTGGGTGGAAGTGGACCTCAGAATGTGAGTAGATAGACTTCATATAGAGGTTATAAAAAACTTAGAAAAAAATCGAAAAATGCAAAAACCGAGAAAATAAATTATGTATTACTATACTATATTCACGGTGATCAAGAGGACCGGAATTATTTTTCATATGCCTCTCACATCATTTTTACTGTTTTTTCTAGTTGTTTCCCTAGAAGTACTTCACCCTTTTATTTAGTTGTTCTTCTTTTCAGTTCTGGTGTGTATATTGACTATATAGTTGAAAACTCTTCTAAGAAAAAGGCTCGCACCCGACGATTTTTTATTTCGGAAGCAATTTATCGTATGCCTTTAATTGTTTTAAATTAGAAAATATGGATTGTGCTACATCAAATGAAAGGTAATTTGAACACCTATTCAGCTTATGTGGCTTAAAGTAGAATTGGTTGTGCCACTTTTCTATTAAAAAATTTGGAAATAATTCACAATTTGTGATTTGGGAGTACCTACTGCAATCAGACCATACTGTCTTTATTAATTATTATTACGAGAAATCCACGAATCCAAGGATTTGTAATTTCCAAAGCACTATGCTTGTTCGAATTTGGAATCTCTCACCCTCTAGGAGAGAAATTAAAACAAAGCATACGATAAATTGCATCTGAAATTAAAAATCGACGGGTACGAGGATTTTGCTGAATAATTCTTCGTTCAAGAATTATTGACCAGTTAGTTACTTTTTTGGTAAACTGTATTCTGACAAGAATTTTCATTATTTTCTTTATTTCATCGTTGCTATGACCAATTTTTTCTGTCTGTTTGAGTTCTATTTCATCTGTAGTTTCAATCTTCAGTTTTTTTCTGATCTGTTCATTGCTGATGTACTTGTGGAGTATTTTGAAGTTTTTTCTTATGGCTTTCTACGATAGGAGTGCGTGTGACATACGTAATGATGTGTATGAAAACTGTTTTCATTATTATTATCTCATTTTCCATTGACAGTTTCCTTCCTCCAATGGAGAGTGGATATAAAGTTCCATCAAGTTGTTTTGTTCTTTTTCCAGTTTCCTTTATTTGTTTGTTGAATTTGAGTTTGATCTAGTATCTAATATGACTCCCAGATATTTCGCTTGCTTACATCCATGCGATCCTTTGACCTTCTCTTCTGATGTTTCCTAGTTTTTCTATAAGTCTTGGCGATCTTAAAATCATAGCAACAGTTTTGTTTGCGTACACTTAAAATATCCATTTCTCGAAAAATTCTAATGAATCAAATATTAAGTGTCGGTACATCTCTCTGCAGTTCCCTCACGGCTTTCTTTTGGGGACAGGACTAGTAATCGCTATATCGTCTGCAAATTTAAAATGTTTGTATTGAATAGTAGCAGACTTAGAACTGATCCTTGAGAAACACCTGCTTCAATATTTTTCCACGTTGATTTTTAGCCATCAATGTTTACATGGAACTTGCTATTCTTCGAATAAGACTGTATTAATCTTATTCATGTCGATGGAGATATATTCAAATATCAAACAGAGCTAAATAAACAAAACGTATCTCATGGTTCCCAAACCTATTGTTCTAACGATCTAATAGATTAGCAGTTGCCAGGGTATGAATATACAGGAATGTGAATGGATTTAATGAATTGGTTGAGGCTTTCGCGGCCATCGTTCAATGTGACATGTTCTTTCGAGCATTTAGGCCGTCGTCGTAGATTAGTTCTCGACGTTTCGCCAGTTCGAGTGTCTGGCATCTTCAGGAGTTATATTTCAGGAGATGTTCTCACTGGACTGAACTGCCTGAGTGTGACGGAGACGCAGATTGTACTTCCTTATATAACCTCTGTCGGGGGGCGTGGCTGCGCTTGACCGGTCCAGTCCCGATAACGAACGCGCGCCGGTGTCCGACCGGTTCACAACCGGTTCCCGATCTTCATTCACTTCATGAACCCGGTTATTAGTATAGGGAAGTGGTTTTGTGTTTTTGAGTACTGGCACCCATGTTCTATTGTTTTTCAAAGATTCCTCCGATTTATTGAAATTCGTTGGGTGTTTATGAATTTCGATTGCTTCCCTGTAGAGCCTGGGGTAGTATGCGGTAGTGGTGCACAACACTTGGGTTTTGTCGAATTCTATTGCATGATTCGTGTTGTTCAGTGTGTGCTCTGCGACGGCGGATTTCTCTGAATGACCCAGTCTACAATTAGCCTTGTGTTCCTTGATCCTCGTATCCCTTCTGTCCTTGGGGGAGTTGAGATGGTCTTTGATCTTCTTCGACGGTTTGAATATTGTCTTATTGTTATGTTTCCCCAGAATTCGTCCGATTCTATCTGTCACCCGTGGGATAAACGGCAAGAATGCTTTTGTTTCCGATTCTTGGCGACGTGATACATTGTCGTTGTTGTGTTCAGGCCTTTGTTTGATGTATCTATCGATGTCGTTTTTCGTGTAGCCGTTAGCCTTGAGAGCGCGCTTCAAGTGTTCTAACTCGGTTGCTAGTTGTTCTGGCTCACAAATTCTTCTCGTTCTGTCGACTAGCGTTTTGATTATCCCTTTACGTTGGCATGGATGATGATTTGAGGTGTTGTGTAGATATCTGTCCGTGTGTGTAGGTTTTCGGTATACAGTGTGTCCTAGAGTAGTTTCCTTCCGTGTGACAAGTACATCAAGGAAAGCCAAATTTCTGTTTTGGTCTTCTAATTCCATTGTGAACTGTATACTTGGGTGCATGTTATTTATGTGTGTCAGAAATTCATTGAAGAGAAAAGCTCAACTGGCGAAACGTCGAGAACTAATCTACGACGACGGCCTAAATGCTCGAAAGAACATGTCACAGTGAATGGATTTCTCTATAGAAGATAATATAGAAAAAAAATAACGGAGATACTCAGATCCAAGCTTTTAGGGGAAACTATATGGTGAAATTAGGGAACAGGAAAAATAAAAAGAAGAGAAAAAAGCGAAATGAAATAGAGAAGCATGAAGAATTAGTTCTGAAATGGAAATTAGTTGGCAGAAATTTTAAACCACTCGTCAAACATTTCTTGGGGAAAACGTTTCATCAAAAATGACTAATATTCTACAGAATATTACAAATTCAAATTTGGAATTTTTTTCAAATTCTACGAACTCATATTACTTATTCAATAATTCTTTTTATAATTCCAGGTGACCGAAAATTGATCTGCAAGGTGGTTGCAGATGCTAAAATAACATCTTGGTTCAGTCAAAACATAACGACAACCACCAAAGAGGAAAACGGGTAAGGTTGAATTAAGATGAATTTATATTTCGAGCACTATATTCTGAAAACTATGAAGCTCAAATGTGTAAACTGCAAAACCTACGGTCAGTCCCATTATAATTTAATGGTTTATTAAAATTTTAATCCTATACATTCAACTCGTTTAATGAAGAATTAAAAGTTTAATGAACCATAGACATAATGGATCTTCTTCAAACTGGGTATAAGAAGGCTAAAATAGTTTTCAGAAGACAATGTTAATGATATGCTCCATTTAATTATCTGCATTTTTCAAAAGACCAATAGCACTGTTGACGACTCTGATATCAAGGTACAGTAATGAAGGTAGTTTTTCATTCTTTTTCGGCCTACTCATACATCCATTTATTTATCATTGTTTGAATTTATTATTCTATCAGATCACGTTATATTTGAATTTTTCATTGAAAGAAATGTTAAATCTGTGCGATATACTACTTGAGTAAATGGAAAAAGGAGTTTTATAACATGAAGGATATAATGTATTTGCAAAAAAAAACATTTTAATTATAGTCCGGATGAAAATATGAAGGCAACCGAATATAAATATTCACGAAAAATTTCAATATTCAGCAAAGGAATATTAGAATATTGAAAATGTGCTAAATCAACAAGTATGCTATGTATTATTCAAAGTTAGGCACAAAAGTAACAAGTTTACTTCTATTACCATTGGAATTTAGACCTCCAACTATGCGTTTATATCGTTTAGTTGACAAGGGTCGCATTCACCTGACGAAGATTGCTCTACCGCTACCTAGCATAAATTGAAAGCGCTCCCAAAAATGTCCACTGATCCAGAACGTGTTGATTTTGCAGTGCATATGCCACCGGACGATTCCGCAACAGCTGCACAACTGTTCCGTCCGTTGAATACGACCATTATCGTCCAGAGTCCTGAATTCATGATGTTTTATGTGTGGTTAATTTTGAGTGAATAAAACGAGTAATTATTATATAATATGCAATTTTCTATAAAAAATATCGAATACAGCAGGTATATTGTATGGTGATGATTATGACTATTAATTTGGCTGTATAATAAAAAATACATGACAGTACAGATTTTACAGCCTTTTAATTTGGCTGTATAATAAAAAACACATGAGAGTACAGATTTTGGAAAATTTTTAATTTTTTTGCATCCATTTCTTGGTGGGATTGAGTTTTCGGAGTAATTGTTTTAAAAAATATACAATCTTATACTCTTGTTATTGTGTTATGCCGTATTCGTATCATTATGGATGTCAAAATTTTGAGAAAATCTTTCGGGCTCATTCCATCGAAGATTAATCCTGTTTTAGGCTTTCTTAAAGACTATCGAAGGAATCACAATGAGACGTTGGAGAATAAGATTTCCATAGACAATGGAAAAATAACACAATTCCTCACTTCAAGAACAACCAATGAAATCATTTGCTCAAATAAATATCTTTTACTCCATACAATATATAGCAAAATGCTGAATAAAATCTGTCACTCGATAACAGAAAACATTTCGAAGAAAATTATCAAATCTTTAGGCTCTAATCTGAGAATCTTTTGAAATCCATGCCACAGAACAATCATCAATTATCTTATCCCATCAGCATCGAAATCATGAAATTATTATTTCAGATTTTCCACAGAAGCACAAAAAATAAACAATTTAATCAAAATAATGATATTTAAATGATCAATAACGAATGCTTATATATCACAATACAGTTATATTGCAATTATTTTTGAATTAATTTTTCAGGAAATTCATGGGCAATGTTAGAAATTACATATTATTATAATGTTTTTCATTTGGAAAATCTAAAAATATTCTTATGTTCATGAAGAATATTTTATAGATATCCATTAGAAAACATTTCAAATATATTTATTCTTGGTTAGTCCTTAAATATTTATCCAAGAATATTTTATTTTAGAATGAAATATTCCTGATACATTTAATTCTGATTACTAATATTCCTTTTGTTATCATTGGGATAGTTGCAATGAAGTTGGCCCATTTTTGTATAATTATATGTATATTTAATTATATTTTAAATTATATACTTCCAGGGAAATGTTGGACTTGTTTCCCAGTAATATTTCCTTCACTTGCATATTTATATTTTGTTTCATACATGCAGCCTGGAGTTTCAAATATCATGTTTACAGCTCTTAATAATATTATAATTCCTTATTGAATATAGCAGAACTTATCACCTCTTGACTTAATGAGATTATTATAATTCAAACATTTGATTCATTTATTGTTTTTTTTTTCATGCAGACCGGAATTCATAAAACGTTTTGGAATAACTGTGGCTTTCTTAGCCACACACAGCGGCCTCACCCGATGGCAAGACTTCCCACAAAATATCGACCTGACTACTAGTGAACCATCGTAAGCTATTTAAACATTCTAAGAACTCCAAACTTAGTTTTTTCATTTCAGGAACTTCCACATCGTCCATAACAGAGCCATAGACGAAGTATGGTACAAAAGAGCTGTTGAAAGGCATTATGTGGATCCAAGAGGTTTCATATATTCTGTACCATTCGATATAGGTAAACATCATATTGCGAATTAAATAAGCCATGATATTAAATATGTGATTTATTCTAGGCCATGAGAGTAATGTTCTAGTGACGGTAAGCCACGCCATCTTCCGTGACGATAGCAACAAGAGGGCACCAGCAGCAGTCGTTGGTTACCAATTCTATCACTCTTCTTTGTATTCGTTATTCAAAAATATCACAACAGCCGTAAGACATAATCATGTCCTACCTTTATTTCGTCGAATAAAGTTGGTGTTTTATTCCAGTGTGGTGATATGCCATGTACAAGAACTTGTGATTCCAAAGAACTCCATTGTTTGATGATAGACGATAATGGGTATGTGATAGTAAGTAACAACGTTCAAGATACTGGGTTCTTCTTCGGTAAAATAAGACCTGATATCATGAAAGAGCTGCTCAAAGAAAACATCTACAAGGTTACCAGAATCTTCGACTATCAAGGGCTTTGTCCTGAGCCTGAAGAAATGACAAATCCTGCTAGCAAGATTCTAACCGTAAGTAGAGAGAGTCAGAATGTTTCCAAGAGATTCATTCAATAAAAAAGAGCCACTTATAACGAATTTAGTTCTCAGCAAGTGTCAATATAAATTGTTTATATTGTAACGTCCGAATTCCTTGAGGTCCGCTCCTCCGCCCATGTCTTTTACTGTTTTTTACACTTATATAAAAGCGGCCGCCTAGCTAGGACGAGGCAATCAGTTTCCGAACGAAATCGCGTACAGTTAGAACTATCGAGGTGAAAAGTGGTGAGAATAAATAAATAAGTAAATTAGAGTAGTCTGTGAATGAGAAGTTGTGAAAAAAATCAGACTTCGAACACGGTGACAATTTGAGCACCCTGAAAACGTTACATTGGTGTCAGGAGTGGGATTTAATCATGTTGGACGGTAGACTGCTGAAAAGATCCCTCGAAAGTGACGAAGGTACTACAGTCAGGAAATAGCTGATAATTCCAAAGAGTTGTGTGCCCGAAGTATTAAAGAAACTACAAGATGAAACTTCAGGTGGGCATTTCGGCATCAAGAAAAAGTGTGAGAACGTACTTTCTGGGTCAACTGCAAAGAAGACGTTAAGGATTGGTGCTGGAAATGCCAAGCATGTGCTTCATCGAATGGCCTGAGGGGAACTCTTAAAGCGCCAATGAAGCTGTATAACGTGGACAGGCCTCTGGAACGAGTGGCAATCAACATTACAGGATCATTCCCAGAAGCCGAAGACGGGAATGATTAAATACTAGTGACGATAGATTATTTCACTTGAAGAACATGTCATTCCAAACCAACAAGCATCTACAGTAGCAGAAGCTCTGATTAAGGATATGTTCAGACGGTTTGGTATGCCGCTCGAGCTACATTCCGATCAAGGAAGGAACTTTGAGTCCAGCTTGTTTCAGAGTGTATATGCATTGCTCGGAATAAAGAAGACAAGGACGACAGCACTCCATCCACAGTCAGATGACCTGATCGAAAAAATGAACGGTACTGTAGGTGAATATCTGACTAAAATAGTGTTCGATCATCAGAGAGACTGGGATAGGTACCTTCATCTGTTCACCATGGCCTACAGATCGTCAGTGCAACAATCAACCGGAGATACACTAGCCTAATTTGGTTGTAAGCATGGAATGGAGATAGCTGGAAAAGATTATATAAGCAACTTGAAGGGAAGGCTACACTACATTCACGAGAGGTTCGACAGAACATCCAAATAGCTAGCGACCGAATGAAGACACTGTTACAGACACCCCTATATAATCTTGTCCTTTTTGTATAAAAAGTGGCTTTGTTCATACGAGGTTGTCGAGATGTTGGAGGGGTTGACAAATGAGAGCGGCTTCACGTCAACCTAACAACAAAATTGGGCTCTCTCCACCTCGGAGAGAGGGTGGGTACGACCTTCTGCAGAAACGAGAAGGTCTTAGTGTTATTTTTCTTTTATAGAGTTCTGAGTTTTAGGGATAATTGAAACCAATGAAGTAACTTAAAAAAAATCTATTTTTCAAAAAACCAACAAAAAGATAATGAAATAACTTATTAATCCCTACGTTTGTACCTCAGACTGTATAATAAAATTTCATAAAGAAAATATAAGTTCGCTATTCACTGGGTTACCTAATTACCCAAAATCCAAAATGACCTAATACTAAGGAAATAAGCTGTGAGTTGATAAGAGGTGAGAGATGGCAAGACTTTTGGACTCAAACTATCCTCATCAATTAAAATTGAGGAGTTCTGACCTTTGGATCTCCCTCGCTGGAATATAATCCAAGTTCTCTGAAATAAATCACTCCCGAAACGCTTCACTCCCGTTTCGCGAACCGCTACCCTAATGTCCGATCGCGCTTCCCGATTCGAAAATCCTAACTGAAAAACACGAAAAATTCCCCTCAATACAAACACCTACTACTTCGTTTTCTCACTTCTCGAAGCTGCCTAGTATTCCGTCAACTACGAAATAAAACTTTTCCCTTTTTCCCTCAACGGACTTTAACCGTTCCCGTTTCGCTCTTCGAAACGACCTAATATTTCCCAATTACCAAAATTAGAACTTTAACGTTCCCGACGGACTTCAACCGTCACCCTAGTTATCTAAGGATGTCTTTCCCGCCCGAGACCCCCAGATACACTTTTTCCGACCTTTCTCGGCGCAACCTGGAAAACCTCACGAAACCGTCGTCTCCTGGTCTACTGAATGCTCCCTTAGGAAACCAATTCGCTTTTCACCTCTGGTGGGTGGTCCCCAACCTCACATTTTTGGGTAGTACCAATCAGATTTGTTGAAATCAAAAATTTTTTCTCCTTCTCTAAATTAGGCGTTCCCAGACCATTACTCAATTTTGCATTTCAGCAAAGATTGTCGTCACACGGTCTTTCTGCTGAGATCCCAAATTGAAGCCCTGTTCGTTGAACTATTTATAATAACTTACTGATAGAAGGTTCGGAGAATATTTTATTTCACAGAGTCCGAAAGGAAATTATTCGTTTATCTCCAGACGTCTAAGTCCTTGAAGATCGGATATCAGTTTTCTGATAATCCCCTTCGCAACATTGTATTTACGTTCATTTTCAACTATGTGAATTAAAAAATCAATAATTCCCATGGTTTACCACAACACGATATGACATCAAAGCAGCAGAAGGTGGTTTCAATGTAGGAGACTTGGTATGGCTATACAACCCACAGAGAAGGAGAAGATTGTCACCTAAATTGAGGAAGAATTGGGAAGGACCATACAAGATGATGAAAAGAATGAATGATTCAAAGTACCGTATTCAAAGATTACCCAGAGGAAAGAATCGAGTGGTCCATGTGAATAGTTTGGCGAAATACGAGACGGACTATGAAGAACGATAAAGCACAGCGGCTTGCCTGTGTGTGCATCACGGGGGCCATGAGAACGTGCCAAACCAGAGCACTTGAGATCATAACAGATCTAACACCCCTACATCTGGTGATTGACAGGATGACCCATGAAGCCATCCTCACAATATCTAGAGAAGGCGCAGGTAATGAATGGATTAGGTGTCAGAGAGTCTGGTGCTGTCTGAGTAACTACATCTCATCTGCGAACCTTCCTAGTGAAGTAATGATCAAAAAAGTAAGTACTGAGAAAAACTTCAGCACGATGCTATGCAAAAAAAAGGAATGGGAGCGGGAATATTTCAAAGAAAATACGGTTAAATGGTATACAGATGGTTCTAAAACCAACACGGGAGCTGGCGCTGGGGTTAACGGGGCCAAAGCCAAGTGTGCACAGGCTCCTGTGTGAGTGTTCTGCAAGCAGAAATATTAGCAATCGAAGATAGAAACTATCAGAATTGCGACATAGCTATTCACACAGATAGTCAAGCTGCTAATTAAGCACTAAACTCCTATGTCATCGACTCAAAGTCGACATGGGAATGCCGGAGCAAACTCGATGAGGTAGGCAAGAAAAATGAGGTCTCTCCAATCTGGGTTCCTGGTCATACGGGAATCACAGGTAACGAAGAGGCCAATAGCCAGAGAGGGTGCTCGGAAACCACTCACTGGACCAGAACCTTTCTGTGGTATAGGAAAATGTACATATAAGGAGTTTCTGGAGAAGGAGAAAACTGAAAGAGAAACACTCTGGCAGAATCTGCCAGGGTTGGATCACTCCAAAAAGTTCCTTAGGAATTTTGAAATTGCAAGATCCAAAAAATCTTTGGATCTCAGTAAGAACCAACTACACCTCCTCACTGGCTTTCTAACAGGGCATTGTTGCCTCAGAAAGCACTTGCTGAGGGCGTATCGGACACTGACGAGTGTAGATTCTGTGGGGAGGAGGAAGAAACTCCTATTCACCTAGTCACAGAATGCTTTTGCATTGTAAGCCAAAGGAAACAATGCTTTGGTCAAGAGACCTGAGACCTGAGGAATTAGCCTCACTGAAGCCTTCCGAGATATTGGATTTCATAAGATCTCTGAGACTGGAAGTCGAGCTGTAAAGCTTTGTCAGGGGGCATAATAGACCATCAGGTCGCTGTGGACTGTAACCCCTTTTAAACTATTTACTATTAACTATCAACTATTATGAAGAACGAGAAGACAGTCGTCCTAGAAAAGCCCTGACTTTAGCTGACGGCTTGCTTCAACTCTCCCACCTGGTAGCAAAGCAAACTAGTGTAGTTATTGTGGAAAAGATTAGACTATGAACACAGTGACAATTTTACTACCCTGAAAACTTTACAATATATATTAATACGCCATGTTTCATACAAATTGCTTCTTTCAGCCTTTCATACATTTTTCGAGAGTCTTCCACTGGTTATTGACGACCCTCGCGTTTTTCATCAATCTGGCTGTGGGAGAAGAGTTCAATCCTTTGTTTTACCAAACTCCAGACCCGTTGGATGATCGTCTGGAGCAGGAGCAGCTCTTCGTAGATGCCGATCCACAAGAGGATCTAGAAAACCTCGATCAACCATATTTCAAGTTGAACGAGAAGGAATTCATTGCCAAGTACAGAATACACAAGACAAAACCGGAGCCCTGCGACAATGAAATGTGGATATACAGTCTGGTGCATTACACCGAGAGGAATATGTCCAACAGCGGCTACAACAAGACCATGACAGATTGTTCTAGGTGAGTAGAAATACCCGACGATAAATTGCTAGAGATCTGTTACAACTTGTCAAGGTCAAATATTCTTATTGGCCGTGGTATATTAGAAATAATTTCACCCAACGTTTCGCCTACAACTGCAGTAGGCATACTCATAGAATTCCTAGTCTAAGATTGTAACTCGACCGCTGAGTAACTGACCACTCTTCAACGAAGATGAAAAAATGAAGAGTTTAATGTTTCAGGCCTTTCATTGTGCAAAGAGTGTCGGGCAGCAATATGATTCTTCTAGTCATCAATAATCTGTGCAGGGCCAACCATGATGAGGTCATACCTTGGCCTGAACCCACTCAATACAACTACAACATGAGTACAACATGTTACAAGGTTTTGTACAACAACCTTCCAAGACGCCACTATATGAGCTGCATCAATAGAAATATAAACGTGAGTAGAGAATTGTTACGATATCGTAACCATGAAGACAGCCAACGTCTGAAGACAGACAAGGCACCAGAGGAAGAAGAAGAGAATTGTTATGTTGAAAATATAATGATTTTCGTGTTTGGATGAAATACTACCCTTGATTTCTTGTTATAATAGTACCACCAGATATAATAACGTAAGAAATATAAGAAACGAAAGAATAAAACTGACAACAATAAAAATAGGTATATCAGTAAACTTATCGAAGGGTTTTAGGAAGAAAAAGTAAAGATTCTTTTCCTCATGTTTTCCACAGATTATTAAGAGAGTCCACTGGTATAATGACGTTTTCACTATTATTAATTTCACAGCGTTCTTCAAGGTGAAAGTCCATATTTTTTTTGTTCGTCAAATGAGGAAAGAATGGATTTTTTATTGATGAATTTATATGCATGATTTTAACTTTCCGCCCTACATTATTTTTTGAGAAATACATATGAAAGTGTTTAACAAAAGTCTTAACAATCTCTCGAAATTCTTCTCTTGTGAAATTGAATATGAACATTCGAAAAGTGCTGCCATCTTATAGATGAATATGTCTACTCCAAGAGGCTCCATTTCAATGGATCAAATCAAAACTGATCTGATTCTCAACTTTTTATGTTTCAGGAGAGTGAAATTAAGCTCTGTGGAAAGGGGACCAACCTAAAATTTTCCATTGAACTAGTGTTGCTTCTACTTATAACACTATCTCTGGTGCAACTTCAGTAGAATAATTGAACTTTTGTCTTAGATAATTTCCAAAATCTGTGATATACCCTTATAAACTGAAAATATTATGATTTCTGTTGGGATATATTTACACTTAATTGTTGATTGTTGACGTCTCGTAGGGTGTATGGCGCTTAGAAAAGTTTTCGTATCGAATTTTGGATATACAGCTAGAGCAGAACTTGTGTGAGTAAGTACTGTTTGGAAGTGAAAGAATATTTAAACAATTGTAATTTTTCATTAGAACACTCGTTATGTTTATTGATCAGACTACTAATCTAATGAATTTATCAGATATAATGAGGAGAAAACGCATATATTTAACACCCGTACTTCCCATTATATGAATTGGTATTTCAAATGCTCTGTCCATGTAGTCAAATGATTTTTAATCTGAAGTGAGAATGCTCAATATCAAAGTCATTCTTCAAGGGAATATATGCGTTTTCCCCTACTTACAAAAATATAGACATATCATTTCCTTTATATATCAGAATAAACTGCTCCAAGGTATTCTTAGGTAATATTAACTATTCATCGAAACATATTTATGTTTAGTCCACAGACCTGTGTTCACCTATATAATGTCTCAATCACGCAAGAACCTATGGTTCAAATTCCATGAAATTTTTATGGATGTAACCAAAGATTATAGAGGAAAAAGATTGGAAAGGAGGCGACTACACTTGAGTCAGCGTAAACATGCGAAACAATGATAAATAAGAAACACGTAGTGTAGCTCAGCGATTAGAGGTATTGACTTAGGAAAGCAAAGTCCATGTTCAATTCCGGACTAGTGAGGAAATTTTCTAGTCACAATACATTGGTTTTGTCCCCCAAGATGTTATTTTTCAGGCTCGACAAAGTCGAAATTTAATTTCAGTAAGCATGCTTTCAGCGCCATCTAAACTTTCAGAGTTCCTAACAATGAAAAAATCGTAGTCGGTTTTTAACATCACTGATATACAGAGTGAGCCTTTGACTTGTACATATATTTTAACGGGAGATTCCTGAGGTCAAAAGAACCATATTATGTCTCTACTATTTTTTTCCGATTCGGCTCGGTTGGAAAGATACAGGCTGTTGGAAATGCATAAAAAAAATTAATTTTCGAACATATTTCGTGAATGATTTTATCGAATGAAATGATTTTCAGAATATAGATTTTCATTAATGTGGCGAATCTTTTACGAACTCAAAATTCTACTCGCGAGTTATATTCTATCATGTCGCGAAATTGAAAAAATTGGTTTCTTTGCCTGTGTAATCTGGTTGTAGACAGAAGAAGACATATTTGGATATGGGTGTGATTGAAATCAAGATTCTACATACGAAGCTTGAGAAAATTCAGACGTATTTCTCAAGGGTAGAAAACTTCTGATGTCAAATATTATAGTGTGAGATCGCCTGCCATTCCCTAATGAGGAATGTTCACATTTTTCAATTTCTACATATTCCTATTCTCCGTAGAAATTGAAAATATTGTGTCCAAAAATTATTTGAATACTTCAAATAGCGCCCGAGATATCGAGTTCTAAACATGAGTTCGATGGATCCGTGTGACGTCACTTTACATCCAACGACTTGCGAGGTTCAGTACGTAGCCGGCTCCAATATAAGGGCCTTTCGTCTCACGGAGTGCGATTTGCGAATGTAGTATGACGTCACATCGCCGCGAGGAATTGAATATTCACGGGGTTGTAAAATCCGAACTACTAGGTCTTCTCGACTGAAACAAAAACTAGTGATTTCATATACATATAGGTTATACTGTGACGAAGTTTCGATCGATTTTGCATACCTGTTAATATTCCTCATTTGCTTGGAGCAGTTTATTTCTGTTATTGCCATTGCAAATATATTATGTTCAGTACCTCATAGAGAATATTCAGCTTAAAACAAAGAATAGTATTCTCATAGATAGTTCTTATTCTGGAAATTAAGATTTCGAGGCCAATAAAAACTGAACGGGCAGAATTACATAGTACAAAGTGCGGCAACTCATTTTTACACATGTTAAGAAGCTGGTTGAAAAAGAAGCAAAATATAAGAAAAATTCTTCAAAATTCAGAATGATTATGTGATGAAGTTTTTCATCATTTTTTTCAAATAGTATCGTCCTTTCTTGAGCCCCTTCTGCTTTGAAGGACACTTGCAGGAGTTCTCTCTATCACCATGTTTAGAAAAGTATTTGCCGCACTCTGTATACTGGGTGTCTCAGATGCTCTTGCATAATATTTCAACGTGGTAACGATTTTTTGGACTGTTGGACATTTTATGTCGGGAAAGAATGGAAAGAAGGGTAAAAAATATTAATTATGATCCAAATTGTCATATTTTTGAGTTAGTATACCTACTTTGTTTTTGAAGAATACTTGAATATCTCACATACATAAGAAGGTATTTACGATTTTGTATATTTGTAACCACTGGACATCAAATATCTGAATATGTCCGAATTTCCGTCCTTTGTTGATATTTCGAAAAAGTTCGAATATTTTTTGTCTTTTCTCTATATCTGGATTTATATAATTGTAGTTCTGTTTACTTTCAGCGATCAAGGAAAAGAGTTGATGTGTCAAAGTAGGCTATTCTAGTATTTTTTTAGTGGGGAGGGATTATCATTTTCCTGAAATTTTTATACGAAAAGGTCATGAACATATTGTTACTTGAGTTCAAGTTGTCATAGTCAAAACAAAAACCAAGTTATATTCAGGTACTTTTAGTTACCTACCTCAATACTAAGATACGTTTAAGAGTTGCTGATTGTACACTCGAAAGTTGCAAATTCAAACATATCTATTGAAAATTAAATCTTAATATATTTTTGTCTCTCAATTTTATACCTTGCCCTCGAAAATAGTCTCAATTATCCGTTTTGAGGATTTGTTGTAGAAGCAGGGCTAAATTATGCTCACACATTCCAGATAATCTTGCTTTGCATGTACAGGGTGATTGTTTATATTTTACTCAATAGCTATCCCAGTTAATATGTGATATACAAAAAGGTTTGAATGGGCACATTTGTAGCATTTTTATGGCCATTCAGAATTCAGTACTAAGAAATGCATAAAGGCATCGTAGACCTAAAAATTTGTTTTTAACTGTAGTTTTTTAAATGGTACACCTTGTATTTTATTTTTCTAATCGGTAGAGCTCTTACTTCTGATTTCATATTGCAAAATTCCACATAATTTTAGGAACATTTTGCGAGAGGTTCAGAAGAACTCTAAAAATTGAATTTCACCATTGTATAATGATAGTACCCATCTCAATTTTTCACACAAAATATAAGAAAAAGCACAATATTACATATACTTACACTGACAATATAACCCACAATTAAAGAAACAGCTTCGATTTAATATTCAATTTCAATAAACACTGAAACTGCAAATCTCATAACTACAAATGGACAGCTAATGAAATCATGAAAGAATTCTCGTTTCGGGAACAGTTGATACGGTGGATGCAGCACCACCATCGGTAACTATTTATTGAAAACAGGTTATGGGCCCAGATGGACTTGTGATTATAAAAGTACTCTAAGCCTGCAATCTTTACATATGCATGTCCATGAACTCCTCGTATCCACATCTGACTTATGTTTTTGATCATTGGGACCACTTTTGTAACCTATCCATGTCCTTTCAGTTCTAGAGCAAAGCGGCCACCAAATTAAAGAATAAGAAAGCTAGGAACACAAAATAATTGTCAACCTCCAAATGTCAAATTTGTAAATAACAAGCACAACCAGGAATATTTCGCATGAAATTTTCTATCACGTAATAAAATGAAATGTTTTCATTGCCACTTTACTCATAAAAATATTTACTTTTCAGAGTTTGAAGGTCCTGTTCGGACATGCTGTTTAAAATCATACGGGTGGAAAACAGAAAATGAGTTATGGACTCCTTAAGGATTTTTTTAGGAAGGAAACAACTATTATTCGCTAAAATTCTGATAAATAAACGTACCTACGCCAGGTAGTCAATCATGATTTATAATTAAAGAATTATTAAATGTTAATATGGCCGTGAAATTGAATATTTGAGTTAAAATTCTCTTTAGCGTCATTAGTATGCTTCATGAGAATCAACTTTGACTCGTCTTTAACATTGTTGTGACGACTTTCAGATTAGCTGAAGTTGGCAGATTAGAATCTCCCAAATTGGGAGGAAAATATGAAACTGGGCAGCTCATTTTACATCGTGTGTTTGGATACCGAGGTGTTGTCTTATTTCCTTGGATAGCAAGGATTTATGATCGAGATATACCTCAAGAAGGAGATGACCGCGAGCGAGAACTCGGCAGCCGCGGGCTTGGAAGAGAAGTTAAGGGAAGGACACATTCTTTTTACCAAGTTTTAATAGATCAAAGAGATTGTCCCTACATTGTAAGTAAAAATTTTAATGATTTCGTTCAACTTCACATGGATAATTTCAGAGGGCTCAAACTGAAGCCGTCACTTTCTTGGGAAATCAAGAATCCTCCAGAAGTTTATATGCTATCCCTGGACTTGACTACGTAGCTCATGAAGATATTATACCCTATTCCAGTGTTGAGAAGAATCCTCTACAACATGAGTTATTCGATAAGTTTTTAGAGTATGACAAAACCAGAGGTTAAATGCTATTTTTTTGTAGAATATGTAATAAAATACTGACAGTTCTCTTTTAGATCCACCGTTCATTGCTCATGATACCCTACGTGCCTGGCAGAAGAAGAACCATCCTTGGTTGGAACTCTCAGATGTCCATAAAGAAACCACAGAGAATATAAGAGTTACTGTGATACCTTTTTACATGGGATGTCGAGAATCTCATGCTAATTCTGTTTATTGGGTATGTACTAGCTTTTTTCGTATGGAGTTTTAATGTACTCTGATGTATGATGTCAACTGTCAAGGTTAGGTTAGGTTGTCACTATAGGTATAAAGCATAATCTGAATGAAGGTACTTTACATTAACTTTTTCAGTGGAGATACTGTATCAGATTGGAGAATTTAGGACATCTGAGTGTGCAATTGCGAGAAAGGCACTGGCGTATCTTCTCCCTGTCAGGTACTTTAGAGACCGTGAGGGGTCGAGGAGTTGTGGGTCAAGAACCGGCTTTAACAAAAACTCTCCCTGCTTTCCAGTACAGCAGCCACGTGAGCTTGCAGGCTCCAAGTGGTCATATGTGGTAAGAATATAGAACTCTGCACTTATTCTTATATTTAACTGAATTATAAAAATTTGTTTATAATTGACTTCTTTGTATATTTGCTTCGTGATAAAATTGTTATTACATCACAATATAACCGATCTAATTTGGGGAAAAGTACTTCGAGAAATGTTCTCTGCCTTATAAATGACGGAAATATAATGGATTATTTTCAGGGGTACATTCAGAATGGAGAGGGAAGATGGATACACCTTCGATTGCAGGATTCCACCGTTTTCTCTAGAAAGCAAAGCAGACAACGTGCCAGCAACACCTCCTCACTAAACACGACTGAACTATTTTATTTAATTAGTTTGAATTTTTTCTTGTGAATCTAATAAATAACCTGTGCAATTAGTGTCAGAATTTGATTTTAGGTATAGGCTTGTTCACTGAAAGAAATTGGTTTCTTGAAGCATGCATATTTGAAGAAATGAGTAAATTGTTTGGACTGATAACATGTTGTGTGACAAAGCCTTGTATAACCATTTATAAAAAATAAACAATTTTGAAGTAGTCCCCTAATCTTTTTCTATTCTCCTATTATTATTTAATATATTGTGATTCTGCTATTTTTAAAATCATTTGAATAAAATCTAATGTGTAATGGCTGGAATACAAAGTTTGCACTGTATCTGTCTTTAAAATGTGTTTTTTAAGATTAACTGTTTTTGATCAGCTATAAGATACAACGCAAAATTAACACAGTCGTCAATGATGTCTCCTCTATATAACAGTTTGACTGCTGTCTTCGGACTGTTGAAAAGTTTTTGATCATGATTACTTTTAATCTACATTCTGAATTGCGACAAGAGTATCAACTTTGATAGACATTTCTACTATAAAATGTGCACTTTGTAGAAAGGTTATCAAATTCAACTGTGTTTATAGCTCACTATTTTGGATATGACTCCCATACAAAAGATAGATATATGCTATAGCTGACATTTGAAGACAAACAAAACCATAGTACCTATATATAATAAACTGCTCCACATGAGTTGAGGATATTATAGGGATATTGACTTAACTTGCAAAAAATATAGTTTAAATGAGATTTTGTGATAAAAATTCATATTAATATGATTTCAAGTTGGAGGAAATAAAATTAATTTTAGCCTGTATTTAATTACCAGAGAATTAAAGCATTTTAAGACTATCAATACAATATTTATGTATGGCCTCCGCGGGCAGCATTAACACTTTGACATCTTCTTTGCATACTACATACGAGGTTGTTGAACATTTCTTGAAGAATTTGGTTTCATAAACAGGGCAGAAGCTCTCTCATATCATTTAAGGATTCTGGGGTGGATTGATGATTATCTAATCTTCTCTGGAGCATAACCCATGCATGTTCTATGCAATTCAAATCTGGTGAGTGCGGAGGTATTGGTAAATGTGGAATACTAAGCTCCTCTCGCGCATTCTCAACTATGGCTTCACGGTGCGGTCTAGCGTTATAGCCAAGAAATTGAAAAGGTTTACCAATAGCATCGTGAAAATTTGGCAAAACATTGTCAATGACATGCTGATTATCGTGTGAGGCGGTCATATTCCCAGAACAAATGTGTAGGTCTGTGCGCCCGTTGAAACATATCCCGGCCCATACCATAACACTACCTCCTCGGAGTGGATGGACTTCTTGGACATAGCGACGATTACGGGGTATGCCCCGTAATGCCCCTCATTCTTCGAGAATCTGGCAATCGTCCATATCGTCAGTGAAAAGGACACTACGCCATTGATCGTTCCAATTGATATATGTTGCCTTGCCCATTCCAGGCTTTGACGCTTATGGTCACGTGTTAATGGCACTCACTGCTCTTAATGGACGTCTAGATTCACCTCTTTCAAACGTCGTCTGATGGTTTCGATGGAAACTTGGACCCCATCTGCATTTTGAAGAGTATTCTGCAGCATTCTACACGTAGATGTAGGCTTTCTTCTCGCCGAAACGGTGTTGAAACGATCCTGAGCAGGTTTTGTTTTTCGTCGCCCACCAAGCCTTGGTCTTTCCAACGCGGAAACTGTCTCCCTGAACCTATTTCAAAGTCGAGGTATCACACTTCGTCTGACTTTGAGCCTTTCCGCTTTAACAACCTGAATTAGGCCAGCCTGTAGCCTTCCGATAGCCCTATTAGCCTCAGCGTTTGTTAATTTACGTCTTGGTATTTTTCAGAAAACTCGTTTCAAATCGAAGCCGTTGATAAACTGACCCAATTTCAAAATAAGAATATTCCTGAAGCATCTGCAAAGAACCAAACTTCAGAAAAAAGAGGACCGGATTGACGAAATGTCTCATACTGATTTTTATTGGATCGATTCAAGTTGTTATTGATTTTTAAAAGATTTTACAGCGAGTTTCTCGAAGATTACATACTTTTTTTCCAAATGATTGAATACGATATCCCTAACCCTTGTGGAGCAGTATATTTGAGTAACTTCATGGGTTTAGGTAGCGTATGCCTAAAAAAACACTCAGACAGGAATTGTTCCGACTCACTTGATAATTTGTCCCTGTATTCAGGTCAAATTACACAAAATCTTCATGAATTGTAGCGTGTGTTATTCTAAGAGAGTGAAGTTTCATCTGAATCCACTTGGTAGTTTTCATGTGAAAGGGTAACAAACTTGCTCATATATAATATTAGTAGGATTAAAATAAACACGTCCGAAGCTTTTCTTTCTCCAGCAATACAATATTTACAATGTTGTTTAAAAAGTGCTCACACACGATTTCTAAGAGAATATAAGCTCCAATTAAGTTGAACAAACTTCTACATTTATAATATCTGTAGGATTAAAACGAACATGTTAGAAGCTTTTCCTTCTCTAGCATAACATTACTTACGCAGTATGGTTCATAAAATGCTCACAAGATATTCTCTAGTAACGATATCTAAGAGAATATGAGCTCCGATTAAGTTGAAATTTTTTCAACAAACCAAAAAAAATCCTCAAAAACCTTATAATAATATATTAAGATCAACACAGACTGCAAAATTAACAAATTTTTCATCAGTTAGAGAAAAAGCTGAAATAAAAGTTTTTCAATTCACGAGTTTCTAATATAATACAATTCTTTAGCTTTACAATATTTCAAACGATTTGAAATCGAATAAACCAAGCGAGGATGCCAGGAAGGTTTCACTAGCGAGGATAATTGCTGCTGAAACCAAGACCGACACCTCTCATGGTATGAGTAGCTGTTCTTGCAACCTCATATTGCTGTTCCATCGAGCTGAACATCTCTTCCTGTTTTTTAATTATGTCTACTGGCGGTACAGGTGTAGTTTCCACTTGACCCTTGATTCCCATCAATCTTTTAAACTTACTCGCTACTTTGCCTGAAAACAAATTATTTCGATATTAACTTGATTGTTTTTCTTTTTTTTTTTAATCTCCAAACTCACCATCTTGATCTTGAGCGAAGGTGGTAGCCTCCCATATTTTGGTAACTCTGGAAGTTGAAGCTGGAGGAGACGTACTTTGTCCTTGGCCGCGTTCTGGTTCTTGCTGCTTTTGTGGTTCTTTTTTCTGCCACAACAACTTGCGTTTCTCGATTTGATCCCTATACTTCCCTGTTATTCCAGGCATGAAAAACCTATCTTTGTTTCCGCTTTGATTCTGTGTGGAGGTCTCTGCGGACTCATTTCTGGTATTGTTGTTTTTGGGGTAACCGTATCTTCTTTGTGGTCCACCGTATCTTCCCCTTGAACGGGACCTAGACCGGGATCTCCTTGATCTATCCCGTTTTGGTGACCTGCTGAATCTTCTTTCTCTGCTTGAGGATCTTCTCCTGTCCCTGCTTGACGATCTCCTCCTGTCTCTGCTTGAGGACCTCCTCCTGTCTCTGCTTGATGATCTGCGGCCCTTTCGGTCTCTGTAGCTGTCTCTTCTGTTATCTCGATTGTATCTGTCAGACTTCGATCCATACCTGGAATGAACTTATCTAAGTTAAGTGTTCAATGGACACTGACAAATGTCAATGATAACATTTGATCTAGGTTAGGTTAGTTCTTGTATTGGAGAGCTTTATAAAGGGTTATTCACGAATATGGCTCTATAGAATATTTTTAGGAAAGACACATGATTCAGGATTGAAATTCTAAAGGTGAGCTTCATGTAGGAAGACAACTTCTCGTATATTTTTTGAAGGTTCTAGGACTTCGGGTTTTTCCGGAATTTACATCAACTTTCGTTTTTCAAATGGGAAGACCCATTTTTTATTGCATAAATAGATTCTCCATTGAATTCTGAGACTTTTGGATTCCAAAAGTTTGAATTTTCCCGAGAAAATTCTCTTTAAATGAGGAAATACGAAAAAAATCTCAAAATTGATCTCTGTTGAAATGCAGACAACTTCAAGGTTTTTTCATTAAAAATTCTCATTTTTGAGAATCTCCGAGAAGATGCTTCTTTTCCGATAGCGTGATTTTCAGAATATGATACAGGACGTCACAAATTCTTTGTCAAAGTTAGAAGTGACGAAACAGCAAAAAATCTTTTTTTTCAAATTGGAACCCAATTTTTTCGAAGCATTTTCGAAATCTTCTTCAAAACATAATGGGAGCATAAATCCAAGACTTTTATCCCAGAATGAATATTTTTCGAGATATTCAGGAAAAAGGATTTTGTCTTCAATTTTCAATCTCATTCTGATTGTGTTTTTTTACTGGAAAATAATTAGCAGTCAAGTGAAACTTTTGGAAATCTCTGTTATCGAGAAAATATTTTCTATAGTTAAGACAAGTTAAGTTCTTGAATTCTCATCTGTAATGCGAGAGCAACAATTGGCTTAAAATTCTCAATGTGAGTATTAGTGAAGTCAACGTAAAAAATTCTCAGGAATGCAGAGAAAAATTATTTGTAATAATCTTTAATGCTTTTGAAAGAATAATTAATAGAACATGTAACAATTTCATTACTGAAAATTCAAATTTTCCTATCCTGACAAAAAAGAAATTCTCCAGAATTAAGAATTTGCGGTAATTATCTTAAGCTTTAAAAAATATAGAAAAACTGAACTCGTTTAAACTATAAGAAGATATTTCCTCGATAACAGAGATTTCCAAAAAATTCACTCTTGACCGCTAATTATTTTCCAGTAAAAGAACCTATTCAGAATGAGATTGAAAATTGAAGACAAAATCGTTTTTCCTGAATATCTCGAAAAATATTCATTTTGAGTAAAAGTTTTTTATGTATGCTCCTGTTATTTTTTGACGAAGATTTCGAAAATGCTTCGAAAAAATGGGGTTCCAATTTGAAATAAACGATTTTTTTATGTTTCGTCACTTCTAACTTTGACAAAAAAATTATGACCTCCTGAATCATATTCTGAAAATCACGCTATCGGAAAAGAAGCATCAGCCTTTCTACTCAGAGATTCTCAAAAATGAGAATTTTTAATGTGTATTTCAAGAGAGTTTAATTTCAAGATTTTTTTTTCGTATTTCCTAATTTAAAGAATTTTCTCGGGAAAATTCAAACTTTTGGAATCAAAAAGACTCAGAATTCAATGGAGAATCTATTTATGCAATAAAAAATGGGTCTTCCCAGTTGAAAAAACGAAAATTGATGTCACTTCCGAATAAACCGGAAGTCCTAGAACCTTTAAAAAATATACAAGAAGTCGTCTTCTTACTTGAAGCTCACCTTTAGAATTTCAATCCTCAATCTTGTGTCTTTCCTAAAAATATTCTATAGAGTCATATTCGTGAATAACCCTGTATATTAAATAATCTCATATAAAATAAATTTGCCCATTTTGAATTGTTGCTATTGAATAATGAACCTACCTTTCATCCTTTTTTTCCCTCATTTTATCTTCATCCTTCCTGTCTCTACTTCTACTTCTTTCTTTGTATCTGTCTTCACCTCTTCTACTCCTGTAATCCTCTCTAGACCTATCATCGTGGGGACTGTTTCTCCGCCTTTCATCTTCGCTGCTTTTATCTCTATTGTCCTTGCCATTTCGAGAGCCATCATTTGATTCCTGTTGAAAAAGTCTTACCTAAATGAAAATAACATTAATATCGAAAGGAATGGCGGGCTTGATATGAGATAGGTATTTCAATCCTAGGATGAAATGAAAAATTTTCGAAACTCTTACATGATTAATAATTTTTTCGGGCAAATTTGAAAAATCCATCATGTAAGATGCAACTTTAATTCAATAAGTCAAATATGCTGAAATAACTCAGTTATAATTAGGAATATTTCATAAAACTTGAATCTCTTGAACAAATTTATAATGAAAGTAAACAGTTGAAAAAACCACATTGAAACTTTTATGATTTGCCACCAAAAACACAGTAAAGTAGTACTTTAATACAAAAAAAAATCCCGAGTTTTTTTAGAAAAAAATGCAGATCACTAGAAGTGTTATGAAAATTCAATCAACTAAGCTTCTTGTCGAAATAACAAATATTAGATTCCTTTACAGTTTGAAACACTTTTATAATGAAACTTGGATAGTGTATTATCATATACACCTTTTTTTCGCAACCTAATACATTTTATATACATTCTTTTCCAATACCAATACCTGTTAAAAGTACAAAAATGTCGTTAGGGGGCTCTAGCGCCCCCCTCCTGAATACTCACCGATGAGGAGTTGGTAGCAACAGTGATCAGAACAACTTGGTGTCGAGGCTAGGTCTCTTGATACCACTTTACGTCTTTATAATATATTAACAGAGGTAAGTTAATATCAAAATAGTTATACTAAATTATTGTAAAAGTTCTCAAATTCAGGGAGATGTTTTTCAGAATGATTGAAGACAAACGAGCAGTACGATTTTGGCCAAAGGCCTCATCAAGAAGGTTCCAATGACATTGGTATTTTGAACACCAGAGAATGAAAGATGGCTCAATTTCAGAACAGAAGGAGGAATTTATGGGAATGGCAAAATTGTAAACCTTATGAAGAATACCACTAAGTGTTAAGAAGCATATGAAAAATAAATCTCTACCATTTAATTCCCAATTAATCCTTACTTCTGTTGTGAATTAGTATATTCAAGATTTTGCACAATTTGGGTCTATATTTACATAGTGTCATTACCTCACTTAGGTCCATCTGAACTTCTTCATAATTTGCATCTGCTTGATTGTTAGAACGACTGGGTTGCTTTGTTTGCAGATCTTTCTTGATGAGCCCTACTTGACGCCTGTCCTGTTGAAGATGAACGAACAGATATTAATAAAAAATTTCGGTAAAACGCCAAGATTATTTAATAAGAGCAGACCATAGTAAAATACAATAAGTAAAAAAATTTGAAAATTGTTTAGTTTGTCGATATTTCCATTTCGTTCAATACGAGGAGTATTCATAAATAAATCGAAAATCAATAAAAATAATAAGATAGGTAGTTTGCCTGATACCTTTTGCTGCTCATCAGACGAGTCTTCATAATCATCATCACTTCCATAGTTGGCCAAAGAATCCATTTTCACCCAAGTTAACTCAAACCCAGCTAAAATTTCAATATTTTTGTTCTATAAAAAAATTATTTCCTTCTCGTCGATCTTTCAGTCAACAGCGCCATTAGTAAACCACAGATAACAGAAGACGTACAGAATTTGATGAAATCATAGATATATTTTTTTATTTTATCTGTTTGATGTGTTACTGAATAATCATATTGTATCCTATATCGGTACTGAAAAAATTATTCGAAATCAATTTTATATTGGTTGATAACATTAATACTTCAACTTCTCATGTTGAGTTCATGCAATTCCGAAAAATATTTACTTATATAGACTCATAGAAAGAAGAACTTCAACTTTTATGACCAGTTGACAATCTGTCAAATTATTAGAAAATTTCCAACATAAATAAAATATATTTCTAATCAAATTATAACAAGAAATAACTGAAAAGGAAAATATAGTCTGCAGCGAAATGATAACGTTTCGTATAATAATGAACTGGAACTTTTCTCGATTTTCTTAATGTATTAAGACTGATAAATTTCCAGTTTTGTGAGTAGGATGAATGAATACTGTAGGACAGGGATGAATTTAATTTTACGTTTTAGGAACACCATCTCAGAATGTCCGACAATGTAGAACTTCAACAATTAGTGGATGAAGATGAAAATGAAGAACATAAAATTGAGACAAATGAATGGAAAGTACGCAACTTTCATTGCCCTTACCTGGGATTGATACTTGCCACCTTAAGTTCCCTCTTTTTTTCGTTATGTTCAGTAATAGTGAAATTTACAACTGATATAGATCCAATGGCTCTTGCCGCATATAGATATTTAGGTGTATTATTACCAGCGATTCCTATTGTGATATATCGTCAGGAAGAAATTTTGCCTAAGGGAAAAAGAATTATTCTCTTTTTAAGGTCTTTTACAGGAACAGCAGCTTTGATGCTTAGTTTTTATGCTTTTCGCCACATGCCTTTAGCAGATGCATCGGTGATAGTATTTTCGGTACCAGTATTTACTGCAATTTTTGCTAAAATGTTTCTCAAAGAACCTTGTGGTATATTCAACATATTTTCAGTGATTTTGACATTGATAGGGGTAGTCCTCATTACTCGACCTACATCACTGTTTGGAAGTACAGTTGAATCTTTAGGGAATTCAAATGAGAAGGCTGATATTTGGGTTGGTGTAGCAGCATTTTCCGCTACTTTATTTGGAGCTAACGCATATGTATTGTTGAGGGCACTGAAATCTATACATTTTTCAGTAATAATGACAAATTTTGGATCATTTGCTTTGGTCCAGTGCTTAATGGTTAGCTATTTCATAGGTGCTCTGTGCTTGCCCCCTTGTGGGTCCGACAGATACCTTATCGTAGCTTTAGCAGTCTTCAGTTTTCTAGGGCAAATTTTGTTAACCATAGCCTTGCAACTAGAGCAAGCTGGTCCAGTTGCCATAGCTAGAAGCAGTGATATTGTTTTTGCTTTTATATGGCAGGTTATGTTTTTTAATGAAATTCCCAATATGTTTTCAATTGGTGGTGCCATTTTAGTCATGAGTTCTGTTCTTTTGACGGGTTTGAGGAAGTGGATACTTTCATTACCACATGATGCTAGCCTTAGAAAGAAGCTTCACATGCTGACTAAATGAAAGTGTTCATTCAATTTGGGTTTTTTAGTGTTTATAGATAATATATTTGTTCTCTCTCCCTCTCTCTCTCTCTGGTACGAAGCTTAAATTGCAAAATAATTTCTTCTTAAAGTTTGAGCTACTCTTGTTATTTTTATAATATAAGGTTAATGATATTCAGGTTCGTCAGTATTATATGTTTGATATAATTATTTTCTATTCTAGTCATTTGAATTGAGTTTTATGTGGGATATAAGCTGTAACATAGTTTTGTGTGGGAGTTTCTAAGAATCCTACGATGAGATAGAAATTGAAATAAAAACTGAGTTTTGATTTTGAATGAATCGAAACTTTTAGGTTATATATGTAAACAAGTTCTTGTAACAGTGTTCTGTTATTATACTTTGTTGAATGCAATGGATATGTTTTTATCTGGTTTATCATCTCTTGATTTTATTGATATTCCTCTCTAAATTTTAACTTGACAAGACTGCAGCAGCTGTTTTTGGTATTATTATGTAATGGATTTCTTTTATACAGTTGAATTGAAGGTATATAGGTAGGTGATAGGAACCTACATCTTTTGGATCATGAAACTCCAGTTGTTTTCCATAAATTTGGATATAAATATTTTTCGTATCCACTACATATCAATACCCATGAATGTAATATGAATGCATTATTTATTTTATTAATTTTAGAGTAGAACTCTACGACCAAATCAGTATTGATTAGTTAGTACAAGGAGATAATAACTTTGCTATTCCTTTAATACCTATACTATACAATTCGAAATAAAACTATAACATCTGAGATAATAGAGTTGTTCTAGGAGTATAATGACAATTAACTTTTTTTATTATTTCGTTTTCGAAAATTGGGATTGATTTAATATATCCCATTTTCTTCGGTGTAGGTATATAATTTTATAATATTGTTGTTTTTTATATTTCAATAGTGTTTGGATTTGTTTTTATCAGTGTTCATAGCTAATTGTCAGTTGAAAATGGATCTAGTCATTTATACCAATGTAAACTTATTTTTGTTATTTATTTGAAAGTTGTTTTTATGTTGCATTAATAAAGATTTTGAAGAAGCAATAATGGTTATAAATTTATTATTACATTCCCACAACAATACATCACTGTTTAATAGTTTTATGTAGGTGAATGACACACATACTTAGGCTCGGAATCTCGTATATTATGTAATAATAATAGTTTTGTGTAATGTCTGGCCACTTTATCATTTGACACGGGTAGCCAGCTATGCCTGCTTTCCGCAGGCAGTCCTTTTTCCTCTTTCTATCACCTCAATTCACCCTGAATGCTGAATTCTCTATTACCTCCTATAATTCCCTTCTTATTCCCAACTGGAGGGCTCTTTCGGTTTTAGTTTCTCTATCCAAAACCGAGCAAGAAGAGTACTAACAGATGAGAATGGTGATTGCGAGAAGCCTCGGACAAAGGTTGCTGCCTGGGAATCACCAGGCATATATATCTATGGCATCTGGAGAGGGTACCTTTTACCAAAGAAGCTACAGCTCACAACAACGAAAAAAAAACTGAATTGCAGACTCCGCTCTTCGATGGTGCTGTACCGGATTCTGAGCCAGCAGAGTACTCAGGGCCGTCGAGAGCTTCGGCGGGCCCTGGTACTTACTGCAATTACGGGTCCCCTTGATGACGTAAAGTAACCGTGAAATAAACTAAGGATGAACTTCTTCCAAAATGAATATCTTTGATCATTTCCGATATTTTGAATACACAAGAGTATTCACTGCTTTTGAGTACTAGGAAAGAAGATATAAATATTCATTTGTTCAGTTGATATAACAAGGTCATAGTGTCATAAAACATTTTGAGGGTATCATCCTCAATCACAAATGAAATGTTTCAAATCAATAAAAATTACAACATGAGAAAAAATAAGAATTCTAGAGAAATGAAAAAATCGAGCTGAAACACTTTTAAAAAACTGAATAACACATCGAACAGATCATGGAAATGACCAAAAGAGTATGAGGATATACCTACCATAGGAACCATAAGAAAATGAGCAAGGCAGAACTGTACACAATATTTCATTCTTATGGAGAGAGGAGAAAAAAAGACGTCCTTTGGTCCCAAAATTTTTTGACAAGTTCAATGTAACCTGTTCTTTCGAGCATTTCGGCCGTCGTCGTTGATTAGTTCTCGACGTTTCGCCAGTTCGAGTACCTAAGGCAGTTCAGTCGACTGAGAACATCTCCTGAAATATAACTCCTGAAGATGCCAGACACTCGAACTGGCGAAACGTCGAGAACTAATCAACGACGACGGCCGAAATGCTCGAAAGAACAGGTTACATTGAACGGGACTTTTTGAAGCAGTCTCATTTTCAACAGAGCCGGATTAACCATGTGGGGCCGCCTAGGCAGTGCAATTTTTGGAGGCCCTTAGGCAGACCAAAATTTGGGGCCCCTTTTCAACTATCATAAGAATTTTTCTTCTCTTGTATAGGGCTGATTCTGGGCCCCTAGGCAATTGCCTAATCTGCCTCATGACTAATCCGGTACTGATTTTCAAGTAGTCTGAAGATACAAGCTACAATGTTAAAATATGGAAATAATTATTGTCATTTCCGGTTTTTTTTATCCCAAAACAATTTAACGATAGTAAGAATGGAACCAACGGTCTTCTTTCCTCTTTTTTCTTTCATGAAGAATCACCCTCGTTTATCATTTCTCCAATGTAAATATTTTTGTCCGGTAATATTGATGGAAGTCGCGATCTCCTTTTTATGTGTTTTTAACTATGAATGGAAAATTCTAGTTTCTCAAGGCTCGAGCCCCGGATCCCCTTACAGCCCGGGCCCCGGTAATTTATACCGCCTTTTAGACGGCTCTGCCAGTACTTACTCCGGCTCGTTGTTACTTCTCCATTACAGAAGTCGGACAGAAAACGACCAACCATATGAAAAGAGTCTTCCGGGCTTATTGGCCGTGGTCCATTAGGAATAATTTCATCTAACGTTTCGCCTACAACTTCGGTAGGCATCTTCAGAGGATTCTCGGTCTAAGGTTGTACCTCGAACTCTGAATTTCTGACAGTGTCAGAATTACCTACCACTTTGATGAGATTCATAATATTGAAACTGCTCATTCCTAACATGAGTCCATTTCACAGAATTTCAGAAAATATATTTCGTTTGATGAAAAATGAGCATCACTTTTGCTTACAGATTCCATGAAATAAATAAATGCAACATAGCTGATGAATAAAACAGAAAATGTGTGTCATGAATCAAGATACTTCTTAAAAAAAACAGATTCCCAATTTAGTAGGGAAACGGTTTTGCCCTGAATCAGTCATATTGAAGAAACAATTTTGAACATAGTTTTCTAATTTGAGTTGGCTATTTCAAACTCAATTAGTGTTTGGAATTGAGGATATATTTAGTGTTTTGAATGATTTTTGTTGTATTGTTGTGTTGGATTTGTGTTTCGTAGCTAATTTCAGTTCTTATTGGTGAAAAAAATTAAACGAATTGCCTTCCGATATTCTGTGGTCACTGCCCATAATTTTCTTTTACACTTGTTGTCAGGCCTGGATCTACGATTTTTCCGGACCAGGGCAAAAATTCATTATGGCGCCACCCTCTAAAGTTTGGTAAGTATGAGAATTGAAAGTTTTAAAAATGTATATCTACACTACTGGAATGAATTAAAGGATCCAAATTTGAGCAATTTTCAATAGGCCTCAACTTCGAGAGGAATGGTCGTACATGAAAAAACAAAACAAAAAAATTGTAGTCCCGGGTATCTTATTTTTGAATTATTATTACTTTGAAATCTTGTAACGTTATATCTTTTTGAGTAATATTAGAAAAACCAACAACAAAAAACCTCTATAATATTCGGATATTTCGTTAATTGAACTTTAATTTCTTTTTCTTAGATCTTGATACGTCTACTTATCATGGAGATATCGACTCTCAAATAAAAAAATTCTTTTGTCTTTGACTCTCGATATCGCAGAAATCAATAATCACACAAAAAGTTAACGGTGGGTTTCGAGAACCTGAATGATTTCCCTTCAAAGGCTTTTTCGAACAAAATTTTTCTTCTCTTTGTCACATGAATTTGGAATTGCCAAGAAAAAAAGGCTTCTGGTTTTAGAACATCAAGCGCTGGATCAAACAAAAACTAGGAATGTTAAGTGTGCTTTTAACAGTTCAATATATTCACATAAACCCTACCAAAAGCCGAATCAATCCAGTCAGCCGTTTTTTTTGTTTCAACGATCGAGTTCTTGAAATAATTAAAGGATCACGTTTGTTGCTCTGAAAAGCTCATTACTTTTTAAACGTGAAAAAGAAAGTTTTCCCGAGCTTTTCTACAATTTTATTGCAGATGTTGCACAAAAATTCGAAAAAGAAAATAATTTAAAAAAATTCAGAAAGTTTTTTCCTCTTTTCATTTTTTTTCGAAAAAACTCTATAAAATTTGAAGAACCACCTCTCAATAATTTTAAATGTATAAATTTTACATCGTGAATTGAATTTTAAACAAAAGTTAATACCCCAGCTGAATTTCGCTGTTCGGAGATTGCTTTTGTACCTATACTTTTAGTGAATACATAGGAATTAAACATAATTGAACAAAATTTTCATGCTCTCAACAAAAACACAGACACACACAAACAAAGAACCGAAAATCCGACTGCCCAACCTCCACGTGGTAGGTTCGCTTTGGATAACGCTAATGTCGGCGGCTATTATTTTCTTAAATTTTCAAAATTTTTTACTTTTTTGAAAACGAAAAAAATTCTGGAAAAAGTTCGGAACAATAAATTTTGTTACTAATTACACGTTCGCACAAATAATTCTTGGAGAATGAAAATTATTGAAATATGAGAGTACCCGCACTCGCCACATGTAGAAACCCAAATTAAAGAAGCCGCCTAAAAAAACCGCCAATAAAACGATCATCTTGTAACGATTGAAGAGAATGCCGATACGCATGGGGTATTCAATGAATTTATGACTTCTTAAGGGGCGCGTTGAGCACTTTTTGGTTAAACGAAATTCATTGAATACATCGTCACCGAAAACTTGTTGATTTTTGGTCAACCAGAAAGTGCTCAATCTGCCAAAGGAAGTTGTCGATTCATGAAAAACCTTACATAATAGCTAAGTAGATTGGAAACCGGAAAATTGTTATGAATGTAACTCTTCCCCCTTTTTGCTTACTATTTGAATTACAAAAGCTATATTGATCGTGTTGTGCTGAAAAATGATAGGAGGACTGAAATTTCAGGGGCGGGGACCATTAATTAATTTTGAAGATTTTTGGCATAGTGATGTTTTATCCTGTTTCCATTCTAATGTTTCGCTTGTAGCATTTAATTTCTTCCGGGAAAATCTAAACTGAAAAGATTTAACCTCTGGTTGATTTTGGCGCCCCCTCAAGCTGGCGCCCGGGACAAGCAACCCGCTTGTCCCCCTTAGATCCGGGTCTGCTTGTTGTCCTTTGTGCATTTTCTGTTCTTAATTTTTTTTTGTAATTTTTCATAAGACACCACATAACTCAAACTTTACTTTTAATCGTTTTCGGTTCATTATTAGAATTTATTTACACATGTTGTTTATTCGCAAAATTATGACACAATGTACGCAGAGTGTACCTAATGGAGTGAGAGTCACATTCTTGGTTGTACATACTGGTGTGTTTAACAGGAGCTAGGATAGGTGGTGTAGACTACGCTGAACTAATGCCGACGTTTCGTCCGTATATTCGAACTTTTCAAGGCAAGTTCATTCAGTCTGATAAAATTGCATCCTAGTTGAGACTTTGTCAATGTTCAATTTTAAATTTTCAACCGAGGTCAACATTAACATTACAACAACTGATAATCGAGAGCCGCTGTTATCACACCGTCTGCATATGATAGCTAAAGTTTATGTTACCATAAATATGGTTTTTTTTGACATAATCCAAGCGACGTAACTGAAGAATTTACAACTAGGTACCTACTTCTTGAGGCCGTATCTCTTCAAACACTTGATGATAAAAATTTTGGTTTAAATACCATTTATTGCCGTCGATGAATATATTGTCAAGTAGTGATTGCAAACTTGTTTTTTCCAATTCAGATTCCTCCGTATTTCATAACTCTCTCGGAATTATGTATTTCAAATGCTTTGGAATTTTACCAACTGCTTTGAACTTTTTCCAACTGTTTAGGAATTTTTTCCGACTGCTTTGAGATTTTGCCAACTAGTTTGAAATTCTTCCAACCCTTTTGAAATTTTTTCCAACTGCTTTGAAATTTTTCCAACCGCTTTGAAATTTTTCCAACCGCTTTGAAATTTTTCCAACTGCTTCGAAATTTTTCCAACTCCTTCGAAATTTTTTCAACTCCTTCGAAAATCTTCCGACTGATTTGAAAATTTGCCAACTTCGTTCAACATTGGGGGTGGGGATCATCTATCTGCTCAATTATCTGAACAACCCGAAAAAGATGAGAATGATGTTGACTATCAGCCTAATAAGACCAGTAAAGCAAAACAGCAGGAAAATAAGGAAGAACTATCGGAACAACTTGAGATCACTTTTTGTTAAAATAAAGATATAGGTCCACTTCATAGTTGGACCTTTTACATCCGTTTTAACCATGTTTATAGTACCTACATAACTTATTATATTATCTATTTACATGTCAACTGTGGAGGTGTATTTTTTTCTCAAGATGGCGGGATCTAAACTAAATGTGCTCCAGGTAAAGCATGGGCAACAGTAGGAAGTAGGAATAAAAGAAAAAAATAGTTATCATGGTTATCTCATAACAAAACAAGAACTTGATATCGAAGGATGATTGGTTCGTTAGTAGGGGAGGACCGAGGGGTTTTGAAACAGAGGTGAGTTGAAACAACACTGATTTCCCGAAATTTCCAATCCTTAGCAAGATAACAACAAATTAATTATATCACTTTTTACACACATGCAGACTCTCAATGATCGCCAGTGACACTAGGCGAGCGGTTGAGTCGTTCTGGAAACCACGTCTCAGAAATCGTGAAAATTTTATTTTTTACGATTTTTTCAGTAACCTCTAGTTTTATAATTTGTTTAAAATATGATTCAAGCTCTATATGAATCGAAAGCCCATTTATTCAGGATTAAATTTATTATATCATTACAGCTGATTTCCGTGTGTTTTTTTTCACAATTTTGAATTTGTTGTTAATCACGAAATTGGAACAATTTCGACACTGAGCGGATTTGAAACAGAGTGTCGTTGCAAGTCTTTATAGCTTTTTCTCCTAGCCGATGGGTTTTCTGTTTTTTTTTCGTTAATTTCATTTCAGCATGTCGACTGATTATAAAATAAAGAGGTAACATTGCAACACAAAAGTTTTTGCGATGTTGCTTCCAGTTACAACATCAATCAAATTGCAGTGGCTAGACTGCAAAGCTTGGGCTCTTGAGGCTTGTTTTTATTAATATTTTCTTTTTATTCCTTCTGATATGTTTGTTAGTTTGTTCCTATGCGTTCCCGTGAACATGATTTTTTCAATTGCATGAGGAACTAGAACTCATGACAATTTCAAAACTGATTAGAGTAAATTAATTTTACTGACAAAGGAGTCTAATATAGAAACCGAAACGTTACGAAGCTTACAATTCGGAGCGTTGGTTCATTTTTCAATTTTTAATGTTTTTCGAAAGTATTTGACCCTTGACCTAAATTCACCTCTGATAAGATGCCTCAAGTCCTTTAATTCCATATCTGGTCTTATTAATGTGGACCCTTTTTCACAATCATTGGAGAACTTTTCGGTTACTTTGAGGCGATTCTTTTTGGATAATGTTTAGGGTTGTTGTGAAATTGTATTCTTTTTAGTTTTTCGGTTCACATTTCAGATGCATTGTTATAGTTTGTTTTTTATTTCTTTGTATTGCTAGTTCTTAAGCACCACTGTAACTATCAGTGAGTACATATTTTTGGGCTAGTCCTGTCATGTACTCCATTGAATAAATAAATAATTGAATAAATAAAATAAATAAAAGATTTCGTTATAAATCACATTTGATAGTTTAAAAGGGTTTACAGTCCTCTGCGACCTTATGGTCTATTGTGCCACCTGGCAAAGCTTTACAGCCCGCCTTCCAGTACCAGAGATCTTATGGAATCCAATATCTCATAAGGCTTCAGTGAGGCTAATTCCTCACTTCTACAGGTCTCTTGACCAGAGCATTGTTTCCTTTGGCTTACAATGCCAAAGCAGGTGAATAGGAGTTTCTTTCTCCTCCCCACGGAATCTACACTCGTCAGTGTCCCATACGCCCATTCTCAACAAGTGCTTTCTGAGGCGACAAAGCCCTGTAAGAAAGCCAGTGAGGAGGTGTAGTTGGTTCTTACTGAGATCCAAATATCTTTTGGATCTGGCAGTTTCAAAATTCCGAAGGAATTTTTTGGAGTGATCCAACCCTGGGATATTCTGCCAGAGTGTTTCTCTTTCAGTTTTCTCCTTTTCCAAAAACTCTTTCTTATATTTACATTTTACTATACCACCAAGGTTCTGGGCCAGTGAGTGGTTTCGGAGCACCCTCTCTGGCAAGTTTTTTGGTAAATCACATTTATAAGATAATCTATTTCCTCCTTTTAACTGTTGTTTGAATTCAATTTTTAAACTTACCTAGACTCAATATGAGTAATTACAACAAATATTCATAATTTTTTCGCCGTCTGCTGTCTGATAATCCTAATACCCTCGCTAAAACCTCAAAAATTTCACTTATAATTTAAAATCTATACCTTTATGAATATATAACATTAGCAGAAAATTAGTTTTTAATACCAATTGGTTCTTAAAGAGATAAAGAAAAAATTAAATAAAAGGTTCAGACCCCGCGGCCCCCCTAAACGGGGTGGCTGGGGGGGGGGGGGTGTACGTTACGCCACTGGGTAAACCTACCGGGAGTATCGAGGACATAATGTATATTGATGTAACCCTAAGATCAGGGCCGTAGCTAAAAGCTTTCCCAGGGGGGGAAAAATGGATTTTGGCGCCCCTCATTTAAAAATATATCAAAAAATACAAATTCATGGAAGAAAATTGATATTAGTAGAAACTAATAATACAAGTTATTAAGGACTTGGCTACAAATTAACATAATTAACAAAAACTGCAAATTATTGTACAAAAATTAAAAGATATTTATAATACAAATGCAGAAGGCGTTGATATTCTTCCACGAGTTCAAAGTGTATTACTTCGCTCTACGAGTATACGTCGTTTTCTCCAATAGATTCAATTTTTATTGAAATTAATGGAATAATTCCATAAATAACAGTTAGTTATTTTGGAGTGGAAAATATTGATTGGCAGAAGTGTTTTTTCTCACATGAATTTGACAGATAATGCATGAGACCAAAATGTAATCATAAATATCACCATGTGTCAGAATGAGTTATTCTCTCACGATTTTGTTCTACAAGATGTGGCAGAATGAATGGATCTGACACAAACCTAGAGAAATAACTATTTTTACTAATTTTGTGTCATATCCATTCATTCTGCAACATCTTGTAGAAAGAAATCGTGAGAGAATAACTCATTCTAGAACAGTTTTTATTGATGACTACATGTTTATTCTCCTTCCACATGGATTTAGTTATTATCTGTCAAATTTATGAAAGAGGAACAAGTTCTGCCAATTAATATTTTTCAATAGGAAATCATTGAACCATATTTATGGAAAAATTTATTAATATTTTACTAATAAAAATTCAGACAATTAAATAAAATAATGGATGAAACTCGCACAGAAGGGTTATTCTAACACTCGTTCATTAAAAAATTGGAATTTGAATTTTAGAAACGTGCAAAAATATAAGGTGGTGCCTTCTGCACTTGTATTATAAATAACTATTATTGGAATATTGAATGAATACATTTCAGCGTAATGTTTGTAATTATTACCATGAGAACTTAATCTTTGATGACACCTCATCGAGAATTCTATAGAAATATAATGAACAGCCGTCCAATAATATCATTTTTATAGACAATTCAACCTATTTTCCGAAAAATTATTGAACAAAAAAAAAAAATAGAGAATTGGATTACCTATAATTAAAAACAAATCAAGTCCTTACGTGAAAAATTACAGGGTAAATAATGAATAACCAGGTGAAAAGTGAAGTTTTTGAATAGTCTCCAAACTAATGTTATATCGCTCAAACTTACATCTTTCGTTATTTTCAGAGACAATTTCTTTTTTTCTAGAGTAACTGGCTTTGATCCATGTATTCAAGATATTAATGTTTCTGAATTCCGCCCCAAACGGTTCGAATTTGTTCTGGCGAGGATTCATAATCCGTTATTTCGTTCGAATGCAGGGACGGGCCGAAGCCAAATTTTTGGGGGGGGAAATCCATCGAAAATTTTCCAACTGGACATTGAATCAACAGGAAACCGTTATACATATTATGGTATAATATTTGTTTCGGTAAAAAAATTCAAAATGATGAATTTCAACAGAGTGAGGAGTAATTAACTTTTTTCCATCTACCGAACATTCAATTAAGTAGATTTTAAGGAGTTTGTTTTTTCGTGAAAAGTATCTTGATGAGCAGATTCCATAAAATAAAGAAATATACATGATTTAATGTTGGGTAGATGAAAGATCAAAGTTAATTGCTGACCACTTTGATGAGATTCATAATATTGAAACTGCTCATGCCTAACATGGGTCCATTTCACAGAATAAAAAGACAAAATTTTCAGAAAATATATTTCGTTTGATAAAAAATGAGCCTTACTTTTGCTTGAAGATTCCATGAAATAGAGAAAAGTGACATAACTAGGGAATAAAATAGAAAATGCATGTCAAAGTGTGTGTCATAAATCGAGATACTTCTCAAAAAAACAGATTCCCAATTTAGTAGGGAAACGGTTTTGACCTAAATCAGTCACATTGAAGAAACAATTCTGAACAAAATTTCCTAATTTGAGTTGGTGATTTCGATCTCTTTGCAGCGTTTATTGCAATAAGTGTTTGGAATTGAGGATGTATTAGTGTTTCGAACGATTTTTGTTGTGACTTCCGATATTCTGTGGTCTTCTTCTTCTTCATCTGCTGTGCCTTTTCTGGCAGAACCGAGGCCTGGTGGCCTATTGTTCATCCGCCTGTAGAACAAGAGACAGGGAGGGGTCCCTCTCACCATGGAAATATTGGATGTAGGGTTTACTAGGTGTGTTGACCTTAACTCATTAAGGTTGCTGCAGTTGAACAGAAATCTGTGGTCACTATACCCATAATTTTCTCTCACAGAGAAAATTACAAAAAAAGGACAACAATGTCCATTTTTTGTAATTTTTATAAGGCACCACATAACTCACACTACACTTCGAATCTTGTTTGGTTCATTATTCAAATTTATTTACTAATATTGTTCATTTGCAAAACTATGAGACAATGTACGAAGAGGCGGCCTAGTAGGCGTTTCTGGAGAACTGGACCTATTTGAAATCTGAAAATGGGGATTATGTTATTGTTTCACATTATTTACCGAGCTTAAATTTTATTTTTATTATTATATTTAAGTTATACAGGGAGTAAAAAAAAAAAATTTTTTTTCTGTTTTTTTGTTTTCGAATTGGATCCTGAATACATTCGTACTCGTATAGTTGCATTCGTCGAAATAGTTTCCAAAATATCGAGAAAAAACTGAAGGAAAAAAAGAGTATTCTGTATCATATTTGTTATTCCTACTCTAAATATCTTGAACACAAACCGTTTTCACATTTTTGAAGTCAAAGATTGTAGAAATATTGTACATTTGCTGAATTTTGAAAAATTCGTCACAGGCTATTCCAAATGTTGGGTCAAAAATTGGGATCAAGATTGACTCAAAACTTTCTTTTTTTAAATTGGAACCCAATTTTTTATGATTGCGTTAGAGTGTGCGAAGAAAAATTATGATAATGTTCTATCATGTTGATGCTCCTGAATTTAATATTTCTTGAGTTATTTAGGAATTCTGATTTTATTTCGTACGTAGCTTCAAATTCATTAAATCTGTTCCATATCAACAATAATGAATTAATTCAGAAAAGAGGTGGGTCACTGGTGAGTTATTGGAATAATTTATTTTCTATGATCAAGATCACTGTTGATATGAAACAGATTCTATGAATTTGACGCTATGTACGACCTGAAATCAGTAAATCCTGAATACCTCAAGAATTATTAATTTTAGGAGCATTAACATGTTGGAACATTATCCTAATTTTTCTTCCCACAATCCAACGCAATCATAAAAATTTGGGTTCTAATTTGAAAAACGAAAGTTGTCGGCCGATCTTGATCTCAATTTTTGACCCTAACATTTGGAACACCCTGTGACGAGTTTTTCAAAATTTTAAAAATGTACGATATTTCAACAGTCTTCGACTTCAAAAATGTGAAAACGGTTTGTGCTTAAGATATCTAGATAAGGAAAAACAAACATAATACCGAATAGTCTTATCTATCTTTTTTCTTCAGTTTTTTTCGATATTTTGGAAATTATTATGACAAAACCAACGATTTGAATACAAATGTATTCACAATTTAATACTCCATCGAAATGAAAAAAAAATAGAAAACAAATTTTTGGATTTTTTTTCATCCCCTGTATAACTGAAAGTTGTCAGGCTGCAAGTTGCAAGAATATTCTTGCTGGTAGATAATGTCGAACAATATCATAATCCCCATTTTCAGATTAAAATAGGTCCAGTTCTCCAGAAACGCCTAATAGGCCGTCGCACTTGGTACATCTGAAAGTAACAGCTTAAATTTATGATACCAGATGGATTTTTTATGACACAGTCCATGCGACGTAACTGAAAAATTTACAACTAAAAATATTGGGTTGAATACCATTTATTGCCGGCTATACATATTTTGCCAAGTACTGATTGCAAACTTGTTTTTTCTAATTCAGGTTCCTTCGTATTTCATAACCTTCTCGGCATTATTATCTGCTTTGAACTTTTTCCAACTGCTTTGAAATTTTGCCAACTGCTGTGAAATTTTTTCCAACTGCTCCGAAATGTTTCGGACTGCTTTGAAATTTTTCCAACTGCTTTGGAAATTTGCCTACTTCGTTCAACATGGGGGGGGGGATCATCCCCCCCCCCCATCCCCCCCCTTGGGCCCGTCCCTGTTCGAATGTTTTTTTACTTAAGACATCATAATTCAATAAATAAAAGGGTATGTTTCTCTTCCTTCTATTGAATGATTTTGACGAATACGAATAGTCAGCAATTCGGGGATTCACAGCATAACAATCTTTCCGGAACGAGGCTTTCTACAATGCCATCGCCATTGGCGTAACGTACACCCCCGCAGACCCCGCGGTGCGGGGGGGCCCAGACATTGGGGGGGCCCGGGCATTATGGGGGCCTGATCTTCGAGAGAAAATTCAAATAATTTTATCGTCAAAGAATATGAATACGACCTCAGTTTTGACCTTAACTTCCGAATGAACTCTTTTAGAATTGCATTGAAATCATAGATTCAGAAAAGATCATCAATAAGACAGTTAGCTGATCTCCTGTTTTTAGAAAACTTTTTGATTACAACTAGTTTTCCAGATCTCTCTACTGCTTTATTTATTTTAAATATAACCTGTTATTGTAGCAAGTGCAGAGCGATCAGCGATCCTTTTGAAAGTTAGAGTTAATACAGAATTATTTGAGAAGTACAATGACCTAAAAAAGACTTAGTGGGCCCAGTTTGTTGAGAATTGAGAATAAACATACTGAAAGTAGTGCTGTAATGAATTTATTACAGCATTGTTTTCAGTTATATTTCTCGTTTTTTGGTTGTCAGTACTGACTTCCAATCCTATCAATTCTCAAATCAAAAAAATGTAATTCAAATTCCGTAATCTATCAAATTTCGTCACACCAAATGCTAAGATATAATACAAAAGTAACTAATCTGAATTTTTATTTGAAAATCTAGAGTATTTTACAGAACTTCACTGAAATAGAGAAAATATCGTCTAAAACTTGTGGCAGAAGGCAATTCCAACACTCAAGCTATCGAACTTCGCCTTCGTGTTGGAATAGGAGCTGATTCTGCAACTTGTTTTAGAATATACTATTGCAACAAATAAATCAAGATGACAAGGGAGATTCAACCACTCAAGTTATTTACCCATTTTCATCGAGTAACACAGTACTTTTTAGGATTGATAACTATATTTGAAATAAAGATGCAATTATGTATATTATTTACTGCAAATTTTGAATAATATTTGAATCGATAAAATATAGAAAGTCTTACTTCAAGTTATATTTCGGAGTAATTTTGGTGGTGTTACACCTAAACCACATACTTTTATTAAATAAAGTTTTTTTTCAATAAATACGCATGCCCGTATGAGGGGGCCCGAAAACTAATTCTGCGGGGGGGCCGGTCGAAATTCGTTACGCTACTGGCCATCGCTGTAGTTCAAAGGAATAGTCTAGATTGCATTGCAAAGAGGCAGCTCAGGTATAAATCATACCTAATGTTCCCCATTCCCTTATTGATAAATCACGTTCCAATAATAACTATGTAAGTAATAATGATCGATTCTTCAAAGTGAAAAATATTAGGTAGCCACAGCTTACAAATACAGAATCCGTAAAAAAGATCTAGAGAAAATTCCAGTAATTCCAAAAATTGTGGTTAACTTTTCCCATTTCAGTAGATCATATCTCACCCCCTTCTCAAACAACCTCCTCCCCTTAAATCCGCTACTGACAGGAAATTCTGAGACTCCGAGGTAGTATCCACCTACCTATAGTTTCTTTCATTGAGGATTAAAATTTCAATGAACGAGTAGATTAAAATGGATGTTATCGATACTGAGGGTAAATAGATAACATGCTATATATTTTTAAGAAATTTGTTTTTTCTACTTTTTTTGTGGGATAAGATTGCATTGAGTCCTCGACAAGCTAATATACCTACTTAGTATGATAAGCTGTTTTGTAAGTGCACTCTCTACTCTAGAAGTCTAGGGTTGTGTTCATAAACTTACTCAGAGTAAGCTTTCCTTACTATGTAGCGTTCACAACCTTACTTTGTCTTCCTCGGAGTATACTCTGTGAGCGTTCATAAACTTCCTCTGAGTAAGCTCTGCATCCTCTGCTATTTGGGAGAGCAAACACATACTCTTAAAGCTGTGACGTACGATTTTCATTCTGTCTTGCTTCCGCAGATTTTTTAAAACTTGAATATTATTCAAATGAGTACTTAGGTATTTCTAGTTTCGTTTTATTTCAATAACGAAATACGAAACAATAAAGTTTCCACGAGAAACAAACATTCTGTGAAATAAAGAAATATAGGAAAGAATTACTTTAATGATTAATAAATTTGATAAAATTGCTAGCAGTGAATTAACGAAGCTCAAAGTAAACTCGAACTAAACAGGTGATAGTGGAATTTCGAAAAGAGTTTTTCGCTGTATTGCAGAACCTAGAGGGTGGTCCGTTCAAGTTCAAATAAATCGAGGCATAAAAGTCCCACAATAACTGTTTTTTGTACCGTACCTGATTAGAAATCTACTTTGATATTTTGTTATATTCAAGAGTTAAGATATGTCAGGGTTCATTCATATTTGTCTTTATCTTTAATACAATATTTTTTAACTTCCTTAAATAAAACTATTTCTTGTTACGAAGTATTTAATTTTTTCTGGCGTAGAGTCAATGAAGCAACAAAACATGTTATAACATTTTCAATTTTCTGCTTCAAGAAAATATTACAGACAATAATATCCTTTTTCATTGTTTCTGTCTCATTAGAAGTATTTTAACTTCCTGAGAACCTTTATCAATTCCCTCACAATCATCAAAAAACACGGTTGTGCTCTGCTTTTAAAATAAAAGAAAAATAGACTATACTTCGAAGACACAACTAAAAATGTACGACTAGAGAGAATTTTTTCATAAATCTTCTATTATTCATTCACGATAGGAAGCAACAATTCAATAATAAAATGATATATAAAAAATGTATATACAGAAGTATTATTCATAACCTATACCTTTGTTCACATGTTTGAATGACATTTGTCAGAGTAAGATTGTGAACGACGAGTGTGGAGTAAAGACCGAAGTAGGATATTTCTGATCATATTGTCATACTCTAACTCTACTCTCTGAGTAAGTTTGTGAACGCAGCCTAGAAGATGAAAAAATATTATGATCTACCTAGGAGTAGGGTTTAACATTCATCTAGAGCCCTCATTCTACAAAGGTATAATAATCCAAGCAAAGGGAACACGCGAAACACGACAGATTCCTAGCCAATCCGGCTTCAACATGTTTCAATAGCCTCCTAATCCAGTCGAATCAATTGTGCGTCAGAAACTCGCGAACATACTGCCAAATGGGATGACATTTTTTTCCTGAAACGTTATTAGAGAGATGAGATATGTTCCTTTGTGCCGCTCAACAAATAAAACCTCATGCACATTTCTCCCCGTCTAAATATATCAATGCCGTTCATCCCTTTCATGTCACAATTAAATGGTACGTACGTCAACGTCAAGAGCGTCCTTTCCACCCTTGTCATTAACCCACCCTTTTCTAGGATGACAACCCTCGGGCCCTACGCCGCTTACGTTCCCGTTCCCTGTTTGGACGTTGGATAAACATTGATCTTGAGATGCGGCGTGTTGATTGGGCACTGTGACACCTGGGTGTTTCCTAGGCAACGGCCCCGGGCAGTCCCCGTTGTCAGGACAACGGCCACCCTTCTCTGGCACCCTCGGTGTCGGCTCGGTCCTAATAATGTCCTCTCTGCGATGATGCTGCGTTATTAGAACGCCGGCACAGTGGCGTGCACCCTTTGGGAATAGTACGATGGAGGGTCGGGAAATATCGAGAATTTTTGGTAGACTTCTTCATAGTTGGGATACAAATGTTCTCCTAAGACGATCGTTGGCTTCAAGTTCCATCAAACTCAAAATGCCAAAAGTCATTTCGTGAAAAGAACCTCAAAGTAGAAATTATCTATATTAGAGATGAAAGAACAACACTGTTAGTCAACGCTAAACTAGGAACCAAATGGGTCATTTTCGACGTATGAGGCAGAATATTGTTGAGACTGTAGAAAAATATATATTTCGATAGAAGATTCCTTAAGTAGTCACCATTTTTCCCGTTCGGCTCGTTCGAAAAGATACAGATTGTTGGAAAGCTTTGAAAAAAAGAAATTTTCAATTATGCCCTGTGAACAATTTTATAGAAACAAATGATTTTCGGAATATGATGAGTTTTCTTTGATGTAAAGAATCTTATGCTAGGACAAAATTTCATCTCATATATTTTATTTTCTTCGTAATTACCATTACATACAAATTCATTTGATAATCACTTATAACCTTATGATCCTTATAACCTTATAATCAGTGAGAACTTTAAAAAGGGTCCTTACAGCTGACCAATTACTCTTTCTATACAATTCTATAAGTTTCTTCAAGACCGCAATATGGTATTGTTTTTTGGGGGGATGTGTTCTTGGCTCAGAGGAGAGTGATTAGGTGTCTAGCAGGTCTTTCACAAAGAACATGCTGTAGGACTTACTTCGCATCTTATGGACTGTTGACTTTGCCGTCAATGTTCATTCTAGAGGTAGCAACTATTGTTTATGAGAATAGGGATGTGCTCACGAAATTTCAAGATGTGCATTATCATAACACTCGCAATCAAGGAAATTTTATATTAACCAAACGAAACTTCAGGATAAGAAGAAGTTCTCTTATATTTTTAGGGATTCAAGTTTTTAATAAGCTACCTGGAGAAATAAAGATTTTCCCAAATGTAATAACATTCAAGCGTGCATTAAAAAAAGTTTTATTGGAAAAATGCTGTTATAGTCTGGAGGAATATCCCCGATAACTATACGTGGGATTGATGGCTTGATGTATGTGATTGTGAAATTTATTTTTACTTTTCATGAAATGATGGTGAAATTCATTTTCTCTCATTTGTTTTCTTTTTTCTCTATTTCTTGTTATTTTTTGCCTGTAATTCTTTGACTTTTTCTATAATGGTGAAAATCATTCTGATGGAAATAAAGGAATTATTATTATTATTATTATTATAGGTACCTACAAGGAGATAAAGGGACCAACTCTTGAGAGTAAGTTGAATGTCATTGAATAAATAGGTAGTTGACGAAATTTGACAATAAGAGAATTCTTCGTAAAACTTAGTGAAGTGTACCTTTATTATTGAAAAGAAATTGTATCTTCGAAATTAATAACAATAATAATAACTTTTATTAATCGTTTTATACATTACAGAGCATGAATAGGATAAGTCAAGAAAAAAATTAACAAACTACATTGTATCGAGAAAGTAATCCTCAACGCTATAATAACACTTATAATTAATTAATTACTTATTATTATTTATTACTTACTAGCTGATCCGGCAGACTTCGCACTGCCTCAATTGATGAAGTGTTGTTATTATAGAATATTAAAGATGAATCTTGAGAAAAGCTTTTTATGACGTTTTTATTATTCAATATTTTTACAAAAGTCATTTTTTACATTTCATATAAAATCAGCATATCTATATTTCATTACTGAGGCAACTTTAACTAAATCTGAATAAATTGATAAATTATACTATTTCAACATCCTCCCCTAATTTATCAATTTATAATTAAATCAACATATGAAAATCTCAATTAACATAAAGCAGTCGTTCAACAAATCCTTTGAACTTATTAACCAACAATGGTTTGGTCAATACATCAGCCAACTGATCTTTAGTGGGACAATATTCAACACTTATAAGTCCTTTTTTGAAATTTTCGCAAATGAATAAATATTTCACATCCATGTGTTTGGTACGTCCAGTAAAATTTCCATTTTTTATGAGACTTATGGCGCTTGTGTTATCTATCATTAATTTTGTTTGTACAAAAATTCCGATTTCTTCTAAAAATGCTTTTATATACATTCCTATTTTTACACCCTCAGTAGCAGCAATAAATTCTGCTTCTGTTGAAGATAAACTGACAACAGGTTGCTTCTTCGAAATCCAATTTATTATTGTGTCTCCTAGCATACAGGCTACACCAGTTGTACTATGCCTAGTCTTTAAATCTCCTGCGAAATCACTATCGGTGTAAATGTATAATTTTGATATATCGGCATTTTTAGGAAAGAATAATCCATAATGTGATGTCTTTTTCAGATACCTCAATGTTCTCTTCACATTAATTATATCATTATCTGTTGGATTCTCCATAGTTCTAGATTCATACCCAACAGAAAAACTTATGTCTGGTCTTGTTTTTGTCGCTAGATATAATAAACTTCCTATTACTTCTCGATAAGGATATGTGTGTGTAAACTTCGTTGACTCCTTTGATTTTGTGATTGCAATAGGTGTATCTACAGTTCTACAATTTGCCATTCCATATTTTTCCAATATATTCTTGCAATATTCCATTTGATCTAGAAATATTCCATCGGATTTTTGAGTGATATTCATACCTAAAAATTTATTCTTTGTCTTATTGACTTTTATCTTGAACTTTTCTTGAATTTTAGACAATATAATATCAATATTCTTTTTATCTTTTCCAAATACAATTCCATCGTCGACATATATAGCCATATAAATTGTATTTTCCTCATTCTTGTAAACACAAGGATCTTTCTTCAATGATTTCAAACCACAACTTTCCAATGCTTGATCTAAAGTACGGTTCCACATTTTTGGAGATTGTTTCAATCCATATAAACTCTTATTCAATTTGCAAATATATCCTTTCTTTTGTTTGAAGCCCTCAGGTATTTCCATATAAATATCTTCTTCCAACTTACTATTCAAAAATGCTGTTTCTACATCAAACGTTTCGAAAATATATCGATTTTTCGATGCAACAGTAAATAACATTCGCAGACTTGTCATATCTACCACCGGACTATATGTTTGTTGAAAATCAATTCCTTTTACCTGTTGAAATCCCCTCACTACTAGTCTTGCTTTGTATATTTCATTTTCTTTCTTCACCAATACCCATTTGGTAGTTAACAATTTTCGACCTTTCGCTTCATCTTCTTTCACAAATTTCCAAGTGTTATTATCTTTCAAAGACTTCTTCTCTCGATCAATAGCTTGTATCCATTGTTCTTTTTCTTCTGACTCAATTGCCTCTTGATATGTTATCATCGCAACTCCATCTTCATCTAAATAAGATAAATCTAATTCATAGTCATCAAGATATCTTGGTTGCCTTATTTCATTTCGATTTCTCAGAACTCTAGGCTCATTTAACTCTTCATCATCATCATTTTCTTCTCCTGAATTAATTACATCTTCTTCATTTTGTAGTTCTGGTTCGGAATTTTCCTCATATATTGCTTCATTAGTAATTCTATCTCCTTCATCTAATATTTCTTCTTGTTCGGCATTTTCTTCATCATTTTCTATAGTTTCATTATTTTCTTGATAATTTCCTGTAGTTTCTTTATGAACAAATACATTTTCAAAAAATTTCACATCTCGAGACCTGATTATCTTTCTTTTTGCTGCATCCCATAGACGATATCCATTCGTTCCATATCCTACAAATGCATACTTTTGTGATCTTGGCTCAAATTTACCTAAATGAGTCAAGGTTTTAGCATATGCTACACATCCAAAGGTATGAATTTTACTGAGATCCGGTCGTTGTCCTGTCCACTTTTCAATTGGAGTAACATCTAGAGTCGATGTAGGTGTTCTATTATTTAAATAAGTTGCTGTTAAGATAGCTTCCCCCCACATTTCAGTTTTCATATTCGATTCAATCAGAAGTGCTCTAGCCTTCTCCTCCAGAATGCGATTCATTCTCTCAGCTTTTCCATTCAATTGACTACTGTTGGGGAAAATTCAGTTGATAACTGAAGTGGTTCAACCCTTTGAAACTTTGTTGACGTTTTCAATATGTGGGAAACTAATGGACTGTATTTTATTTATAAGAAAATCCCAACAAATTACGAATAAGGACAAATGCGATTGAATCAACAATATCGATTCTTACCTTTGTGTAGATGAAGATGAGAAGATGGACCTTATGATTGTACTCACGCTCCAGAAGCAGATTGATTGAGCTCAACAAACTGAACCGGGGTGGAAGGTCCTTGTAATGATGTGCTGAAATGTTGATCAAATTCCACTTGTCCTTGGGATCGTCACCTTTCACGACACCGCCAAAGGCGAACTAACTCGATCCAATGTTTTTGTTCAATGTTCAATAAACTGATAATGTTTTTAAATTCAACTTAATTTCAATTTGAAATCGATGAAGTGGAGACAGGATACAATGATTTTCGGAAATTGTGAAAACTAAATCAATTTCGCGAGAATGGAAGCAGTAAAAAGGCACATATGTCAATCTTTCGTATTGTACGTGAAGATGCATACTAACTGTTGAAAATCATGTGCACAATAATTCATTCAACCGCAGGAGATGCGCGGGGTGACAAGATTCACAGCTGGTGTTAATATTTTCCGCCGATATAAATGAATGAAACGAATTCAGAGAATTCGAACCTATGAATGAAATGAAAAATTTGCGAACGTTCACTTTGCGTGAACAAAACCGCCCACCTAAAATTAACGTAATTTTACAAAAAAAAAAAAAACCAAGCCAAATACGAATGAAGCAACCCCAAAAGGAGCAAAGAAACAATATGAAATTATACTTTAAGAGGCACCAACTTTGTTAGTGATCTCGTATATTGACCCGTTGAAGTTTTAACTGACGCAACGCGAGCTATACCATCAGGTCCGGCAAATAATTTATCAATTCTCCCGATAGGCCAAGTGGCAGGACTAGAACTGAAATCCTTTAGGAGAACTATATCTCCCTCGGATGGGCATGAATTATCATCATGCCACTTTCTACGCTGCATTATTGTGTGCAGATATTCATTCGACCATCTTTTCCAAAATTGTTGGAACATTCTTCGATGATGTTCCCATCTTTTAAGGTGCGACTTCTCATCCTCATACATAATTTCCGGTGTGGATAAGAGGGGTGCACCTATGAGAAAATGCCCAGGAGTCAAATAATCCACGGAGTCAGAAGGATCCGAGGATATCGGGCAGATCGGTCGACTATTCAACACCGCCTCAATTCGAGCAAAAAGAGTTGAAAGTTCTTCGTAAGTGCAAGCGGTAGAACACAACATCTTGTTGAGTAATCGTTTGGCGGATTTAACGCCAGCTTCCCATATACCTCCAAAATGAGGTGAATATGGGGGAATGAACTTCCACGTAATGGATTTGTCTGACATATTACGGTAGATCTCGTCATTATTTTTCTTTAAAAATTGAGAAACATCGGCGAAATACCGCGCCGCGCCGACAAAGTTACGGCCATTGTCCGACCAAACTTCCTTTGGCAAACCTCTTCTAGCAATGAAGCGATCTAATGTTGAGATGAAGGCCTCAACAGTAAGAGACGAAACTAATTCCAAATGTACGGCTTTGGTAACCAGACATACAAACAAGGCGAGGTAAGCTTTCAAAACTGTCGGTTTTCGAGCGTTATTCGAACGATATGAAAAAGGCCCTGCGAAATCTACGCCAACCTTACTGAAAGGACGTGAAATATTAACCCTGGAAGCAGGAAGTGGTGCCATTAATGGCTGAAATGTGGTACCCCTGAATCTGGTGCAGGTGACACAATTTCTAATATATGCCCTAACCAAACCTCTTAGGGAAAGTATCCAAAACCTACGGCGGATCAAACTCATTGTGGTATTTGGTCCAGAATGGAGCGCACTTAAATGAAACTGATGGCATATTAATCGTGAAATGCCACATTTTTTTGGCAGTAAAATTGGATGCTTAGCCTCCTGAGGCAAAGAAGAAAATTGCAGTCTTCCGCCCACCCTGATTAATCCCACAGAATCAACGAAAGGATTCAAAGTTCTCAGAGCCTTTGCAATAGGCTTATTCATCTCTAAACTTCTGCGCAATTCGGTGAAGTAATGATTCTGAGTGATCAATAGGATTGAATTCAAAGCATCGCTCAGTTCATTCTGAGAAATGGGTCCAGACAATCGCAATTGTGATGTCATTTTGGCACGACAATTGAAAATGAATCGCTGTATATACGAAACTACTCGTTTTACTTTGTTCAAACTGGAGAAACTCTCTATTACTAACAAAAACGGATTAGTAGGTCGCTCTTCTGTAGTAGCAACATTAATTTGAGTTTTCAACTCGGGTAAGGGTGTTTTTAAATTGGCAATGGAAGCAGGCCAACTAGCAAAAGCAGTGGTCAAAAATGGAGGACCACTCATCCAAAATTGATGAGTTTCAGGAACTAGAAACTGTTGAGGTGTGAGACCCCTTGAAGGCAAATCAGCAGGATTTGACTCCGTTGAGATATGATGCCAGGATGCATCAGGACAATAATCGTTTATTGCGACAACCCGATTCGCGACAAACGTTTTAAGTTGATGTGGAGGCGTGGATATCCATGAAAGAACAATTTGTGAATCTGAGTACAATCGAACTTCGTTGATTGAAACAGGAAATTTATGACTCAAAATATTTTTTACAAGTTTGGCCAACAAAACCGCACTAGATAATTCTAAGCGAGGAACAGACATTGTTTTTAGAGGAGCAACTTTAGTTTTAGCAGCCCATAAATGTGATGAGGTGCAATTGTTTATAGACACTGATAGATACACAGTGGCTGCGTAAGCCTTCTCTGATGCGTCGCAAAACCCAGCCAGAATGACTTGACATTGAGGTGACGAAATAATGCAACGTGGAATCGTTATATTCGACAGTGATTGAATGTTATCAACTAGTCTTGACCATTCATCAGTACAAGAAGTGGGCATAGAGTCATCCCAACCTAGCTTTTCCGTCCACATTTTCTGTATGAAAATTTTCATCGAAACTACTACGGGAGCCAAAAATCCGACTGGATCAAAAATACGAGCGATATAAGATAAAACCGATCTTTTAGTTGGTGTCCCATCGAATTTACTAACATTGAAACAGAATGAATCCGTTTTGGGAACCCATCTCAAGCCTAAGATTTTAACTCCGACCGAATCATCGTCGAAAGCGACCTGCGACTCGATATGATCAATAGGTAATCCCGTCAGAACACCTGGACTGTTACTAGACCATTTTTTCAAAGAGAAGCATCCTTTCTTCAATAGTTCCTGAAGTTCATTTCGCAATTCAATTGCTTGATGTACTTCAAAGGCGCCTGTAATAATGTCATCGACATATATATCGTTTAAAACAACTTGAGATGCTTTGGGGTAGCAGACTCCCTCGTCAGAAACAAGTTGGTTCAATACACGAATAGCTAAGAAGGCCGAAGGTTTCAAACCGTAAGTAACGGTATTTAATTCATATTCCACTACAGGTTCAGATGGAGACGAACGCCAATATATGTGTTGATATTCGCGATTAACCTGACTTAAAAGAATTTGACGGTACATTTTCTCGATGTCTGCACAAATAGCTATAGGGTGCATTCTGAAACGTAGCAGAATGATTTTAATGTCCTTTTGTAATTTAGGACCGCTCAATAGTCTGTCATTGAGAGATTGACCCGATGAATCGGTATCGGATGCGTTGAAGACAACCCGAAATTTAGTTGACGAGCTGGACTCTTTACGCACTACATGATGCGGAATAACGTAGCTAGTAGAAATTTTAGCAGGTGACATATGACCCAATTCTAAATAATCAGTCATGAACTTGTTATATGAATTGTACGAATCACAACTTTTCAATAACCGTTTTTCCAAAGACAGAAATGATTTGAAAGAGCGATTTGAGTTGTACAACAGTTTTGGAGACGTATTTTCTATTTTGAATGGCAAGGAAACAATATAACGACCGTTCTCGTCGCGAGAATGAGTCGATGAAAAATGGTTCTCGACATATGCATCATCGGGATTAAGCATATAAACATCCGAAACTTCTTCTAAGTTCCAGAATTTCTGTATCTGATCACTCAGATCAGATTGCGTGAACAAAATTGATTTGTTCGAAGAAATTGCATCGCTAATTGGACCGATGATAGTCCAACCAAAAAATGTATTTACGGCAGCCGGGAAGCCGGGCGAGGTTCTACGGCCTTCACGATCGAATACAATAGAATAGGTATCTGCCCCCAAGAGCATATCTATTGGTTGTGAAACGTGGAAGGTTTCATCAGCCAGGTTTAATTCTTTATATGATTTTAGGATTTCGTCAGATAAAGAAACCGAAGGTAAGTTATTCGTGATGTTCGGTAATACGGTGCATTTTACTTGGAAAGAGTTTGTACCGGATTTAGGGTATAACCTACAGTTAATTAGACCTAGAGGTTTCGCATTTGTTTGTCCAATGCCTGAAATAGAAACATTGACTGGATCAATTTTAAATCCCAAGCGTTGAACAAGCTGGAGACTGATTGCTGAAACCTGTGATCCTGGATCCAGCACAGCTCTAATAGAAATCATTGAACCGTCGACAGATTTCACTCTTGCTTGGACGGTACCCAAAAGTACCTGACCGATGGACTCGAATTTCTGCTTTACATAATATGAACTAAGAGTATCATTTGAACTGGTTGCTTGAGAGCGTTGATTAGCATTGGTTGTTTCGCGGTCAGAATTATTTGACCCATTACCTATATGAAGATCTTCAGAGACGGAGTTTTTGTTGCGAGATTCGTTATCTTGGTGAAGACTAGTATGGTGGCGATTTGATTTGCAAACTTTGCATGACTTTTTGGAAGAGCAATCTTTAAAATTATGGAGACCGAGGCAATTGAAACATCGTTTTGAATTTCTCAAAAATTCAAATTTATCCTTCCTAAGCATACTAACATACTGAGGACAGATGAACAGAGGGTGAGCGTCGTGGCACTTAGGACAACGGAATTTTCGGAACGTTGTTTGATCATGGGAACTTTGATTCCGAGAGGTGGATGCAGAGTTGGTGATCAGCATATTTTGACTCTTATTTTTATTAGAGTTCATGAATCGATTTGAAGTTGCAGATTTTGAAGAGTTCTGTTCGCAATATTCTTGAGCTTTCAATTGTTGAGTTACAAAATCTATTAATGTTTTGTACTCTGGAATTTCCGACGAACCTAATTGACTTTCGAATGCCTTTCTAGTGTGAGGATCAAGGTTACGAAGTGCGAGTGAGAAAAATAAGAAATCTGCTAAATTCGGTATATTTAGAGCCTTTATTGCGTTCACGGCGCATTGATGACAGTTCAGAAATTCCTTCAAATTGGAGACTGAATTACCCGTTGAAGACTTGTGATGAAAAATATTATTTAAATACATGGCTGCTAATAGGCGGGGATTTTGAAAACGAGATTTTAGAGCTTCATAAGCTAAACTATAATTATCATTTGATAATTGGAATCCTGATATGACAGCGAGTGCGTCATTTCGTAGATAGGATTTTAGTAATTGAAACTTCTGAATGGGAGCTAAATTGTTATTTTCGTGGACTAGTGAATTATATAACTGAAAGAACTCTGGCCATTCTGCGCTATCACCAGTGAAGGTGCGTACGTTTATTTTCGGAAGCAAAAGAGGCGAATCAGGTTGTGAATTCGACATTTGTTGATTATTCGAAGTAGATTCTTGACGTTTCAGAAGCAAAAATAACGCCCTTATATTTGTAACTACTTCCGTAAAAGCTAGTTCCGCATTAGCAGTATCCAAACGCTCTTGCGTTGGCAATTCAGCGTTTAGATCCATTATTTCCTCCTGTATATCTTGGAACTTGGATTCATAGTCAGGAATCTTTTCTTGGTAAGCTTGCAGCTCGAATAATTTGGAAGCGTCATAAGATTTCACCCTATTCCAAATTCCAGTCACAATGGAGAAAATATTGGCTCTTTTATCGACTAATTTATTCAGTGTATTACTACCAGCGTCAGTTTTAGGTGGCATATTTAACAGCAACAAATGTTAAAATCCGATGGTAATAGATAAGAATGTTTACAATAATTATTAATCTCAGCTGTGAACGTTGTCACCAGATGGTGAAGAATCTGTAGATTATCCAAGATGGCGTGAACTTTGATTCAAACGACTACTATAAAATGAGAATATCTGAATTTTGCTTCGAAAAACTGAAGTTTTCGAAGAAATGAACAAAACGGCACTAAATATCCGGCTCGAAGGACCAAAAATTATGTTGGGGAAAATTCAGTTGATAACTGAAGTGGTTCAACCCTTTGAAACTTTGTTGACGTTTTCAATATGTGGGAAACTAATGGACTGTATTTTATTTATAAGAAAATCCCAACAAATTACGAATAAGGACAAATGCGATTGAATCAACAATATCGATTCTTACCTTTGTGTAGATGAAGATGAGAAGATGGACCTTATGATTGTACTCACGCTCCAGAAGCAGATTGATTGAGCTCAACAAACTGAACCGGGGTGGAAGGTCCTTGTAATGATGTGCTGAAATGTTGATCAAATTCCACTTGTCCTTGGGATCGTCACCTTTCACGACACCGCCAAAGGCGAACTAACTCGATCCAATGTTTTTGTTCAATGTTCAATAAACTGATAATGTTTTTAAATTCAACTTAATTTCAATTTGAAATCGATGAAGTGGAGACAGGATACAATGATTTTCGGAAATTGTGAAAACTAAATCAATTTCGCGAGAATGGAAGCAGTAAAAAGGCACATATGTCAATCTTTCGTATTGTACGTGAAGATGCATACTAACTGTTGAAAATCATGTGCACAATAATTCATTCAACCGCAGGAGATGCGCGGGGTGACAAGATTCACAGCTGGTGTTAATATTTTCCGCCGATATAAATGAATGAAACGAATTCAGAGAATTCGAACCTATGAATGAAATGAAAAATTTGCGAACGTTCACTTTGCGTGAACAACTACTATATGGGCAATTTACATCTAAAATGATTCCCTTCTGCTTTGCAAATTTTAGTAAAGGTAAGTATTCTGTACCTCCATCACACTTTATTTTTGATATTTTCATCAGTTTTTCATTTTCAACTTTGGCCACATAGTTTCTCACAATTTCAGCCACTTGACTTTTATTTTCGAATAAATAAACTTCAGTATAGTGAGTATAATCATCAATGAATGTAATAAAATATTTTTGGCCATCATGTGTTGGAGAGTTGGGTCCACACACATCTGTGTGTACTATTTCTAGTGTTCTCTTTGCTTTTGGCAAATGACCTGAAAATGGATATCTTGTGTGTTTTGCTTGTACACACACTTCACAATCAAAACATTCATTTTTAAAATTGATTCCATCAGCCATTTCTTTCAATTTCTTTAAATTTACATCACAAATATGACCCATTCTCTTGTGCCAAATCTCTTGAGTTAGTAATATATTATCTTGTTTCTTTTCAATTTCTACTTCAAAAACACCATTTTTATTTTTATATCCTCGCATGATCTCTTCCGAATCTTTGGATATTATTGCAACATTTCTCTTGAAAAGAACTTCACCTCCATTTTCTGTGATTTTATTAACTGAAAGAAGATTCACGCTCAATTCTGGCACATATGTGACGTCTTTGAGATCAAAATTTTCTCCTTTAAAATTTCCCAATCCTGTGCCCTGCATTATTTGATTGTTAGCAACTGTAAATGTTATATCTCTTATCTCCATTTCATCTAATAATTCAGAATTATTTGTCATATGACAGCTAGCTCCACTATCAATGATGAATTTGTTCGTATTGTTATTTCTATGTCTTGTCAGAAATGCCACATGCGAGCTACCAGTAGATCTTCCGTCATTTTTGTTTCTGAAATAACAACTTGAAGTCTTATGATTATTTTTCTTACAAATAGAACATTTAATAGAATCATTTTTATTTTGGTTGCTGTTGATGACATATTCTTGACCACTGAAATTTCTACCAACATCATTTCTTCTTATATTTCCCGAAGTTTCATAATTTTTCCTTTCACTACTCCTACAAAATTTGGCTATATGTCCAAACTTGTCACAATTGTGACATTTTATATTTTTTCGGTTCTGATACCCTCTGTTTTGGTTTTTATGTAACACTTTAAAAATATTACCACCAACTGTGTGTTCCTCCCTCGTAGAGTTCTTCAACTCTTCCGTTGACAATCTTGCAATGAGATTAGATAGAGTTTTATCTGAAACAGCGGTGGACTCCCAGGCCAAATCAAAATTTTTGAATTTTTCAGGCAACGATAATAAAATCTTCGAAATAATCATATTGTCCGAAATATTTTCTTTTAGTGCTTTCAACTTAAAAGCGATATTTTGTAATACTGCTATGTTGTCAGCAACAGTCTTATTATTATCGTACTCAAATTTGTAGAATTGACTCATGAGATTACATCTGATAGTTGAATCATCCCTTTCAAATAAACATTTCAGGGTGTCATACATCTCTTTACTTGTAGTTTTTGATAATAAATGAATCAGAAGACTTTTATCAACTGTACTCATGATTGTCTTTTTAGCTTTCGAATCTTCTCTTACCCATTTCTCAACTTCAGCTCCATTTTTGTCAGTTGGTTCAGGTTTAATTTTTCCACCATATACATATTCCAAAAGTCCAGCTGCACCAAATATAATGTCAATCTGCCACTTCCATAATGGAAAGTTTTCTTGGTTCTTCAACTTCTCCACTGCAATAATCTCCTGATCTGTCATTTTTATTTTATTTTACACAGTCTTTATTCGAATTGAGGCTGCTTAGACGTTACGAAGATATTCACTCTGCTACCATGTTGTTATTATAGAATATTAAAGATGAATCTTGAGAAAAGCTTTTTATGACGTTTTTATTATTCAATATTTTTACAAAAGTCATTTTTTACATTTCATATAAAATCAGCATATCTATATTTCATTACTGAGGCAACTTTAACTAAATCTGAATAAATTGATAAATTATACTATTTCAACATGAAGAAATAAACAGATTATTTCTATTCAGATTGATGAATATTTTTTTTGTCACGAATTGAATTTCTGAACGCAAACATAATATTTGAAATTTAATAACCAACAAATAGGTCGTTTCTTTATGTCGATCGATTCTTCTTATAACAAAGAGTTCATCTTTCTATCTTTGTGAGTGACGGTTACCTCTACGTGCGCGAGAACTTTCTTTACTTCGGTAATCCTTCGTGATAGTGACATTGAATGTGTGACAAAACATAATATTCATCAATCTGAATAGAAATAATCTGCTTTTTTATTTATCAATTGAGGCAGCACAAAGTCTGCCGGGACAGATAGTTTTAATATAAAATTCAATATTATATTATGGTTTAATACCTTGAAAGTAGGCATGAAATTATCCTGTATAATATGTGTTGCGCCAAACCATGTCATCTGAAAGCAGCTGTTATATATTTGAATCAACTGCAAAAAGAGGACCTAACTTTTGAAATGTCACTTTCACAAATGATCACCGAAGCCGGTAATGATATAGATAACCGAACATGATACTCGATATTTTTCGAATTATTAGTTAATAATTTATTATTAATTGATAACCTAACGCACAGCAATTCATTTTTATACAGATAATTAATTATTATATTATATTATAATTATATAACATATTATATTAAATTCAATTATAATTATAACTAGTTATAATTAATTAATTACAATACAAATTTATTAACTAAATTCTTAAATCTACATAAAGGTTAATTTGACTGAATGCAAGTCATTTCAAAAGACTCACAGAATTAAAGGTCTGCTAACACTTCATTGCGAAGGTTCAAGAAGTAGAGCTAACAACAAAACTGTAGAAAACTGTAGCATGTTACCTTGAGTGCCATAGGTAGCTCACTATTTTGATATCTAGATTAACAAAATGATATACGAAAAATTTTTCTAAAAGTTTCTTAGGGTTTTCTTTTCCAGTCTCTGGAATAAGAATTCATTAGAGAAACGTTTTGAATGATAGAAGAAAGGGCCAAATCCTTAAAAAATTGTAACCTTACAAATGAAGATAAAAAAAGCACTTTTAAACTTCGTAACGTTTCAGAGTCTATATCCAACTCTTTCATAGACAAATCCATAAATTGGTTAAACTCTTCATAATCGTGAAAAATGTTTAATTAATAATTCGACATTTGTCAATACAATACAAGTTGACCATAAATTAAAACAAATTACTATGATGTTGACATTGTTCTACTTTATCGCAAAATTTCTTAATAAGTTCCATTCCCATCAAATAATTGACCAGATTATTAATTTCATCTAACATATTTCCTGATTTTTCTTTCACAATGTATTAATTATTTTATGAATTTGAAAATTTGTTTAACGAAGGAATCTGAGATAGACTCCGAAACGTTGCAAAGTTTAAAAGTTCGAAGTGTTATTTCTGTTTTCATTGTTAGGCTTTTTTGGGAATTAATGCAAAAGTTTTACGAAGGGGCCATTCTACTCTTATTTAAGGTATTTAAGGAGCTTTTTCAATTGATTTTTGTTCTAGAGACTGGAAGAGAAAACCCAAAAAAAATTTCTGAAAAATGGAGAGACCTATTTCGCACAGTCAAACTCAAGGTCTAGATTTTATGATTCACTTTGATTTCGATAATTTTTAATCACCTCTATTTTTCTCTTTCGTCCTGTTCTATTTTCTATTTACCTAAGAAAAGATTAAATCTGTTCCCTCACCGGAATAGGAATCAATATGTCCTCCGATTGGTATTTCAGTTTGAGGTCTGTTAAAATTATAATAATTTCTGTATTTTTTCTCAACAAGTTTTCGGATTAAAGGGACGTTCTTTCATATCGATTGGTTCAGCTCATTTCGTGAACGGATTAATCACTTTTCAAGCCACCACACATGTGCAGATCGAGAAAGCTCTCTTACAGCTATTTCCAGATAAAACCATTCAACAAATAAATTCGTGTTTTGTAAAAAAATGATATCAGGCGCTCTTATCATCAGGGCACTTCCAGTGCTAAAATCTTTGTTCGCAAGCTATTAATTAACTAGAATCAAACGTCACACTAAGGTTCAAGCCTCAATGCCTGTTCATAAAAAATAAAACAGGCAAATGAGCTTGAATATTCAATTTCAGAAAACGAGATCTATTTTTTGTTGTAATTTTGAGAAGCATTGTGCAGTTTCGTCTAATATACTTAGAGAATCCGTTAGAATTTATTGAACAACTTATATATTTCTTTTACTAGTATTTCAAGCAGAACACTACAATTGATCATCTTTAATCCAATCACTCCTTCCATGAAGCACAGATTTGAGCAGAACACATTTTGCCTACTTATTGTATAGTGGTAGTCGTATCTTTTGAACAAATTTTGTCCTCATTCTTCATTCAACTCGTGCATTCGATTCATTTTTTTTTGTCATGGACCGTCTAGTGGATACCATAATAACATTATGGTATAATTACCTTAAAGATGGCCTAGTTCCTAGTTCAGACTGAACCGTGGCCAAGTACTATGACAAAAAATATTACACCTAAACAGACTTCATTGAATTAATACATATTAGCATGAACAATCCATAATGGATATGATAATAAAGAATAATGACGAAAATACAAACAGATTACCCGCATGAATATTTCAACATAAGAGAAAAGGCCAAAATGGGAACATGACACTCAAACGGAATAGAAGATATTGAAAATTTACCAAACCGGACAATAATATACTGCGTGTTGCGGACTGTCGGATTCTCCCGATATTCATGGATGGATATCTATAAACTACAAAATTATCTCATGGCAATTGAATTATGAAGTTAGGTCATAAGGTCATCCAAATGGGTGTGGTACTGTGTATTGAGAATTATGGGCGTTATTTCTTCTAAGTATCTGATGAATGTTGAGTATCATTATATTATTATGTTATTCAAATTATGATTCAGTATGGCCTCCCATGAATAATCAAACAACTACTAGCTAATTGCTGTTTCCATGGTACCCTCATGCCGTGAGCCTCAGAGAAAGAAACTTCAAGAAATGTTGATGAACACAAATAACAGCTTTGCCCTGTTTCAACTAATTTCTTATGGAAACTATCTCATCCTCTGAGAAATATATAATATAGGCCTAATTTGATCAAATACGCAATCCAAATATCACTAAAGATCAAATTCCTTATAGTATTGGAAAAATCATCGATGCACTTACTTTGTGTAATCGATTTGTTTCGAAAAAAACAATTTTGGTTTACTTGGATAAAACGCATCGCAATTAGCCCCAGTGTTTCACTAATATTCAGACCAGATATTTAAGCGTAATTGCGTTTGCGTATTGAATGGCGAACGAATAATTAAGTAGTTAGTGGAGTGTTTTCTCTTTGCCCAGTTTTCCCCTAATTTTGGTTTTGAGAAATTCATTTATGAGTATCGAACAAAGCATTATGATATGTTAAAATAACACAGTAACATTTTGTAATGGCTCGTCATTACCAAGCTGCCGAAAATTCCCTATTTTTTTGAAAATAATATTTTCAGGACACTTTCAAAACTTCTAATACAACACGCCACTGCCTCAAAATGCGCACCCATAGCAGTTGCCGAAGGCTAATACGTGAAATACGGGTGTTTTCAGAGGGGTCTGTGGGTGGAAAAGGTGAAACGTACTCAATGCAGAAATGAAAATTGCACATTTGGCTTCGACTGAAACGCTGTTTTGGGAAAAACGCTTCAGGATCTATCATCGTTGCTTATTAACTTTTTTCTACTACTGACCCACTGTCTATGAAAATGTAGCTTGAATAGGTGAAAATAGTGTGTATTTAGTAGATATGTGTGTTCTTTCCGCGTGAAGACTAATTGAATGTTAGAGACTTATTCGTTTTTATGATTCAATCGGAGCAGAGCAGAGCATTTTGAAACTGAAGGTCAGTTAGCAGCAAGCAGGCACCTGAACTGTGGTTTGAAGGATCTTGTTCAAACCCCTCAGAAACAATGGTTTAATATCTCTCAGCAGTAATATCCTACAGATGGATCGGGTATTTTTTTGAAGAGGTATTTTCCCTGTTTTCTATCTTTTATATCTTGTGTACGGTATCCCTTACTTACTTACCTCATCTACTACTACCTGAAACACAGGGTCTATTTAGATAATGTGTTGTATTGTGTGGTGTAATGTAATGCTATTGTTTACTGTTTCAAAAGAATACAACATACTCTTTCTTTGAGAATTATTGTCATCTCGGTCAGAAAGTTCGAAATTATGTTGAATATTTCCCTCCTGTCAAAAACTTCATGTTGATAGAATGCAATTATCGAAAATTACAGCGATAATTGCATTGTAGAGAGCGAAAGATCCCTGCGATAATTGCACTGCTCGTATCCATAGCAATTTCGGGAAATATTCCCCCGAATTACACTCGTGCATCAAAATGACCTGATAATTCTGCATTCCAGCGTGTTGTTTTTGAAAAACTGCATTCGGTCATTTTCATTTTTGGAGAAAGAGCCCTCCACCTTCGGTGTCGGGCTCTTTCTCCAAAAATGAAAATGAACTCATGCAGTTTTTTGACAACACGCTGTCATGCAAAATTATCGGTAATTTTGATGCACTTGTGCAATTACTTCCGATAATATCCTATCAATAAAATTTGATTCAGGATATCGATCCAAATATATTTATTTTATACCTATATATTTATTGATAAATCAAACATTTCCAAGATTCTGAGGATTGTCATGAATCTGTGATACGTAATAAAGTTTAGTAGTTCGAAATATCATTTATTGTTTCATTGTTACGCAACAATTTTTTGAAAGGATTCTCTACTATTATTTCAATATTTTTCTTATTGATTTTGTTCGAGTGGCTGGGAGAGAAAACTCTGAAGCTGTTTTCAGAAAAATGTATGTTATTGTTAAGAGAACAAAAAATTACATGTGAGGTTTTTTAGTTTGAGTAAGCGGACCGAAAATCGTTCGAATTCAGCAATTTACTTTTCCGTGTAAAGGGTTGTATATGGACGTATGATCTGCAAACTGTGCTTTTTTGGTTCTCGTTTCTGGTATATTCGACATATTTATATTGAATGGTAATGGAACCAGGAACCTATCCTTTACTACCAAGCATCATTCTTTCTAGAACTGAGGCAAGTTATTCCTCATCGTTCGAAGATTTGCTAAGGTTAGAGTATTTTAGGTCTTTTTTGCTTTCTTCATTGCCTCAGTGTGTTTAATCCCTAACTTCTTTTTCTGAATGAGGGCTTTCACTAATTTATCATTGTTTTCTGGTATTCCAGGTCATTTCGGTTTTGTTTCAACCTTATGAGAATTGACAGATGTCACCTCCACAGTTTGAGTATTTGGGATCTGTGGTGAAGTGGTTCTTATATTCCGCTGTCATGTGTTCTTCGTCACATTTCATGCACTCGAATCTTTTTTTCGATTATCCAGGTTATTTCAAATTTCTTTGCACCTTCTGTTGGTTGACAAATGGTCATCTCCACATTTTGAGCATTTGGGAGCTGTGGTGACGTATTTTTTGCATTCCGCCGTCATATGTTCTTCGCCACATTTCATGCACTTGAATGTAGCATAGCAGTTCTTTTGCGAATGTCCGAATAATTGACATCGGTTGCATTGTATTACCGCTTTGGCAATTTCGGCAAGGAGAAAGGCGCTGATAATTCTTTTTTCTCCTTGATTCTGGTCATTTTTCTCACCAGGTAATCTTGTGTAGCTGAGTAGGCTTTAAGTTCTCCTGTTATTCTGGTAATTCTTCAGAGGAGCATCACTTTTAATTTTTCTCGGTCTTAAGTTCGTGAGCGTGGAATTAAGTGTTTTATTTTCTAAGAGTCCTGTGAATAAGTCTGTTCTCATTTTCTGAAGCCGGTTCAATTTGAATTCTTTAGATTTAAACTCGACTTTTTCGCATTTGTTATTTAACTACGTCATCATGCGGTGTACCTACTTTCTGCCACTTTGGAACGATAATGGGCGATTATAATTTAGTTGATTCATTCGAAGTTGGGGCGGGATTTACCGTAGTTTCTAGTTCAAATGTCTGTTCGGGTCTGTCCTATATCTGTGTTAAGGTAAACACTCTGTTTACTGGACTTTCTCGGCTTTGGGAGAGCCGGTCCTTCAATTTCTTGTGGATTCACTTCAATTTCCATATTCTTCGGTTTTTCACTAGCCAATTTACCGGTTAATAGGCTGAATGCATCTTTCATGTTGCAGCAGCAGCAACAAATTCCTTGATTTTCTTTGGCATTGCGAATTCTTAAGCCTAGCGGCAGTATTCTACGCAATAAATGTAATTCTGGACGAATCTTACGTCACATACAGCATCGTTGTTAAACGAAACGTGTGGGATAAAAAATTCCTTCCTTTTCTTCACAATATTGTAATCTGGTACTTCACAACTCAACACAAGGATGCACTCTCTTCGATACTTCTATACAACTGTCTGTTTGGTCTAGATTTAGACTGTGATGCTTTCCGAAACGTCGGTAAATAACAACAATATAGATAATGGAAATAGCCCAAATAATGTTCCAAGAAAATTAATTACCGTCGAAAATATCTAATTGAAGTTCTCCTAAATTTCAATTTTTCTGACTCGGTTTTTCTTACTTATACTCGTTTGTCCACGTGCTATAGATATACAGGCAGATATGAAAGGCTTAACTTTTGATGGGAGTATCATATAATGATATCCATTGTATTCATTCTATTCTGAAGTTTTTTCTGAGATAAAAGATGAGCCTCATCCGATAACAAATTGATGAGGAAATTCAAATTTCATTTATTGGGCATATGTATTTCTATACGCCCAAGAAAAGATAAAACCTAGATAAATTTTTTTCGAATTCTAGAAAAAAAGCAGTTATAGTAAATGTTGTAAGATGAATGATTTGATCGCTTCTGAGAAGATATGACGGACTTTGAAATTTCCGAAAACCTCACATAGGAAAATCATTTTTGAGATTTTAAAGTACCTACATAATTGAAAGCTGTCATTTGTAGAATTTTTACTTATTAACTGTTTTGAACCCAACTGTAAGTGAAGTTTTTCACCTTTATTTCCTATCATCCCACTTATCCTTGAATAATTTCGAATGGCTGACGCTTAGTTTGACAGAAGTGCGATTCAAAATGTGTTGGAAATCTTTCCTGCTCAGGTTTACCAAACTGATCATGATCCAAGGCCATGGAAAAATAATATCAAAGTGGCGTTTCAACAATGTACATGATTGCTCTTGCAGAATTCTCACTTACTGAAAACATTGGTTTTCAAATGTCAAGCCTATGTGAACTTCAAATAGGATTATCTCCTCTTAGTAGTGTTGGGTGGTACACGTTTTAAAATTGAGTTTGTAAGAGGTGCCTTACTTTTGTAATCAAGCGGTACAGTGTACCACTTCAAATTAGGCGAGGCGGGACAAAATTAGTTCTACTACATAGTGTGTCACTGTGTCGCTCACAAATGAGCCGATGCAAAACGAAGGATAACGTCGTTAGACGTTAGAATTTAATTTTTAACGATGACGATGGCACAAATTTAGAATGCATATTGATTGTTGGAATTCAAAATAGAAGGACGGTCAGCGAGTGAGGTGACGGGTTGCATAATATTTCTTTGATTCAAATTACACCGAATGTGAGGGTTTATAGTATATATTTATACGAAATAATTCAAATTTATCGTGATGATATATTTTCATTCAACAAAAAAATTTGAAGTACAGTTTGTCTGTAAGCAATTATTTAATAATTTATTATATTTATAGAGTAACTGTATTTTTTAGTTCTTCGGCAGAACATCATTTCATCTCCTCATCTACTTCCTGGGTTGGTCTCGGGTGTCGCGAGTATATCGCCTCTTTCGGCTCACCCGTAATCGTAATTCCGTACCGTTCTCCTCGATCATCTCTCCGATGCGTAGCCGCTAAGTGGGACATTTGAATTGAAGTGGGACAGTTTTTCAAAGTGAGCCGCTCTTACATTTCTGCGTCGTGAACGTGACACATAAGTCACCCCTTGTAAGAAGTACACAATACTATTTCTTAGGAACAATCAAATCGTTCATGTAAGACCATTTACCAATCATGTTTTTTTCTCAATAATTACGAAAATTATTATAAAGTTGATATCTTTTCTTGTATATATAGAAAACCAATTTTTCGTCAACTTGTTATCGGATACGGCTTATCTCTTATCGCAGAAAAGACTTAAGCGTATGGAAAAAAAAACAAAAAATATTTGAGCACTCTAAGAATATCTTATTAAAAGTTTCATTGCGAACTACCCTCTTATGTGTATATCAACTATTGAACTGGATATTAGCATTTTTTCTTTACCATAAAACGGTGAGTTTCCTGCTGATTCCTATAACCATAAAAATTCCTGTCCACCGTCCTCCGAATAAAAAACGGACAAAGGGAATACTTCCCAGCATCAATTTCATCGGATCATCTCATATCAAACGTAAACAAATCGATAGACCGTCCGAGGAAAAAAAGGATTCTGGAAGAACCGGTAATCGCCTTTGGGAAGGACCAAGCAGCATGCGCCCAGGATCTTCTCGAGTGTCTCCCATCGTCAGACGTGAAAAGAATGGGGGACACTTTAATCTGTCGTGCCTTTGTCTCCGGCACAAAGCGGCAGATAGCACTTTGCCATCCTCTCGTTCTATGTGCGAAGGCGGGATACGTTCCGCTCTCGTTTTTTCTTCTTCTTCCTCCGTCCCGGCATTCCGAGTTTTATCACGAGGGCTCTTTTCAGGAAAATAACGCATTACGCCCTTTGTGCTTCGCAGTTATTAAATGAGCGACGGGGAATGGGGGATGTTTTTGAAAGATGTCGCTTGGTTGGTTTTCATTTCGTCAATTTTTCGGATGTTTGGGAAGATATTCGCGTTACTAATATATTCAGTGTGGAAAAGTCAGAATAAATTCATTATCTCGTTTACTGTAAATATTCATGAATTATTCTGCAACACGTCGAACTTAAATTTAAAGTTGTCATTCTTCTAGATTGTTTTTTTTCATTTTTATTTTCATTGTAAGAAGTAGAACAGAAATTGAATCGCGAACTTTGATACAGCATCAAAAACTAAAATACAGAATGTAGCAAAAAATTTATTAATGTTAAAGGCAGGCGTAGATCTAGGATTTTCTTGAGGGGGTGCAATTCTAGAATAAATAGTACCTCATAATGTAAAAATATTTACTTAAATAGGAATCCCTACAGGATAAGCCAAATCATGGGGATTCACTACAAAATATATGAATTACCAACGTACCAACGAAGTGATTCGTGTTTCAAAACTAAACTATCTATTTTCATTCCACGACAGATACAATAGTAATTTTTTCTTGAATTTAGGTCATGACAAATTAACTTTAAAAGATCAATATGGTCTATATGCCAATTAAAAAAGCGAGTATTGAAATGAATATAATATTCTATCAACGGTAAATGACAATAATTGTTTCCAATTCTATAAAGACAAATTTTCCAAGCCCATCATATAATAAATTTTCAGTCAAGAAACATAAGGAAGTCCACCTGTCCATAGTCAAAACGATATTGGTAGACTCTAGTGAATTTTATTTGGACTTTTTCTTACTCATAAACAAGTTTGTAATAAAAAGGAAGATCGGTGTCCTCCACGAATAACGTACCTATGATATAGTCTCGAACAATTCCTTAACCGTTTGAAGGAATTGCGAGTGTTCCTCTTTCTACCAGTGAGGACTTTCGGAAGACCAGTAGATGCCACTTTGACGATTAACGTGAACAAATAACGAAACGTATATTAATTGGTGAGTTATTCAATATCCCTATTATTTGCTCACGAAAATAAGCCCTTCTAGCAAAATCGTCTTCAAAAAGTTCCTAGATTGGTATCATGTTATATGAAATTTATATATTGAAATTTTACAGGATTTTTTCAACCAAAATGTCACTGGTCTTTTTAAAATTTGATTTATGTTATTTCATACATAATGAAATCCTGTGGGTCATTACAACAGGTGGTTACAACATAGTATATATTATATATAGATAAGGTAAAAAACATAATAAATATGATATATTACAAGTTTGCGACTAATATCGAATGAACGCACAAGGAATTGAAAAAATTTTTAGAATAAAAGTAACATAGAAATAAGTATCATAGAAACAAGTAACATCAAATATAGTATGAAAAATGTATGGTAAAAACATTGAAAAGTCCACTTGTGACATATTGGGTAGGGTTGCAGTAAAGAGTTTTGGGGGGAATATCCTATTTCTCCGCAAAAAAAGACTAATTACTACGTTAAATACTAATTTTATTATTTTATTACTTAATTCATTCATAGCCCTTGCTTATATTTTTTGGATAGAAGGAAAATATATTATATTGTGGCAAATCAACAATAAACTTCAGCAGAAATATATATCATTTCAGCTCCCTCAATCAAAAGAATATTTATATTATGTAGTGAAATTAAGGTCACACAATCTTGGAAAGTAGGTTTAAATATATTGAAAACATTGAAAATCAATTTCAAAACTATGTGTCTATGTTTCCATTTAACCCTGTATAATTAGGTTTCATTATGAAAAAACAATGAAACTCCGTGAAACTCTTCACTCAGACACCTCTAACGAACATCTTCAACTTGCATTAAAACAGAAAAACAGCCACCTCAGTACTTTCGAAGGAGCTCATCCAAAGCCTTGTCATACTTTTTCACTGAATAATTTGAGAAGATGTACATGAATTCATATTATTTGAATTTGAAAAGAATATTTTGTAGTCTTCTGTAAGTATTCCTCAACAACGTTGAGTATGTGGATTTTGCAATCGCTTTTAATAGTAGTTATGATTGCTGTCTATATCATACCTATCGTTTTACTCGAGGACTTAAGCTGTATTTTTTCGTTGAAATTAGGTCCAAAAATATTTTTAAATATTATTTGCATATTTTTGAAAGTTTGCTGTCGTCGAAGTAATAAAAATGAAAATCAGTGCAGGACTATGACAGAGTTGCCAAAATCTACTTTCAATAATCAGGAAATATTTTTAAACATTTCTGTGTTTGATGTCACCGTTGCAACGTCACAATATTAATCTTTCGAAACCTACGAACTATTTTTGAGAAATTTGCACGCCTCTATTTTTTTTCATTGAAAATGAAAATCATGTTGATGTGGCAAGTCTGAATCTGGACGAACAATCGAATTTCCATATCCCTGTCAATTTTTGGGGCATATAAATGAAAATTTGAGGATACATCGAAAATGTCATGTTGCAAAATGTATGTTTTGCTTCTTTTATTTATCGCCCTTCAATTTTTTAGAAAACTATTCAAGTATAGTCATTTCGGGTAACTTTGTCCATCGGTCAAACATTAACCCAAACGTCCGAAATCTATTTGTGCGCATCGAGGTGGTTTATTTTGAAGATATTAACACGATCAAATACTTGAAATTGTACTTTCGTATATTGAGCGCCTTCTCGTTTTCGTTGTTCGAAAATAGCTAAATTATTGTGAATTATACAACGAAAGACTCAGATGTAAATACGCGCCATCACAAAGTACAAAATTCAATTCAAGCCGATGTTATGAATCTGATTAAAAAAGATACTGATATAATTCCCTACTGTACCAGAAACTTGTTTATTATTAATGACTCATTCCTTAAAAAATCTACTTATCTACTTCGGATATGACCTTCAAGAGTAAAGGCTTTTTGTTATATTCTGAGAAATGTATAACACTAATGTAGTTTTGAAATAAATAAGTCTTTCTGCTAAAGAATTTGATTCGATATCTCAAACACCTAGAATTTTAATACATAATTCAGAAAACTTATTCAAAAAGGGATATATAAAAATTAATTCTTTTAAGCATCCAGTAGCATTTCACCAAAAAATACCTTCCCATGAAAATTATACCTTGCATTGAATTTTTGGACATTTCAATAAGAAGATCAGAGTGGGTTTAAGTTATCCAGCTGCTCATAAGACTGAGAAATCACGTCTTCCAGTTGATTTTCAGGAGCTGGGTCAAAGATACCCGAGCGTGGGGGGTAACTTTGGCCCACCTTCATTTTTTTTTAATGAATTATACAAAAAGCGAACTAAGTAATCATCATATAAGAAAATGGTGGCTGATATCAATATTTATTACTATGAGCTAAAAGAAGAGAGCAATGACGGGTAATCTCAACAATTCCTGAGAAAATATAACTTAAGTGGGGCAAAGTTACCCCGACCTGTACTTCTAATTAAATGAAGATCATGTAGGTTGTATATATGTAAGTATTCTTCATCTCGATAAATTGAATTCATTTGAACATATGAATCGATATTTCAGCTGGTCATCTGTTTTTTCATTGAAACGATCTATATTCATAATCAGAATCAGCGCCATCAGCTATCATCTGTCGAAGTTTGTCGCAAAGCTTCTTATAGAATATATAAATCGAAACTATTAGGTATGTACCTACAAGATTGAAACGAAACTACGAATAAAAATAATAACAAGAGAATAGAAACCAACAGTAATATATTCAAAAAAATTTCATTGTGAATAAATGTGTTTTATTTTTAGCCAAGATCTTCCTGATAGCAAACCTAATGAGAAACTTAATTCGAGTGTAAACCTTGACAATCCCGTAAAAATAAGGGTGGTAGAGATTGTTTTCCGAACGCGATAAAAAACTCCGGTTAACATCTCGCCCGCCCCCCGTGTTTTTAAATCATCCCTCACCTTCCCGTTAATGAAGAACGCTGATGCCTACAGCGCCATCTCCTCCTCCTCCTCCTCTTCTCCTTGTTGATTCCACGCTTCCTGCGTCTGATTACGAAGCACGTCGTGGCGTGAGTACACCCTCCCGGGCACTTAATTTTCTTCAATTCTCCATTTTCCCCCGTTCGGCGTCAACGTGGCAGAATATAGAGCCGGATAGCGTGGGAGCTGCCGCCCCGCCGGGGTTGGGGGAATAGAGACAGGGGCGGTTTTCAGTATTAAGGAAATTTCTGTCAAGGTGTTGAAAAAAGATATATCGACCAGAAATATAAAGATCATATTTGTAATTTTCTCTTCATAATTTTGTCAAAATATTAATGGATTATTCATATTTCTCTGAATCATTTTTCCTCGAGGTGCCAAAAATGTTGAAGTGAATACGAACGTCAATTCGTGGCAAACTTCAGTTTTCTCATCCTGACAAATTTCAAATCACTCATTTAGTATTTTGTTAATAGTGGAATAGCTAGTTTTTAATTTCTATATACTCCATTGAAATATTTTTATATGGTTCAAGTTTCATCTCTGAAAATAAATTTTCAGAATTCCAAAATTGTTCCTTCATATTTCAGAGTTAATCTGTGTAGAAAGTAGAAACAGATGAATATCCCATATGTTGTCTTAGAGAGGTTTCGACAATGATTTATTTGTCTTCCCCAGTCAGACAATGATGAGAGCTGGTCGTTGTTACTTGGGCAACTCTTGTGTGTACGATAGCATGTAATCCGAAATCAAACTTATGAAGTGAATTCATCTCCCATAGATAAACCAGAAAGCTTGTATCACAAGGAAGTAAGGAATATTTGTCGGAACAAAAATCATAGCTTATTCCGAAAATTGTAAAAATAACAAGAAAATAATAATATAGGTAGGTATAATAAAATATAACATGAAATTATATAATATTATCTATATGAATGAACGTCGATCTATGGTTTCTATTGAAACGACATCACGCCCAAATTAATGCACCAGACTGGATTATTCTTTTTTTGTTGTATTCGTTCTAATTTGGATAATGTATTTAGAATAAATTATTTTCGGATGATAGCGTTCAAAAAATGAAAAAGGGCTTTAATTTTTCCTGCAATTATCGAGTTTAAATTATTAGGAATCTGACACTTGGACAAAATAGCGAGGTATTTTTTATTTTCTGTATGAGATTTTATCGAGTGAATGGAAATTTGAAAATATTATCATTATCGATTTCAAACTTAACATTTTTCCAAAAAATGTTAACAATCAGTTATACCAAATTCTCACAATCGAAGATAATGGAATAAGGAAAAATGTCAATTATGAAGATGCAAATTATTACCAAAACAAGTTGAAACTGACTGTTAAGATGTCAATTTTGATAATAATTGTTTCGACAGGGTGAATTTATTGTATAAAAATTACTTCAACAAGGCCAGAAATATGAATGATTATGCCAAATCCTTCATAAATGATCTGAAAACATCGACAACATCCCATAGTCCATTGTTAACTCCCTAAAAGGGAGTACAAATTGATAGAAATTCATGAGTAGTGTTTGAATTAAATCATATTTCCAAAAGTTTGAATAACCAGGTAGGTACTTTACCGAATATACCTATATGAAAACTATTAAGCTTGATAGGCCAAAAAGTCGAGAACTGCAGATCTTCCAGTTGGAAATTTTCACGAAAAAAATTTGAATTTACTAAATTATCAATTTGAATTCAACTAGAAAACATTAAGAAATCATCCACTCTCAATCCTTATATCTGATGTTCAGCACTCGACGTTGAGAAAATCTGCTGTCTGCTGAGTTATGTTTGACAGTATGTGGCATAAAGGTGTTGAATGAATTAAAATGCTTGTAAAATGAGCGTAGTACAATGTGCTACCCACAATCCTGGAGAACAGATAACTATTAGGATAAACAATACTGTCCTAGCCACTTCAGCTCAGAACTGTATAAATTTTACTGTTATAATTTGTACACCAACTTGTTTAGGAAACAATATGTAGTTACTACAATTTCCTGACTACATAACAATCAGTGTACATGAAAAATCAGTGCAATGTTGCACACAGAGGCTACAAAAACAAGTGAATACTGCCACAATATGGAGGCACAATCACAATAGATATTGAAACTAAATTCAAGTAAGTCTCAGTGTATCATCTTTGATCTTTGATGAGATAATCCACCCAAATTCACCGACTTCTAAAGAAAATGAATCATTCCAAAGTTACATATTGTGCAGAATTAACATATAAGAAGAAATTTATCGGGATTGTAGTTCCGGTTGTGCTACTCTTTATTGATCAACATTTCTAGCTTTTGGACTTGAAAGTGTTATAGTCTGCACTCTTCTTTATAATCTTTGGTAACTACTTTTGTGACACTTGAAGGGGAATGTCTTATGAATCAGTGGACCAATTATATTTGTGTTGTGTTGTTATTCGATAAATTTTTTAGTATATTCTATCAATTTAGTAGTATTCTAGAACTATAGGTTTTATGTGCGTTCTTTCATTTAGGTTTTGGTTGGAAGTAGATTGTTGGAATTTGTTTTTATTCTCCACTCGATCATCCATTGAGTCATTTTGTTCTTTATCTTTTCCATAATATATGTAATTTAATTTTTTTCATTAGTTTCACCTTTCGTGCAAAACAGATGAGGCCAACCAGTGTGATATAAAAGTTCCTACGATGACTTTCTGACTTTGTTTTTAATATATTTATAGTACCTCCCTTCTTCTCTAATTTGTTTTCTCTGATTATTTCATTTCGCTCACCATAGGACATTTCGCTTAGATTCACCTCCTCAATACAGCCCTGTAATTTACGAAGGAAACCACTGGTTCTATAATCCAGATGTTTGCGATGCAATTTTGTCGCGAAATTGTCACGAAATGGCGGCTGAGGATTTTATGTACCTACCCTTCTATCTGAAAACTTCTCTTCCCTCCGCTTATTGCGTCAGTGGGATATTCCTAAAGAAAAGCGGAGATGTCTCCCGTTTTTTTCCCTCCAGCGCCTGCTGCGAATCCAAACACGAGAGGGGAATACCCATCCAATGTCGACGGACTTCAACAATCTCGACTTTGGTTGTAATCTGTATATCTCAGACCTCTCAAAATTCGGAAAGGAAAAGTTTTCAAAATCAACCATATAGATATCTTCTCAACATTATAGTCCAGGATCCCAGAGCTGTCTGACGTAACTTATTTTCACATGGCTGATTTTTTATATGTTTTGTAAATATTATTTCTAAAATAGTATCATAAGTGCCAGACACTTTCCATGGACCAAAACTTTAGTCAGACGCTTTAAAGCTCAAAAAAAAATGAATGAACTTATGTTCACATTTCTGATTTTTAAATATTGTTATTTATAAATATTATTCAGCTGAACAGTTTTTGTGTTTAGGGGATGTTTATTAACTACAATTTGTTCAACTAATGAAATATAATTTGATAGTTACCTCAATAACATATTTAAAAATCCGAAATGTGAAAATAAGTTCATTCATTTTTTTGGAGCTTCAAAGCGTCTAACAAAAGTTTTGGTCCATGGAAAGTGTCTGACACTCATGATGATATTTTAGAAATAATATTCTACAGAACAAATATAAAAATCAGCCTTGTGAAAATAAGTTACGTCAGACAGCTCTGGGATCTTGGACTATTATCTTCGCAGAGCAGAAATGTTTGATATAAGCAGCTGTTTTCATACTTCATAAATTAACGATAGGTATTGCGATATCCTACCCGCATGTTATGAGAGCAACAATGTCAATGGAAGTTTCAAATAAATGAACAACAATCAGAGAAAAAATAGTAACCATTTCAACAACAAACAGCTTGCAGTAGGTATGCATGAAAAAGTATTTCTCTATTTCAGTATCGCAATAATTCCGTAATCTATCAAATTTCATAAGTCACACCAACTGCCAAGATACAATATAAAAATCACTAATCTGAATTTGTATTTGAATTTCGAGAGTATTTCACAAAAATTGACTGAAACAGAGAAAATATCGTCTAATACTCGTTGCAGAAGGCAATTCCAATACTCATTTCGCATTCGTGTTGGAATAGGAGCTCATTCTGCAATTTGTTTTAGAATATATTATTCTCTATTTCTGTATCGTAATGAGTTCATTACAGTACAAAAAGTAGTGCTGTAATGAACTCATTACAGCATTGTTTTCAGTTATATTTTTCGTTTTGTGGTTGTCAGTACTGACCTATAATCTTATCAATTTTCAAATCAAATCAATTCATATTTCGTAATCTGCCAAATTTCGTAAGTCACACCAACTGCCAAGATACGACACAAAAGTCACTGGGATGAATTTTTATTCAAAATTCGAGAGTATTTCACAGAACTTGACTGAAATAGAGAATACTCGTTGCAGAAGGCACTTCCAACACTCATGCTTTCGAAAACGAGCGAGGAAGGAGAGTTGGAATAGGAGGTCATTCTGCAACTTGTTTTAGAATATACCCTTCTCTATCGTGAAGAAGTCATTACAGTACATACTAAAAGCAGTGCTGTAATGAACTCATTACAGCATTGGTCTGTTCCTTAAGTTTACCATATACCCTCGACTGGATATTCTTATCAGGATATATTCTTCTACATTCAAAATTTCATAAAATAGTAACAAGTTTAGAAAGTACTGATATTCTACCTTCAAAAACGAGCCACATAAGGGCCATTTTTTGAATGAACGAGTGTTAGAATATTCTTCCGTGAATTTTTATTGAAATTAATGGAATATTTCCATAGATACCGTTTAGTCGTTTTTGCATTGATAAATATTGATTGGCAGAACTGTTTTCTCCCCCATTAGTTTGACAGGTAATGAATGAATCCGTGGCGATAGGCTAACATAACATGAATAGTAATCAAGGGCGCCGGCAGGATTTTATTCAGGGGGGTGCAGAAAGATTGTTTCCACCAACCCCCCCCCCCCCGCGTAACGAATTCGAAAAATAACGAATTACATTTCTAAACTACAATCAGTGGTGTGTTTATTTAATTTAAATACACTGAGAGAACAGTTTATTTGATAAATAATATAAGTCAAAATAAAAAATATTGTTACGAATCTAAAAAGATCTCGAAAACTCGACCAGGAAGTGATAACGTCACGTTATTTCTTCGAAAGGAATGTGCATTCTAATAAAAAACATTACGCAAACAATTTTTTTATTATCAAAAAACCATTTTTTTCTCGAGAAAATTTTTTTTTTCAAAAGCCAGGGGGGTGCATGTGCACCTCCTTGCACCCTCCTCCCGGCGCCCATGATAGTAATTATAATAGAAACTGTGCGAAACTGAGATATTCTCGCACATTTTTTTTCTACAAAATGTGTCAGAATGAACGCGGATTTGACACAGAAGTTTCATCCATTTAAAAGATAAAACTACTCAGATCCCTAACTATACGAAAAATCACGCAAAAAGAGAAACAGATCTGACACTGGAAGAACAGTACATGAGCTGTTTTAATAGACTTGAGGTAGGGACCGGATAGTTCTTGAAGTTTCCAGCGAGTGTTGGACATTAACCAACTAAAAAACCCTCCTCAGCTGCTTGGGTGGAATCCTAAGGACACCGATTCCATCTAGACAATTTGTTTCAGCCGCTGGGACACCAATTACTATGGTATTCTTCCGCATATCGGTCCTGGTTGCTCTCACTCCTTACCAGAGTTAATTGGGATATGGGTTCGGAAATTGATAACCAGTCTCGAAGTCATTCATTGTACAGTTTTCGTTCTAGGGACGGACTGTTCACTGTCTTGGTTAAAGTACTAGGGTCGAGGGTAGATCCTCAGGGAGGTCTTGGACGACTCTCTACCATCCCTTAGGCAGGTTACAGTTGAGGAGCCAATGAACCTGGCTTCTTCGAGAATCTATGAGAATTCGGCATCAGCGAAATACTAATTTTACTCATTGGGTCACCCCATCCGAAGATTCAAAATTTCCAATTAAGTCCTAGCACTCTGGATGAAGTCCCAACTTGCAGCTTAGGTCTCGTGTCTTAGGACAAGAGGGGTCTGTAGAGCCATAGTCACCATGATGTTCTCTCATGCCCTCATCACTCGAAGCCTTTGCTTGCTAGCTCGATCTCCAGTGATTCCTAGGCCCTCCTGGCTTAGCATGAGGCCTGAGTGGACGCTGTTATTGAGCGTTCAGCGGAGCGTTTAGTAAACGTCGAACACGTGTAAACGAATGAACGTGTTCTGAGTACGACTTTTTAGATCGTTGGATGTTCGCGTTCGGCGAGGCGTAGAAAATGAATCTGTCAGTTCCGATCAGTAATGTCACATTGACAAATCAATTGATGAATATTCAAAGATTATAGAGTATAAAGATGGGAAACGAAGCGGCTACAGTGATGTCAGCGACATCTGTTTTTCAAAAGTAATCGGGTTATGGTTAAAATATTTAATTAGGGTCCATTTGGCATAGATTATATAGAGATTATTAGTAGGCTGTTGTCATTTTTGAAAGAAATACTTGAATAAATATTTTCCACTGAAATAACTCGAAATCTACAAGAGTAGCACCTAGCTCACTCCATAATCTTGGTTTGTGTGTTTTTCTGTAATAAATTTTGTGTTAGAAACTGGCCGACATTCGAAATGGATGGTGATTAATTGCAGAAATAATAGAAAGAATGATCTTGAATGTGCATTCTTTTCATTACCGAAGAGAATGGAAATGTAAGTTTTGAAACTCGTATCATGTAACTGTCTTGTTCATTGCTTTTTATTTTAAGTGTTGTCAAATGGATAGTGGTTTCGGGGCAAAAATATATTGTTCTGGATAATTTGTTTGCGAACCGAATTTTCTTCGGTCTCATTCATTAGATCAAAAAGTTTAACTCATAGAGGCAATGGTGGTCAGAAGAACGACTTATAGAGGTGGTGGTACTCTTGACGATCCTTCCAGCAGTTCGACTCATCTACTAGACCCTCTAGACTCATTGAGGTTAAAATACACTGGGTAAGATAATATGTATGAATCGGGCCCAGAAAAACTGTTCGATTTATCCAGAGTTCACTGTATGAATAAGTTCTTGAAATTGTTATAATAATTCTCTAATATGTGAACAAATTTTTGAAATGTTCTCAAAAATCGTAATTATTGTATTGTAGTTGGTTTTACACAATCATTTCAAATAAAAATATAAAGAATCCAAAACGTATCTCATTTGATTCAAAATAATGTGTAGATGGAAAATACAATCCTGATCAAAAAACGGAGCTCTGCTTTTGTTTTGTCGATCAGGATGTTTCTCTGAAAGCTCGACAAAGAATACTCAATTTAATGGAAATTTATGAAAAGTATAATTCGAATTTCGCGCCTATTAAAATAGTTTTCTGTACTGAATTATGTTTTCAGCGCCATCTAGGTGTCAAAAGTAAGAAACTAGCCAAAAATCGTAGTCGGATTTTAGTACCACAGATGTAAGAACGTTTCCTATCTTTCTAAATCTATAATCTTTGATGAATATTATAACGCGTGAATTATGTGAATATATTTTAATGGAATTACCTTGCCCCCATGCTGCTAGAGAGTGGTAGGTAAAATCACAGAATGTGTCTTTACTGCTACATGTGTCTCACATGGGCTACAAGGAGAGGATCTCTGGCAGCCAGCTCAACGCTGTTTTATAGAGGAATGGATGACGGCGAGTCCTGATGAAAATAGGAATCATCTGATATGAAAAAAGCATTATAAACCAAGCAAATTAAATTTTTGCCTGGAAATAATTGGTGGAGTTCTGGAAACTATTTTAATCAATTATTTAGGCCTCTTATAAAAGTTTGGGTTTTGCTCCAATTTCCCAGTGGTGCTTATGTCGTGACGTTCGAAAAACCTCGAAATTTTCGGACTATTTTAGGTTTTTCTCGAATAGCTCCTAAACCAAGCATTTAATCGAAATCATATTCAAAAGTGTTCCCTATTCAATTGCGCTTCTAAAAAGTATTACGTTATTATATTTTGAACAAGTAGTTTTATAGAAATTATACATCGAAATATGGCAATTTTTTACACTTTTCGAAAAAACACATTTTTTCATTATAAAATACATAATATCTTTGGAACTACTAGCGTTAGAACAAACGGTTATTGAATGAGAGTTGTAGACCATCAAATTGTGATAATTATACATCCACAATGTAAAATCGCACAGTAGATCATCCTATTGAGGATGCTGATCATTTAATCGTACCTAGTGCTGTTGAAGTTGCTCAGCAGTCCCAGGAGTGGTGTGGTTAGTGTTGAGGAGTACACTGACCTTCTTGTAATTTTGATTGCTCCAGCCCCTATGTTCAACAAAATTTTTTAAAAAAAGCCTAGCAAAGGCAAACAAGACGACAAATTGTTTCTTCTTTCTTGCACTACAAGTTATTCTCTGTTTCGAAAACCAACATATTTTTTCCTCACTCCTTCGTCGCTCGTTTTCGAATTTCGCATTCGTGTTGGAATAGGAGCTCAATCTGCAACTATTATTGATGCTACACTCTCCGCAAATGCAACGCAGAACGCTGTAATGAGTAAGGCCGTAAAACGGTCGCTTTGAAACGCAGTTTTATGAGCGTTCCACGCCTCGCTGAACGCTATTTTACTCTGGTCGTACCCTTAGGGTGGTCTAGACTAAGACACGAGCCCTGGAATTAGGATTCAGGTTTGTGTAGTCAGCTTGGTGCTTCGTTTGGAATCAGCATGTCTTGCTTTTAGGTCCCTTGGGATTCTTCCGAGGATTTTTCTGAAACACACGTAACCTATGTTATCAGAGGTCCATAGGGAAGAGGGTCTGGTCATTTTTGGTACTTGAGGTCACACATCAGGAAAAGGTGATGACCAATCGTACGAGATTTAAGATGAAGTGAATGATCATCTGGAGAGGAAAGTGAAATAAGCTACCAGATTGAAGTTATAATCCAATGGTCATATTTACCTGTCCATTTATTTTATCCCAGAAGTAAATGAGTGCGACAAAAATAGTCACCCCAACCCCCAACCTTCAAAAAATGCAAGCGGACGCCTCCGAGTGAAAATATACGCGCCTGCCGCCATCCCTAAACTTCCAGAATTTAATCATCAACGAAAAGTCCCGCAGGCTAGCTTCCGACGATTTTAATATTACACCGGCAGTCTGGGACCCCCTCCCTCCTCCCATCGCCCCCTCAGCAACCCTCGCCGATCTGAATAATTGCGGAGTTTCGCCCCGATAAAAGCCGGGGTATAATCAATTCCACCGGTCAGGGTCTCGTAATGGGAATCTGTATAATCTGACACACTTCATTAACGGAAGGATCCGGATCGTTATGAACCGGTCTGTTGGGATTTGGCATGATACGGAGAGGGATTGTTGAGGGGGAGAGATCCAAGGAGAGGCTAGCTTTCTCCGTACGAGACGTCTCGGTACTAAGAGGAAAAAACGCAAATTTTACACGAGTTTCTAATATTTTCTTTCAATAACCTTCGGAATAGTTCAAGCCTGAAGACATTTCATACGATTAGACGTGCCAAATATTTAAGATTAGCTGACCCGGCAGACTTCGTACTGCCTCAATCGATAAATAATAAAGCAACTTTGATATTATAATGAACTATTATGATATAATACCTTGAAAGTGGACATAAAATTTTCCCATACAATTAGTCCAGTCAATGAGGGCGAAAATTAGGCATTACCTCCGAATTCTATCAAGATGTTTCGATTTTTATGAAATTTTGGATATAAGCTATACTTGTCTCCTACTCCTTCCCTATGCCGATTTATGCTTATTATTTTTATGGGCTGAAAACAACCCCTTTATCCAAAATTTAAAGAAACTTGTTTCAACGTAAATCAAAGTAATTTTTGGGCCTCATTAGCGTTTTATGAAGTTTGATGAAGGTCTTTATATACTTCAAGACCGTATAAACCACCCCCTTCAGCATCAAATGTGTAACAATGGGTCTTCATTAATATAATGAATTGATTTCAATCAATTTTATAACAGTATTTTGGATGTTTTTATTTTTATTTTTCAACCCTTGAAAGCAACCCCCATCTGTTCAAAATAACAAAATGAAAATATCATTTAGAAATTTTATTTATTCATCACTCTATTCACTTGAAATTAAGACTTTTTGTGTCAAAAAATTAATCTGATTCTGAGTGGCTGTCGCCACTGTCAATTATCTCTTCATCTTCGCCAAAGATTGGAAAACTGTTTTGGCAGTTAACACATGCACATACGCCATATGTAGGGTTACAAAAAAGACTCAGTTTTCTGCAGGTGCATGACGCGTTACAATCTTTTCTGCAGTTACAAAAAATCATTTTCAACAATTTTTGTGGTGCAGGTGTTTTTGCATTTTGGTGGGCTGCAAATATCTATTGGTACTAATGCAACCGCAATCAACTGTATTGAAAGTTTTATTACCTAGCCAAATTTGAAGTTGATGGTTTTAGGCAAGCATTTATTTCATCGGCAGCCGTCGTTTTTGGAATTACCGGTAATGGTTGTCGGAAGTCACCAGACAAAATAATCAATGGAGATTTGTTCAAACCATTTCGTCATAAAATTTTCCGTAGGTGTACCTAATAACACATGGACTCAGATGAGTTAATATTATCAGAAAATGTAGTTCACCGAATTAATATCAAATACAATACTTTCACGAAAACGCTATTAACCGCGAATAACTGGCGTTATTCGCAAGAAGAAAAATTATTTCTTTTTTTTTCCATTTCATCAAATTTTTCAGAGTTTCAATGTATTTTATGTTAACCCCGTCGTAAAAGAATCAAAAAAAAATCTTTCGTAACAAACAGTTCATCCAATCTTCAAATTCAGTTGCAATTGTGTTTGGTTAACGAAAAGACGTGTTTTCGGTGCTCTACATAAGTTCCGCGAGTTTTTCGAGCTACCAGTTAGAATTTTTGTTAGAAAATTAATCGAGAGTGAGTTCTAGCTCGGGGGATCATAATTGTATAGAATTGTTTTCCCGGAGTGATTGATTTCTTCCGATTATTCGAAGTTTTTTTGCGGTAAACGAGATCATTATATTGATTTATCGTGAAAAAAAACAATCGTTCGACGCGTGACCAACTGCTGATAGTGCTAATCATAAGTATAAACACACCGTCAACATTGTTCCGTGAATAGTAACAGATTGTTATAAAGGGTGCCATAGAATACACTTCCGTACCGTAAGATGTCAGATTTGCAGAATGCGATAAAAATCATTCGTGAGGAGATATTGAAGAGCCGTACAGACATAGAGAACTGCATCGCAGCTAGCGAAGCACGACTTCTCTTGAAAATTGAAGATTTGAAAGGCAGTGTCGCATACTTGGAACAAGAAAACAGTGAACTTAGAGCTGAACTAGAGGAGATCAGGAGAACACAGAATAGAAAAAACATATTAGTATTCGGTCTAGGGAAGAAGAGGGAGGAGATTGGCGCGGAAACTTTGTGCGAGGACCTTAAGGGATTACTTGGTGTGAGCCTGGAAAGAGGAGATCTCGCCGACGTATACCCGTTAGGCAGATCCGATAACTGTCCCATAAAAATTGAACTAATATCAAACCTGAAGAAGAACGAAATCCTGAAAAATTGTAGAAGGTTGAAAGGAACAAATATCTCCATCGCCCACGATCTCACTCCGATACAAAGAAGTGAGAAAAAGATATTGAGGAAACACCTCCTACTCGTGAAACAGGAGGGACGACACAAAGAATATTATATAAGGGGAAGTAAACTCATTGTGGACGGAGTACCGTATGGAGTTGAGGATTTGGAGAAAGACAGTGCTCCTGTGATCAGGCATAACAGTGCGCCTTGCACACCAACTGCAGAGATTAAAGAAAAGCCGTTACTGCAACCTCAGGGCGACTTTGCAACCCCAGGAAATCCACCTCCTATAAAACCGGTACCTGTCGTAAGATCTTTACAGGAGAAGCCTAGAACTCGATCTGTCAACAAGGTATCACTGAAGAAATGAATGATTGTGCAGTGAATCTCACATCTAGGATAAAGAGGGGTGATTGAGACGGTTGGTTCAGTGAGTGATGCCCTTTCTTTGCATCTGATTTGTTTTTATTGTTCATTTGCGATTTTTACATTTCCTTTGGATATAGTTTATTTACAGTTAATTCTGTTACTTTGTTTCTTAATTTCAAAACTAAAATTGTTGATGTTTACCATATTCACTTATAGTCTATTGTTTTCGACCAGTCAACCCTCAATCTGGGAGCAAATTTCACGGGATTGTAACTTGTAATAATTTTTTGTAAATTGGGTTGTTGACTTGCGGAATGTTGGAGGTTTTGGAACATTTAGATGATAATGTAGAAGTAGATACTACGGTGGAAAATTTCCAGCAGTTTGCGATGAGAGGAGCGGAGTGGGGAGGAGGAGGTATTGGCATAGCTCACTTTAATGTTCGAGGTTTGCGAAAACATTATGATGAATTGCTGGTACATGTACAGATGGCTAAGGACCTTCTAGACGTGATTGTATTATCTGAAACTAGAAGGATTGAAAATGTGAATGACTTCCTTATTCCGAACTATGACATACATTATAATGAATCGGAGATAAATAAGTGTGATGGGGTTATAGTGTACACAAAGAGCAGTCTTTCTGCTGCAGTTGAAATCAAAATTGTGAATGAAACTAGATTCCTCAGAATAACATTCATAAATAAATTTATTCATTCGCATAATACAATAGGTATAACAGCATATTATAGATCACCTGCTACGAAAATTTCAACTTATATAAATGATTTAGAATTATATTTGAGTGATCTTGAGTTTAAAAAATTGGAAGTATATGCCGGAGATATCAATATCAATTTGTTGCAAACTGACTCATCTGATACCGGTCGTTATTTGGATGCTTTGAATTCAAAAGGTTTTCTATCGCATATTAACAAACCTACCAGGATAACATCAAACACTGAATCACTTATAGATCATATATTCATAAGAAAAGAAAATTGTTTAGAAAATAAGATCAAAGTTGATTCGTTCATTGTTCAAACTGACATGACAGATCATTTCACTACGGTTGTATTCTTATCATCCCCACATCTGAAAAAAAATTATATTAGACAAGATGCTGAGATTATTAGAGAGAAAATTAACTATCAATTACTGAGTGAATTTTTGAATGGGGAAAGTTGGACTGATGTGTTGAGGTGCGAGGTGGTACAAGATTCTTATGATATTTTCATAAATAAACTGAAATCGTATATAAATGAGGCAACAAGCACAAATAGGATTAAAACTAAAAAAACCACTAAAATAAAGCCATGGATCACAACTGGTCTTATTACTTCTATTAAAAAAAGGGATCTCATGAAAAAAAAGCTGAAAAATAATCATAATACACTATTAGAAATGCAGTATAGGGAATATAGGAATAAAATAAATAATTTAATCAAGAAAACTAAGAATGATTATTATCAGAGAAAGATAGAACAAGCTAATGGGGACTTTAAAAAATTTGGAAAATCATAAATGATGCATCCGGTAAAAAACCTTCAACTGATATTGTGAACGTTGATATCGAGAATGAGAGTGCTGAAATATTGTACGATAGTAATGAGAAAGCAAACGCGTTCAATAAATTCTTCATCAATATAGGGATAAAATTGACTGAAACAATTAATACCACAACTCTACCAGATGATTTCCTTCTTGAACATACACACAATCGTACAATATTTTTAAGACCTTTAACACATAACGAAATCATCATTCTCATATCAAATCTAAAAAACAACTGCTCTCCCGGTCCTGATAAAATTTCAACTTTGACTATAAAAAGTATTCATGTGCATATAATAAAACCATTACTACACATCATCAACCTGTGTTTGTCACTGGGTAAAATTCCAAAACAGTGGAAAGAAACTGTCGTGACCCCAGTTTTCAAATGTGGGGATCCAACCAAAATGACAAATTACCGTCCCATATCTGTTATAGATAACTTTGCGAAAATTTTCGAACAGACATTGAAAAATAGATTAGTTGAATTCTTTGACGCAAACAACCTGATGACTGACAGACAATACGGATTTGTTCGAGGGTCAAATACTGAGGACGCTATTGTGGATATGTTAGAAAAATCTGTTGGGGCGATAGATAAATCATCCAAGTGCCTTGCAGTTTTTCTTGATGTCGCTAAGGCATTCGATACTGTATCGCACGAAAAATTGCTCCATAAATTGTCACAGTTGGGTATTCGTGGTACAGCACTGAACCTCCTTCATGAATATCTATCCGACAGATATCAGTCGGTGAGGATAGGGGGGGAAATGAGCTCGAGGTTGGCAGTGAGAATGGGAGTACCACAGGGAACGGTGTTGGGTCCAATACTGTTTCTTGTATATATGAATAATATAACAAAAATAAAAGATTTCGTTGGGCATATAGTGTGCTATGCGGACGATACAGCTGTGGTATTCACTGGTAATAACTGGAGTGAAGTAAAGTCTACAGCTGAATCAGATTTAAGAAAAATTCAATTATGGTTCAATCACAATTTGTTGAGTATAAATATTGGGAAAACTAAATACCTGACTTTTTCTCCCTCGGTAGTGGATCAACCGAAACAGTTTTCGCTCAAATTTCATTCCTCTAACTGCCACGTCAGTGCCTGTCATTGTCCTGATCTGAGTAAGTCTTCCTCTGTGAAATACTTGGGTATAATAATAGACCAGCATTTACGTTGGAAAGAACAGATAAACCAAGTAACTAGAAGAATAAGAGCACTTATGCATAAATTTTATATATTGAGAGAGATGGTGTCAAGAAAGAATTTGGTCATTTTATATAATAGTCTCGCTGAATCTCTGATCAGATATTGTGTCGTTGTGTGGGGTGGTGCCTTCTCTTCTACCATAAAATCGCTACAAACGGCCCAAAATACACTTCTAAAAATAATTTTCAAAAAAAATAAGCTTTTCTCCACGAAATTACTCTACGAAGATTCGGGGCTCCTCAACGTCAGAACCATTTTCACTTATCAGTGCATACTGAGTGTGTTTCATAAACAAGCTAAGTTCAATATTAAAAATACGAGAACAACTAGATATACTCACCAAAAAAATTTACATCTTGATTTTTTTAGAAAGTCTGTATCAAAAAGATCGTTCTTGTACTATGGTCCGAAACTTTTTAATCTCATTCCAACTAACCTGAGAGAAGAAAATAACCCAAAAAGATTCAAGTTGAAGGTGAAAGAATTCATTCTGAAACATAAGGAAAGGTTCAAAATTGAATAGGTCAAAGAAGAAAAGAAACTTACATATGATGTCGATACCTCTTTCTCTGATTCCGTTGGTTCTTTCGAATTATTATTGTGTATGTGTGAATAATTGTATTTTTAAACTCCTCATGTTTTCACTCCATTTAGGTTGCATTCACCGACTAATTGTTTAATTTAGGTACAGCCGCGAGAGGGTAGATTTACAACACAGGCATTCGTGCCTAGGTAACTCTGCTCCCGAACCGGTTGTTGAAGAATTTATATAAATGTTATCTTTGTTATTTTTGTGAAAGTTACTTAATTGTGATGCCATGTGGTTTAGACATATTGTAATTGCAATTCAATTATATTTAGTCTATTATGTATTATTATTTTTGTTATGGTTATGATGTAATGAATTGACTTAAATAAATTACTTGTTAAAATTACTTGTTAAATCTTGAGTTATAAATGGTGTTACCAACAAAATGGACGACTTAGTTTTATATATTAAGATATCGGAAGGATTGAGCTTTTTTGGAGCTTTTCTGGCTCTGGGTGGTGGTCGAGTCCGGGCAGCTCCTCGGCTTCTTGGTGTCGGTCAGGTAACTTCTCCACTTCGATCAGGTTTTGTCCTTCCTGTGGCAGTCGACGTGGTTCTTTTTCATGCTTTTCCTCATATCCGATGTTTTTGCATGCTGCTCTTGATGTCCTCATGCCCCAGGCCTTAGCAGAACAGCTTCCTGCATGACATCTTCCCATCCAATTGAATTGTCTCAAACTACCTCTTCCACCCTGGTGGTCGGGTCGCAGGAGCTCTATTCGTTCTATAGAACGAATAGAACAATTGAAATTGTAAATGAAAAAAATAAGCTTACCAAAAAATGGAAGATATATGAAATGATACCTAATGATTATAATTTGTTCAAATTGTTGAGAGGTCTTTAGGCTAAGCAAATTAGACTTTTTCTGAAAACTTAATTTGGGTTTTCTCTCCCAGTCTATTCTCTGATATAATAAAGGCCCCTGCGTAAAAATTTGAGCACTAATTTGTCAGGGGCCAAAACTTCACGAGAAAAAATTGTTGCCTAACAATGAACAAAAAAGAAAACACTTTGAACTCTGACGCGTAACGTTTCGGAGTCTAAATCAGACTTCTTCATCAGACAATAACTAGTTTTCATTCAACTTTGTAGAATCGTGACAATTGTTAGTTGTTGTTGTCAGTTATTGTCTGACGAAGGAGTCTGATTTAGACTCCAAAACGTTACGCTTAAGAGTTCAAAGTAGAACTCTTAGAACTCGTAGAATATAACAATGTATTTGATAAAGTGCTTCGTTTGGAAACTATTCGAGAAAAACCTAAAATAGTCCAAAAATTTCGGGGTTTCCCGAACGTCACGACATACACCCTACTGATTGGGGCAAAACTCAAACTACTCATCTTAGAGGCCTAAAGGAATGATTTAAACAGTTTCCCGAACTCCACTAATTATATCCAGGCAAAGGTCTAATTTGCAAAGAGCTAGTTCTCAACAATTTGAACAAATTATAATCATTAGGTATCATTTCATATATCTTCGATTTTTTGGGAAGCTCATTCTTTTCATTTACAATTTTAATAATAATAATTTATTCAGCATCAAAACTACATGCTTCGTCAAAAGAAAATTTTTCTTTCAATTCTGTAGGAATTCATCAATAGTATAAATTGTATTTTGCAGAAGAACTTTATTGAGAGATTTCTTGAATTTTTTTTGTCCATTCAGTTGTTTGATGGCATTTGGGATCCTATTGTAGATTTCAGGTCCCCAGTAGTCAACTCCTTGCCCAGCCTACTTCCTTTCATTGTATGGGATGGTAAGTTTGTTTCGGCTTCGTGTATTGAAATTGTGGAAGGTGCTTTTGGTTGAGAAGGTGTCTAAATTCTTATGGACATATGAGGAGTACTCTAATATATACTCTGCTGGTATGGTAAGTATGTTAAGATTTCGAAACGCATCTCTAAAGCTGTCTGTCTGTTTTAGTTCTAATATTGTTCTCACCGCTTTCTTTTGAAGAATCAGGATGTCGATGGTATGAACTGATGTGCCCCGAAGAAGGATTCCATATGTTGCCAAGGCATGGAAGTTGGTAAAATAGGACATCTTCGCGGCCTTCCTGGATAAGAATCTTTTTACAACCGACAACCGAGATGGTGTAAATGTTTTCTTTTCAATGAATCAATGTGCGGCTCCCATGAAAGTGTCCCATCCAATGATTCGTTTATTGCAAGAGAGTTACAGCTGAACCAGTGCTTAGATGTTGAAAGCACATATCTCCCCAATATCTTCAGAATACTCTCATCCAAGGCCTCTAGGAAAAAACAGGTATCATCTGCAAACAAAAAGGTTTTCAGACACATGTTCAAATCATCTCTTCTTTGATTCAGGTCGTTTACGAATATCAGGAAAAGTAAGGGCCCCAGCTTTGATCCTTGTGGAACTCCAGATGTTATGTTCCGTCTTCTTGATAGTGTGTTATCTCATAATACATGTTGTTGCCTATTTGACAGAAAGGAGCAGATAATAGCATGAGCAGCTCCCCCCAATCCATAAAATTATAATAATAATAATAATAATAATAATTCTTTATTCACATACAAAGAATATATATAAAGGTAGGTAGGTAAATGTGAATAATTTTAACCCATCAAAAAATTTACCTGGGGTGTCAAAGTATAAATTCAAAAGTCATTTAATAAAATGTGAAAAGTAAAAAAGAACAATTTTGTATATGACAAGGTTACAATATATTGTAGTTTACTATGCAGGATATCATGGTCCACAGTACGCATCAGAGGCTTAAAGAAATGATTAAAACTGTTTCCAGAACTTCACTAATTATTTCCAGGCACACCATTTTTTAAAGCTAATTAATTGGCCTACTTAAGTTTTGAGTAAAAATGATGTTGAAACATAAATCGCTAATGTTGAAACTAATCTGAAACATAACCAGAAGAGATTTTGGAACTCCATGCTCTGGCGAAATCTCCCAGGGATGGATTACTCCAAAAAATTCCTCCGGAACTTCGAAACTAACAGATCTAAAAGGTATCTGGATCTTAGTGAGGAACAACTACACCTTCTCACCGCCTTTCTTAAGGGGCATAGTGTCCTCATAAAGCTTCTGTTGAGAATGGCTACACTGAGGAGTGTAGATTCTGTGGGGAGGAGGAAGAAACCCCTACACACCTAGTCACGGAATGCTTTGCCATTGTAAGCCAAAGGAGACAATGCGTTGGTCAAGAAACTTGAAGGAGTAAGTAATTAGCCCCGCTGAAGCCTTACCAGCCATTGGATTTCATTAGATCTCTGGAACTGGAAAGCAAGCTGTAGAGGGGAGGTAGGAACAGCTGTGTCAGGAGGCACAATAGACTATAAAGTCGAAGTGGACCCCTTTTAAACTAACTGATGGCAGAAGGAGATGGATAGAGTTTTCGAGATGGCTCTACCTTTTCAGCATCTTCTGCTAGCTATTTCTTCCCCTAGCCTTACCTATATGAAATAAAAGTGGCTCTGATATGTTTTCAGCAACAAAGTTCTTCCGATAACATTTGATTATGTCTAGACGATTGTTATAGTCTTTCGATCATTTTGTCAAATTGATTATAAGTTGCTCAGACTAGTATTGAAGAAATTATTCGAGTGAAGAAATGCAGAACATAATTATGATGTAATAAACAGATTGAAGCAAGGATGAAAGGAGGTTTAGCTCAAGATTTATCCGGATGCAGAATGAACCAGATCCTACCATGACAAGTGGTGCTGACAAAACAGGACACCGTGTAGGACTCTCCAACATCCGGACGCTATTACGACCGGACCGTCCCTGAGGGTTTTCCAAACTCCGAGCGAAGGTACATGTGTGCTCTGCACGGCCTCCTTTGTTGTATCTTACGCAAAAACGGACCTTTACAATGCGACCCGTCCGTCGTAGCAACACACGGTAATCCGAAATAAACAAGGGAGCGAGGTTGGCCGCCCTCGGGGGCGCATTTCGACGTGATAGCAGGATGACACGACGTGCACCACAAAGGCGGCCGATCGGACAAAGGAAGCCAGCGATGGCGTCCAATATGGCGTCCTTGCGATGGACAGTCGGGGCGTCCTCGACGTCGTTGAATGTGCGGTATGTGAGGGTCGGGGCCAGTGGCGCCCTGAGGGGGGTTGGGATATCGACGGCGTTTCCTTGGAGAGCTCGTGAGGGTGTTATTGAAGGGGAAAATTTCGATCCGGAGGAATAATAAGTTCTGCGAATGCAGTTTTCGAGTTTCGAACCAGAAATAGTATTGACTCTTTACCGTGTTTGTGAGGAGCAAATCAGTTATCGAATGGGTCACGTTTCGAAACCTACATAAGACAAAATATTCAGTATTTGCACATCGTCAAAATTCCTGGTCCCTTAGGATTTAGGATTTTCAAGAAACACACAATTGATGTTCTGGAAATGAGATGAATACTTTCTTTTATTCCAACTGCAATATATTTGATAGGAAATCTTTGTTCGTTACTCTTTGCTCTATGCAGGATGAGCCGAAATAGGAAAAATTAGAGAACATCTAAATTTATTCATCATGGTATCATGGTACTGGTTGATACTACCCTCCTAAAGATCCTCAAAAATGACTTCGAAGGGTTGTTTCAGATACCATTCGAATCCTTCGAGTAACATTGGTGATATCATGGTCTTCCATTGCAGATTGTACTCTGGGTCGACCAGGCACTGATCTCCGGGCAAGGCTGTCGGTATTCATGAAAAGGGCCACTATGTACCTTACTGCAGTCCGTGAAACATTCAAACGTTTGGTTTGACGAAGCTTCTTGATGTAACTATTCATACCCGATCAAGCTCAGAAATTGGATGTTCCGGCATCTTCTACGAAATATTTTTAATATTGCTACTTTCGTTATTCGCTAAAAACTTCGTACATGCCTGTATACTCCCAAACAGAAACTTTTTTGGTGGTTTATTGTTTTCATTTGAGTACTAAGATAGTGAAGTTTCCACACACAAAAAAGTATCATGTTACATTAAATAAGTTAAGTGTTGATAGGGGGGTCAATACTATCGACGAAGTGTGTATATCATTGATTTTTCAAGAATAAAGATCAATCACTTTTAGGATAGAACACATAGATGAAAAAATTCAAGGAAAAGCTCGTTTATGTCCTTCGTTAGTGCACACAATAACTTCCGAAAGAAAACGTTGAAATTATTGGGCTATGTATACAGATCTGGAATAAAACAATGGAAACATAGGACAATCAATGTTAAATTCGGATGAGCTCCAAGTCTAGTAGAACAGTGGAATAATCGAAACCTCATTGCGATTCGATAACAATCCACACATTAGTCGCTTCCGAACGAGAGATGCGATAATGCAAAATGTTTACCTTACGGTCAGAGAGAAAATTTAAATCATAAAATGGTGGTCAATCTATTGCGGAGACAATAAATTCTTTCATTGTTGCCTTTGACGATAGGCCGATACCTTCACGTTCGGCTATCTCTAAAATAATCGAAAAATTCGAACAGTGTGGGTGTTTACAAACATGCCGTCATTGCAGGATTGATGGACCACCGAAGACCATCAGTGAAAGTCGTTTGACTAATGAAGTGAATGTATGTGCTGCTGTTGAAATCAGTGCATCTTGTTCTAGCAGACAAATTGCTGAACAAATCGATTTGGGCGCTAGAACTGTTCGGAATATTTCGAAAAGGAATGTAATACCTCTTAAGAAATTTTTCCAGAAGACCATTTCAAAAGAATGGAATTTTCAAACAGTCTAGCTATCACATATCTCGTTCGGATGCGACTAGTGTGAGGATTGCAAATTACAACTCGCGGCAGAGATCCTTCACTACTGCCGAGATTGGCAATTCCAACAGTCCAGTTCCTTATTTGTTATCGAATCGCAATGAGATTTCGATTATTCCACTGTTATACTAGACTCGGAGCTCATTCGAATTCAACATAGATATTCCTGTGTTTCCATGATTTCATTCGAGATCTGTATATTCTCATTGTGCTACATTAGTTAGATGGGCCAAATCTTCTTCTAGGTGAAATTCCAACCATTTATGAGATATTGGAGTCTTAATGAAAAAAATAGTAGAAACAGAAACTTTAGGTTATTTAGTATTTTTGATACAGAAAATTTAATGCTCAACTGAATAGAATAATATTAATTCAGTCATACTAAGGCTATGCCTTAGTGGTATTTTTTTTCCATTGTTTATTCACTGGCCATTTAGTCTCAGATCGATGAATATTTAGTTTGTACTTTTATGAGTTTTGTATGCATAAATGTTAAATTTGAGTGAATAAACAAATTATTATTATTATTATTATCTGTAAAATAAATTCATTGAACACCTACTTTAATTATTTGAAAAATGAGTTTGATGTATTGTAAAACAATACTGAATGCGTATTGAATTCATTTTATGTTGTCATTGGTGTTATTCTTGATTCGTCAAATTTATTATTCAAATTGAGAATAATTCGAAAAATTGCAAAATTTGAAAAGTTATGTTTACAACTAACCCAGCTGCTCTGTTTGGAATGAAATAAAACATATTTTTCTTGGTTTATGTAATCATATCAAGAACTTCTGGTGAAGTTCTGAAACCTTAATGAAGGTTAAGGTCGGTAAATAAAGAGAACAAACAATTGCACTCCGGCTATATCAAAGATAAAGTGGGCGTCATTTTCTAATGAGTGAATCCTCGGTCCACTGACGTTTCGAAGGAATAAACTTCCGCAGGGTTGACTTTTCGGTCAGGTGAGTGGTGACCTGTACCGGTTTTTGATATGAATCTTTCCTAATTCCAGTATCTATTTAGTGGGTATTACGAGTTTTATTATTTCAGTTATTTCATCTGTTGCTTCCTGGGGTGTATTACATACAAGCATTGCTTAGGTTGTGTACCTCCGGATCATCTTCCCTTGTATCCGTGATTGTAGTATGTAATCAAAGATGAATAAGAATTGATTGATCAAACAAGAATTTTTTTCTTTGGAGCAGCTACTTTTCCCACCGTCCCCGTATAGCATCCCCGCGCGACGCCCACGAAAAGCGCTCTGGATATTGCCGCTGAAAGCTGGCGGAATTGAATTTGAGCAAAAACCGGGGAGAGAAGATTGCCTTCGGAAAACGCCTATTTCCCGGAAAACCCCTCCCCACCTGCCCCCCCGCACTGCGTCCTAATGGAGCACTCGACGTTTTCCGCGTCACGTGGCTCTTTTTCACTCTCTCGCAGTCATTTATCCCTGTGGAGGATGCGGCACACGGGAAAGTTTAATGGAAAAACTAATTGTGTTTCCGCGACTTTCCTCTGCTTTTTTGCCGGGTCCGGCTCTGAAGACGTCGCGCAGGGGGTTGGAGGGACAAGGGAGAAGTTGCCGTGTCTTATACCTCAGGGCTCCTTCAATTTATGGAGTAGACGCGATTTGATTTTCAGATCGAAAATTCGGGAAACTTTATTTGACAGGAAGGGGATGTAAAGTTGTGAAGGAAAACTTGAATTTCACGGTTTTTCGAAATAGAGCTAGTTGTTGACTCTCAATCCATTGGATAGAAAGCCTTCACGGATACTTATGAGGCACTCAAATAACGGAAAAAAAAATTAACACAAAGTATAAACTGTGACAAAAAGCAGATTTCGAATCCAAGAATAACCAAATCCTCTACCTCTATTTCCCTATAACGACATAATATGTTATGTATGTATTCAGAAAAATCTTAAGACAACGAAAGAAGGGAGCCATGTCGATTTCAAACGAAACCGCAAGCGATAAGCATCCTAGTTAGGAGCGAATGAAAAAACGACATTTTCCTGAAAACTTAATTTCGGTTTTCTCTTCCAGAGAATATTTTTAAATAATAGAAGAAAGGTCCCTGCGTGTAAATTTGAACACTAATTTGTCAGAGGCCAAAACTTCACAAGAAGAAATTGTTGCCTAACAATGAACAAAAAGAAAACACTTTGAACTCTGAAGCGTAACGTTTCGGGGTCTAAATCAGACTCCTTCGTCAGACAATTACTAGTTTTCATATAATTTCGTAGAGCCGTGACATTGTCACGATTTTTACGCATAGGCCTTTCTTCTATTATTTAAAAAAATTTATAATTGTTTTTTGTTTCAGAGACTGGGAGAGAAAACCCAAATTAAGTTTTCAGGAATATGCAATACCTCCCAGACAATATTTCGATAGATATCCAAAAAACGACGTTGTTGACTGTGGCTATATTGTATATTTATACAGGGTCTTTCACGAGGAACCTCACCCATATTTATACGGGAAACTACTGAACGTATTTTCATGAAATTCAGCACTTATAAGTATTTCACGATGCTGATGAAATCTAAAATATTTTCAAGACATGAGCACCTCCGGTTTTTCCGGAAATGACGTCAACTTCCGTTTTTCAAATTAGAACACCATTTTTTTATTGCAGAAATAGATTCCTTAGAAAATTTTAAGTTATTTTGATGTAACATTTTTCAGTTTTGGTTGGAAAATTCTCTCTGAGCGGGAAAATTCGAAAAAAAAATCGAAAATAGAGCTCCGCTGAAACAAGAATAACTTCGAGGTTTTTTGATGGAAAATTTTCATTTTTGGGATTTTTCAAGATGTAAGATTGATGTATCCACTTTAAAAATCGAAATCGCGATTCATGATACAGGGGGTGAAAAAATCGCTTTCAAAGTTAGGGATGACAAAATCGTGAAAAATCAATTTTTTCAAATTAGAACCCCATTTTTTTATGGCAGATATTGAATCTACGTTAAAAAATAATGTGAGTGTATGCATCACACCCTTGCCCTAAAATGGATATTTTCTGAGTTATTCACAAAAAACTGTTTTTCGTCTTGAATTTTCAGCTATTTCTTTTCCCTTCACGCCAAAAAGATGAAATTTTCAGGAGATAGATATTCTGACATATTGACTCAAGTAATTGAGCCGCTAGTACAGAACCATAATGACTTATGGTATCAACAAGATGGCGCGCCTCCACACAATTCACTCAATGTGTCAAATATCCTCTACAGGCTATTTGAAGATCGATGGTTGGCGATCAATGGTCCACATCTTTGGCCACCACGTTCTCCCGATTTAACTCCTTTAGACTATTATGTTTGGGGTAGGATAAAAAATATTGTCTACTCAACTCCCCTGACTGATAAAGAGGACTGCATAGAACGAGTCAGAAATGCGTTCAGGTTTGTTTAGATTTCTAGATTCATAGTTTTGAAACTCAATTTGGTTTTTAAACACTTTTGCAGATCTCCCGATGAAATAAGAAGAGCAACGCACGAAGCATTCCTGAGACGTATAAATAAATGTCTAGAAATTAACGGTCAAAACTTTGAGCATCTTCTCTAGTTATATCTGCGAGAGTTTGCCATGGTTCTCCTAATAGTAACTTGACTTCGGTTTCAAGAAGGGGTGAAAAATCTACAGCATGGTTCAAATAACAGTTGTTGAAAATTTCATCTTTTTGGCGTGAAGGGAAAAGAAATAGCTGAAAATTCAAGACGAAAAACAGTTTTTTGTGAATAACTCAGAAAATATCCATTTTAGGGCAAGGGTGCGATGCATACACTCACATTATTTTTTAACGTAGATTCAATATCTGCCATAAAAAAATGGGGTTCTAATTTGAAAAAATTGATTTTTCACGATTTTGTCATCCCTAACTTTGAAAGCGATTTTTTCACCCCCTGTATCCTGAATCGCGATTTCGATTTTTAAAGTGGATACATCAATCTTACATCTTGAAAAATCCCAAAAATGAAAATTTTCCATCAAAAAACCTCGAAGTTATTCTTGTTTCAGCGGAGCTCTATTTTCGATTTTTTTTTCGAATTTTCCCGCTCAGAGAGAATTTTCCAACCAAAACTGAAAAATGTTACATCAAAATAACTTAAAATTTTCTGAGGAATCTATTTCTGCAATAAAAAAATGGTGTTCTAATTTGAAAAACGGAAGTTGACGTCATTTCCGGAAAAACCGGAGGTGCTCATGCCTTGAAAATATTTTAGATTTCATCAGCATCGTGAAATACTTATAAGTGCTGAATTTCATGAAAATACGTTCAGTAGTTTCCCGTATAAATATGGGTGAGGTTCCTCGTGAAAGACCCTGTATATGTAAGGAGTGTCGTAAGAACTCCATTCAGAGTACTAGAACTATATAAGAAACCTTGAATCCCTGCTCTGGTGCTGAAAAACGAGGAAATCCCCAAGGCAGCAAGAACAACGAAGGACGGAAGACATACATACCGATTTCAAACTAAGCAACAAGCTGAAAAGGCGAAAACAAATCCTTCCTAATTAAAGGCGGCTTGAGGACAGGAGGGCCTAGGAATCGTTAGAGACCTAGTAAGCATGCAAAAGGATGCGATTTATGAGAAATTTAAAGAAAAACTGGCTCTATTGACCCTAGGAGTCTTCTGACATGGGGCAGACTCAAAAAGTACTGTTAGTACCACATGCAAACTAGAAGCACTAGAACGAACAGGAGTAACTATGGCTGTTTATGCTTTTGCCCCCTACGAATGAAGCAGTCGCAGGGCGGACCCAAGCTGCAAGCTAGGACTACATCCTGATTACTAAGACTCTATTGGAAACCTTGAATCGTCGGATGGGATGGCCCAATGAGTAAAATTAGCTCTCTCTCGACGAAGCCAGAAACATTGTCTTTCTACCTAACCGCGTATGCAGGAGAGTAGTAGAGTCGTCTGAGATCTTTCCGAGAATCCACCCAAGACTCTAATTGCCTAACCAAGACGTGGGGACAAACAAGTGAACAGTCCCTCCTTAAAATGAAATCTGGATGACTTCGAGACTATTTGGCAAGCTCCGACCCACACTTCAACATCCCAGGGCAGAGGTGAGCTTAACTAGGCATGTTATGCCGAAGAATTTCATAGTAATTGGTGTCCCAGCGGCCGAATCAGATTGCCTGGATGGAATCGCTGTCTTTGGGGATCCAGCCAAGCAGCTGAGGAAGGATTTATTCGTACCTCAAGGCCACATGAATAAACGTCATAAAAATATATCAAAATGACACGAAAGAGTAAAAAAAGAACATGGAATAAACGAAATTCATCATAATGAAACCAATAATTATAAACTGACAAATAATCACTCCCGCTCACTTTCTTCTTCTGTTAACTGTTGGGAACTATGTCATGCCTTGTTATTTTTATAGATTATCTTATTTTGTCTATTTCCTTCCTATATTCTACGCTTTATTACATATTTTCACGGTAGTAAGCCAGACCTCACAAGATCTATCTACGGACCAAGACATGAAAATGTTCTTAAATTAAAGGAGGTATTGCTAAATGTGGAATACCAAGATCCTTACACGCATTCTCAACTATGGCTGCACGGTTCGGTCTAGCGTTATCGTCTAAAAATTGAAAAGTTGCACCAATTACAGCGAGAAAATTTGGCAAAACATTGTCAATGACATGCTCCGTATAGTGTGAGGCGGTCATATTTCCAGGACAAATGTGTAGATCTGGAAAAGGACACTACGCCATTGATCGTTCCAATTGATATGTTGCCTTGCCCATTTCAGTCTTTGACGCTTATGATCACGTGTTAATGGAACTCCTCTTAATGGACGTCTAGAACCTAGATTCACCTCTCTCAAACGTCGTCTGTTGGTTTCGATGGAAACTTGGAACCCATCTGCATTTTGAAGAGTATTCCGTAGCATTCTACACGTAGATGTCGGCTTTCTTCTCGCCGAAACGGTGATGAAACGATCTGTCTCCCTGAACTTATTCCAAAGTCGAGTTTGGATGACTTGGAGTCTTCCCGCTACAACAACCTGAGTTAGTCTACCCTGTAGCATTCCGATAGCCGATATCCCTATTAGTCTCAGCGTTTCTTAATTCATGAATGTGAACATTCATGAAGCATATGCAAAGAACCAAACTTCAGAAAAAGGGCGACCGGATTGACGAAATGTCTCATACTGATTTTTATTGGATCGATTCAAGTTGTTATCGAGTTTGAAATGACTTAACAGCGATTTTCTCGAAGATTACATACTTTTCAAAACGATTGAATATGATATCCCTAACTCTTGTGGAGCAGTATATTTTTATATGAGGATTCATAGGAAAATCCTTTTTTCAATTGGCGAAAGAAAATATTATTGATATTCCGACTAGAAAATTCTTTAAAATTGAATAATACTGCCGTCCCAGACTAGATATCCTATGTGTTTACTAGGCATATCATAGTATTTCACACAACGGACAATTCTGATTAGGAAACCATATTTTTACATTAGGACAAGTGTTTCAGTGATCTATTATATCGTATATAGAGCTTCCCAAGAGAACAAATATCTCAAAACTGACAAGTTTGCAGTTAGGACAACTACTCTTAGGACGGCAGAATAGTGAAAAACCTATATCGTCTACAACACCGCAAAACCAAGTAACTGCAAAAACTGAATTTTTCAGGAGGCACTAAAAACTTAATAGTTGTGGGTTAATGAATTCGATTGAATACGTTATAATTATAAATCACTTGGATAATTATTAGTGCCTCCTGAAAATTTCAGTTTTTGCAGTTACTTGGTTTTGCGGTGTTGTCGACAATATAAGTCAAGTCTGTGGTGTCTCAGTAAAGATAATCCGATTCGCATTTTGAATGGACCACTACAACGAATGGGAAACCTTCAGGTGAAAGCAAGTAATAGGTTTTTTCGTTATTATGGTCCAAGATTCTGCACCTGCATGAATTAGCGACTTAATTCCTGCTGAGCTAGACCAATAATCAGAATACCACGAAACACCAACGTATTTCCTGAATACACCCAGCTACGGCTACGAACTGCAGCGAGGACAGCTATCCCACCCCTCGCCCCCAGCCGCCCCCGATCCGAATAACGCACACAGGGTGGCAGGTTCAAACGCGCCAAGCCGACGTGCCGGGCGCGAACATTCCGGGGGCCGTCGTCATGGCGACGCGCGTCGGGATCGAAGCCGGCCGTGTCGGAGTTGCCACCCCGCGGTGTACACACCACGGCCGGGTACACTCCCGGACCTTCCATTATGTACGGCATCGGCGAACGGGGGTCGCGCCGCCCCCCCGAACCAGTGGCGGAGGTGGGAAGATTCGATTACCGGCTGCAGTATGTGAGGGTGGTTTTTTATTTAATTTGGAGTCGGTACATGGTTTTCATTGAATTTTTAAGGCTCAGATAGTTTGTGATCATAAAAGAAGAATCCGGGACATTTTTGTAAGATGTCCAGGATCTGTTCATGACAGTAGAGTTTTCAGAACTTCTGTTTTGTGTGAGACTCTGGTAGAGAGATGTGGGAGCCAGTATATTCTTGGAGATAGTGGATATTCTTTCACGAGAAACAGACAACGAAATTTCAATATTATTCTCTCCACTAATAGGTACTTAGTTGAACATACTTTTGGATTGATGAAACAAAAATTCAGACAACTTTACCATGTTGATTTAACCTTTCAACGGCTAGCGTTGCAAGTTAATGTCTTTTAAACGAAAAGAACGATATTTATGAAAATTTGCAAAACGCATCTGATGTACATTTTTTTGATAATAATATACTTCCGGTTTAACCGGAAATGCCATCAACTTCTTTAATTTAAATGGAACATCCTATATATTTTTACAGATTTGGAAAGAGCTTGTTATTTTGAATTCATACATACTGAGTTTAGTGTAAAAAAATTTGTAAAAACGATGTTGTTGTTGTTTGTATGCATGCATAGTAATAAATAAACAAGTACTGTTTAGTACGTCTTTTGTTCTTCAAGTGTCAAATTCTAATTGACGGAAATGAATTGAACAATTTAGAATGGTTCAATTAAGTGAAAAAGAGCGTATTGAAATTTTAATGATGATCGGTTATGGTGATCGTGTTAGAACTCATAAAGAAGTGTGTCATATTTTTAATAATTTGCATCCGGAGAGAAATCCTATATCACGCTCAACAGTAACTAAAACATCACAACGTTTTAATACTACTGGGATGGTAAAAAATTTGCTAAAACCTGGAAGACCGCGGACTGCAACGAACGAAACTGTTAAACAAAATATTGCAATCGATTTAGAAGAATCACCTCAAGTGAAGTAATTTTGTTTCTCATTATTCTAAAATAATGAAATGTACATCTATTGTACTACTAACAGTGAGTTATTCCTCGTTTTCACAAATTTTTTTACACTAAACTCAGTATGTATGAATTCAAAATAACAAGCTCTTTCAAAATCTGTAAAAATATATAGGGTGACCCATTTAAATAAAAGAAGTTGATGGCATTTCCGGTTAAACCGGAAGTATATTATTATCGAAAAAATTTACATCAGATGCGTTTTGTTCCATTGCACTTACCTGCAAATTTTCATAAATATCGTTCTTTTCCTTTAAAAGATATTTACTTGGTTCCATACTTTATCCCAACCCTGTATGTAACGCAACTAGTGTCTAAAAACCGACAAAACTGATTTATTCAACACTTTTTCTGCACGCCCATTGGCAGGTATGCTATTCGATAATGGCCAGAATGATATCTAATAGTAGTTCATCAATCAGTTTTCTCTCATCGCCGTGAGTATAGGTATGCTGTTTTTGACGTGAAATCAATGATAGATCGAGTTAGTACCACAAAATATTGATTCTTCAATGAATATGGATAATTACTTAGAATAACACTTTGAAACGTTTAACGTTCGTGACTATGTTTTTGTTTTTACCATACCCAATTCCATTTTTCATTTATGAGCTTCAGAACTTTGCTGTTACATAAAAGTAACGCACGCCGTTTATGGAAGACAAAAATAAATATATGCCGAGTGTCGCGGCAACTATTTTTTTCTTTCAGAGGCAAATCAACGTCCATATTTTTTCTATCAGAGGCAAATTAACGTCCATATATATATCTAGCACCCTGACTTGAATATTCTTTCGGATGAAGAATCCGGGGAAGAAGATAATGTGGAATTCCATCAACCTGATTACTTCAGATACGACAAAATGAGAAATATCGCTGTCTTTGAATTTTTTTGTACAATAAATACAAGGTTGGCACAGACTTCATGGACCAACAAATCTTCATGTACAGAATATCACCACGAAAAAAAAATGGTGGTGGTTATTATTTACTTAGCTCCTTGATGCAGCAGTTGTGAACACGTGGACTATTTCTAAAAGATGCAAACATTTTTCACCTCTCACATAGCTAGAATTCAGGAGAGAAATAACCCAAACATATCTAGTCAAATATGACTCAGCAGCACCTGAGGGTGCAAATCAACTGGGCAGGGAACTTTATAATTACCGAATATTTTATGATCTGAGATATGACAGTTGATCATTTGCTCACCACTATCCCTAACTGTAAAAGACGACGTTGTGCTCTGTAGAAGGCTATACATCCAATGTACGTTTCATGAGCCTCAAATATGATACGGAACCATGCTTGGGTTTCAAAGGCTGCATTCACCGAACGAAGAATTTTGTCACCGCTGTGCTGTTACGTTCGGTGAATACAGCCATTGTCACATTCCATACCTAGTGAACATCACCTAATTTTTGTACCTCTGAAACTGCTAGCGTTACTTATATGTAACACCATTATCTGTGGAAAATTTGAATTTTTGGTGTAATATCTAGAACTAAAGTTATTCAATGATTCTTTCTAATTCAGAATTTCAAGGATTGATCAAAAATTCATAAAAAAAATTAATTCCGCCGTTTGAGGGTTTCAAGGAACTTAGAAATAATTGTTCATTTTAAAAGAGCATTTGCTGTTCTTCACAATTTGTCGGTGAACATTCCGTTTGAAGAAAGCGAACCCTTCAGTACAACTCCGGACTCTAATTCAAATGAAGAATTTGGAAGTTATGAATGTCTTACCATTATTGAATCAATAGAAGTTACTGTTTGTGGATAACTGTGAAATAAATGTTCATAACGTAATTACTTACTATATTATTTTCTCTTCATTTCTAAATGCATAAGTCAACGTTAGTTTGACTCGTAGAAAATTCTCAAATCATTTGAGACCAAAGCTTTCTGATTATCAAATTCTGGAAGTAGTCGATGGGTGGGGTTAATATTCAACATATTTAATGAATTTCTGAAAATTTTATACTTTCTTTTTTCATTAAACGGTCATGCGATGCATTTTGCGAGCTAATTTGCCATCATCAGGCATAAGAGAGTAAACATCAACAAAGGTCTCGAAATGACTTTGAGTATTTCAATTTTGAATATTGGGGAAATTTCAATCAAAAAAATGTATATGAATGTATATTTTCATTATTTTTTAAATTAAAAGTTGGAAAAAGATGTGGTAAGTATTTATTAAAAAATCAAATATCAAAAACCCTATCTCTCTTTCTCAAAATAGGATTCTTTTTCCTTAATATCTGATTCCTTTCGTCTGCCAGATCATTCTTTGGCTTTTCCTCTAAGAGAATGCTATTTTGAATGTATAATTGATTTTTATAATACTTCCTGCTGTCTTCCCTTATTTCTCTAAGCATATTCAACCTTGTGTTCTTATTGTTTTTTTTTGGAGCCTCTTCTTCATCTCATTTATTTTTGGTCCTTCCTGAGGTGGATAAGATACTCCAGATCCAACTACCAGGCATTGTTCCACTTCTGGAATGTGCTCTATTTCTGGAAAGCTTTCTACTTCTGGAACATGTTCAGTTGTAGTTTCCAGAAGGAGCACAGGATTTAAAACTTCTCTCCCTTAACAATGAGGAATCTGGTAACAGGCTGAGTCATAAGTCATCAGAAAAATATTTAAAAAAAATTAAAGTCGTGTATTTTTGAAATTATATTGCATATTTTAATATTCGAGAAAATACACACCCTTTTGCTACAATTTTTTCTTTCAAATTTTATTTTTCCTATGTTATCCCGAACAGTGCTTCTGTAACCTGTAATCTTCAATTCAAAGCCAATTGTTTCTGACTGTAGTGACGAAATATTATACTACATCAATTTGGAAAGTTACTTTAAAGGTTAGCTCATTAAATAATGTTTATAAAATGCTTCAACACTATCTACATTCTTCTCTAATTTAGTCGAGCTTTGTGAAATACTATCTAAATTCAAATAAAAATTCAGATTGGTGACTTTTGTATTGTATCTTGGCAGACTTACGAAATTTGACAGATTACGGAATTTGAATTAATTTGATTTGAGGAGGAGATTTTGAGGAGATCTGAGGTCAGTTCTGACAACCACAAAACAAAAAATATCACTGAAAACAGTGCTGTAATGAGTTTTATTACAGCACTACTTTTAGTACTGTAATGAACTCATTACGATACTGAAATAGAGAAACGGATATTCTCCAACTGGAACGTCAGTAGATATGTCAAATGATAAAAAAAAAATCTAAATGAATTTCAGGATTTAAAACCTCAGCCAACTCAAGGGTCCACATATTATCGTTGAAACGATAGATCTATTTTGTCCTATTAAATTAGGGTTTTCCACCTGAACTTTTTCCTCACAAATAGCTGAAATATACTTGAAATATTTTCAACAAAAAACATCAATTACTATCGGCTTTTTGTTTTGATCTATTATTAAAACATACTTCATTATGATATAGATATTTTCAATTTGAATGAAAACTTTCATAAGCACAACCTCTTTGTGAAAAAATAGTTATTTCAGATCTCTTGTGGTGGACAAATTTTTTTCAACTGATATTAGATACATACCTGTCTAAACAACCGACAGGAATATAACCCATATCAATATTTTTATTCTCGTTTTAATCTTATAGCAGCTTCATATTATTGTTAACACAAAATGTTTTGTAATAACCCACAGTCATTCTAAATTTTAAAACATGTTATGGCATATGATGTAGAAGAGTATGCATCTTTTCATATTCCATTGAGCTGCTTTGATTCCTGAATTATTAACTTTTAGGCTTCAGCCTGTTGGCCCACCTCTTAGCTATGTGCCAGATAGGTAGGTATAGACCTGAGCAGGAATCTTCTAATTTTTTAATGAGGTGTATGGCCTCAGTCCTATTATATTTTGGTTATTTATTTTTCCAGGTGACAATTTCTATTAATGAATTACGATGATTGTCGACGTTGTTATTTTCCACTTTATTTGATTTACAATGTATTTGCGTACCGTTCTCGCTGTCCCTACTAGTACAGCCTCTGCCTGATCTTGTAGATGTTTCCATCTAGTTGAAACTGTTTCAAGTTATCTGTCTATTAGACCTGTAGATGATATATCAATAGGGACGGTTTTATATGTGTCAATTTCTACTGTCTGAGTTTTTCTTGAGGATCTTTATAATTTTCCCATTTTTTTTTGTATGGTTATCAGGTAAATTCTTTTCATTCGAGGTTGCCCAGTTAATGAGTATCATTTCACTCACAATTCGAGCTTGAAATACTTTGTCACCTTAGGTTGCGAGCTAATGTGTATGCTGTTCGTTGTATCAGCCCCTGTAGGTACTGACGTTCCTACTATTGTTGGTAAGACAAACTTGATCTCGTTTGAGTTTGTAGTTGTTAATCACTTTTTTGATATAGTAAGGGGGGTAGTTGTTGCTCAAAAGTATGTTTGTTATTCTTGTGATATTCTTCCTCCCAAACTTTTCATGACTTAGTTAGTGATAGAGCTCTGTGAGTCAAGTTGGTAGCTACATTTTTCTTTTGTTGGAAGCTGTGATTGGAAAGAAAGTTAAGGCATCTGCCAGAATTAGATGGTTCTGCATACCAATCTGTAATGATTTTGTTATTTTCTCTTATCACGATAACATCCAGAAAAGGTAGGCTGTTATTATTTTCTATTTCTATAGTGAATTTTAGTTTCTCGTGAATTGAGTTAAACAGAATAAGTGTTGACTCTATGTGGTCTTCAGGTAAGAGTAGAAATGTATCGTCAACATATATTTTCATGATGGAGTTTGGTTTATTGTGTATTATTGTTCTATCTGTAAGGACAGAGTGATCTCAATAGTGCCTATTATGTTCATTTTCTAAAACTTTCTGGAGATTCGGAAGTTATAATAGGAAATCTTTCTGGATTTGAGTAATTCGAATTTTTTTTGCGAGCTCGTGATGTAGAATCTTAGATACTGCGTAGTATATATATATTTATGACATCCAACCATTACTAACGACTGTATCAGTCCCATGGAAATTCAGAGAAATATATACTTGAGGTTAAAAAAAAATTTACAAGTTAAAATTGGTATTTTATCTCTCACCATTTGTTCAGACTTTAACGCATACTCATAAGTCCTAGTCCTAGGTTTCATGTAAGGAGAAATTTTATTAGTTTCATGCCTAATTCTTGGACAATCAAAATCTTTTCAGATTTTTTCATTTCTTCACATTCTGCAAAATTTTCCTCAGCAGAATAGCCTGTGGTAGTTCTATTTTTTCGCTTTTTACCTTCGAAATGAGTCAACAACTCAACTAACACCAGACTTAGTCGAGTAGAACACACCCAATCGTGTGTTTACCGGAATTTCTCGAATGCAACATTTGAAAATACAAATTTCCGATTTAATGCTACAATTGGGTGATGTCGGATGCGATATTGACCCGAATGGGAATCAGTTCTCAGAACGTTATCATTTCGTTTACATGTTTATTATCTCTGACTTAGATTTTTCCTACCGTATGCCTTGAAGGACCATGACTTTCAGAATTGAAAAACCACCCACAGCTCAAAACTCTTCACTCCAAAACGTTTCGGAGATGTATCGCATGAACGTATGTAACAGAGCTTAGGAAACGTGCATGTCGACAACAATGGCTCCCCGCCTCACCAATTAACCGTCTTGGACGCTTGTGAAAGCCGCAAATAATGGCGCTTTGCATTTCCGGTGCGATCGCGTAACCGGAAACGACGTGCCGCAGCTAGCACACACAAAGATGGCGGCCGCGCTTTGATAGTGGCCGCTGGGGAAGACTCGACGGCTATTCCGCAAAAGAAGGTACGGCATACACCCGATATTGATATTACGAATACCGACGGGTCGGCTGCTTTGTGCTTTGCCGAATGTTGGTACAATTGAAAGGGTTGAGAGGATTCATGCAGCCCTCATTGCTTTCTCATTTCTATGTATGGGTTATATTTCGAAATTAATCATTTTCGAAAACCATTATTATGTTCTCCTGAAAACTTAATTTGGGTTTTCTCTCCCAGTCTCTGAAACAAGAAACAATTAGAAAAAAAATTTTAATAATATGAAAAAGGCCCCTGCGTAAAAATTTGAGCAGTAATTTGTCAGGGGCCAAAACTTTACGAGAAAAAATCGTTGGCTACCAATGAACAAAAAGAAAACACTTTGAACTCTCAAGCGTAACGTTTCGGAGTCTAATGGCGGTTATTCAGCTACGGATCTGTAGCGTACGATTGATCTGTATCTATCTATGTGGCCGAATTACAGTTTCGTAAATAATGAAATTCTGGAAGTTTCTCTGTAACTGTCGTATTAGAAGTGTCAATTTTGAACTACTTCGTAATAAGATCATAGAATAGAATTTATTTCTCTGTAAAATTGGACCGTAAGTATTGATTATTGGATATATTCATGTTCAATTTGTGTTCGTTTTAACAAGAAAAAAAATTTACAACCGAAGTGCGAAAATAAGACACTAAAATAGTTGGGTAGATTAAGTATTTTATATTCTGTGATAAAAACAAACCATTCAACATAACCTCACAATATACCTTTCAATATGTTTCCTGTAAGCTACAGATTCATAGAAAGCGTCGAGAATCGTAATTTTCCTGTAATCGTATGAAAAGTTACAGAATACCGCCAATAATCTAGGCTCGTTTTCTGATCTATGGCGGTATTCTGCTTCCATCTGTAAGCGAATCTGTAACTTTTCATAAGTTTACAGGACAATTACGATTCGCGACGCTTTCTATAAATCTGTAGCTTACAGGTGATCGGAAACATATCGAAAGGTATATTGTGAGGTTATGTTGCATGATTTGTTTTAGTCGCAGAATATAAAATACTTTACTACACTCAACTACTTTTGTAATGCATCTTTGTACTTCGGTTGTTAATTTCTCTTTCTCGTTGTAACGAACACGAATTGAACACACGTATCCAATAATCAATACTTACGAGCCAAAATGATAGGAAAATAAATTCTATTCTATGATCTTATTACGAAGTAGTTACGATCTTATTAGGGAGTAGTTCAAAATTGACACTTCTAATACGAGAGTTACAGAAAAACTTCCAGAATGTCATAATTTACGAATCTGTAAGTCAGCCACATACAGATCCATAGATAAATTACAGATTAATCGTACGCTACAGATTCGTAGCTTACAGAGAAAAAGCAGAATACAATAACTAGTTTTCATTCAACTTCGTAGAATCGTGTCAATTTTTTGATTTTTGGATTGACATTTGTCAATATATGATGAACATAGATTAATATTGATCACTAGATGTTGATATCGTTATTTTATTTCAAAATTCCCTGAAACCAGTTTTTTTTTTCAATAAATCCATCCAAATTCGACATATTCCTACTGAACAATTGGCGAGATTATTAGCCTCATCCAACAAAATACAAGCTGACTTATTGATTTTTCTTTTATAACCATCAGGTTCCGTCATTAGAATTTTTATTCCATTCCAATCGATCATGTGATTGCCGGTATTGGAACACACATGATCTGCCATCTGCGATCTACCAATATCTCTAATTTTTATGTTATTCTTATGTTCACGTTTTCTGATTTCTAATGGTCGTGATGTTTCTCCTGTATGAGACTTTCCAGAAATACAGGGAATATTGTGAATACAATTTCTTGATTTTTGGTTCTCATTCAAAGGTTTAGTTTTTGTTAATAAAGATCGTAAATCATTTCTTGTTTTGAAAACAGTTCTTATGTTATATTGAAATTAACATGACGTTTTGTACTACCAAAAAGACACTTTGCCAGTAATTCATTTCGTTTACCCCATGGTTGTAAGGGGTGAAAAACGCAACACCTAAAATTCATTTCCAATGTATTATTTGTTTACCATTTAAAAATTTATTTCCGATAGCCTGTTTCATTCTTAACAAAAAATGTCTCTTGGGTTTTCAGCACGAAATAAACCAGTTCGCAGCAAAAAATTATTTTACGAACAACTACAGATAGATACATCGTCATATCCTCCTGAATCCTGACATCATATTAAAGGTGATATAAAGATTGCATATGGGAATTTTTGTTCATCAAAGTTTGAAAACGTCATACAAATTTTTTGAAAAATTCTACTCAAAGAAAAGTACAAAAAAAAATATGTCCAATGATAGTCATCATTATAAATAGATCGAAAATGAAAAAATTCTGAAGCCATTGTTTTTGCCTGTCAATCACAAAAATAAGGTACATTTTCATAATTAAATTTGGTTTCAAATATACACCCTGGATTTTTACATTTCGCAGCATTTTTCAATTCACTCGCTACAGTTGGTAAATGGTGCCATCATGAACACAAACTTCATAATCAAATAACAACACACTGCAACATGGCAGCGAAACAGCTGCAAACCCAAGGCGTTCATTCATTCCTCCAATACGTAGGATCGAAAGATTTACTGCCGTAAATTCATCATATTAATAGATAAATGAAAAAATCCAACATATTGGACATCAGGACTCAGGGGGATAAATGCGAACTGGATTTATGGATTGTTATTTTGTAGTAAGTACCTTTATTGAACGATTAAAGGGTAATATACAAAACCGAATGAATTACTGGTTAATGCCCACTTGCACCGTTTTCTGGTTAAGGCACATTTATCTAAGGCGCCCTTAAATTTTGAGTCATGCTTTTCCCCGCTTTAACGGATCAGATCTTGTACCGCATATCTAATAGAAACGACTTTGTTATAAATCAGTGAATTTGTTTGTTTTGATATAGAAATGCGACATGACCATATGGTTTTGTGTCGGCACTGAGCACAGCGAAGTAAGAAGAACACGCGAATTCATAGACGAACAAGATAATTTGTCTATGCATTTTCCTTTTCAGTATTCTGATTCACAGAACTACTTATACCTTGGGGCGCTGACGAACTAGCTCAGTACAACCAATTTTTTTTTATTTGAAGCAAATGATTTGATTTGATTTCAACAATTTTTCATTCCTAACTTGAATGACATAATTCTGCACCTGTGGAATATCATCGAAGTAATACTTTTCATATTCACAAGAGTAAATAGTACCTGCAGAATTAATAATTACATGGGTACAATCAATTGTTCTAATAAAACGAGGAAATCCAGCAATTTGGTAAAATTGGGTTAGGGTGGAACATAATTCTGCTTCTGTCTGATGCACTTTCATGAATACTGAAACTCGACCAACTATTCTTGATACTGTAGATTCGTGGATTTTCATAAAATCGGCTACAGCCAATAAATGTCCTGCTGATGCGTAGAGTCGGAGGCACGTAAGGAGTTGACTCATCGGTGATACACTCTGATTCCTACAATCATCAAGGCTTAAACTCCCTTCTTTGAGGTTCGACATCATCATACATAAGATATAATAAGATATGTACTTACATATCACTTGGCAATTCTGAATTATCCTCAATTAATCTTAGCAGTTGCAGAGTAGTTTTTTTTTGTCAAACGAAATCGCCGAAAAATGCGAATTCGACCACATCATGGTAGTGATCGGCACTATTAAATTCTAGACTTCTAGGAAAGCCATCGTTAATGATATCTATATACATATTATAATATGTCGAAATCGTCCTCATAAAGATCATCAATTTCATTCAATAAAAATCTATCTATAATAATTATTAAATTCACGCAATCAAAAACAACACGTCAAAACTGAGTTCGTTTTTGACGTTTGAATATTTGAGACTGGCTGAAGTCTTGTTTAAGCCATGAATATTCGCGGCTCGAAATAGTCATAACTTATGAGGCACTTAAACTGCGGTGCAAGAAAATCGGTGTCTCAAACCTAACTTAAAATTTGAGTTGGACGTAAGTCAGACATATATTTGACGGTGCAAGTGGGCATAAGTGTGTTTTTGGTAGTAGAAAACGTCAGGTTAATTTCGATATCGTAACTCTTCAAGTGCTTGTGAAAAAAATTGTTATACAAATTTAATGTCCCCCCATTCAGCCCGACTGCTGTGTAATTTTGTTTTTTCTTCTATAGGTATAGCCAGGAGGATGAATTAAAATTTCAGGAATGGATTCTTATGCCAATATAAAATATCTAAATGTCTGAAATCCTAACGACGTTTCGACATTTTCACTCGCCCTCCTCAGGCCCCACATCAAAGAACTTCCGCGCTTTGTACCCTACCAGCCCCATTCCTGCCCCACGTATCGATATCGTATCTTAATTGATTGGCCATGCATTCGACGCTCCTTTCCCCATGCCCCCTCGTATCGCGTATCGCCGAAAAATCGAACGGCGGTTCACATGCTCCCCACGGCTACCCTCGTCGGCTCTTCTGCGTGGCAACAAAAACGCCCGGAGATTGCACCGAAACCCAATAAAGAACAATAGATAAGAGTTTCAAATAATGAAAATATGACGTGAGCGGAATTGACGTATCCGGCGTCCTGTGAAATGGGCCATTCAAGCGCCTGGGCATCGATGGAAAACTAACACAAGAACTGTCAGATATCCATCATAAAAAGCGGTCGGCGTTGAGAAAGCGGGGGGTAGCGGGGAGGGAAAAATGAGTTGGGGGCAACGCCTCTGGGGTGTAATGGTAGATTAGGTGGTGCGGCGATATTAGCTTGGTTGTTTTTTTTATTAGTCGTCCATTGAATGAACAGAAAGGCCCATTGCATGCATATAAAATGAGGAATGAATTCGTTTCGTTATCTAGAAAAACGGAGCTTTCATCTAAGAAACTGTTTCATCGTCTACTGTTAATGTTTCAAATATACAGCCAAGAAATAGGATAACCTCTGGATGAATCTGTCATATAGTTTCACCATCTATCAGTTCAATTATCTAACTGAGAATGCCACCAAAGAAACGTTTGGCAACATGGTATATCCAGTTGAAATTATAAGATAAATGAAGTTAAACATTTTCGTTACAGTGGTTGTTTGTTGGTTACAGGTTGAAAGAAGAATGAAAAGTATAGAAAATGGAGAAAACCGAAGAAAGGTACCGATGGAAATGTTTTATTGGCTTGTATTTTATATTTGCGAACAAATTTGCCTCATCGTCGCTATAGACCAAATACTCGATGCTATTGACCTTTATGAAAAAAAATTGACATGTCGAGATATGACAAACTAACGAGCTTTTTCAAAAGCAAATCACAGGGATATAAACCAAAGAAGTTCAAGACACCAGAACGACCTGATGATGCGATGGATTGGTCAATTCGAAAATGGAAAAAATTTAAGACAAAGGGAAATATTTTCATGTAGTTTTACCGGACAATAAAACCAAGAAATCGAGAAGTTTTACCATTCTCGACGAAGAATTTGCAATTCATCCAATTAATTTGTGTGAAAGATTATACATGTTTTTGAGACCAAAAAATACTAGTTCTAGCCGCTTTTTTGTTTTTTTTCAACGAAAATGGTGGATGTATGAGTCAGTGTTTGGGAATAGATATGTTTTTGAAGATATCTTTAAGATTTGGAATGTTTTTGAAATTGGATGAACTAGCTCGCTACACCGGTCACTGCCTGAGAAGGTCTTCGGCGACTCTTTTGTTTGGCCAATGTAAGAGTTAACATAAATACTTTGAAACGTCATGGAGGGTGGTAGTCTGAAGTCTTAGACTTTAGCAGAAGGATATCTAGAAGAATCGGTACATAACAAAATCGAAATTGCAGAAAAATTACGAAGTTGTACCTAAGTGTTGTCTGGTTCCAATGAACCAAGAAATTGAACAATTACTTCAAATTCGAATGAAACTTTAATATTTTCCTCTAATTTCAATAGCATAGTGAATTCTGCTTGTAATAGTAATAAATGAATAGTATACTATTTTAAATATGAACGTGAGTTCACTCACTACAAACTTATGGATTATAACACACTAGTGTGTTATTTGAGAGTTTAATTGTCTGAAATGACATTAATAATGACTATAATACCTGTTATATGTAAGATAAAACAAATAAGTTATTTATGAGTTTTGTAGTTACCTATAGGTAAATTCATCATTTTCATGGAGGTTTTCAACTAAAAATCCTCAGGAAAAAAGCTTTTTATGATATTTTAATGGAGAACAATGATAATAAATTAATGTTTTATGAAAAAAGTTTTTATTGTTGTATTTGAAAATTCTAAAAATTCCATCATTCAATAATGCATTATATTTATTTTTGTATTAAGTGCGTAAAATGAGTGTTTTTCTAATTTTCTCGAACATGCATTGATCACACGAAACATAAACATTCTTTGTAAAACTATGCATAGGAAAAATTTGGTGAACGGTGCAACAGTACACATGTATAAAAAATGTTTCTGAAAATGTCCTTATATGCTATTTCAATATTTTTATTTGTATGTTGTCCTTAAAATGGGTTTAAGACGTGCTTGCCCCCTGAAGAATTATTATAAATAACTATTTATGTTATGGAAGATGCCTGATACGAATATCCATTGATTATATTGAAATAAACCGTAAGGAGCAGTTTTCACTTTCGAAATATCAACGTAGAGGAATGAAATGAAACCTTCAATTTGTATCTCAGGAAAAATTTAACAAATTGATGGGATTAATTAGAAATCTTTTAGCTATTCGGTCGTAAAAGTAGCATTTCCGAATCACAAATGTCTCCCAAAGATCAACGCTTATTGAAAATAATCTCATTGGTTATTCTATAGTACCTAAATACTACTAAATAGTATCTGAAGATTCTTTAACTTGGTTAGTAGTGCAAATCCGGGAACTTTATTTTCTACATTTTACAACAGGCTGGAGAAACACATTTCAATATTAACATTGATTGAAGTACTTCAATCAAGAATATTAATAAGGGACTAAAAGGGTCCTCTTTCTGGTTTGAAATGAGCCAGTTAGATATCCATTCAACGTGATACGTAAATGGAGAATCTGATATTTAATATTGACTTTTGAAAGCTTATATTTATCATGTTATGTTATTTTTCAATGCTAAATGCTAGCATGTTGAAACTCTTGCATTTTGATTTAATATTGAAAAATATGTTACCCTCTTATCTTCGTTCAGATAATGATGTCATTTCCTTTATTTGATTCACCAACATTTCCCAACAAAACAATAAAATCCCATGAAATTCATAAACATAGTATTTTTACACGAATCTTTCTGGTAGATTTAATGATTTCGTATTCTTGTTTCTTCATGAAGAAGGAATTCATTTTTTCAAAAATTGTGTGATCGAAAGTTTTGGAACGGCTGATATCTTTCATTTCTCAGTGTTCTTCGATTCATCCACATGGTTTTCTGTTCATTCGTTACATAAAGTTAATAAAAACCATTTCGCTACATCTGTTTCTGATAAGGAATAGAGCAACACAACATAAATAGTTAGTCATGGTTGGCTCTGGGTGTGCTGAGCCGCGAATTCGGGTGTTGCGAACTTTATTCAATTGATATGAGACCTTTCTTATTTTAGTGATTTTTTGTGTGGTTTTCGAGTGTTCAGTTTACCTCATGCTATGACTATCAAGATTTGAAGGCTTTTTTATCGACCAGAAAGATACGGGTGAGTAAATTTCTTTGAGTGGACCAACATTTTTTCTCTTAAAAATACATCTGGGTCCCCTCTTTTTTATAATCTACATAAACACCATAAAAACTTGTTTCCACCATTGCCGGATACTTCTTTACGCGGATGACTTGAAGATATATCGATGTATTGAGACCATAGAGGACTGTTTTAAATTGCAGGAGGATTTGCAACGGTTGAATGAATTTTGTCAGCATAACTTTTTAATAGTGAATCCCTCTAAATGCTTTTCCATCTCATTCACCAAAAAAATCAATAAAATAATAGTATATTCTAAAACAAGTTGCAGAATGAGCTCCTATTCCAACACGAATGCAAAATTCGAAAACGAGCGACGAAGGAGCGAGTTTTCGAAAGCATGAGTGTTGGAATTTCCTTCTGCAACGAGTATTAGACGATATTTTCTCTATTTCAGTCAAGTTTTGTGAAATACTCTCGTAATTCAAATGATAATTCGGATAAGTGACTTTTGTGTTTTATCTTGGCAGTTGGTGTGACATACGAAATTTGACAGATCACGGAATTTGAATTAATTTGATTCGAAACTTGATTTAATCGGAGGTCGGTACTGACAACCAAAAAACGAAAAATATAACTGAAAACAATGCTGTAATGAGTTTCATTACAGCACTACTTTTAGTACTGTAATGAACTCATTACGATACTGAAATAGAGAAACTACTTTTATGAAATCAATCACGAGAGAGTAAAATACTCGAGTGAGGCGGTTGATTTGGGAGTTACACTTGACGAGAAGTGGTCATTCAAGACACATATAGAAAAAACGATAAATGCGTCTAATAGGTTGGTTGGATTCATCAAAAGAAATAGTAGAGATTTCAATAACCCCAAAGTTTTTATTTCTTTGTACTATTCTTTCATTCATAGCAGGCTCTCCTTTGCATCTGTAATTTGGTCCCCAAAATATGATATTCATATAAAAAGAATTCAACGAATACAGAATGAATTTTTGAAGTTTCTGGCCTTTAAAACACATATTCCAGTTGATGACAGAAACTATAAGCCTTTAAGGTATAAATTCAAAATCTTGGAACTCGTCGATGATCGAACGGTAATTGATCTTTGTACACTCTATAAAATTATTAATAATGATATCAATTCTTCGTACTTGTTATCTAGAGTCAGCTTCAGAGTACCTGCTCGCGATGTTAGGGATCGAAGCCTATTCAACAACCCCTATCGTAGAACGAATACGGGACAGCACTCTCCAATGTTACGGTTACAGTCCGCATTCGACTCCCTCAGCCTGAGTGAGCGTGTGGATGTTTTCTCAGACAATTTTCTTAAATTTAAAAAATTCATTAAAGATTTCTTCTTTTCTTCTTATTGTGTAGTAAACCAATAATCATATTTCTGGAGTGAACTTGACTTATTGTTAATTGATTTGTAATATGTGGTTGCTTCATTGGTACACTGTACTGTTTGCAACCTAAATGTTCAATAAATAAATAAAATAAATAAATAAATAAACGGGAGATTCTTGCCTTCGAGAGAAACACTTTTTGTCTTCACCATTTTGTCTGATTAAGCTCTGTTGAAAATGACTTCACTCATTTTCGGAATGAAGGTTTTCATTGATGTGGTGAATCTTATAACAATACACTCACAAGTTTTATTTTTCCATTATGACAATGTCATTCTCAAAGAGGAGACTATAGAACATCTTATAAATATGTGACATGTTCTTTCGAGCATTTAGGCCGTCGTCGTAGATTAGTTCTCGACGTTTCGCCAGTTCGAGTGTCTGGCATTTTCAGGAGTTATATTTCAGGAGATGTTCTCACTGGACTGAACTGCCTGAGTGTGACGGGGACGCAGATTGTACTTCCTTATATAACCTCGGTCGGGGGGCGTGGCTGCGCTTGACCGGTCTCGTTCCGATAACGAACGCGCGCCGGTGTCCGACCGGTTCACAACCGGTTCCCGATCTTCATTCACTTCATGAACCCGGTTATTATTATAGGGAAGTGGTTTTGTGTTTTTGAGTACTGGCACCCATATTCTATTGATTTTCAAAGATTCCTCCGATTTATTGAAATTCGTTGGGTGTTTATGAATTTCGATTGCTTCCCTGTAGAGCCTGGGGTAGTATGCGGTAGTGGTGCACAACACTTGGGTTTTGTCGAATTCTATTGCATGATTCGTGTTGTTCAGTGTGTGCTCTGCGACGGCGGATTTCTCTGAATGACCCAGTCTACAATTGGCCTTGTGTTCCTTGATCCTCGTATTGATGGATCGCTTCGTTGTACCGATGTATACACTTCCACAGCTGCACGGAATTCGGTATACACCTGGTGTACTGAGTGTATCCCTTCTGTCCTTGGGGGAGTTGAGATGGTCCTTGATCTTCTTCGACGGTTTGAATATTGTCTTAATGTTATGTTTCCCCAGAATTCGTCCGATTCTATCTGTCACCCGTGGGATAAACGGCAAGAATGCTTTTGTTTCCGATTCTTGGCGACGTGATACATTGTCGTTGTTGTGTTCAGGCCTTTGTTTGATGTATCTATCTATGTCGTTTTTCGTGTAGCCGTTAGCCATGAGAGCGAGCTTCAAGTGTTCTAACTCGGTTGCTAGTTGTTCTGGCTCACAAATTCTTCTCGCTCTGTCGACTAGCGTTTTGATTATCCCTTTACGTTGGCATGGATGATGATTTGAGGTGTTGTGTAGATATCTGTCCGTGTGTGTAGGTTAGCCTCAACCAATTCATCTTATAAATAGTTGTCCCATTTATAAATTTCAAAATGGTTTCGAGGCTATACATAAAGTAACGAATGCATTTCTAAAATGGGTGGTTAATTTCAAAATTATTTGATTTATTCTGAATATTCGGTTTCTTTTCTGCTTTTTTCTTTTTTCATTTCAGATTAAGAATCGTGAGCCGTTTTGGGAAGAATCTATCGACGGATAACATGAAGATGATCTCACACTGATGTCTTTCAAGATTTTTCCTGATATTTAATATTTTATGTTATTTTTTTTACGGGGTGGCAGGTTTTTTCGGCTGAGGTTTTTTTCCCTGGCTCTATAGTATCGTATGATACTAGTGATGATAGTATCGTATGATTCTATAGTATCATACGAAGAATGTTATGATACCCCGTTCTTTTTTTACCTCAGCTTAGGTACTTTTTGTTTCAACATTTATTGTATTATTTTAGCTCTCTATTTTCATAAGAATATATATATATATATATATATATATATATATATATATATATATATATATATATATATATTCTCAAAATTGAGATTAATGCTATAATGAATATTTGGCAATTTTGGAAAATTAATGTTTTCTTAAAATAATCGGTTAATTTGGCTGAATGCAATGAGAATGCTCTAAGCGATCTATATATTTTGAATATTCCGCATTTTCTGGTGGATTGAATGGTAATTATTCACTGCGCCGAATTCTGACAATGCATTTGTACCTACGATAATTACTCGTGTTGGAACAAACCTATTAATTTCAATCCAGATTTATGCCCATCCCTGAATAAAAGAATAAAACATAATGAAACAGTTTGAAAATTATGAACAAGACAAGGTTGCGAGAAAGTTTTAAGAAAAAATCTAGACGAGTACACAAATCAATGCTTGAAATATTTCGAATTAACGAAGCTTATTATGGGTTTGGCGAATTCTCAGATCAGAAAAGCTTTGAAGCTTTATAATTATTTTTTATTGTTCAGAAGTAAATATTATAATTTATTTGACAGGATCTACACCTGTATGGTACTTGATCAAATAAAAATGTATATCAATTCATCTATATAAACAGAAACATATTCAGTTTATACAGAGTGTCCCACAGGGAGTGCCCATTAGAAGTTTATGGGGAAATAATAATTCAATCAATTTCAAATTTTGTGTGAAGATATAAGCGGAGAAGACCTTCATTTATGATATATTTTCAAATATCAATGACTTCCAGTTTCACCGGAAATGGTATCAACTTTCTTATTTCAAATGGAACAACCTGTATATTATGACTTTTTTGGATAGATCTTCGAATGCTATAATCATTTTATGTATCATTTTCTATAGCTATCGAGAGCCGTTTCAGTGTTATTCACTGTTTTCCAAAAAAAATTACAAATTGAGGCTTGTAGAACACCGAGGATTTACTGAAACGGCAACGAATATTCTCAAATCTGTTTTTTGAAATGGGTTACCGAAAAGATATTTTACGTCACCTTGTAGAAAACATAACGTTTTGGATATACTGGATGATAAAATGAGAGTCCCAAAGTTTGAATTCGAAAAAAGCCGAAAATTCGATTTTTTCAAATGGGAAGAGTATTTTTTTTACTTACATATCAATTTGTAAGGAGAAAATAAGTCTTTCAAAGGTTCCATATGTCTAAAATGTACCATTCTCGAGATATTCAGGAATAAGTGTCAGCCACGTGCATAATATAACTGAATAATGCTTTTCTACAAGGTGACGTAGAAAATCTTTTCGGTAACCCATTTCAAAAAACAGATTTGAGAATATTCGTTGCCGTTTCAGTAGATCCTCGGTGTTCTACAAGCCTCAATTTGTAATTTTTTTTTGGAAAACAGTGAATAACTCTGAAACGGCTCTAGATAGCTATAGAAAATGATACATAAAATAATTATAGCATTCGTAGATCTATCCAAAAAAGTCGTAATATACAGGGTGTTCCATTTGAAATAAGAAAGTTGATACCATTTCCGGTGAAACCGGAAGTCATTGATATTTGAAAATATATCATAAATGAAGGTCTTCTCCGCTTATGTCTCCACACAAAATTTGAAATTGATCGAATTATTATTTCCCTATAAACTTCTAATGGGCACTCCCGGTGGGACACCCTGTATAGTGCAAACATGATGAAATACAGTTGAATATTCAAACAATGAAGCAAAATCAATGAAAAATCAGAATCTTCCTTATTTAGGGTGTATTTCAATAATGTGGTGATTCCTTTTCTCTCTTTTTTGAGCCTCCCTGCGTAGTTACAGCACCCTGAAGATGGAGCCGGGAGAGTAGTTTTTATATATTTCAGGGAAATTTAAAAACTGACAAGAACGCATCCAAAAAATTTCTTTCTTTTGTTGAAACAACTGACTGGTTTTGATTAAATTATTTTTTGATCTGGCTTACATTTTAAGATTTTCGTCATATACTCTCGTCGAGAAAACTTGTTCCTCAGTTGCAATCTTTGGGGGCTCTAACTAAGCAAGAGAGGCTCAACAACAAGTTTTTATGAAAGTACATGATGTTGTTTTCAGTCCATTTTTCAAAAAGCTCCTATATGTCCAAATCTTGTGAAATGAGTAGGTAGCTCTCCAACTTTCTACCATCTGACAACTCAACAAGGTTAGATATCTCGTGCCCTTCAATTCTGACTTATTTCCATCATTTAACAAAATAATGTCAGACTCTAGGCTCTGCCTCTTACATATTGCACACAATAGTTATGTACGCCAGAATCTATAATTCTCCTACTGTTTAACATCCACACAATTCCATTACGAATGTTCTGCACCAGCCCTAATTACCACTTCGTTCCTCACCCCCTCGCCTCACGCCTCGCTCTTGCCACGCAATCGACAACCCCGATCTCCCCCTACCCCCATAATTTCAATTTAGCGCCATAATTGGCTGTACGTAAGGTTATTAGCCGGGTAGTTGCGAAACCCCCGGTGATTTGGGATCAGCGTGCGCTGAAGGGGGCGATAATCGGGGCCCGAAACGTATACCGTGATGGATAAGGCCCCACTGGAGACCAGATCGGCTAGAGAATATTGCCTTAGATTTTTGGAACTGTTTTGGATGAATAGTAAGGGTACTTCGAACAATGAAATACATAACTGTATTGTTAATACAGCAAGTCTCTTCAAGGTTCGATCTGAATATCTCGACGCATTGATGATGGATTTTCCTCTTTTTTCCCCTCCCGTATGTACAGGGTATCCCGAATTGCTTGATTTGGGCTGTTTCTGGTACTTCTAGATTATATACGTTGAAAAGAGTCTTGGGCTCGATTTCCGTGAAAACACCAGTAGTGAAAACCGTTTCACCTTTTCATTTGTTTTGAAGATATAACAAAATTTTGATATTTTTCCCATTTCGAAGATGTGCCATAACTTTTTCATTTTCGAAAATATCTGAAAAAGATGAAAACTTTCAACAAGCACTTTTTTCACTGGGAATAAGGCATTATTTTGATTTTTTTATCTTAAATTTTTTAATGTTTATCAAGAACGAAAATGCGTTCGTATTCAAAATAAAAAAAAGAGGAAAAAAAAATTGAATATAGTTTCTTATTTCCGGGAAAAAGCGCTTCTAGAAAGTTCCAATCCATTTCAGATATATTCGTTAATAAAAAAGTTATGACACATTTTAGAAATCGATAATATATATTAAAATAAAAAAAAAATTAAAATAATGGTCATTTCACGAGCCCAGTATACCTATCGAAGATTTTACCTTTCTAGACCAGAAGTACCTAAAACAGTCAGAATCAATCAATTTGGGATACCCTGTACAGGGTGAGTCAATAGTTATCGATCGATCGATAACTGTTAGAAATTTTGTGCTTGGAAAAGGATTAAAATTTTTACGGAATCGACAGTAAGGTAAATGTCCGAGTTATCGACAATTCTGAGATATTTTAAGTAGGTATATTAAAAAAAAACCTCATTGCAATTTTGATGCAACAAATTGTTGATTTATATTTTTAAAGGTTATATTCGAATCGAATAATTATTGATCCCGACCCTTTCTATAGAAAAAACGCTGTGCAAAAGTTGCATATGAGTCGTCCTCTGGTGAATATATTTTTACTTGTCCATAATACAGGGTGTTTCAGAAAAAGGTGACCCCCCTCTCTATGATAGATAGAATACTGAAAAATAGTAGGAGTTTTTCAGAAAAAGCTCTGATTCATTGGCCTCTTCCGTCATCTGATTTCAATCCCTTGGATTACAGAGTTTGGTCATACCTTAATGAAAAAATTTGAGCAACAGGGGTGAATTCACCTCAAGAATTGAAGGACAGAATTCAACGTCACTTCAATGACCTCATAGCTGATTTCCAAGCGTTGAGAAGATTAGTGGATTTTGTAGAAAAAATTATAGATTTGTGTATTTGTGAAAACTGAGGACATTTTGAAGACCTACTCTGATTGAATTTTTCTTATGTTTTTAGCCTTTTGAAAATTTCTTGTGATTTTTTGCACAATTAATACATTCATCATTACTTCATACCAGCATCGATCATTACTTCATAATTTTCGAATCAAAATATTCCGAAAACGGTGCACAGTATCGAATTTCATTTGGTGTAAAATTAAATGATGTTTAAGATCGCTCAAAATGCTTAATAAATCTGAAATCAAAAAAGTTATGTTCAAAACAATTCAGTACGAACCGTTTAACTAGCTAGCCCTAGAGTCAGACATCAAAACGCATTCATTAGATAATCGTGATTTCCTTCAATATAAAATATTCAGAAACAACAATTTTATTTTATTTTGTTTACGGGGACACAGGTTTTTTCGGTTGAGGTTTTTTCCCCTGGCTCTATAGTATCGTATGATACTAGTGATGATAGTAGGTATCGTATATTACTATAGTATCATACGAAGAATGTTATGATACCCCGTTCTTTTTCTTACCTCAGCTAAGATTTCAACATTTATTGTATTATTTTAGCTCTCTAATTCAAAAGAACACATATTTTTTCTTTTATTTAATTTTTTTTTCAGGGACTGGGGGAGAAAACCCTGAAAAAACTTTCAGAAAAATGCAGAGACATCCTACAGAATATTTCAGTAGATATCAAGTTATGATTTTGAATCTTGAATTCATAGCCTATTTTTCGGAGACTGGAAGTATACTTTTGTGTACATAGTTTCAGAGGTATCAAATTACTCAACTGTGCTCAATACTTAGCAATAATATCAGGGATAAGCCAAATCAAAGAAAGAAAATATTTAGAAAAATTGATTTAGTTAAAATGAAATATACGCTTCTTGAACTAACAGGAAATGTTCTGAATTCTCTCAAGAAATTCGAAATATGATCTGCTCAGATAAAACCTCTCCGATAATTTCAATAAACCTAAATAAAATGAGGTGCAGTTGGATTTGGTATCTAAACTTCCGAAGATAAAATGTATATTCATTCACTTCGTAGTTTTTCAGCTGAAATTATGCATTTCGAGCTCCTGTAGAGTATTGAACCCTGACAAAAGGGTTATCCAGAAAAATTTATAAGAATTTTGAAAAGCCTTTAGATGTGGTGACATTATCTATGTGGGAAGAACAAGTTTCTCACCACATTTGCCTTAGAAAAATGAATTTCTTCAATCTTCTCGATGTGATATACAAAATTATTTTTATGGCACTATTTTACAAAACATTCAAGTGGAAAACTGAAAAATATTGGGAGCTCTTTATAAGAAGAAACCCTAACAGCAAACCTATCAAACACATCTTTGAAAATTATATTTTTGTAAACAAAATCTAAGATTATCGATGAAAAGAAGCAACAACATTGGGTACAGGACGAATACCTGGATACTCCTAATTCCTAAGTGTACTCAGATGAAATAACTCGAAGTTTTATATCCATGAGGAAAATTGTAAGGCTACAATTTTGAATTATCCTCGATAACTCTATTTGTGTTCCCAATTCTTGACACAATGGACTATTTCAAAATCCGCTTAAGGGTAGATACCCTTTCATGTGAAAAACTGCCGAATTAAAATATCGACAAAGCAAACTCCCAAACGAGAGAATAAACCACCCCTACGCATCTGCCGCAGACGCATCCGACAAATCCCCATTAATACAAATTAAAAACCAATCTCTTAACCGCCCCTCCCCGGTCGCCTTCAACCCCTTAAGCCGTCTCTGCGCCCCCTAAAGCCTCTCCAACATGTGATATGCCCTCGTTAGGCCCCTAATGAATTCCAGCGGGGCGCCGAGAGGGGGGGGTGGCTTTATGTTCGACACAACCCTACCGGAAGGATCCGCAAGGGTAGATTACGCTCTCCGCATCTTCCCCGAGGTGCCGTCGGCCGAATGCGACGTCGCCATGTTGCGTTGCGTCACGCGGACGCGTCGCCATTGGCCCGCGCCGATTGTCAAGTGTTTACATGCCGGGCATCGGGAATTAAAAAGGGTTAATGGCATTACGCTGTCACCCCGAGGGACGGTGCCATTCAGCGCTTTTTTCCGAGGCAACGTTTCGCTCCTTTTGTTCTTCATCCGGACGCGATTCCAATTTGCGAGTCGGGTTCGCGGTTCGGTGCAGGTCCTCGTGGGAGATGTTCATTTGGGTCTGGCTTTTGATGAATGCGGATACGGCTCAGTCGCGGCGTGCTGGGAGATCTGGAGATTCTCGAGGATGCTCCTTTACGGTTTTCGGGAACGTAATGAAAACAACGCGTAATGAAAAGGACGCGAGAGGTACTTTCGACGATGACTGCGACGTCCTGTAATGCGCTGAGGATGTCTTTTTGTTCGAGGATGAGACTGAAGTGGTTTCCTCATTTTCGTTTTTACTAATGTGGAATTGCACATAACGTCTCCCTGTTTGAGGGATGAAATGATTCTCAGCATGATAAACGCAAGAATAAATTGCATATCTGCTTAACTCTTTGAGTATCTACACAAATGCATAAAGGGCACTGACAAAACTGGAAAAGTTGGAAAAAAATAACCCATAAAAATTTAAACATAAACAAACTTTTGCATTCAAACATAACATGAAAAATCCATATAAGAAATGATAATTTGAAAATGTTCGAATCACAAAACAGGGTATCCGCATAAAAATGAATCAACATAAAGAAAAGACCCAAATAAGAAAATGGTGTAGGAATCCGTAGGAAGCGTATTTCGTAATGATGCAAAGAATCTCTGCATACGAAATTTCAGCTTCCTAAAATTTATAGTATGGGAGTTATGGATGTTTAACCAAAGCTAAGTTTTGCACAAAAAAAGAAATCATTTAAATACTCTGAAACCGCTGAAGGTAAGTATGAGAAAGTGATACCAAAATAATCGTGTTACTGCTATGAATAGAAAAGTGCACTAATATACAGGCTGCCCCATTTGATTTAACAATGTAGTTATTATTTTTGACAAAAGCGGCAACCACGCAGCACGGAAATATTTTAGATCGATAAAGAATCGGTTTTTTCATAAGAAACCAAATTTTCAATGACTTCCTGCTTTCCGTTCTCCGTAAACGTCTAACGTACCATCGACCGTGGATCGTGGATCACTCTGTCTATGTATTGAAATAGCCCCATGATCATTGTCAATACACTTAAAATGATCACTTGAAATTCTTCGTTTGTTCACCATTATCTTTTTAAAAAATTCTGATATTTTACATTTTTCGGCAAGAATGAAAAAGCGTGGTGTCAAATTATAACGTATAATCTGTGGTCGACCTTCAATTAGGTACCTAATACCTGTCTGGCAACAGGACTCCATTCCAAGCAAATAATATCAAAATCCCTTTATGTCATTTCCTTCTTCTATGTCTATGATTTTCTCTTTCAGATGAACTAAAGTTATGTCTATGAGTATTACAACATTTTGATTTCATGCTTATTTTCTTTTTTTGTAATTTTGCCATGTCATAATGTAATTCATGCTATTTTCATGTTAATTAATACATTTTGTGTTTTTCCTTTCTGCATTCCTGTCTTCCATTTATTAAGGTTTCTATTATGACGATAAAATTTTGCTTGATTCTGCTTATAGTTCTTCCAAATATGATTTTGTATGGCCTTCCAACACTGTGACCCCAATGGGTGATATCATCATCACCTTCATGAATGTTAAAAAATTTTCTAATTGATTTTTGCCTCAGAGACTCGGAGGGAAAATCCTTAATATATTTCAGAAAAAAAAACAAATTCAGGTTTGGTATCTACCTCAAGAGAGATTCTTTGTGATCTAGCATCTAGTAATATGGCAGAGAAGAATTGGCAAAGATTTTCGATCAATGATTAATAAAGAATCCACAATAAAATTCACAATGGAATTAGAAAAAAAAATAATATTGATGTTTTAAGGAACAAATTTTCAAAAAATTCTGAAATATGAATATAAAATATATATTGTGCATAAATTTGTTTTCAGGTTTTCGACACTTTTACGGGGGGGGGGGGGTGGCAGTTTAACTATCCCCAATAGCCCTTAAATCCGCCGTTGATTTAATTTTATGTACAGAAATAAGTAACGAAATTAAATTCATTAAAAAATTTCTTCAATTCTTCAATTTCATAGAAAGATTCATATTAAAAAACCGTCTAGGGGCCGGTTTCCGAGGTCTTTTTAACGGTAGTTTATTTTAACTGGATGATTTTGAGAGTTTATCGATTTCATAACTAACTGGCGCATGGGCAAATATACTTTCGCAATGTTATTGGATTTCCAACCTCACTTTTGCCCTAATATAAAATCTTGTGTTTTTTTTGCCTTGCTGTGTTATATGTGAATCTAAACTCTTGAAATACTGTGCTTTGTTGTCCTCAACCCATTATCGCAACTGGCATTAAAAAGTTTGGTAATCTCCAACCATGCCTCTTGTTTCTGGTTACTTGTTGATCCGTCCGTTTTCTTATTTTCAATTATTCTAGAAAACGATTTTACAATGTCCAGAAGCAACATTTTTTCACGTTCAGAAAAGTTTTTGCTTCGTTTCGGAGTCTCCATGTCACACATGACTTATTTCAATAACACTTTACTGGGCACTATCTCAGCTCAAAAGACGAGAGAAAACAGGTAATAGAGCTAGAGAAATCTCAAAATTTCGAATTCGACATAGAAGAAGAGCATGTACTCTGATTGGAGAGAGCACAGAGTGGAGCAATATTCTTCATATTTTTCAAAGTAATGGGTCTTACACTTTGAGAAAATTAAATCTAACTGTAATTCTATATGGACTGCCTCCTCAATTTGAATTTCAGGAGTAGAGTTTCGAATAATGTTAGCAAAATTTATCGTTAAAATATGGATTTGCATGTGGCGACATCTATTGACCCAGGAACAAACTTGTGATCCAGTCGATAATCATCAGTTATCTATTCGATAGTTAACGGACGACAGAAAAATACTTCAGAAACTCAGTCAGGTTTAACGGGAGTTTATCGGTTGGTTAAAGTTATCGAATCGATAACTATTAGAAGGTTACCTGAAGGACCTCGGAAACCGGCCATAGAACCACTAATTGGATTGAATTTGAATTGGTTAAAGCTTTAGTGGCCATCGTTTAATGATCCGCCTGTCATTTCAGCGAGAACAACTCCTAAAAGAATAACACCTGAAGATGCTAGACACTCGTACTGGCACTAAGTCGAAAATAAATGTGGCATTGATTAAATAACATTCCTTATGTTCATGGACTTTAGGAAAAAACTGAGATTCAGTGCTAAATGAGAACCATTTTCAAAACACGAAATCATTTAAGATCTATACCGAAAAAAACTGGGTCTTTGAATGAGAAACAGAAGACAAGAAATTAGATTTTAAGAAAAAGAGTAAATGAAAATACAAAAAATTCTTTGTTCCTTGCGATCTGAATTGATAATGGTATTCATTTTAATAATTACTAATTTGAATTTCTCTATGTTTCAAGAAATTGTGTTTACAATATTTCCTATATCCGTGGAATCCTATCTTATACAAGAGAACAACAAGGACTTCAGAGATATGAAAGCGTGAATATGAAAATAACATACAAAATAAAGATATTAGTATATCGCAAATTGCAGATCATGTGAGTTCCAATATCGGAGATCACATGATGGAATAATTATGAGAGAAAAATTTAGGGGTCAGCTTCTATTTTGTTGGATGAAAATAATAATGCACGTTGGGAGTGGATAGAATTTGTGATTGATTTGTTTAGGAAAAAGATGATAAAAGGAAATTTTGAGATAAAAGAGATCCAAGTTACCCTCTTAAGATTTAGTATTAATCTTTGGCACCATAAATTGACAAATTTCAAATGGAAATCAAACAATTTTTAAGATTCTGAAGTTTTTCAAGAATTTAAGAATTTGTCTGATGAAGGATTTTGATATAGACTCTGAAACGTTAGAAAATTCGATAATTCCAAGTGTTTTTTCTTATTTCATTGTTGAGCAACAATTTTTAAAAAGGAACTGGCCGCTGACATATTATCAGTGCACAAATTTTTCGCAGGGGTCTTCCTTCTATTATTTGAGAATTTTACTAATTGACTTGTGTTCCAGAGATTGATAGACAAAACCTCAAAACATTCATAAAACAATCCCACGTAATGCGGTAGAAATAACCACGATTCATTTTTTTTAAAGCAGGCATTCCGTCTGTTTTTATTTTATTTTTAATGTTGTAAAACTATTGATATTGAGTCCTATTGAAGTGACTCCTATTCTCCTATTTCTCAGAAAAATTGGTTGAAATATTTCTTGACGTCAAGATAAAGTCAATAAATCTAAAATACAACAACTGCAGCACTACATATATTTCGAGGAATAAAAAGGATTGTTTTGAGTTATTCGATTTACCCTGACTGAGGGTCGTTGTTTCAGCCACGAACAATACCTACATGACGTAAACTAGCCTTTGTACGACTTATAACAACAATCATCCACTTTTCCTGCCTCTCGAAAACCCCCAAAACGTAATCTCCCCAATTTTCAAGATGGCGACAAACGGTTCGACCAACTCGACATATCGCGAAAAATAGCCTTCGAACAATTGGGCCTAAGTGGCCCAGCCAGTACAAAGCAGGAAGCCAGATCCTCGATAGAATCTGAACATTTCCGGCAATGCCAGTTAATCGAATTAATTTTCGTAGAGGGCGCTTTGTGCAATTTGCCGGTAATGGCCTCTTCACCCTATGGGCGTACAACGCCGACGATGAAAAAAAAACCGCTGGTTGTTTGCACGAACGACGGCGCTCGCATGCAAAAGTGGGAACATTTTTTCTTCCTCCTATGAAAACACGAAAACAAACAAGCGGTCTGGGTGGAAAACAAAGGCAAATAAGCCAAAACAAAACGCCTGTCGGAGTGAGTATTAAAACCGAATCTGGATAGAGGATGCAGAGCCGGGTTTAATGCCGGCATTAACTGCAGCGTCTGTTGTCTTCTTCTTTCTCTGTCTCTGGCGGATAACTTTACAGAACTCGACAAGTATTTTTTAACTTTCAAGGTCACTGCGAAATGATGACATAAAAAAACATAGATAGCCGGAGTAAAAAAAATACACTCTTGCATAGTAGTCCAAAAATAGCTATTCATGTAATCAATGAGGAATGTTCACATTTTTCAATTTCTACATATTCCTATTCTCCGTAGAAAATGAAAATATTGTGTCAAAAAATTATTTGAATACTTCAAATAGCGCCCGAGATATCGAGTTATAAACATGAGTTCGATGGATCCGTGTGACGTCACTTTACATCCAACGACTTGCGAGGTTCAGTACTTAGCCGGGTCCAATATGAGGGCAATTCGTCTCACGGAGTGCGATTTGCGAATGTAGTATGACGTCACATCGCCGCGAGGAATTGAATATTCACGGGATTGTAAAATCCGAACTACTAGGTCTTTTCGACTGAAATAAAACCTAGTGATTTCATATACATATAGATTATACTGTGACGAAGTTTCGATCGATTTTGCATACCTGTGAACATTCCTCATTACGAATTGCCTAAGATTGTGTAACGCGTGGGATTTGTTCTCACATTTCATGTCAATCTGATATTTTCAAAATGAAGAGCCATCAGAACGAACTGTTTTTATTTACTTTAACAACATGAGTGATTCAAGTTCTGAAGAGTTGCCAAGCAATATTGAAAAGGCTCCAGGTAATGCTCTTTCATCAGTTATTTTCAAAAATTCAAAGGCAGTTGAATTTTGGCTTAGGAAAAAGTCATAACTTGGTGTGATGATGATGAAGATAACACATATTAATGGAGAAAGTTCTATGTGGTTTGAGGGTAAAAAAGACAGAAAGATATGAAAGTATAATTACTCAATGTTGAGATCCGAACTGAATCTGATCATTTACAGTTAAACGGGGTAACTTAGAACAATTTTTTGTTTCAAACCTATATATCTCCGGTAAGGCAGCGAATGAAAAATCCCAAAAAAATATATATCCTGCGCATTATTTATAGCTTTCTGCTGACAAAAAAATTAGATTTCAAAATGATCAATAACGAACGACTATGATGAAACCACGCGATTTCAATTAAACCTCCCTGAGAGGGTTTTTCTGAACATCTCAATACTAAAAATTTTTTAAATTATGCAACAGAAATACATAATACACTAAAAATGGTTTTTTTTCCGAAACAGTTTCAGACATTCATTATCACAAAAAATGAAAGGAAAAACAGGAGTTTTCATGAAAAATGAAGTAGGTATAAAATGAACTTAACTGATATTTTGTAATAAATAGTAAGAAATAGGTATCAGAAAACAATAAATAGGACTGAACCTTCTAGTCCTAATTCCTCAGATATGGGCGAAGATGATTTGCACTAATCAAGAAGGCTCCTACATCTTCTGCTTATCTGATGGCATGGCAGAGCTGTGTATAATTAGGTGATGGGTATAAATCCTTCGTCGGACACTTTTTGACGGAAAAACTTACGCAACGACTTTTTTTAAAATTTATTTCAACGGGAGCTTTCTCTGAGATCTGAACCTGAACCCTAATTGGCATTATTTCCTGCACCATTTTTCTCTTGTGAAAGCGGAACATTTTTTACAAGAAAAAACCGAGTTAGTTCAGAATCTTGATCTCTATTTAACACATTCAAAGTAATCCGGAAAATGATGACCAAGCACTTTGTTCTCAACACGAAAAAAAGTGAGTCGAAGTATTGGTAATTCCTTTGCTATACTATAACTAAGATAATGTATTTTTGTAGCAACTATATTTTGCGAGCATGTGGTAACAGCAACAAAAGTTTTCGGACCATACCGAACAGTATGAATGAAAAAATGCAGGAAGGAAATAGAAGAAATGAATTAATCTCTTAAATGAAAATTGCATCCATTACGCACCAATATGATCGACAACTAATAAAACATAAACGACATGAAATGAAAATGTCATAATAATCACAGAAATAACACTATACTATACACGATTAAGATGAAACGATGGAGAAGAAAGCGATTTCCGAAAAATAACATAATACCCCAAAAAGAGAAAAGAGCCCAGTTGTCCTTTCGCATTCATGATATTCTGAGAGAGATTTGATATAGCGAAAGAGCTGCATTCCTAGCAGAAGTAATTTCGTCATTGTATTCGAAGAGATGAGTGAATATTGGCAGTGATTATTTTTATCAGAATGAAATGAATTAAATCGAATGATACATAACATTCATTGGATATCTAGAAGAAACAAGAAAAATGGGCAAAATTTTCAATACACCGTAGCACACCCATTTGTATGAATCAGTTCCATTCTTCAAAGAATTTCCAAGGATATCGGACATGGACAGATTCCGACATTCTGACAGTACGTTTTTATGATTTTCCGGTTGGGTAGATTTCCAAAATGATGAATTCCGTTTACACTTCATCCTCATTTGGCTCTTTTTTACCATGTTGATATATTCCTATGCTGATAACTTGCTTCGCATTTGACCATTCTGTCATTGGTCTTATTTTTCATATTACGATTTTATTTTGTCATTTATTAATTCGAAATTTTTGTTTACCTATATGTAAATTGTTTTGTCAGAGTAATATTGACATTTGTCTTTTTTGCACGTTTTCGGCTTTGCCAATGACTTTAATGCTATTTTCAGGCACTCAGAATAACATATCATTTATTATGATCCAGTGCCAAAAAAAAATTGTGTAGGGTATTTCCCTGATGCGTTATTTCAGAAAGAAACCCATCCTATGAAATTCATGATTCAATAAAAATAAATGATCTGAAGACCGAAAATATTGTTTTCAACACAACGTATTTCAACAAAACAACAAAATTTCAATCATTCAAAAAGGAGGTGGACTTAAACCTTCAAATCATTTGCACCTTTGCCTTGAAATTATGAGAGAAGTGACTCTAATTGAAACAATAGAAACTTGAAAAATGTTATTTTACCAAATATCAAATTTCACAAGGAAATGTCTTGAAGGTAGGTATACCCTGCAAATGTTATGGAAAATTTTAATATGATATTTTGAATTGAAAATATTTACCCCAGATAATATTAATGATCTGGAAAGTCCAGGAAATAGCCAAAAAACAATTAAATATACCGAATGTCATAAATTATCATTATGGTTTTCCGGAAGAGAGCGAAGAATCGGTTCCATATAGAACAAAATTATTTGAGGTCTATGCAAACCCATTGGTTTGAACCTTTGAATGAGAAAAAATATTTGTGTTTACAAGTTTCCCTGTATCTGTGGGAAAACGGAGGAGAATCATCAAGACCTTCACAGATAAAAAAGCGTGATCATAAAACAACACGAAAAATAGAGAAATTTAAAAAACACAAATATTTTAAAGACATGAACTGACTGTCTTGAACAAATAAAACAACCACTTGAATTTTGTGGGATGATGATAATGATCTGGTCATTAATTGAGTAGTTTTATTTCATTTAATTCATTGGGGAAATTAACTGGAATTCAAAATTGGATAAATCCATATGTCTGTATTGTCAGATATCAAATTGAAACATCAACAATTCTGAATATTTCAAGATCTCTTCCGATTAAGAAGCAAATAAATATTTCTAAACATAACTTATTCTTATAGAACGAAGTTTAATTTGAATAATTCTTTCCGACTCTAAAATTTGAATCATTTCAAGCTTCAATGATTTTTCCTGATGAATAAGTTCATGCATTATAGAGTAGGAGCCTTTTCATTATTTGAGAATACTGATTACCGCCTTTCACGAGTTTGATTGGGTAGGGTTATGAGTGAAGATATGAAATAATAAATTTCTTTTTGAGGAATGTAATGAAATAATCAGAATTAACAGCTCGAAAATATTTTTAATTTTTCTTAAGGAGAAACAAAATTTTTGTAAATATGATTTTCCATAAAAAAGCATTGACTCTAGTCCATATGGAAATGTTATCTAACAAAATAGAGTTCAATTTCAAATCCATTGAAGGCAAGGTAGGCATGCGAGGAACCATAAATGAATGAATTTCACGGAAAAAAACCTTTAAAGGAAATGCCAAATTTTATTGATATTCAAAATTTACCCTTGAGTTCTTTTCGAAATATTTCTAGGGTTTTTCCCTACAATATCTTGAATAGAATAGAATTTATTGATTAATTTCATTATTAATGGAAAGGCATATGCGTTTACTCTTGCACCTATTGGTCAGGGCCAAGCCCTCATAATTAAACAAAAACACTTAGAACTGTTAATCTTGAAAATCGTCAGAATCGTGAGAATTTTCGATTCATCAATTCTTGTTCCAAAGACTGAGAGAGAAAACTTAAAAATTTCGAAAAATGCAGAATTCTCCCACAATTTATTTCACGTTATTATCCACACGGCAGTGCAAAAATCTCATCATTGCCAAGATAGTTTGCTGCAGCTCGATCTGGAAAGAAACAGGCCTAAATTGGCTTGAATACAGACCTGGCACATATCCTTCGAATATCAAACCCTACTGGCGAGCTCATGTAGTATTCCGTAAGGTTTAATTAGCATTATAGGGCCTGAAATCCCCCTAGGGCTGCTATGAGATATGGCGTATTAGCACCATTTTTGAACAGGGGAGTTTGAATAACACCCTTCTACTCTCGGCAACCCCTGAAATGCTGACGCGATGAAAGGGAGGCTTGATGAAATGCATTTTGAAATCTCTGCAAGGAGTATGTGCATTTTGGCACGTTATTATTTTGCTGAGTTTTTAATTTCCATTGGTATCACGATTAGCGTGGTTCCTCGAATACTATTATTAAAAACATCAATTAAAGTTTTGCATATTAAGTACAGCGACAATTTGTGACTTGTACTTTTACAGGTTGTCTCACAAATTTCGTTCTTCAGATTATTTCTGCGGTGATGTGGTAACAACGCCATTGCTCAAAGCGTAGCGGAAAAATCTTCGACCCTCCGGTAAGATTTTAGTCAGGGGCCCCTTTTTTAGGCCTATGTTTTCTAAAGCTTTTCAAAAGAAAAATACTTAGGAAAAAGTGTTGAAAATAATATATAGATGAAATATCAAGAATATTTCAATAAAGTAATATGGATTACAATATAAAAATAACTAGAAAGAAATCAATGTGATATGCCACTTGAAAAATTAATCAACAAAAATTCTTGTTCAATGCTGAATAGTCTCAAGTGAGTCTGATAGACGTGTTTGCGACATAGAATTCTTAAGATTCATGATTATCTTAAGCATGGAAAAAGATCTTTCCGCACTGGATAGTTGCGAAAAATTTTAGAGCTATATGAGTGATTCCTGCTGAATAATTGACTGTTACTCAGGAATTGGCTTATTACAATATGAGAAATCCTTCCCTTTCTTACAAAATGCATTGTTTTTCTCCCTGGAGTTTTCTTCTGCGAGCTCCACTCAAGTATATTCTTTTCCGCTCTAACACAGTTTTTCTAATATCTGAAAAATGTTGTGATATTAAAACTGCCGTTTTCTAGTTTATGCATTTAATAATAGAAGAGGCGTTTCTCAACGGAAAAATAAGCTATGTAACTAATTCTAGAATTAACCTTCAATAAAATTGAAACCAAAGGATATGAAAAAATGACTTTTATTTCTGAACAAACCTCACAACGTGGTTTCGTATTTGAACACTTGTTTCTTTCACTAAAGACTAGAAATGGAGATGAAATAATGAAAAAATTCCAAAATAATTTCCTTTCTTCATGAAAATATTCTGATTGGAGAATTGACAATAATATCACATAAGCCGCCCAACCCTCAATAAAACGATCATCTGGTGTCATTGAAAAAAAGTCGTAAAGCTTCACGGTATATAAAAGACTCTTGAAAAAAGGGTAGCACAGAAAGTAATTGAGTGATATGTTGAATGGAATTATTGGAAACCTTATATGTTCAATGAAATTCGGGAATATTTTAGTATTTTTGGGGAATAATAGTTGAACCTTCATTGTTCAGGTTTTGTTCATTATATCATAAAAAAAAATATCGCGAAATGGCTAGTTCAATAGTTTTTGGGCCCTATTCAAAACTTTTCGTTTGGCTTGGTCCCCTCCTACGCCGCAGGGGGGGGGGGGGTTTGCTAAACTATTTATGTTTTACAAAAAAAAAAAAAAAATTGAATTTTGAACATCTCCTTCTGGGTGGTGCCGTTTATTTGGTCAGTTAGTAGGTATATTTTGTTCGTGAAATTATTCAATTCGCTCCGTTCTTCTCACAAATTTTTTCATTCATAAAATTAAAGATCACTTAATTCTCTTATGCCTTAGCACAAAGAACTCAATCTCTTTCTAGACCATTCAATATGGTACGGTGTGTCCAATCCGAAGATTTATCAATATAAGATCTTGAACGATAACTTCATCCTCAATGTCCAATTGACGAATTTTTTCTTTTTTTTTTCTCTGTTTCCAGAGACCAAGACTGCTGTTGAGTATTGCGACAAATTTTTTTCCTTAACACGATGATTTTCCCGTGGAACTCGTCAATATTTCAACACAGCTTCATTCTCCGATTCATCTTCGTGAAAATCAAAAAAGTTAAATTCAAAAATTTTACACTCGAACTCAGAATGACATTGGGAGAGACTTCCGGTTCTATTTTCCGTGGTTTATTAGGAATTATTTCACCTAAAGTTTCACCTACATCTGCGGTAGGCATCTTGAGAGCATTCTTGGTTTGAGATGTCTGAATTTCTGACAGTGATGACAGAAATTCAGCTTACCGCAGATGTAAGTGACACGTTTGGTGAAATAATACCTAGTAGACCACAGCCAATAAGCCCGGAAAACTCTCTCAATATCACATCTGGTCGTGATAGCCTGTTCATCAAACTCAGAATGTTATGAGGAATCAAAAAATTATTTTTATAAAATATAGGGGGACCCATTCGAAAAAGGAAAGTTGTGAAAGCTATGTGAAATTAGAGGAGAATAATATAGCATAGCACGGGAACGTCGAGTTGTTGTTACATTCTAATTATTTGCCAAAGTGAATGATCAAATTTCTAAGTACAGTTTTGAGATTTTTGTCTACATGTTAGAATTTCCTCCCAATTAATGAAGAGAATCTTTCAAATTAAAAGAGTAAGAAAAAAGTAATATACATGTGATGTTCTCTCTTTTCCAGAATCATAAATTGCTGAATGCCGCAAGTGACTACAATGTCTAGTTTCTGTGGTGTAGGGTGATTTTGGAATTTGGCCAATGATTATAATTGGTAATAACTTCCGCAGTATTGCAACTACGCCCTCGAAATAAAAAAATTCTCCCGGGCTGTTTTCCAGTACTTTTTACCAGTTTTATCGAAATTTCAGTGCAGCTTATTAATTCAGAGTGACATAATTATGTTACATGATAGTCTTTACTAGACTTTTCTTAGAAAATTGAAAGAATATATATTATGATATATCATATATCGAACTTGACTTTTCAGTCAACATAATTCAAGTGGGCTCATATTAACTAAATTAAAGATTAAAAATCTCTGTTTTCAGATGCTGTTCATAGAAACAAAAAATTCAGAGGAACAGTACTCGAGTCTGTATTATAATATAACTATAACTCATAATTGTAGATTGTCGAATATCAAGTTCTATGACCTAATCAGTTAAAAAGATATGAATCAGATCGAAAAATGGTTTTTGGGAATTTCCGAAATATAAACTTGGAAGTACACTATGATATATATTTTGAAATTGTCTAAGAGAAGTCTATTGAAAAACATCATTGCACAATAATATGATTTCCATTATTTTTAATTTCTCTAAAATTTGAAGCGGCACTGAAATTTCAATAGCCACGATAAAAATTATTAAAAAACTGCCCCAAAGATGTTTTTACTTTTTTAATTAAGGAGATGTAGTACTAAAAATCATCGACATATGGATGATGATAATTAGGTAGTTTACTCACAATTCTATTGAAACATCCTTTTATGAGTAAATAAGTTGCAACAAAAACTTGTTCGTGAAGAATTTTCAACATGGTACAATTTTCCACCACAAAATAAAGCTACTTTTGAAAAAGTTCTTAATACTGTTAATTTCAGTCCAACCACATTGCAATCAATCAAAGCTCGAATCAACAAGAGATTTTCACGTCAGAACCACAAAAAAACACCGCTCAGGAAAATAAGAAAACACGTGGATTAATATATGAATTAATCATTTCGCGCTTGCATTATTTCGTGGATTCGCAAGTTTGCCAGTCCGAACAAAACTGAGATTTCCTCCTGCTGCTACCTCAGATAATATTCTTTTCTACCCTTGAGTACCACCCTAATCGTTCATTACATAATATCTGTTTCGCGGCATGTTCTCGAAAAGAAGAATGACAGGCAGATGGTCCGAAGCGCCTTTGGATATTTTCGTGTAGGTATTATGTTTCAAGTACCGGTTATTATTACTTCTGTTATGTGTACGTCTATATAGTGTATACACCTAAGGGGTCTTTTGTTTAGCGAAAAAGGTTCTTTTGGTGATGAGAGTGAGATGAATGGGTGGATTGCGTTGGTCCTGAGGCAAGAGGTTGTGTTCCTACACAAATTGTATTGCTAAGTTCTTGAGAAAGGCAGGTCAGTAGGTTCTTTCCAAAAACATATTGCCATGTAAAAAACCCCTTAACACTCGCCTTAACATTAATTAATTGTTTTCACCATATACGAGGTAATTCTTAGATAGGTGATTGAAGTTGATAAGGAAATTGTATTTCACTTTTATTTTTCGTTATTATATATACATATTTTTTTCTTAAGACATAATGCATAAGTGACCACCTTCATACAAATATTTGTTTTTCTGAAGAGCTAACCTAACCTAGGAAATAGTGCTGGGTTTCAATTAAAAGATTATAATGAAGCGAGCAAGCATTTACACATCCGAAAACACGAAGTTTCGAAGAAATCATCTTCAGTGGCAACTGCTTACCTCGTCACCATTTTTAGAGTCCTGTTTGTAGTAAAGATAAATCGAAAATTACGAGTATGATTAGGTGGTACATGTGAATAGACGTATTTCAGTATAATGTCAGATGTGTTCGACTATTTCACTCCTCATAATTTCCAACAATCAGAAATTTTGAACTATAAATGTCTTCTAGATGGAAAAACTGTATGGCAGCAGCTGTCAGCAGTTTCTTCGAGTTTAACCGCAGCAAAACTTGGCAGTTGTTGTCAAATTAATACCTATACAGAATGCATTCAGAATAATCTGTTACTCATGAAATAGTCTTGTACAATACCATTCGGGCATTTAAAAAGGACAATGCAAAGTACCTAATATTTTTTAACAAAAAGCATTTGTGCAGGTGCAAAAATCCTAGTCGAAGACGAGGATTTTTCTTATCACCAGCACTCATGCTTCTCGTTGAAAACATTTTTGTATTATTTTCAGCCATCAATTCCCTAACCGTACAAAAATTTGCTCGTTGCTCAGCAACACTTTTAATCCTAGGATTAGAAACGCTACTTTTAATCCAAGGACTAAAAGTAATTGCATTTGAGCTCTCTGATTGAAATTTCAATAAAAAAACATTGTCTTTTATACAAACTTAGTAAAACAAACTAATTGTGCAACTATATATAGGTATTTATTTGTTATTTATAGTGATATGAATGTACAATTGGAACAATGATTGCCAAAATTCAAAGCACTATTGAAATTATCGCTAACAATTTTCGAACAATTCGAAAGATTTTCATTAATGTTAGAACAACTCAAAATATTCTCCTTGACTGTTGATGAAACATTCGAGGAAATATCTGAACAGGTACTTGTACCTTCTTTGTCAGGTTGCAAAATTTTTCCGGCAGTGTTCTCTTTGTTGTAATTCTTCAATATATCCTTCTACTACCGTACTCGATTTCCAACCTCCATGTCTTTTGAGCCAAGTGAGGTCACCGCCACCATCTATAAGAAGTGTAGTAGATGTTCTTCTTAGCGAATGTCCAGTATATTCCTTCCAATTTTCTAACTTAAAAAATTTAGCAATTTCTTGCGGCACAGCACTAATTTTGTGAATACCAACAACCATTCTTTGACACTTCCCATTAACATACTTCAAAAATAAATGACATTCCTGTTTATTTGATGGTCGTAGTGCAGCATATTATCTAAATGAAAGCAAATAATTATCGTTTATAATGGTGAACAAACGAGGTTTCTTTTTTTTTGTCTGCAAAATTTTTACGACCAGGACCGAATCCATAACTTCAATGTCACCAATTTTCAAATGAACTAGTTCGTCACAACACATAGCGCCTCCAATTCCTAATACTAGAAAAATCTTTTCCATAATATATACATTATCAGGTGCCATATCCAGGAACCGATCCACTTCCTCCTTTGTAAAAACCCTAGACTTTTAAGGTTTATAACCATCACTTTGCCATTTTAAAAATGCTCGTAATTTTGAATATTTACTCATATCCACACCATTTTTGATATCCATCAACATTGAATACTGTGACCAAAGAGTGAATGGCTTGGCGGTCTTCGTTAAATTTGAGAAATAAACCATAATAACACTCTCTGCATAGTTTTGCACATTTTTTCTTTATACCAATCCATGAATCGCTGATATGCGAGTTCATAAACCTGACGAGATTGGCGTGACAAAAAATTCAGATATACTGTTTCAGCACTTTCCAAAATATCCGCAGGTATATTTTCATCGTGTTCGGGATTCATTTTGAAAGCAGCGTAAAAACTACTACAAAAATTATATGATTAGTACCTCTACTTGACAATCAATATTTACCAACAATACCAGACAGCCATGACTACCGACTTGCTTTCGCTGTTATAATTAATAGGTGTTCAAATTAATACCAAATTATTAACGATACTTGAGTAAAACTAATTGACTTGGTTGGAGAAAAAATAGTATATATCATACGGACTAAAAGTGCCTATTTTCACTCGCAATTTTGCATTCGCTCGACAATATGCACTTTCAATCCTTCTAATATACTATTAATTTAATTTTTTCGGAAAAATTAGATGCTCTTAAGATACCTATTATTTCCGAAAAACTGCAGTTCTCTTTTTTCAAACGTGTATCTTGCAACGCGGACGAAATTTGAATGAAAAGAGGGGAAAATTAAATAATTTCATTTGGCCTTTAACAATGAGGAAAAAAAGAAAAAATAGCATTGGAAAATTTAGAAAATTGAGATTCCCAAAAAGATGTAATAAATTCTTATATTTCTTTTACTATAGTAGGTATGCTTGAAATAGGGATAAAAAAAATTATGTTCACTGGTGAGTAAGTAAGAGACATATCGTCAGTCCAATGCTGAAGTCACGAATGTGTATATTTCATGTTTGAGAAAAACGCGATGTAAAAATTCAATTCATTGCTGAAAATAGAAATTTCATTTTGTTGCACTTAGCCAATATAGTGGTTAAGTGCAACAAAATGAAATCTCAATTTTTGAAATGCGTTTTTTTCGAACATCAATTATTCAAATTCGTGACTTTGGCATTGGACCGACGATATCACATTAGGTATATTATTATCAACTTTGTTGTTTGTTATTGCTTGAAAAGATTCTGAATATAATTTGGTTTTTCACCCCACAGACAGGCTAGGCCGTTATGGGAATTCTGATTATTTGTGGAGTGCATTATTTCCAGAAACAAATTCAGTGTTTTCAATCGTCCTATTATTTGAAAAAGTTCCGTCTCTTTGATGTCTTCTGGTCAAAATTGAAATCTTCATCTACTTCATACTGATTCCGGCTCAGGTATACGTGTGTTCATATCATAATACGATCTTCCCGACGAATTCAAGATGGCGGCTAAAGCTCCCACACATTGTTCACGTCCCGGGGCTATTATGAAGTAATTTCACGGCCTATTATGTTCCGAGAGCCTCCGCATTGTCGGAAAGTCAAACTAAACCGTACACATAATGAATTACCGAACTTCGTGTGTCACTTTAAAACGAAACTCAAGACGCCCATTGTGGGTTAATCCTCTTACGGATATTTGTCATCCTTTTCCGCTCGCGTTCCGATCCTGGATCAGTTTTGACGGGACGAAAGGATTATTATGTTATTTCGAGAGCTCCGAACGACTACTGTTATGTTTGACATTCCGCGAAAGGCTTTATTACGACTTGAATTAGGTTCGTCTTCTTTTATTTCTTTGAGAGTTTGGAAGTTTTCTTAATCCTTAGATATCAATGCGGGGTTGTTGAGATATAATAGTTTTTTCGACTTGCTTGGGGTTCTTTCACATGAACAGGATGTCTTTAAATGAATACGAAGGACTTCAGGACTTCTATAAAAAATTTATTAGGGTGCTACGGTTATTCTTTCTTTAATAATGTAAATCCTGTGATTGAAAGAGAAATTACTAATTTGGTCAGTCTGATTCAAAAATGAACAATTTGTAAAATGAATCCGACGATAATCCCGTGCACTTTGAACAATGGTCACTAAGCTTGATTCTTGGTTGAAAATTGATATACAAATTTTTGAATATGAAACTTTGTCAAATGAACTTATTTTTATCACTGGCAATATGGTAATCAACAATCAGAGGTGAACTAAAAATACTTGTACAAAAATGTGGAATCTATAATTAGAATAGTTACAAAATTTATATCCTATAAAGGTGAAATTTACGATTTGAGGGGATTAAAAAAAAGTTAAAACTTATATATGGAATTTGGAGGGATACTTAGCCAACAGAAATTTACATAGGTTCTCAAGAAAGGATCTAGGTCTTATCTAATTATTCTAATAAAAAAAATACGAGGAGAATCCAAAATATGATGAGCGACTTATTTAAAAAAAAAAAAAGGATGAGCTCCACTCCCAAGCTGACTGCACCAAATATGAATCCAATGTTGAAGTGAGTTGTTGAAAGTTTCCAGATACAGCTCATTCAATTCCAAAAAACGACCAATTCCAGGAAGTATGCTCCATTCACCGAAAATTCTCGTGTAGAAAAAAAAATTGGAAGAAACAAAAGTCTTGATATGAAAATTTACCGTACGAAGAAAATCTAAGAATGAAATAAGAAAAAATATACAATTATGTACGTTGAATTATGAAGGATTAAATAATAACTTACCCTCGTATTGAGGATTTTGAACTAATTGCAGATTAACAAAAGTTGAATAAAATCCGACCGGGCTATCCAAATTTAATTGCTTAGTGCCTCAACAGCAAAATTAATTCAGCTACCAAAATTTACCAACAGTAAAGTTGAAAACTTTACTGTTCGTCGAAATCTTACTCTTAACTCTGCAGCGGCTACGATGGAAGAAAGAAAGTCAATACGAATTCACCGATGAGCTCGATTCGAGAGATAAGTAATTTGAAAAAAAACTAGACTTGTTTATATCGTTGTAATGTTTTTTATGAAGAATTGACTTGAGGAATCTTTAACATGACATCTACCGGTAATGGAACACACTTCCTTATATAAACAGATATTAAACAAAATCGAAGTCGTGTATTCTTCGAATTATATTGCATTTTCTATTGTTCAATTAAATATACAACCTCTGATGATTCTCGAGCTCCTGTTGCTACAATTTTTTACTTATTCAAAATATTATTTTTCCTTTGTTATCCCGAATAGTGCTTTGTAACCTGTTATCTTCACTTCTGAGGCAATATTTAAAGCTTGCATTTTTTGCTGAACCAAATATTTAAAATATAGAATTCGACCTACTTCAACTGATTGTATTGAAAAAAATAGTACTACATCTATCAGTTTCGCAAGTTTCTCCAAAAATTAGCACATTTAATAAGGTTTCTAAAATGATATAACACGGCTGAAGGACTTAGGTCGATGGCCATTTGATAATGTCAATAAAGTACCGTTATCTTTCTATCTGATATAATACTTACTACATCATCTCTTAGATCCGTCAAAAAAAAAACGGTCTTTCTTGAAGAAACGCAGTTTCCAACAATTTCTCCGAACTATTGTTTCTTTCAAGTGTATTTTTACCATTCTTCATTCTTGTTCAGCTGTTCAATTGTTACTATCTTTAAGAAGCTAAGAAATATTTTTCGTCAAGTTACCATCTACCTACCACATATGACGAAAGGAATATTCAAGAGATTGAAGAGAAATTTCATGGATCTTATGTAAGAGCAAAACCGATTTATGGAAATCTGGAGAATGATATTAATACTCTGGGATATTGTCACTTAAATATAAACGTTGTAATCATACATAGAAAGTGATTGAATCAGCTGTCGGGAAAAACCTGATTTCTTCAAATCCAAATTAAATTGAAAAATTTCTGAAATTTTAGAACATCAAGAGTATCCTGGACATTCCCTTAGATCGTCGGTATTTTTATTAGCCAGTTGATGTCTAAGCTCCCAAGCTACATGGCGGATAGAAATCTGCAACTATCGCACAAAGTTATGTAGCGGGAAGCATCAACTATAAAAAAAAAATGCAAATAGTAGTTTTCACAATATATCGAAGTCAGGAGTGTCCTCTTCTGCAGTACTTCAAGGGTAAGAGAAAACTTGGTTTTTTGGATATAGATGGAGAAGTTATGTAGTCAGATTTCTATAATTTTATTAATTATTATAAGTACATGAGATAATTGTTTTAAATGGCATGAATTATTACTACCTAATGGCAATGGATAACTTTTTGTTTGGACAACAATGCTCCCAGAAGTAATATTGGAATTTATTGTTTCCTTTTTCTTTTGGGTCTCAATGAGCGAGCATCGTTGACAAACATTTTGTTTCTCAAAGCAGGCCTCACAACAGAGAAACACGAAAACTGAAGAAAGGAAGCTGAAATATGAAACACATTTTATTAAATTATACCATACAGTTTCAAATGGAAACCTATACATCACAGAAAAGAAAATCAAGAGGAAGAAATTAAAAGACATGAAATATATTCTTTCTAGTAGGCTGCACATCAAAGAAACATAAAACGTGAGTTAGGAAACATGAAAAATATTTCTTGTAATTACAACATACCGTTTTAAGTGAGAATCCGCACATCCGAAAAATGTGTTTTCAATGACGTATGGTATGAACAAGTCGTTCTGAAACTTGAAACATCACAAAGATTTCTTATTTCATGTTCAAGTTGTCGCCTTCTGAGTTGTTGATTGCTGACGAAATAGACGAGGGAGGACAAAGGTTTGACATGTGGGGATACATTTGCATTGAAAATTTTTATTTGTTGAGAGTTATTCTGTCAAGACAAATGAAAGGAAAATAAAAACTCAGAATTAGTTCTGGGTTCTATCTAGAATATGCTATGGAATATTTGAACCACCTTTATAGCAAAAGTTGACGTAACTGTGGACTTTGATCAGGATATTTCTGAAACCATTATTGAAGATTGAAAAAAAAAGTGACTAGAAAATCGTGAGCGAACCATAAAATATAGAATATAAAGGACGGAGCATTTGCTTTTTTTTCATTGTCGGGGATGGTTTTTGCAAATGGCGGCCGACTTGATCAGTAGCGCAACTCGGAGTGGATAACTTCAGAACTTCAAATAAATAAGTTTCAATGCAAAAAATAAGAGAGAGCGCATTCGAACAACTGACTATTTCCAAGTCTATTATGTGTATGTGTCAACGAATGTAAGTACCTAATTCTAACTATAAAAATTGATAATACATATTAAACACGAATACAGCACAATAAAAATCATTCAAAACACTAAATAAATCCCTAATTACAAACACTTCTGGCGCTGCAAAAAGTTCCATATCACGAATTCAAATTTGATAATAATTGTCAAATTAATGAAAATTAGTTTTTGCATATGGCCGATTTATGTCGCAACCGATTCGCTGCTAAATCGACGATATGCTCCTTCCTTTATATTCTTTAATTCTATGGAGCGAACAACCTCGGTAACTATGATGAAATTCTGTTTCACTTCCAGAAAGCAAATTTCACCTCCTACAAAAAACGTAAAATTCAAAATATTGAAAATGTAGCTGTAGGTACGCTGTTTAACTGCCTATTGCCTTGACCAAAGAATATAATAAAAAAATGAAAGAATCATATAATGAAGAAAAAAACACTTCTGGTACCTGAATTAAAGAAACTTTAATATGTTCAAGAGAGACGGTTTAAACATAAAAAAGTACAATGTAGCATTTCCAGGGCCGTCGCTAGGGAGTAGGCAGGGTAGGCGGTTGCCTAAGGCGCCGAGATTTAAGGGGTGGCATTTCAAGCCAAGTCAATAAAAAATATCACACGTGTACAAACCCAAAGTAACAGAATGGGAATGCAATTCAGTTTGTAACAGCAGGAGTATTTAAAACACATCGGAAATAATCAGAGGTACCGCATAACCCAGTTTTCGCCTAATACCTCTTTGATATATGCTGCCAAATTTTGATACGTTTTAGGGGCGGCTTTCTTCATATCTCAGGCATTATTTTTATTTTCAATCAGCATGTTAATTTTTGAGGAATGCTAAATACTGGAGAAGCAAGTCCATTTCATTTCACCATTTCGATAGTAGAATTCTAGGGTTGGGGAAGTTATAAGAACTCTATTTCATATCTTGTAGATACCACAATCAATAAACTTACTTTTATATTGTTAATGTATATCTATTTACAAAGTGCGTGCTTCCCTCTATAATCTAAATTTTCCTCTGGAGTGAAAGAAAATTTCTGAAGGCATGTTCCGTATTTTTCAAGCATTTTTCGGCACTGGGTGATACCTACAGTTGAAGTGTTGGATGATAAAATAAAATAGACCGAACAACAATCATTCTCACTTTTTTTCTGAGTATGATTCGTTAATAAAGTAATGTACCGAAAGAAGAAAGCGGAAAAAGAAAAACGTTAGACAATATCTAGAATCAAATATACAGAATTTAGCTTTCAGAGGAACAAATGATGCAGTATTTACGGAAAGAAATGGCGTTTCCCATGATGAGATTTCAAATGGAGAGTCTTCACGTGTGAGGACCAGCATAAAAACTACTGGTAATATAGTGAATACCTACAACGACATTTTATGAAATGATCGAATTGTTTCTGATGATGATTCAATTCTTTTGAGACTACATAAAAGCTATTCTTATGTACCCAGTATGGTCGCTTCTTTCGTTTATTTCTCGTTGTAAATGATGTGGTTACTTTAGCAACCTCATCATCACTTGCAGTTGAACTCTTATTTGTTTCTATTCTAACCGCAACATATTTCAATTTAGTTTCTTCGATGTCCATATCACAGTAGCTGTTTCGTAGTTCATATTTCAACTTTCACGCTTCGTGTTTCTTTGATGTTATTTAGGAGCGCTACCTTCCGCAGTCGTCCAAAAACCTTCCCATTCCTCTCCAACGGAACCGTCTCTTCTTCACGTCAACGACGAGCCACTTGGACCAGATAAAGATACCAATCGCGTCCCATTCATCCCATTCACAACCGTCGACAAAACGATCCGTTCCAACAGACGAAATCTACAAAAACGTTTTACCTACACAATGAGAAATTATCTGTGCACAATAGTAAACCGATATTCGACGAATGCGGTCGCGGGACTCAAGAACAAAGCGTCCCACTCTGGCTGCGTCCCAGTCCGATCAAATATTTGATAGAGATGCCCCGGTTTCACCGGCGAAATTGATATAAGTGCGGGGTTGTTTTTATTATTGCCGGGGAGAGAGCGGATAGGGCCAATATGGATGGCACAAAGGAGGCGCTCTGTCGAAGGTTCCTGGGAGGTTCGTGTGATGTCCTGGGTCGGACAATGCGGAGGTGCGCCCAGGGCCAATTACGTTGTTTACACTCGGTTGGATAAAAAATATCGTTTCTTCTTCTTCTTGTCCTCTGTCTCCGATTGTCCCGTTTCCTGCCCTTGGGCCTCTGTTTTATCTCTGGATGTTTCGGTACTTGAGCTGCCTGGGTCTCTGCGCAATGATTTACGTGTTTTTATACTCGATCCTGCTTTCCGAAAAAAAAAAATCTGTGAGCTGTAATATCTGTTATTACGAGTAATTGGATATCTATTGAAAAATTGTCTGGGAGGTCTTTGCATTTTCCTGAAAACTTAATTTGGGTTTTCTCTCCCAGTCTCTGAAACAAGAAACAATTAGAAAATTTTTTTTAATAATATAAGAAAGGCCCCTGCGTAAAAATTTGAGCACTAATTTGTCAGGGGCCAAAAATTTACGAGAAGAAATTGTTGCCTAACAATGAACAAAAAGAAAACACTTTGAACTCTTAAGCGTAACGTTTCGGAGTCTGAATCAGACTCCTTCGTCAGACAATTACTAGTTTTCATTCAAATTCGTAGAATCGCGTGACAATGTTTTGATTTTTGGATTGACATTTGTCAATATATGATGAACATAGATGAATATTGATTACTAGATGTTGATATCGTTATTTTATTTCAAAGTTCCCTGAAACCAGTTCTTTTTTCAATAACTCCATCCAAATTCGATCTATTCCTACTGAGCAATTGGCGAGATTATCAGATTATTAGCCTTATCCAACAAAATACAAGCTGACTCCTTGATTTTTTTTTATAACCGTCAAGTTCCGTCATTAGAATTTTTGTTCCATTCCAATCCATCATGTGATTGCCGGTATTGGAACACACATGATCTGCTATCTTCGATCTACCAATATCTCTATTTTCATGTTATTCTTAAGGAGCGATTCCACCGGAGTGCTGCACTGTGCGGCACTGTTGCGCACAGTGTGCCGCACAAATGTTCGTTGCGGTGTACTCGTCCAGAAGAACAGCAACAAAAGTGCGCGAACTCTGTTGAAAAGTTCGCGAGTACAGTTGCATACTTTTGTGCGCGCACAGTTTCTATCGGTGGACTCGGGTCGACGCACACAAACATGTTTCAGCGAACTCATTCTTGCTTCCGCTACGCTAGCGAAAACATCTATTTGTTCGCGCTAACATGGAGTGAAATAACTGGAAAATAATCGAATTTATCGAAGAAATTGAACTTTTACCGTTCTGTGGGATTGTAATCACGGAGATTACAAGAACAGAAATAAAAAACACGACGCAACTGAGGAGTTGACGAAAGAATTCAATTGTGACTCGACCGAGATTTTGCGGAAGTGAAAGATTATTTTGGCTCAGAATAGGAGAGAAAGTAGTTTGTATCCCGTTTAGCAATCAAAGGACTAACAGCATTCATCAGGAACTCAAACTGTTCGCACGATATTCGAGTGAAATTTTAAAATCTACTCAATGGGTCTATTTTCATCATCATTCCACAAATCGATTCATCTCTTCATTACGATGTTGCAAAAAGGAAACATCTATGTTTCTTTCTTATTTTTTTTTCAAGCAAAGTGTATACCCCTGCACACGCTACACGCTGCAGCACAAAGCACCACGTTTTCTTGATCCTGTGTGCTGCACTGTGCGCGTACAAAAGTTACACTCCATGCTAGCGCGAACAAATAGATGTTTTCGCTAGCGTAGCGGAAGCAAGAATGAGTTCGCTGAAACATATTTGTGTGCGTCGACCCGAGTCCACCGGTAGAAACTGTGCGCGCACAAAAGTATGCAACTGTACTTTTCAACAGAGTTCGCGCACTTTTGTTGCTGTTCTCTTGGACGAGTACACCGCAACATTTGTGCGGCACACTGTGCGCAACAGTGCCGCACAGTGCAGCACTCCGGTGGAATCGCTCCTTTATGTTCATGTTTTCTGATTTCTAAAGGTACGATTCCACCAAAATCGTGTGCGGCACAATTGTTCACGAACAATTTGTGCAGTACTTCAGCTGTGCGCGTACAAGCTGTTAACATATTTAGCGACCGTTTCCACCGACAGAGCTGTGCTTAACTTTTGTACGCGCACAGTGCAGCACACAGTGTGCACGAACAGGATCTCACTGTTCTCTCTCAGTGTTTCGCTTTCCTTCAACCGTTGAATATGGATCAAGAAAACCAGGTGCTTTGTGCTGCAGCTTGTGTAGGGGTATACACTTTGCTTGAAAAAAAAATAACATAGATGTTTCCTTTTTGCAACATCGTAATGAAGAGATGAATCGATTTGTGGAATGATGATGAAAATAGATCCATTGAGTGGATTTTAAAATTTCACTCGAATATGGTGCGAACAGTTCGAGTTCCTGATTAATGCTGTTAGTCCTTTGATTGCTAAACGGTATACAAACTACTTTCTCTCCTATACTGAGCCAAAATAATCTTATACTTCCGCAAAATCTCGGTCGAGTTACAATTAAATTTTTTCGCCAACTCCTCAGTTGCGTCGTCTTTTTTATTTCTGTTCTTGTAATCTCCGTGATTACAATCCCACAGAACGGTATTAAGTTCAATTTCTTCGATAAATTCGATTATTTTCCAGTTATTCCACTCCATGTTAGCGCGAACAAATAGGTGTTTTCGCTACCGTAGCGGAAGCAAGAATGAGTTCGCTGAAACATGTGTGTGTGCGTCGACCCGAGTCCACCGGTAGAAACTGTTCGCGCACAAAAGTATGCAACTTTTCAACAGAGTTCGCGCACTTTTGTTGCTATTCTCTTGGACGAGTACACCGCAACGAACATTTGTGCGGCACACTGTGCGCAACAGTGCCGCACAGTGCAGCACTCCGGTGGAATCGCTCCTTAATGGTCTTGATGTTTCTCCTGTATAAGATTTTCCACAAATACAGGGAATATTGTAAAAATAATTTCTTGATTTTTGGTTCTCATTCAAAGGTTTAGTTTTTGTTAATAAAGATCGTAAATCATTTTTTGTTTTGAAAACAGTTCTTATGTTAAATTTGGAAACAATTTTTTTATTTTTTATGAAAGTCCATGAACATAAGGAATCAAATTTATTATAGTTGGTTGTTTTTGACAGTTTGTTGTTGGTTCTTGATTGTTATTATCGTTTTGACGTAAAATTGTTCTATCTAAATTTGAAATAGTTTTTTCTATGAAATAAGAAATATAATATTCTTTATTGAAATTAATTTCGTTATTTCGTATTTCAGTTGTCGATGAAATTAATTGCGCCCTATCATAAAGTGTTTTTATAATACTCATTCAATGATTAGATTGAAAATTTAGATATCGATTTGTGTGTGTCTTTTTTCTGAACACACTTGTTTCAAAATGATTTGGAAATTTTCTTATGGAAACATCTAAGAAGGAAAGAACATTAGTTTGTTCCAACTCCATTATAAATTTTATTGTAATTGGATGCTAAGCATCTACAGTGAATTTTTGAATATTCATAAACAATGCATCAGAGACATATACAGGGTGAGTCAAGCATGTGTTCCGAGCTTGCTGGAGGTGATAGTACATTGAAAAATAAGTATATTTTGATAAATAAAAACAACATGATGAAATTAAAAAAAACTCACGGTAAATGCCCAAAACTTGTTGGGGCTTAATTCTGGTTAGTACTTATTGTTCATCAACGACCATGGGTGGAAATAGAATTTTTTGTGTGTGGAATTTTAAGGTGACAGCCCCCGAGTTAAGAGGTAGGTTCTCACAAATCTTTAGATTTGAATTTTTTGAAATGAAAACCTCGCTGGAAGAATGAGTATTTTGGGAGTTTCTGACATTAGGTAGTACTCCTTTCTACTTGAGTAACATATTGGAAATAAGCAGATATAGAAATGAAACTTTCAAGTAACCAGATTGAATGAAAGCATTTTGACAACGAAAGCCTTTTCACCAGTAGAGGAGAGATGGATAATAACGTGGGGTTGATAATTCCGAGCGTCAGCGTAATTAAAAATTATCCACTAGTTTTGCGATGCAGTGGGTATACATCGAAGTCGGACATGCCTAAATTTTCCTCGTGCACTGCCATCACGGTCCGCAAGATGAAGGAGATAACACGAGCTGTAGATGTTTTTTGCGTCCCTCCTTATAATTATTCCAGTACTTTCGGGAAGACTAAATTGATATTGTGACACTTTGTACAATACATTTTTGATTCTGAGGTATTAATATTAGGATACATGTTAACCTACAATAATATTTTCCATAAAATTTTGGGGTTGAAAAAATTGATCAACCTTGATAATGTCGCGCCCCAAATTGTTATGAAGATATATCAAGATGTGATGTACCCCGCTAGGGTTGGTTCGGTCAATCGTCATACAGCAGAGGGATGGTAAATTATACACTGGAGTCTCATCGAGGGTGTTTATTTCTTAGACACAGATACACAATGAATGAATCATTCAATCAATGAGTTCAGTTCAACTCTCAACTCTGCTTTGTTTTGTTAGGAGGATATTTTATATATTTACATCGTTTACTGTTATTAAACAACAGCAGGTATTCATAACTATGGGTATAAACAATGTGTATAGGTCTTCATCACGTTTTTAGGATGATGTAAGGTTACTGGAACAGTTGAGACCTTGTTGTCTCAAGTATGATAAATATACAGGATGTTCCTATTGATACATACTACACCTTCCCTCTTTGAGAGAAAAAAAAATTTTTCTATGAAAGTATGAAAAAAATTTTTTTTTTTTTTTTTGACTTATCTATAGCTTAATACCTATATTTACATACATATATACATAACTTATCATAACTCATAATCTCAATGGATCTTACATCTACAGGGCTTAGTACATTATTTTCTTAATCTAATTATTTACATCACAGTCTCTTAATTCTAATCACTGATTAGTTAGTATAAGTCTTTATGAAAAATACGGTTTCACTCTGTTCTTGTGAACTTCTTTGAGTTTGTTCTTGTCCGTTTTCACAATAATGTTCGGGTTTCGCACTTCCACTATTTCGTAAGGACCGTTAAATAAGGGGTCAAGTTTATTATCAATGTTCTTATTATTCAAGAGCACCTTATTTCCTACTTCATAGTTTATCTCATTACATTGTCTGTCGAAACTTTCTTTTCTTTTTAATTTTACCTTTACCAGGTTTTCTCTAGCATCTTTCCACGCCGTGTAACCTATATTTTAGTTCAAGAGGATAGTTGTCAAAATTGTATATTGGATCTACTCGGCTTTTTAAATTTTGTGGAAATCTACTAGGTTTTCCAAAAACTAATTCGTAAGGACTATAGCGAGTTGAAGAGTTCACGGTATTGTTATATGAAAAACACCAATACGGAACCCAATTACTCCAGTTGTTACTTTCCTTAGCTGTGTGCATACGAAGGAAAGTTCCTAAGTGTTTATGCGAATTTTCAAGCGCACCTAGTGTTTCGTGGTGATAAGCTGTTGAATTGAAACGTTTAATTTTGAGCAAATCACACGATTCACTAAATATTCTTGATAAGAATTCTGTGCCTTGGTCTGTAACAACTTCAGAAGGTATACCATACCTTAAAACAAAGTTTTGAATAAAAGACTTTGAAACTGTTTCCGCTTCTTTGTTTGGAAGTGGGTAACACTCTACGAATTTGGTTAAGTCACATTGAATTGTGAGTATATATTTATTATTTTCAATGTCAGTGGGTAATGGACCTACAAGATCTAGAAAAATTTTCTGAAAAGAAGATACAAAGATATCAGATATAATATTATTGGATCACTCCAATTGGCCAACGACCGAAGTCTTCCAGCCTGTTTCAAACAATGCTAATAATGATAACTAAATTCTATAATAAAAATGAACAAAAAATTTAGATGGTACAAGAGATTGTGATTTGAAATTATCGTAATCGACATTCATTCAGCAAGAAGTAAAGCGGTTTCTCAGGGATTTTTCTTTTGGTTGCACGGTTTTCTCTGAATTCAAGAAGTAGTGGCTGAATAATTTCTTTATTGTGGCTTTTTTCCATGAATTTCTTGTTGAGTCGTTCGATTCTTGCTTCTATTGGTTCAACCTTTGTTCTTTGGTAGAGCATCTCATTTGTAGGGTTGTGAAGAGGGTTGTTCGGGTGTCTAATCTTAGTTATTCTTCTCAGGCTTATTTTTTCTCCAGTCATTATTCCTTTCCATTTGGTATTGCTGCAGGTCTTATATAGTTGGTGGCCATATTCTAGGATAGGTCTACATATCATTTTGTAGATATTGCTAGCTGTTTTGGTGCTTATTCCCTGGTCTTTGTAGGTTATGGAGCGAAAGTGATTTGATCTGGCTATGGTGTTTTTTTTAGCTGCCGTTATGTGCTGTTTGAAGTTAAGTTTAGAGTCCATAATCATTCCCAAGTATTTCACGGAGTTGGCTGGCTTGATAATGGTGTTATGAAAACGTAGCGTAGGAGAGGTAGGTTTCAGTCTGTGATGGAAGAGTACAAGGATTGATTTCTGGGGATTTGGTTTGATTCTCCATTTTTTCATCCATCTTGATGTTTTGTCTGTCAACTCCTGAAGTGAATCTACTACTTCCAAGAGAGAGTTCCCATGGCAGATGAGGGCTATATATCGTCTGCAAATTGTAACGGGTAAGCACTTTTATCGAGGCTGGGTGAGTGGTACTGGTAGATATCGTGGCAGTATAAATTGTATAGCAGTGGTGAAAGTGGTGAACCCTGGGGTAAACCTTGCTCAGGTTTGAATTTTGATGACAAGGTATCTCTAATTTTGACTTGGATGCTGCGGTAATATGGATATAATATTTAATTGATATTAGGTATTTTTGAGACTTGTCTCCATTTAAATCAAAGATTCAGGTGCTATGACTTCTAGAACATTTCCAAGTGTAATTCAGAAACCTTCAAGTGTATTTCAGATTAGTCACTTCAATTTCAGAAAACGTCAATTGAATTTCAGATTAGTCAATTGAATTTCAGAAAACATCATTCAGAAATTTCATTTGATATTTTTTGAAATTCAATTGACAAATCTGAATAACATTTATTTGATGTTTTCCTAAATACAATTGACTAATTTGAAATGCAAGTGATGTTATCTGAATGTCAATTGACGATTTCTGAATTACAATTGGAAATGGTGTAATTATGAAAAAATATTTACTTCCTGTTGTCATAAAAAAATTGAGTTTCTGTTAGTTCTTATTGCATGATATTTAATAAACGGATTTAAATTCTGGAAAAAGATTTGGGTCTCCCTATCTTCACATGAGAAAATTACTTAGAATGTTATTCATTTTCTTCATTTTTACTTTTATTACTTACCCATTTGTGTGCAATGAACGTGGAAAAGAAATTATCAGACCAGTTTGACAACTGCGCCTTAATTTTTTTTTGTAAATTGAGAATAATAACTTTTTTTGTCTGAATAAATGACCTTTCATTTTCTGAATTTTGTTTCCTTCAATATCTAACAGTTTTTTTATTATAGGTCCAAGTCCTTGACCTCTCCCTACTAACACGTAGGAAATATTCTAATACGGTGACGAAAAATTAATAATTCTTCCCGATTGAAAATTATTCATTGTAAATTGCATGCATGCATCGTATTCGTTAACCAAAAAAATCGTTTAAATTGTAGGTATGAATTTTGGTTGTGACACACTGTGTTGTTAGAAATTCGAAACAGGAAGTGCACCAATGAATATTAAAAAAAATAATATATCACCTTCCTGTTATTTGTGAAATCATTTATGACATTACGATATTGGAATGAACAATGAAGCACCTCGATTGAATAATATAAGAACTGATATAATTCACTAATTCAATGGGTCTCAAAACACATTCTCTACTATACTCGTACAACCGAGCGTACAACGACGATTTGCAGTATGTTGAAACTTATTGGGAAGCTCAGTCGTTCGGTGCACTGTTCTCTGTGGATAAACTACATCTTTCGGAAACCAACCACTTTTGGCATTCTAGGCGACGAAAAAAAATCGGTTGTGAAAAATTCGTAGCTTCCAAGAAATATGAAATCGTAAACATGCAGAAATTTATTATGATCAAAGGCGTTATCGTCGTATCATACTGCATACTGGTGAATGCATATAGTAGTCGGCCCCTCACGGTAGTGCATACTTTCTTTCTTCTAACAACTAATTAACGACATTAGGATTAGCGATAATTCATTGATCAAAGTTATTTGGTTTCGGGGCGGCTTCGGTGAGATTTCAAAAATGATTTTTTATTTTCAATAAAATTATATCACGTTATTTCCAAGAGTAATAATAAACTCTCCATGTTGTGATTCATTCTTCAGAAATATACAAGAGGCCCATATTATATCTTGGAGATTCAAATCTGATATTATTAGAATAGTGAAAATTCATTTCTGAAATATGATTAATGACAGACAATTTTATGTCTCTTCTATGAGGGGGCATCTTGAAACTATGAGGGGGGCATGGCCCCCTACCCTTTTCCTTATTTCCGCCTATATCAAAGACAAAGAAAGGTTATACTATCGACAAACAGGAACAAAATTATTTATGGTCTGATAAAATATCGGGGTGAATCTGCTGATATCATGTCGCATTTTCGAAGTCTTCGTCAAAAATTAATAGGAGCATAAGTCCAAGACTTTCATATTTAGAAAAAACGATTTTGTCTTCAATTTTCAATCTCATTCCGAATGTGTTTTTTTACTGAAAAATAATTAGCGGTCAAGTGAAATTTCTGGAAATCTCTGTAATCAGGAAAATATTTTTTTATAGTTCAGACGAGTTAAATTTTTCTTTATTTTTTAAAGCTTAGGATAATTTCAGAAAATTCTGAATTCTGGAGAATGTCTTTTTTGTCATGGTAGGGAAATTTTAATTTTCATTTAAACATGTTCGTGTAATTATTCTTTCAAAAGCATTGAAAATTATTACAAATTATTTTTTTCTGCATTCCTGAAATTTTTTCACGTTGACTTCACTAATACCATTGAGTATAAATATAATAATATAATAATATTATATTAATACTCAATGCTTATACTCACATTGAGAACTTTAAACCAATTGTTGCTCTCGCATTACAGATGATAATTCAAGAATTTAACTCGTCTGAACTATACAAAATATTTTCTCGATAACAGAGATTTCCAAAAATTTCACTTGACCGCTAATTATCTTCCAGTGAAAAAACACAGTCGGAATGAGATTGAAAATTGAAGACGAAATCGTATTTCCTGAATATCTCGAAAAATATTCATTTTGGGATAAAAGTCTTGGACGTACAGTAGAATCCGTTTATTATGTCCCGGCTATACTGATCAATCGCTTGTCATGATGCAAATGCAGTGTTAAGTTTGGTTTCATTCAAGACTCCTTACAATAGGGTCCGGATTAAATGACTTCGCTTATAATGACATGCCGCTTACAATGACATGATTTCAGATACAACATGATTTTTCGAAATTTTTCCGGTTATAGTGACCGCTCGATCGTTTTCTCAAGCCACCCTACCCTTTTTAATGCGATGAGGTTTGATACGATTCGAGACATACGCGTGCCGACATGCTTTTTAGTATAATCCAGATCCTTGAACAGATTATTGGTATTTTGTGGACAAAATGACATCCATTGAAGCCATGTCTAAGTTGTACAATGGTGTAAGAAGCTATTATTTGAAGTAGAAAAGAAAACAAACGCAGACTAAAATTTCAGATTATTCATCTAAAAATGAAAAAGGTCTTTATATTTATTTTTTTGTAAGAGTAGCTATTTTTTATTTTATCAATGAAACAGAATCTGAATTTTTTTTTCTTAAACTGAATCCCACAAAAATACCATCAATCTTTCTGAAATTCTGCTTTATGTGACTTCCGATTATTATGACGTATTTTTCATTTCCCTTCCATGTCATTATAAGCGGATTCTACTGTATGCCTATATTATTTTTTGACGAAGACTTCGAAAATGCTTCGAAAAAATGGGGTTCCAATTTGGAAAAAACGATTTTTTGATGTTTCGTCACTTCTAACCTTGACAAAGAATTTGTGACCTCCTGTATCATAATCTGAAAATCACGCTATCGGAAAAGAAGCATCAGCCTTTTTTCTCAGCGATTCTCAAACATGAGAATTTTAAATGAAAAAACCTCGAAGTTGTCTGTATTTCAACAGAGTTCAATTTTGAGATTTTTTTCGTATTTCCTCATTTAAAGAGAATTTTCTAGGGAAAATTCAAACTTTTGGAATCAAAAAGACTCAGGGTTCGATGGAGATTCTATTTATACAATAGAAAATGGGACTCATTTGAGAAAAGAAAGTTGATGTCACTTCCGGAAAAACCGGAAGTCCTAGAACTTAAATGAATATACGAGAAATCCTCTTCTTACTTGAAGCTCACCTTCAGAATTTCAATCCTGAATCTTGGAATAATTTCGATAAGAAAAAATAGAAGAAATATATCACTCTTAAGGAAAAGGTATCGTTTTCGAATCTGCTTTATCAGATTGAAGTATCACGTGCAATCAATTAATTCCTTATCATGATATAATTGAAACGTGAAAATCCTTCAAACAATTTTCTAGTAAGGATTATTTGAATTTCGCATATATTCAAACTACAGATTCCTTCTCGTATTGAAAATTTCTATAAGCTCTCAGGTAGAGGGTGCTTCGATATCCAGCAATGTTTGCACTGACGTCGAGAGATGTCACCACCACTATCGTCGCGGGAGAAATTTATTTCAGTTGAATAACTGCTGGGTACTTCGAAAGTAATAAACAGACGAAATGCATTCTGAACGAATATTTAATATGGTTTTCATTGACTTATCGTGATCTATAGAAAACTGAGGACATGAATATGCAGTGAGTAGGTATATAATCAATTATAAGTATTTTATTTCAAGAAACGAGACATGTTCAATATGTTAGTTCACTCTACGTTACTGAACATCAGTATATTGATCTTCATTTAACACTGTTTTGAATTTTTCTTCTGTCGATGATATGATAATTCCAGAAATATTAGTTGAATTGAGAGCTGAAACAACAATCAATAAACACGCAGCTCCTTAAAAAAAAAAAAACTTAACGAAAACGTATCTCTTCTATAAAATAAAGTTCAACAAGTAAAGAGTTTCGGAATGTGTGAAACTTAAACCTTTCATTGGAAACCGATCATGTGTCACATGAATTACGCGAAATTTTTCAAGAAGTCTGCAGGGACGGGCCCAAGGGGGGGGGGGATTGGAGGATGATCCCCCCCCAATGCTGAACGAAGTCGACAAATATTCAAAGCAGTCGTAAGATTTTCAAAGGAATTGGAAAAATTTCAAAGCATTTGGAAAAAATTTCAAAAGGCTTGAAAAAATTTCAAAGTAGTTGGAACAATTTCAAAGCAGTTGGAAAAAATTCCAAAGCAGTTGAAAAAAACTTCAAAGCAGTTGGTAAAATTTCAAAACAGTTGAAATACATAGTTCTGAGAGAGTTAAGAAATTTGAAGGGATCTGAATTTGAAAAAACAAGTTTGCAATCAGTAGGTACTCAACAATATATGTATAGCTGGCAATAAATGCTATTCAACCCAATATTTTTACCATCAAGTGTTTGAAGAGATGCGGCTTCAAGAAGTAGTTGTAAATTTTTCAGGTACGTCGCATGGATTTTGTTATGAAAAAACCATCTGATATCATAACTTTAAGCTGTTTCTATCAGATAAGCAGAATCATCATTAAGGAACGCTCTTCCTACATTATGTTATAGTTTCGGGAATGAACAATAATATGTGAAAATAAATTTAAAAAATGAAGCGAAAATGATTCAAAGTGAAGTTTGAGTTATGTGGTATGTGGTGCCTTATAAAAAATTAAAAAAAATTTAGGAACAAAAAAATGCACAAAGGACCACAAGTGTGAGAGAAAATTATGTGTTGTGACCATAGAATATGGAATATCAGAAGGGCAATTTATTTGTTTTATTTTTTTTTTCTATAAAAATTGAAATTTTCTACGAAACACAAATCCACCACAACAAAAATTGTTCAAAACAATAAATATATCCTCAATTCCAAACTCTAATTGCAAAAAACTCTGCAAAGAGTTCGAAATCGCCAACTCAAATTAGGAAATTATGTTCAAAATTGTTTCTTCAATATGACTGATTTAGGTCGAAACCGTTTCACTACTAAATTGGAAATCTGTTTTTTTTTAAGTATCTTGATTTATGATGTTTGCAACTTTGACACACATTTTCTGTTTTTTTCCTTAGTTATATTGCTTTTCTTTATTTGAAAGCAAAAGGAAGGCTCATTTTTTATCAAACGAAATATATTTTCTGAACGTTTTATTCCTATTATTCTGTGAAATGGGCCCATGTTAGGGATTAGCAGTTTTAATATTAAGCATCTCTTCGAAGTGGTAAGTAATTAACTTTGATTTTTCATCTACCCAACATTCAATCATGTATATTTCTTTATTTTATGGAATCTGCTTTTTTTGTGAAAAATATCTTATTTTATGATGCTTGAAGATTTGAGATACACCAAAGAATGAAACCGAATTAAATCAAAGAATGAAACAAAAAGTGTGTCTCAAAGTACTTCTCACAAAAAAAAATTATTCCATAAAATAAAAACTCACATAACTGAATATTGGGTAATTGGAAAATCAACGTTAATTTCTCACCACTTTGATGAGATTCATCCTATTGAAACTGCTCATTCTCAATATTTACTCCTTTCACAGATTAAAAAGAATAGTTTCTTCAGAAAAAATTTTTATATTTGCTCTGATGAAAATGAGCCTTGCCTTCGCTCCCAGATTCCATGAAATAAAGGAAAGCTACAAAACTGGAGAAACAAAAAAGTTGTGTTTCTCAATGTTTCAAGTAAAATCAAGATATTCTTCCCGAAAATAACAGACTCCATAAAATCTACTTAATTGAATGTCCGGTAGATGGAAAAGAAGTTAATAAATCCTCACTATGTTGAAATTCATCACTCTGAATTTTTTTTAACGAAACAAATATTATACCATATTACCTAAAACGGTTTTCTGTTAATTCAATGTACAGTTGGACAATTTTCGATGGATTTCCCTCCTCCCAAAAATTTATCTTCGGCCCGTCTCTGGAAGTCTGATTTTGAAAATGAGAGTTAAGTCAACGTCAACAAAATGAAGTGATAAAAAGTAAAGTCGTGGGAAATTTGAATTTATCCGAATGTTCTCTTTAATTCTGTATGAAACTGATTGTTATTTTGATGTTTCAGATTTTAACTATGACAGTTTAACACTATGACAGTTTATTTGCGCCGGTTAGTATAATAATCCTTGCTTGCCTATCAAAGATTCAACATTATGAAAATTTTTGAAACATAGATGAATTCAAAATAGTAATCATCGAAATGAATACCATTTTCAATTCCCAGGCTCAGAGATCTTTTATCATGAGGTTGGAGAAATGATATTAGATTTTGTCACTGAGATGAGAGACATACCGGTTTCGGCCTTGTTGGGCCTCATCAGTGTCCCGCACATCTCAGGACAAAATCTTCATAAAAAACTTCAGAATTTGAAGCAATTGGTTGTGAAGTTGAGTAAAATATTACAAAGTACTAAGGTGGTGACATCCAATTGCGTCAAAATGAAGTTTCAAATCTCCAATCAAATGCAAAAAAAGAAATCTGTACTTCCTCTTTCACTGAATGAGATTTTAGCAGTGGCTCTATTCAGGGCCCGCTTGCTAGTTTCTCAAAGTGATGGAAACGCCCAATTCTTTTTGTGACTGTGAATTGAAAATGGTATTCATTTCGATGATTACTATTTTGAATTCATCTATGTTTCAAAAATGTTCTCGATGTGCCTTCGTAAAGGCAAAGAATTTTCTTTTTTTTTATTATGAAAATTTGTTGTAAAATAAAAGTTTCTCACAATTTTTCAACATGAGGAAAGAATTTTTTTTCTGTAGGTGCCATTTATTTTTATTTTCAATAAATATATTTGACTCCCATTATTATTTTCACTGCAATTCATAAACCATCCCATTTTAGCCGACTCAGAGGGCAAAACAGGATACTTTTATCACGAATATGATTTTTTGAATATAATCATCGATCTATTCAGGAATTATTAGTACTTTCTCAATGTGAAGAAGGGACAATGGTGAAGTTACTATGCAGATGTAGAAGTAGCAGTTATCAATAGCTTGGTTAGAGAATTATGGGTTGGATAACATTAGCTATCCATTCTTATCCAACCCCTACATAAAATTTGCTAATTTTCATTAATGTACTCATGAAATTGAAAATGCAATGTTCTGATCCTCCTGAACATTCCGCAAAGTTAGAACAAAACATGAAATATAAGACGAAATTGACTGTCTTTCAGCTTGAAATATCCCATCAGTAGTCAAAAAAAGAGACTTTATTATGACGAAACGAATCAGGCACAGGTTGGGGTGAAAAAAACCTTATACTTAAGTCAGAGAGCGGAGAACTCCTTTCACCTTTTTTACAGCATTTTCCCCAGCAATCCGGAATTAAATAATTAATCGGCAACAAACGTGAATGATTCAGGTTGCATGTCGAACGAAATTAGAACCCAAAACTGAAAAAGCTCAAAACACCGTACTCGAAGAAACTTGTTATTTTCACCTCTTCGGTGTTGAAATATTGATCAGGCGAAAATTACACGATCTCGTAGCCGTGCGACCACCCGCCTGCGTTTCAACCGTGTAATTATCATCAGGGATGATTAAAAGCGGACAACGCCGTTTTGGGGCGGGTTATTAAAAGGGCTCTTGACTGGCTTCCGATGCATGTATATTGTATTTTCAGCTGTTATTCTATTTGATGGAGTTTCGAGTTTTATGGAGCGAAATTACTTTTCGTTATTATCTCTGGTTCTTATGAGATCTGAAGAGCTGTGTCGGAATGCTATTCATGGGCGCCCGCAGAAATTTTCCTCAGGGGGGACAGAATAAAAATTTTCGAAAAAGGGTGAGGCACAGGTGACATCAGTATTTCGTTTCGTTCCATTACTTTCTTTATATTTATGCATCGGCGCTTGCTGAATTTGATGAAGATCCCATCTTCAACATTTTTCTAACCTCATCAACATAAGGTGATAGGTATAAAATAATGCGATATCTGTTTTCAAAACAGATCACATTCATTACTCATAGGACTTAAAACGATGAAAAAAATCACCATAAATAAATTTAAAATTTTAGTTATGAAATTGATAGAATTGAAGAATTCGTAAACTCCTCGAAATAATCAGCTGAAAATTAGGGTGAATTATTCTTATTGAATATCAAATCGACCTCTTAGTTAGAAAAGGCCCCAAGGGCAGATTTTCCATATAAACCCGCCTATACCCTTCCAATTGCTATTTTCTCCATCAAATCAAATGTAAAATACAAAGTGTGATATATCGTTGAAAGGGTAATTTGGAGTAGAAATCAAAAATTGTAAAAAATATACAGGTTGCTATTTGAAATAAAAAAGTCAGAGTCACTTCTGGTCAAACCGAAAGCTATTTTCAAATTTTTGTTTTTCTCGAATGAAGGAATTGAAGAATCTGAAATTCTCAAGTTTTTGTCTTCCGAAATGGCTGAGATAATTTATTGGAACATGTATACCGGGACACCCTGTATATCTACCGGTTCGCCATATTCTTCTTGTAATGTTTCTTTATCAGTACACGCGAGGAATAATCTGCATTTCTGTAAAAAACTTAAATTTTTGGGGGGCCTATTGAAATCATCATTGACAGTGGATTTTCTTTTGAAAAGTTTTCGAATATTCATATTTTCTAATGGTAAATCTCTAATTCGAAATATTTTTGGCTCACAAAGAATTGCTTAAGATCAAGGAGCAAAGAAAAATTGGTCATTCCTGAAACATCAAAAATTATTCGGAAATAAAAATCTAATAGATCGACGTTCTACAATACAATTCATTACTTGTATGTGTATTTTTCCCCTTCTGGGAAAAAAATATCGTCACTGGAGATTGGACAATAATTATTGAAATATGAGAGTAGCTGCACTTGCCATATGAAGGCGCTTAAGAAACCGCCAATAAACGATCATCTATCTGCTAACGATCGAAGAGAATGCCATTACTTATGATCATTTGATTCATAGTCACCGAAAATATTCCATCATTTGTGTTCACCCAAGGAAGTTATCAATTCATGAAATACCTCAGCCGATTACATAGTAAGTCCATTGTAAACCGGATAATTGTTGTGAATCCAACACATGCTTTTTTTCCTTGTTCTTTGGATTAGAAAAGTTACATTAGGGTGTTTCGCTGAAAAACGATAGGGAGATCAAATTCTCAGGGGGGGCAAGGCCCCCCCTGGAACCTCCCTGCGGGCGCCCGTGATGCTATTTGACTAATTACTGTTTTTAGGATGATATTATTGAATAGATCTGAGGCTGAAACACTGTGTTGAAATAATAAGGTGTAACCTAAGAATGACACCAACTTTCATTCAGAGTCCTTCAACAAATATGATACAATAGGTACCTGTCTAAATCGAAAATAAAGGCATAAAATTTACGTTGTTTCGAAAATAAAATTCATTATATACCATCTACATAGTTTCTATTCAAAATTATTGTAATTTTGTAAATAATTCCGAATTTCCTGAAATTTGGTATTTTTCCTAAACAGCTCAAAATGGCAAAGATGAAACCATTGTTACAGTTAGGAGATCCAGAATAACTGGAGGAGTACAGGCCTATAAGCCTATTAGATTGGTTCTCGAAGGTTTTCGAACTTGCTATGGCTTCTCGTATCTAATATCATTTTTCCAACCTCATGATAAAGGATCTGTGAGCCTAGGAATTTAAAATGATATTCATTTCGATTATTACTATTTGGAATTCATCTATGTTTCAATAATGTGTTCGGTGTGGCCATCGAAAAGGCAAAAAATTTTTGTTTTTCGACTCATTCTTTTTATTAGAAGTTCAAGAAGGAATGATAACCTTCCATCGACGAAAGAATGTTAGAATGAGCATTCTTTACGAGTATCACCTATACATTATTTTCTATAATTCACTGAATTATTATTGCAATTAATGTAATATTTTCATGAATGTAGTGATTTTGCATTAAAAATTATTGGTTTGTAGAACCGTTTTCTTTTTAATAACGTTGAAAGATAAATGCATGACAGGAGATCAAGATGTAATCAACGAATATAATTGAAAGTTGATGGTATTCAAGAAAAATAAGAACAAAAGGAATTGCTCATATTATGTTTGTGAGTTTATTTTTCATACACCTAATCTGAAAACATTCGTGGATGTCAACGTTGAGAGACTGAACAATAGACATGGAAAATATAGCATTAATTGTAAATTTCAGTTATTTTGATTAGAGTATACATCTCTTCTTTCCTAACGTTAATACAAATTATTTGAATGATTTTGGAATGAATGTCATATGGCAAGATGATCGAATAGCAAATGTGAACTACATATGTGGATGACACTAATTTACTGGTGGTAGAGTCACTTCGGCCAGATCTGAAGACTTTGGTTGAGGAACTCTTGGACTGTGCAGATAAATGGTTTGCTGAAAACAACATGATCCTTAATTCTTATAAAACCAATATGATGTTTTTCCACCCATCAAATTCCAAAATTGAAATTCCTGAAAACATAATTCTGAACAGCTCTAAGTACAAAACATCACAATGTACGAAGTTTTTGGTATTGTATATTGATGAGGAGCTTAGTTGGAAGCCACACATAGAATACCTCAGCGACAGATTGGGATCATCTCTATATGCATTTGGAGTGGTAGCTAAGTGTTTGGATTCAAAAGTGTTGAAAACCGTATATCACTCAACTATAGAGGCAAAACTGAGGTTTGGAATAGTTTTTTTTCGGTTCTGGAAACATGTCACCCTTATTAATACTACAAAAAAAGCAGTCAGAATAATGAATAATTTGATGTATAATCAGTCGTGCATAGTTTTTTTCAAGAAGATGGGAATTTTGACACTACATGCTTTATATATTCAGGAATGTTTATTACTTCTACATAAACATAGATATTTGTTCAATCAACATCTCAATTTGAAAACAAGATATGATACACGCTCTTTAACATATAATTTTCCGCTATGTAATTTGACAACTATGCAAAGGCAAATAGAATATAGATGTTTAAAATTGTTCAATAAATTACCTAGGAACTTTCAAGTAGTAGATGATCTCAAAGTTTTCAAGAGGAAAATGTTTTTTTTTTCATTAAACTAGGAGCCATATACTATGGACGATTTTTTGAGGCTTTGAAGTTGATTTAGTTTTTTTCTTCTGTGACACTATTCCCTTTCTTCTGTTGTTATGTTTCTTTGTAACATTAACTGATTTTGGAATAAACAGTTATTTTTATTATTATTATTATTGACTTGTCAATATGACGGCTTAGCTAAATAAGTTCTAAATTTCCGAGAAACGTAAATTGCTGAATACCGCAATTTGCTACGGTGTCTATTTTACGAGCTAGAGAGTTACTTTGAAATTTGATCAATTTTTATAACTCGAATTAACTTCAGCAGTATTGTATCTACGGTCTCGAAATGAACACATTCTTTATGGCGGTTTTTTCAGTACTTGTTATCGGTGGTATCGGAATTTCAGTGCCGCCTCAAATTTCAGAATAATTGAAATTTTTTTCAAATGAAAATATTTCAAAAGACGATTTCAACAATATCTATCTTGAGTTTATATATCGAAAATTTTGAAAAAATATTTTTCGATCAATAATCACAGAGGGGTTCGATTTTGATTCCTCTTTTCAACTAAGATCTTGGTATTCCACAATTGTAGGCTGTCAAATTGATTTAGAAAACTTAATTATGATTTCTCAATTAATCAGAAAATGAACAGTATTTGAAAACAGAGATTATTGTGCTGGTCCTGAGAAGGACCGGTTTTTGCCAAACTTGTTCTGTCTGGACTTGTTACATACTTCTTCAATTTCGCGATCTCAGTGTGTGGAATAGAACACGAGATATCAGAGGTGCCATTTCCGAAATTCCACTAGTCTACCGAAGCAGGTAATTATTATACAAATAATATTTCAACAAATACACCATCAACAAGAATATCTCGTTCACAACAATATCACTGTTTTTCGAAATTTTCGATTTATAATAAAATCGGAAGTAAATCACAATATATATTTCGAAAACTGTCTAGGAAGAGTCTATTTGAAAATATCATAGCGCTAAATATTTTCCATTTGGATTTTTTTTTCAAATTGCTCTGATATTTTGAGTGGATTAAAAATTTCTATAGCACCTGTAAAAAATATGGAAAAAACTATCCTGAAGAAGATTTTATTTCGAGGCCTCGTCGCAATACTTCAGAAGTTATATCCAATCATAATGAATCGGGTGAATTCCAAAATCACCCTGTAGCATGAAAGCTAGACATCTTAGCGACTTGCGGTGTTTAGCAATTTAGGTATGTATACCTATGTTGTGGACCAAGTGATAAATCCGGGCATTTTTCATAATGCCCGGGCATTATGAATAATGACAAACCATTTAGGGCAAAGTGATTAATTATGGTTTGAAGTCTCTTATTAATCACATTGCCCTGACATTATGAATATTGCCCAGTCGTGTTTGGGCAATGTGATAATACACTTCTGTATGGGCGAAGAAGAACGCGGGGGGATACGCCATAATAATAATAATAATAATTTATTAATTACCCTCAAATAATTACAGGGAATGTCAAGCAAGGATACAATTATAAACAGATATATAGCATAACAATAAAACAATCAGAAATTTCGAAATATAAACATTTAAATGATAAACTAACACACATAATAACAGACAAACACAGAAAGTAATGGAAATGATAACCGCTAGTCATTATAGATTAAAAACAAAATATGGTGTAAAAAATTGATCATCCGGAGAAGGAGATTTCACTGAGAGAGGTTGTGAGATAGTCATCTAAATGTGGCGGACAAGGATACAGTCGTTATAGTTGCAAAGGTGGCTGTGAGTCCGACAAATGCAAAATTATGCAACTCGAAGTGCCATCAAAGCAGAAATTGTTTCAATAAATGATTAGGACTTATTTTGTGTAAATTATGTGAATTTTCCTCTAAGTTCTTCTATTTGTTTAAAGTAAAATTCATTTTGAGTTTGAAAACTCTAAGAATTTTATCATCTAGGGAAAGAAAGAATATGTTTATTTTTTGTGATTATTGTTTTGTTTTTTGTTACATATATGTTTCCAATAAAATTATGTCAATCATTTGAGTTTTTCTCTTAGTTTTACTATTTGTTCAAAGTAAAATTTATTTTTCTACTTCTGAATGAGTTCATTACACTTCTAAAAACAGTGCTGTGATGAACTCCATAACAGCATTGTTTTCAGTTAAATTTTTGGTTTTCTGGTTGTCTACATTGACATTCGATCCAATCAGATTCCAACAAAAGTCGATTGCCAATATGACATAATTTGAATTTATGTTAGAGCACATGCGAATCAAATTCAAATCCCGTAATGTGTCAGTTTTCGTAACAGTCACACTAACTGCCAAGATACAATACAAAAGTCAATAGGATGTATAATCTCAATTGTTCATTGGATTTCGACAATATTTCATGAAACTTGACTGAAATAGAAAAAATAATATCGTCTAACACTCGTTGCAGAAGGCAATTCCAACACTCATGCTTTTGAATTTCGCATTCGTTTTGTACTATACTATTTAAGTTTGAAGATTCTGAGAATTATATCATCTAGAAAAAGAAAATAATATCTATTTTTGTGATTAGTGTTCTTTTTTTTGTTACACATATGTTCGAAATAAAATTATGAGAATTAAAACCTGGGTTGAATCACTCTGCCCGATATTAAATATGCATTTTTAATAATGCCCGGGCAATTAGATTATTTCAATACTTATTATCACATTGCCCTCTGATATTGGGCATTATTCATACTGCCCGGGCATTTTTCATAATGCCCAATTAATCACTTGGTCCATAACATATACATAACATGTATATTTCTTTCTTTTCTCTTTCATTTTAGGAGATGTAGTACTAAATCATAGAATGAGCACCCTGTACAATTTTCATTGCGATTAAATTCAACACTTCCTAAGAAAGTGCTTAGGGCATACTTTGCGACTTTGCGCAGAGGCAATATCGTAATCAATGACGTTTACTTCTCGACATATGGAACCTTTTGTGGTTATTGGTATTTAGTACTTCCGACTGCAGTTTTCCAAGTGCTTAGTGATCTTCTCAGCTGTGCATTGGCATCATACACTTTATGTATAAAGTCGATTGCGAGCTCTGACCCATAATATTTCCTCTTTATAAGTTGTGTACCTGAATGAGACCCGAAAACTCAGACCACGAAAACCAGACAATTCGCAAATAATGATGCTCATCAGCGGAACGCAGCGCGTTCTCCAAAACGCGTCATCCCGATTCAAACTCCCGGATTGCATGGCCCGGAATTGTCAACGTCCTGATCTCGGGCGAGATAAGAGCTCGCGGGACCACCGACAGGACGAAATTGGAGCAATAAAATCACGGTTTTATGCATCGATTTAATATTCTCCGAGATTATAAATTTCCTATTAGTCTCCTTTATGCAAATGCGGGATCTAAATGATCCCAGATTAATAACGGCCGATAAGATCCGAGCGCCCTCTGCCTCATTTATAGATATTGGGGCATTTAAATATTTAAGTTGGTACCGGGCAGCACGCGACATCTCTCCACTTGCCACCGCCAGGGGGCGGAGATGGGAGGTAAATTGAAAAGAAGTCGAAGGGGTTCAATCGACAAGTACGAGCAAGCTGCACTACTGGATTCAGCTTTTCCAACGACAACGTGATTTGATTCAATTTTTTATTTTGGAAGGATTTACATTTGTAAATTTGTGTGGTTTATGGGGGTATTCTGCTTTCATCTGTAAGCAAATCTGTAACTTTTCATAAGGTTACAGGAAAATTACGATTCTCGACGCTTTCTATGAATCTGTAGCTAACAGGAAACATATCGAAAGGTATATTGTGAGGTTATGTTGAATGGTTTGTTTTTATCACAGAATATAAAATACTTTCTATACCCAACTTATTTTGTGTTTCATTTTCGCATTTCGGTTGTGAATTTCTCTTTCTTGTTAAAACGAACACAAAAGGAACATAAATATATCCAAAAATCAATACTGACGGTCCAATTTTACAGAGAAATGAATTAAATTCTTTGATTTTAATACGAAGTAGTTTAAATTTGACACTTCTAATAAAACATTTACAGGAAAACTTCCAGAATTTCATTACTTACGAATCTGTAAGTCGGCAAAATCGATACAGATTGATTGTACGCTACAGATTTGTAGCTTACAGAGAAAAAGCAGAATACCGCTATTAATATTGGTTATGTTTAAAATGATTTCAAAGATGAAAATCAATCAGAGCACCTCAGTGGACTGCCACATTAAACAATGAGAATAATGGCGGTATTCTGCTTTTTCTCTGTAAGCCAAGAATCTGTAGCGTACGATTGATCAGAATACCGCCATAATGGCGGTATTCTGCTTTCATCTGTAAGCGAATCTGTAACTTTTCCTAAGTTTACAGGTCAATCACGATTCTCAACGCTTTCTATAAATCTGCAGCTTACAGGTGATCGGAAGCATATCGAAAGGTATATTGTGAGGTTATGTTGAGTGATTTGTTTTAGTCACAGAATATAAAATACTTTACTAAACTCAACTACTTTTGTAATTCATCTTTGTACTTCGGTTGTAAATTTCTCTTTCTTGTTGTAACGAACACGAATTGAACATAAATTTATCCAATAATCAATACTTACGAGCCAAAACTATAGGAAAATAAATTCTATTTTATGATCTTATTACGAAATAGTTCAAAATTGACACTTCTAATACGAGAGTTACAGAAAAACTTCCAGAATGTCATAATTTACGAATTACGAATCTGTAAGTCAGCCACACACAGATCCATAGATAAATTACAGATCAATCGTACGCTACAGATTCGTAGCTTACAGAGAAAAAGCAGAATACCGCCATAAGATAGAGATAAATTACATCAATTTACAGCCCCACTCTAGGGGTGCCAATTGTGTAAGGTTAAAGAGATAATTAATAATTTACGTTATGTAATATTTCAACGATAGTTGCTCCAGCTAGTCAGGGCATGAGACCACTTTACATTTATACGAGGTAAAAGGAGATTATATGCTTCTACTCAGGCTAGTGATAATCAAAACTTGAACTGTCGAGATTTATTCCTCTCTGATGACGATAGCTATTTACAATGTCTAATATCACAAATTGAAACAATTTCATACGAGGACAAGAATATGTACAATCGTGAACAATTCGTCAGAAACATAATTCACAAGCGTTTTCGTTGTTTGTTAACTTATATAAATATAATGGTGCTGGGCAAGGGAAGTGACTATTTCTCGATTTTCTCCCAACGTTCGAATTCCTGGATCTCCTGAAAGATGTTGTAGCAAGAGATGAAGGTCGTATTCTTTCGAACGAGGTTTCAACTTCCTCCAATATGCAGGAACTGAAGGATTCGAGGACTTAGGTCCCTCCTGAGGGGTTTCAGATGTCTGGATCCCTCCAAAGAAGTGTCGAAGGCCTAGCTTTCTTGAAACAGGTGCTGGAGGCTTAGCTTTCACCGAAGATACCGGAGACTCAGCTCTCTTCACAAGATACGGAGACTTAGCTCCCTCCAAAAAGGATGCCGGAGACTCAGCTCCTTCCAAGAAAAGATTCTGGAGATTCAGCTACCTCCAGAAAAGGCTATCAAAAAAAACATTTACATCAGTTCTTTGCATCGTCAAACTTCCACAATTCCCTGAGATCTCTGATAATCTTAGTTTACATGAAGATAATTCAGAAAAGGAAAAAAATGTTCACGTGTTCGCTGAAACACTGGCACAGATAAATCGAGAAATTGAAAATTAGAGAGTCACGGAACCGTGAAATGATTAAATTTTATTATTCAACCAAACATAGATAAACCAAACTAGAAGGAAGGTTGATTCATCAGATAGTTGAGGAAATCAGATGGAAAGTCGTACGATCCTCAAAATGGCGGAACCCAAGCGTCTCTCACCTCACATGAAACACATGAATCGTTAATAAAAATAGATATATGGTTGTCTGATCAACTTGGTACTCACCAATTTCAACAATTGCCCAAGTTAACTATTTCAACCCAGAACAAGAGAACAAATTACTGCTTTTTTCGGTGTAACGTCAGGACTGCGTAATACCAGGGTGTCGCGTCTGAGGTGCCACGTACTCGACTAAATAGCGATCGTGTACCACTCGCGTGTTGCGATTCTCGATTCGGGGTGATCCGGAAACTCCCGAGATTTAGGGCGGTAAATTGGAACAATAAAACTTACTCTTTTACTCAGGAAGAATCGACACATGGTAGCTTTGAAGTGCTCGTGTCATGATGTAGTCACAGCGAAGATCACTGTAACAACAACGAATTTCCCGATAGTGATAAAAAAACAGCCCCGGTCTCGTCTAACATGCAGGTGTGCAAACCAAGGAAAGTCAAACGATGTTCGTATGTTTATTGTGGTCTCTATTAACAGAAACACCATCCGGAACCAAACTGGACCTGCATACCCTGAAGAATTGTCCTTATCTGAAGTCAGTGGAGTTAAACACAATAGTAATGCAATAACTTAAAACCCTAGGAGGGCAAACTTTTAATTGCAGGTTCAAATATCTAGAGGAAGGGACAACTCTCAGGTTAGGCGAGATTCACTTTAGAACACAGTGATCAAGGCAAATGTGCGCATCACTATCAATTACTATTATTGTCAAAGCAACATTTATTTGATAAATAATTTTCGTTTTGTTTAACAAGGTTCTGTTTGATGCACTGGCTTGCTCTGCGAAAAAAACAAACAATCGAGAAAAAAAACACAGCCGCTTTCATGCTCATTCAATGAAAATGTTCAATTGGAACTCCACAACCAAGAATTACAGAATTGATAGCGAACACAAATAAAATTGGTTTTAATTTTTATAGTACCACACAAGATAAGCACAGAGGTCATCAGTGTCACGGATTTTACTAGTGAATGATACCGTTTAGATATCAAGGGTTAAAAAAAACAAATTCTGATCAACTTTTATAAAATGAATTTTAATTAACTGCCTGCGAACCAACTCTAATCAACTGCTGTTAAACAAATTCTAATGAACTGTGGGTTTCTGAGTTATCAGTTGAATCCGAAAACAAATTTTAATGAACTGTAACGTTCCAAGCCACACAGGATATCTCAGTCACTGGTTTAAAAAACCAACGCCACCTGTTGAAACTAATATTATTACAGCAACATATTTCTACAATTTTGAACAATTGAACCTCATTAAAAATATTGACCATTGAGTCTTAGTAATACACTCATCACATTACATTCAAATAATAAATAGTTTGCATCTTCAAATATTCCTGTTGAAACACTGGATATTGGATATTTCACATCTTTATTATCATTTTGAGTCTAAATCAAATACTTTCTTATCTTGGCACCCATCTCTTCAAATCCAATGTGGGAAGACTCGTGGTGGTAAAATTTTGTAATCTCTATTCCAGCCAATTTCGGAAAATAACATCTGTTGGGATCGTTTCGTTTGGGGAGTAACTGAAACATTAAAAAGCACCATTACGTGGTTCTCCCAGGGCATATTCTTAGTGAGATAATGAATATACCTCTTCTTATCTTCAGCAGATTGCTTGTCTATTTTGAAAAAAAAGTCCTGCAAATAAATCCACCACCGAGCTTCTATCGGAAGAAAATCTTTTTTTTTTCAAAGTACTAGCCTTGACAGAATTGGAATCAGTAATTATTTTAAATTCCATATAAGCAATTGCTGAAATACGAGTAGGTATCTAGTTTCCCCCACTATTTCCCCCAATGTTTCAGCCTTGGATTTAACTGCCTCGATTACCATTTGCATAATCTTGAGTTCTGATTGTAACCAATTTGAGACTTTCAGAAATTTCAATTTACTGGTTTAATTTACTTTCAGTTTAATATCTTTTACTCTGAGAATACTTTTAAACGGATCTGTGCATCAATAACTTTTTGAGACATGAAATGATTTGCAGCTAATTGAATTCGAATTCTACAGATCTGGAATAAAATCATGGACACATAGGAATTTCAATATTAGATACGAATGAGTTCCGAGTCTAGTGAACAGTGGAATAATCTAAACCTCATTGCGATTCGATGACAAATAAGAGACTGGACTGTTGGAATGGCAAATCTTGGTAGGAGTGGGGGATCTTTGCTGCTGTTTGCAATCCACACTAATGTCGTTGGTCGCATCCGAACGAGAGATACGATAGCTAGACTGTTTGAAAATGAATTAGATTAGCGTAAATCAAAATGTTAACGGTTTAAAGAGGAAATTCAAATCATAAAATGGTATTTCGGTGGTAGATCTATTGCGGAGACAATAAATTCTTTCATTGTTGCCTTTGAAGATAGGATGATACCTTCACGTTCGGCTATCTCCAAAATAATCGAAAAATTCGAGCAATGTGGGTGTTTACAAACATGCCTTCATTGCAGGATTGATAGACCACCGAAGACAATCAGTGAAAGTCGTTTGACGAATGAAGTGATTGTGAGTGCTGCTGCTGAAATCAGTGCACCTTGTTCTAGCAGACAAATTGCTGAACAAGTCGATTTGGGCGCTAGAACTGTTCGGAATATTTTGAAAAGAAAAAATTTCCGATATTATAAGGTGCGAACCTCTCAATAAATTTTTTCAAAAGACCATTTCAAAAGAATGGAATTTTCAAACAGTTTAGCTATCGCATCTCTCGTTCGGATGCGACTAACGACTAATGTGTGAATTGTGAATTGCAAATTGCAACAGTGCAGTCTCTTATTTGTTATCGAATCGCAATGGGGTTCCTATTATTTCACTGTTTTACTAAACTCGGAGCTCATTCGAATTTAACATTGAAATTCCTATGTTTCCATTATTTTATTCCAGATCTCTATAGGTAATCACTGTTTCTAAAATAAGCAATTTGCTTTTGCTATTGCTGTTAATACACACTCTTCTAAACAAACTACGGACATGGTTTTGGGTGTTATACAACCATTTTTCTACTATACCTTTCTTAAATAAAGAAATGTCTGAAAATGAAAAAGTATTATTTAAAAAAAATAATATGAATGATTTTATCTTTGTATTCGAGTTTATGTGGATTATTTTTCAATTTATTTGAATTAAAATATCTTTCAATGTGACCCCTCATTATAGAAAAGTTTACAAAATAACAACTCTCATATCGAATATACCTGTTTCAGGAAACATTGCATTGATTTTCATGTTTCATTTTTGGAAGATTCCCGTAGTTTTAGCAAAAACCCAGTTTCAACCTTCAAAAATTTTGGGTCCTCAATTTCTTTTTCGAAAAAAAAGTTAGCAAGGTGAGCAAACTGTTCATTCCACTATTAGATATTTTTTCCTTATTGGTACACCTCAATGCTTATGAGGATATTTCGAAGTTTGTACCTGCATTCCATTTCAAATATATATTTTCTCATAATTTCGAACGAAAGAGGTCATGATATATCACGTAAGTTCTGTTTATCTACCTCAAACTGCACTTGGAGAGTTTCCATTGTATTGAACTTGAAGTTGCAGTAGTAATATCCCTCAATTTATTTGTTTTACGAACGCAATCTAGTCATTTGTCAAGAACCGCACAACAAATTCCCAGAGAATTATTATCTCAACTTCACAAATCTATAATTCCACTTCAAATTCGATAGGTCTGCCAAACGAACGGAACACGTAAAGCGTACTGACAATAACAATTCCAATCGATACACTGCTGAAACTATTCCTTTCGAGAAGATTGCCTTGTAATCCTTCCATTTTTCAAAGAAAGGGACATTTCAGAAAATTGGAGATACATAAGCTACAATTTTTTGAGCGACAGAGATAAAGAGAAATGAATGACACATTACGGTCGTCTTTTTTAGAGAAACTGATAATGCCATCAACTGCATTCCTCTATCTTCTTTTGTTTTCGAGTTATACCTGGGCCAAAATTGAAATTTGGGCGATTTCAACTTTGGTCATTATCTCCGTTTCTGGTTGTACTTGGATGTTGAAGTGAAAACATTATACTACTCTTTTTTATACCAATCTAGTAGCGTACTATATTTTTTCCCAAGAGGTTTCCTTGCTGAGCTATAACATAAAGTTGTGTTCTTTCTTATGAACTTATGGAAACAGTAGTTGACTATGAGTTTACGCCCTGTAATTCAGAAACAAAACTAGTTGGAATGTTTTTATTTGTGGATTTAAAAGTTTTCACGAAAAAGTGACAGGGGGTCGCGACAACTGTCTCTATCTTCAATAAAGCAATTTCGTCATTAATGTTTCATAAAAATTTTCCTAGAATTTGAGTCTGGAACTATTATTCATACTTCTGGGAATAGGCTTCAATTCGAATAATACTCGTGAATTTTTATCAAGGCTCTGACAATAAACCATGGGATGTTGTCGATGTCGACTCTGGGTGTTGTGTTATGAAGGATTTGGTAGTAAGGTTGCTGAATATTTTCTGATGGCCTTGTTGAAGTATCACTCATACCATAAATTCACCCTCTCTAAGGGAATGTTATCAAAGTTGCCTTCTAAACATTCAGTCTCTAAGTGTTTTGGTAATAATTTGCATATAATTCACAATTTTTCTAAACGATCCGATATTATTTCAGATTATCTTCGAGTGTAGGAATTAGATCAAACTTTTTGGAAAACCATTTTGACTTTGTAATCGTTAATAATATATAATATTCCAAATTTTCGATTCACTCGATATAATCCCACTGTCAGAGACTCTACTCACTGTTTTGTCTATACATGTCAAAATCCGAACGAATTCAACCCTCTGACTGCAGGACAAATGAAATTTCTTTTATTTCTTTTTTCCCAAATATGATATTGTTAACACTTTGTTTAAGCTATAACGAACACAACGAAAAATTAAAGATCTAATTTGATGCAGTTGTTTGAGCGTGATGCTCCTTCACAAGTAACCATAGATCGTCTTTCGTTTATATATAATATAGAAAAAAAAACGAGCATTAATAAAAAAAATCGATTGATTGCCAAAATATAATATAAAATATAACGATCTATGTTACTGTCGAAGTGAATATCAGTTAATATGCATATTTCCTAGAAATTATTTAGTGTGATTTAATTTAAATTTAATTCAATAATTTTTAATTTAATTTAATTTAAATAAATAAATTGTCTTGGAAAAAATGGATACGAATGAATGATAATTCATTTAACATTAATACAGATTTTGGCTCATAGACCATGGCCTATGAGGAATTATTTCACCTTATAGACCACGGCCAATAATCCTGGAAGACACATCATATCGGGTCCTGAAAGTGGTAATAATACTTGTATGACATTTTTTCGTTTAATTTATTTTTGGCATCTCCTATACAGGGTCTTTCACGAGGAACCTCACCCATATTTATACGGGAAACCACTGAACGTATTTTCATGAAATTCAGCACTTATAAGTATTTCACGATGCTGATGAAATCTAAAATATTTTCAAGGCATGAGCACCTCCGGTTTTTCCGGAAATGACGTCAACTTCCGTTTTTCAAATTAGAACACCATTTTTTTATTGCAGAAATAGATTCCTTAGAAAATTTCAAGTTATTTTGATGTAACATTTTTCAGTTTTGGTTGGAAAATTCTCTCTGAGCGGGAAAATTCGAAAAAAAAATCGAAAATAGAGCTCCGCTGAAACAAGAATAACTTCGAGGTTTTTGGATGGAAAATTTTCATTTTTGGGATTTTTCAAGATGTAAGATTGATGTATCCACTTTAAAAATCGAAATCGCGATTCATGATACAGGGGGTGAAAAAATCGCTTTCAAAGTTAGGGATGACAAAATCGTGAAAAATCAATTTTTTCAAATTAGAACCCCATTTTTTTATGGCAGATATTGAATCTACGTTAAAAAATAATGTGAGTGTATGCATCACACCCTTGCCCTGAAATGGATATTTTCTGAGTTATTCACAAAAAACTGTTTTTCGTCTTGAATTTTCAGCTATTTCTTTTCCCTTCACGCCAAAAAGATGAAATTTTCAGGAACTGTTATTTGAACCATGCTGTAGATTTTTCACCCCTTCTTGAAACCGACTTCAAGTTACTATTTGGAGAACCATGGCAAACTCTCGCAGTTATAACTAGAGAAGATGCTCAAAGTTTTGACTGTTAATTTCTAGACATTTATTTATACGTCTCAGGAATGCTTCGTGCGTTGCTCTTCTTATTTCATCGGGAGGAAGAGATCTGCAAAAGTGTTTAAAAACCAAATTGAGTTTCAAAACTATGAATCTAAACAAACCTGAACGCATTTCTGACTCGTTCTATGCAGTCCCCTTTATCAGTCAGGGGAGTTGAGTAGACAATATTCTTTATCCTACCCCAAACATAATAGTCTAAAGGAGTTAAATCGGGAGAACGTGGTGGCCAAAGATGTGGACCATTGTTCGCCAACCATCGATCTTCAAATAGCCTGTAGAGGATATTTGACACATTGAGTGAATTGTGTGGAGGCGCGCCATCTTGTTGATACCGTAAGTCATTATGGTTCTGTACTAGCGGCTCAATATGTCAGAATATCTGTCTCCTAAGGGAGAACATTCTTTATATAATGCAAACATGTGTAGTGTTCTATCTTACCAGTTAAAGTCCCATCATAAATGTGAACATCGAGAATTGCATTATTTTTGATGGCGCAAAAAACATTGAAACTCCAGGTCCCTTGAAAGTTCCATTGTCTGAAGTGGTGGCTGTTCTCTTCATCCCAATAATGACTGTTATGCCTATTGAAAGAACCATTCTTTGTGAATTTAGATTCATCTGTCCAAATTATACAGTCCAAAAAGTTTTCATTCTCTTGAAATCGAATCATCATAGCTTCGCAAAACTCTGTTCTCCTGACGAAATCAGTTTTCTTCAAATGCTGTACCCTATTGAATTTATATGGGTGCATTTTATGTTTTTTTAATATTCTCCAAACACTCGATTGACATAATCCCAGATCAATCTCGGCATCTTTGAGAGAATTTTGAGGATTCACACGAAAATATGCAAGAACTCTAATTTCGTTGTTCTCATCTTCTACTACACTTTTTTCTCTGTGTATAGTTTTCTTAACGAAAGATCCGACATTTCTCAAGTTTGTCATGGTTCTGTTAATGGTATCTCGTTGGTCTGGGTCGGTCAGGAAACCTCTCAATGAACAGTCGAATCGTTCTATCTACAACTTTATTACATTCTCCATGACGTAGAATGAGATTTAAATAATCTTCATTGGTAAAATTAGGCATAATGATCGATTTCATAACTTAATACGAATTATCACCAAATTAATAGTAAACACAAAATGCTACTGAATAAAGAGGAATTTGGCAGATATAATTATTGATATCTATCATTAAAAAAAAAGAATGTAAAACATGGTAAGTTTTTGCATATGGTTCATAAGGAATTATTTATTTATCACTGGAGAGAAAACCGATGGCCGATTAGTTGAAATAAAGAGGTTTCCGATACAAATTCGAATCAAAATTCGCCATCTATTTAGGAACAACCTGTAACTTTTTTCTCTTGCATATTAGGGTAGTAAAATCTAAAATATGGTTTAAGTAACAGTTCCTGAAAATTTCATCTTTTTGGCGTGAAGGGAAAAGAAATAGCTGAAAATTCAAGACGAAAAACAGTTTTTTGTGAATAACTCAGAAAATATCCACTTTAGGGCAAGGGTGTGATGCATACACTCACATTATTTTTTAACGTAGATTCAATATCTGCCATAAAAAAATGGGGTTCTAATTTGAAAAATTGATTTTTCACGATTTTGTCATCCCTAACTTTGAAAGCGATTTTTTAACCCCCTGTATCATGAATCGCGATTTCGATTTTTAAAGTGGATACATCAATCTTACATCTTGAAAAATCCCAAAAATGAAAATTTTCCATCCAAAAACCTCGAAGTTATTCTGGTTTCAGCGGAGCTCTATTTTCGATTTTTTTTTCGAATTTTCCCGCTCTGAGAGAATTTTCCACCCAAAACTGAAAAATGTTACATCGAAATAACTTGAAATTTTCTAAGGAATCTATTTCTGCAATAAAAAAATGGTGTTCTTATTTGAAAAACGGAAGTTGACGTCATTTCCGGAAAAACCGGAGGTGCTCATGCCTTGAAAATATTTTAGATTTCATCAGTATCGTGAAATACTTATAAGTGCTGAATTTCATGAAAATACGTTCAGTAGATTCCCTTATAAATATGGGTGAGGTTCCTCGTGAAAGACCCTGTATATCGTAAAATGCCTTTCAGAACGAATAAAATATTCAACTCTATTTTCTATTGCTTAAATGCACCAATAAGATAGGTTTCGCCTTAGAATGTCCTAATATATTTACGTAAGTAAATACTACGATATTTTCATTGTTTCTGTCATCGCCAAAATGCACTGTTCAAGTCTAATCCGAGAGAAATTTTCCTGAATGAAATCCTCGTTATTGATGGCTTGCAGAGTGCGGTAACAGCACAGGAGCCTTCCTCGAGGATAATAAATTATCTGCTATAAATAAAAAGTACAAACAAACTTTACGATTAAGACTTAACGCATAAAATATAAAAGAGAAGGAGCTGATATCGTGCCTAGCAGCCACAAATCAACGCCGATCGTTGAGCGACTTTATATTAAATGTTTTGTTCGACAATTTACATACTAATTTATTTATGCTGGTCGGTCGCTACGGTACGGATTTCAATGAGAATCGTAGTAGTCTGTGAGACTGTCTTCGAGGTTCAAGTGCAAGAGACGATTTCATGAACAGAACTGCATTGTTGACTTCACCAGAGTTGAGTCATGGGGGGTTACTCCCCCCCACAAGTGAAGGAAACCTTCCAAGTTTTTTTTTATTTGTTGCATACTATTTTTTTAAATTCCTTCTGAACAATGCGTGAGGTTCATCTAAAATACTCCCCCACCCTCGGTACGCCAATTGCATGACAGCCTAATTTTAATTTTTCATGTCCCATTGGTTTTCTTTTCTGGAAATACTTTAACGGCAAAAAACTGTTTGTCTTTGTGAGGATCTCATGATTGTAGTTCATATTGTTCTCTTTTTGCTTTATCACTGGCTCCCTTGTGAGAATTTTCTGAAACTTTCAAGGGTTTTTATCCACAGTTCATGAAAGAAGCAGCATTGTACTGTTTCAAAAGGTGGGGTAGTTATTTACCATAATAGTAATAATGTTACTAATATATTTTGACTCCGAATATTGAAATAAATATTGAAGACGTTAGCGATGTTAATGTTAGACGCTCATTTGTTGGAGATATTTGTGCATGCTTATGCAAACTTAGAAATGGCTTACACAAATTTACATTTCTCCGAATCCAAAATTGGACGAGGTAGAGCATTTTATTCATCGCACTTTACTGGAGTACACTGAAGAAGGGTCGAAAATACTTGGTACAGATGGTTATGAATTTCCACTTATCTTGGCTGGCGATTTCAACATGAACTTCGCTGATAAAAAATCAGAGCGGTTGACAACTTTTCTTTCGGAAAAATTGAATTTGAAAATGAATGGTTATCCACAAGAATCCTCAACGAAATATGGGACCACTATTGACGCGGTATTTTCTAGATATTTAGAAGACATTAAGTCTCAAAATTATGTTTCTTATTTCAGTTACCATAAACCTATAGTTTCAATGAAAAACATTCCTGAATAACCTACATGTATTGTAAGATAAATAAATATTTTAAATCAACAATATTATCTTCTTATTTTTGAATAGATGCTATGCAAAAGCTTTACCGCGGCAGTCCTCGAGTGCCACACGTAATTTTTTTCAGATATGGGAAATGCTCCTCCTAGAATTCTTGCATAAATTGATGATCAATGCAGGAACCATAAAATTTCGTAATCTAGGAGTCTATATCAGAATCCTTGCAAATATTCAGAATCATGAATTTTTCAATGTCATTCGACCTTTGTTGACATTAAAAGACACTGATTTATTTAATTTTGAAATTACAGTCCACATCTACTGAAAAATTGACCAGATAACTTTTTTCATACAAGAAAATGGAAGTTTTTTATGGTGATCAGCTTCACATACTAGATATATAAATGTGAATTGGAATCATCAAGTGAGTGTGAAGGTGATTATAAAAACACTTTTTGACATATAGCTTATACAATTTGTTTCACAAGAGAAATTAGACAAAATTAAGTTTATTTTAAAAAAATATGGATAAACAATATCCCTACAAAAGTTGGAGTGCGAAATGTCTGATCAAAATATTCATAATGATCAAGAACCTACAAAAAATCGTCGAGAACAACAAAATATTATCCACACTTTTATAAGAGGAAAAAATGATTATACATAAAACAATATAAGAAATAGAGAAATCAGTGGATAGTAGATGGTTGTATTTCCTAAAACTGAAGATGATTGAAATTATCCAAAGATTCTTAATATGATCAAACCAAATCCATTATTCAATCTATATGAATTCTAGATATCCATTGAAAAATACTCTGGGAGTTTCCTGTCTATAGATTTTTTTTTGTGATTTCATTTCCAGTCTCAGAAACAAAATCCATAAAAGCATCTACGTCTATTACTCCTTCATCAGACGAAATCTCCGAGAATTTTTATTTTTGAATTATCATTTGACATTCACCAATATGATCTACTACTAAGTACTGAATAATAAGAAAGATTAGCTCTTTAATTTTTATTTTATAATCTACCGTGATCAGAATGTTCGTGTTATTCCAATCCATCATATGATGATGTTTGGATAAAGTCAGAATCGAATAGGTCATTTCGAAAAATTTTCCCATGTGTCGAAAAATTCCATAAATTTCTAGTGAATCGACAGTGGCAACTCTATACTTATCCTGGTAGGGGTTGTTGGTACAGATGTTGACACTTTTTCCATAAAATATCGCCACTGTCCTGTTGTTCATTTGTTTAAATTCTCTTGGTAGCAGAGTGAAAGTTACAAAAAGGAATACGTTCTGAAAAAACCAAACCAACGCCGAACGTATATAAAATTTTCAGATCGTACCTGAATAAAATCAAATTATTGTATGAACGATGAGAATTTTCCATGTAAAACGTTATTTTTGCTTCAAAACCAAAATACAACAAAACTCGGCTTTGAATAAAATTATAATTTTGTAAATTTTAAATCATATTAATAGATTTTCTCATTTTCTCATGTGTGTATCTTCGCAAGAAACTTCCTGAAGTTGTCGTACACATGAAACCTCCACTTGAATAATAGACAAAGAAAAACCTCCTGAAGAACACTCTGTATATTCAATACAGCTGTAGTCGGCCCGATAAGGAATCGCGTTTACACCGAGCATTCCTCACTACCAACATACCCGTGAACAGAAGCTGAAAACCTGCCTTGCAGTAAATTAATAAGCAATACGGAATACGGCAATTAATAGTAAATATCCGCAATATGCACAAAGGCAGAGCAATTTCTGTCGGGAATTAATTACTCTAATTCGTTTTAGAAAATGAAGTTATTTACGCCTTTGCAGCAGGCAATATCTGAGAAATTCATTATGAGTTGTTTGCAGAATGCAAACTTATGATGGAGGAGAATTCATTTGAAGCTTAAGGTATTTTGATTTTCAGATTTTTTGGAACATTGGAAGAAATAGTAAGTTTGAGAAGAGGCATGATCCATCGAGCCGGATAAGTCTTTTATCGAAATATTTAATCTAGAGGAGGAAATGACTTGGTTCTTCAAAGGAGTATGTTTCGTATTGATAGTTTTTAAATTTGATTGGGCTCAAATCGGACTGGGCTGCTCTCGATTCAAGCTGAAAGGTTTGTGGACTGTAGTTTGGTAGTGATAAACAGAACATACAGGGCTTTTCAAAATAAATTTCGAGTTTTCTCAGTAAAAAAATTTAACGTCATCCGTTTTCAAAATAGAAGGCGTTGAAGAACAGGGAAACACATCAAGACCATTAGAAATTAGAAAACGTGAATATAAGAATAACATAAAAATAAAGATATTGGTAGATCGAAGATAGCAGATCATGTGTTTTCCAATACCGGCAATCACATGATGGATTGAAATGGCACAAAAATTTTAATATCGGAATCTGATAATTATAAGAGAAAAATCAAGGAGTCAGCTTGTATTTTGTTGGATGAGGCTAACAATCTCGCCAATTGTTCAGTAGAAATAGATCGAATTTGGATGGATTTCTTGAAAAAAGAACTGGTTTCAGGGAATTTTGAGATGAAATAACGATATCAACATCTAGTAATCAATATTAATCTATGTTCATCATATATTGACAAATTTCAATTTAAAAATCAAAATATTGTCACGATTCTACGAAGTTGTATGAAAAATAGAAATTGTCTGACGATAGGATCTGATTGAGACTCCGAAACGTTACACTTCAGAGTTCAAAGTGTTTTCTTTTTGTTCATTGTTAGGCAACAATTTCTTCTTGTAGAGTTTTGGCCCCTGACAAATTAGTGCTCAAATTTTGACGCAGGGGCCTTTCTTCTATTATTAAAAAAAATGTTCTCATTGTTTCTTGTTTCAGAGACTGGGAGAGAAAACCCAAATTAAGTTTTCAGGAATATGCAAAAACCTCCAAGACAATATTTCAATAGATATCTGAATACTACATATTGGTACGAACCGTGTAAATACCGCCCTCTGTGAGAGTTGGACATAAATACAAATTCATTGCATGCATCAGCTTCCAAAACATATTCGTATAAAGTTTGAACAGAATGTTTCAAGTAGTTTGGGTAGAATCTTAAAAAATGTGTATAATTTTTTTCCCAACGTCCTTTATCTTAAATGCGGATAGCGTTACGAAACTTTTTTACTAAATAAACCCAATAATTTTTAAGTTTTCCATCTGTCCTAGAGACCTTTTTTGAGACACCCTGACACTAGCTTGGACAATACAAAAAATAATTTGATAAAAACACGACAAAAATACAACAATACAATTATTTGCACTAGCTTGAACGTTTCAAGAAAAGACTTGGGATGATTCATAATCTGGCCCGAAGGACCATGTATAGTCCAATCCTAAGTCTTTTCTCGGTTATTCGGTAAACAAATTTATTCAGGAGAAAATGGTACTGGAGAACAGTCAATATTCATATGAAATATGTGATAAGGATTGAACTGAATCATATTTATTCTTCAAGTACCTATACATAATGAAAAGTGAGAGCCAGGACGCTCAATCAGAGATCGAACATTTGTTTATTTCCATAATTTTTTTGCTCCTAATCTTTTTCATTTTAGATTCGAATGTTGGTGTAGCTCAAAGGAGGAGGGTGTTTTCTGGTTAGATTTTTTGTCTAGCTCCTTCATTATATGCTGTATTGTATCACGTTCAATTGCATAAATGTCAGAAAAATTGCAACAAAACCTTCAGCGTTCAACGGTTTGCAGCAACTACCCAGCCTTCAGGATTATTTTAAAAGAAACGGAATTATGCAATGAAAAAAGTTATATTGTGATTATGTTTCTTACCTATAATCGATTTCTGAAAGGAATTTGAGCATAGTTACATTTGTTGACTAGTAAATCCATGTTGGAAGACAATATTATGAGTGTAAGTAATAAATGAAAAGTCTTGATTCTTCCAATTTTTATTAATAAAAATTGAAAGAATCAAGAAAAGTCTTGTCTTCCATGAATCAAGACTTTTCATTTATTATTCACACTCGGAATTTGAGTATTTTCATTAATAAAAATTGGAAAAATCAAGACTTTTCATTTATTATTCACACTCGGAATTTGAGTATATTTTTTTAATGGAAAAACTCCTTGAAGACCTTCTCGTCCTGTTCTTATTTGCGCGAAATCGTCCAGCCGAACAATCTCAACACTTCTTCCGCCGTCTCTCATCTCATCACGAAACCCTCATCTATGCGTAACCCGCATCCACGTGCATTCCATCCGGTCAAGCAAGCGTTGTACAAACTTCCAACTTTCTTCGGGGACACTATTCGAGTTTGCACGCGCCTGTATTTACGCTGTTTTTGCGTCTGAACCTTCGTTAAGGAAGCAGAATTATAGATGATGACGTGTAGAAATCATGGGCCATAGGCCAGGTGGAGCTGTGGAACACTTGGACCGTGAACACAGAGAATTCTTTATTCTTATGGCCAATTAGTTTCAAATCGATAAGATTCATACGATGCTATTTGGGGAAGAAGAAGTTCTGGTTAATATAGATAGCACAGGATGAACAGAACATCAATAGATATTGGAGCAGGCGTGCGTCAAGGTTCGGTTCTAGGTCCAGTACTATTGAAAATATACCTGGATTTCGCCAGGAAAAGAGGAGCCAAATTCTAGTAAAATTCGGGAAGAACTAACTTTCTAGGTTTCACCTCTGCCTTTTGTCGATTTATTTGACCATATTATGTTTCAGTCAATTGGGAAACTTTGGGATTACTTCCACAACGGGGCTATTTCGTCTGAACTCCATCGATTGTTCTATCTTTTAATCCGCTATAATAACAACATCGTCAAAAAGAAGTTCATGAAAATACAGCAGGAAGGAAGCTGCAGAAATTGATCAGCAACTCTCTTCATGTAAGATACCAGAACCAGGTCAAACAGGATTATGTCGACAGATCTGTTTCTCGAGACAGAGGGTTTCATAATTGCTATCCAGGATAGAATGATACCAACTATGAACTACATACATACTTGAAATTTTATACACAAAAATATTCCAGTAGTGGATTATACATGATCATATGGTTGAACTGAATTTCGCGGGAACTGAAAACAAGAATAGACAAGATTTTACATCAGGATCTGATAATAAAATACTTACTACTTAAACTGAGTAAAATCTTAAATCCCATATTATAACTACCCGGCAGCATCTGCTTTAGAAAATGAGCACTGCAGACTCTATTGTGTTCACACTGTCCTAAAAGATCAGAAGAGACCTCATCATACTACTTGAAAAAAGAGCAACACCCATTGACTTGACCATGAAGGAAAACAATTCAACGAATACACGCAGCAAAATTATCCAACTAGAGAGATTTTGAAGAACAACTCAGGAAAACGTTGAAATTGGCAGATATGAAAACCGTCCCTTCTGTTATTTCTTCTACAGGCCTAATGACAAAAACACAGAAAATTCGATACAGATAATGCAGAGTCCTGTACTGCTGGGGACAGCAAGAACGGTACTCAAATAAATCGTTACTTAAAATGTGGAAAAGTGAAAAAGAACATCGTCGGCTGCTACAGGAAAAATAACACCAACGCACCAAGAAGCTGTATAGACCCAATCACCAATCACCATCATGAGCCCAGAAACATGTTAAGGGCTCTTATCAATCTCGGTCCTTCTGATATCTAAGGTACCTATACGAGCTGAGTGAATGTTTCTCAGGAGTTAGTTAATGCTAGGAAACCTTTTGAGAAAGTTGTTCTGCTGTAGTACTGTTTCGTGTTTCATTTATTCCCATTTTTCATAGTTGGGCCAGTCAAAATCAACACACAAAATCGCTAAATAAGAAAAACATGATATATCTCTGTTTTTCAAGTATGTTATTTAAACCTACTATTGCTATGTGTTCCTAAGTTTGCAACTCTCAAAAACTTGTGGAAAAATTTTTACACACGAAGAACCGCGAACTTTTTGACTGGCTCTCCTAATCCATTCATTTTTCGACAAAAACTATTATATGCGGTTATTGAGAGCATTGAATTTGTGACACTTTAAGCTGAACTAGAGTTATGTAGGTCAATTAAGTGCCGAAATACGTCACTTTTGACAATAGGCAATTTGTTCCAGAAATCAAAAGTTTTGCATCGTCTTTGTAGTAAGATTGCGTTGAAACGAGTGGAGCTTTCGAAGCACACTTGAAAGGCAATTTAGTTACCTTTGAACTAAGCTCAAATTGTGGTCTATATGACTCGTGGTTCTTTCAAAATCTCAAAAAAAAAACACCCAAACAGGATCGCATTCTTCCAGAAATGTCAAATGTCAATATTAATGTACGATCTTAACAAATAGTTCAATCAACTAGTTTCTTAATGACAGCGAATAACAAACGAGTTGATTTCAAGATTTTACCGTCGACTTCATTATGAATTGAGTGAAAAATTCTCGATTGAAATAAATTTTCTGATTTTGCATAATAGATTTATTTGACATAGTATTAATTTCTATGTTCAAAGAAAATGAAGTTTCAGTAAAGTTAAAACAATACTAGATTGCTTTCGAATATAAAGGAGAATATATAAATCATATATAAGCATAGGTCATTATCGATCAATTTCATGTACGTTAAACTGAGATTATATTAAGAGGGTTTGATATGAACATGAGTAATAAACAAAATTAATAAATATAAGTATACAAAGTAACTCAATCAATAATTAAGTTGGCACATAGTAAACTGAAATTATGTTTGACGCATCGACCATCATCGTATTTCAACAAGAGAAAAAGCTGTCGTATTAGCTTTATTGAGCATCTCTGTTCTGCTCTTGATTTCGAGAGGATTGAGACAAAAAAATTCAAAAGAAGACGCGATATCCTCGTGACTCCTCTGCAAAAAAGTACCTCGAATGATCATGTCATCATCTTTGGAGAGGATGTGGATTTGCTCTCGTTTTGCGGCCTAGGTTCTACTAAAAGTCACGTATACTTCCAGAAAAGTAGAAGAGGTGAGGCGGGTTGCGTCAAATTCTCCACCAGCTCATTCAACCAAGGGGCAGTGGAGCTACCACCGGGATATGAACTTTTTATTCACGCATTTAGTGGGGTCACTTTTGCGAAACGTCGCCACGGCTATGGGAAGCTTATAACATCTTTTTCCTTTCCTAGTCCTATTTCCTTTTATCTAACTTCTTTCATTCACCATGGAGGACGTTAATTATGATGACATACGTGTTGAAATAGGAGCGCATTCTGCCACTTCTTTCAGAATATTCATTTATTTCAGTACCTAGTGAAATAAAAAAAAGCAAAGAAAACTCACATGAGTTTTTTCATTATCAATCGTGAAGAAAACTGACATTGTATTAAATACATTTTTTCATTCTCATCGATTTCTGGCAGACTGGCAAATTCAAAATGTAAACGTCCCTCCAATAATGAAAAATTTCTTGTTTTTCTCTGCTTTCTACCTATATCAGTACCGGAATATCGCACAAATGTTCCTTTGTGTCAACAGACTATTGAAAAATTTCAACGCAAATTATGGTACACCGTTCTACGAATCCTTCGGAATATTCAGATCCATTTCCCAAATATCATATCTGATATTTCCCAAACGGAAGAACCTCATATAATTGCACGCTCCTTTTGTATCATCCTTCCCATTCCAAATTCAGATACTTTATCAACATAATAGCAGATAAGTCGAAACTAAACCATCACGGAACTTCCTCGTCCCCATCAAATCACCCCTAGTCCGTCTCCCCCCAAAGAAATTAAACTGATATTCAAGAATCATTTAATATTTTGTGTGTGCCGAATATTATCTGCCGTCTCTATCGGGGCACATAAATTACCTGGTAACGTGAAAATCTATTCCATTCAATCATTTTATTTCGGAATCAGGCATTCGGCCGATATTTCTACGGCATGACAAAATGATAATGTTCGCTGGGGACACGGAAGACATGGGTCTAATAATACTTGGAGTCGAGGAAGGAGAATCAGCGACATGCCCACGTCGTTACGTGGTGGTTGTCACTGTCAAGGAGTCCTTCAGGGTCGTATTTGGGGTATTCTCCATTCAGAAAGGCGATTCTAGAATATCTATCAGAATATGCGACAATATGTTCAGAATGCATGTATTTTGCTACCTTAGCAGCATTTTTTATTCAATGAATGTTATGCAATACGTTATATACAGAGATTCAAGCCATGAATTAAATGAAAAACATAATTTCTCTTAATTCTGGATGGGAAAATGTAACATGTTCTCCTTCTTTTCAAATTTTTTTTCATTACTTCAGATTCATTGAACTCAGAAAGGGATAACACCGCTTATAACAAGTAGTTGAAAAAATTCACCATCTGCCATCTCTGAGTAGGACTGCTGGTAGGATTTTTAGCCCACCTTTCATCCAAAGCATGAACTCTACTTTTTGTTGAATTGTAAAATACAATAATTTCAGTTTTTTGTGAAAATTCATCTTAACAATATGTATTAACAGTATCCATTGAAGATATCAGTAGCGATGCTTTGTTCTTCTTTGGGACGTATTATACCAACGTCATATTTTTTGTGAAGCAATACTAACTTGAATTGGGTTCTCTATTTAATAGCTAAGAATTATTATAGGATTAGAGAATATTTGGAAGATGAGGATTTTGTTGGATGTTAATTGTGTTTAGTTTTTCGATTTCTTATCAATTGTTGTAATTTTTTTAAATTCTGGTGAATATCTGACTTGTCTCATACATTTGTAAATGTCTAAGGGATTAAATAAATTATTATTATTATTATTATTATTATTTTGTTGTAGTAGAAGAGCCGAAGGTATTTTTTTTTCATAGTTCCGACTTAAGAAGGTTCTCTTTATCTCAATTTTTCTGACAATTCTAACCTAACCAGTTATCAACTGTTGTATTTCGGTTCGTGTGAAATATGGAAGGTATTTGACTCATTACTAAAGCTTCAAACGTTACGATTCCAAAAATTGTTCTCCGAATATAGAGAGAACACAATTCGAATACAGACACTGTAGAGGGGTCTCACTGCAAACAATGACGGAGGATGCGCCCATTTGAAGGTAAAATTGAAGTGTGTCTTAGTTAGAGCAAATCAAATTTCTGCTTCGGTCTCACAGACCGCACTACGGTGGTTAAGGGTTAACTATGTGAATTGAGAAATTAATTTCGATCTTTATTTTTAGTACTGAATAAAATGAAAATTGAGTCGAAAGATTTATATGTAAGGTTTTTTAGTGCTCTTTAAGTAGAAGCCGTTATGACAGATGAAACATCAGCGCATTCCGAAATGAATTGTATTAGAAGATTATAGTATTGTAGGACTAACTATTTTCGTCAAAAAGAAAATAAGTTGTGAATATATCGAATGAATATATTCGAAGTAATTAGAAGAATATAGTATTGTAGGACTAACTATTCTCGTCAAGAAAATAAGTTGTGAATATATCGAATGATACATAAAATTTACTCGATCCCTAGAAAAAAAAATGTCCAATACATAGAAGCACACCCATTTGGATGACTTAAATCAATTCTCTCTCAATGCTAGTTCATAGATATCCATCAATATCCATAGAATCTGACAATTTTTCAACACGCATTTTGTGTTCAGATTTCAGTACGATGAATTCAGTTTTTTTTTTTGGGTGTGGTTTTGGATCAACATTTATGTTGGTTCGAACACATCGAACTATTATAGGTTGAATTCTGTTCTCTAAACACTTCGCGTTTTATCTCAGCAAGCTGACCTGGACCTTCTTAAGACCGTGTATTTTTCAAATTTTCACTCGATACTATCGTATGGTATTATTATTTGGGGAAACAGCTCGGATATCAATAAGATATTTATAATTCAAAAACACGCATTGAGAGTTATACTTCGGCTGCCTTCTATAGCTTCATGTCGTGGGAGGTTCAAAGTTTCGAAGTCGAGGGGATATTAACAACGGTGGGACTTTACATATTCAGATGTCTTGTTTTTCTGCGAAAAAATGTTCACTACTCTAAACAATATGAAAATTCGAATAACACTAGGAGAATTAATTTCTTTCATCTTCCGGAGAATTCTCTAACGCTGTCGCAAAGTTCAATGACATTGTTCAAACTTTTTTTACAAAGCGTGAACCATACTCAATAACCGAGTATTTCAACTATGATTTCAAAGTCTGATCGTTCTCAACGGTCATTTTTCTTCTGTTTTTTCTTGTTTATTTCATATGTATATTTAGTTTGACTTGTTTCCCTTTCGAATTGTTTTCAGATTTTGCAGAAATGCGATTTGGGCGAAGCCTGTTTATGTGTAAATTTTTTCTTGTTAGAGTCCATTTCACATTTGATATTCTCGAACTTTTCCGGTTTTGTCAGTGCCTTTTATGCATTTGTGTAGACACACACACATATACAGCGTGTGGAATAGAAACTTGCTAATCTGAAAGGCCAATAAAAGGAAAAATGCTTTACACATCTATTTGATTCTAACATCCCTTTGAAGTTTCGTTCCATTTCTTCGAACAAATCGGCTTAGCGTCTTTCAGGTTTTCTAGGGTGCGGGGTTTGTCAGGTACTGAAAGCTCTACATGCAGATCGGCGAGAAAAAAAAGTTGCTTCCAGTCGACTGTTGGACTACATCAGGCTTGTAGGAATGGAAGAGAAGTTCATCGTGAAAAATTCGATCAGGAATCCCCAGAGTAACTGTTTTTTTTCAGGCTGAACGCCGGAGACAGCGCAAAAAAGACAATTTTTTTGAAACCAAGTCGCAACTATCTGAAACGATCCAAAGTACTCAGGTTAACACAGCATTGGTCTACTGTTTTGCATGTTTAATGTTTATCAGTTATATTCTGTCTGAGATATTCAGGAAAAAGGATCTTGAAGACTTTGATTAAAATCGAAAGGAGTGTCGAAAGATCTCTCTTTCCAGAACGAAGCCTTCAGTTCCACTTATCTTTAATCTTCAGTGCAAACTGAGGTAAGAAAAACTCCAAATCTTCTATCTGATCTATCTAGCTTATTTTCTAATATGTAATAAAAACATTCTAGTAATATGAATACATTTTATACTTTTCTATCATTGGAATATTTTTTGTGAATAAATAATTTACATTCTTATGCTATGAGTACTGTTATGGTTCCTTTTATTTATATTTAAAATTTTTGAATTTATTTTGAATTTGAGAACCAAAATTATAAAAAAAATATAGAATTTTGAAAATTTACCTGGCCTTAACTCTTATCTCAATTGAGGGTTCAAAAAATTGATTTCAATTAAAATTGAAAGATTTTGATTTGAATTTTAAAATATTATAATTTGAATTTTAGTAAATACAATAAATTCTCAATATCTAATTAATATCAAATTTGATTTCAATATTAAACGTTTCTAATAATAATGAAGAATAACACTCTAGTTCTATGGTTAAGATTTTTTTAGTTCAATGTTCAGAGTTCAAAATATAGGTTAACTTTTAGATTATTGTTTATGACTCAACTCACTTTTCTCAGTTTCTACGTTCACAGTCTGCTTTAAAAAAACACTAATCTCTTGAAATTTATTCACTGGGCCAATGTCTTTATTTCTTCTTTTTCTATAAGTCCATATCTGGTGTTACCATTCTTCATATAGGTATTACCATTTCCATTCATATCATAATCACTCTATATTATATTTTTAAAGCAGTTAACACTCATCAATTTCTGTATCTGTATATTATCGTTTTTGTTTTTCAATTATTCTCAATCCCAATTATTCCAATACCTCTTCCCCTTCAATTCTTTTCTCGTCTCCTTGGTTTCACTCCTCCAAAATCCTTCCTCTCCAGATTTCTTACAATATCATACAATAACATAGAATTTATTTACATTTTTCTTATCAAAATCTTTAAATTTTAGCATTATCAAGAAACCAGCAATTTAACTCAATGAATTTGGAAATCGAAGAATACAATCGAAGACTAGAATTTTGAATTGAAATTATCTCTGGAATGTGACAATAAATTTAAATGTTGAAACTCTTGAATTTTGATACATGTACTTGCAATTATAACCAGGTAATGTATTATGTATCCTTTTGAAATAAATTTGAATTAGATATAAATATAAAACCATAACAATAATTTCATTACATTACCTACCATTAGATGAATTTTCCTTTAAACTTCGACCTCTTTCTGGAAACGAGGTCAGTATAGAATTTCTTAAAATTGTTAGGTATAATCAATTTCAATGAAATCCAAGAAAACAATATATTCTCCCAGTGTATAGGTGGCGGAGATTTAAAAAAAAATCTGTAGCATTTCATATTTGAATACATTGCATTATGAGGAGATACCATCTTATGGGCGACTTGTTCCTTGGAAGTTATCGTCAAAAAATCCCTAGTTCGTCCCTGGAATCGCGATATGCAACTCGGAACGTAGGTCGATGATAAAGAGATAAATTATAAATCAGCGTTTGACAATCGGACGCCATTATTTTGAACGGCGATGTCACCTACTGGTTGGCTCCGTGTTATCACAGCCGACGTTCAAACGTGACAGAAAACGGAAAAAACCGATATATTAACGTTGGAAGGACTCTTTTTGGACAAAGAAATAAGTTTTCCCCTAAAATGCGCTCGCTCTTCCTGTCGTTTCAGACACGTAATTTGATATTTTCAGTAGTTATAGTTAAATCGTCCAGTAAAATTCTTTATCTGGATAAATGAAAGCCTTAGAGCATCGTGAAAGTATGGGATTTAGGTTCTTAAATATTTAAGGGAGACATTTATCTAAAAATGTATAAATTGATATCGTCACGTCGAAATCAAGAGTCAGAGGTGTTCCTTAAGGTTCTATTCTGGGACATCTACTTTTTCGTATCTACTTGAATGAGCTGCTTACTCTTCACCAATATTGACACACATTTGTGTTTGTGGCCTCAGGCTGGATGATGAGAAAACAAATATACTATAACCTTCTCATCACTTCAGGAAAGAATAAAGATAGGTAATATTCAATTAACGAGAGGGCTAATTTCTCATTCCGAAATAGTGCTGGGTAGGTTGGCAAAGATTAATATTTTGAAAACGAAGCCTCAACAAAAAAATTAAACATATCGCTCTATTCATTGGTAACGTAACGTTTGAATGAACACTTTTTGAAAAGTGCATCTTTAACCTAAAACATACGTCACCGTGATGATGAATTTTGAATCACTCTGGGTATTTCTTAGTTAAGGGTAGGTATAAAATGAAGGAAATCCAATTCCTTCGAGCATGTAGAAATATATGCACCATACTGAAGTTTTTGATCCTATATGCACTTCTATACAAGGTTATTCACGAATATGGCTCAATGGAATATTTTTAGGAAAGACACAAGATTCAGGATTGAAATTTGGTTTTGCCGAAGAGACATCAACTTTCGTTTTTCAAATTCAAAGACGAATTTTTTATTGCATAAATAGATTCTCCGTTGAATTCTGAGTCTTTCTGATTCCCAAGAAAATTCTATTTAAATGAGTAAATACGAAAAAAATCCCAAAATTGAACTCTTTTGAAATACAGACATCTTCGAGGTTTTTTCACAGAAAATTCTCATTTTTGAGAAAAAAGGCTGATGCTTTTCTTCCAATAGCGTGATTGTCAGAATATGATACAGGAGGACACAAATTCTTTGTCAAAGTTAGAAGTGACGAAACATCAAAAAATCGTTTTTTTCAAATTGGAACCCCATTTTTTCGAAGCATTTTCGAATTCTCAAAAATGAGAATTTTTAATGAAAAAACCTCGAAGTTGTCTGTATTTCAACAGAGTTCAATTTTGAGATTTTTTTCGTATTTCCTAATTTAAAGAGAATTTCCTCCGGAAAATTCAAACTTTTGGAATCGAAAAGACTCAGAATTCAATGGAGAATCTATTTATGCAATAAAAAATGGGTCTTTCCATTTGAAAAACGAAAGTTGGTATCACTTCCTAGAACCTTCAAAAAATATACGAGAAGTCGTCTTCTTACTTGAAGCTCACCTTTAGAATTTCAATCCTGAATCTTGTGTCTTTCCTAAAAATATTCTATAGAACCATATTCGTGAATAACCCTGTATAAAAAGACTTGTTTGGAAATAGGGAGAGAGTTCAATTTGATACCTCTGGAGTGACACCTTAAAAATAATGAACATATTTCCCTCCTACCAAAAACTTGTTTCAGCAACGTTCATTAAAATTTAATGATTCATGAAAATTTTTCAATTTCTTTTTTTCCTTCTTTTCTGCTTTCATCTTTTTTTGTTCATTTATTAGTTTCTATGCACTCCTCTCTTCACATCACGATAAAAAATGTTTAGTCTTTCTCTCTGACCAGAACAAAATATGGATTGTTGCTTTTTTTTATGCTTCTGAATAAAATTGTTCACATAAATTTTCCTCAAATACCTCCCTGCTGTCGTAAAATAAGGCGTATTCTTAATTTAGCAGAAGAAAGTCCGAATAGTCATGCTTACGCGGAACTGTACCTGTCAAAGTTTTCTCGCCTCATATCGTGATGGCAAACTTTTCACGGATGCGGAAAACAAATTTAACGATGTGAATTTTTCTTTCCGGGAACACTGCTGTTCGATTTCTATTTTTATAGTGCATGCTGCATCTTTATTTTAATCGGCAGATGTTTATGTTACATGGTTGGGAAAAGGCGGCCTTTATTCCGCGATACTTGGTGATTTAGTTGTTTTTTTTTGACGACATGAGTTGAAACTCTTCCGTGATATCGGTGTAACGTGTACCTTTTGCTAAACGGAGTATGAACATCCTATGATTTTTTCTCGAAATTTCCTGGAAAAGTTTTCTGTGGGAAAAAGACGCATGTTTGATTTTTTGCTATCTAAATATGCCAATCTGAATCTTGATATTACGATGATTGATGTTGTTCTTAGAACAGACTACATGAAAGCTGAATATATGTTGCCTATTTTCGTTCAGATGGTTCAGCTGAGTAAATATAAAGTATTGTTTGATTTCACTAAACTATTTGTTCTCTTCATAATTAGAATAAATTGATAATATTTGAAATATTAAAAATATTCATGATTATCTAGACACAAATTATTGCGCTATAGATGCAGATAGTCGTTTTACAAAAGCAGTCGGGTGACAATGAAATTTTGATACATTCTATAATGTATTACGAATGAAAAAATTATTTTTTTCAACCTCAATGTAACAGTCAAAAACAGTCTTGTTAAAAATTGGTTCGGTGTGCGCGCAGCCTTATTATTTGCCATTTATCACAATACTAATATACTCCGTGAAACAAATAAACTGAAAAAGATGTGATGAATATAATGAACGTATATAAAAGGTGTTTCAAAAAAAGATGACCCTTTCACTAGGAAAGATAGAAAACTGAAAAATAATAGGCGTTTTTGCAACATAGATTAATTCAAAATAGTAATCATCGAAATGAATAGCATTTTCAATTCCCAGGTTCATTTCGATGATTACTACTTTAAATTCATCTATGTTTCAAAAATTTTCTCGGTGTGACCTGAGTAAAGGCAAAGAATTTTTCTTTTTCATAATAGGGGTTTGTTCAGTAAAAAAATTTCGTAACGCCATCCGCATTCAAGATACAGGTCGTTGAAAAAGAAAAAAATATACAGAGTATCCCAAAATGCTTGATTCTGGCTGCTTCTGGGAGGAGTCCTGGGCTCGATTTTAGTGAACACACCATTAGTGAAAAACGTTTCACCATATCTTCATTTATTTAAATTTTGATATGTTATCGATTTCGAAAATGTGCTATAATTTTTTTCTTACGAAATTAGCTGGAAACGATTGGAATTTTTTAGGGTCACTTTTTCACTGATAATAAGAGACTAATTAATTTTTTTAATATCGTGTAGCAAGGGTCGAAAACGTCACTTTTCCATTCTGAATAATTTTTTTCTGATATCGTAAAAAACATCGTAGATAAAAAAAATTGAAAATAATGCCCCAATTTCAGTGGAGAAGTGCTTGTTCAAAGTTTCAAATCTCATTCAGATATTTTCGAAAATGAAAATAATTTTTTCATATCTTCAAAACAAATGAAGATATCGTGAAACGGTTTTCACTAGTGGTGTTTTCACGAAAATCGAGCCTAGGACTCCCCTAAACGATTCGACCCATCCGGTGTGAAAGTACCCGAAACAGCCAAAATAAAGCGATGTTGGATACCCTGTACATACCAAGTTGTTTTGAATATAACTTTTTGGATAGGATAAAATAGGGATAATAATAAATGTAACAAGGTTAAAAAACTAAAAATACGCAGACGATGTGGTCCTCATTGCAAGTAGCTCTGAGGAGTTACATACAATGTTGGTAGAACTGAATAAAGAATCCAAAAAGATAGATTGAACCAAGGAAAAACAAAAATTATAACCAATAAGAAGGAAGATAGGGACATTATAGAGGAAGAAACTATTAAAGGAACCACACAGGAATATATCTATCTCAGTCAAATTATAACATGCGGACAGGCAAACCTGGTAACAGAGATTACGAGGCGCATAAGATCAGCATGGTGTGTATTTGGCACACAAACTGAAATATTAAAGGATCAGAAAATCCCACTCGAATTACAGAGCTCTATCCTTAATCAATGTGTGCTCCCTGTTCTTTCATATGCTACACAAAACTGTTCATTTACCAAAGGTTTGATGGACAGACTAGATTATACTCAGAGCAAAAGAACCAAACTTATCGATGTGAAACAGTATATAAAATCACTGAAATGGTGATGGCCGGGACATACATTGAGACAGACAGACAATCGATGAAGCAAAGAAATTCAGATTTGGGGACCTTCTCTTGAAGAAAGAAACAGAGGTCGCCTCCAAACAAGATAGAGGGATGACTTAAAGCGAACAGCAGGGTTTAACTAGGCAGGAATGCCGCAAGAAATAGAACTATGGAGACGAACAGGGAAGGCCTATATCCAACATTGGATGACCACTGGCTGATAAAGAAGAAGAAAGCATTATTATTGTGTTGGCATTGTTTCCTATTAGAAACGAAGAAAAAAATATTCATCATAAGCAGAGCTGTGCCAGAGGATTGTGCTCGTGAAAGCACTAGAATCACTTTTGTGCTACTGTGGTCCCAAGCCCTTTTTAAAAGAAGTGCTTAGTGCTTAGTAATTGGTGCATTTCATCAGAAGGCTTAGTGTTTAGTTATCCCCAAAGTGCTCCCGAGCACTTTCGTGGATTACTAAGCACTAAGCCCTTGTCTTATCTGGTCGATCGAGGCCGACGCCTTGAAACCTATATATCTTCTATACCTTTTCAACTTCAAATTGAGACTAATCACATTCAAATTGGGATTAAACAATTTCAGAATGAGAATAAGCAACTTTAAAATATTAAACACAATCGAATTGGGAATAAACACATTCAAAATGGGACTAAACAATTTCAAAATGGTTATCACAATCAAATTGGAATTAAACGAATTTGTATTGACACTGAACGATTTTCCATTTTGAGAATAGTCGTTTTATTTCATATTTCGAGAGAATTGTTCTGAAGTAATTGAGAATCCTACACTGAGAGAAGTATTCACTTGATATTATCGATCATGCGTTAAAGTTAATAAATCATTTATTGGCCAAATGGACAAATAAATATTTCTTTCATGGAAATAAAGAATTTATTTAAGTTTTCGCAAATCACCTTCACTCAATATTATATCACATTTATTTATAAATAATAACATTCAATAATACCGAATAAAGACGCATTACACTGAAATAAATATATTTAGTAATAATTAACAAACTGCATGAATTATGAATGAATGTTAACGTCTGATAGCAAAATTGAAAATCAATGGCTTTGCAGACGAAAGTGAATTCTGGAACAATGACCAGTCCGTGCAGGATTTGAACCTGTGCCATTGGGAAGGTTGAAGGTTCCATCTGATCTTCGGTTGGCGACTCTCCCAGAATTCGATGTTAGTTTTAATTCTTCATGAACTATGACGCTCGTGAAGAATTCTTTGGAGAGATATTCGCTATCGGTGGTCATCGATGATTCGATTTTTACCTTTCATCCGATTGCGTCATTCGCGATTTATCGGCAGGAGTCGGGTAGTTGAATCTACCGACCACCGAACAATGTTAACTAGCCAAGATGACATGTCAAATGCGGTTTGTTCATTGTTAATAAATCCTGTATTTTGAGTAAACATATCGTGGAGTGGTGGAAGTTTAGAATCATTTAGTAATAGAAACCAAACGTTCGTTTATTACCAAATGAACATATGTTTTCAATTAATATATCTTATATTTGAAGAGAACTGCAGTTTATATGAAATACATCATACCCAAATATATTAAATATTAACAAATACCGTGTAAATAAATATTTCGTTATATATGAATGAATTCTTTCAGAGGCAAGATCTGTTAGTTAATAAATAAATTAAAGATTAATAAGTGGATTTGTCTGTTAATGAATAATCTCGAAATAAATACTTTATTGATAAAAACAAATTTATTTCTCTCAGTGTAATGAGGAAAAAACGCAGAGTTGTATATAAATTTATGAACGATTTCGTTGAAAAATGTGAGAATCAATACTCTGCAATCTTCTGAATTTTATTTAAGGTTTTCTTTTCCAGTCTCTGGATTAAAAATCAATCAGAAAATTTTTTAAAACATAAAAGAAAAAAGACCACAAATTGGTCAAAGGCCAAATCCATTAAAAAACTTGTTACCTCACAATCGAAAAAGAAATAACACTTCGAACTTTCAAAGATTCTAGCAAGTTTTCAGAATCGTGACAATTCTCTGTAAAAAAAAAACATCTCATTTCCCAATATGAGAATGTTTAGTACCATTTTGAATGTGTTTATTCCCAATTCGATTGTGTTCACCAATTTGACGTTGCTTATTCAAATTTTGAGATTGTTTAATCCCAATTTGAATGTGATTCGTCTCAATTTGAAGTTGAAAAGGTATAGTTTTGATGTTCATTCGAGTGATAAACATCTCACGTTTGTGTTTGACGTTAATGCGCAGTTGCAAAAATCTGGTAAGTTTATTGAACGTGCTTTCGAATTTTGTGTAGATCTGTCTTTAATTATTAATACAAGGTGGTTCATAATCAAGTCCCGTATTTGCAATGCTCATAAATTTTGAAAAGAGAGGAATAGAATAGTCAAACTTTTTGTATGAGTTTCCTTTCATTCTCAAGTCTTCACAGAGATGGGAGTTAAGGCTCAGCTTTTGAGAAATTGATGAGAGAATTTCCTAGAGTATAAACCATTGAAAGAAATGTTCCCAAATATTTCATTTGATTGTTTCTGAGAGGAAATATTCGACTTCAAAGTTCCCATCAACATGGAACAATCTTTTCTCTTAGGTTTTTACGTAATTGGGGGCTGTTGTTTCAGAATCAATACTTTCTACTATTTTAAACTCCCCTGCAAGCTCAAAGTGAACTTATTATATTTATCTTGCAATCATTATCCCTTATTCATATGATCAATCCAGTTGAAGTCATCACCAATGATTTCCAACCGATTTCAATCGTGCTTCCGTCACTGGAAATAATAGGTACCGAGATTATCTGTTAATGAGAATTCAAAGGCTCCTCTAAGTAGCAATATCATCTGTCTGAGATCATTTGCTGAACTGTTTTCTCTTCTAGAATCCGAAAAAATTGTTATCCAGCTGGTTTTTTTCGACATATAGTAAAACCACTTTTTGTCATGAATTTTTCGGAAGATGAAGCTCAACTCTCAGAAAAATTTTGAGGATATAAGGAATATAATGTTCACTCGAAGGGTCTTCTATCAAAAGTTGTAAGCCACGGAAACACACCATACATCCTTTCTGACCTGAGAATAATCTAGCATATATATATTCGTATGAACTTTGCTTCACACACATTGCTCCAGAAAGAAAAAACGAAGAAAAATGATATAAAAAATAATAACTATCTCCTACATTTGAAGCGAAGTCTCCCGAAGCCAATCTTCTGCATGTTTAGTTAAGACATGAATATCCTCTATTGATCCGTGGAAACGGGTGTGAGGACATTCTATGGCTAGATGGTGGATGGTTTGTAATCAAGTATATTACAGCTTAGCTGAAAAGTCACAATTTTCATTCTGACTGAAATAACCATACATACAATACTTCCTAGGAAAGTGCTAAGGGCTTAGTGCTCGAAACACTAATATTCAGTACTAGTGATTCCTTCAGATCGTCATACAGTCTACATTATCGACAATCTGTTTCAGTCCAAACATCCCATTCTTCATCGAGAAAACTTCATCAAGCTTCATCAAAGAACAGCGATGCCAAGACCACCTCAAGTTTCCCAATACTGACCTAACAGACGTCCATAAAAAGTCCTCAGGTTCCCAAAGTGGCCCAACGTTTCTCCGGAAGGTGACAAAAGCGGTGTTTTTTCACACAGGGCTACATCTCGGGCCTGGCCTAAACGCATATCGGGGCCGTGTGAACGCCACGGAGACATTCCGACCGTTAATGGGACGAAATATTCGATGGCATTTTCCGGCATCCACTAAATATGTCCGGCGGTCAGAGATAGGCATCCGAACGGTAGCCAGATAGCTGCGTTCCGCGAAATCTAGATATCAACCGGATCGATTATGCGGGGTGATCGGATCTCGTCCTGGAATCGACTCCAAGGGCAGGGAGGTTCGGGGAATGTGTCTTTCTCGAAAATATTTTGTTTTATCTCTTGTTAGAAGGCACGAGGAGTCAGCTGCTGAGGCCCACCCGTTCTTTGTGAAACACTCCAACCCAGAGGCGCAACGTGGGATCTTGATTCTGGTTGTTGGTAATCATACTAGCAATCATCACTTCGTTGGTAGTAGCTCGAAATATACTAACTGACAAAGAAACTGCAACACCTAGAAGGAGCTGTTTGAATTTTAATTTTTTCTTCGTTAAACATAGATAGTATAGCAAGGATTAAATGATTGAAATTTGAAGAAAACAAACGAAGGGTTCAAAATTTTTTTCATAAAATTTGTAATAATATGTTTGTCCACAGCGGTTACCTATACACTACCCAACACGTCTTGGTATTGATGCAAAAAGATGGTCTATTTCTTCTTGAGGGATACTATTCCAAACTATCTGTACTACCTGTACTGCCGTGTTAATTGAAAAGGGCGTATCTGCAAAAAAGCACTTTTGAGATATTTGACTTTGAAGACTTTCATTTATGCCATCAACAATTTTAATTGAATTAAAATTGTCTTTAAAGTCAAATATCTCAAAAGTGCTTTTTTGCAGATACGCCCTTTTCAATTAACACGGCAGTTTACTTCATGTCTCAGAGGCGCCAAAGTCCGAGCAGCTGGGGTAAATTTTCGATCCTTCTACCCATGATGTCCCACACATGCTCTATGGACGAAATATCAGGGGATCTGTGCGGCTATGGCAAAAGATTCACATGGGTCGCATCAAAGATGTTTAAACCAACTCTGGCATCATGAGGTCGAGCATTATCTTGCTGAAATAATAATAATAATAATTATTATTATAATAATAATATATATTGATCCTTTAGGACATATAAATACATGTGTAGGATAGGTCAGAACAAAAAATGGAAAAATAATACATACTCGAGTATAAAAGAAATTACTGACAATAATAATCAGCAATAGTATAGAAACAGTCTTTAATTAATTTGTCCTTAATTATCTTTTCAAATTCTTTGATCTTCAGTGATTTAATACATTTCGGCAGGTGATTGAACAATTTGATACATTGTTAATTTGAAGAGTATTCAAACTTTGTCGTGTTATGTTTGGGGATATGGTATATTTCCTCATTTCTTGTATTAAATTTGTGAAAGCTAGAGAGTTTGGTGAAGTTTCCCTCATTTTCCTTAAAATACACCAAGCACTTATAGATGTTAATACACGCAACCGTTAGAATCCCTTTTTCAATAAAAATTGGTCGACAAGAAGATCTCAGAGGAATGTTAAAAATCATCCGTAAAATTCGCTTCTGAATCAGAAACACCCTACCAACATCAGTGGAGTTCCCCCAGAGCATGACATTATAGGATGGTGGCTGTACACTAGACTATAGTATATGTTCATAATAGCACTTAAGGGAAGTGAGTTTTTGACTCTACTTATTGCGAAGTAAGCACTGTTGAGTTTTTTGCAAATAGACTCAATTTGTGCGGTCCATCTCAAATTGGAATCGATGTAGATTCCAAGAAATTTTGAGTGCTCAGACGAAGAGATAATTTCATCTGAATGACCAACAACCAGCACTCGCTCACTACCTCTCATAGTGAAGTGAACACACTGAGTTTTCTCTATATTTATAATGAGAGAGTTCAAACTACACCATTCAACAAAGCACTTCAACAATGTACAACACAGTTCCTGTAGTTCTTCAAAGGTCCGAGCAGCAACCAACATCGAGGAATCGTCGGCGAATAGAAGTATTCTGATAATCCTAGTTAACCGGGATAGATCAGAAAGATTAGTCAGGTCAGCCATCATTTTTCTCAAATTGACAGGTAACTCATTAATGAATAATAAGAAAAGGAACGGTCCCAGAACAGAACCCTGTGGGACTCCGAGGACCAACTCATGTTCATCATAAATATAATCCTCTACTTTAACAGACATTGTTCAACCCTTAAGATAACTAGATAGCCAGTCGAGAAACACACCTCTAAAACCCAAATTGTAGCACTTTTCAACAATAACCTTGAAAGGAAGGCTGTCGAATGCCCGCGAGAGGTCGAAAAACAACCCCGCTACGAACTGGCCATTATCGCGATACTCGTATATGAATTCAACAAAGTAAAGAGCTCCCGACTGAGTTGAACGGCCTGATCGAAACCCATGTTGCGAGTTATCGAGTACACAGTATTTGTCCAAGTAGTCCATCATTCTATTGAGGACAATACGCTCGAAAACCTTCGAAAAGACACTAAGTAGCGAAATAGGTCTGTAATTTGCTATGTCATTAGCAGATTTATTCTTATAAATAGGAATCACTAAAGCCTTTTTGAGGAGATGAGGAAATACTCCAGAACTAACAGAAAGATTCATCACATGGGCAAAATGTGAAGCAATATCAACACCTACCAGCTTCAAGATGCGAGAAGAAACAGAGTCAACTGTTGGATTCTAGAACCGGTTGAGGTAAGAGAGAATATATGGCTCCACCATTACTTGAAGGTAACGCTGCGCTGTGACCTACTTGCATGTGCAATAGCACCCCATACCATAACGCCTACTGTCCGGTGTACATGACGCTCAACATCGAAATGAGGTCCACGTCTTTCTCTCCGACGTCGTCTAACCCTTCTTCGGCCATCATGTGCATCCAAGAAGAATCGAGATTCATCAGAAAAGCGTTCTGATATCATTGCACATTCCAATGTTGTCGTTCTTTGCACCACTATAATCGTATGAGGTAACACAGGATGGGGTCGAAAATGCTACAGTCCGAAAGACCTTATACGGCGGTAAACCGTTCGGACAGTTACAGGATGGCCTTTTTCTCCTCATTACTCATCAACCAAAGGTCGAGTTGTATCAAATCGGTCTCTAATAGCCATAAGTCTTACGGCCGTTTTCAATAAACAACCGAAGATAGCTGATAGCCGATATTTGTATACCAGGGTTAGAGAAATCGATCCATTTGTACCTACTTCGGTTTCAATATCCTATCTGCCGACGGCGATTCCTACCAGTTGGTACTATATCGCTGGTTTCGGAAAGAGGTCAGATAGGCCTACCAGAGACACGAACACTCGAAAAAAATTAGCCTACCGCCGTTTCAAAGAACTTTGAACTTAACCAAAGATAGTTGAAAGGATCTTCAGTAGCGTTGTTTGTTCACCGGTGAAGTTCGGGCAGTAAGAACTGGATAAGTGCATTTTCTTGCTGTACTTGAAGTACTTTAATAGTTTTAATAGCTTTAATAGCGACAATAGCGATATAGAATTATTGCAATACATTGATGAGATGAAGATGGGGAATGGAAAGAAACGATTATTCGAAAAGTCCATAAAATATTTGAATGAATAGGAGTTCACATGCAGATTCTGATTGAGCAAGAGTGTGGTGAATGAAGTTTTCATTTATATTCGAAAGTAAAATCTCCAAGACTATTTGAACCTATTCAGTTCAGAAATATCCACGTTCTTATTTTTCAGGAATCACGGAAAAAAAGCTGTAGCGGAATTGTGCGTGTGGTACTTTTCAACAAAAAGGTTCTATCAACAAGAATTAAATTAAATTGCTGATATTTATAGGCTTACAGGCTACATAATGGTGTAACTCGTATATTGATGCAGTCAACAAGTAAGTATTCACTCTGAAAATACAATGACATGTATTTAGGCTTTAACGAACTTTCATGTTCAGAATTAGTGAAACTATGACATTTAACATTGGGAAATTCAAGAAATATAAAAGGCATATTATCTTTGAATGTTCAGGTTGTGTGCGATGTAACACTTATGCTTTCGAATGTTTCTACTTGATGACCAGGATGAAGTCATGATACAACAACGTTAAATCATTCAGATTTGGAAGGTGAATTTTATTAACTGTTCTTAACAGTAGCAACAAGAATCCATTGCATGCTAATTTCAGGATATTGTGAACAAGACAGACTTGGAAATCTCTGGTTATTGTGTGATAATGGATAACCAGTACTAGAGCTGAACAAATATTCACGGAATCTAATATTATGTATTATTATTTTTATGTATTAACAAACTGAAAGATAATAATTTAGTTGAATAAAACTATATACAATAAGTTGAATTTCAAGTCAAATACTTTTTCAGGAGATTAGGGTTTCGGAGGAGAAGATTTTCTGTTCGAGCATTGAAGATGAAGTTGAAGCTGAAAATATACAAGCTGTAATTAAAGCTACAGCTACTTGAAGATATTTGCAAAAGTTACAATTTGGAAGAAGTACACGCAGAAATGAATGTCACTTATAGATAGTTGGTTTCCTGTATTCAGCCATAACATCGGCTTGGTTTATTATTCCATAGAGTTAATATTTGAAATGGATGTGAATATGCTTTTGATTGAACAAGCTGAATGAGGCCATTTTCAGGATCTGGGGCTTATTGTACCAGACTACTTTGCACTTCGCTCTTTTCACTATTCAAATGAATTTTGGTGCACAAAAAGCGTTCGGAATTAAAACACGCAAAGTAAAAAAAGTTGCAAATTAGTTTGGTTGCCCCGCAATAAGAAAAGAGTATACAATGTGAAAAGTCCCTTCTCTGGTACTTACCACCTCAAATTCAACTGCTCATACTGGAGAATTTCCGAAGAACGTTAATAGATCCACGTTCCAGGAACTGATACTTTCTCCCGGTTGTAACCATATTATACCGGGAGTCCCATTAAACTAATTCCACCCGCATTCTGGTCAACGTGACAGCTTTACATGGTAAAATCGACGCGGTAATTGTGGTATACATCATGATCGCTTAATTTGACGGCTTCATTATGCTATCTCAGGATAGATCTGTGTGAAGGCTCGACGAATCAATTAAATTGCAAAATATAATATTGTGGTGTAATTGATAGAGGCCCTGGTGGAAACAGGTGACAGTGGCGACGATGAATCGAAGAGGGTACCGGTAGAATTCGGAAACCACCGAGTCACCTCCGGGGAGTGGTTGACTTATCGGAAATGGGTCAACATTGTATCACAATAACACAACTGTGTACAGCAAGTAGGTGTTTAATACATTCCCCAAAAAAATTAACGCACATGCTGAAAATCTCAATTAATGAAAGTTAACTCTACATTGACTATATAACTCATTTTTTATGTTCTCTCGATAAGGTTTTGAACGAAACAAGATACATTAAATGGAAGAAAAATTCAGGATTTCACCGAATCCTATCTCAAAGAAGAGAAATGAACAATTTTCGAAATACTGAAATGCTGATAAGTGATTTAATACTTGGTATTTCCAACCCTTGCGTTAATTAGAGCTCGGCAACGACGGTTCGTACTCAAAATGATTGATCTTAAAATGTTCTGATCTAATCCTTCCCAGATTTCTCCTTGGATTCCTAAGTCATTAAGAGTAGCTGGTCTTCTCAGCCTTTTATTAAGGTTGTCCCAAACCTGCTCAATCGGATTGAGATCTGGACTTCTTGCTGGCCATTCCATTCGAGAGACTTCAACCTATTCAAGGTACTCCTGAACGATGCGCGCACTATGGGGTCTGGCATTATCGTCCATAAAAATGAAATTTTCACCAAATGGCACTACATGTTCTGTCAAGAATGTTCCTTATATACTCATCAGCATACATAGCTCCATTATCAACGACCACTAGGTCTGTGCGAGCAGTCAAAGATATTCCACCCCATACCATAATCGATCCTCCCCCGAAACCAGTAGTATTCAGGAAATTACACTGAGCATATCTTTCATGTGGACGTCTGTATACAAGGGAACGTCGATCACAATGGTAGAGGCAGAATCTAGGCTCATCTGTGAAGAGGACACTTTCCCAATCGGCCTCTTCCCAATGGATATGCTCTCTCGCACAATCCAAACGCGCCCTTCGATGGGCTGGGGTAAGAGTTGTGCCTCTTGCCACGACACGAGGCCTTAAATCATATTCTCTGAGGCGATTTCTTATTGTCTGAGTGCTAATTTGCACCCCATGAGTTTGCTCAAGCTGATGTTGAAGGAGGCGAGCGGTTCAAACCGTTGTCTCAACGAAGAAAGTTGGCAGTTGTTACCCGTGGTCTACCCTGTCCTGGTCTTCGGACATTCATACCTGTCTCCCTGAATCGCTGCAACATTCTGGACACACTTGTGTGGGAAACTCCAAACCTTTCTGCAATTCTTGTGTATGTCCACCCTTCTTCTCGAAAAACTACCGCTTGGGCACATTCCTCTTGGGTCAAATTGCGTGTTTCGCGTTGCATAGCGATCCAGTGTAGAAAATCAAACGAAAGAAAAACTATCAACTTCACAAGAATTGATCGAGAACAACCGATTTTAGAATGGAGCCAATATATTCAAAATCTGATAATATCATCTTTTTTTATTCCTGCTGGGAGAAAACATCTGTATTGAAGAAAAACGTTGAAAGTGGATGATAACATATGCATGCATAATTCTGATAAAAATAATTATCATTGAGAACACCTTCAGTTGTAGAATAAATTGTGTAGTAATCATCGAAATGAACACCATCTTAAATTCTTGAGTCATGTCTAGAAAGTAAGTGAAATCTATTTTTATAGGCTTCATAAAAATTTCTCGGATAAAAAGAACAAATGGAAAAAAAATTTCTTGTTGTGCAGGCGACAACCATCCATGTGGAACGCTCTGTATATGAACTTCTCGCTTCGAGAGGCAACCATAAAAGGCGTCTCAATTTAGACGCTGAGCACTTACTGTAACTTTCGGGGTAACATGTGTAACGCAAAACAATGGACGGTGGGCCTAAACGTTATGACACATTAAGATCGGCATTTTAGATAAGAAAATTGGACAGGGTGCGCCCGTCGTCGTTGTGTGTTGTCTGTAATTGGAGCAGCCTATTGTGACACTTGATGGATTGGGCTATGAAAGAAGTTTTTCATTTTAGGTTTCATCGTTTCCGTTTTCTGTGAAAAGTTTTCTTGTATCAATATATATATATATATATATATATATATATATTCTTATGAAAAAGAGTGCTAAAATAATACAATAAATGTTGAAACAAAAAGTACCTAAGATGAGGTAAAAAACGAACGGGGTATCATAACATTCTTTGTATGATACTATAGAATCATACGATACTATCAACACTTGTATCATACGATACTATACAGCCAGGGGAAAAAACCTCAGCCGAAAAAACCTGCCTCCCCGTAAACAAAATAACATAAAATATCAGGAAAATCCTGAAAGACATCAGTGTGATCATCTTCATGATATCTGTCGATAGTCTCGGATACACAGATTCTTCCCAAAACGACTCGTAATTCTTAATCTGAAATGAAAAAAGACAAAAGCAGAAAAGAAACCGATTATTCAGAATAAATCGAAGGCATTTTGGAAATGCATTTGCTACTTTAAAAAACATCAGCATAAAGATTTCTTGGCCAAATAATGTTCGGAGATTTATAAATATTTATGACAGAAATGTCACAAAATTTGAAAGAAATGAGAAAAAGAACTCCATCAATTTCCCTTTTCCGAATCTGTTGAAAGTTACGTAACTGATAATTTTTCAACATAACAAGCTAAACTTGTAAAAAATCAATTAATACATAACCTTTCAACTGTCCTCCTTCACGACGATTCTGTTGCCGTGTGGGTTTCTTGCTGAAGAATCTCTTTGATACCATGTTCTTCAGCTAATTTGGAGACGTAATCACACTTGTCTTTCAAAATTCCTTCGATATTCACATTCAAAATCCACATATTGTTGCTCTGTGGTCGTGAGAGTTTTTTCAAACCAGATACGACCTTCCAGGTGATGATTTTCCGGCACTTCAGATGTTTGAAGACCGCTACGGGACCCCAATGAAAGGCAATCATCTCCCATAGATAAACCAAACATGTTATAACACAAGAAAACAGAATATTTTTCAGGAACAAAAACTAAGACATATTACGAGAATTGTCATTCTGACAATAAGACATTTTGATGCCAAATTCACTCGGAATTCTACAATTTACATTTAAAGTCTAAACAACGTTCCATGGAAATCTACTCAGTGAACTTAGAAGCACAAACTCCAATAAGAGTAACTTTGCAAACCTGGTTTTTTGTTAACAAACCTGTGGAGTCCGGCATCGGAAGCCAATCACTATATATTCTGATTTTAAATTTCCAGTATAAAATGTCAAGCTTGGCCAGAATAATATGCATATTTCTGGATATTAACACTTGTTCGTCTCGTACATAACGGAACCTTCAAGCGAAATTTTCACCAATTCGAAAAAGTCTTGATTAAGGTGAATTTTGGTTATAGTTGCGACAGCTCATCACAATACAACTTTATTAAAAGTTTGTTCTACTAAAGCATTTGAGGTGAAGAAAGACAAGAATAAGAAGAGAAAAACACTCTGAAGGACCAGCTCATTCGCCACAAAACCACAAAATAATGCGTATTCAAAGAGAATTTGCAGATATTTAATTTTCACCCTCTTGCCATGGAAGTATAGTTAGTGTACTATTTTGTAACTTCCATAGTGTTTGTCTGTGATCTTGATTGTCAGAAAAGTAGAAAATAATTATCGTTTTTCTTTTGGAAATAAATCCTCGAAGTTTTTTTCATGTAGAAGAATATTGACGGCCTATTAGGTGTTTCTGGAGAACTGGACCTATTTGAAATCTGAAAATTAAGATTATGATATTGTTAGACATTATCTGCCAAGCCAAGATATTCTTGAAGCCTGACCACTATCAGTTACACAGGGAATAACAAAAATTTTTCAGAAGATATTTTTTCTGTTTTTTCGTTTCCAATTCTGATAGAAGATAGAGTATACAATTCTAAATACATTCTTTTTAACATCGTTGTATCCGTCGAAATTATTTTCAAAATCTCGGTATTATGTTTGTTATTTCTGTTCTAAATATCTTATGCACAAACCGTTTTCACATTTTTGAAGTCGAAGAGTGTGAAAATATTGTAAATTTCTAAAAATTTTAAAAACTCGTCACAGAGTGTTCTAAATGTTGGGTCAAAAAATGGGATCAAGATTGACCCATTACTTTTATTTTTCAAATTAGAAGTATATGTTTTTATGATCGCTTTCAATGATATAATGACATATTAATGCTCCTAAAATGAATAATTCTTGAGTTATTCAGAATTTTCTGATTTTATGTTTCATGCAGAGTCAAATTCATAAAATCTGTTTCATATCCACAATGATTTATGGTCATAGAAGAGACCTTTTTCCAGAATTTATTCATAATTGTTGATATGAATCAGATTTTATGAATTTGACTGTAGGTACTGTTAGAACACTATCAATATTTTTCATACAGAATCTAAAGCAATTATAAAAAAATTGAGTTATAATTCGAAAAACGAAAGTTATGAGCCAAACTTGATAAAAATTTTTAACCCAACATTTGGAACACCCCTTGAAATTATAGAAATTCACAATAATTCTACAGTCTTCGGCTTGGAAAATGTGAAAATGGTTTGTGAATAAGATATTTAGAATAGGGATAACAAACATAATACGAAATACTTTCATCTCCTTTTTTCCTTCAGTTTTTTCTCGATATTTTGAAAACAAATTAGAAAAAAGTTACCTGAAAAATCATAGACAGAATATTAATTATTTTTTGAAAAATGGTTTTACATTAAATTTTGCAACTAGACTTACAGTAAGAAACATACAGAAAATGCAGACCTTGAGTTACCTATTATTCACCTGGATGAAGTACTGGATTGCTAGGTTTAAACATGGTCGAAAAAATGAGGTTGAAGTTGCTGGAGCTTGTCGAAAAGGTGAATCAACTTTTTTCGCCTAGAATATGTAGTTTCCCAGGACAAATTTGCTAAAGTAACCATTCTCAACCCCTAGATGCTAGTATGTCGAGAATTTGTTATAACCGTTGAATCTTTGACGGTATAAATTGTATCGAAATGGTAAAGATATACGTCAAGCTGAGACCATCAAATGTTAAGCATGACAGACTTTTCGTGAAATCTTTGAATGGGAGATGTAGAGTGAAATCTTCATCATCCACACATTTGGAAATTTGCCGAAAATGATCGCCCATTTTTTAAAGTTGCCAAATCCTTGTTTGTCACTGGTTACTGTTTTCGTCAACTACTCTCCTCCAAGATTATGGCGCTGATTTGCTGAGAATCAAACAATATGGAGGATGAAAGTATAATACAGTTGTTGAAGGTTGCGTGGAGAATTCCATAATTAATGAATAGAAGATTGCGACAAACATCTTGGGAGGAAATCTTATGAACAATACGCGAAGTTATTCTACTCAGAAAACAACATTGTCAGTTGTGTTCTATATAATTAATTGCTCAAATTGTGTTATTAATATTGATAAATAATTCACCTAATTAATAAATTTATTGATCTTTAAGTAGTTTTGTCTTACAATGCTTTTGTATTTTTCCCAATTAATGACGAAATTTACGTTACATAAACAGTCGCAAAATATTTTACTTTTCGCAAGTTGCGAAAAGTGAAATGTTTCAAAGCGTAAGTAAGTTTCGAAAAGTATCACTTTATGTGTCCAAATTTCAATTGATATTGTTTGCCGCTGGTATCAGGCGTTAAGTCGAGAGTAGGGAGAAATATATAGATTTCCCAACTCTGAGTTCTAGAGTTTAGATTCGGTACTTTTCCGTAATTTCCATGTTTATTTTTAAAAACTAATGTTCGAATAATGACTTTGGGGTGGTATTAAAATAGTTTGAAATGTATTTCCGATGTATGAAAAATGAATGATGAACAGGCCTTGATCCAAGGCAATGATGTGCCACATGTTTATCTGTCTTCTCTCTCGCTCCGATGATCAAAATTGATACTCTGGAAATAATGATACTATTGAAGACTGTATTTGGCACCAGCTCCTCTCAAAACCCCTTCGTTCTCACTAATAGCACCTCATTACGATTGAGACTGAAATGGTCGTGTTAGCTTAACCAGGGTAATCTATGGTTCGCTACGGACCATCGAATAAACGATTAGACCAACTAGGCCCGTTTCACACCTGTCGGGCCGCTAAACGGTCACAATTATCCGTAACAAACGACCGTGGTAACGACGGGCTCGACGATTGTTTCCTCTTCCGCCTAAAGTCGATCGAATCTGACGGCGGTGAGTGGTTTATTATCTCAGTTTCCCCTCTGGTATCGATATCGCGGGCTTGTCCGACAGGCCGATACGTGTGACGGAAGGGTTTGGGGATTTGTCGATACAACGTCGACAAATTACTCTTTTTCAAAGAGAAAATGATACTGGATAATGCAGTGGGATTCTGTATCTTTCGCTGTCCTAGTAAACGAATACAATGCAAAAAGAATCGAAAGTACGAAAACAGGGGAAGACTTCAGAGTCTATCACACTTTACTTTTGGTTTTTCGTCTCCAAGTCTGTATCTGCGTTCTTCATCAGACCCAATCTAGAAAATTTCAACGATACATATTCTCTGAAGTCAGAGTATGGGTGACGATATGTTGAGGATAGTTTTTTGATCTGGTAACATGGCAAAAAAAGTTAAGGAAGTTTTTGGATCATAATGATAATGAAAACAATTTATTAATCATTTGAGAAATAACAAAGTATGTACACTGAGAGAAATAAATTTGTTTTTATCAATAAAGTATTTATTTCGAGATTATTCATTAACAGACAAATCCACTTATTAATCTTTAATTTATTTATTAACTAACAGATCTTGCCTCTGAAAGAATTCATTCACATATAACGAAATATTTATTTACACGGTATTTGTTAATATTTAATATATTTGGGTATGATGTATTTCATTTAAATTGCAGTTCTCTTCAAATATAAGATATATTAATTGAAAACATATGTTCATTTGGTAATAAACGAACGTTTGGTTTCTATTACTAAATGATTCTAAACTTCCACCACTCCACGATATGTTTACTCAAAATACAGGATTTATTAACAATGAACAAACCGCATTTGACATGTTTCAGTCATCTTGGCTAGTTAACATTGTTTGGTGGTCGGTAGATTCAACTACCCGACTCCTGCCGATAAATCGCGGATGACGCAATCGGATGAAAGGTATAAATCGATGACCACCGATAGCGAATGAGTTCTCCTTTCAACCCTAACTCCCCAAAGAATTCTTCACGAGCGTCATAGTTCATGAAGAATTAAAACTAACAAACTAACATCGAATTCTGGGAGAGTCGCCAACCGAAGATCAGATGGAACCTTCAACCTTCCCAATGGCACAGTTGGTTAGCGCATTGGACTAGTATTTCGAGGGTCGCAGGTTCAAATCCTGCACGGACTGGTCATTATTCCAATATTCCATTCCGTCTGCAAAGCCATTAATTTTCAATTTTGCTATCAGACGTTAACATTCATTCATAATTCATGCAGTTTGTTAATTATTACTAAATATATTTATTTCAGTGTAATGCGTCTTTATTCGGTATTATTGAATGTTATTATTCATAAATAAATGTGATATAATATTGAGTGAAGGTGATTTGCGAAAACTTAAATAAATTCTTTATTTCCATGAAAGAAATATTTATTTGTCCATTTGGCCAAAAAATGATTTATTAACTTTAACGCATGATCGATAATATCAAGTGAATACTTCTCTCAGTGTATAGGACAAGTTACACATGCAGAATAATGCGCATATTTTCTGAATTATCATTAGAGTACTCAATAACACTTATAAAACTAAACTTAATTTGTTTTCATTAATTGCAAAATGAAAATTTCAACTTTTTTTCAACTTGACAGAAAATCTGATAACCTCGCTGCAAAAATAAGTCTTTTCTGATTTTGAGACATTAGGTAGTACCTTCTTATTTACTTGAAAAACATTGAAAATAGATAAAAAACTCCTTTTACGGTGGCGAAAAATCAATCAATCTTTTCGGTGAAAAATTATTTATCGAAAATTGAATCTATTGCATTCGTATAAATTGTATGAATTTTGTTATTACTCACTGTATTGTGAAGACATTCGAAACAAGGAACTGTACCATAAATAAAAAAAAATAATAAACAATCACCTTCCTGTTAGATATGTAGATTCATTCATGAAAATACGATATAAGAATGAATTATTAATCTATAACTCGCCTTGATTGAAAATTAGACCTGATTTGATCAACTTATTTAATGTGCTTGAAAGCACATTGTTCAAAATCGGGGTTGTTCTGATTTTGTTAAATTACTGTGAAGGACTGTATCCAGATAATTGAGTTGAAGATGGCAGTGTAAAAACATCTATTGACATCATTCACAATCATAAAATGAACGAGTCACCCGCCATGAAGTTAATACAGTAAAAATACAAATATTAAAGTCATCTATAAACTCAGAGTGAATTATTCAACTAAAAACAGAGGTTATCTAGAGAAGTTCAAAATGAGAGGTGAGAAGAAGTCAGACTTAGACTTTGAGAGACTTCCATTCATTCAAAATTAACCTTAACGTTTACAGTGACAGAACAATCCAAATTGATTGCGAGAGCCTCGTTATTCCAACTGAAAAACAGATGGTTGAATAATGAATCATTAGAGTAGGCTGAGTTGTAATAAAAGTGAGATCAGGCCTTAGAGTAAATACGTGTATTAAAAACTTAGTAGTCTAAGTCTGTTCCTCATTGAGATGATTACAATGTGAAAATATCATGATTGGGATATTAATATTTATAATCTATAACGTTGGTCTATGAGAGAAATCTAATTAGTCAATTGATACAACAGTTACAGTGACAAACTGCTTTTAGTAAGCAGGATTAAAGTTCATCAGAAAAATAGAGGATACAATTGAAAATTATGAGGATTATAACATGAAAGTACTATGTAGAATTGAAACCACTAATCCTTTGGTTTTGAGAAAGCAGAAGGCTTGAGATCTTACTTTCTAAGTGGTTCATATGAATAATGAGGAGATCATACCAGTTGAATGGTTTTACCAATATTTGAGGAGACCGCTCAAGGTGAAACAGGGAGTGAGGGTGTCGATCAGGTTCAATGTTTAAACTACTTGATCGTTCAAATAGAGAACTTTACTTGGTTCTATTGAGAGAGAAGACTGATTCCATGATTCACCTTTGCCTTTGAGGATTTTCATTAATCTGAAACTCGAAAACAATAATTAGCAAGTGTTATGAGAAGTGAATAGTTGAGAAATGAGATGAATTGATTAAGAGAATGAGATGCACATGAGAATATAATAAATCAGTATTTATTACCATAGAGAAACATGAGAATGTTCATTCTTGAAGCAAGTAATCACTTCCATGGAGGAGTCTAGAGATATCTGAAAAATCTATGAGAACTGCCAAAATATACCAAAATATATATCTTAGAGGATTCAAATACATTAGTTCAACGCAATAGAGATCTTATGAGAATAAAGTGAGAGAGGATTACCAATATTCTTATAGATTTTCATGATCTGAAACGGGGAAAAATTTTCAAACTTTATAAAAAGCAGGAAAACAACATGGAAACTACAACAATTAATGATTCTGAGAATTTACTAACCTTTTTGATCACTTACTTCAAGAAATGAACGAGATGAACAGTGAATATGCGAGGTGACTTTTTGAAAATTTTAATTTACAAGATTAGCACGAGAAGAAGTCTATTCACAGGCAGAGCTGGATTACAAAAGAGGACGATTAATTGATTCAATTAATAAACATGAGTTAATCTGCCAGCTGATTAATACAAAGAGGAGGTTAATTTGACGTGAGCAGTCAATCAGCTGACCATAGAGCTGTACGGAGTGGAGTGGACGTGGCGCTGAGACGTAACCATAGGCGTAGATGCAGATGAGGTTTGAGGGGTGCAATGCTCAATTTTCAACAACAATGTATACTTTAATACTCGTAAAACAAGGATTTGCAGTATGTTAAGTCTAATTGGAAAGCTCAATAGCCCGGTGCACTCTTCTCCATGAGTAAACCATTTACTTTGAATATATTTAATAAATGGCCTAAGCTTGAGCTTGAGAACTAAAGGAGATATACTATTCACAAAGTTATTTGGAAGAGAAAACTAGCTGACAACACTTTTCAAACCTGAATGCGATATAGAACCGATATACCAAGTTTCGTCAAAATAAGCTGACACACCCCGTATACTCGTGAGCGTTCAAAAATTTATTACCCACCATAAATTCGCGATCACCTACAGTTATCTTCAGGCAGTTATCACGCTGTCAATTAAATTCCCGACGAATTGTTGCTGTTTTTCGTCGATATCGGTAGGTTTGAGGACGAGAACGAGATGCTGACTTCTTGAGTGGCTATTAAGCCATTTTATAATGCCCCGTATGAACGTATGACGCCGCTTTTTCAACAGATCCAATAATAAACAGTTATGATTCATCGGGAGTTTTCAGATTCTTCCGCAACCTCACTGAGTGGTATTTCTTGATTGGAAATTTTAACTGGTCGGCAGGCTGGGAATGGAATAAATGCGTATACAAAATTCACAGAGGAAGAACAACGAAATTATGTATTCGTAACGCGCATTGATTTTACCATACCTCATGAAGTTTCGAAAACAACAGCAAACTTTGAGAATAATTCCGTGAAAGTTTTATTAGGGTTTTCCCTCCCAGTCTCTGAAACAAGGAATAATTAGGAACATTCTTTAAATAATAGAAGAAAGAAATCATAGAAGAAAGGCCCCTGTGTAAAACTAATTTGTCAGGGGTCCAAATATTTCACAACAAATTTTTGCCTAAAATGAAAAAAAAAAAAAAAATTCGAACTCTAAAACTGCGTAACTTTTCGTAGTTTAAATCAGACTCTTTGTCAGACAATTTCTTTATTTTAGTCAACTTTGCAGAATAGTTAGAATGCAAAGACCTCTCAGAAAATATTTCAATGGATATTTAAGAATGTTTGTAGCACAGAGAATGTGACATCACGAAAGAGAATTTTTGCAAACCAATTAAAACACTAAACTGATTACATTCACATTGTGAACACACATTTGAACTTTTTATCACTAGAGAAGCTGTGCCCGAAATGACTAGGTATTCTTTCTTTAATTGTGGATCTTGTGAGTTAGGTATATTGTAAGTGTAAATAAACTGCTTCACATGAGTTAGGGATATGGACTTAGATTGCAAAAAATATAGTTCAAATGAGATTTCGTGATGAAAATTCATATTAATATGATTTCAAGTCGCAGGAAATAAAATTAATTTTAGCCTGTAGGTCTGCAGCGTATACAGAGTGGTTAGGAAAAATCGAGTAAAATAACGAAATTTTTTCCCCAGAGAATTCAAGCATTTTAAGACTACCAATACAATGTATGGCCTCCACGGGCATCAATAACATCTTGACATCTTCTTTGCATACTACCCACAAGGTTGCTGAACATTTCTCAAGGAATATGGTTCTCAGATCATTTGAGGATTCTGGGATAGGTTGATGATTATCTAATCTTCTTTGCAGCATATCCCGTGCATGTTTTATACAATTCAAATCTGGTGAGTGCTTGAAAATTTGGCAAAACATTGTCAATGACATGCTCCCTATGGTGTAAGCGGTCATAGTCCCAGGGCAAATCTGTAGATCTGTGTGCTCGTTGAAACATATCCTGGCCCATACCATAACACTACCCCCTAGAAATGGATGGACTTCTTGGACATAGCTACGATTACGGAGTATGCGTGGGATTGTCCATACCCTTATTCTTCGAGAATCTGAGAATCGTCCATATCTGAATTCATCAATTAAAAGGACACTACGCCATTGATCGTTCCAATTGATTTGTTTCCTTGCCCATTTCAGTCTTTTACGCTTATGAACCCGTGTTAATGGAACTCCTCTTAATGAACCTGGATTCAACACTCTGAAACGTCGCCTGATGGTTTCGATGGAAACTTGGACCCCATCTGCATTTTGAAGAGTATTCCGTAGCATTATACACGTAGATGTAGGGTTTTTTCTCGTCGAAACGGTGATGAAACGATCCTGAGCAGGTTTTGTTTTTCGTCGCCCACCAAGCCTTGGTCTTTCCAACAAGAAACTTGTCTCCCTGAACCTATTCCAAAGTCGAGATATCACACTTTGGCTGACTTGGAGCCAACCTGAGTCAGGCCATTCTGTAGCATTCCGCTAGCCTCATTAGCCTCAGCGTTTGTTAATTTACGTTTTGGCTTTTTCAGAAAACTTGCTTCAAATCGAAGTCCTTGATGAACTGACTTCATTTCAAAATAAGAACAAGCATATGCAAAGAAACAAACTTCAGAAAAAAGGCGACCAGATTGACGAAATGTCTCATACTGATTTCTATTGGATCGATTCAAGTTGTTATTGAGTTTTAAATTATTTTACAGCGATTTTCTCGAAGATTACATATATCCCTAATTTTTGTGGAGAAGTATATATCTTGATATTCAAAACTACCTTTGTACCCGATTCTGCAATCTTTTCATGGATTTGTATCTTTACAAATCTATCCTAGATTCCTAATCTGAAAGAAAAAAAGACAAAATCAGAAATAACCATTCGAAACAAATTAAATTGTTTCCAAATCAACCACCTTTTTCAGAAATGCATTCGTTACTTCATGTATGGCCTCGAAACCTCTTTGAAATTCATAAATGAGACAACTATGTATTTATAAGATGTTCTATGATCTCCTCAACTTCCCCACACTCACAGCTAAGGCTCTGAAACCAAATCCATCTGAAAAGCATGCTATTGCATGGATCATAGCCTGTTCTAATACGATTCAGAACCGACCATATTCTCTATAAACATCGTTTAGTTATTTTTGCATTGAAAATGTTGGTTGGCAGAACTGTTTTCGGTAGGTATAATAAACTTCACAGTTGCCTACATATAATGATTGAATATAACCATGATAACTGAGATATTCTCGCAAGGTTAAGATGTGGTAGAATGAATATATTTGCCCCAGAATAAGAAAAAACTCTATAATACTACCCCCATAACTGTAAAGTTTTAAATCAATCATAGGTCTGTCCAAATTCTGTTCATGACAAGTACCGCAATGGACAAAGCAGTATGAATCTATGCAATAAAAGCGCTGCTTATTCTTACTCTACCTTGCATTCGTTCCTCACAGCAAGTACATTCAAAATCTTCTTTTTCTGCATAACCGCTAATGGGCCTAGTCGTTAAATTTTCCAACCAGCTATATGAGAACGGAAACAACCATTCTCATTACCCCCTTTTGTACTTATCTACCGCCAACCAATCGATATCGTTGATGCAGAATTGATTCCAGTTAAGCAGGAGTGTTAATGTAACAGAATCTAGGCATTTCAGCTGGCCGTTACTCTCAACGATACGACCACTAAGGCTAATTATGAATTTCACGAAATGTCGCAGTGGTGCTAGCAGAAACGTAATTGATTCCGAAAAAGGCCACCGGACTAACGAGGTAAGTACCAGTGTAGAAGCAGATGATGTTTCGGCGTTTATCTGCAGATAAATTCTAGATCTTGTTCTCCTGTTCGTATGTCGTAAACGAGGATACATAGATCACCGTTCAACAAGAAGGAGTGATGAGCATGACCGAAGAGCAATTCGACAGTATCTCTGATTGCCTCATTGGCCATCTGTTGCTAGGAATTCACACAACCATCTAACACTACTGTTTTTACTGTAGGTTTATCGGAAGTAATTGCACAAGTGCATCAAAATTACCGATAATTTTGCATGACAGCGTGTTGTCTAAAAACTGCCTGAGTTCATTTTCATTTTTCTCCAAAAATGAAAATGACCGAATGCAGTTTTTCAAAGATAACACGCTGGAATGCAGAATTATCAGGTCATTTTGATGCACGAGTGTAATTCGGGTGAATATTTCCCGAAATTGCTATGGATACGAGCAGTGCAATTATTGCAGGGATCTTTCGCTCTCTACAATGCAATTATCACTGTAATTTTCGATAATTGCATTCTATTTACATGAAGTTTTTGACAGGAGAAATAATTTTCTCGAAGTGACAGGCCTGAAAAAAGAATACTTATAATTTCGAGATGAAATCCCTCATTTACCTAGCAACCTATAGTCCCTCAGCTGTCTTAAATGTCCGAGAAAATTGAACAAAACACAACTCTATGTGACCCTAGCGGCGTTAGTTAGAACTAGCCCGAAAGGAGTAGGAGTGTTTGTTTTGTTTTGAATTTTTATGGCCATGAAATATATACATGAGAAAAATACCGTGAAGAACACTGATTGCTATGTTTGTGGATGCATTTATAGAAAATCTAGGAATCCTGAAGCATATTTTCATTATTTACCGTTTACGTAACCAATAAACTAGAAATCGTAGACGAAATTAATAGACGTGAATTCTGGGAGAATATTTTGATAATGGAAAAACCAGTACCTAAACATTTGAGAGTATTTCCGAGAAGATTATAGAATAAAAATAGGTAAGAATGGAAGCTAATGACAATTGAAAGCATTTCATCTTTTCAGGGACTCTCACTATGAAAACATGTCTGAGATTGGTAAAAAAGCTGTACCATCACAAAATCTACCCTACCGAAGAAAGCAATTTAAGTCAAAACATTTCAATTTGAAACTTGTACAAGCTAGTACAGAGAGCACAGAGAGAAGTTCTTTGCAATTGTACAGAACTATTAGCATTGTTCTGATATAAAATATTCTGATAATTTATTCAAAATTGTTCTCTTATTTTTTTTTCTAGTACGACTGCTTATGGAAGATAGACAAAGATTATTTGACCTTCCTATTCGTTGTTAATACAATCTTGCAGAGTAAAGAAGCAAGGCTAAAACATGCTTGCGCATTCCAGACAATCTTGCCTTTCATGTGCACTTAATTTTGCCTATCTTCTCACCATCAATGAGATAACGTCCCCTCAGTCTAATTGGGTTGTCCTAGCAGAGTTCCAATGTTTAGGCTATCCTTTGTCTTTATGACAAATATTTTTCCCACATAGAATTAAATGATTGCATTTAGCATTGCAACATTTGCTCACCCGCTAAAACTACTTTGATAATTTGGGGAACATTTTGCCAGATGATGTGTGAAACTTTCAAAATTTAATAGTGCTAACCTGAACCTCTTACCTGAAATGTGAAATACAACAAAAAGCAGAAAATTACCTGAATAGTTAAGTGTAAGTTTACTACTGAACGAGAGTTACGGATATCGCATTCAACCATTTTGAAAAATATGTAATCTTCGAGAAAATCACTGTAAAATGATTTAAAACTCAATAACAACTTGGATGGATCCAATAAAAATCAGTTTGAGACATTTCGTCAATCTGGTCGCCCTTTTTCTTTGCATATGCTTCATGAATGTTCTTATTTTGAAATGGAGTCAGTTTATCAACGGCTTCGATTTGAAACGAGTTTTCTGAAAATGCCAAGACGTGAATTAACCAACGCTGAGGCTAATAGGGCTATCGGAATGCTACATGTTGTTGTAGCGGAATGGCTCCAAGTCAGCCAAAGTGTGATATCTCGACTTTGGACTAGGTACAGGGAGACATCATCCGTATTGGAAAGAACAAGGCTTGGTGGGCGACGAGAAACAACACCTGCTCAGGATCGTTTCATCAAAGTTTCGGCGAGAAGAAAGCCTACATTTACGTGTAGAATGCTACGGAATACTCTTCAAAATGCAAATGGGTTCCAAGTTTCCATCGAAACCATCAGACGACGTTTGAAAGAGGTGAATCTAGGTTCTAGACGTCCATTAAGAGGAGTTCCATCAACACGTGAGCATAAGCGTCAAAGACTGGGATGGGCAAGGCAACATATCAGTTGGAACGATCAATGACGTAGTGTCCTTTTCACTGATAAATCCAGATATGGACGATTTTCAGATTCTCGAAGAATAAGGTATGGACAATCCCACGCATACCCCGTAATCGTCGATATGTCCAAGAAGTCCATCCATTCCGAGGGGGAAGTGTTATGGTATGTGCCATGATATGTTTCAACAGGCGCACAGATGATTTATCCCGAGGAATATGACCGCCTTACACTATAGGGAGCATGTCATTGACAATGTTTTGCTAAATTTTCACGCTGAAACTTCTCAATATCTAGACGATAACGCTAAACCGCACAGTGTAGCCATAGTTGAGAATGCACGCGAGAAGCTTTTTTCAGATTTACCAATACCTCCGCACTCATCAGATTTGAATTGCATAGAACATGCATGGGAAATGCTCCAATGAAGATTAGATAATCATCAACCTACCCCGGAATTCTTAAATGATCTGAAAGAGCTTTTGCCCCGTTTATGGAACCAAATTTCGACCTATTTGGTCTAATAACTTTCTGAATTCGAACTTCAGCTACAACGAAATCTGGAAATCCGAATGGGATGTACGTTCTTTATCTAATAAAGATCTAATATCTGATCCATCGAATAAAGTTCCTGGTTTAAACCTTCCCAGGAGAATATGGTCCCTTCTTAATAGAATAAGAACAGGTCATGGTCGTACCAATAGCATGCTTTTCAAGTGGAATTCGGTTGATAGTCCTAATTGTGAATGTGGTGAATCAGAGGAAACAGTTGAACACCTAATTAATAATTGTTCGATTTATAAATTCCAAGATGGCATTAGAGCCATACACAATATATCAAACTCATTTTTGCAATGGGTTGAAAATTTCAGATCAATTTGATGAAGTATAAATTAAATTCTCTTGCTGTTCTGTCTTTTTTTATTTTCAGGTTGGAGTTTGTGTTTGGAAATCCTTCCTCCGAAGAGCCGTCCCGCTGATCGTGATGTCCTTCTATTTAGAATATTCAGATACAACAATTTTATTTTATTTTTTTAACGGGGAGACAGGTTTTTTCGGCTGAGGTTTTTTCCCCTGGCTCTATAGTATCATATGATACTGGTGATGATAGTATCGTATGATACTATAGTATCATATGAAGAATGTTGTGGTACCCGTTCCTTTTTTTACCTCAGCTTAGGTTCTTTTTGTTTCAACATTTATTATATATATATATATATATATATATATATATATATATATATATATATATATATATATATATATATATATATATATATATATATATATATATATATATACTCAAGAAATGTTCAACAACCTCGTGTGTAGTATGAAAAGAAGATGTCAAACTGTTATTGATGCCCGTGGAGGCCATACATTGCATTGATAGTCTTAAAATGCTTGAATTCTCTGGGAATAAAATTTCGTTATTCTGCTCGATTTTTCTTAACCATCCTGTATACTCTGCAGACCTACAGGCTAAAATTAGTTTTATATCCTGCAACTTGACATCATATTACCTAATATAAATTTTCATTACAAAATCTCATTTAAACAATAGTTTTTTGCAATTTAAGTCAATATCCCTAACTTATGTGCAGCAGTTTATTTTCTGTGAACATTTGCCCATGTGACATAGTAATGTATATTTTTTTTGTCATTTCATTAGAATGTGAAGATTCCAACGAAAGTGAAGATCACCTGAGTTTTACGAAAAAAGCAGATATTTTAACGTGATACGTGTTATTTACCATTGAAAATTAGGCTGTTTTTTCGATATTGAGTCAAAATAAAGTGCAAAAATTAAGTTTGAATCGAGAGCATTATACTCCTTTTGAGACATGAAAAGAATACTTCTCCAGGAAACGAAAAAAAAATTTTAAAATATATAAATAAGAAATTAGAAATTAGTACTAGGATTTTCCACATGAGTTTAAAACAATAATTGTAGATTTTTTCATATCCTACAACTAGGCCCCCTTTCATTTACAAAAGTTTTTATCCTACAATAATTTTTGTTGTTCCAAGAATTATGGACAGTGGTCTGAGGATAATAACTCGTTAATTATCGAATTGAAAATATCATAGATTATTATTGGCCATTTCTATTTTATCTTCAATCTGGTTAATCAGATAACCACATTTTTGAGTCCGCAGATCAACGATTAATATGAACATACTAACTAGTGCCTACTTTCACATTCCTCTTATAAGAAGAAAAGGCCATACGAGATCATAATCGGCACAAAATGTACACGGAATCCAACATAATTTTTTTGATAGGATAGGAAATATTGATAAATGGAAAAACGCAGAGAGGAAAAAGACACAGTATATTAATCTAAAATATGAAAATGGCATAAATTACATTCTGATATAAGCGAAAAATAAATAAACAGAAAATCAACATGATATCAGAATTATAATAATCACAAACATAACTGTACTTTATCCAAAAGAGAAAATCATAGGAGAAGACAATAAAATGAAGGGACTTCGACTTAATTCGTCCGACTTGTTGTCATGTCATGAGATATACGAAGTTCGATCACAGGTTATACGACTATACGTAGATATAATAGTGACACTACCGACAGTGACAATTAAACAGTTTCGTAATATGTATGATATAATTTCACACGAGGCTTTTTTATTCTCGCCGAAAACCATGAAAAATCTGAATAATTGCCATCATCGAAGCAAAGCAGAGACAGACCGGTTTCGTCCTTCTTAGGACTCATCAGTGCCTCTCAGCCAGCAACGTGAAAGTTTAATTTTTTTCCCATCATTTTATTTGTGTAGGCACTCCAACAAGAAACCCGTCAGGGAAATTATACAGTCCACAGTTCCGCTCTTTCGTCGAATCGAACAACTTCCTCCTCTTCCGCTACCCGAATAAGACATCAACGGCGGCCCTCCAAAGGGCATTCCTCCTTTTTCAACCGGAATACGAGGTCCGATCGATCTCCCGTTCCCCGGTTCATTAACATATAGGAATTTTCTGGGAGATCGGCATCAATCTGGACGACGTAGGGGGTGGTTAATTGATTGAAAGGAAATGACGAGGAGAGACTCGCCGGGCTGTGCGATAAGGGATGAAATTGACTACTCATGCACCTTGACTGGATGAAGTCGAGGGACAATGGGGTTCCTGAAGGGAGGTAAGACCGATTTGTCCCGATCTGAATTTGAATTTGGGAAGTTTGATCGATAGAGGTGAACTAATTTTTATACTAGGGCATTAAACCGGTAACTTAATACATCACAGCATGCGTCAAATCCCGTAGTTATGATATTCCGCAGACTTGTTTATAATGTTGACCTAATGAATAATTAAAGTTAATTTACTTATTGAACGATCTTCTTCAGATCGTTCAGTAAGTAAATTAACTTTTCTACAATATGGTACCAGAACTGTCTCCGTCAACGCAATAGTTTTATATACAGGGTGACACAGAATCATGGTACACCCCCATATTCTCCCTTGCTTCTGAAGCTATATTTCTGAAATTTGGAACATTGAATATACTCACTATAGGGCACTTTTTGACATATTTGGAAAAAAATCCAATTTCCGGTTTTTCCGGAAATGACATCAACTTTGGATTGAACCGAGAAAATACTTACTCTTGTCTAAACTCCATTATCGTGTCCGTATTGGTTATACAGAAGAATAGTTGATATGGATGGATAGCCTACCGATGGTACTTTCGAATTACGTCAGAGTACCATTATGCTACCATTTGACAAAACGGAGTTTCGATTAAAAAAAGGTTTTGGTTTACTCTTCTGGCACGTATTTCGAACCACGATACTTTTTAAATCGAAATTACTATAGTGTAACATTATTTTGATTATTTGGAATAATTTTAGGGAGTTCAAGGCTCTCTAGATCGAAAAATAAAATGGGCGTTCTGACAAATGAAATATCAACTATGAGGTATCATTAGATTGAGAAAATTATAGAGTTTTCAAAAATGTAATAATATACCGAGTGTCCCTTTTGAAAATCGAAAGTTGATGTGATTTCCGGAAAAACCAGCAGTTGGATTTTTTTCTGAATATGTCAAAAGTGCCCTATAATGAGTATTTTCAATGTTCCATTTCAGAAATATAGCTCCAGAAACAAGGGAGAATATGGGGGTGTACCATTAGTCTGTGTCACCCTGTATACAGTCTTTCAAAGTTCATAATTTTCTTAGAATTTCGCAATTTGTTTTCAATTAAGTCGATTTTACTCTGATTAAACTATCGAAGCCCCGTACCTTCATTATTGATTCATTTTGCCTTCTTGGAAGATCTCGGATGGATCCCATGGAGTAAAGTTCTGGTTTCAAAGAGAATTTTGAAGAAGTGATGATGAGAATGTTAGCATCTTTCTTTGCCTGGAGTACCTGAATGTTGTGATTTACCATTTTTAATGCCAGCAGCTTTAGGAAACGGATCTTGTTTTTCTCATTGGACAAGAACAACTTTTAGTGTATCTACCTATCTTTTTTACTTCTTTATTCGTTGGTCAGCTTGAACGTCATCTTTTAAACTCCTCATGTTCTGCCGTGAACTGATATCATGAAAGTACGAGGCTTCAATACTATGATCAGGGTAAAAACGACATAATTGTAAAAAATTCGAAGAAAAATAGACTGTTTAGGAAACTATTGTATCTACGAAGAAAGTTCTGGTATCATTTTGTAGTAAATTTTGTTTCCTTTGGATCAACTAGACTCAAGCCTCTTAGCAAAACCATCAGATGTGATGCCATTCATATACGATTTCGAAATGCCATTCGAAACGGTCATTGGTGATCGTCTTAGTGCAATGAACTTTGTAAATCGTATAGACAAAAAGTCATCAATATGGTACACTGATGGATCGAAAACAGAAAAGGTACAGGCATTGAGGTATGCGGACCTAAATTAAGGATATCCAAGCCCCTTGGAAGTTAACTTTCTGGTCCACACGTAGAGACACTAGCTGTCTATACCTGCGCTCAAGTGTGCCTTCAAAGGAATCTCAAAGAAGCGCATATATGTATTACCACGGACAGTCAGGCCACTCTGAGATCACTGAAATCATACACCCAGGAGTCTCGGCTGACATGGGAATGCCGTAATACCATAAAACAACTGGCCAGAGGCAATAAGGTGACTCTACTATGGATACCAGGACACTGTGGTATTGAAGGAAATGAAATGGCCGATGAACTCGCGAAGAAAGTTTCAAGGCTGAAGCCTGTTGCTCCTGAACCTTTCTGAGGGCTGGAAAAAGACCAATACAAGAAAGCGGTCCAACAATGGGAAGCGGCAAACAAAACAACGCTCTGGAGAAATACTCCTAATAGACTTGAGCAAGCCAAGAGATTTGTGAAATTCTTGCCGTCCTACACTAGAAAGCTCATAAAGCTGCCACGAGCTGAGCATCGAGTAATGGTGGGTCTGCTGACGGAACACTGTCGATATAAATATCTTTTGTATACATAGCATGGAGTAATCAGCAGATGCAATCTGCAGGCTATGAGGATCAGAGAAAGAAACGGCTGAACACATGGCATGCAAGTGTCCTGAGCTGGCGGAACTCAGGACCATTCACATGGGGAAGTCGGTTCTGGATCCTCATGAAGTAACAGTTATAGTTTCTTAGGATGACGATGCCATTGACGGCCTCCTTGGGATTTAAATCCTTGCGGTCGAAGTTCCCGTAAGACTGAAAGTAGCCACAGCGACCCCCTGTTCAGAATTAAAAAAAAAATTAGTCTCCTTTGGAAACCAGCTGAAGCAGTGTATTTTAAAACTATTCCTTTAGTGTGATAATTGGCAAAATTTGAAAAAAAAGGTTTTTTTCACAGTTTTTTAGATTTTCTACAAACTTGCGTTCGATGCTCTGGGTCACAAACTTGGATTATCCATTAGGCAAACATCATGGTTAACTCTGCAAAAATTTAGAACTACCGGATTTAACATGATGGATTGTAACAATATGAAAATTCTGATGACGGAAGTTTATCAATATAAAAAGAAATAGAAACCCAACTTCAGTTTTTATACACATGATTGTTATAAAAGAATATTAAAATTTCACTCCTGTCGAATTTGTACTGTTGTTACTTTTGCATCAGTTGAAACTGATTCAATTCATTTGGTTTCAGAGAGTGGCAGTGAGAACATCTTTCGGCCGTAATTAGCTGCCTCAATTCAGGACTCAGCAGAACATGATACGTAAGTTCAATACATTTATCAGTGTATAAGTCTACTTGCATTTACGAATATGCAGATCGCAAAAAGATTTGCTATCCCAGTTTCTATATAGAACAAAAATCAATCAGAATTTTTTTTAAATAATAGGAGAAACCGCTGCACAAACCTTGTGCACTTATTTGATCAGGGCTAATTCTCTTGAAAAATTGTTTCCTAACTATAAGAAAAAAAATCAGATAACATTTTAGAGTTCATATTCTGTTATATTTTCGTCTGTTTCTTCATCAGACAAATTAATGAAAATCTTAAGAATAATGAATTTTAGGTCATTCTTTTTTCATCTATTATATTAGGCAACAATTTTTGAAAGGAATTATTTCCTGACAATCTAGTGCTCAAGTTTTACATAGGAACTTTTCTTCTATCATCAGAAAAAAAAACAATTGATTTTTATTCTAGAGACTGGAAGAGAAGACACAAAAACAATTTAAGATCTATTGTAAAATCACGTACAGGCTCACTTCTCCACGATTACTGTTTTTTGCTTTAGTTTACAAACGACTTTCTCATTATTTTTATATTCATGATAGATAGTCGTAATTCGTAGGTGATGATCTTCGCAACAAAAAACCGTGCTTCTTGACTCGAACGAATCCATACTCTGCATGAAATTTATCCATTTCTTTCTCATTGATACATCCATAGAAACAAAAAGAAAAAACAACTTCTACGGTGTATTGCTAGTTGGTTCCTAGATTTTAGAACAACACATTACTTTCTCCTTCTTTTATTAAATATTTCGGACGGTAATCTCTCGAAAGCCCTACGATCGGGAGCTACTTGCTAAATGAAAGTTGTGTCTTGTTATAATCATGACTCTATTGAACAAAAGATGAATACAGAAAAAATTACAATTACCAATTATCAAGAAGAGTAACCACGGAGCAAGGTCTAGTTCTGAAACTAATTTTACACTTAAATACGCCAACTCTCTCACGGAACAAAAAAAAAGTATCAAAATATTTATGTAGCATCAACAAAAACCCAGAAACATAGATCATACAAGTAGGTATTCGATACAGCATATGAGACGGAACAGAAAGTGGCATAAATCGAATGGAACAGGAGGAAAATTATGAATTTATATTCATGCTCACGTCTACTAACTAAAATTGAATAAACACTAAAATTTGTATAACTACATACATAATATTATTATCAGTCACTATGCATCTCTTGAAAATAGTAGGGGTCTTGAGATGAGATTTGAAAGAAGCGACGAATGAAATATTTCTGATTGTATCGAAATTGAGTGAATTAATGATCCTAGCAGCGTTATATGAAAAGCTCTTTCGAAACCTATATGTTCGATGAGTAGGAATGGCCATTTTATAGGGAGGGGGGGGGCAATTCATAGGGATCCATCGCCAGTATGGAAAACTAAGCCGAGCCCTTATGTTAACTTGACATCTCGGACAATATTTGACGACTCCAAAAAATTTTTTCACGCGGTATTTTTATTTTCTACGGAGAATATGAATGTTCAAAAATTTTAAAGTGTGACCAGAGTTCATTGATTTTGATGCACCTGATTAGCTCTGGAGTATTTCGAGTATCAAAATGCATAGTATGGAAGTTGGGTATTTCCTTTCAATTCTGCAACTCTTTTAAGCATTCACACAATTTTCAGGATCACTTATATCCAACATGAGAGTATCATATTTCACTGCGTGAAGCTCGAGTCTCATGAATTAATTTCGTCGTCGCTACAATTCGTACTAAAATCTCCTTTTTTTACAAAAAATTTCATTGTGAATTTCTTTAAGTTCTCTTACAGGAGACTCTAGAAATCATACTTCAAAGGTCCCTGTTCAAAATCGGGGTTGTTCTAATTTTGGAAAATACTGTTAAGTACTGTATCCAGATAATTGAGTTAGAGATGGTATTGTAATAGCATATTCTAAAACAAGTTGCAGAATGAGCTCCCATTCCAACACGAATGCGAAGTTCGAAAACGAGCGACGAAGGAGCGAGTTTTCGATAGCATGAGTGTTGGAATTGCCTTCTGCAACGAGTATTAGACGGTATTTTCTCTATTTCAGTCAATTTTTGTGCAATACTCTCGAAATTCAAATGAAAATTCAGATTAGTGACTTTTGTATTGCATCTTGGCAGTTGGTGTGACATACGAAATTTGACAGATCACGGAATCTGAATTGATTCGATTCGAAACTTGATTCGATCGGAGGTCAGTACTGACAATCATAAAACGGAAAATATAACTGAAAACAATGCTGGAATGAGTTTCATTACAGCACTACTTTTAGTACTGTAATGAACCCATTACGATACTGAAATAGAGAAAAACATTTATTGACATCATTCACAATCATAAAATGAATAAGTCACCCGCATGAAGTTAATACAGTAAAAAATACAATATTAAAGTCATCTATAAACTCAGAGTGATTATTCAACTAAAAATAGAGGTAATCTAGAGAAGTTCAAAATGAGAGGTCAGATGAAGTCAGACTTAGACTTTGAGAGAGTTCCATTAATTCAAAATTAAACACAGAGTTTACAGTGATGATGCAAATGAAATTTATTGCGATAGCCTTTTTATTTCATCAGAAAAACAAAAGGTTGAATAATGAATTGTTAGAGTAGACTGAGTTGTAATAAAAGTGAGATCAGGCCTTAGAGGAGATACGTGTTTCGAGAGCTTAGTTAGACTACTAAGCTCTCGAAAGTTCTCAAACGTAAAGGTGAATTATGGAATCAGTCTTCTCTCTCAATAAAATCAAGTGAACTTCTCTGAAGTATTTGAACGATCAAGTAACTCGCATATTGAACCTGATTGACAGTCTCAATCCCTGCTTCACCTTGAGCGGTCTCCTCAACTATTGATCACATGATCAAATTCGTATGATTTTCTCAATATAACTAAGAAATTCTCAAGTTCATTCATCGGAAGCACTTAGCAAGTGGGACCTCAAGCCTTCAGCTTCAAACGAATCAAAGGGTTAGTGATTTTTGCACTCATACAACGTACACTCATATTGTCATTCTCATAATTATCAATTGTAGCTTTTATTTTTCTGATGAACACTAACCCTGCTTACTAAAAGCAGTTTGTCACTGTACATGTTGTCTCAATTGATTAATTAGCCTTCTCTTTACAGAACCACGTTATAGATCATAATTATTGATTTCTCAACCATGATATTCTCACATTGTAATGATCTCAATGAAGACCAGACTACTGAGCTCTCGAAACACGTATCTCCTCTAAGGCCTGATCTCACTTTTATTACAACTCAGTCTACTCTAACAATTCATTATTCAACCTTTTGTTTTTCTGATGAAATAAAGAGGCTCTCGCAATAAATTTCATTTGCATCATCACTGTAAACTCTGTGTTTAATTTTGAATTAATGGAACTCTCTCAAAGTCTGAGTCTGACTTCATCTGACCTCTCATTTTGAACTTCTCTAGAATACCTCTGTTTTTAGTTGTATAATCACTCTGAGTTTATAGATGACTTTAATATTGTATTTTTTACTGTATTAACTTCATGCGGGTGACTTATTCATTTTATGATTGTGAATGATGTCAATAAATGTTTTTACAATACCATCTCTAACTCAATTATCTGGATACAGTCCTAAACAGTATTTTCCAAAATCAGAACAACCCCGATTTTGAACAGTCCCAGAAGATTTTTTGCACATATATTGTTTTTATAATGTTTCCTTTATGTTCCTGAAGGATTAATCGTCTCAATTATAGATAAGACAGCAAATAAAAAATAGCTCTTCGAAGAAGTTTTCTCCACAGCGGCAAGGGTATTTGGCTTATTCATTCCCACATACTTTTTCATGGCTATTAATGAATTCGTCTTCATTCAATCTATATGTGCCAGTAGATTCGATATGAAGTCCGATGACCGAAATGAACTCATTGGCCGTTTTCATCAATAGACTCAGGCACTTAGGAAATATTCACAGTGGCAGGGGTCGTATTTCTCAAGGTGAAAATCGAAACAATAATAATAATAATTATGACGTTCATTCAACCAGTAGTTACATCTAATATTAACACAAAAAAAGAAAAAAAACAATTTTCACATATCTCCAATTCATTCTTTGTATGGATATACTGTTGAAAAAAACATCCCAGTTAATTACTTTTCCGAAGACAATTTCATGAAATTGTCTTGTGTGGAAAATTCATGAATCATTATACAATATTAACAAAAATTCATACTGTATTTACAAAAGTGTACAAAGAAAAAACCAATGATAGAATGACGCCTGGTATGAGCTATAGTTAATTTTTCGTCCTTAAGTATGGACATGAGAATTTTTCAAGTCTATCATTTGGAATACTTCCAATGTCGGCAACGAGATAAGCCACTCTTTAATTTTTCTCTTGAAGACGTTCATTGAAACAACATTCTTAATTTCAGGTGGTATTTTATTAAATATGAAAGGAGCTAGGTAGGTATGAGATCTTTGACCTATTGTCCTGTCCGTCCTCGAATGAACAATCCACATTCCTCTATTCCTTGTATTATACAGATGATTATTAAAAATTGCAGACACCAAATGTTTTTTTTTGATGTATGGACAGTGAAAGGAAAAAAAGTTTTCTCGGGTCCATAACTCCGCTCTCAGCATATAGTCTCTCGGTTGGAAAACGAAAAGGTCTTCTTAATATTATCTTTAATAGCCACTTCTGTGCTATTTCCAACCTCCTTAGGCAACTCTTCGTCACTCCACCCCATGCCAATATTCCATAATTCAGGTGTGTCTGTGCCAAAGCAAAATAGAGCCTCTTCAGGAGCCCAAATTTGCAGAAATCCCTCAACTTTCTGAAACGTGGTATCAGTACACGCAATTTTCTTGCCAAATGCTCTATATGATCGCTTCACCTCAGATGTTTGTCCAGGTATATTCCCAATTATTTGAATTTATCAACAATTTTTATTTCATAGGATTGTCCAGTTGATGAGAACGATAGCGACCTGAAAGGAGGCAATCTGACAGATGTTGCGGAGAAGGGCATAAAACATGTTTTATCATAATTAATGGTCAATAGTTTGGAATTGAAGAAGTTCACTACTTTAACGAAATCTCTCTCAACTCGTTCCTTCAATATCTCCCAGGTATCAGCATGGTAAAAAATGGCCGTATCATCAGCAAAAACAGTCAATTCACCCTCAGTATTGCTTGTGAAAATTGAATTGAGATATGCTATGAACAATAGTGGTCCTAAGATCGTTCCTTGGGGCGCCCCACATTGGATAGCTGAAGAGGTGCTAAGATGATTCCGAACCTGGACACGTTGACTCCTGCCCGACAAATAACTCCCAAAACAATTCAAAGCTCGATGACTAATTCCATATCCTTCCAATGTTTTCAATAATTTTTCGTGATTTACGGTATCGAAAGCTTTCTTCAAATCGATAAATAGGCATAGACATGGTTTAGAAGAGTCAAGGGATCGATATATTTTGGCTGTTAGTTGTGCTACAGCATCCTGTGTTGATTTTCCCTTTGGAAAACCGAATTGGCCTTCTTTCAAAACTTGGCATTTTTCCAAAAATCCAGCAGTTCTATCATGAATACACCGGTAAATTTCCAAACCATTCGCACGACCTGCCAAATCCATCTTCACATAAACCACCGACGTCACGAATTCCTTCCGGTCCTTTCCAGGGAACCTGGAAAACCTGCGGACACCCCAGGAATCCCCTCGAAGCGACGGAAAATCATTCCGGCTCTCCTCGATCCAATTAAAAAGCGGCAAAAATCGCCATTTACCGATTCCCGCGTACCCGCGAGAATGCCGGTAACGCACAACGCCGCACGGCGGCGACAGCGTCGTAACGAAACGTGTTTTTCACGCTTCGCAATAACCGCATAACTCGGGGACCATAAGCCAGATTTAACCTCTCATGGCTTCCCGGAAACATCCCGGCATCCGCGATCAGATTGGAGTCCGAAGAAAGCCGTAGCGCTAATTGTGGAGCTATTTCGGACCATTAGATCATTTAGATGTCCGAGCTCCAGAAGAAGCTTTACGTATGGCGGACACGTCCGTAACAAACTGTATAATAGTAATTTTAACACGTCCGTGGTCTTATATTATCCTCGCTGAGCCCCGGCAAAAAACCGGCCATTTTGAATCGCTTCGAAAAATTTCGTCGCTCACCCTGTACACCACCCAACGTCTACCCTTCCATCTCCCTCCAAAGCACTCTTTTACGTTCTTCTTCCTGCAGCCGACGTGTGGACGCAACCAAACGCCGCGTCGTTAAGGCGATCGTCAGATGTCTCGACGTTCATCAACTGTCTATCATGATCATGACCAACTGGATTCTTCGATCTGTGAAGCGTTGGAATTTGGGCTCGCAGGACTGCATTTCAGAATCTGTGTTCTCTGGTCGTCGATGGTCTTGAAATGCGAGAGAGGCTACTTGATATTCCGCTGTTTGGAATAAATGAATAAAGGTTGGCATGGGATTAAAATTGGTTCCGCAGTTTGTTGGAGTATTGGGGGTGATTTTCTTGAATTGTTTACGTGAATAAATGTGTTTTTCCACTTCTGAATTGATAAGTGGGCGGTTAACGATCTTGTTTCGAAGTGAGGTACGCATGTTTTAATGTTTCGGAAAAAAAATCAATCAATCTTCTCAATGCTCCCCAAATTGTTACATTGATAATAAAGTATTGGACAAATTCGACATACTTATTCATTCATTGATTAATTGACACTACAAATCACCATTTGTATGGAGTTAAAATAGAATAGATTTCACAAAATATAAGCTTTAGGAATTTTTATACTTTTATATAATTTTTCAATAGTAGGTTGACCTTTTCAATTGTGTTGGCTCCTTTAATTTCCTCTGGAATCTGGAAAATTTTTGATACCTTAATAAATGGGCGAGTTTATTCGGTTCTTGGCGTCTTGAGATCGAAATACTCTGCTGATTGCGTGTTGTAATTTATTGTATACCTACTATATTTGAGCTTATCTACCTCCATTTTACATATTTTGTCAGAATAAAGTGAGTCGGAGTATTGATATTGTGCCTGGTTTGACTTCATCTGTGGCAAATTATATATTATATTTCTCTATTTCAGTATCGTAATGAGTTCATTACAATTCTAAAAGTAGTACTGTAATAGAACTCATTACAGCATTGCTTCAGTTATATTTTTCGTTTTGTAGTTGTCAGTACTGACCTCCGATGAAATCAAGTTTCGAATCAAATCAATTCAAATATCGTAATATGTCAAATTACGTAGGTTGCACCAACTGTCAAGATGAAATATAAAAGTCACTAACTTGAATTTTTATGTGAATTTCGAGAGTATTTCACAAAACTTGACTGAAAAAGAGGAAATATCGTCTAATACTCGTTGCAGAAGGCAATTCCAACACTCATGCTATCGAAAACTTGCTCTTTCGTCGCTCGTTTTCGAACTTCGCATTCGTGTTGGAATAGAAGCTCATTGTGCAACTTGTTTTAGAGTATACTATTTCTCAATTTCAATTTCGTATAGGTTCATTACAGTACTGAGAAAAGGACTATAATATATTCTGAATTTATTACAGCATTGTTTTCAGTTATACTTATCGTTTTGTTGTTGTCAACTGTGACTTCTGATCCTATCAACGTTCAAAACACATCAATTCAAATTTCAATATTTGTAACAGTCACACCAACTACACAGATACAATACAAATTTCTGTTAAGATATATGATCTGAATTTTTCATTGTATTTCGGGAGTATGTCACAAATATGGACTGAAATAGAGCAGATATCTCGTTTCAGAAAGCAATTCTCATGCGTTCGAAAACTTGAGTACAATGCTCGTACAGAATGAAGTCTTATTATAACACTTCTTCATTCAAAAACTCGCCAGTTCATGAGTAGTTCTTGAATTTCGAACTCGTGGAAGACTATCAATGCCTTATGCCCTTGTATTATAATAGAATTTTCTAAAACAAGTTGCAGAATGGCCTCCTATTCTAACACGATTGCGAATTTCGAAAGCATGATTGTTAGACTTAATTTAACAGATTACGAAATTTGAATTGATTCGATTTGAAAGTTGATAAGATCGGAGGTCGGTTCTGACAACCACAAAACGAAAAATAGAACTAAATACAATGCTGAATGAGTTCATTACAGCACTACTTTCAGTAGTGTACGATACTGAAATAGACAAATAACTGTTCCATACCTCTCACATATTATTCTAATCAAGGAGAAAAGAGTATAAATGAAGTTGAAGATAAATATAGGTGGAGACAATGTGGAATATACATAAATTACGATGCACAAAAATTGGAACCCCTATGAGAAGATTGACCACGCAGGAAAGAAATGAAGATGATCAAGAAAACCAAATGTTGAACTTTGCAAATTATGATGGGACTCAAAGTGACATGAATGAGACAAATTTAATATAATAAACAGAAGTGGAATATATAGGCTGGCGATTTCACTAGTCGAACCCTGAATCAAACAAAAATATCATGGGTGATCCCTCGAAAAAATCCAATTTTCCTAAAACACCCACTATTCATACACATACGTTTAATAGAGAGATAAACTACGACTTTTTCCCCCTAAGCGGCCAGGGCATATAGCCGTCAATAAATTCGGCAATTTTCCATGCCATTTAATTCATGAGTTTTGCCGTAAAACTCCCGGTCTTTGTTACTTTCACGAGTACCAGCGATAAATATATCGAAAGAGACGTCTGTGTTGTATCGGACGAATATTGGCAATTTCACAGTAAAAACATGAGAGGGAATTCATCGAGTTGATGAAATATGATGCTTCCATGTTAATTCCGCTTCGCGTTGCGATATTATGTAGAGCGGGCGTGTGGTGCAAAAAAAAACAAAATTTTGTGAATTTTTTTTTCTGATTCTGTGGCCAATCTCTTCATTCTACATCGTGTAGAACAAAGTCGTGCGAGAATATCTCAATTTCATCGTACAGTTTTCATGGTTGTATTTAATCATTTTGTGTGGGCCTGCTGTCACAAATTTATTTATTATCTGTCAAATTTATGTGAATTAGCGAAAAAATGAAAAAAACTCGTACAGAAGGCGCATTCTAACACTAGTTCATTTGGAAACTGGCTCCTTAGAAGTTTTTTTTTTTTAACCCTCGGACAGGCGCACCTAATCTGTCAGATTAAGTGCATGGTTTTTTCTAGTTTCTCACGGCGGTGTTTGTCGCTCATGGATGGGACTTTCAGTAGCTTCTTGATTTTATATCGCGATCATGTATGTGCAATATCAACCTCCTCAGAGCCTTGATGTTAGTCGAAAAGAGTGCAATGATCTCCTGGATCGATTGCGCTCGATAACGTTAGTACCATCGAATTTGATTTTTTTCAGTGTTTCTGGATGAAAAAGTCGTGCACTCGCGCTCTTAACACCAGAACAGAAGAACAAGTAATGTTATATTTCATATTTATTGCAATTCTTGATATAATTTGTGAGTTGAAATGAGCCCTCTTGAGTCTTCAAGTCTTTTTTTTTTCAGGGTATAATGGCTTCAAACTCAAGAAAATGCAAGTAAATTAAAATCTCCGTATGTTTCAAATGCATATTTTCGCGAAGTATTCTAGAAATTATAGTAAAATATATGAATATAAATATAAAGATAAAGGGAAACAAAACTTCACTAGAGGAAGGAATGCTAAACCGACTGATATCGTACAATATAAAAGTTCCATTGTTCTAGTTTACCTGGCAGCCGTTGTCAGGAGTAAAAGACACTTGTTTTTGTTTCATATATAATCACAATTACATTTTGTTTTCATACAATTATCCTTTATATATTGAAATCCGCAGAATTTATCTTTCTTTAATTTCTACCGTCAATTTTTATTTATGTTTTGGAATATTCTTTATATATTATGTGTATATGAATGATAATACTATTTTTCAACGAACTCCCCATTTTCTAGCAAATTTTTCTCATTAAAATATGAATTTCCCGACTTAATCTCACAGATGAATTGCGCCCGAAACCGTTAGGATTAGGGTTGCGCCTGACCGAAGGTTAATTTTGATCTCCTGGAATAATACCAAAACCTCTTGCACTTTTATGAGTTATACGAATCACGTGTTCGTTCGACACATTTTGTAACGGATCGAATCCAGCATCACTTTCGAAAATTTCGCGGTCGAGTTACAATCTCAGACCAAGTATCCTCTGAAGATACCTACCGCAGTTGTGGGCGAAACTTAACTTTAGGTGAAATAATACTTAATAGACCACGGCCAATAAGCCCGGAAGACTCTCTTAATGTCAGTATATCCGGTCGTGAAAGCCTGAAACTATTTTTCGGGAAATTTGACAAAGACTTTCGGAAAAATTCGAACAGCACAACTCAGTTCATGTGTAACACAATTTATTCCAGTCGTTGGAATCCAGTTTTTTCCAGAAGTGCTGGTCTGGCCAAATATCTTGAGAACTCGGAATTAAAAAAAAATTTCAACTGCACTAAGCAGCACAAACCTAACACAATTCAGCACAACAAAAAAAAACTCCTAAATTCCAAAAGTGCTAGGCCAACTTCAAGCACATAGTAATCTGAGTAAAGTGCAGACGGTGAACCAGAGACAAAAAGCTTAATGAATGACGTTGTAGCCTTATTTTGGACCTATTTAAATCAACAGAAAGACTCAGAACCAGCAGGTGTTTACCTTGATGCTTTTCCGCAAGTTCTTTCTAATTCCGCTACTTTGTGTAGACCAAGGGCGGATTTACGGGGGGGGGGTGTAATGGGGGTAATTACCCCCCCCCCCCAGGGTTATCGAAAACCTGGAAAAACGGAACGTGATGCACATAAAAAATTTCATACAATAATTTTTAACTCGTAATTTCTCAAATATTGTCAATATATACTTCGAGCAACAATTAAAGGAACAGAAAAATATTCAAAATTTTCTGGTGATTTGCAATAGGCTGTATCTCAGTGAAAAATGGTCTTATAGAAAATAGAAAGAACTAACTTTCGAAGCTGGAAGACTTTTATTTCTGAATTTATTGGTTCATAATTTTTCAGAGTACCGATAGTGATGGAATCATCGGATAAAGCACGAAGAAAAAATTTTCGAATTTTTTTTTCACCAGTCACATAAACGTAAAAAAACAGCAAAAAAATTCCATTTTACCATTTTTTGTTTAATGGACTGTATCTTCGTCAATATTGGTGGAAACGCTTAGGTTATGAAAAAATTTTACATCCTGATGTTTCCCGAAGTCCCCCCCCCGGTAGATCGATCGGTTCAGCAGTTTTCTTGAACCGATTGATTGAAATTTTGAAGAAATTAATGAAACAAGGTGTTCGTTTCTCGAACTTGACCTAATTTTATTAATCAATCAATAATTACATCATTTCTTCACTGGAGCACAAAAAAAATTTTTCATTTTAATTTTCTAAAATTTACGAAATTTGTAAAAAAAATAAACATTCGGAGAATTTCGTTAGATTTTGTTCTGAAAGTAAAATAAGACTAAAAAAAATTTTTAATTTAAAAAAAAACAAGAAACGTTTTCTGACTCACTTCCATTGGAGCTATGGACACTGGATACATTTAAACCTTCATTTTCCTCAGAAAAATATCATGGAATGAATTTAAAGTTGATACCCCTAACTTGCCCACGGTACTCGTTTAAGCGAAATTCTGAGCGACAGAATTTTTCCGTTTTCAGACAACACGTTTTAAATAGTATATTCTAAAACAAGTTGCAGAATGAGCTCCTATTCCAACACGAATGCGAAGTTTGAAAACGAGCGACGAAGGAGCGAGTTTTCGATAGCATGAGTGTTGGAATTGCCTTCTGCAACGAGTATTAGACGGTATTTTCTCTATTTCAGTCAATTTTTGTGAAAACCTCTCGAAATTCAAATGAAAATTCAGTTTAGTGACTTTTGTTTTGTATCTTGGCAGTTGGTGTGACATACGAAATTTGACAGATCACGGAATTTGAATTGATTTGATTCGAAACTTGATTCGATCGGAGGTCAGTACTGACAATCATAAAACGAAAAATATAACTGAAAACAATGCTGTAATGAGTTTCATTACAGCACTACTTTTAGTACTGTAATGAACTCATTACGATACTGAAATAGAGAAAAAGTTTTTTTGAAACCCTTTCGACTCATTCGGTAAAAAACCCCGATTTGAAAAGATTAGGTCAAGTTTAAAAAAAAAAACCTGTTTTCTCGATTTTTTCAAATTTTCAATCAATCGGTCCAAGAAAACCGCTGAACCGATCGATCTACCGCTTTGGGGGTACTTTGGGGAACATCAGGCTGCGAAATTTTCTTCATAACCTAAGCTGTTCCGAAATTAGATCTGAATGAACAGGTTATGCGACATTTGCATTGGTCCAGCTTGAAAAAATTCTCCGTGAGCGTAGAACAAAAAAATAAAAATTCGAAAAATTTACAAAATTTTTCCTTCGTGCTTTCTCCGAGGATCTCTTGACGACCGGTACTCTAAAAAATTGTTTACCAATAATTTCAGAAACTAGAATGTTCAAGCTTCAGAAGTTTGTTTTTTTCTTTACGACCATTTTTCACTGAGATACAGCCTGTTGAAAAAAAAATTTTTGAAAATTTTTCTGTTCCTTCAATTGTTTTGCGAAGTGTATAAGCAATGAAAACTTCCTGAATATGTGGTAAGCAAATACTTCTCAAGCTCAAGAAACCGAAAGTCTCTAGTTATTCGTTCACAATGGTTGTTACCATATCCGCCCTTGGTGTAGACTTACTCTACATTTGCATGTTGGACTAACTTTTATCATATTTAGTTATTTTTCATTCTTGCTCACCGAGAACCATGCGTATGCATGAATCTCTCACTGAGAAAAAAATTACCTACTTACTACCAAAAAACCGTTTCGAGCCGATTCTTCACCCCAACCCTAAGATACCGATCAGAATTCATCTCTCGTCGTCCACGCGACCGCCGACTAATGACGGATAAACGTTATTTTATTACAGACCCAGGGCATGTTTCATAAATGACCAGGGGACAAAAAGCGACGCCGTTCCCCAAGAAGCTCGCCACCGCGACCCGGCTTTTACGTAAGCCGATTTTTCGGTAGGTTGGAGGCCCAGACCGTTTGTCGTCGACTCCGAACGCGACGGAGACGTCGATTGATGGGGGTTTTCCGGCGCTCGGCCCACAGAAAATACCGGTTAATTGATGGCGATGACTCTGGACGATCTGGCGGCCGGGGGGATGATTGAAGGTTTCGTGATGAGATGCAGTTCGTTTTACGGCTTTCAACTTTTGAGGATATAATCTGCACTTATTAGGGGGTTGGAAATCTCATCTACTGGAGAGGTGCAAATTTAACGTGAAGACTCATTAGGATCGGTTTGAGGTATGCTACTATTCAATTCAACCCAGGAAATGTATCCCAAACAAAGCACATCTTATTATTGCGAAATAAGGACTACCCCAAGTAGGTACCATTCCAGGGATGAACATATCGGATTGTTAAAAATTGAACAATGTACCCCTCTGATCTCATCTCCATCTACGCCTATGGTTAAGTCTCATCGCCAGGTCCACTTCTCTATGGTCAGCTGATTGTCTGCTCGCGTCAAATCAATCTAACTCTATGCTTCTAAGACCCACAAGCCGCCACTGCTGGATAACTGAAAAAAGATTAGAGTTCATGAAATGTGGCGAAGAACACATGACGGTTATGATAATCTTGTAATTAGAATGTCAAAAAGTCACCTCGCTTAATAATTGCCCATCTCGTTCATTTCTTGGAGTGAGTACTTCTCAAACAAGGTATGTGAATTCTCAGAATTATTAATTATTGCATTTCCATGTTATTTTCATGCTTTTCGTATGGTATGAAAATATGTCCACGTTTTAGATCATGTCAATCTATAAAAATACTCTCTCTCATCTCTCTACTCATCTCTCGCTTTATTCAAATAAAATCACTGTTACGTTAAACTATTGTATGTGAATCCTCCAAGATATATATTTTGTTATATTTATGCAGTGCTCATAGATTTTTCGGATATCTCTAGACTGGAAACTTGCTCCAAGAATGAACATTCTCATGTCTTTCTCTTTGGTAATGAACACTGATTTATTATATTATCATGTTCATCTTATTCTTGCAATCAGTTCATTTAATTTTTCAAATGTTCACCTCTCATAACTCTTGCTAATTATTGTTCTCAAGTTTCAGATCAATGAAAATCCTCCATTGCAAAGGGAACCATGGAAGCAGTTTTTTCTCTCAATAAAACAAAGCGAACTGCTCTGAAACAGTTCAAAGATCATGTATTTTAGGCATTGAACCCGGTTGACAGCCTGAGTCTGTGTTTCACCTCAGCGATCTCCTTTAATGTTGGTGAAACCATTCAACTGGTATGATCTCCTCATTAAAAAACATGAAATTCTCACGTTCATTCATCTGATTTACTTAGCTAAGCAAGTAAGATCTCAAGAATCCTGCTTTCTCAAAACCAAAGGATTTGTGGTTTTAATTCATACATAGTACTCTCATGTTAAAATCCTCATAATTTTTCAATTGTATCTGTAACTGTTGTATCGATTGATTAATTTTGCACTCTCTTATAGACAAACGTTATAGATTGATTGTTATATCATTAGTTTATCATATTGTATTAATCTCAATGATGAATAGACTTAGACGATTGAGCATTCAACGCATGTATCGCCTCTAAGGCCTAATCTCACCTTTATTGCAACTCAGCCTACTCTGATGATTCATTATTCAACCTTCTGTTTTTCTGATGGAATAAAAAGCTCTCTTAATCATACTTTTTGATTCCTCTATTACTGTAAACGTTGTGTTTAATATTGAATTATTTGAACTGTCTCATTCTAAATCTGACTTCATTTGGCCTCTTTTTTGAAGTTCTCTAGATTACTTCTGTTTTAAGTTGGATAAAGGCACTTTGAGTTTATAGATAATTTTAATATTTTTATTTTAACCGTGTAAGCTTCATGGCAGGTGACTAATTCATTTTATGATTGTTAATGATTATATAAAATTATATAAAAATATTCATTCGATCATTTCAAATGTTGTGTGAAGATATAAGAGAAGTTTTTATTTATGGTATATTTTTAAATATCAATGACTTCCGCTTTCACCGAAAATGGAACTTATTTCTCACGAAACACCCTGTATATAAACTTTTCGTATATATCTTAGAATGCCACATTTATTTTATGTTTTATTTCTCATGGCCATCTGGAGCCGTTTTCGAATTATCCACTAATTTCTGAAAAAAATTACAAATTGAGACTTGGAAAAGTCTGAGGATATAACGAAGGCGCAACGCATTTTCTCAGATCTGTTTCTGAAATGGATAACCGTGAGTAGAGTCGTGTAAGGGTTCTCTTTATCTTAAATGTACCATTTTCGGGATATTCAGTAACAACTGTTAGCTACGAGCATAATATTGTATGTGAGGTATTGAATATAATTGATGTCTGCCCTTTCATAAGAATCTCTCCCACATTTTTCAAGAATATGTAAATATAAGATTTAGAGAACTCTTGGAAAAATCCACTCATTTTTTCCTTAAAAATTGACATTTAAGTGAAAAAATTCTGGTTTCATTCGAAAAAATCGAATTTTTGGCTATTTTCGAATTCCAACTTTGAGAATCTCATTTTACCTTCCAGTATATCAAACCTTCATGTTCTTCACAAAGTGATTTTGAATATCTTTTCGGTAACCCATTTCAAAAATCAGTTCATGATAATGCATTTCGCTTTCATTGGACCTTCAGTGATCTACAAGCCTCAATTTATAATTTTTTTCAAACAACAATGAATAACTTGAAATCGGCTCTAGACAACTCTAGGAAACAACATAACGAGATATATCCAAAAAATTCATATTATATAGGATGTTCTATTAGAAATAAGAAAGTTGATACCATTTCCGGTGAAGGCAGAATGTCTCTGATATTTTAAAATATATCATAAATGAATGTCATCTTGACTCATATCTTCACACAAAATTTGGAGGTGATCGAAGGATTATTTTCCCCATAAACTTCTAATGGACACCCCCGGTAGGACACTCGTATATTTCAATATCATTGCGCCAATTTGATGTATAACTTGTAAAATAAAGAAAGGTAAAAGAATTGCCACCCTTTGCCCCCTCAAAATGATATGCCTATGAAAAAATGGAAATTGGAAAAATGCACTCAAACCATTCGGTCAGTATTTTTGATATTAGCCAATGTAAACAATTTTCAACATTTTGGAGATATGTGACAAAAAGTCACCTGTTGAAAGTGTTTAATTTATTTTCTTGTTTTTTATCAAATTTTCATAACAATGAGTGTTATATATTTCTTAGTTTCATTTCATAAATGGATCAAGAAATTTCAAATGATTGAGCTTTGGAGGGTGGTTATTACACGCTCGCGATTCTCGAAATGAAAACCCCGCCTCTTGTAGACCAATAATTCGACCGCTTTCAAATTCACTTAGCTGGGGATAAATTTCGGGTACACGTGTTTAAGACATTTTAACAACAACTAAACATCGACTTCTGATCTAGTCGAAAAGCTGGTTTGTAAAATAAAATGTTTACATGAAGAAACCTTCACGTTGTTTGTCTCCAAATTTTAATCATTTTTTTTTGCTATACTCTATGTTCCACCAAAAAAAATTTGAAGTCATACTGCTCCTTCTGGGTGTTACAGAAGCAATAAAGTTGAGGAAATGTTTGATATTAGCATGGAATGAGTTTATCTGATGGACCCCCCGATTCTCACATTCATTTGTATTGAAGAAAACCTATTGTAGGTACGGGAAAGTTATATACTGAAGTTCTACAGAAACAAGAGAATAGAAGAGAACTGTCACCATAAAAAAACAGGATCAGGTGCCAAATGTCCGACCTTAAGTGGCGGAAGACACCTCAAATGGTCGTTAAAAAACGCCATCGGTTACCTTGTTCGAAGGCGAATTACATAAAACTATCGGCTAATACAATTTATAGTCGACATATTGGACGATATGCCATCTGCGCCCCTTTAGATTCTTAATAGAATAGAGTGCTTGTCTCCATTTATTCACAGTAACAATATGTTGTCCGAAACCAGAACCTATTTCCTAGTCGTGCGGAACCCCCATCTCGAATCGAATGCAATAACGCGTATTAAAAGAGGACGCGATGTGTAGCACCCAATAGCTATTTATGCAAACACACTGAAGATGAGGAAGGAAGGAAGACAAATTTTACCTCAAACTCCTATTTTGAAGTTTTTTAATTGTTAACGAGTTCATGATCGAACGAGATCACATCTTCAGGCAATGAGCAGACTGGGTGAAAATGACAAAGTATCAAAACAGAATCACACACAAGATCGGAACACATTGTAGGTATACAGGATGATCCACGGTCGATGGTACGTTAGATGTTTACGGATAACGGAAAGCAAGAATTCATTGAGAATGACTACCCTACTTGGTTATTTCAAACGTTTACTTTGTTATTTCAAATGGCACACCCAGTATATTATTGCACTTTTCTATACGTCGTAATAATAGGATTATTTTAGTATCACTTTCTCATATGTATCTTCAGCGGTTCCTGAGTAACTAAATGATTTCCTCTTTTTTTGTGCAAAACATAGCTTTGGCTAAACATCCATAACTTCCAAACTATTAATTCTAGGAAACTGAAATTTCGTATGCAGAATGCTAAGATTTTTTGTTTCATGCAGTTGTTACGAAATACTTTTCTCTTCATACAAGGCCATTAAAATTTCGATGGTTTATCGAGACATACAAAAACGGTTGAAAGTGCCTTTTTTCAAATCGGATGCCCTTTATATTTTAAGAAATACTGAAAGAAAATTGAATTGGTACATTCCTGTACCTAGATTGTAAGATTCTGCATTGAACTGAAATTTTATAGTTGCGAACGTTTTATAGTTGCGAACTTCCTGAAACTGCTTACCAAAACAAGCTTAAATGAGGTTCATACATATTTACTTCAGTGGATTACTATGATTGGCTGATGATGATTATGAGCTAAAAACTACCAAATAATAAATGAATTCTAATAATGTTCATTCTTCGAACGATTCGGTGGTTCTAGCCAAAAAAATTTTAATGCACGTACATCTCAAAACGTCTGAACAGGCAATCATCGTAGTTCGCAATGAAATACCTTAACACGATAAAAATTGACATTATGCAGATTTGACAATTAGTTTGTTGATAATAATACATTCGCTCATTCTTTATAGATAGTATGAGAAAAATAATAAGTGAAATGGAAAGAAGTTCCTATCCAAATGAAATTTTGATGAATTTGTTCATTCACCATGGGCAATGTGACCAAATAACAGCAAGAACATGCAGAAGGTTCAATGGAATGTTTCCCGATGAACGGGTTCGCACGTGCGCAACTATAAAATTTCAGTTCAACGCAGAATATTACAATCTAGGTATAGGAATGTAATATATCATTTGATAGGAAGTTCAATTTTCTTTCAGTATTTTTTAAATATACTAGGCATCCCATTTGAAAAAATGCACTTTCAACAATAAATTAGTTCACTTTGTTGGTAAAAATTTGAAAAAGTAATTTTGAAACGTTTGTTTGGTGCAAATAAATCCACTCCATAACATAACAAATTTCAATTTCAATGTAATCTTCATGAACAAAACTAATATTAGAATAAATCAGGGGGTAAAAATCCCCATCTGAGTCTATACTTAGTCCAGAAATGGGGCGAACTGTTGCTTCGAAAGTCCTATATGGGAACAGTGAAGATTAATTCATTCACATGAAAATTTTCTAAAATTTTGGTCGGGATATTATACATACCCATTGAATTTCTTCAATCAGACACTATAAAAATGATTTCTCTATTTCAGTTCATTATAATACTAAAAGTAGTGCTGTAATGAAACTCATTACAGCATTGTTTTCAGTTATATTTTTCGTTTTAAGGTTGTCAGTACTGACCTCTGATTGAATCAAGTTTCTAATCAAATCAATTCAAATTTCGTGATCTGTCAAATTTCGTATGTCACACCAACTGCCAAGATACAAAACAAAAGTCACTAATCTGAATTTTCATTTGAATTTCGAGAGTATTTCACAAAAATTGACTGAAATAGAGAAAATACCGTCTGATACTCGTTGCAGAAGGCAATTCCAACACTCATGCTATCGTGTTGGAATAGAAGCTCATTCTGCAACTTGATTTAGAATATACTATTCTCTATTTCACTATCGTAATGAGTTCATTACAGTACTAAAAGGAGTGGTGTAATGAAACTCATTACAGCATTGTTTTCAATTATATTTTTCGTTCTGTGGTTGTCAGTTCTGACCTTTTATAATATCAATTTTATAATCAAATCAATTCAAATTCCGTAATCTGTCAATTTTCGTAAGTCACACCAATTGCCAAGATACAATACAAAAGTCACTAACCTGAATATTCATTTGAATTTTGAGTAATTATCATAAAACTGTACTGAAATAGAGAAAATATCGTCTAATATTCGTTGCAGAAGGCAATTCCAACACTCATGCTTTCGAAAACTCCTTCGTAGCTCGTTTTCAAATTGGGGAATTTGGTATAACAGCTCATTATGCAACTTGTTTTTGAATATACTATTGTTTTGAAACTTTTGGCATCAATCGAGAATGTCATTCAGATGATGAAACTTATATTCAATCTTTAAATTCAAAAGACATTATGTTATTTGCTCAGCCAAAAATGTTTGCGTTAATACTGTTCCAAGTTATATGATATCAACAATGTTTTGAGGATTTTTCTTGAAACTTTACACAATTTTCCTTTGGAATTCCAGCTTGACTTTTTCAATTTGTGACACCACTGAAACTTATTTTGTGAATAATAGTTATATTTTGTGAAATCAATACCATTTAGTAAACATTTTTTTTCGGTACCTGTGAATACACAATCCTGTCGTGAAATGTCTTGTTATCCTTCAAAACCGAATGGAAATTTTGCGTTTCTTCTTACTCTATGCAGCAGTCGTCACCAGGTGCTCGTCCTGTTGAAACAAAATGTGCTTCGCACTACCTCAGAGACTGTTAACAATTATGTAGCAGCTAGGTGCAACTGCACGTCAACTTTTCCACGACAACCGATATTTCATAGATAATATAATTGACCGACAATTAAAATTTGCATCTACCAGTACCTGTATACTAGCAGCGTCGAAGAAAATTAAGTTGAGTTACGAATGGCGGCGTATAATATTTTGCCCACATTACCGACGATTTAGTAGCAGTTAACTAAGACTAATTTCATCGTCAGATGATATTTCACTCGAGGCGATAGCAGCGCGATAGTGCATATGCCGGTGGCAACAGTTTTCAATTTTTCGTGTTTTATTACGGGTTTTGATGGTGGAGAACAAGAACGGTGGTCAGGAGCGATATCATCGAAAGTCAAAGGGCTTAAATATCCATATTTCGAACGCAATAGTGGGTAAGACTCGATAAAGTCAACGATATCACTTCAGTCTGCATATTACGGTTATTATCGAGTCACATTCTCAATTTTCTTTCCTTCGTTCTATTTTACCTGAATTTATGAACAGTAAGTTTTTTAATTTATGTACCGAGGTCTAATGTTTGTTTCTTTGATAATTACAACTTCAATTTGAATATCAGTAACGTGGAAAACAAAGGCATGGGGTGTTCAGCATTTGTCAAAATACTATTGAGGACTATATCCAGATAATTGAGTTGGGGATCGTAGTGTGAAACATTTATTGTACATCATTCACAATCATTAAATGAATAATAATGCATTAAAAAAATACAAATATCAAAATCATCTATAGACTCAGAGTTACATTATCCAACTATAACAGAGGTACTCTAGAGAAGCTCAAAAGGTAGATCAATTGAAGTCAGACTTAGACATTGAGACAATTCAACTAACTCTATATTTGGTACAACAATTGGCAGAATGTTTTAATAATGAGTTTTTGAGAATGCTGAGTTGTAATAAAGAAAAAGGCCAAAGCTCCTTTAAGTTCAACATTTCGCATCATAACACATTCCTGATTCTTAAAGCCATTTTATATTTAAAGGCCCAATCTCGGGACTCTAGCAGCTAAAGTATCCTTTAGCCCTGAATATACAGGGTGAGCCTTTGACTTGTACATATATTTTAACCGTAGATTCCTGAGGTCAAAAGAAACACTTTTTTCCTTTACTATTTTTTCCGATTCGGCCTAGAAAAAAAGATATAGCCATTTCAAACTTTCATAAAGAGCTATGCCACTCCTGGATGTCATAATTATAGATATAATATATGCCTGCCATTCAAAAGTTGGAAATAATAACCAACTGTACAATAAAAACAAGCGTCAACTTACTTTTTCAATCCCATTCGACGAAAGATGAAGTGCGATTTTGTTAGTTCTGAATAATTACGGAATGTATAAAATGTACCTACAATGAATACTTTTACTTCATACAGAATTTCGTTAAGGTACGGTTTCGCTTGTGCGTCGGACGCATGCAGCGACCGCCGAAAGTGGCTGCTGCGATTGTTGAATAGACTGTTCATAGGAAACGGCCCACACGGCATCCAAACGGCCCACTGCTTGCGGTACCAGTCTGTGCGACGTCGCTGCAGCGTGAATTCATTTATATATAGGTTAAAATTGATATAATTTATCGAAATGATAGAAAATGAGAGTTGAAAAGTTTTCGACGGATGAAGAAATGAAATTAATTGAATTAGTTTCCACAAATAGAGGTTTGTATGATTCATCCCATGCTGAAAGACAGTGTATGGAGAAAGATCGCGACAGAAATAGAAGGAAAAACAAGTAAAAGGAAATTTTTCCTTTATCATTTTTAATTTGAACTCTTTATGTGAATATAAAACAGTTTCATATAATTGATTATTAATTGTTCCGAACCCTACGTTCCTGTAACTATTTTTTCTTGCCAGGCAATTCGACCCTCGGACTGCGAATCCATCTACTCTGGCAAATCCTCCTTTACATCAAATGCACAGCATTTTTTCTTTTCATATACAGGGTGACAAAGACTCATGGTACTCCCCCATTTTCTCCCTTGTTTCTGTAGCTATATTTCTGAAATTCGAAACATTGAATAAACTCACTATATGTCACTTTTTGACATATTTAGAAAAAATCCAATTTCCGGTTTTTCCGGAAATGACATCAACTTTGGATTGAACCGAGAAGATACTTAAACTTGTCTTAACTCCATTATCGTGTTCGTATTGGTTATACAGAAAAATAGTTGATATGGATGGATACCCCACCGATGTTACTTTCGAATGACGTCAGAGTACCATTATGCTACCATTTGAGAAAACGGAGTTTCGAGTGGAAAAAGGTTTTGGTTTACTTTTTAGGCACGTATTTTGAACCACGATACTTTTTAAATCGAAATTACTATGGTGTAGTATTATTTTGATTATTTGGAATAATTTTAGGGAGTTAATGGCTCTCTGGGCGTTCTGACGAATGAAATATCAACTATAAGGAATCATTAGATTGAGAAAATCATAGAGATTACAAATATGTAATAATATACCGGGTGTCCCATTTGAAAATCGAAAGTTGATGTTATTTCCGGAAAAACCAGAAGTTGAATTTTTTTTCTGAATATGTCAAAAAGTGCCCTATTCAATGTTCCAAATTTCAAAAATATAACTACAGAAACAAAGGAGAAAATGGGGGTGTACCATGTGTCTGTGTCACACTATATTTAAAAAAAAATTCATTCTCCTCTTCTTTCATTTGTTTTTGTTTCGTTATGGAATGTGTTTATTGAAGCTCTGAACTTTTTCGAAAATTTTCTACTAATACTTTCGCATTTTGTATTCAAACCTGAGATTTTCATTTCTCTTCATGGTGAAAAATTCAATTTTTCGAACTTTATCTAAATTCAAAAATTCATAAAAAAATAATTGTTGATGTGACAATTTCAAGCGATATCACAAATTGAAGCATAAAGTAGCATCTTTCTAAAAATCGAATCAATTATTTGTAATTCGAAATACAAAGTGTTTGTTTCACCCCAATACTTCAAATGAAGATTAATGAGTGCGGCTCTGGAATAATGAAATAATTGATATCTTTCTGTCTCGACCATAGCATGTGCCAATAACCTCCCACGTTTCAATAATATTTGTCAATTACTTTGGATTTTATGATGGTGTAAGTATTTCCATGAAGTTGGAAAATCACCCTGTAACTTTCTAGGGAAATCCAAAAATTAATTTTTTATAGTCAATCAGTAATCACCTAGTCCATCTCTATCTCTGGTAAGAGTATGTACAGTTATTCCTCGGACACCCTGTGTACAAAATTATTCACAGGCTGGGAGAAAACATTCCCCCATACCATTATACGTTAGTGCGAAAGATACCATCGATCCTAAATATCCTTGACCTTCTGAGAATATTAACTAAAGACAAAATGAGTGTTATAGGTACTCGATTTCAAACACTTTTGGATGTGGGATTCCAACGATTCCGAAGAAGCAAGAAAATGTCATCCCCCATTAGTCATATCAACCGTCAAAGTCGCAACACCAATCGCTCTTATTTTAATTAAAGAAAGAAATCCAGAGAGTACAAGTGTCCAATCCAGAGAGCAGTCTAGTGAAAATTCAATTTATGTTAGAAATTCAGCAATTTCTACCGTAACGGTCCATCTAGCTAATACGCGTCTCCTCCAAACGCTCAGCGGAATAGTGCGCGATGCCAAGATCCGCCGCAAAGGACCAACTATCTTTCATTAATGTGAATATAATAATGGAAATGATAAGAGAACTACAGGCCGAGCTACAGGCATAAACAGTGATCGCGGAGGCGTGAGCCTTAACATGATATTCAATAGAATGTATTACAAAATATCAACAGACATTATTTCAATTCAACGTCCAATTCCAATGTGATAGAGAACTAATAGGTTACATTTTGGATTTATTTATCATGAATATGATAGAATACCAGAATACTTATATCTTAACTTTCAACTCCCTTTGCATTTTATTGGTAGGTACACATAAATATTTAGGTATTTACGTAATAATAATAATAATAATTTATTCAGCATCAAAACTACATGCTTCGTAAAAAAAAAAATATGTAGAGCACTTTTATATATACACTGCTGGTATGATCTTGAAACGCATCCCTACAGCTGTCTGTCTGTTTTAGTCCTAATATTGTTCTCGCCGCTTTCTTCTGAAGCATCAGGATGTCGATGGCATCAACCGATGTGCCCTTAAGAAGTATTCCATATGTTGCCAAGGAATCAATCACACCAGAGCCTCAAATCCTATAGATTGGAATATGTTCAACGAAGATTCTACATTTTTCTAAAAACTCATGTGGGGTTGCCATAATTCGAATGTAACAAGATTTTTAGCGATTTCACGTTGTTTTGGATATTGCGGGTGACTCATCTATAGCTATAGCTCTATATCTATAGCTATTTCATATCTATAATCATACCAGATCGAGACCTACGAGAGAGAGCTGCCCATCTCAGAACAAACATATGATGACAGCACTCTTCAATGCGTCGCTTTCAGGCAACGTTCAACACAGTGGTCCTGAATAGTTACATGGACATTTTTTACGCATACCTTTGGTAAATTTCAAAAATCTTACAATTTTTTTGTTGTCATTTCAGCGTTCATTTGGGTTCTTCTTTCTTTTCGATGAGTTGATGTTCCCACAGTCCTTTCATTTATAATCAGTGGATACTTTGTTGGTGATTAGTTTCACTGTCTGTATCCCGAGTGAACAATAATTAAAAAAAGGTGGGGATGAAACTTATTAAGGGAATCATAGACCTCATTTTATCATTTTCTGCAATCATTCAAATGGCTTACTTTAGTTAAGTAATCAATGTTCACAAATGGAAAGCTTTCTTCGAAAAAACCAATACTGAAACTTGAAAAGGCAATCCAGGAATACCACAGTTCGTGAATAAAGTGCTTCTGAGGCATCTTGGATCTCTACAAGGCAAACGACTGTATCGAGATATTCTGGGAATTTGGGAAGCCCTATGTTGTGGTATTTCCCAAAAGTTTTATTACTCCATAAAAATATTGACTATATTATATTCAAAATTATTCACAGGCTGGAAGAAACATTCCCAGATACCATTGTAGGTAAGTGCGTGAAAGAAAGAGATCATCGATCCTAAATATCCTTGAAATTCCAAAAAAAAATATATATATATATATATATATATATATAATGTTGAAGGTATTATTGCTGACTATTTAGATACAGGTTCTTAATTTATTGGGAATAGCAGCAGTTGAATCAAATAATACTCTTTTTTCTTCACTCGAGCTTTCGAGACATTTATTGTCCCTTCATCAGGAGAAGAATTTGAGGTTGAATTTCAAAGATGTAGTTGGATGAAAGATTAGAATGATGGGATTAATTTACAGAGATCAAAAGTGAATTGAATTTTGAAGTTGATGAAATTTCAATTTTAAATTGAAATTTCAATTTTAAATTGAAATTTCATCAACTTCAAAATCGAAAGCTCGAGTGAAGAAAAAGAGTATTATTTGATTCAACTGCTGCTATTCCCAATAAATTAAGAACCTATATATATATATATATATATATATATATATATATATATATAGATTCTTATGAAAAAGAGAGCTAAAATAATACAATAAATGTTGAAACAAAAAGTACCTGAGCTGAGGTAAAAAAAGAACGGGGTATCATAACATTCTTTGTATGATAGTATAGAATCATACGATACTATCAACACTAGTATCATACGATACTATACAGCCAGGGGAAAAAAACCTCAGCCGAAAAAACCTGCCTCCCCGTAAACAAAATAACATAAAATATCAAATATCAGGAAAATCTTGAAAGACAACAGTGTGATCATCTTCATGTTATCCGTCGATAGGCTCGGATACACAGATTCTCCCCAAAACGACTCGTAGTTCTTAATCTGAAATGAAAAAAGACAAAAGCAAAAAAGAAACCGATTATTCAGAATAAATCGAATGCATTTTGGAAATGCATTTGCTACTTTGAAAAAACATCAACATTAAGATTTCTTGGCCAAATAATGTTCGGAGGTTTATGAATATTCATGACAGAAATGTCAAAAAATTTGAAAGAAATGACAAAAAAACTCCATCAATTTCCCCTTTCCGAATCTTTTGAAAGTTACGAAACTGACAATTTTTCAACATAACAAGCTAAACTTGTAAAAAATCAATTAATACATAACTTTGAACTGTCCTCTTTCACGAGAATTTTTTTTTCTGTTGCCGTGTGGGTTTCTTGCAGAAGAATCTCTTTGATACCGTTCATCAGCTAATTTGGAGACGTAATCACACTTTCCTTTCGAAATTCCTTCGATATTCAAATTCAAAATCCACAAATTGTTCCAAAAAAATATTAACTGAAGACAGAATGAGTGTTATACTCGATCACAAACACTTTTCCGAAGAAGCAGAGAAACGTCATCCCCCATTAGTCATATCAACCGTCAACGTCGCAACACCAATCGCTCTTATTTTAATTAAAGAAAGAAATCCAGAGAGTACAAGTGTCCAATCCAGAGAGCAGTCTAGTGAAAATTCAATTTATGTTGGAAATTCAGCAATTCCTACCGTAACGGTCCATCTAGCTAATACGCGTCTCCTCCAAACGCTCAGCGGAATAGTGCGCGATGCAAGGATCCGCCGCGAAGGACCAACGGTCCGGTCCGCTTGGAAACCCCGGTATCTATCATGTAGGGAATTACAGTATTTGGACGTTGGTCACTTGCCAGCGACATTCGGCCACGCTCGTTTGTTTTGTCACCATCGATCAGCCGGGCCGGACCCCTCCGAACGAGCAAGCGTCGGAGATTTTCGCCCGATGATTTTTGCATGCAGGCTCTGCTCGTGCGTTATGGCTGGCAGTTCCTTCTGTTGGCGTCAGCGGTTTGTCGGGATGATTGAATGGATTAGAGGATAGCGTCGTGGAAAAGGCAATATGACAAAAAACTTTTTCATCACGTTAATATGCTTCCAATTTAGTTCTTAAATGATTGAACATTATTCATTTCACTTTAGAATGATAAAGCCGTGATGTTTTTTTTCAAAATGTATTGCTTTATATGCAGGGCCGCCGCCCCGGCAAAATAAAATTTTGCCGCCCCGGGAAAATTATATTTTGCCAACTTGCTGTGATGTATGGAGTTTGGGACTCATAACAAACTCTTTCACAATTTGATGAAGGGGCAAAAAAAATCGGAGACGAAGAATATATAACTATAAATATGTATTATACAAAATATATATTAAATAAAAAATAACAAAAAGAAACATATATACCGGCCATCGCATGTATAAAAGTGAACTAGAACCATCAGACTAGAAAGTATATCGAGATTATTGACTATCTCATGTTCAATGGATATAATGGCTAGATCAGATAATCTATCTATCTTGGGACATTGTTGATCGTAGAAAATTTGTCATTTTCAACTTTGAAAAGCTTCTCTCGCCAAAAGTATCCCAAAAGTATTTTCCATATTTAATAAAATCATTATATGACAGTTTTTTCGATACACGATACCGATAAATATAAATGCGTATGTAAAAATTATCAATCAGGCGATAAGGTATCATAATAATAATAAAATAAATTGATCGATTCAAGTACAAATGCATTTTTATAAGATGTGTTAAATAAAAATGCGGAATTCTAAAAAGCATTAACATACAAAATATCAGGAAACAATGAAAACGCTCTCTGCTTTTGAGTGTACGAAACTAAATGAACTCATGTTAAAGGAAAAAAATTTGAGCGCCTTGGATTTTGATTATTACTAATTCTTCGTTCTAAGGCAACACAGTTTTCGTGTGTAAGGAAAATTCTAGACAATGATATCCGGATCAGAATAAGGTACATGTTATTCTTACTGTTTTCGTTCTGCGATTTGACCTTATGATATTTATTACCTGTTGCCATGTTCTTAAACTCTAATATCTGATTAGATAAATGAAGTATTCACCTGTATCTTATAATTATTATTATAATAATATTGATATATTCCCTTACTATGACCATTATCCAATAAATTAAGAATACTAATCTGCCTCAAATTTCAGCGAGGCATATTTCCAACTCATTTAAAGGCGCCTTTTCGAATTATTGAAACGACGCTGTATGGCTTTATGAATAATATGCGTATCTGAGGCGATCGATGAAAGACTCAAAAAAATCACCTACATCACTGTTAATAAGCAGAGAGAACTTTATACTTATTATCGTTTAAATGTAAAATCCGACGGTGAAAAAATACCGAATTATAGAACTCACCCTCAATTTTGTAGGGTCATACAGTTCGAAAATCAAAACTCCGAAGATAGATAAAAGATTTCTATTATGTAGCACTATATAGTTTTGCAAAAATATTGAATATTGTGACGACACACGACACTGAGGACTAACGAGTTGATACCCCTATTTCTCGAGTATTATAAACCCCTCCCGAATATCAAAATTTAGATTTCCGAATGGCAAACTGAAAATAAGAATCATTACTGAATTATCCTAGAAACCCTTCCAAAAACTTTACAGTCCCAGCTGTTCATCAAAGGGGCCGTCTTGATAATAAACTCGTAAACAAGCGAATGTAACTAGGATGAGAGGCCCGTTGAGGCGTTGGCGAAATTTACAACCTAACAGGGATTTTTATTTATGAGTAGAATGCTGTATCTTCCATCGTTTTCGTTCTTCCAGTATATACTCTTGTATTGGTTTAATTGCATTTTTATCTGGTTATTTGTGTACACGTGTGATATATTTGGTTGACCAGGGTCAAAAAGCCGCCCCTGAATCTGGTCGTGTTTTCGCTTTCACTTTCAATAACAGGCGGGTTTTCGATTTCCAAGGAAAAAAATCTAGTATGACGAAACTGATTTTGCCGCCGCTAGAATTTGCCGCCCCGGCAGACTGCCCGGTTTGCCGGCCCTGGCGGCGGCCCTGTTTATATGATTTAAGTTGACATATGACTTTTGTGTACAATTTTTTTGTCGAGAAATGTCACTTTGTCCTTCATGAGTGCTCGCGCTCTCTGTCCCAATTGTTAACTATTAATCAAATAATATATGAACTGGTTCAAACCGCAATATTTATGTCGTATGTCCGAAATTCATTTTTGAAATTCTTGGATAATATTTATTTTACCCTAGAATGATAATACCGTCCTGTTTTCTGGAAATTCGGTGTTTCATATGATTCATATCGGCATTATGACTTTATGTGTACCAATTCTTCTTGAGCTTTTGTTGACCCACGAATTTTTCTCAATTATTCTAAGAATGGATGGTACACTGATATAATACCCATTGCATAAATGAAGTCAGATAATTTGGGAAAACAATAAATAAGTAGATTAGCTGGAGTATTTCTCAACGTCTAGACACGCCACTGACTACAATAATCTCTATCTTACTCAACAAGGTATTGGTTGTCCTTAAAGACAGGATGTAAGTCAATCAGGTAACTTAAATTTTAAATTTTATCAACATATTACAAAAATCCAGACAAACATCCGGTGATATTAATTAATTTTATTTATTAATTAATGAATATTAATGGTACGATTCTTATAATTACTAACATTATTAACAAAATTTTGAAACACGGATTCTTCATTTCTAACCGATGTTTCTGTCACTGTTGAAGCAATGCAAGAGACTACTGGCTGGGTCTTATTGTATAAAATTTTATTCGCAATATGAGCAGATTTCCATCCACCATGTTGCTTGATATCTAGCTAATACATCAACTCCATGTATTTGCTCAAACTAGTCGGCAATTGGGTTCTTATATCAATGTACTTTTGAATTTAACTGCTCCAAATGAGTTAGGGATATTGACTCAAATTGCAAAAAACTATTGTTTAAATGAGATTTTGTGATGAAAATTGATATTAATATGATTTCAAGTTGCAGGAAATAAAATTAATTTTAGCCTGTGGGTCTGCAGCGTATAGAGGTGGTTAAGAAAAATCGAGTAAAATAACGAAATATTAATACCAGAGAATTCAAGCATTTCGAGACTATCAATATAATGTATGGCTTCCGCGGGCATCAATAACAATTTGACATCTTCTTTGCATACTACACACGAGGTTGTTGAACATTTCTGGGGGAATTTGGTTCCATAAACGGGGCAGGAGCTCTCTCAGATCATTCAAGGATTCTGGGGTAGGTTGATGATTATCTAATCTTCTTTGGAGCATATTCCATTCATGTTCTATGCAATTCAAATCTAGTGAGTGCGGAGGTATTGGTAAATGTGGAATACCAAGCTCCTCAAAGGCATTCTCAACTATGGCTGCACGGTGCAGTCAAGCGTTATCGTCTAGAAATTGAAAAGTTTCACCAAGAGCAGCGTGAAAATTTGGCATACATTGTCAATGACATGCTCCCTATAGTGTCAGGCGGTCATATTCCCAGGACAAATGTGTAGATCTGTGCGCCCGTTGAAACATATCCCGGCCCATACCATAACACTACCCCCTCGGAATGGATGGACTTCTTGGACATAGCGAAGATTACGGGGTATGCGTGAGATTGTACATACCCTAATTCTTCGAGAACCTGAAAATCGTCCATATCTGGATTCATCAGTGAAAAGGACACTACGCCATTTATGCTTCCAATTGATATGTTGCATTGCTAATTCCAGTCTTTGACGCTCATGGTCACGTGTTAATGGAACTCCTCTTAATAGACGTCTAGAACCTAGATTCACCTCTCTCAAACATCGTATGATGGTTCCGATGGAAACTTGGACCCCATCTGTATTTTAGATAGTATTCCGTAGAATTCTACAAGTAGATGTAGGCTTTTCTTTCTCGCCGAAACGGGGATGAAACGATCCTGAGCAGGTGTTGTTTTTCATCGCCCACCAAGCCTTGGTCTTTACGACACGGAACCTGTCTCCCCGAAACCTATTCCAAAGTCGAGATATCACACTTTGCCTGACTTGGAGCCTTTCCGCTACAACAACCTGAGTTAGGCCAACCTGAAGCATTCCGATAGCCCTATTAGCCTTAGCGTTTGTCAAGTTACGTCTTGGCATTTCCAGAATACTCATTTTAAATCAAAGCCGTTGATAAAATGACCGCATTTCGAAATAAGAACATTCATGAGCATATACAAAGAACCAAACTTCAGAAAAAAGCGGACCAGATTGACGAAATGTCTCATACTAATTTTTATTGGATCGATTCAAGTTGTTATTGAGTTTTAAATGACATTACAGCAATTTTCTCGGAGATTACATACTTTTCAAAACGATTGAATACAATATCTCTAGCTCTTGTGGAGCAGTATATTTTGAAATGACAATCCTGAGTTTCGTCACTGTGAATGTACGTGACATTGCATTCTTGGAGTCAATTATGACTTCTTGATTTATTTTAACATTGTCAATTTTCATTTTAGAGAGTTCATTACAACGGAACGCCCCAGCAACTACCTTTACCATTACGACCTTCATCAATAAGTATATATCGAGGTATATATCATCGGGGGCTTCAACCATCAACTCATTCACATCCTCACTCTTAAACACATTCCATTTTTCGGGCCTGTACCCATAATTTCTTCTCTTCAAAAATGCTGGAAGTTTTGGATACTCAGAAATATCTGTATTTTCCTTCGTGAAAAGGGTAAACTTCAACATCGAATATTCACACCATAAGTTTGATGGGGACTTCAATGAAGCTCTTTTTTCATAAAGTTTCTGAGACTGCAGTAGCCGTCTGGCTTTGGCACCTATTTTTAAAGGATTTACATGCTGCTTCATACCTTTTTTCGACTTTTCCGCTAGAAGAGATAAACAAGCAACATTCGCTGATTCTTCTTTATCTGAAACATTCATTTTGTCCACACAGAATCAAACATTTCGACTTCTTCAAACTTTTCGCTACGAATTCTTAACTTGACGCTGTTGATAAAATAAAAACTGCTTTAGCAACGGATCACAGCTGTTGCGGATGCCATAATTTCATGAGATTGCTGTCGAATGTAATGATAATGAATATTTATTTATTTATTTATTTAGAAGTAAAGGGATACAAACAGACTAATGTCCAATACAGTATCCACTCTGTGGATAAATATATCCAGAATTTTTTTTTAAACATACAATACAGCGAGCGAAAAAATGTAATATACTATATGGGATGTAAGTACATTAACCAGGCCTCGTGCTCGACTGGTAAATGTTACTTACATCCCTTATAGTATAAATATCTATTCTGTCGGTTGTCTATACATCGTTCTGGCGTCACCCTCGGGTTGTTACTAAGTCAACGTCCTGAAAAATACCATTCAAGTTTGCGTTGGCGTTGTCAAATCCGCCAGTTCGTATGGCGACACTTCGAAAGTGTTAATCGCTCCTTCCTATCGTTTCACCGTCGTCGTCGCTGGTCACACCTGACCACGCGCGATTTAACCCGCCGAACACGGCAACCAATTCGGCCCATTATCCCTTCCCGCCCACGTCCCGTTCCCTAATTAATCGACGCGATTGCACCCACGCCGTCAGGCGTCACTCGCCTAGGCGCGGCCTTAGCGCGTAAGGGCAACAGCCCTTCGCGACAAATACGTCTCTAATGGCGGCCCAATAATAATAACGTCGTCCCGCGATTGAAATATAGACGGCATCCCGTCGATCGGACGGAACTAATGCGTAGCGTCACGGCTCGTTCGCCACGATTAGAATACAATCGCGCTGTCAGCGGGCGTAATTTGTGTGCTCGGCCGTGGTCGCGAAGTTTGCTAGTCTGTATGGAGAGAACGGAGCTTAAAATCAAGGCCTTGTTAGCAAAGAAATCAAAAATGATCAAACCTCCTCTTCCTATGCCCCCCTAACAACAAAGGTTGAGTGTGTCCCAAGGCAACAAAAAGTAACGAAGGAAGAAAAGGAATCATGCCGATTCCAAACGAAGCACCAAGCTGACTACACGCACCCGAATCCTTCCTAATTCCAGGTGTTGAAAATTGAGCATTGCGAGCCTCATACCTCATTCGGAGCTACGCCTATGGTTACGTCTCGCAGCGATTAGCTTGTGTTGCGGCCTTGCGACCTTGCGCTCAAGGTCATACTTGATTTGCCTCCCCTACACTTGTATGTACAGAAATGTAGCCTCCTGGAAGCCATCAAAACATCCCTCATGGGGAACCTCCTACCCGGAAACTGGGTTGGACATATAAGGACACTGAATCACCTAGACTCAAGCCTCTCAGATGTGATGCCAATCATATACGATTTCCAAATGTCATTCGAAACGATCATTGGTGATCGTCTTAGTGCAATGAACTTTGTAAATCGTATAGACAAGAAGTCATCCATATGGTACACTGAAGGATCGAAAACAGAAAGGGGTACAGGCATTGGGATATGTGGACCTGAATAAAGGATATCCAAGTCCCTCGACAGTGTACCTTCTGTTTCACAGGTTGAGACACTAGCTGTCTATACCTGCGCTCAAAAGTGCCTTCAAAGGAATCTAAAAGGAGCGCATACATATATTACCACGGACAGTCAGGCCACTTTGAGATCACTGGAATCATACAGACATTAAACTCGGCTGACATGGGAATGCCGTAATACCATAAAGCAAGAGGCAAGAGGCAACAAAGTGACTCTACTATGGATACCAGGACATTGTGGTATTGAAGGAAACGAAACAGCCAACGAACTAGCGAAGAAGGCTTCAGGGCTGAAGCCTGTTGGACCTGAACCTTTCTGTGGGCTTGGGAAAGACCAATACTAGAAAGCGGTCCAACAATGGGAAGCGGCAAACAAAATAACGCTTTGGAGAAATACCCCTAGACTTGCGCAAGCCAAGAGATTTGTTGAATTCTCGCCGACAAACACCAGGAAGCTCATAAAGCTGCCACGAGCTGAGCTTCGAGTAATGGTGGGTCTGCTGACGGGACACTGTCGATATAAATATCATTTTTGTCCCATGGAAAAGTCAGCAGATGAAACCTGCAGGCTATGTGGATCAGAGAAAGAAACGACTGAACACATGGTATGCAAGTATCCAGAGCTGGCGGAACTAAGAACCATTCACATGGGAAAGTCGGTTCTGGATCCACATGAAGTAACAGTTAAGGCTCCTAAGGATGTCGTTGGATTCATCAATGTCATTGATGGCTTCCTTTGGATTTAAATGAACGAGTGGGGAAAAGAACAAAAGATACTTGCGATCGAAGTTCCCGGAAGGCTGAACGAAGCCACAACGACCTTTGTTCAGAATAATAATAATACGTCTCTCAGCGCCACGCCCACTCCTGCAAGTACAGCTCTATAATCAGCTGATTGATTGCTCGCGTCAAATTAACTTACCTCTATGCTCTAACCAGCTGACAGATCAACTCATTAATTGAATCAATTAATCGTCTTCTTTTGTAATCCAGCTCTACCTGTGAATAGACCTCCTCTTGTGCTAATATTGTAGATTAGAATTTTCAAATGTCACCTCGCATAATCACTGTTCATCTCGTTCATTTCTTGAAGTAAGTAATCAACAGGTAGGTGAATTCTCAGAATCATTTATTGTTGCAGTTTCCATGTAATTTTCCTGCTTTTTATAAAGTTTGAAAATTTGTCTACGTTTCAGATCATGAAAATCTATAAAAATTATTGGTAATCCTCTCTCACTTTATTCTAATAAGATCTCTACTGCGTTGAACTAATGTATTTGACCTCTAAGATATATATTTTGGTATGTTTTTGCAGCTCTCATAGATTTTTCAGATATCTCTAGACACCTCACATGGAAGTGATTGCTTGCTTCAAGAATGAACATTCTCATGTTTCTCTGTGGTAATAAATATTGATTTGTTATATTCTCATGTGCATTATTCTGATCAATTCATCTCATTTCTCAATAATCCTCATAATTATCAATTGTAGCCTCTATTTTTCTGATGAACACTAACCCTGCTTACTAAAAGTAGTTTGTCACTGTAAATGTCGTGTCAATTGATTAATTAGCATTCTCTTTATAGACGAACGTTATAGATCATAAATATTGGTTTCTCAATCATGATATTCTCACATTTGTAATAATCTCAATGAAGAACAGACTTAGACTACTAAGCCTTCAATACACGTATCTCCTCTGAGGCCTGATCTCACTTTTATTACAACTCAGCCTACTCCAACAATTCATGATTCAACCTTCAGATTTTCTGATGAAATGAGGAGGCTCTCGCAATCAATTTCAATTGCATCATCGCTGTAAACGCTGTATACAATTAAACATACACAAAGGTCATACACTGAAATATCTACATTTTCACTTTGAAAATTCTGATGTCAAAGTGAGAATGTAGATATTTCAGTGTATGACCTTTGTGTATGTTTTATTGTATTTTATATGCTGACGACGATGTCTGCCGGTCGATTTTTCTGCTCAGTTGAAAAGCCATAACAGGGCTGCTGCATCTCGTCCTGTTACTCAGCTCCTGAGGATGGTGATATTTCACCGAAACTAAGGCATTTTTATCTACCCTTAACTATCAATAATGGTGGACGCCAAAGGGTTTAGAGAAGTCAAGCTTGAGTCTGGCCAAAGGACAGTCTCAGGGGGGAAAAAAGTCGGCCAATGTCACCCCTGTTGGTTCATGCGGTGTTAGCTTGCATGCGGTGCTAACATTATACTTCGAGGGGTCAATAGAGCTATGTCACCACGCGGCTCTCTCAATTGCTAGCTCGGTCTTCGGCAATTCCTAGGCCCTCTTGGCCTAAGGTTACCTAGACCCGAGCCCTGAAATCAGGGTTTCGTGTATTTAGCTTGGTGCTCCATTTGAAACCGGTTCTCTTTCTTTCCTTCGTTGTTCTTGGCTAATTGCGGTTTTCTTTGTTCTCCAGTCTCTTGTTAGAGCCACTCTCCCATGCGTTCATAACTCGGATACTCATCTCTTGGAATTTGTTTGGAATTTTATGAAAACACACAATTACCTGTGTTGTTTGGGGTACGGAATTTGGTCATTCTTGGTTTCGTTGCTCGCCCTGAGAACTTGGTTTTCAGGATTCATCACAACTACTCAAGCTCGCACACCACAACAAGGTGATGATCAAACGTTCTAGAGGTTATAATACCTTAAGGTCCCCGACGGTTTTGTGAGGCCCACGAGAGCTCGGTTGGGATTATGGGGTCTCGTTTTAAACAGTCCATCCTACTAGGGAAGGACTATCCTAAAGTGCAGGCTAAACGGTATGCTATTCTTGTCTGCACGCTGATGAATATACGCAGAGGATATCCCGGTAAACACATATGTTGTGACAGTAGGAAACATTATTTTCCTCGCTCAGACAAAGTTTCCGACACGTTTCCAGAGTGGTTCTAGCTGAAATGACCTGCTTGATTATACGAGATTTGGCGAGAACATCTCCTGAAAGAATTACTCCTGAAGATGCCGAACTCTATGAATGGCGAAAAGTCGAAAATGAATGAATGAACGACGATTGCCGAAATGCTCAAGAAAACAAGTGACATGAATAATGTTGAATCTATTCGACCAACCTGCATTTATCTAGCAATCATTCCATTCGATTTACATTATTCATACCTAGCCTGATGCCCCATCTTCACTTAAATATTCAAAAAAATTCACGTGTAGTTGATATTAGTGGAATTTAACACCGTTCGCATATGCTCCAAGCTAATGACAGATGTAAGGCAAATTAAAAGTGAGCTAAAAGCTTGAACATGAGGGTATTAAGAATGTTGGGTTACAAACTTTGTTACGATGTTGGTATTAATTAAAAATTCAAGAAGCTACTTTGCGAATCGGTATTATCGTGATGATGACGAGGGTAATGAGTGTTTCACAAATGCGACATAAGCTGGAGAATATTTCCTGTCTCCCAGAAGGCAGTCTATGAAGTTTAGCGTTTTCATCTCTAAACGTCTTCGTATTTTATCTCAATAGATGTCGCATGAATGGTAAATAGTTTGGAGATTCATACAAGGAACAAAAAAAATCTGATGCATATGAGTGAGGCAATATCTGCGGGACAATATTATGAAGAAATGCATGTAGGTAATCAAAAAAAATTAACGTTTGTTTGATTACCTGGTTTTTACCTGAGTACACTCTTGTACTGGATAAAATGGGACAAAAAAATTGAGCACGAGAGAATCATCGAGTAGTAAATAAAGTTGCGAACCAATTTAAAATGAGTTTCTATGGGGTTTGTTTACTAAAAGACAATTAGGATCATTATTACATGTACAATGAAAAGCTTAATAGTGCAGCTTTTTCAAGAATTGTAAGAGAAGTAGTGAAAATATTTCTGGTTGATTTGCGAATCCATTGCAAAAACAACCGTTGAATTTGACATTGGAAAAAAGACACCCTGTATGAGCAATGGAATTTTGAATTAACGAAGGAGGAGCATCGGGATATTTTCAGCTAGAAGCTAGAAAATTATTAATTTTCATTCAAAAATCTACACAAGTTATTCACTTTGAAGTAAAGCCCTATTTGATAAAATATAAAGGGTATAAGAATTTCCAACGAATTTTCTGAGAATAATATGCAAGTGACACATTCAAATAATGCAGAATTTAATGGAGAACGATGAAACCGAAAGTAGAAGTAATCTGAATTCATCACCCCTGAAAAACTCAAATATAACATTCGAAAAATTTATATCGAGTATTTTTTTGAAATATTCTGTAGCGAGGGGTAAATATCTGAGGATTTATGGTGTACAGTCTGGAGGATTTATTGGGAATTATTAGGAATTATTGGGAATTATTAGAAATTATTAGGAATTATTAGGAATTATCAGGAATTATTAGGAATTATTAGGAATTATTGGGAATTATTAGGAATTATTAGGAATTATTAGGAATTATTGGGAATTATTGGGAATTATAAGGTAATTATCAGGAATTATTGGGAATTACCAAGGATTTATCGAGGATTTACCAAGCATTTGAACTATCATGTTCTGTGCAGAAACAACCGCTACCACGTGCTAGATACCACGTGCGGGAATCTCGACCAATTAGCTTCGTTCACTTCGCAAATAAACACGATTTTCGAGCGCTCTGACCGGTTTAAATGGACCAAACGAAAATGTTTGTTTAATTGATTCTTCATTTATTGAATGTTCAAGTCAATATATGAAAGAAATCGGAATAACCTTTCCGAACTTAGACAACAGAACATATACAAAGACATATACGTAATGGTATATTCTATGGTTAAAACTGTGGTTAAAACAATCCTTTTACTAGTTTAGAATCCGAAATAATAAACAATATTGCCACAAAGAAAATATGATTTCTTCTCCTTCATCTTTTCTCTTATAAATTGTCCATAGTATATGACTCATAGTATATGTGAAATGCTCTACTTCCGACTATGCGCATGAAATTATAAGTCTAATCCTCGGTCTAAACGAGGGAGACAGAAAGAAGTATTTATGTATGCACAGTGGTGTTGTATTCCTTTTGCGAGGTCTTTTCTAGACCCCAACTAGCAATATAGAAGTATTAAACACATGGGTAATTAGGCCATATCGGGAGCCATATTTATTCGAAGAAGGAAGAAGAAGAAAGCTGGCAACCCTTTAGTTTCTACTACGCACTCGACTACGCATGATTTGGCTATCCATGATTTGACTACGCATGATTTGACTCCGCATGTCTTCGGTACTGATTATTCCGTTTTCGCTTTAGAGATTCACAGTGAACTATAAGTGAGTTTGAAACTGATACCGAAAGTTTCTTCTGAAGTGAAACCTCAGGTAAGTTATATTTTGCCAAGTATTTTGTTCATTTTTAGCAACATCTGCAAAAGCAATACAGGACCATTTCAAAAACGGAGTAAGATCGAATTATGCCTATGTAATTATGGCCCAACCTATATCACCAGCATCGCCAGGTTATTGTCTTGCCATCTTCGGCACAGATAACAGATTCACAGCCGCCGATGTTACGAAAAGGTGGCAATATATAAAATTGAATTTGAAGGAGCGAGGTGTTATTGTATTGGGTTTTGGATCTGATGGCGATACACGTCTTCTGAAAGCAATGAGGCAAGGTGCTCAATTATCTTCCTCTATAGATTCGCCACGACCTGAATGGGGATGGTTTCGAGCAAACTACTCTTCAGAAGACTGCGCTTCGTATATTCAAGATACAGTACCTATAGCTACCAAGCTACGTACTAGACTGCTTAATGATAAAATCAAGTTGAGGATTGGTGATTTTTATGCAACTGCCAAACAACTCGAACAAATGATTGCAGACCACTCCAAAGACAAACATTTATTAACAAAATCTGATTTGAAATTGGTGGACAAGATGAATTTGAAAGCCGCAGAGAAATTATGTTCGAATAATGTTATCAATTTGTTAGAGAAGGCCCCACAAAATCAAGGCGTTGTTGCTTTTTTGAAATTGATTCGGTTGATTATTGATACATTTCTCGATTCGAAAATAGATGTTACTCGTCGAATTTATTCGATTTGGTACTGCGTCTTCTTTCTGAGAATTTGGCGCCAGTGGCTTATATCAAACAAACATATAATCGGAGAGCATTTCATTTCATCGAACTGCTATGCCTGCGTCGAGTTGAATGCGCATTCTTTAATTAATATTGTAATGAACATCCGTGATAATCCATCCTTGTCGAGCGACATGTTCTTGCCTGTTCTTTTTGGAAATCAGAAATGTGAACAGACGTTTAGAACCATGAGATCCATGACCTCCACATATTCGACTGTTGTCAACTTTAACGTTAGAGATATTCTGAGGCGTCTAGACAGAATTAAGACGGTTAATAATAATCTAAACGATCTGGACAATGTCATTATATTTCCAAGAGAACAAAAAAGGCAAGAAAAAATGAATGTTGATACGAATTCTCAGGTAGATTTGAAACAATATACGGATAGTATGATAGCCGATGCTGTAGAGCGTGCACGATTTGATGCGTTAGGGCATATGCGAGGACTTGGCATGTCTGTAGAAGAAAACAGCTTGAATTATGCTGCAATTTCACCATTGAAGGACCTCGTAAGAGAGGATATGTCTAGAAGATGAAGAGGATATGCGGATAGACGACAATATTATCGACAGTAGTGAAAGTTCATCCCTCGGTTCAGCAAGTGTTTCAACAAATGATTTTCAACAGAGGCTTCAACATTTTACTTCTCTATCGATAGAAGATGAAGAAATAAACGACGATGACTTGAACAATCCAAATAGTCATCTGTTTGAAGATTTATGTAATATGTCAAATGTCGGAGTAATGGATAACTTGATTTTACGAAGTTATGATCACAAATTGTTGGATGAGACAATTGAAGATGGTCCATATGTTCGAGTCACTCTTGGAAATAAGTCGAAAATTGTTAGAAAGTCTTCGCTTTGTTGGTTGCTAGAGGAAACTAAAAATAGGGATAGTACAGATAGACTACAACGTTTCGTCGTGAAAAGTATAGGAAGACCCGAGGGAAGACCTCAGAATACTAAGGCACTAGACTCGGCACTAATAGAAGTGGACAACAAAAATTCATCAGACCCCAAAGTGACTAATAGAAAGGGGAGGTCAAAGAGAGGTAAGAGAGGTATCTCGAGAGAGAGCACAGACAGTTCAGAAGATGATGACATCATAAAATATGACGATAGTCCAGAGACCGAAACTCTCTCTGACTCGGAAAATGATATGCGAGTCAATATTAATAAAAGCGAATATCAGGGAGAAACTCTAGACAAAACAAACGAAAAAAAATGAATTCAAATGGCCTGCCAAAGAAGATTTATCCAAAGTTGAAACTGGATACATATTTTTCGGACCTATATCTATGAAGGAGAATAGGTCAAATATTTTCAATATTACAGAAGATGTCTTAGGTCAGATCAACATTGCCTACAGAAATAAAAAACAGAACTATTGACATGGTATGAGTCAATAGTAAATGTTTCACGACATGTTTCATTATTTACTTGCCCTTTTCACAAAAAATAGTTTTTTATATGCTAATAAAAAAGTTTAAAAACCTTTTAATGCATCCTATTACTGCCCCTTCACTCGCATCTGTGCCGTCAAATCATTTGCAAAGTGTTCATCAAAAATAAAAACCCATAAGTGAATCTATATAGGATTTACGGAAATTTTTTCTCATTCAAGGGAATTTATTCGGAATTATTGGGAATCATTTGAGGATTTATTCGAGATTATTGGGATTTAAATAGGAATTATTGGGAATTATTCGGAATTATTTGGAATTAATTGGAATTATTTGGGAATTATTGGAATTATTTGGGAATTATTGGAATTATTTGGGAATTATTGGAATTATTTGGGAATTATTGGAATAATTTGGGAATTATTTGAAATTATTAGGAATTATTGGGATTTATTTGCAAAAAAGGAATTATGGTGTACAACATTTTGGGCAGATATTTACCCCTCGTTCTGTAGTCAAAACAATATCATTCTGAAAGAAATAGTTTGCGGGTTCTCGCTAGAACCAGAGAAAATCTAATATCATTTTACCAACCTCTTGTTGAAAGTTCTAGGAAAATTTTGTCCCTGAGGTGTATGGGACACTGATGATGTCACTAGGGCAATACTTTAGAACAATGAAGATCTTAGTCAATTATTGGAGAAGAATGTCTAGGAAACACGACGAAGTCAACTAAACAAAAATACGATGTATGTCCTCACCTCAGATTAAAAAGTTTGATCGTTAAATTTCTGGAAAATCTTGTCAACGTTAGTCAATCCACAGAGAAAAAAGCTACATAGTCAGTGACCTCTCCAACAATAACCACACACTCATAGGACTGCTGAGCATCTTCAACAGCACTAGCTACGATTAAACGATCAGCATCCTCATTAGGATAATCTACTGCGCGATTTCACATTGTGGATGGGAGTGGGTGGGTTACGTTTTTACCACAATTTGATGGTCTACAACTCTCATTCTATGACATTTCGTTCCGAAGCTCGTAGTTCCAAAGATATTATACGTTTTATGATTGAAAAATGTGAAGTACTTTTTAGGAGCAGAATTTAATGCTGAACACTTTTGAATACAACAATGTTTTTGATTAAGTGATTAGTTTATGAAGTATTCGAGAAAAACCTGAAATAGTTCGAAAATTTCGAGGTCTTTCGAACGTCACGACATACGCTTCACTGGGAAATTGGGGCAAAACTCATACTACTCTTATTAAAGGCCTAAATAAATGGAATAACACAGTTTCCTGAACTCCACCCATTTTTTCCATTCAAAAGTCTAATTTGCTTTACCTATAAAGATGCCTCGAGAAGGCGAAACATGTAGAGCAGATATGGAAAATAAAAAATTCATTCACGTACAATCTGTATCTTATTCTTATTGACAGGTTTCAATGGGTTTCTGCTGTATATTTTCTGTACATATCTGTGTAATGTGTAAATTTCACAAATCACGCTGAATATAGTTTTTTGTCTGTTTTTCAGCTTGAAGAAGACCACAAATTAGCCGAAAAGTCGCATAAAAATTCAAATAAATGAAATTCACATTGTTCCTTGAGACCGTTAATTCCTTTCAAAGTTTCATGCAGAATTGCAACGTTAACCAAAAAAAAAGTTAAATTCGTCTGCTCGTGGCATACCGTTCCAAGTAACTCAAGCTCCATAGGGTTTCTGAAAATGGAACTCAGTTGACAGCTTCCTCTTCATTTTTGTATTGTTGTTCATATTATAACATCAGATTTTGATTTTCATTTTTTCGGTTGTTATCGATATTATTATAAACTCTTTACACAAAAAAAAATAAGTTTTCGATATTTCTTCCGAATCTAGGAAATTTAAATTTCCGATACCTAATGTTTTGTTGCTGGATTGCAAGTAATTTTTCCTGCGGACCAAAAATTCAGATTTTCAAACTCTACCTAAACTATAACGATTTTTTAGCGAAAATAACTTTAAGAAAAAAAATGACACTGTATTCTTCTCTGAAATCTTTCTCGACGCTATCCATCATCCAGAATAACTTCTCAAATTCTTCCATATGATACATAATGAAGTACAAAAATCAAACTAAGACAAAAGGCACTTTCTACCCTTCTTCTGCTACATATCACCAGCGCCAACTCGTAAACAATGTCAAACCATAAAAATCCTATATCGACCCACAAACCCCTAATTACAAGTCCGAAAAATCTCCATCGGCCTCACGCCACCAGCACCCGTCCTGCCCTTTTGCGGAACCCCGAAAGGACAAACGTCACCACGAATACAGTAACTTACGTAATTTATCGCAGTCAGATCAGTATTTCTTTCCTATCCCGTCCAGATCTAGTGGACGATAAGACGGTGATCGATGGGCGAAACAAGCGCATAGCGCGCCGGTGACAGCCCAAGAATGGACCCCTGCGGGGCTCCTCGACGGGACGCCGAATAGGCGAACTGGCCCCCTCGTGAACGGATTTTCGTGGACGTTGAAATTAGTTTTTCTTATACCTGACGAGGGATTGTTTTAAGTTTCGGATGGCCCTTTTTCTTCGGTCTCCGGTATTGATCAGTGTCAATTTGGGACGGTTGAGGGTGATATGGCAGGTGGCTTTGATTTAAGAAGGTCATCGGATTCGGCATTCGTTTCAGACGAGGTGAATGTATTTTATGATTTGCACGAAGTCTAAGATGAATTCTCAGGAAAACAAAATATCTTGTTCATGTGAATTTACATTTAATTAAAGAACAAAACTACAAATTATTCGACCTTTGCTAAATTGTGATCATCCTCTGGTATATGTTGACATGAAATACAAATAAACCATTCATTTTATTTCTAATTTATATATCTGAAGATGACTCCAATTTGAAGGGCTCGAAAGATTAGTAATAGTGTTTTTCATTCAAATTGGAGTAGAAACTAAGAGGTGATTTTCTTTTGATAATCAACCTCAATAATAGAGATGGATGTCATATCGAAGAATATTTAGTCAATGTCATACTTCATTTTAGTTGTATTATTTTATTTTTGATAACGCTGTAATTCGTTCTCTGAAAAAATTTAGAATAATTGGTGGTTCTTGTCGAGATTCCGTTGGAGACCCAGATGATTCTTATGCGAACTCTCCGTTGATGAATTTTCGAGGGTACTTTCGTTATTGTAGTTGTCTGTTTTTGTAATTTGTTTGTTTTTGTACTTTTGATAATTTGAGGTTATAATTTCTCGATTTTACAATCTTGATGTTAATAAGTGTAATCATTTTGTAGCCTTGATAAAGGAGCAGTTGTGCTACCGAAACGTCGGAGAAAATACATTGTCCGATTCCCGATATTTTGTTTTTATTCACAAACACAATTAAAGATAACTAGTCACGAAGAATATTTAGGTTTCATAATGAACAAAATTTTATGCTTAGAAAATTACGGTTGAATTTGAGTAAAGAATGTTATTCAAATGATGTTAACAGCTTCCTACACAGGTCACTGCAGGAGAAGTTCTGATACTCTTCTGAACAATGCAGGAACCAACATTACATCCATGAGAGTGACATCAATTATTGCTCGAAAGATAAAATTGAAAAAGTGTTGACTGAATTCATGTTGTGTTGCGATTCCAACCAGTTGATGATAACTCATATCCATGAAAATCGAAAAACTCTTTTGAGAAATTGTGACATTCACGAGTATGATACAAGGGGTAGAGAAAACTTTAACGTACCAGTCCATAAGACGAAGTTATATGAGAACCGTCCGAGTTATATAGGACTGAAACATTATAACCTACTGCCTCGTGATATACAATCAATATCGAATTTGAGTAAATTTAAGAAAGAACTGATGAATCTATTGCTCTCTGAACCTTTTTACACCATTGATGAATTTTTAATATATTTGAAGCGTTTCAGGCATTGAAATTGTTGATCATCGTGAAGCCTTAATTTTGTAATATCGAGTTGAACTCTTGAGTGTTTTTTATATTTATCGTATTTCTATTCACAATATTTATTATTTTATATTTCTATATCTCTTATTATATTTTTTTTGACTTGATCCTTTCTGTATATATTGTTGCAACGTCTAATACTTTCTTCAACCCAGTGTTATAATTTAATTTCTCTATTTCAGTATCGAAATGAGTTCGTTACAGTTCTAAAAGTAATGCTGTAATGAAACTCATTACAGCATTGTTTTCAGTTATGTTTTTCGTTTTGTGGTTGTCAGTACTGACCTTGTATCCTCTAAATTTTCAAATCAAATCAATTCAAATTCCGTAATCTGTCGAATTTCGTAAGTCACACCAACTGCCAGGATACAATACAAAAGTCACTAATCTGAATTTCAATTCGAATTTCGAGAGTATTTCACAAAACTTGACTGGAATAGAGAAAATTTCGAGATAATACTAGTTGCAGAAGGCAACTCCAACACTCATGCTTTTGAAAACTCGCTCCGTCGTCTCTCGTTTTCTAATTTAGCATTCGTATTGGAATAGGAGTTCATTCTGCAACTTGTTTCATAATATACTATTCATTCATCTGAAAACTTTGTATTGAAATACGGCAATCACTTCACCACAACGACGTTACGGTGAGTCTCTGAAATATCCTGATACAAATTATTCGGCCGAGTACCGTTGATTTGCTCCCTAATTCAAGAGTTCCATCTTTCTTTGTCACTCTCATCAAATTAATGATCAGATTAAATCAAGAAAGAAAATCATCAAAATTGGTTGGCATAATATTGAGATATTCGTCCATTACCGGACTGTCGTTATGCTCCTGTATGAGTGTTCTTCATCAACCTGAAAGCAAATTATCAGAAGTGTGATCCACACAGCGTCATGATGATAATGAATTCCAGTAATAATAAGTATTGTCAAAACTTGATCATGAATATGATGATTCGACAGTAAAAAAGCTTGAAAACCTTGGAGAAAATCACGTCTCTAGCTCTAGTATAACTCGGCGCTCGGCTGCAGTAGATGATCATTTCCCCGATCCGTATGTAGTATACCATTCAACAAGTATAAAAAACGTCAAAATTCAAAACAAGCTGGATTCAATTAAATTTCATAACACAATAGAAAAAAATTGATAAAATCGAACTTTATCAATCGTCAGCCTGAATCGATTATTTTACTAGTGCATTATGGCCGTCCGATCAGATAGATGGATACCAGGGTAAGAACGTCGCGAATGCCACCATTAGCATATAAATCCATTTGAATTTTTCCCAAATTAATTGAGCTTAATAGTAGCTGCGTGGAAGATCAGGTAGATGTTTATATAATAAAGATATTTTCCGGTTTTATAAATCACCGGTAATGGTCGGGATGGCTTTGGACGGGTATCTCATCAATCAAAGTGGCCTGCGACAGGACGCCTCGCTATCAGAGATTACTATTCATTACTGTAATTGAAGTGTAAGTCTATTAGGCGTCCAGATGATACTCGCCAGCCGAAGAAAAAACGGAAAAAAGATGAGCTGTGCACGCTAAGTGTACAGAAATGTGTTGGTTTTTGTCGCGTCTTCGATAATAGGCTCGGGCAGACCGATTTCGACGTCTTTTTGCCTTTATCGGGATTTTTCCGATCGTCGTGACGAATGTCAGGCGGCGAGTGGGTACGTTCAAGATTGTGGACTCCGATTGTGGAATGAGAATTATTTTTGTTTCATTGTACGGGGACTTTCGATAAGTTAAAATTCAATAAGACCCTTGCAGGAGTTTGAAAAAAAAAATTGAAAAATGATTTTTTGCACATCTCCGAAAATTATTGACGTTTCTGTATCTCTATTGATATGTGCATGTTTCCTTTTCAACAGATAAAATGGAAGCAGGTGGACATTAATTTGTCTATATGTTTTGAAAAAAAAAAATAGTTTTTTCTTATTTCTGTTACTTCAGAACATTTGACTGGGTGAACCGACTTTGATGATTCTTTTTTTTTCTTTGAAAGCTGGTGCTTGCAGTTTGGTCCCATTCTAATTTGCTTCAGTTTTGATAATGGCATCTATGAGAAAACCAGACAAGTCCTAAATTTGTATTTAGTATGTGTACGGTAATGGTCGAATATCTCAATATTATGCTAACCAATTTTGATGATTTTCTTACTTGAAAGGGTGTGCTTCAAGGTTAATTTGATGAGAGTTTGGTGAGGTTCTGATTATGGCATTCGTGATAAAAAAAGATGTAACTCTTCAATTTGAGAGTTATTCAACGATACTCGGTCGAATGATTTGTGAAGTATCAGGATAGTTCAGCCACTCAGCGTAAAGTCGTTGTGGTGAAGTGATTGGCGTATTTGAATACAAAGTTGTCAGATGAATGAAATTGAATTATGGCACCGGGTTGAGAAAAGTATTAGATGTTGTAACAATGAATAGAAGGTTGTCCATGTTGGGCAAATATCTTCAGTAACATAATGAGGTGAAAAATTAGGATATAGTTGACGTGTATGATCAGAGATATCTCAAACTGGTATCCATTTATAATGAAATATCCTTCATAAAGTGTATTTAAACGGTACTGTCTCATATGAGCAGCACGTGCGGTGTAGATATTAAGACAAACTAGTTGATGTTTCACAAAACAAAACAAAAAATGTAAAATCCTAACAAATGAATGAGCTGCTTCGAAAAAGAACTCCAAAACAACCTAATAAATGAAAATAAAAAAATTATTGTGGATAATACCAATTATTGTTAGTTTTTGAGTCGGTGCCAACCAACTATGTACCTTATCTGACACCAACTGCAAAATTAACAATATTTGTTAGTTTCTTCCTACCTTTTCGCATGGTAAAAACGGAATTATTTTTTTGATTTTTAGTGGATGTCAATCTGTTTTGGAGTTATTATTTGAAGGCAGATGAATATTTAATTTTTCATTGTGAAAAAACTTTTCTTCCACTGCCTAAATATTACACAAAATAAACATGAAATATTACTAATTTGAAAATTTATTTTCAACACATTGAATTGCTAATCGATTATTCATCATAAAATAATTTCATTCATTCGCTTGAAATATTTAATAGTCAAGTTTGAACAATTATTTCCAACAGTTTTCTGAAGATGTCCCATGAACAGAAATGCTAGATACCTATATCTTGAATGGGTAGATTCCACAATTTTAATATCTTTTCATTTGGAAGAAGATGGACAATTAAATATTTTGTCAGGAATCAAAATTTTGATATTAGCACTATCTTCTATTTATATGCTTCTGCTACGGAGGATAATTTCTGTCGCGTTTTATGGATGTAATGTTGGCCTCTGCATCGTCCAGAAAAGTATAAGAACTTATACTGCAGTGACCTGTGTAGGGAGCTCTTTTACATGTATTTTTCATTTTTGAAACATAGATGAATTCAAAATAGTAATCATCGAAATGAATACCATTTTCAATTCCCAGGCTCAGAGATCTTTTATCATGAGGTTTGCAGAAATGATATTAGATTTTGTCACTGAGATAAGCGATATACCGGTTTCGGCCTTGTTTGGCCTCATCAGTATCGCATACATCTCAGGGAAAAAATCTTCATAAAAAACTTCGATATTTAAAGCAATCGTTTTATTCTTTTTCTTAAAAATGTATTTTTCAATCCATATTAGAATCAAGCTGGGAATTGCTCCTATTTTAACTATCCACTAATGTTGGTGAATACATTTTTCTCTCTCATATTTCAAAAATAATCTGTTGCTTTTGGTATAAGCCGAACGTAGGGCTCTATACTCTCGGTATATTTCATTATATTGATAAAATTAAACACTGAATAAGGTGAGAATAAAAAAGAATATTATTGATAAAAACCGTGAAATAGCATATTCTAAAACAAGTTGGTTCTATCGAATCTACACCTACTCCTTGGTTACCAGTCCTCTCAAATATTGTCCCTCCCCATATTAGCAGAGAGAAAACAACTTTGAATTGTGGAACAAATTTAATTCCTCTCCAAATTCATTTCCCATACCAACCTATATCCCAGATAATGAGGTGTCCAGATTGAAGTCGCGTAAACCTTTTTGGTCAAATTTTCTAATTGATATGAATAGAAACGACAAAGAAATTTGGCCATCTGAATGGAATGTATGCAATGTTTTCAATAAAGATCTAATTACTGATCTTTCCATCAGAGTTCGTGGTTTTGACCTTCCCAGAACAATGTTGTCTGTTCTAAATCGTATTAGGACAGGCCATGGACGATGCAACTGCAACAGCATGCTATTCCGATGGAATTCAGTTGAGAGCCCTAGTTGGAGTGTAGAGAAAATGAGGAGACTATAGAACTTCCTATAAATAGTTGTCCCATTTATTAATTTCAAAATGGTTTCGAGGCTATATACAGGGTGGCCATTTGAAAACGAAACAGACGAGATTACAGACGAAATAAATTTTTTCGATAGAAATGCTCGGACAGGTCGATTTCTGTTTCGAGGGGGACAACTTAAGATGTAGGTTATGGATGCATAGCGCTTCAACCCTTGCTACTACAACCATCACCCCCAATTTTTGAATAGGAAAGATGGGGTGAGTGATACCTCATTTGAAAGGTGCCATAAAAACACCACTTCATTTTCAAATGTTTAGTCAAGAATATTTCGAGAACTAATGCCTAAAATGAAAAAACAATTACTGTGCTGAAATCAGTATAAAAATTCCTTTCAAATCTTCCCTATTCAAAAATTGGGGGTGAGGGTTGTAGTAGCAAGGGTTGAAGCGCTATGCGTCCGTAACCTACATCTTAAGTTGTCCCCCTCGAAACAGAAATCGACCTGTCCGAGCACTTCTATCGAAAAAATTTATTTCGTCTGTAATCTCGTCTGTTTCGTTTTCAAATGGCCACCCTGTATAAAGTTACGAATGTATTTCTAACATGGGTGGTTAATTTCAAGATAATTTAATTTATTCTAAATAATTGGTTTCTTTTCTACTTTTGTCTTTTTTCATTTCAGATTGAAAATATCCAGTCGTTTTGTGAAGAATCTGTTCATCTCAGTCCGTAGACGGATAACATATAGATATTCTCTCAGATCACGCTGATCTCTTTCAAGATTTCTCTGATATTTAATATTTTTAGTATTTTTTTTTCACGGGCGAGGTGAGGGTTTTTTTCAGCTGAGATTTTTCCTTTTCCTCATTTATTCATACTGCAGACCTGTTTGATTCTCCTGTAGCTCTTTCGTTTCGACTAGAAACATTTTCATTCACGGACTGATTTGAGTAGACGTTGCGGCATTGAGATTGGAAGAGCGTATTTTCAAGAAATTGATATTACATTCCTACCTGATTATTTCGAATTTCATACAATGGATTCAGAGGTATATAATTTATACAATTTTATTTACATGAGTATTCCGAATACAATTAAAGGTAATCAATATAACTCGATTCTGGTGAATTGACAGAAGTAAGATTAATTTTGGCTGGACACAAAATATTTAGGGTCGGCACTGCCATATTTAGGTCGGCACTGCCTGACGAGTCGCCACTGCTTAGAAGGCAGTTCCTTCGAAAGCAGAAGTTTTTCATGAAGATTTTGTCTCCGATGGATATGTGAAACTGATGATGACAACTAAGGCTGAATCCGGTATATCGCTTCTCCCACTGACAAAATTTGATTTCATTTCTCCAGTCTCATGATCATCTGTGAGACTATAAATTGAAGATGGTATTCATTTCGATTATTGCTATTTTGAATTTCTCTATGTAATTACTTTCTTTGCTCTTTTTCTACTCAATCCGTCCACAAGGCAAAGAACCGATCGCTCCTACCCAGATGACATCAACCTTTCGCTACCATCATCTCTTATTCATTCACCCGCAGCACCGTTACAAGAGCGTCCGGCCGCTGGAATACATTAAATTAAATAAGGCGAAAAGCGCAAATATCTCAGCCATTCCCCGATGTCCTGCGAGCCGGTAGCCTGAGTTATGGTAGGTGTGAAAGAGCCTTCACCGAGGTGTGGACATGTCGGAGTCGACCAAAGGTGCCGACCCGTTGTCGGATGCCGATTACGCGGTCACCTGGACCAGAAGGATCGATCCTCGCGCTCTGACTAATTATGCGCCGAGAGAAGAGAGACTTCTTGCTGGATTGTTTCGATCCGAGGGAACGTGGGACAGCGCGGTGCCGAAGGGTTCAACGTACCATGGTAATTAGATTGAACCATGTAGGATTTCCATTATGTGGTAATCGCCAAATATCAGCAAAATGCGAAGATCATGGGGTACTTGCATTCTGAGAGGGTACTTGGGGTACCAAATGATTAATCTAAATTAATAAAAATCACAGAGACCTAGTAGTAAACATCGCAAAACTACTTGAAGAATTGGCAGAAAAGGTTGAGGACTTCTTTTATTTGTCATACCTATGCACTTTTTACTAATGGTTATTTCTGTATTGAGAGTGCAAAATGTTAAAGGGGGTGTTTCTAAATTAATGTTACAAAATTCAGGAGGCTCGTGTTAAATCAAGATGGGTCTTTCCTATAACAAAAGTTGCTCTGCCGACTCCTTCACGGGGTATCACGATTTATCAGCTGCATATGATACAGTATGGAAATATGGATTAATTTATAAGCTCTATAATCATTTGAAATGTGGAAAAATAGTTAGACTATTGGAAAAAATGTTATCCGACAGAAAGTTCCGAGTTTTTGTCGATAATAATAGTAGTAATTCCGAAACATTGAATAATGGTCTTCAACAGGTTTCAATTTTGGCACCTCTTCTATTCAATTTATATTTGTGTGACATTCCAACTACTTCTTCGGAAAAATTTATTTATGCTGATGATTTTCAAACAATAAAACCCTTTCCGCAGATTTGGATATAATGAAAAATTATTTTTTAAAGTGGCGTTTGTGCCCGAATGAAAATGAAACCGAGGTTTCGTGTTTTCATTTGAATAATCATCAGAAATATAGAAGATTGAGTGTAACTTTCGGTTCTTCTCCCTTGAAACATAATTTCAATTCTAGATACCTCGGAATCAAACTTGATTCCTCTCTAAATTTCAACTCCCATTTAGATGATCTGTGTTTGAAGCTTGAAACTCGGAACAATATTCTTCAGAAACTAGCTGGTTCCTCATGGAGTGCTTATGCAGCAATACTTGGTAGGGCAGCGCTTGCTCTGGTTTTTTCTGATGCTGAATATTGTTGCCCTGTTTGGTTGAACAGTGTTCATGTAAAAAAAAAATTGATGCCTAACTAAATTTTTCTATGAGGATTATTACTGGTACTATCAAATCCACACCTACTCCTTGGTAACCAGTCCTCTCAAATATTGTCCCTCCCAATATTCGCAGAGAGACAACAACTTTGAATTTTAGGAACAAATTTAATTCCTTTTTGCACTCATTTCCCATACTCACCTATATCCCCAGATTGAAGTCGCGTAAATCTTTTTGGTCAAATTTTCTAATTGAAATGAATAGAAGCGACAAAGAAATTTGGCAATCTGAATGGAATGTATGAAATTTTTTCAATCGAGATCTTATTTGTGATCCATCAACTACATGACAACAAAGTGAAAACAAGTCATCTACAATCCAGAACAATAGTTTTTGCTGAGGAGGCTATAGAACATCTTTCAAATAGTTGTCCAATTTATAAATTTCAAGATGGTTTCGAGGCTATAAATAATGTAACAAATGCATTTCTGAAAAGGGTGGTAAATTTCAAAATAATTTGCTTTATTCTAAATAATTGGTCTCTTTTCTGCTTTTGTCTTTTTTCATTTCAGATTAAGAATTGCCAGTCGTTTCGTGAAGAATCTATTTATCTGTTTATTACATTTCACCGTCATTATATTGGATAAAAAATATTTGTTTGTTACAATGGATTATAGGAACATAGACGGATATCATGAAGATGTTCTCTCAGATCACGCTGATGTCTGTCAAGTTTTCTCTGATATTTAATATTTATCTCGCTCGTTTTCGAAAACATGAATGTTGGAATTGTCTTCTGCCACGAGTATTTGTATTCACTTTCAGCCCTGTTATGAACTCATTGTGGTTTGCGTATTGGTCATGTTTGACGAAAAATGCTAAAGTTATACAAATAAATGAAATTTTAGTTTTGAAATATTTTATATTTTACATTTAGAAATGAAAAAACATCAAATACAGAAATGATAAATTTTGAAACTGATATTTGGAGCTTTTACAAGATGAGAATTTTCAATTAAAGCACAATAATCTAACGAATGAGCTTCGTCATTTACAGCTGAAAGAATAGCAAGGGTTGAAATCCGATCTTGTAATAGGTGTGGTGACAGGATTATTTCAATAATGGGATAATTACGAATTTCAGCACCGAGAATTTGTCGTTATCTTTCATACACACTGATAAACATTATTCAGTTCTCCATTCATTTTCATGAACATCAATATCATCCTCTTGTCCTACTGTCACAGATTGAAACTTCCTTTTAACATCATGTGCAGTAAGCTAAGATCAACTAGGAAGGTGTAAAATAAATCAGCAGATCCTAGCTGATTCAATATTTTGCAACCAGTTTTTGATGCTTCTTCAGGGCTGACAATATAGATCATGGTTAATTTAGGTATGTAAAATGAATGAAAAAGAACACGCCAATACAAAAAAGAATAAATAACTCTACATATACCATAAAATGGCAAAAATGCGATCGGCATTGAAAATTATTCACCAAAGCCAAACTAGGCATTCAAGAATTGACTAAAAAAGGAGAACCACAGACAACGAAACATGGGAAACATAATTTGACAATGATCTGTATTTCTGGCTCCCAAAAGTCAAAAAGCAACAATATATGATTTATTTTACACCTTCCTTGTTCCCATTAACTCAATATACACTGTCTAAGATTATATAAAGTCGAGGTTCACTGTATTTCCTTTACACTATCACCTTCTCCTTCTATTATAAATTAAATCAAATATGCTATCATGATCTTTGTGTGCCACATGGCAGGGTGTTTCATCTGTTCTGTTCATTTGTTTTGATGTTTATAAATGTCAATCGCTCAAGGGTTTCTTATCATTCTGTTGTATAAGGCAGCGACTAATGGTTAGTTCGATTGGGGGCCAGTTGCATCAAGCCCTGATGCTCCGATCTTCAAGTATTTGGAGCCGCCATTTTCAAGTACATCGAATTTTTTTGTTATGTGTTGAATGGATGCATAAGTAAACTAACTTCATTTTGATTGACGGTCATATTATAACCCTAATGAATAATAACGGATCAAAATCAATTTTAAAATTTGCTTTGGTTGTTGCCGACGCCCCGGTCGATTGCCCCGTTCGCCACTCCCTAAGGCCTCCACTGCTGAAATAGGAAAAAAACGTTATTGAGGTGTACAACATATATTCCCATCCCATTCGACGACAATGGAGTCGCATACAGTGTCTGGTATCTTAGCCTAAGATGAGATTAGTTTCCTTTATGTATTCAGTATGATTTCTTCATGACACAAGTTTAAAATCGATTAATAAGTGAAAAACTGACTGGAATAATTTCAAAACTTCGCTGAGAGCAATTGTAATGAACATAGATGAACAAATTTTTTTTTCTCCTCAGTGTTTTATGGGAAAATCAGATTCTGCCATCGCTCAATTTATTACCATCCATAATATCAATTCTGACTGCCTCTTTCTCAATGTTTCAATGCATAGTACCACAACAGGGGACATCTATCACAACCTGTCATCATTTCTACGATTACGCTTTCTGACATAGCTGGTGGCTCCTAATTAATTAGAGAAAGAAGAATGTTCAGAAAGTTTACCTTTTGAATCCTGTTAGTTCAAGATTATTCCTTCTAACAGTTCTTCACCAGTTCCAGAAAACATCTTAAAGATCAAACAAATTCGACTCATAATCAAAACTAAAAGTCACACTTCGAAATGAGAAATGACATATCTCACCCGTGCTTCAAAATCGACACAACTCAAAATTAATTTTTTCCGGTTGATGTTGTCGAAAAGATCAATAAACGAGCTTACATTTAATCATTAAAAAATGTCCTATATATATCATATAGATCCTCACAAATCAAAGTAGGTATCTATTTCATTTTTTCGAAGAATAAGAAAATATTTAGCATTTGAATATTTTTGAATTTTGATTTTGAGTTGTGTCACTTTTGAAGCAAGGGTGCGATATGTCATGGCCATCTCGCAGTCGCTAAACCTGAGGATTAACAATATTTCTGTTCTAGTGGAAGTCTGAGTGTACCTATAAATGGCGTTCAAGTAACTGTAGTCGCTTCGTTCCTGATCTTCCTTTTCTATAATCTCTGTTTTTCACATCACCTCATTTTTGATAGAACTGTACGATGAAAAACCTTTATGTAAGATTTGCAGCACTTTTCCTGAGCTGAATAAACATCGATACAAAACAACCAGTTTATATGATGAATAGCTTCCGTTTATTCTAACTACTGATGAGAGCCCTCATCATGTGCAACTCAACAAAAACCAGCCACACGCATCGTAAGAACTCTCATATCCTTATCTTCCTTTCGCATCCGAACCCACTCTCTAATCGAACAATTACAAACTTATATTTACCTTAACTCCATTTTTTTCTCTTCATGAAAATTGTACGCATCGCGATACACGCAATTCTCCTATTTTCAGATTAAACTAATGACAGTATCCGAGGTATAATTTATAAATATTAATCGACGTCCATTAGTATTTTTCAGGCCGGGGACGTAATGCTCGTCACATGTGACGATCACTCTTCATGAGCCGAAGATATCGATTTTATATCTCGTGATGGAGGTTTTATCAGGGGTATTACGATTGTTCCAAGACAAACATGGCTCGATTTATAAACTTGGCATTATCATTTAATGGCGGATTCGAAAGACATTAGAGGTGTATGTCGTCGAAGATGATGGAAAGTCGTGTGTTGAATGGTTTTTCGATAGGGTTGTTAAGTGGAAAGTCGTTGGGTTGAAAATTTTTTATTTTCAGTTAGACGTGATGATCTCTCATAGACGGGAAGTTTTAATTCTGGAAAAAAGGATATTAAAACTCGAATGTTCATGAATTCCAACCTAACCTTGACTCTTCAACCCTTGCGAACAACCTTGTTCGTTTGGAACGGTACTGTCACATACTAGAATCGAATTTTGGAAGAATAGGTTACTCGATATCGGTGAATCCGTGCTCACTTCAGTTATTGGATGGTGAGAACACCAGATCAACAATTTGGAGGTCGTTGCTTCGACTCTTTTTCTATTTTACATCATTTCCGTCTGTACGACGTTTGAAACATTCTTCTGATTAACATTTACAGACGATGAAAACTCGATATTTACTAAGGAAAAATAGAGAGAAATTCACGGCGTAAGCGAAAGACTCAAGTTGAGTCATGGCAGTTGTCTGATAAAGGAATAAAAAAACGTGGAGATAAGTGTGATTAGCCGGCGAGAAGGGGTTTATGCGAGTTCCGCCAGGTGGCAGACCTCTGTAGTAATCCTCGGATTTATAGTCCCGCATGGTATAACTACTGGCCTCCAGGATGTTCGTCGTTGAAAGAGAAAAGAAGAATACTGCTTCTTTTCGAAATTTGATGAACCTCATAAGCAATATTCACTAATTTGAACTCAGGCAGTTCAGGACAAACTTGAAATGTTTCAAATGGAACACCTCGTATGTTTTAACGTCTCAAATCTTCTCATTTTTTTCTGAATACATCGATTTATCACAAACTTACCTTTAATAAATTTGAGCGTCAACCATCCGAAAAATGTATACAGTCGTCGCTCGATAATCCGGCGCTTGCCTATCCGGTACGCTCGGTAGTCCGGCACTTTGGGACCCAGGTAACCCGCTCTATAATCCGGCGTTTTATACAGCTGAACGTCGGATCACCGAGAGTAGTTTTTCCCGCTCGGCAGTCCGGACCTAACCTCGTCAGTGATGTCATGTATTTGTTTTCTCTTGTTTCATAGCGTCCATTGACAAAATAGCGATCTAATTTTGCGAAAGTTGGATAGTGGTGAAAATCATATGAAGTTAGCTTTTTTTTCCTGTACAAATTCGATAATCCGGCATTTCCGATAATCCGGCATCAAGCGCCTACTGTATTTCTGTTTGTTTTTTTTTTTAAGTAAGACATGAATTCTTCCACACATGCATCAAAAAATTATTTTTCAGTTGATAATTTGAAATTATGTTCAAAATAGGATAAAATAAATCTGTTTAGATCACATGGCTTTTTGAAAAAGTAATGATTAAATGCTTGTGAATATTGATTAAAAGCCTGGGATATTTTTTTCAACTGAAATTTATTGAAGCATAGGTCGTGATACAGTTTGACGTTAAAATAAACATGGTGTTCCATATGAAACATTTCATTCCGTTCCAATTCAATCTCGAAAACAATGCTTTGAAAAAATGTTTTGCTACGCCACTGAATTCTTCGTAAAAATATCATTATAAGAAGTTTTAATTTTTTTTCTTTCTTATGCAGGGCCCGAGAAATAATAACATCTTCAAAAAGTGAACATTTTTATTTTCGCACTGTATTCCAGAAACAAAAGAAGATGGAATATTTCTGTTTGTGGATTTGAAAGTTTTACAAAAAAGTAACACAGGGTCTCGAAAACCGCATGACTCTATTTTCAATAATAGCTGAGATATAATGCAGTCTCAACCAATTTAAGACACAGTGTACTACGCTTGAAACGGTTGTACTATATGATGAAGAAATTAATGATAACATATCAGATGATGATGAAGATTAATAATAAAACTTATTTTTTCATTCCCTCAGACGAACACATATAAATTTCAGCCGTACAGAAAAAAGTTCATTTTTGTTCGTATTTTACACCCTTTTCGAGTCGCCTGGCAGGTACTTGTGCTCTTCGAAATCGCCTGTCAATTTTTTTTTGAACTTCACAATGAACGAACCAAATCGTATGAAAGTTTCAAGCTTACAGTAACAAGTTTATTTTTTTTTATTTTCTTAACACTTTCAAAGATATAGATCTTGATGACGTGCAGGGGTGAGAGATGCCAGGCGATGATTTCCGTCCTCAGCATGTTAGGAACTATCGCTATAAAAATTTCTAGCCTTACAGGCAAACCGTTACTCAAAAGGTTCACTAGCTCTCGTACTATTGGCTCGTAGTTGAGCTATGTCATTCTCATCATGTTTAACTAGAGCCTCCACCCGATAATGGTCCTCAAGAACTAAACATCCGAAACTTTTTTTTATGAGCTTCTTCGTATATGGTGAACCCTAGTTTCACACTCCTGGCCCGTCTAGATCACAGTCGGCGCCGACACCTCGATCTCCTCTTTTGCATCCTCCGGGCACGCCTCGGCCAACCCCATAACTCGGCGGCTCAACGAGCACCGTCGGCGCGGTCCATCAATCACGCCAATTAACGCCATAAATCGCGAAAGTGGCCCTTTTTCCGAACCGCGCGTTTATCGGAATCCGCGCGAGGGGACACGTCGGGCCCGGCATTTTTGCTTTTTTCGCGAGCGCTTATTCCGCCGGCCTGTCAATCGCGGCGGGTGAGCAATCGACATCGGGGCGGCGGTGGCGAGGAAATAACAGACCGACTTTACACGTCTGGGTGTCGGACGCGTTAATTCTACTGCCAATTGTATCGGGTCCTTCTTTGGAAAGAAAAAATTCAGGGTGAGAGATGGTTACGCTTTCTGTACTCAAGATGGATGGTTAACAGGTGGTGTGCTGCAAGGATCGGATCTTGGGTCGCTCCTTTTCTTGTTTTAGACTCTAGACATCTGATCGTCCTAGATTGATCAGCTCCAGATTCCTAAAGTTCGCTGACGACGCTAAGTTGTTCGATGTTCGATCTATGTCTATCAACGAGCTTCATACTGATTTTGATAGAATTTCTCGGGGGCTGAAGAATGGTTGTTGCCTCTTAATCTACATCCACTTCTGTTCTCCCTTAATGTCTCCTCCCTAGTCCACCATATTGTAAGTTTCATCTCTTCCCGGACGATCTTCAAATACAGGGTTCGGATAAAGTATGGAACCAAGTGAATATCTTTTAAACGAAAAAAACGATATTCATGAAAATTTGCAGGTAAGTGCAATGGAACAAAACGCATCTGATGTACATTTTTTTGATAATAATATACTTCCGGTTTAACCGGAAATGCCATCAACTTCTTTAATTTAAATGGGACACCCTATATATTTTTACAGATTTTGAAAGCGCTTGTTATTTTGAATTCATACATAATGAGTTTAGTGTAAAAAAATTTGTAAAAACGAGGAATAACTCACTGTTAGTAGTACAATAGATGTACATTTCATTATTTTAGAATAATGAGAAACAAAATTACTTCAAATGTTCAAAATGCTCGCCGTTTACTTGCTGACAATATGCCATCCTATTAACAAATTCTTGAGTCACTCTTTCCAAGACTTCTCCACGTATTAGTTCACATTTATCAATAATTCTTTGTCTCAATTCCTGTAACTTTGTTGGTCGTCTAACGTAAACACGTGATTTTAGATAACCCCAAAGAAAAAATCTAACGGGCTAAGATCCGGAGAACGAGCAGGCCACTCTATGAATCCTCTACGTCCAATCCATCGATTTGGAAAATTCGCATCCAGAAAATCCCTAACCCGTCTATCATAGTGGGGAGGTGCTCGATCTTGTTGAAACCAAATATTTTGTGGTAATTGCCCATTCTGTTGAAGTGCAGGAATAATTTCGTTATTTAGTAGATCCAAATACTTGTCACCATTCAAGTTTCCGTCGATAAAAAATGGGCCTATAAGCTTATTTTCGACAATTCCCATCCAAACATTTAACTTCTGTGGATGCTGGGTATGTGCTTCATGAATCCAATGAGGATTCTCATTTGACCAATACCTTGAGTTGTGGCGATTAACTGTTCCATTTAAACAAAAAGTTGACTCATCGGAAAAAACTATGCTAGAAGCAAAATTTTCTTCGACATTACACATGTCCATTAGCCGTTCGCAAAATTCCAGCCGTCGGTCAAAATCATCGTATGACAATTCTTGAACCAACTGTACCTTATACGGATGATACTTTTCACTTTTTAATATCTTTCCTACAGAACGTCGACTGATACCATGGTTTAGTGCCAAATTTGTGGTGGAAGTTTGAGGTGATTCTTCTAAATCGATTGCAATATTTTGTTTAACAGTTTCGTTCGTTGCAGTCCGCTCTTCCAGGTTTTAGCAAATTTTTTACCATCCCAGTAGTATTAAAACGTGGTAATGTTTTAGTTACTGTTGGACGTGATATAGGATTTCTCTCCGGATGCAAATCATTAAAAATATGACACACTTCTTCATGAGTTCTAACACGATCACCATAACCGATCATCATTAAAATTTCAATACGCTCTTCTTCACTTAATTGAACCATTCTAAATTGTTCAATTTATTTTCGTCAATTAGAATTTGACACTTGAAACACAAAAGACGTACTAAGCAGTACTTCTTCATTTATTACTATGCATACAAACAACATCAATTAGTTTATCTAAATAGTTTTTTGCTCTAATGCAAAAAACTCAAAGGAGGTTGGTTAAAGTGCTATATTCCTCGTTTTTACAAATTTTTTTACACTAAACTCAGTATGTATGAATTCAAAATAACAAGCTCTTTCAAAATCTGTAAAAATATTTAGGGTGTCCCATTTAAAATTAAGAAGTTGATGGCATTTCCGGTTAAACCGGAAGTATATTATTATCAAAAAAATGTACATCAGATGCGTTGTGTTCCATTGCACTTACCTGCAAATTTTCATGAATATCGTTCTTTTCGTTTAAAAGATATTTACTTGGTTCCATACTTTATCCCAACCCTGTATATGTTTATACTGGTGTTGAGGAATTGAACTTTTAAAGGAAAATCTTTCAACCATTGCGACCGCTGCCTCCCGTATGGGTCTCGTGTTGAACACATCCAAACCATAATCCATCGCCATTGGTACTATCAATGATTTATACGGCACTAATTGGCACTAAAAATTTGACAAAATTCCAGAATAAATGCTTCCAACCTTTCACCAACTTCACGAACCTCAACTTATTGAAACAATAAATCCGCAAAAAATGTTTCGTGTTCAGGAGAATAGAGGTATATTCCAAGTTAATTCGTTTTCAGCGTATAACTAGAGTTGTAACATTCCGTGGAAAATGTCGGGTCCTCCAGTTTCTCAGTTTGACCGGGCAAGAACGGTAACGGAAACAGCCGTTCGAAGTTATTTTTTGAGGACATATAGATGGATAGTCTCAACAATAAGAGTCGGTTGCATTCCTCAAATTAAAGAGCAAGGAGACCTCCAAGAGTACCTCGGCTATCACCTGGACATAGACATTTCAATTCAATTCCTTTATTTCCCTCAAAATGTACAGGGTATGTCACATTTGAAATTAAATAATTTAATATCTATAATGAATAAACAACAACTAGAATACGAACAACACAAGAACATTCAGAAAACCACAATTGATTTAAACTATAGTACAGGTCAATGGGTCGTTAATCGTGTATGCAGCTCGCTTGATTTGCTCGCTTGATTTTCTTCTTGAATGCTGCACCATCCAATGAAGTGATCTGCTCAGGCAGTCTATTATAGAATCTCATCGCATTAAAAACATGAGTTTTCTGAGTGGTCTGTATCCTATGTTTTGGGGTTATGAACTTGTTCCTGAACCTTGTTTTATGGTCATGTATTTCGGAATGTTTACGGAAGGTGTCTTTTCTATTGTGTATTAATAAGAGGCATTCTAACACATAACAACTTGAGACGGTGAGTACGCCATATTTTTTCAATTGTGGGCAGAACACCACCAAGGCTAGATTTCACCACAATGCCGTGACGTACTTTTTTTGGTAAATTGTTTTCTGTTCCAATATTCTGATGATTTTACTTTGATTTCTTGCACAGGGAATTCTCTTTCCTTGAATGGGAAAAGGCGATATTTCTCAAAGAAGTAAGTCACAGTCGCGCCTAGGGTCTTCTTGCATGTAGCACGCGTACTGTGGCTGATGGTTCGTCTAGATTTGATGGAATAATGGCTTTCTTGTTATTCCTCCTCGAGGCATCGCCTGTCTGGTGCATAGGTGTGACAGTACGTGATGTCAAGCAGTACGTGTCAATGTGACACAGTAAAAATAACGAGGGATACCGTTAAACAATTTGCATCTGAATAATTTGTTCGGCTTCAAGAAGTTTGAATGAAATATGCTGGAATAGTTATATGATAAACGATGTAAAAATTACAGAAGGCGCAAGTATACACATCTCATTACGATATATCATTTGAACCCCGGAATGTTCAGAAAGTTATCAAGAAAAATCGAAAAATGGACTATTCAACAACTGTTTTGAGGGTTTCATTGTCTGAAGACCTCTGAATCTTGAAACATTTTTGTTCCTTAATTGAACATTCTATCGACTGTTGCATTTGTTGTGTTATAAATTCGACTACTTTTATGATATGATGTTTTCTCCATGATGAATTGGGAAAAAAAGCTAAATTTCCAGACGATACGGCAATATGCTACTCCAGTTGTAATGTCAAATCCGAAAGGAACCTTGAGATATGGACTTAATATTCGAAAATTCCAAGAAATGTGCAAATTAAAACTGTTTATATACTTTTTGGATCTACATAAGTATCATCGAATAAGTAGCAAAACACTTTAGCCGATAGGCGGCCAAAGGATAGCTTGAAGTAAAAATATGTGAGGGTCATACAACATCAAGAGCTACTATTCAACAAACTAACAAGGAAAACTGAACACCAACGCAACACGGATGCTTATACCAACTGTGTTTATGACACTGTCAATAAAAATAAGATTCAAGTAATTTGTTCATACCCTAAAAAAAGATCTTGAAAGAACTCTGAACAGCTCAAAACGAATTTCTCCCTTTTTGGGTATCCACAGTATGCCATCTTTTCAAAACATTTATAATATCCATCAACATTTTTTTAATTCATTAGATTCCTCTGAAAGACTGTCCGAAAAAATTGATTTCAGATTACGAAACTTCCTGTTGTTTATTATCGGTTCTTGAGAATTCCGAGAGTAATCTAACACCGTTGCCTCCGTGAAAACCAGCTACCTATTCGGTTGAAAAAATGCGATGGACGAGATAGGTGTGAAGTGTCCATAACGAGAAATTTACAAACTGGGATTTTTATATTTGGGCATTAAAGTGTCGCTGCCAAGGCAGATACGATCTGAATCACGGACGATCTTCTGGTCTCGGAGATTAAATGGGAGAATTACGACACAAAAACACTGGCTGACTGTTGAAAGCGTCCGTTTTGAGGCTGACGCCCGGAGAAGGCATCCAGCGGACGGAAAAGAGAATTTCAATTCGGTGGTATCATCTTGATGTCTCTTATTCCTTATGAAGCAACTTATGAATCAAGAAACCATAAGTGAAAGTACTTTTTACCCTATTTTTCTTCTTTCTTAACCCTATTAAACTCTGGACGAAGATAAGAACCAGTGGCAATTCTTAAAAAAGATAGAAGGAAGAGGATTACTGATCTAGCATTGTTTTCATTCAAAGTTCATAATTTTTTTTATGCTTAAGAAGACAATAATGATCCAATTATCCAATTCCGAAATAAAGAGGCCCAACTTGCCCCCTTCAGTGAAGTACAGTATCTCCTTTCGAATAGTTTCGAGAACTATGTTCTGTTATTAGTTCATCATTTGCACCCGTAGTTTTTCAAACAGACTCGAAGGACGTTAGTATTACAATTATCTCCTGGATTTCATATGTCCATGGAAAAGGATGCATTTTTTCTTCATGTAAGCTTTTTACTATTTTCTCGGGAGCATTGTTATGTAGGTATCTGGTGGATACCAAGTAAGAATAACTCTGGGGCCAATAACTGACGATTTTAAGGACTAATTTTCCTAAAGTCAACACATGGGTAGAAATGTTATTTCGTCACCTTAGAGGTACTGTGTTGTAATTACATTAGTGATAGTTTTGAGTTATAGCAAAATGAAAATTTGCATTTCTGCCACACATATCCCATTGCAAGAAATACTGAAGTAAGTTAGTATGATTGAAGCCAACTCGTTGCCCAGATCTCGTACCAAAATATATAGGAAATTGACAGATTGTGGAGTTTGTATGAAACACACAACACATGGCCATCGATGTAAAATATTTTCGAGCAGAATCAACTTCGAATGTGAACTTCGTTATTTCAATAGTAACATTCTGTATATTTGAACATATGTACTTGAATTCTCCGTTTCATTCTACACTAATTTGATGTATAATATGTGCAATACAAGCCTAATTTTTAAATATTTTGTCCGAAACATTGTGACAAATTAATGTTTATATCTTCAAAATCCCTCACGTACAATGGTTTTTTCGCAACAGTGGAATAAAATAAAGTACGATAATGTTGTTTCTGGTATTACTTATGAGGAAATTTCATACAGGGTGTCTGAAATAGGGCTTCAAAGTGAGCCTTACTAAAACTATGAAATCTCATTCAGTTACTGTATAATACCTACATACCTTGAGAAACTTTCATTACCACCTAATTTCAAAAGCTTTTTTATCATGAGCTGTTTCTCTTAATCTGAATACCTGAATAGGTATGCTTCAGTTTCTGTCTAATTGATAATATTCATTAAAAAAGCCATTTCTTTAAAAAAAAAAATAAAATTTAGCAGAAATAACTCATTTCAGAGTCTAGCCTTCCGGGAACTTCGACCGCAAGGATCTTTTGGTATTAAAGTAATGAAAAATTCATGAACAACATTGATTTGTTACTAATGTTTCATTATTTAAGCAAAGATTTCATTAAATTACTAGTGAATTAAAATGTATAAATAGTTTCAGTTATTTAAAAAAACTTTTGTATATGAAATTTTTGAACGAAAACTTTCATTTATATAAAACTTTTTTCTAAGAAACAATAATATAGCTCTAACAGTCATTAGTTTTTGTTATTTACGAAAAGAAAATATCTTCTTCCTATAAAATTATTTCTCATGGACAATCCATAATTGATAGAAAACATACAATTCAATGAATTATGAATTTTTTCATCTATAAATCAATAATTTATTTGGAACGAATAAAATTAATTTTGGAGATATAGATATTTATTTCTCGAACCAAAATTAACCCATTTTTCAGGGCACATAAATATTCATTATGCCATTGAATCTTCTTCAGATTTAAAAAAAAACCCCACTCGATATTCTCATCACTCCCCTGCCCTTAAACATATAATGGCTAATAAGTATTCTATTCTAACGTAAAATCGAAACCTGTCAGCTTCCCAAACCCAATCGTAAATCCCGTCAGTTTCACACTAGAGATTCACCGCACGCAAAAAAAGAACGAAGCAAATCAAATTGAAGAACACACGATACCTAATCACAGGTAAACCGACTCGTGTCCGGCTTTCTAGAAGGCCGCCTCATCGCCCGTCAAATGTCGCCTTTTTCGGGACTATTAAAAACGATGTTCGACATAAATTTTGACGTTTCTTTCGGGATCGCCAGATAAGAAATTAAATGTCGGATTTATGTACGGGGCGGATAGGAAATATGTGCCGTTTTAGGGGTCGTAAAAGCGTCTTGGCGATATCGGTTATTATTTTCGAAAGTTTGATGAGGTTTGGGATACGATAACTTGAGGATCCCTTGAATTCTCGGAGAAATGCATTATTAATTATGACGGATTTTGCGTTGTTAAATCCGAATTGATAGGTACTCGTATAGTTCTATACAGTAAAACCTCGATTATCTGAACTCATTGGGAACGAAGCTAATTCGGATAAACCAAAGTTCGGATAATCGAAATGTGGGATTTTTGGGATGAAATCAGACAAGTAAACATAAGAACAGATGAGTTTATTAAAAATTCAAATACCCACATCGTCAAAAGTCTTGCCCCCCCCCCTCTATAAAGTACTAGGCATCCGTCTTGTGCAAATAGTAGAAAAAGTAGAATAGAGGTAGGGTAGAAAGTAAATTGTACGTGATAAGTGATGAAGAGGGTGAAGAAATTAATTTTGATATACACACTTCTTCGAGAGTATTGCCCTTACCTAGCCCGTGAAAAAAAGAACTTAAAATAAAATATCAGGGAAATCTTGAAGGACATCATTGTGATCTAAGAGAACATCTTCATGTTATCCATCTAAGGATTCAGATGAACCGATTCTTCACAAAATGACTCGCAATTCAATCTAAAATGAAAAGAGACAAAGGCAGAAATGAAACTAATTATTTAGAATAAATTAAATGATTCTGAAATTTACCACCCATTTCAGAAATGCATTTGTTACTTTATGTATAGCCTCGAAACAATTTTGAAATTTATAAATGGGACAACTATTTATAGGATGTTCTATAGTCTCCTCATTTTCCCCACACTCACAACTAGGGCTCTCAACCGAATTCCATCGGAAGAGCATGCTGTTGCATCGTCCATGGCCTGTTCTTTTACGATTTAGAACAGATCATAATCTCCTGGGAAGGTCAAAACTAGGAACTCTGATGGACGAATCAGTAATAAGATCTTTATTGAAAAAATTGCATACAGTACATTCAGATTTCGAAATTTCTCTGTTGATTCTTTCATATCAATCAGAAAATTTGACCAAAAAGGTTGACGCGACTTCAATCTGGGGACCTTATTATCTGGAATATAGGTGAGTATGGTAAATGAATTTGGAAAGAAATTAAATTTGTTCCAGAAATTCAAAGCTGTTGTCTCTCTGCGAATATGGGGAGGGACAATATTTGAGAGGGCTGATAACCAAGGAGTGGGTGTAGATTTGATAGTACTAATCCTCATAGAAAAATTCAGTTGGGCATCAATTTTTCTCACATGAACACTCTTCAACCAAACAGGGCGACAATATTCAGCAGCAGAAAAAACTTGTTAAATGTAACATGACAATATTTCGTGTGTAGAATCTTCACCATTTTAAGACTTCCTCATTTTTATCTCGATAGACTCTATTATGGTACTCAGGTTTGAAGTAGTATTTTTCCAAGCGATACGATATAGCAGAAAGCCTCTCAATATAATATAACAGGTTGATGAGAATTTCATGTAAGGCTTTGTTGAAATATGAAAAAGATTCAATTGCTCCTGATAGTGAGTTGCATGAATTTACTGCCCAATTACTATCTCAATTATAGTTTTGATTCAAGTACTTCTCTGATCTGTTTATTGCTGATGTACCTACTATGGGACACCAAGTGCTGTTCTGATAGCACCCTTTTGGGTATGAGCACTGTTTCTATTATTCGGATCTTATTTCCAATGACAATTTGCTTCCTCCATTGAGAAGTGTGCTTGAACATCCGTGTAGTTGTCTTGTTCTTTTTCAATTTTTATTCATGTTTTTGTTGAATATCAGCTCTTGACCCCCATATCTTTCGCTTGCTTACTCCATGCGATCCTTTGGCCGTCTATCGTAGTAAAGTTTTTACTGTCACAAAGTGAGAAAGAGAAAACCTCTGATTCTGACATTTCTTGAAATTTGATCTGATTAAAAGTCTGATATAGACTATCAAACGTAATATGTTTCGATAGTTAGAAGTTTTATTGTTTTTAAATTGTTAGGCAACAATTTCTTCATACAGATCTGCTGCTTACAAATAAGTGCAAGAATTAACGACGGAGCATTGTTTCTGGTATTGGGATTGAACACTCTAATAGGTTTCACAGAAAGATTGAAAGGAATGCCTGCCCAAACTCACACTTAACCAAAAAATTTTCATTATACCGAAACTAACGTCAACCCATCCAGTAGCGCAACCAGGGGGGGAGCCAAGGGGCTGCAGCCCCCCCGAGATTCATTTTCGTTAGGGAAAAATTGAGACCCTCTATCATACGTCAAAAATGAATGTTGATGGAGCCCCTCCCGAAAACTAATCCTGGGTGTGCCCTTGAACTCATCACACAGTCTCAGACGAAATCTGGGATAACTCCTGAAAAGGCAGGATCTCTATTTTCTATTTTTACAAATTCATAGATTGTACACAGTTTCTGTCACTATAAATTCATATAAAGTAAGGATGATATTCTTTGCAGGTTTCTCATTTGCGATGTTTTCATTTGGTCGTGGTCAACAGGAGAAACCAAGATTAGGTGAGTGAAGAAAATTATTCATTTGTATTTTTGCAGGGGGCGAATTGATTTTTCAGTAATTTATTATAATATCATCATTAGATAGTTCTCAGCTTGTAGATTTCATCTATAATTTCATGAACAATATTGAGTATTGATTAGAGATCTCACATTTTATTTTACCCTCAATCAAATGAAAAATAGTTTGTAGAAAATGTCCTAATAATAATCAATCAATATTGCAATTCAAGCGAAATTAACTGTTCCTCAAAGTTTATTTCCAGAAATCGCATATCTTCACTGAATATTCTTGTTCGTTTAAAAGTTAGTCTGAAATTAGAACGCCATATTTTGTTTGAAGCTAATAATAAATAAAAAATAAAAATAAATGAATACACTCAAAATTTAATATTAAGTTTATACCGAAGTGAAATCTTGTTGACTATTTTTTTATTTAACAAGATAAAACGCTCACAGGTGAACATCTCAAAAAATCGCCCACTAATAATATAGAAATAGATATTGTGACTCACTCATAATTTATTACAATATTAAGTATATAATAAATAACAGAAGTTGATACTAAATCCATAAGTTTATCCGAATAAACCTTAACCTTTTTTTTAAGAATTGAAACTGCCTCCCGAAAACAAATCAACACTATTCAAATGAGAGTTGCAAAACTCTAACATCCTCAAATGTCTAACAAGAACATTGATTCAAGAATTTGGGGACAATTTAGTTGTTTCGTCAATATCTTATAAGTAAAGATGACATCGTTTATTTTTCTTGTGTCTTGCAAACTGATCATACGAAACTGTTCTAAACGAATATTCTCAAATGAATCTATGAAAGCATGAAGAAAAAGAAGTAAAATGAGATATTACCCAAACAATAACAATTAAAAAATTTTTAAAGACTCAAAATAGTTGTACGTGAATTTCAGCACTTACTTGTCAGGGGCGAAATTGTTGTCTAACACTAAACGAACAATAAATCTCACATAACACTTCTGATGAGGGAGTCCGAGATATACTTCGAACTGTAATTGTGTTATGGTAGTGTAATTTTTTTTTCGGTTTATGCTTTTTCAACAATTCAACCCTCATGAAAATTTTTAAATGTTTTTTTTTCAGGGACCCGAGAGAATTTCAGAAGGGCTTGATATGGGGATCAATATCCTCGGTCAAATATTTATCCCTCAATTCTTTTCGAAGTGGTTGTTGACTGTAAGAATCTAGGAGAACCAAAATTGGATACACTTCAAATTATTAACTAGCGTTCATTCAAACGGAATCTTCTTCATAATTCATCATACAGGGGGCCTGAAAATTATTACGTTGTGTAGGTACTTACACGACGACAAATATTCACTCACCTACCTGTTTGAGGCAGTAATTCGAAGCTTTTTTCATTTAAAGACCTCGTAACATTCATTCTGAAGCATTAACACAAAGGTTAATGCGTATAATTCAGACCTAAGTACCCTTATAATACCGACGTAGAAAATATATATGAAGTATAGTTGATGCTTAATGTTAAATAATTAACGGGGTACTCTGGTGGCTAAGAACGTGTTCGTTCATCGTACCCGTTCGTTTAACTCTGAGGGGAACGAGAAAAACTTAGAATGATCCACAACATTGTCACTGACACTCGGACAAAGGTATTATTATGACGTGATTAGAATATTTAGATACTATTTGAGTGCAATTTGTGATTTCCTACCGCTCGGAAGAACGAATTAAATATAATTTGTATTTTCATTGGTAAGCTCAGCAAGAAATTGAAAATAATAATGAATTTTAATAAGTGCTCAAGACGTTCGAAAGTCTGATACAAGTTGAATAGGAAATAACGAGAAATGGATTGATAATTCAAGAAAAAATAAATTATATAAAAAACTCATAATACGATTTTTACAGGCATTGATTCATCAGGTCAGAAATATTTAAGCCGGTAATGGCAAAACAAATCATGAGAAAAAATTACTCGAAAATTGGTTATTCTCTAGCGATCTTTTATGCTGAAATATTTGATCTGTTGAGTGTAAGGGCAGAAATTTTGTCGATTTTGAATTGGTTCTGCCCGTTAAGTGCAATCGAAAGGAAAAAAAATTTAATGAATGTAAATGAAATTTAGGTTTATATGAAATCAATGTCAAGGTTCCAGATATCTACGGAGCAAGAAAAAAGCCCGATGATTTCACGAAGAACTACCGATTTTCATAGAAAACTCCATAATATCGTGGTGAGGTTGCGAATTATATGAAAAAGGGGAAAATAAGAACAAAAAGCATAGAAAGTAAAACGAATTTAATGAAGATTATCGCATTAATTGCTAACGTTTTCCCAGAAAATAATCAGATGAAAAATTCGAATAAACTTTGATTTCTTAGTGTGAGGGAATAATTCAAGAAGATAAAGGGAATAATTCAAGAAAATACATTGAAATTGAATTTATTGTTATTATGTGAAACTATTAGATAAATCACATGAGATGTAAAAGTGATATCTAGATGAAAAAGTTGAAATTCAGACGAATATTAAGTTGAAATAGAAGAAATTCAATAATTCACTACGATTTCAAACGGTTAGAATTAGTAATAACTGTGTTCTGATGAGTTTTCATAAAATAAACTGTGGAATAGTTTTTATTCAGAAGGTTGACAGTATATACGTATACATTTCATTTGATTGAGTTTTTTTACTGCTAACCTAACTGGTTTGTTATTGCTCTGAACTTGTTCAGATTGGAGTTTGTGAGCAACTCCATTTTTTTAAAGTTTAATTTTTCACCAAATAAACTTATATTTGATGAAGGTATATAATTTTTTATCTGAAACAAAAAAAAACAGGATGAAATTATTCTTTTGTTCTGAATATCTTGAATAGAACTGCCTTAAACAATAAACGAAATGAATGATGATGAAAATGAGTTGTTGAAAAGTTTTATACATTACGTATAAGCATGGCTGAAAATTTTTTTCACACTATATAATTACGTTTGTGTTTTTTTTTTTGAAAAGTTTCATGAGTTCTTCCTTAATTGTATCAGAAACAATGAAACAAGTTTTATGATAAAATAATAATCATTCCATATCATTATATAAAATTATGAACTAACACAAAAAATAATTATGGATAGACAAAGTTAATCTCCATTAAATACTGAACGCTAAAAAAAATATAAGTATTGATAAGAATTTGGTGAATATTATGAAATGTGCATGGTCGAAAGGGTATCCAATTCAACTGTATTTATGGCTCACTATCTTTGATATGAAGGCTTGCATACAACAGATGAATATATGCTGTGGCGAACTTTTCTTTAGAACTTTCTGAGGGATATAAACTAATAGTCTCGCTAATGGTACATTATGATCGTGTACCTTCACCGGTTTAGGCATCGTCAGTGGCATCTTTGAGCCGAGCAAAAACTTTAGATACATATACCACTAGTGTATCCACTAAGCCAGCAAGATGCATACCAAAGATACATTGTTTTCTGAATCTTCCTAGAAAAATAAGAAAAAACTAATAAAATAATTCATTTCGCACGGTACTTATTGTCACTGAAATATTCCCAACACTTTCAATACACTTCAATAGTCAAGTTTAACGCACACGAAATCTTCCATTAATGACCGCTATAAATGCTTGATTTCGCTTTTTAATGCGTAATTTTCATGGGCTACCGAACATCGAATATTCAGAAATCTCACGAATAATTTCATTTCTGAACCGAGTTATATAATATTCAAATCAGATACATCAATCGTTAAATTCAATTCGGTTATACTAAATTCATATATCATGTTTCGAAGAATTAAATAGTTCCTATGTTAGAATTTCCTCGTTTGATTTTTTTTTTTTTTGACCGACTGAGAAATTTTGCAATCCCCTCCTTCATAAATCTAGAGATTAATGATCTTCACTTTCAATACGCTCGCTCCGTTCACACGTTAATAAACTAGTTGATTAAATTACTGTAGTTCGATTATTCCCATCATTATTCCATATTTCGATTAGGTAGAGATGTTTTCAGTCTGATCTGAAACCCAACAATCCCAACCCACCAAACTAATCAAGATTGTATCCTGAATTTTTCTGGAACGTAAATTAATCGAATTTTTTATTTCAAATGTCTGTGAGTTCAGTCATCAAACTAGACATTTTCAGTTCATTGCTTCAAAATTAAATATGTAGTTCTTTTCTAGAACTGGATACCAAGTTTCGATTTCCAATATATTCAATTTTGATGCTGCAGAATATGAATTACCAATATCATAGTTTAGGTAAGCCGAAAAAATCTGTCTGGCAACTGAATATACTGAAAAACGTCAGGCTAGGCTCAAAAAATTCACGATTTGAAATGGCTGAATGAAGAAACCAGTAAGGATTCATTCATCGATTGGAAAAAATTCCACTTTCAATTAGCCGATATAAGAATTTGCTGAATAAAATGATAAATAAAGCTGAACTTTCGATTATTGTACGTATTATACATTTTGCATTCGAAATGTGATTGGCTTCCCAGTTCGTGTCCTCGTCTGACCAATATGGCATAGCGCCTATTCGCGAAAGGTGCCAAATACGGGTACGGAATGTCTAAATGCGTTCGGTAGTTTTTCCGTGAAAGAGTAACAAACATTCACAACCACTCAACCACATCCTGACAAACTATCGCATGGAAGATAAGAGTATTGAAGTAGAGCAGAATGCATTCTAGTGTAAAATGTTTCGAAAAACAATCAAATGGATGGTTAATCACCGAATGTCAATAACAGCCAATTTCTTCTTCAAATAGGAAGATCGATCACATTACCGCTAAGTGAGAAGTGATCGATGCCATAATCATCAGTTTCTATCATTCTACAACATTGTTACCGTTCACAATTCCGCAAACTCGCATTGACTACCTTACCTCCACTTTTGCACGCCATCACCAGCCGTTAATTATCGTTGCCGTTTAATTTCATCTCCAAGTGCATAAAACACTAAATGCAGCATCCTCGCTGACGCTGGATCTATTTCTAAGCCTTCCACGTCGGGAAGATCAAAGACAATTTCTAACCGGCCGCTGCTAGAGCCCGTTGACCAGGAGCCTACTAGAGTGATGCCCGGTAATTAGTCGAGCATCCGCTAAAAAACCGATATCCGCCTTGTAATGCGAAGTACGCGTATGTTCCTTCAATTTGTTGAAGAGCCAATATCGCGTTATTGACGGAATCGATCAAGGTGGTGCCATTAAGTTGAGGAGAAAAAGCAACAATTCTATGGCTCGGCGTATTTTCCGGGATATTGCCCAGTTTTTGCGGCTTATCCGTTATTGAAATTGTGTTTTATTTGAGTTCGATCGGTTTCTTGTGCGGTTTGATTGTTGGTGGTTCATTTTGCAGTCTTCAAAACTCATTAGAATATGTATATGAGCTAATATACCAAGGAAGTTCTCTTGGGTGGCTCAATCAAAATGGAGCTTGATGAAACACCTTCCCAACTCAAGAAAAATAACTTCTGCACCAAATCCAGACAGAACTTCTTAAACAATAGAATGTTTAAAAGCTGTAGTTATCTCGATGCAAACATTGTCTCTGATTTTTCTGCGAATTCATTTGAGAATTGACTACTCATATTTCATGAAAACGTATTATCACATTATTCATATCATTTCACACTCAAACAACGAAGTATAAGGACAGACTGACTGTTGATACATCAATTCATTGTAATTTTGCGGGCAAAGATTGGGGATAAAAATGAGAAACGACCTCATATCTCAAGTGCTAAAAATCTACTACGATATTCGCTGAATCGTGCTTACTGATATTTTCGATATTGATGTATCTTCTGCTATTTCCACACAAACATTCTTTCAAATCAATTGATATTAATTGACACTCCTTTATGTTTGCTATATTCTTATTTGAAATAAATACATTTCCAAAATTCATGTATATCTGAGTTAAAGAATTGTTAAAACAATTTAAAATAAACTTCCAATTGAAGAAACACATATTAGCTATAGGATAATTAGAATCACAATAAAATAGTATATTATATTATAAGGATTAAAACTGCATATTTCTTTTACGAGGCGGAGCGCAGAGCAGCCGAGCGAATGCAAAATTGCTAGTAAAAATAGGCACTTTTAGTCTGTATGATATACACTATTTTTTTTCCAACCAAGTCAATTACTTTTATTCAAAAATCGTTTACGATTTGGTTATAAATATGAACAATTATTAATTATAACAGCGATAGCGAGTCGGTAGTCATGGGTATCTGGTATTATTGGTAAAGATTGATTGTCCAGTAGACGTCAGTAGACGTACTAATCATATAATTTTTGTAGTAGTTTTAACGCTGCTTTTAAAATGAATCCCGAACACGATGAAAATATACCTGCGGATACATTGGAAAGTGCCGAAGCAGTATATCTAAATCTTTTGCCACCCAAATCTCCCCAAGTTTATGAACTTGCCTATCAGAGATTCGTGTAAAAAAAATGGGCAAAACGATGCTGAGAGTGTTCTTATGGTGTATTTCTCAAATTTAACGAAGACCGTCAAGCCATCCACTATTTGGTCACAGAATTCACACTGGATATCGAAAATGGTGTGGATATTAGATGATTTTCACATAGAAACATTTAACACAACATTAATGAATAAATCCACATTTAGCAAAGGGTTGGTTCTTTTCAATGAACTCCCTGAGAATATGAAATATTGCACCAGTTAGAGGGAATAAAATATTACTTTGTGTCCTCCAAGATTTAATAATGGAAATTTTATTGTGGGAATAGGACAATTATAATATGTAAGAGTGTCTAGTATATACAGGCCTCAATATGTTAAAGGTTACAAATTCTGACCATATACCTAATGTAGAAAATTTAAAATTTTCTTTTTTTTAATTTTGACTCGCATTTTAAATTTTCTACATTATTTGGTCAGAATTCGTAAACTTTAACATATTGATGTCTGAGGAAGCAAATGTGAATTTGCGAAACGTCGCCAAATATATTTACTAGACACTCTGGCATATTATAATTGTCCTATTCCCACAATAAAATTTCCATTGTTATAGGGAATTTAAAAGATGTTTAGTAGATTATTTATTTGATAGATTTCTTCAAGAGGATGAATTGTTTATTGTATTCAATAGCCGAGTGCTAAATAAAGTTACGAGCATTGTTAAAAAGGCAAAGTGATGGATATATACCTAAAAAGTCTAGTGTTTTTACAAAGGAGAAAGTGGATCGGTTCTTGAATATGGCACCTGATAATGTATATTTGATGATGAAGGTTGTCCTCGTTTCTGGAATTGGAGGTGCTATTCGTTGTGACGAACTAGTTCATTTGAAAATTGATGACATTGAAGATATGGACTCGGTCCTGGTCGTAAAAATTTTGCAGACAGAAAACAAGAAACCTCGTTTGTTTACCATTATAGGCGATAATTATTTGCGTCTATTTCGAAAATATGTTGCACTACGGCCATCAAATATACAGAAACGTCGTTCATTTTTGAAGTTTATTAATGGGAAATGTCAAAGAATGGTTGTATTCACAAAATTAGTGCAGTGCCGCAAGAAATTGCAAAATTTTTGAAGTTAGAAAATTGGAAGGAGTATATTAGACATTCGCTAAGAAGATCATCCGCCACACTTCTTACTGATGGTGGCGGTGACCTCACTTGTCTTAAATGACATGGAGGTTGGAAATCGAGTACGGTAGCAGAAGGATATATTGAAGAATCACGTATCAACAAAGAGAATACTGCCAGAAAAATATTGCAACCTGACGAAGAAGGTACACAAGGACCTGTTCAGATATTTCCTCGAATGTTTCATCAACAGTTACGGAGAATATTTTGAGTTGTTCTAACATAAATGAAAATCTTTTGAATTGTTCGAAAATTGTTAGTGATAATTTCAGTGGGGCTTTGAATTTTGGCAATAATTGTTCGCATTGTACATTCAATATCACTATAAATAACAAATAAATACCTATATACAGGGTCTTTCACGAGGAACCTCACCCATATTTATACGGGAAACTACTGAACGTATTTTCATGAAATTCAGCACTTATAAGTATTTCACGATGCTGATGAAATCTAAAATATTTTCAAGGCATGAGCACCTCCGGTTTTTCCGGAAATGACGTCAACTTCCGTTTTTCAAATTAGAACACCATTTTTTTATTGCAGAAATAGATTCCTTAGAAAATTTCAAGTTATTTTGATGTAACATTTTTCAGTTTTGGTTGGAAAATTCTCTCTGAGCGGGAAAATTCGAAAAAAAAATCGAAAATAGAGCTCCGCTGAAACAAGAATAACTTCGAGGTTTTTGGATGGAAAATTTTCATTTTTGGGATTTTTCAAGATGTAAGATTGATGTATCCACTTTAAAAATCGAAATCGCAATTCATGATACAGGGGGTGAAAAAATCGCTTCCAAAGTTAGGGATGACAAAATCGTGAAAAATCAATTTTTTCAAATTAGAACCCCATTTTTTTATGGCAGATATTGAATCTACGTTAAAAAATAATGTGAGTGTATGCATCACACCCTTGCCCTAAAGTGGATATTTTCTGAGTTATTCACAAAAAACTGTTTTTCGTCTTGAATTTTCAGCTATTTCTTTTCCCTTCACGCCAAAAAGATGAAATTTTCAGGAACTGTTACTTAAACCATGTTTTAGATTTTACTACCCTTATATGCAAGAGAAAAAAGTTACCGGTTGTTCCTAAATAGATGGCGAATTTTGATTCGAATTTGTATCCGAAACCTCTTCATTTCAACTAATCGGCCATCGGTTTTCTCTCCAGTGATAAATAAATAATTCCTTATGAACCATATGCAAAAACTTACCATGTTTTACATTCTTTTTTTTTAATGATAGATATCATTAAATACATCTGCCAAATTCCTCTTTATTCAGTAGCATTTTGTGTTTACTATTAATTTGGTGATAATTCGTATTAAGTTATAAAATCGATCACTATGCCTAATTTTACCAATGAAGATTATTTAAATCTCATTCTACTTCATGGAGAATGTAATAAAGTTGTAGATAGAACGATTCGACTGTTCATTGAGAGGTTTCCTGACCGACCCAGACCAACGAGAGATACCATTAACAGAACCATGACAAACTTGAGAAATGTCGGATCTTTCGTTAAGAAAACTATACACAGAGAAAAAAGTGTAGTAGAAGATGAGAACAACGAAATTACAGTTCTTGCATATTTTCGTGTGAATCCTCAAAATTCTATCAAAGATGCCGAGATTGATCTGGGATTATCTCAATCGAGTGTTTGGAGAATATTAAAAAAACATAAAATGCACCCATATAAATTCAATAGGGTACAGCATTTGAAAGAAACTGATTTCGTCAGGAGAACAGAGTTTTGCGAAGCTATGATGATTCGATTTCAAGAGAATGAAAACTTTTTGGACTGCATAATTTGGACAGATGAATCTAAATTCACAAAGAATGGTTCTTTCAATAGGCATAACAGTCATTATTGGGATGAAGAGAACAACCACCACTTCAGACAATGGAACTTTCAAGAGACCTGGAGTTTCAATGTTTTTTGCGCCATCAAAAATAATGCAATTCTCGATGTTCACATTTATGATGGGACTTTAACTGGTAAGATAGAACACTACACATGTTTGCATAATTTAAAGAATGTTCTCCCTTAGGAGATAGATATTCTGACATATTGACTCAAATAATTGAGCCGCTAGTACAGAACCATAATGACTTATGGTATCAACAAGATGGCGCGCCTCCACACAATTCACTCAATGTGTCAAATATCCTCTACAGGCTATTTGAAGATCGATGGTTGGCGAACAATGGTCCACATCTTTGGCCACCACGTTCTCCCGATTTAACTCCTTTAGATTATTATGTTTGGGGTAGGATAAAAAATATTGTCTACTCAACTCCCCTGACTGATAAAGAGGACTGCATAGAACGAGTCAGAAATGCGTTCAGGTTTGTTTAGATTTTTAGATTCATAGTTTTGAAACTCAATTTGGTTTTTAAACACTTTTGCAGATCTCTTCCTCCCGATGAAATAAGAAGAGCAACGCACGAAGCATTCCTGAGACGTATAAATAAATGTCTAGAAATTAACGGTCAAAACTTTGAGCATCTTCTCTAGTTATAACTGCGAGAGTTTGCCATGGTTCTCCTAATAGTAACTTGAAGTCGGTTTCAAGAAGGGGTGAAAAATCTACAGCATGGTTCAAATAACAGTTCCTGAAAATTTCATCTTTTTGGAGTAAAGGGAAAAGAAATAGCTGAAAATTCAAGACGAAAAACAGTTTTTTGTGAATAACTCAGAAAATATCCATTTTAGGGCAAGGGTGTGATGCATACACTCACATTATTTTTTAACGTAGATTCAATATCTGCCATAAAAAAATGGGGTTCTAATTTGAAAAAATTGATTTTTCACGATTTTGTCATCCCTAACTTTGAAAGCGATTTTTTCACCCCCTGTATCATAAATCGCGATTTCGATTTTTAAAGTGGATACATCAATCTTACATCTTGAAAAATCCCAAAAATGAAAATTTTCCAACCAAAAACCTCGAAGTTATTCTTGTTTCAGCGGAGCTCTATTTTCGATTTTTTTTTTCGAATTTTCCCGCTCAGAGAGAATTTTCCAACCAAAATTGAAAAATGTTACATCAAAATAACTTGAAATTTTCTAAGGAATCTATTTCTGCAATAAAAAAATGGTGTTCTAATTTGAAAAACAGAAGTTGACGTCATTTCCGGAAAAACCGGAGGTGCTCATGCCTTGAAAATATTTTAGATTTCATCAGCATCGTGAAATACTTATAAGTGCTGAATTTCATGAAAATACGTTCAGTAGTTTCCCGTATAAATATGGGTGAGGTTCCTCGTGAAAGACCCTGTATAGTTGCCCAATTAGTTTGTTTTACTAAGTTTGTAAGAGACAATGTTTTTTTCTTCAAATTTCAATTAGAGAGCTCAAATGCAATTACTTTCAGTTCTAGGATTAAAAGTAGCGTTTTCAATCCTAGGATTAAAAGTGTTTCTAAGCAACGAGCAAAGTTTTGTACGGTAAGGTAATTGATGCCTTTTGCACCTGAAAATAGTACAAAAATGTCAACATTTTTTGATAGTTGGAGAAAAAACACCTCATAAAGTATTCATTACGGGAGAGGGAGACATGAGAAATTACAATTCTGGTGTAACATCAACATTTCCATTTGAGAAAACTAGAGTCCTTGAAAGATCTGAAAATCTATGTGATGTATAATAATATAATTGAACATATATCCAGGAGAATGCACATAAACGAAGTGAGTCGAATTCACTTGTAAATGGAATGTAACTACTGAGGATCACCAATATATTGGTAGATTCAATATGACATGACACGAAATGGAAAAATGGATAATTTCGCTGAGACTGAAAGTACATAGCTCGTAGAACTAGTTTGCACCAAAATTGAACGAGATAGCCGGAAATTTACAGTTATTCAATTACCTGAGTAAATCAAATTAAAGTTTTGAACACAGTAATCGACGGTATCACTAGGGAGTCAAAACGAGAAAAAGAATGAATATCTGTTTCCAATTCCGGAAACTTAAGATATCCAAAAGTTCAGAAGAGAGGGATTATCGCGTTGAATCAGCTGTTTTCCATAGAAGTGGCGGACGAATCGCTTTACGATTGAACTAGCCAGGAGCGTAGACAAGAGCAAGGTCGGAGGAGTCATCGTTTAATTTTCATCAGAGGATGTCAAAAAAATTCTTCCTAAGCTTTTCCGGCTTTGGAATTTGGCGATAAACTTCATGAATGCGAAGAAACATTCGAATAGATCCAAGAAGTGACTGATCGAAACGGAATTTCTTGATAAAACCTACTTAACAGCTGCATCCATTCGAAGATTCTTCAATAAACATTCCAAAACAAATGAGGCCTACCCGAAGTTCGAATGCACAGATAAAGCTTGGCGATAATTCGTGTTATGCCTCGAAAACCACAATAACTTCCAAAAGCGCAGATGCACCTTCATCTGGCCCTCCCGATACCATCCGATTTCCGACCATCGACATCAACACACGCACGCTGAAGGCGTTCATCATCCTCTTAAAACAAACAACCGCCGTAGCCTCGCCGACAGATATACGCAATCTTTTCTCGCTCCATTAAATGAGCTTAATGGCGGTCGTAAAAATGGCGCTGAAAAATCCGTCCGAACCACAGAGATAGGTACGTCAGGGTAATTACGATACGCTCGCCCATTCTCTCTGGTTTATGAATTCGCGTCTGTGGTCCCTGCAGGTGCGTTGTTGCGGTAGCCCGTCGGCGGTTCCTCACCCGAGTTCTGCTTTATGTGACAGCACCCCGGCTTTGACCGGCCGAACCTGTGGATCTACGGTCGATAGACGGCGTATACCAATCAGACACGCGGCAGCGGTGACCTTTTCGCATCTCGCACGCTGACCACAGATAAATCACTCAATCATGGAGAATGCGATCGACGGGAATTCCTCAGGAGATAATGAGCACTGTGCATATTTGCATGTATGTGGCGCCCTCCGTGGCAATATCAAACATAATCGTAATAGAATAAATAGCTTCTGCCCTGTCTTACTTGTTGAAGTGGTGTTGAAATTTCAATTCTTTTCACAACCCAAAAACATTTGAGTTGATTTAATTTTTCAATATCCCTCTTAAAATATTGAAAATGAATTCTCAAAGCCTGGATGTATCATGTAATAGTTAATAGTTTAAAAGGGGTTACAGACCACTGCGACCTGATGGTCTATTGTGCCCCCCGACAAAGCTTTACAGCTCGCCTTCCAATCCCAGAGATCTTATTAAATCCAACATCTCGGAAGGCTTCAGTGAGGCTAATTCCTCACTCCTACAGGTCTCTTGACCAAAGCATTGTTTCCTTTGGCTTACAATGCCAAAGCATTCTGTGACTAGGTGAATAGGAGTTTCTTCCTCCTCCCCAAAGATCTACACTCGTCAGTGTCCGATACGCCCATTCTCAGCAAGTGCTTTATGAGGCGACATTGCCCTGTAAGAAAGCCAGAGAGGAGGTGCAGCTGGTTCTTACTGAGATCCAAATATTTTTTGGATCTTGCAGTTTCAAAATTCCGAAACAACTTTTTGGAATGATCCAACCCTGGGAGATTCTGCCAGAGTGTATCATTTACTGTATACGAATTCATCAGAAATCTATCACTGTAATCAATAAAATTTGATATAATATAATATATGAAGTACATTATTTTATAATTGGAAAAATTTTCCGAAACACGTCAAATGATTTTGACATCTTTTGACGCATATTTGAGACTTCAACGAGCAACCCACTGAAAGGGGGCGCTGCAACCCCTAAAATTTCAATAGGGTGGAGAGGTAATACTTCATCCTGAAAGGTCTGGGAAGCTTCCTTAAAACGTAATTTTGATGAAACATTTTCGCCAAAAATTATTATATTATCTCAAATTTTTGTGACTCAGCCTGAAAATTTTGACAAATTAGGCCAACGAATTGTAAATGAGTGGCGTCCAATTATGCTGAACACTGTTAGGACGGTTTTCAGTCAAGATTTTTTTTATAGGATTTATAGGTCAATGGAGGAAAGTTTCAACATTCGATTTGGAAACGCAAATCTACTTTTTTTATTGTAAGCATGATAAGATGATTGAATTTTTTCAAAAATGTGATTTCTTAACATTTGTCAAGTTAGTAAAAAGGACTCTGTGAAAATGGGCTTGTACAGGGTGGTCAGATTTCGATGGTTCAGTACTACATCCCCAAAATTAAGGTTGATTTTGAAATTTGGCTAATTATTATAATTGGCTATAAGTTCCCCAGTGTTGCTGCTACGCTCTCGAAATAGACATCTTTAGTGGAGTTTTTTCAGTACTTTTTATCAGTGCTATCAAAAGTTCAGTGCCCCTTCAAATTTCAGAGAAATACAAAAAAATAAGTTTTTTCAAATGGAAACCACAGTGTGCTATAATGATTTTTAATAGACTTCTCTCAGACAATTTCAAAATTATATCATGATATACTTCCGAGCTTAACTATCGAAAATTTCGACAAAATATTTTTCGATTAACAAAATCAAAGAAGGTTTTGATTTTGATTCATTTCTTTTCACCTGAAGTCATACAACATGAGTCTGCTAAAATTATGTTGACCGAAAAGTGGTTTTTTCAGAATTCCCATATTCAAGCTCGGACGTATATCATGACATATATTTTCGAAATTGTCTGAGAAAAGTCTATTGAAAATCATCATAGCACACTAGGCTTTCCATTTGAAAAAAAATTATTTTTTTAATTTCTCTGAGATGTGAAGAGGCACTGGAATTTCGATAGCACTGGTAAAAAGTACTGGAAAAACTGCCCTAAAAATGTTTTTATTTCGAGAGCTTAGCGGCAATACTGCGGATGTTAAAACCAATTATAATAATTGGCCAAATTTCAAAATCACCCTGTAGCATGGAAACTAGACACCTTAGCGACTTGCGGTTGTCAGCCATTTATATTTCTCGAAGAAAGAGAACATGGCGTGTATATTACTTTTTTTCTATCTCGCTTAATTTAGGAGATGCAGTACTAAAACATCGAAATCTGACCACCCTGATCAAAATAACCAAAATATTCATTTGAGATTTTGCGAAAAATGTATTTAAAATTACATTTTCTATGCACCGCCACAGTTGTAAAAAGGCTTTCAAGACCTTTCAGGATGGGAATTACTTGACTCCTCTCCCCTATTCAATTTTCAGGGGTTAATGCGCCCTCTCTTGAGGGGTTGCTCGTCCAAGCCTCAAATATACGTCAAAAAAAGTCCCCCGAACAAAATTATTCGTAGTGTTTCCAGAAATTTTTCCTATCACTATGGCATTAGAAATATACGGTGTGGCTCGTCTGAGATAAAACACCCTGTATATCGTATAATATCAATTTTTTTTCTTAGCACTTGAAGAAAAAGAAAATCAAAAGCTGTCACGTGAAATGAGCGATAATTTTGAATTCCCGCGAAGATATGTATAATTGTATGGTTCAACGTATCAGTTACCTCTTTTTCATTCATTCATCAATTTGTTTTCTGCTATTTTCTTTTAATACAAAAACTATTATATTGAATTTTCAACAGTAATTTATCAGATAAATTCATTCTTGAATTACAGGTTTCAAATGTTATGTTTCTGTTATTAAATTCTTGAAATTGAAGTATTAGGTAATTGTTAATGAACCTCATACATGTTAGTCACATACATTGAAATTCATAGAAAAGATGCTTAAACAGAGTCACTACTGTAAGTTTTATATACCAAGCGATATTATTGTGTTGAACATTCTCAACGAATTATAAATATGCATGTTTTTTGTCTTCTACAATCGATTTCTTGGGGGCCACGAATTTTTCAATGGATCTTGTTTAATGGTGGTGAATCTGCGCATTCATTCTGAAAATTTCTGAATTTCATCAAATTTCAAACAAAGGAGGAAGAACAATTTAAGTATAAAATTCGTAATGTAGGGCAAAACAGGAAGAGATGACGCCTTTTTTTTTAAATGCGCCGTAAATCCACTGATTTGAGCTAAACGTTGTCATAAAATCATAAATAATTCTTTAGGTATTGAACTTTAATTGTATAACATCAACATGAAGAAAAACTCAAACATTTTTCAAAAATTAAATAACATACAAAATTCTCATTTTGGCAATCTCTCCTGCACCCCATGGTTGAAACGACTCATGGGGTATGAGAGAGATTGCTAATAGGGTTTCAACAAAATATGTTCACTTTTGGGAAATTGTTCTCTTCCCACAGGGCATACTAGATATTTCGAATGGTGTGCACGTATCAAGAAGCCACCAGTGACATTCCAATTTGGTATTTTCGTAGCGCTGCAAGCATCCTACGCATTCATTTTCATCAAAAGTTTTGTTTTCCGTGGGAGCGTTTGTAAAAAACACACTCATCAAGTCTTCTTGTGTCCATTCGCCATTTTACTCTTACGACTAGTGTAACAAGTAGGACTTTTGGGTCTGAAAATAAAAAAATATTGTGCGTTACCTATCTTGAAACGTCATGCGTCATTATCCCAAACCCATGGGGTATAATTATAACGCATCTGTTTAGGTTACAACAAATTTCGAGAGGAGACGTTAGATTAGTTAATATAGCATTTATAATAACCCAACTTCCAACTGTCTTTAACAGAACGTCGGCTTTCAGCGTATTTTAAATAAACAGTGGGATCAAACTAAACACCTTGCAAACTTTAGGGTACTTACCAACTGTATATCACCAAATATCTTGTAACTTTATTGCACTTTCAACACGATATTTCAAGAACGTCAAGAGTAAATCGTCTGCATGCATCTATCTTAGGCACATGGCACTGCGTGCACCGAAAGCGCGAATTATCTGATTGCGTCGTCTCTCCTGCCGCTTCATGTCTCCCTGTTTTACCCTATATCATTTCAATGAAAAAAAAAGCAAGTTGATAGGCAATGAAATATGTTCCTTCAGAAAAAAATTAACCTTTGAAAAAAATATGACTTGGGTTGTAATCAGACTCTTTGTTTCACCGGTATATTTCAACTGGACAATATTCTTGGAGTCTGACCACTTTCAGTTATACAGGGAGTGAAAAAAAAAATTTCAAAATTTTTTTTTCTGTTTTTTTTTGTTCTCGAATTTGATAGAGTACGCAATTCTCAATACATTCGTGCTCAAATCGTTGCATTCGTCAAAATACTTTCCAAAATATAAAAAAACTGAAGAAAAAAGGGAGATAAGTGTATTCGGTATTATGTCTGTTATTCCTAACCTAGATATCGTAAGCACAAACCGTTTTCACATTTTTGAAGGCGAAGACTGTGGAAATATTGTACATCTTCAGAATTTTGAAAAATTCGTCACAGGGAGTTCCAAATGTTGGGTCAAAAATTGGGATCAAGATTGGCTCATAACTTTCGTTTTTCGAATTAGAACCCTATTTTTTTATGATTGCGTTGGATTGTGCGAAGAAAAATGATGATAATGTTCCAACATGTTAATGCTCCTAAAATTAATAATTCTTGAGTCATATTTCATGTCGTACGTACCGTCTAATTCATAGAATCTGTTTCATATCAACAATGACCTTGGTCATAGAAGATATATTTTTCCAATAACTCACTAGTGACACACCTCTTTTCTGAATTCATTTATCATTGTTGATACGGAACAGATTTCATGAATTTGACGATACGTACGACATAAAATCAGAAAATCCTAAATAACTCAAGAATTATTAATTTTAGGAGCATTAACATGTCAGAACATTATCATCATTTTTCTTTGCAGACTCCAACGCAATCATAAAAAATAGTCAATCTTGATTACGAATTATCTGAATGCGTCGTCTATCCTGCCGCGTCATGTCTTCCTGTTTTACTCTATATCATTTCAATAAAAAAAGCAAGTTGATAGTGAAATGAAATATGTCCCTTCAGAAAAAAATTAACTTTTGAAAAAAATATGACTTGGGTTTTAATCAGATTCTTTGATTTACCGGAATCTTCCAACTGGACTTGACCAATAATAAATGCGTATTCTTTGTGGATTCAGCTAGCAAACCTGAATCCAGGAAAATCAGGAACCAGATGATTAATGTGGAAAATAAAAAAAAAATGAACTATTGTTCAATTATCCACCCGTTATCTGAAAGTTCACGATCTCGTAACACAAGTAGAGTTTCCTCAACATGTGTCGGACCCTATTAGTCCTCCCCAGCCTCATCGAAGACGATTTTTTCCCAATCCATCTCCCCGATAAGCGGTCCAGTCTCCCAATATCTATCTTTGTGGCTCCCCGTGGTCCGATTGCTTCCGTCCGAATCCTAGATTATGAAAACAAGGGGGTTGATTCCTCTTGTTGGCCCAGAGATAAGCATCCCCCAATATTAGCGAGGTCAGATTCCGATCGAAGATATCTGCGAATTGATAGCGGACAGCGATTTATTGCGTTCGCATCCGTTTTATTTGCTCCTTCGGGACTTTGGCCTTGTCAGGATTCATTGGGAATGATAATAGGGATGGTTGAAACGATGTTTTTCTGATTGGCATTGAAATGACAGGGAGAATCATATTCTGGAGTTCTGAATTGGTATTAGCCCTAGACTTTATACAGGAAGAAATCACTAAAAATGAATCACTTCTAATCTCCTCTTATTTTTTTATTCTAAAGGTTGTTTACTGCCTCAATCATTACATGAATTCAGGTCAATTTTTTAATCAATATGAATAGAAGTGACAAGGAAATTTGTGAATCTGAATGAAATTTATGCAATTTTCTCAAAACGGATCTTATTACTAATCTTTACATCACAGTTCCTGAATTTGACCTTCCAAGAAAAATATAGTCTGTTCTAAATCGTATCAGAATAGGCCATAGACGACACAACAGAATGCTTTTCCGATTGAATTCGGTTGAGAGTTGAGAGCCTTAGTTGTGAGTGTGCGGAAGGTGAGAAGACAATAAAACATCTTATAGGCCAAGCAAATTAGCTTCAAAAAATGGTGTGATTGGAAATAATTGGTGGAGTTCGGAAAACTGTTTTAATCTTCTTTTAGGCGTCAAATGAGAGTAGTTTGAGCTTTGCCCCAATTTCCCAGTGGGGCGTATGTCGTGACGTTCGAAAAACCTCGAAATTTTCTTACTATTTTAGGTTTTTAAGCATTAAATTCTGATTCTAAAAAGTACTACGACATTGAATTTTGAACAAGAAGTTTTATAGAAATTTTACGTCGAAATATGGCAAATTTTTACACTTTTCGAAAAAACATATTTTTTCACTATAAATCGTAAAATTCCCATGAACCTACGAAATTTAGAAAGAAATATCATAGGATTAGAGTTGTAGACCATCATACTGTAATAAAAACGTAACCCCACCTCCAAACCGCAATGTTAAATCGCGCAGTAGCTCATACTTCTGAGGATGCTGATCCATACTTCTGAGGATGCTGATCATTTCATCGTAGCTGGTGCTGTTGAATTTGCTCAGCAGTCTCATGAGTATGTGGATAATGTTGGGGAGGACACTGACCTTCTTGTAATTTTGATTGTTCTAGCTTCTATGTGTACCAATATTTTTTTTATAGGGCCTGACAAAGGCAAGCAAGACTTTTCTCTCTTGCATTACAAGTTTACATCTGTTTCGAAAAACAACATATTATTCTTTCATGCTTTTAAGGGCTACGACACTACGTCACCTTTTTGCGGTAAAGAAAAAATGAAATACTTAAAGAAGTTCGAAATCAATACAAACCTGCTGAAAGCAGCAGAATTGTTCAGCGAATCTAATGCTTTTGCCGATAAGGTCGACGAGGCAGGAATGAAATGCATGGCGACCCTTTATGAAAATGGTTTCAAGCAATTAAATGTATTGTGGTACGAGATTTTTGAAAAATTGTTAACCAAAACCTCATTTAATCTTGCCTCTGTACTTGCAACTGAAGCAGCACCTCGATAACACTCGCTAAGGACGTACATAATAAAAATATGGAATATATTGTTGTTAGTAACGAGTTGTATTGTTATTTATTTGTTTATGAGTCCCATGTTTGTTATTATAGTTGATTTAGTTGATTTTCAACGTCTTCGGGAATTTCAGTTGTCCTTCACCAAGCCACTAAAAACATGAAGGAATGATATGTTGTTTTTCAAACGGAGAAGAACTTGTAGTGCAAGGTAGAATAGACAATTTATCGTCTTGTTTCCCTTTGCCAGGCTTCAGTAAAAAAAAATTTGGTGCACAGGGGGCTAGAGCAGTCAAAATTACAGAAAAGATCAGTGTCCTCCCCAACAATACCCACACACTCATGGGACTGCTGAGCAAATTCAATAGCACTAGCTACGATAAAATGATCACCATCTTCAGTAGGATGATCTACTGAGCGATTTTACATTGTGGATGAGAGGGGGCGGATTATGTTTTTATCACAATTTCAGGGTCTACAACTCTCATTCTATAACATTTCGTCTAAAGCATGTCGTTCCAAAGATATTATACGTTTTATAATGAAACATTGTGTTTTTTCAAAAAGGGTAAAAATTTGCCATATTTCGACCTATGATTTCTATAAAACTACTTGTTGAAAATTTAATATTGTTATACTTTTTAGAGGCAGAATTTAATGCTGAACACTTTTGAATACAACAATGTTATTGATTAAGTGGTTAGTTTAAGAGCTATTCGAGAAAAACCTGAAATAGTCCGAAAATTTCGAAGTTTTTCGAACGTCACGACATACGCTCCACTGAGAAATTGGGGCAAAAATCAAACTACTCTTACCTATTAAAGGCTTGAATAAATGATTGAAACTGTTTTCAGAACTCCACCAATTATTTCCAGGCAAAAGTCTAATTAGCTTGGTCTATTATGAATAGTTGTCCCATTCATAAATTTCAAGGTATGTAGTTTCGGGGCTATACATAAAGTAAGGATTGCAGTTCTGAAATCGTGAACAGTTTGAAAACAATTTAATTTACTATAAGTAATAGTTTTTTTCTACAAGCTTATGCTTTCCACCCTTTTCCCGCACGCATTTCAATTCGGAAAGAGTCACATTTCCAAACAGTGCGGGAAAAACCCCTGCTAATCCACACTTTTATTAAAGAATAAACTGAATTATGATAAGTCTCTATGCACCGAACGTCAACGATGAGAATACTATGGTAACGACATGTAGAATTACGTTCGACAATTATGAACTTATAGGTTATCAAATTTGATCTGTGTGTTGAATTCAAATCGATCTCATATAAGCGCTTGTAGAAAAAATATTGTTCCTATCTTGTGCAGAAAGTAAAACTTTCTGCACTTGATAAGAAAATAATTATTTCTGCTTTTATCTCTTTTAATTTCCGATTAATAATTTCAATTATATTGGTGAAGAATCTGTTTTTCTCTGTCCATAGAAAAATAAAATGAAGATGTTTTTCGAGATCACGGTACTGTTTTTGATGATTCTCTGATATATCTATTGTATTTTTAGTTAATATTTTTTTCTAACACAGGGATTCAGGGTTTTTCTGCTACATACGCAGAACTATATGGTGTTCCGTTGCACTTACATCAGCAACTTCTTTGTTTCAATATGTATTGTTTCAGCTATTGTTTAGCTCTCTCAATCGAAAGGATATCTTCTTATTCAAAAAAATTTTCACTGATTCAATCATTGCAATGTTTTTCTTCAGCTGGTGCCTTTTTTTTATTGGTCTTCGTCCTTTTAATTTTTCGAATTTTCACATGACCCTATGTGATTTTGTCTTCCTTCTGTATATTCTTTCAGGAATATTATTTATTGTTGATCTTTCTTCTAATATCTTTATTTTATTCTTATATCTGTCAAATGTTTATTAGTACCATTCAATTCTGATTCTCAATAAGTATTTCGTTTCTCGGCCTTTCGATTGCTCTGTGTAGATTCCGATTTTCAGTTACTTGTCTCATTGAATTCAATCTATGTGTTTGATATTTTTGAATTTTTCCTTAATTCTCTCGTATTTCATGTTGTTTTCAAATTGATTTTTTTTATCCCAGGTTCGTTTCGATTTATTTTCGGTTCACTGAACCGTTTCACTATCTTGGGTTGTCCTGCTAGTGTGTTGCCAATATCGTCATGTTGCCTACTTAAGCATCCTACATGCATTGTTCCATATACGAAAGTTACTAGTGTGAGAAGAGAGCTACTGCGGCACCGTCAATATACACCCGCTTTTTTACCGAAACCGACAATCTCCGTTGACCATACTCTAACTGCCACATCGATATAAAACATCAGTGTTACATTAATTGCTCAACTATCGCAATGACACCATATTCCACGAACCCATTCAATTTCCATTCAATGCGTATGTTATCGACTTCTATGGTCGGAGGCGACATAGCCGCTGCCAATTTCCGCCATAATTCACGGTATCGACACCGTTCAGTGTGATTCTATGCGTGCGATATTTTCTGTGGTCGCCGAGAGAGGCTGGGGTAAAGGGTCGTCGGATAAAAGTCTAAGAGAATATGTGTCACCGGTTTTTGCCTTAAAAGCGAATGCGGGATTAGTGCAGACGACTCCTACACTGTAAATACATTAGGTAAATGGCTTGGAGGTATTCAAGGAGTTACTAAGAATTTGCACGTTATAAAAGCTTGAATCCAGAGACGCAACCATAGAGAAATGTCTGCCAATCTACGATTGTTGTCTGTACTAATTTCCCTCTCTTCTCTTTTGATAGACTTTCTTTTTTTTTAATGTGAGGGGAATCGAATGCACTGAAAATTAATATTCCATGTTTGTTCATAAAAATCAGCATGATCCCTTCAATGCAAGGTCAACGATTACATTGGTCGCATTCACCGGTTGTAACAGTTGTGCAACTATTGCGAAATCGTCCGGTGGCACATGCGCTGCAAACTCAACACGTTCTGGAGCAGTGGGCATTTTTGGGAGCGCTTTCAATTCATGCTAGGTAGCGGTAGCAGAATCTATGTCCGGTAAATGCTACCATTGATAGGGAAGATCATTCAATATAATTAATAATTTTGCAAAGGTAATCCTTTCTTCAACTTTTGGAAGCTAGAAAATAATGACACAGAGGGTACAATTGTATAGTTAATTGAGTCTCATTCGAAAAACAGATACCATATATTGTTGGATTACGCCAAGGCTCCATGGTTGGCCCTGTGTTACTCATTATCTGTACCAATGACTTTTTGATGCAGAAGAATCAAGGTATAGTGAATTGGTATGCAAATGATACCATTTGCAGAAAATAGACAAGCGTCAGTGAAAAAATCAGTATCATCTCTAACTCAGGAATAACATTGATTTCAGAACAATCATGAGAAAGTACATTAAATTAAAAGGTAGAGTATGGAATGGCTGGTTTATGAAAAATGATTAAATACCTCAAGAGTTTTCAATAATCACAAGCTGTCACCATGGGTTTCGGGTTGGTAGGTCAAGTGATACCAAGGATTGTCATTTTCTAGATTTTGTTCATAGCTGGATTCAGGAAAATTTTTCGCGAAGCGTTAAACAGTAATCTTCAGATGTGTCCGTGAAGTTGGCACCCACACTTTCGAGAATGACAAATAATTTTTTTTGCATTCGTTATCAACTCGATATTTACTATTTGTAACCTTAAAATTTTCGTTTTTACCTCAAGGATTTTGATAGAAAAACACCGCATTCTGATAGGTGCTCAATTCTCGGGCATCCACATTCTCGAAAATTTTAAAATTTTTTATTTCATTCGTTAGTTAACCGTTAGTAACTATTTGTAACCTGAAAATTCTCGTTTGTAACCTAACCCATAACGTCAAAATTACACCCCTAAAGATGCGAAGTTAGCACCCACATTTTCGAAAATGAAGAATTTTTTTTTGCATTCGTTATCACCCTGTTAGTAACTATTTGTAACCTGAAAATTTTCGTTTGTAACCTCACCCTCAATGAGAAAATGACACCCCTAACATGCGAAGTTAGCACCCACATTTTCGAAAATATGAAATTTTTTCATTTCATTCGTTAGTAACTATTTGTAACATCAAAAATTTTGTTTGTACCTCAATTTTTTTGCATTCGTTAGCACCTCGTTAGTAACTATTTGTATCCTGAAAATTTCTGTTTGTAACCTCACCCTCAATGGGAAAATGACACCCATATCATGCGAAGTTAGCACCCACATTTTCGAAAATGAAGAAAATTTTTTTTACATTCTTTAGCACCTTGTTAGTAACTATGTGTAACCTGAAAACCTCACCCTCAATGAGAAAAAGACACCCCTAATATGCGAAGTTAGCACCCACAGTTTCGAAAACGTGAAATATTTTCATTTCATTCGTTAGGAACTATTTGTAACATGAAATCGACGGAGTTACGATACGATGTTTTGTTACATATCTGTTCGTGCCTTAACCTTCAATAGCAAAAAGATAACCCTAATATGTAGAGTTAGCACCCACATTTTCTATTATTTTATAAATTTGTTGCTTTCGATAATTCTTCCTTAGAAACTTGTCGTACTCAATAGTATATGATTTTATACAACTCGATAATAGAAAAATTACACTCTGGAAATGTAAAGTAAGCAACAATAACTCGGAAATTCCTCATTTTCTTCAAAATCTTCAATTACTATAAATATTGCTCTTGATGATACTTTATCTACAAATTTTTGTCATCTACTCCTATCAGTTCAATATGAGAGAATTTCTGTCATTATACACATAGGTGAATAATATTCTATTAATATGTGATTCAACTCTTTCATTCAACTGAACAGCCGAGGACCTATTAAATATAAAGATGAACTGAAGAATGAAATAAAGGAATGTCGTATACCTAATTTTGATGTCACAAATAGTTACTAACAAATGAAAGAAAAAAATGTGTACATTCTCGAAATTGTGGATGCTCGTGAAGTTAGCACCCAGCGGAATGTGGTATTTTTTTTTTTAGTACGTTTAAGATGAAAACGAAATTTTTGATGCTACAAATAGTAACAAACGAGTTACTATCGAATGAAATAGAAAATGTGGGTAATTTCGCAATCAAGGTTTAAGGTACAAACATAAATTTTTGTGTTACAAGAATTTACTAACGAGTTACTAACAGATAAAAGAGAACATTTCTTCCTCTTGGCCACCAGCAGAATGACGCTTTTTCTCTCAGTATCCTTGAGGTATTCTTGGACATAGATTCATCATAACATTTGTGAAATATCAAAATTGTATTTTTGTTAGATAAACAATTTCAATTTGAATGAATAAATGAAAGGAGAAATGGAACAATAAAATGAATATTATCTTTTTTTTATCAACACTAATAAATTTCATATATGTATTAAGTTCCCAAATTTTTTCTCTGATCCTCGGACGATTTCAGGTCCGGCCCTGCACGCGAACAGTAGCCGATGTAATTAGTTTAAGAGCAAGTATTCCAAGAACTGGAAACGACCGATTATAGCGAAACAATTCCCGTTATCTCCAGACCAGCGGACAACATCCGTCCGAATAACGAACTGGCCGATCGGACACTCTCGCCGGCCCGTAAAGCGGCGATATCAAAAAGGTCGCTCACAATGCAATTAGCCGATGCATGAATAAATTGCGGTGCCGCCGCTCGCTAGCCGATATACGGACAATTTCGCGTTTTTCGCGATCTACTGCCGGCGTAGGTGGCGGCGGTACGGCTCTCGGATTAACCCCATGTCCTAATCGGGACGTCATCGACCACAGCGTGCATTTTGCGCATTCATATTGGCAAACATTAGAAAGTATCTGGAAGGATACGTACAGGTGCTCGTGTGGTGTTCGGAATGAACGCATTAGTTTTATCAGAGAATTATATAGAAGAATAGTACAAGACACAAATTGTTAATACAGTGCAACCTCTTCAATCCGGACAATTGATGGCAAGGCAGTTGTCCGGATTTTCGATTTGTCCGGATTATAGAAAAACAGAATTATTCTTAAAAGTTGTTTATTGAATGAAATATAATATCCATAAAAGTAAAAGAAAATTTTTGATTAGTTCTAATTTCCAAACACAAGATAAGAATGCAGATGGGACTTCCTCGTTCCTTCCAGATTTCAAATGATGAAGCAAATCTCGGTATAAGGAACAAAATGAAATCAACTCCAAATTTATTTCATTTTGTTCTTTATACCGAGATTAGCTTCATCATCACAATATATCAAAACTCGTATCACAATTGAAATGATATGTTTTTTCTTCTTGTAACTTGGAATTTGACCATCTACGTGTTTGACCTCGTTTATTTCGACTCCGATAGAAGGAATGACTTCAGGAAATAGCTTATTTAGTTATATTTTGTGATAAATTTGTTTGATCATGGCTTTGAGAATGGCAATATGCCGAAACATGTCAGCCTTCAAATAAAATAATTTTATCACTCGAATAGTGGTTGTAAGACTTTCAATTCTTCATATTCTTGTAATTTGTTTATTGAAAGAGTAGCATTATTCAGAAAAGAAACAAAAATAATTTGAATTTGAATCTGTAAAATCAAGAGATCACATTAAAATTTTACTTTACTTTGAGGAAATCTGAAATTTTGGTTTGAACTTTACAGTGAGCGTCATTTAAACTGCTCTATTCTTCATTTCGAAGAGCATCTTTATCTGCTCGTCTGAAATTTTGTGTTCTTCATTCTTCCTTTTTCGACCGTTGCTATATCATCGTCACCGTCAGTAGAGGAATCATTGGTTTCATATTCATTTCTTGTACATTGGTACACTAGCGGTACTCTCACATTCGTCTGAATCAAAGATTATAGAGTCTGATTCGTGTCTTAACTCGTAAATTTCAGACGCGGTCGCTTGTGTGCGTCCGGATTATACCTAGAGATACGTCCGGACTATGGGTTTTGAAATCAGGCGTCCGGAGTACTGGATGTCCGGATGTAAATGTGTCCGAATTAAAGAGGTTACACTGTACTATGAATAGGTAACATTGTTACAACTCAACCTTTGGCAGAGGTATTATTTTTTCTCTGAAATCAAACAATTTCCATGTGACGGGATCAGCAAGAATTCAAATGAGGCAGTCGAAACTATTGAGAGAGTCTTCCGGGCTTGTTGACCCTGGTCTGTTAGGAATAATTTCACCTAACGTTTCGCCTACATCTGCGGTAGGCATTTTCAGAGGATCCTTGGTCTGTAACTCGACCGATGAGTTTCTGACTGATGTCGGTTTCAATCCGGTGCTGATATTTATATTTCCGTGAGGCGGGAGGAGGACGTGAGTTCACGTGCGCGATGTTGATAAGCTCATCACTTACACTCCTATTGGCTTTATCCGGGTTCTGTCTAAGAGTAGCAGTCATGTGCCATGGTTTTTAATGAACCTTGTATCAAAGTTTCCCATAAGGCTTTCTAGTTTCTAATAAGTCTAAAAACTTTCTCACCTTGGTGAAAATCTTTTTCTGTAATAGTAATGCGTTTCTACAAATAAAGTTCTGTAGTTTGGAGAAGTCTCTGCTGTCGAAAGAATGTATATCATTTGAGTTATGGATACTATTATCCTTTTTTTCATTTTATATCAGTTCATTTGACAAGGTAAATAAAAATTCATTCAGATCATTTTCATCAAATATGATAAGAGACGAATCAAAATGTTTGAAAAAACACAGGCTGAATTATTTAAATTTTACTATTAAAAACATATTGGGAGATTTCATTGTTAGAATATTCACTCTAATGTAGTTTTAAGGAACATAGGATATTGTCAAAGGAGAATAGAGGCTGCAAATTATAGCATCTATAACAGACTAACCATTATGTATCAACTAAAAAATAACAACAATGTTCAAATAAAGGGAAAAATTCAAAACTATCGTGTAGGTCCTCTTCAACCATCTAAAAAAGCTAAAAACAACATAACATGAATTATTTATGAAGGATAAGAGTCCAAAAAAATTCCGTAAGCGTTAAGATCCCAATAACATTAATGAATTTCATAACAAATTTCAAGAGTCGTTTATTACCAGAAGAAACCACCAATCAATCCATGGAACCTAAACTCAATCTACAGTTTTATCATTTGTGATCCTAGTGTTTCAGTCATCTTCCTAAGTTCTCAAGAAGGAAATACATAATTATTAGCAAATCAAATTTCCGAAAAAGTTTCAAAGAAGTCTACTAAGAAAAGATTCGCTTTGTGTATTAATATTGAGATCAATGTTCCTTTATTTGTTAATTGATAATTAGAGATAGTTACCTTCTCGTTAGAAAATTACTTACTATAAGTTTATTGAATTTTTAAAATTTTTATTTTCAAATTTTGTTAAATTATGGTGACCGTCAGGTGGAGTTCAGTGAGAATTTGTATTTCGTATCAATACGAACTTTTCTAAAATAAAATTTTTTTAGGATCATACTGAAATCAACATGAACGTACAAAAAATTGGAGTTCATTTTACATTGTTCAAGAAGAAGAAAAAATGATAAAACAAAAACTTCTTCGCCTTTACGGAGCACATACCGAGAACATTTTTAAAATATAGATAAATTGGAAATCGTAATCATCGAAATGAATACCATCTTCAATCCAAAGGCCCGAAGATCTTTCACCATAAGGACTGGGGAGATGAAATCAGATTTTGTCACTCAGGGACGAGATAGACCGGTTTCTGCCTTATTTGGCCTCATCGGTATCCACATCTCTCGAATTCAAAATTTTAATGAAAAACTTCCACTTTCAAACATGTCGATAATATCGTTTTCAGAAATTTAATACAAATAGCCACATCTAGCATCGTCGAATGATGTCTTCTATCTCTCCAGTTGACATGCTTGAAGGAACTGATTATATTCTCAAGTTCTTCACGAATTACAGAATCGAGAAGATAAAAAAATAGCAGTTTTCTGCTAAATATTTTAAAAGCAAAATATTGAAACAAAATTTAGCCTAAATTCTTCCAAGTTTATAAATAAAAAATATTCATATTTTTTGGTTCTAATTCAACCAGGTTTTTGTCGATTTCGAGATAAAAATATCTCTTTCCCATGGAGTCAGAACCTGGATGAAGGTACCAATATAATTAATTCGAGAACAGAATACAGCAAATCTTCTAGACAGAAGGATATGCGAGAGCTTAACAGTAAATCTGAATGAATCAGACTCCTTCACTTCATCGGCCATCTGCAGCATCAATTAGTGAGAAAATCTCCACTCGATATTCTAATAATCGTTTCTCACAATCGAACGTACAATGGATTTCCTTTCACAATATCCTCATTAGCTTAAAGGATTACCATCCCGACCGTGATCAACGTGAGAGATTTTTTACAGAAATCTTTCTTTCGCATTGCACTGACAATATTATACGTACATAATACGCAATCGATACAAATTTTATTCGATGAATTTATTTATATATTATAATGAGTAATCTATTATAATGATACTGAAAAGTTGAATACTACTGGATGATCATTTCTAAAAACGACCATGTTAAAATTAGTTTCGACAAATTCATTGGAGGAAATCGCATGTCAGTTTTAAGAAAAATTTTCATTTTCGTCTTGTTCATGTACGACCACATTCTTCAATTGCGCCCACTTTTTAGGCTAGACGATTATTGTAAAAGTATATTCTAAAACAAGTTGCAAAATGAGCTCCTATCCCAACAAGAATGCGAAATTCAAAGCATGAGTGTTGGAATTGTCTTCTGCAACGAGTATTAGAGGATATTTTCTCTATTTCAGTCAAGTTTTGTGAAATACTCTCGAAATTTAAATGAAAATTCAGATAGTGACTTTTGTATTGTATCTTGGCAGTTGATGTGACTTACGAAATTTGACAGATTACGGAATTTGAATCGATTTGATTTGAAAATTGGGGGGATCTGAGGTCAGTACTGGCAACCACAAAACTAAAAATATAACTATGCTGTATTGAGTTTCATTCTCGGTTTCATTACAGCACTTCTCTTAGTACTGTCATGAACTCATTACGATACTAAAATAGAGAAAAACCGTACATACATTGGTAACTGTCCGAATGGATTGTGGAAAGAACAGATAGGTTCTATCAGGATATTGTTAATAATAACACTATACTCTGTTCAAATTTAAGCGACAGCAATAAATACTAACAGAATCGTCTGGTTTGAGCACAATAAAGCTTGTATTGGTCAAACGGTCATAACAACGCTCCCTTCGACCGCCCTAAAAGATTGCCAGGGTCTTACTCGGATCTATGGTCGAGATTGCGGCAAGGTAATTCCAGGAAACACCAGAGTTTTAGTGATTTCGGTCGGAATCTTTTAAGATTCTGACAAAGTAATTCCGGGAAACACCAGATTTGGGTCCTTTCCATTCAGTTAAAACTGAACAATTGTTTCAAATCTCCTCGATTCGACTCTGGACGGGAAGTAACTATCCGAAGGCCCCCTACCGCTGCGCGAACCTTATTTTATTGCTCTCGCTTAGGTTTGAACAGAGTATAGAGGCACATTTATACAATCGTTTGGTAATATGTCACCAGAATCACAAAATAGTCTTACAATTGTCCGAGAAATGGAAAGAATGAATGGTTGTATAGACGTTGTACATGTGTCGTCAAGTGAAACGTGAGTTCATTCACAGGACAAGTATAGGATCATGGAAAATAAATTTAAGAGTTCTATTAAAGTCGTATAAAAGTTCTCTAAACGTTTATACATCAATCCTGTAACAGACTCAAAGCGCTCTACCAGACTGAATAATAGAACTAAATCATCGTATAAATGTTGCCCATTTTGGTTGAATAAGTATTGTATATACGAAATGAAAATGTTTAGAGGACTTCGACTTGTCCTATGAAAAAGTACGAAAAACGTTTACAGAATTCTTATGAGACATTGAATTGCTAGGTGGGTGTGATTTAGGCAATTTGACAGATTACGGAATTTGAATCGATTCTATTTGAAAATAGATAGGATCGGATGTCAGTTTTGACAATCACCAAACGAACAATACATTTGAAAACAATGCTGTAATGAATTCATTACAGCACTCGGTTCAGTACTGTAACGAACTCATTACCATACTGAAATACACTGAGCAAAAAAAGTAACGAACATTCTGAAAATCTCAATTTTAATGAAAGTTAATTCTACATTGACTTTATAACTTATTTTTTATGTTCTCTCGGGAAGGTTTTGAAGAACAACAAGACACATTTAATGGAAGAAAAATTCTGGATTTCACCGAATCTTATGTGAAAGAAGAGAAATAAACAATTTTCAAAATACTGAAATGCTTATAAGTGATTTAATATTTGGTATTTCCACCCCTTGCGTTAATTACAACTCGGCAACGACGGTTCATACTCAAAATGAGTGATCTTAAAATGTTCTGATCTAATCCTTCCCAAATTTCTCCGAGTTGGATTCCTAAGTCATTAAGAGTAGCTGGATGATTTTGTGAACTTCTCAGCCTTCTATTGAGGTTGTCCCAAACCTGCTCAATCGGACTGAGATCTGGACTTCTTGCTGGCCATTACATTCGAGAGACTTCAACCTCTTCAGAGTACTCCTGAACGATGCGTGCACGATGGGGTCTGGCATTATCGTCCATAAAAATGAAATTTTCACCGATGTATGGGGCAAATGGCACTGCATGCTCTTCAAGAATGTTGTTTATATAGTTATCAGCATTCATAGCTCCATTATAAACGACCACTAGGTCTGTGCGAGCAGTCAAACATAATCCACTCCATACCATAATCGATCCTCCCCTTAAACCAGTAGTATTCAGGAAATTACACTGAGCATTTCTTTATTGTGAACGTCTGTATATAAGGGAACGTCGATCACAATGGTAGAGCCAGAATTTAGACTCATCTGTGAAGAGAACTCTTTCCCAATCGGCCTCTCCCCAATGGATGTGCTCTCTCGCAAAATCCAAACGCGCCCTTCGATGGGCTGGGGTAAGAGCTGGGCGAAAGAAAAACTATTGATCACTAGAATTGATCGGGAACAACTGATTTTAGAATGGAGCCAATACATTCAAAATCTGATAATATCATCTTTTTTTATTCCTGCTGGGAAAAACATCTGTATTGAAGAAAAACGTTGAAAGTGGATAACATATACATGCATAATTCTGTTAAAAATAATTATCATTGAGAACACCTTCAGTTGTAGAATAAATTTGAGATTTCCATAATGTGCGTTAATTTTTTTTGAGCAATGTAGATAAAATAATATCGAGTTTCCAACCCAATTCAGCTCTAGTATTGCCGAAAATACGGATCCTTTTTGTCGTGAAACGAGAATAGCCATAACGCGCGGCGGTTTTTAAGAAGAATCCGCACCTTCGAACGGGAACTGATTAAAATATTTCTCGGATCTCGACTGCGACGTTCTCACAGCCGCCACCAGGCGACTCGAACTTGTCAACAAATAGGAATTCACACCTCTCGGGCTTTGTAATCGGGTAAAAATGAGACCGGGGACCTGGCAGTTGCGCGAGAAAGCTGCCGAATCCGCACAGAATAGGCATAAATTAGGCGGGGTCCCTTTGTTGTCGCCGACCGGCTACGATAAAAGGCCCGATTAGTGATAAGTGATAAGCTACCGGTTCTCGCTTATTTCCAATTATATTTTACGTCGAAATGCCACAGAAATCCACGGAATCGACGGGGTTATCGGTTTCGATGACCCCGACTATCTGGTTTCTTGGATCGCGTTGCGAACTCTGATACGAAAAATCACCTGACGCGTTCTAATGGATAGTTTGATAAAAGTGTAATCATCCATATTTTTAAGCTATTGCATAGCTTTTATCTCAGGCTTTGAGCACGGTGACCGAATGTAGAAATTTCGTAACGAAAAAACCTAACAGGGCAGTGTATCGTCGGTTCAGTTCGGCAGACTTCGGCATGGTGTTTGTGTGTTTGCGATTAGACGGATGCGTGCAGCCACTCTAGCAGCTAGCAGTGCAAAATGGAGTCGTCAATCTCGCTGTTCCCATTGAATTATGAACGGCAAATACTTCATCAACATCGGATAGAAAATGGATAGCCAAACGCAAACATTTTCCATTAACTTCAGCTCTTGCTCTAAATATACATAAGTCGCAAGGTGGAACTTTTGACGAAATAGTATATGAGTTTAGTAAATAACATTCTCAGGAATTCGTCTAAGTTGCACTCTCTCGGGTGACTAATATTGAAAAATTGTATATTACGACAAAAACTTATAATTCTGCATTTATGTTTTATCTTAATCGAAGGCAAGCTGCATCGACTGCATCTTTGTTGCAAGAATTCGAAAGACTGTCTATAAATAGTGTTCAGACGATAGCTCAAAGTGTCATTAGTAATAGAAATGGCATTTCAATTATGACTTTCAATTGCCAAAGTTTACATAGTCTCGAATAGGATTTACAAGATTCAATTACGAGACAAACCAATGTGTTACTCTCTACCGGAACATGCATGACGCGTGATAATCCTATTGAAATACCTAATTTAATTGGTAATATTTACCAAAATAGTTATAATGTTACTAATATTATGACTCCAAATATTGAAATAAATTTTGAAGACGTTAGCGATGTTAATGTTAGACGCTCATTTGTTGGAGATATTTGTGAATGCTTATGCAAACTCAGAAATGGCCTACACATAGTCATGGTAGCAATTTACATTTCTCCGAATCCAAAATTGGACGAGGTAGAGCATTTTATTCATCGCACTTTACTGGAGTACCACTGAAGAAGGACAACGGTTGACAACTTTCCTTTCGGAAAAATTGAATTCAAAAATGAATAATGATCCACAAGAATCCACAACAAAATATGGTATCACTATTGATGCGGTATTTTCCAGATATTTAGAAGACATTAAGTCTCAACCTTATGTTTCTTATTTTAGTTACCATAAACCTATAGTTTCAATGATAAACATTCCTGAATAACCTAAATGTATTGTAAGATAAATAAATATTTTGAATCAACAATATTTTCTTCTTATTTTTGACTAGATGCTATGCAATAGCTCTACCGCGGCAGTCCTCGAGTGCCACACGTATATTTTTTTCATCAATTATTAAAATTCGAAAATGTCGCCATCCAATCTGGATCATTTCGATTTAAAAAACTTTACTCGGAGCCCTAGTAATCCAGTAACTTTGTCGCCTGAAAGTATGGGGTAGTATGCGTCGAATCCGTTGAACGCAACTTTGTCAAAAATCGAAAAAACCGCGACATTTTCTCGATTATCACCATAAAGTACTCATTTCCAAAGTAAACTAAATTTCCTACAATATTATACCAGAGTTGTTTCTGTAGATACAATAGTTTTCTCTATACAGTCTTTCAAAGTTCATCATTTTTTCGAATTTCGGGCCTCTTGTGATGAACTTGATGTTGGAGTACCTAGAAGACGACCTTCTGTACGATGTCGAAATAGAGGATGACGATTGATCACCATTTACTGAAAAGAATATGACATCCCAATGCGTCGATACAGAAATAGACGAACCTCAAGCGGGACCTTTCAAGAAGGTTAATTATGAATATTACTCAATTTCCGAAAAACTAAACTTATTCCCCGGTCAAGGGACATTTCAAATAACAAAAATTACGGAGGAGCGAAATTTTGGTAGAGAGCTAGGATTTATCATTACGAATAAATTGTCAAAAGTTCCTATCATCCTTGTTCCAACAGGACGTCCAATAGATCGTCTTGATAAAGAAAAGAAATTAATTTTTCTTGTTTTAAAGTTCGAAGACTTTAGTATGGGTGATATTCAAAGCGTCTCCTAACCTTCTGGTACTTGTTGGATGTTGGATTTAAGCTAGCATATCCAAAATTTCTTGTTTTCAAACTGGTTGATTTGGACGCTCATAACGTGTGGTAACGTGAGTGAATATTCTATGTTGTCGCAGGTAATTACTCACATGTGCAAACGTTCCTTAATCAGGTTTTCTTCTATTCAGGGACGGGCCGAAACTAAATTTTTGGGGGGGGGGAAATCCATCGAAAATTTTCCAACTTGACATTGGATTTTTCAGGAATTCGTTATATATATTTCAGTATAATATTTGTTTCGGTAAAAAACAATTCAAAATAACGAATTTCAACAGAGTGAGGAGTAATTAACTTTTTTTTTATCTACCGAACATTCAATTGAGTAGATTTTATGTAGTTTTTTTTCATGAAGAGTAACTTGATGTTGCTTGAAACTTTGAGAAACACTACTTGTTTGTTTCTTCAGTTTTGTAGCTTTTCTTCATTTCGTGGAATCTGGGAGCGAAGGCACGGCTCATTTTCATCAGAGAAAATATTTTTTCTGAAAAATCTATTCTTTTCATGCCGTGGAAGGAGTAAATACTGGGAATAAAGTGATGTGAAATTAACGTTGATTCTTTAATTTATGGAATCGTTTTTTCTGTGAGGACTACTTTGAAGTATGTTCGAAACTTCGAGACACAGTTTTTGTTTCATTCTTTAATTTAGTTCAGTTCCATTATTTGGTGTATCTCAAAATTTCAAGCATCATAAAACAAAATATTTTTCACAAAAAAGCAGATTCCATAAAATAAAGGAATACACATGATTGAATATACATTATTTAAATGTATGTACAGGGTATCCCAAATTGCTTGATTTCGACTGTTTTAGGTACTTCTGGACCAGATGGCTCGATTTTCGTGAATATTTCCCTCCTGTCAAAAACTTCATGTGAATAGAATGCAATTATCGAAAATTACAGCGATAATTGCATTGTAGAGAGCGAAAGATCCCTGCGATAATTGCACTGCTCGTATCCATAGCAATTTCGGGAAATGTTCACCCAAATTACACTCGAGCATCAAAATGACCTGATAATTCTGCATTCCAGCGTGTTGTCTTTGAAAAACTGCATTCGGTGTCGGGCTCTTTCTCCAAAAATGAAAATGCACTCTTGCAGTTTTTAGACAACACGCTGTCATGCAAAATTATCGGTAATTCTGATGCACTTGTGCAATTACTTCCGAAAACGCCAGTAGTAAAAACCGTTTCACGATATCTCAATTTTTTTTATTTTGCAAAAAATTATCGATTTCGAAAATGTGCCATAACTTTTCTATTTACGAAAATATCTGAACATGATATGAAATTTCTAGAAACGCTTTTCCACCGGAAATAAGAAACTATATTCATTTTTTTTCTTCTCGAGGAAAAAAAACCATATTTTTATTTCAAATAAGAACGCATTTTTATTCATCTTTTATCATGAAAAAAATCAAAGATAAAGAAAATTTTAAATAATGTCTTATTCCAGATGAAAAAATTCTTGTTGAAAATTTTTATCTTTTTCAGATATTTTCGAAAATGGAGAAGTTATGGCACATCTTCAAAATAGAAAAATTTTCAAAATTTTATTACATCTTCGAAACTAATGAAGATATCGTGAAACGGTTTTCACTACTAGTATTTTCACGGAAATCGAGTCCAAGCCTCCTTTCAACGTTTTCACCTATCTAGTCTAGAAGTACCTGAACCAGCCAAAATAAAGCAATTTGGGATACCCTGTGCCCTGTACACATATTGTTTATTCGCAAAACTATAACACAATATATGTACGAAGAGCGTACCTAATGATGATTCTGCTTATCTGAAAGTTACAGCTTAAATTTATGATACCAGATGGTTTTTTTATGACACAGTCCATGCGACGTAACTGAAAAATTTACAACTGGGTGCCTCTAGAAAGAGGCCGCATCTTTTCCAACACTTGATGATAAAAATATTGGGTTGAATAGAATTTATTGCCGGCTATACATATATTGTCAAGTACTGATTGCAAACTTGTTTTTTCTAATTCACATTCCTTCGTATTTCATAACTCCCTTGGAATGATGTATTTCAACTGCTTTGAAATTTTACCAACTGCTTTGGACTTTCTCCAACTGTTTTGGAATTTTTCCCAATGCTTTGAAATTTTGCCAACTACTTTGGAATTTTTCCAACTCTTTTGAAATTTTTTCCAACTGCTTTGAAATTTTTCCAACTGCTTCGAAATTTTTTCAACTCCCTTGAAAATCTTTCAACTATTTTGAAAATTTGCCAACTTCGTTCAAGAGAGATTCACCTCTCTCAAACGTCGTCTGATGATTTCGAGTGAAACTTGGACCCCATCTGTATTTTGAAGGGTATTCCGTGGCATTCTACACTTAGATGTAGGCTTTCTTCTCGACGAAACGGTGATAAACGATCCTGATTAGGTGTTGTTATTCATCGCCCACCAAGCCTTGGTCTTTCCAACAAGGAACCTGTCTCCCTGAACCTATTCCAAAGTAGAGATAACACACTTTGGCTGACTTGGAGCCTTTTCGTTACAACAACCTGAGTTAGGCCACCTTGTAGCATTCCGATACCCTATTAGCCTCAGCGTTTGTTAGTTTACGTCTTGGCATTCTCAGAAAACTCTTTTCAAATCGAAACCGTTAATGAACTGACTCCATTCCAAAATAACAACATGCATGAAGCATATGCAAAGAACCAAACATCAGAAAAAAGGCGACCAGATTGATGAAATGTCTCACACCGATTTTTATTGGATCGATTCAAGTTGTTATTGAGTTTTAAATGATTTTATTGCGATTTTCTGGAAGATAACTTACTTTTCAAAACGATTGAATACGATATCCCTAACTTTTGTGGAGCAGTATTTTCACAATTGGTGTACCTAAATCTGAGCCATATAGCCAATTTTGAATGAAAATTTGAATTCTTTTGATTTCGACAGCTATATTCGAAAGATCTTGAAATCCATTAACATAAATATTCAATAATTGAAAAGAGCCATATTTCTTTCGGAATAAAAGGCAAACTTTTTTTGTGTTTCATTCTCCAAGAGGAAAATGTAACCTTGAATCAAAATGAAATTGCAAAAAAATTCGTAGCTTGATAATGCAAGCTTTAATCACTTTCTCACGCACACCCAGTGCGAACTAAGATTTCAAAATAAAAAAATACTCGAACGGAATTCAAAATAATTCAAAATCTCGGCAAAATACAATAAATATTATCACCAAAGGAATAAAAATAGGACCGCATTTCGAAAGACTTACATAAAGCATTAAATCGTCCGGTTCCTATTTTATTGTGACAAGTGTGCCATGCAAAGTGAAAATTGAATTACTTAGAATAAGTTTCGTCGTGTAGTTTTTATGGCAATAACGAAATTTCTGTAAGGGATGTAAACAATATAGATTTTTGGGCTTGAAAGAAAAATCATGATATTCTGTGAACTGCCCTGAAAATATGGATATTTCATGAACTGTTTGAAAGAACTTCCTGAAGTGAACCAACTCATAAAATTTGATCGAAATCGGACGTTGCATTCCAGAGTTATAGCTGTCGGAAAATTAGGTTAATGTTCATAAAACACTCCGTATCTCCGTATTAAATGGTCTTAGGATACAAAACAACCAATTTGCATTCAGCATTAGGCTATGGCCAACGTGGAACACACTGTATAATTATTTTTGAAAGTGCTCTCGAATGACGAAAGCAATATTCCGGGGGGAATTTAAGTGGAGGCTATCCAAATTATTGGTTTGGTAGAGTGGGGGCCCTTTGACTGGCCTGCAATACACCCGAATATTACATGCTCAGATTGTTTCTTTTTGGGGCACTTGACAAATACACTTTACTGCGAAGAAATCGAAGAAAGGAAAAACAAGTAGCATGTGAAGAGATGCGAAATCGACCACAAATAATGACCAAAGCTGTAGCACATTTGATACAAAAACTAGAAAGTTTTCAGAAGAAAATGGGGCTAGTGTCGGGAATAATGAAAATCTTGTGTACAGGGTGTTTTACAAACATAACAACAAAAAGTCTGAACTAATCGTCGAGGAAACAATTCAATTCCACACTCCAAAATGTAATTCCCATATTCATTTAAGATTCAAATGAAGAGTTCATCCGCTCTAAAAAGCGATTTTCGTACATCTAATTTAGAGGTGTATTTATCTGTCCGCTGACAGATGGCCTTTCATGAAAACCAGTAAGTCCACTAGAGCTGAAAATGCCGTATAACTGCTGCCGTAACTAAATTATCTCCAGACAGGGAGCGGCAAATTCGGCCTGCATTGTTATAAATCCAACTACTTTACGCTTGGTGAGGGTGGAGTTGTTGTCTTCGTTGACTATATATTTTTTTCAACGCAGTAATTTATGGTTCCAACAAGATTAATGCTGTTGGATTATTCTAACTGTATCGCTATGAGGTTCAATTTTGAAGTATCCTCTCAACGTATCTTCATGTTTTTCATGTTTTTAAGCAATTTTTATAAAGTTTGATTGTACTGTGCAAATCAGGACTGAATATCGGTAATGATAATAATAATAATAATAATATTTATTTAATCCTGCTGACATTACATGAAATGTATAGGACAAGTCAAGTTCAAAACAACAATAATCATACAAAATTCAAAATCAAAGTTATACAAACTCTCTATCCTCTAAATATTCCTCTATTTTATAATAGGCCTTTTTCAACAAAATACTTTTAATCAATTTTTTGAATTTTATTTTATTTAAACTTTTCATGGAATCAGGTAATCTGTTGAAAAGTTTAATGCCCCTATAAGATGGGGAAAACTCGAATTTAGTTGTTCTGTGCTGTGGTAGACATAACTTTCTGAGATTTCTGGTACCATAATTGTGGAAATCAGATAACCCTGCAAATTTTTGTACATTCTCTTTTATGTACAAGAGACACTTATATATATAGATACAAGGAACAGTTAGTATATTGTGTTCAACAAAAAATGGCTTACATGAGTCTAGCGGTCTTATGTTGAAAATCATACGAATAATTCTTTTTTGGGCTACAAGTATGCGGTTCACTTCTACGGAAGTGCCCCATAACAAAATATTGTACTGTAAATGACTGTAAACTAAGCTATAGTAAACATTTAGGATTGACTCTATAGGCAGAGATCTTTTCAACTTACTAATAGCAAAATAGGATTTATTAAGCTTTTAACAGAGCTTATTTATTTGTTCATCCCACTTCAAAGTATGGTCCAGATAGATTCCCAAAAATTTAACATTTTCACTGGACACAATTTCAGTATTTTCGAATCGAAGTAACAGTGAACTGATATTTCTTACCCCAAAAGAAATACAATTTGTTTTTTCAATATTGATAATGAGCGCATTATCATGACACCACATACTAAATCCCTGTAGAAGCTCATCACAGCAGGAAATTAATTTACTACTATTTTCGCAAGATACAGCAATTGATGTGTCATCTGCGAATAAAATTAATTTAATGAAGGCACTCACATTCAGATGATCTGGCAAATCATTGACAAAGAGAATAAATAAAAGAGGTCCTAATACTGAGCCTTGAGGGACCCCAATATTTAAACAATGCTCTTGTGAATACGATTCACCTACTCGACAAACAATTTTCCTATCTGTTAAATAACTATGTATCCATTCCAAGAATACTCCTCTAAAACCAAGGTTATAGAGCTTTTCCATCAGGAACGGTATACTAAGACAATCAAATGCACGCGATAAGTCAAAAAACAGTCCAGCAATGCAATTACCATCATCTAGACTTTTATAGACAAATTCTACGAAGGAAAGAGCCGCTGTTTCAGTAGAACAACCAGATCTGAACCCGTGTTGACAATTTGTGATAATATTAAATTTATCCAAATAATGGACAATTCGCTTTAAAACTAGTTTTTCAATTACCTTTGATATTGTACTCAGGATGGATAAAGGTCTATAGTTTAGTACATCGTTAACGTCATTTCGTTTATGGACAGGAATGACAGTACTCTTCCTCAGAATAGATGGAAAAGTTCCTGATGATACCGACATATTTAACAAATGTGCAAGGTGATCAGCAACATAATTTGCCGACGCTTTCAGTATTCTTGAAGAAATTAAGTCGGTTCCAGTACTTTTTTTGTTTTTCAAAGAGATTATTACAGTTTGAACTTCATCACTAGTAGCCGGAAAAAAATAAAAACTATGCAACACCATTTTCGATGTTGTACAAGATTGGGATATAGTATCCCCATAATATTGCTGAAGGCTAACAGTCGCAATTTTCGAGAAATGCTCAGCAAAAGCCTCTGCAACTATCACAGGTTCTGCACACAGATTTCCATTCAATTTTAAAGTGATTACTTCTTGTTTTGTACCCTTTCTACCAGTTTCCTCATTGACAATCTTCCAAACAGTTTTATTCTTATTCTCCGATTTTTCTACGATTTTAGCATAGAACTGAGATTTAGTATGTTTTAGTAGTGAATTATAATACCTTTTATACGTGTTATACATTGTCAATGTTTGTTCGGATTTCAATTCAGAGTGAAGCCAGAATAAATTTTTCAAATGAACACTTGCATTCCTAACTTCCTCTGTGATCCAGTTTTTATTAGAAGTGATTACAGATTTTAAAGGAAAATTTTCATCTATCAGATATGTCATAACATCTGTGAATAGCTGAAAAGCAGAATTTGCATCATAACTTTGATAAATATCATCAAAATTAACCTTGGACAGACTTGTAACAAAATTCGTATATTGATGAGCTGATTTACTGTAATTTCTATCTAGTCAGACCTATTCATGCCTGAAAAAGTTTCCCTTCACAAAATACGGACAAACTACTGTAGACACAATTTTTTTTTCACATATCTATCATTAGCCCATCATTACATTTGAATGAAAATAATATTAAGGAAAATAAAAAAACGCCCAACAAAAAAATTTAATTGACAGAATATGGAATAATCAAAGTCTAATATCACTTCTTTTATTCTATTTTTCGCATTGTGACAATCGAATCAATCGAAGTAGCCTCCGCAAACTTCCTGATTTTCCTTATTACCCTGTAATTGTCATATTTATAATTTTTATAGAAATAATGTTCTACTCAGGTATCGGTATCTTATCTAAAATTAGTACTCGGATTCAAATTCATAGGAATATTCGTTTTATTGTAATTATTCTCTTTGTAATTAATTTTTACGTTTTGAAAATTAATACGGTGCATTTGTGAACGAGATATTCTTGATAATGGTGTATTTGTTGAAACATTATTTGGGCTGTTTCCATTATCTATGTTGTTGGTTATTACCGACGTTTCGGCAAGCATTCGCCTGCCGTCTTCAGGGTGTTGTTGGTCCTGAGAAGGACCGGTTGTTGCCGAACTTGTTCTGTCTGGACTTGTGCGCTCCATACTTTTTCAATTTCGCAATTACAGTGTGGGGATTCGAACGCGAGTTATCCGAGGTGCAATTTCCGAAATTCCACTCACTCTAACCACTAGTCTACCAAAGCAGGTAATTATTATACGATTTAAGTTATATATTAATTATACTTTTTGTGTTAGAGGTCACCTTGACTTTTTACTACCTGCGCAGTTGGTATGCGCAGTAGGTTATTTTTAGGTCAGGTCTGGTTCATGTTAGGTTAATTGCTTCCTTGGGTCGGGTTCGTCCTCCTCAATTCAGATCTTAGTATGGGCACCCAGACATTCTTTATTTCCAGAGAGGGCGTGCTGATTGGGTTAGGAGTTATTGCCATGAAAGCTGCTTCTTTCAATTTTCTTCTTCTCCATCCCTCTTCCTTTGATATTATGGAAGCTTCATCCCATTTGACGTTGTGGTCCTCGTTCCAAGCGTGTTGGACTAGCCTGGATTTATCTGTTTCTCCCAGTTGAGCTAGTCTTTGGTGCTCTTTGATTCTGACCTTCAGGGGGCGTTTAGTTTCCCCAATGTAGGTTCTGCCGCATTCACATGGTATTTCATAGACGCAATCTTTGGTTCTCTGATTCTCGTTGTCAGGTTTCACCTTCGTGAGTTTTCCCCTGACAGTATCCTTGGTCTTGAATGTTGTTCTCACCTTGTATCTGTTACCAATTCTCCTTATTTTCTCGGATAACCCCTTCACATATGGTATGACAGAGGTAATCGTTTCGGTCGGCTCATTGTCTGTTGGTTGTTGCCCTACTGCCGCTTCTCTTGGTTCTCTGGCTTTCTGAAGTATCTTCTTGGGGTAGCCGTTTCTCTTGAGGGTTTCTGTTATGTTGTTGAACTCCTCATCACGATCTTCTGGACTAGAGCAAATCTTGGTTGCTCTGTCGTATAAGCATCTGGCTACTCCCAATTTGGTGTTCAGATTGTGGTTGGATTCGAAGTGGAGATATTGGCCCGTGTTTGTTGGTTTTTTGTAGACTGTGGTCTTAGGAATTCCATTCTGTTTATGAACAAGTACATCGAGAAAAGGTAGTCGGTTATTTTCTTCGATTTCCATTGTGAATTTTATTGATTCCTCTATGCTGTTCAGATGTACCAGGAAACTGTCTAGGTTTTCCCTCCCATGTTGCCAGATTACGAAGGTATCGTCTACATATCTGCGCCATAGTTTCGGCTTGAACACGAATTGTTCCAATGCTTTCCTCTCGAAATCCTCCATGTATATATCAGCCAGAGGTGGAGATAACGGTGAGCCCATTGCCAGACCAAATTCTTGTTGGTAGAAGTTTTTGTCTACTTGGAAGTAAGTGGTGTTGATACAGGTTTCAAGCATTTCCATGATTGCTCTAACGCTCAAGGTGGTTCTCTCAGCCAATGTTGTGTCCTCCTCGAGTTTATTCTTGACGATTTCGAGGGTTCGTTTAGTAGGGACATTAGTGAACAGGCTCTTGATGTCGAAACTAACCATGATGTCCTGGTCCAAGATTTGTTCTTGACGCATGGTTTCTATGAAGTGATCAGTGTTTTTGACCATTGATGGTGTATGGCCTCTGAGTGGAGAAATTATCTTCAGGAGGAATCTTGCCAAGGGATGACATGGGGAATTCCTCGAACTGACGATTGGTCTCAAGGGAATGTTGTCCTTGTGTATTTTTGGGAGACCATATAGGTGTGGAGGTTTGCTGTAGTGAGGTGTGAGTTTAGTTCTTGTAAAGTTGTCAGGAAACTCATCTTTGTATTTGTGCAGAATTTTGTAGACTTTGTTCTCCACTGAGGATGTGGGGTCTTTCTTCAATTTCTTGTATTCTCCTGCTTCTAGGACCTCTTGGAGTTTTTCATTATATGTCTCCACATCCAGAATGACCGTCGCATTCCCTTTGTCTGCTGGGAGCACCTTTATGGAATTATCTGTTTGGAGTTCCTTCAGGGCTTTCTGTTCTGCTCTGTTGATATTGTGTTCTGGTCTCTTAGTTGTAGAATCCAGTAGTGTTCTTATTTTCCAACGATATTCCTCTGCTTTTTCAGGTTCTCTCATCCTTAGTGCTGTCTCCTCCGCTGCTAACAACATCTCCATCTTCGGAACAGTCTTTGGTGCTACAGAGAACTTCATTCCTTTGTTGAGGATGAGGGTTTGGTCCTCACTAAGAGTCTTGCTCGAGAGGTTGATCACAGTTTTTGTATGATCATTTGGTGTATATTTCCTCGAGTCTCTCATTAGTTTTTCCATTTTCCTCTTCTGTGCTAATTTTTGTTGGTCGTTTGTTCTCTCATAGCTCCTTCTGACTGCTTCCACGATGCATTCATAGTCCGTTGCGTTAGTTTTTTCCTGTATTTTCGTCCTGATGTCCATACATTGCTGTGTTAGTGTGGCTTTGTTGAACCGATGTTGGTTGAGTCTTTCCCTTACCAGTGCTAGGCTTGCCCTATTGGAAATTCTGTCCGCCCTTCTGCCGCTTATTGGGAGTTTGACTCTGAGGCCTTTGAGGATCAGGTTGCGATCTCTGGCAAGGTGTAGAAACGTTAGATGGTTCGTTTCTTTGGCAAGTTTGATAGAGGCTTTTTCATAGTTCCTGACCTCTTGATATAATTCGGGCCCATACCGAATTTCTAATTGTGAACGAGATATTCTTGATAATGGTGTATTTGTTGAAACATTATTTGGGCTGTTTCCATTATCTATGTTGTTGGTTATTACCGACGTTTCGGCAAGCATTCGCCTGCCTCTTCAGGGTGTTGTTGGTCCTGAGAAGGACCGGTTGTTGCCGAACTTGTTCTGTCTGGACTTGTGCGCTCCATACTTTTTCAATTTCGCAATTACAGTGTGGGGATTCGAACGCGAGTTATCCGAGGTGCAATTTCCGAAATTCCACTCACTCTAACCACTAGTCTACCAAAGCAGGTAATTATTATACGATTTAAGTTATATATTAATTATACTTTTTGTGTTAGAGGTCACCTTGACTTTTTACTACCTGCGCAGTTGGTATGCGCAGTAGGTTATTTTTAGGTCAGGTCTGGTTCATGTTAGGTTAATTGCTTCCTTGGGTCGGGTTCGTCCTCCTCAATTCAGATCTTAGTATGGGCACCCAGACATTCTTTATTTCCAGAGAGGGCGTGCTGATTGGGTTAGGAGTTATTGCCATGAAAGCTGCTTCTTTCAATTACGGTGCATGTTCGAGAAATGGGCAGTTTTTTTGTTTTTAATATCTTTCAAGTTCAGTTCTGGATTCTAAATATGTGATTTGACTTGTCCTACATACACCATGTCAATGTATGTCATTTACCTATAAAATTTGAATAATGTTCTCTATTCAATTCGTCCTTCAAAGTACTGTATAAACTATACACAATTTTCATGTTATGAAATACCTGTTCTGCATTTTCAGTTTTTATTTTTTTCTCTGCCTTTTTTTTAGATTTGAGATATTTCGTAGTACTTTCCTTTTCTAGGGGTTTTTCGCCTCCAATTTTCTAATAATATATGATGGTGGATTTCAAAGAAATTCATGGATTATTTTTTTAAGGAATAATCTGTAGCAGTTATTATTATCTAATATCTTAGTGACTCTAATGACGTTTTCTTGATGAGAGCACTATGAAAATAATCAATACGCAGCAGAGTTTATAGAAAACAATATTTCATTCATAGGAAAAACTAAATTATAATACCTAAGGATCAGAAAGGACCACGAAATGTTAAAGAACAACTATATTTATTTACGGAGTATCCCAAATTGATTGATTTTGGCTGTTTCTGGTACTTCTACACTACATAGGTAAAAACGTTTAAAGGAGTCTGGGGCTCGATTTTCGTGAAAACACCAGTAGTGAGAAACCGTTTCACGATATCTTCATTTGTTTTGAAGATATAACAAAATGCCGATATTTCGATCACGGAAATGGGCCATAACTTTTTGGTTTTCGTAAATATCTGAAAAAAATAAAATTTTTTAACAAGCACTTTTTCACTAGGACCAAGACACTATTTTAAATTTTTTTCATCTATATTTGTTTTCGTATAATATAGGATGCAAAAGAATGCGTTCGTCTTCAAAATAAAAAAGTGTTTTTTTCCACTCTTAGTACGAAATGAAAAAAATGAATGTAGTGTCTTATTTCCTTGGAAGTTTTGATCGTTTCCACTTGATTCAGTAAATAAAAAAGTTATGGCACATTTTCGAAATCGATAATATATCAAACTTAAAAAAAAATATATCGACAACTTTCAACGTTTTTACCTATCTGGTCCAGAAGCAGAAGTACCAGAAACGGTCAAAATCAAGTAATTTCAGGTTCCCTCTGTACTTTAATCGAATAAATACATTTATAAAATTTAAATCTGAAAATTGAAAAAGTTATTAAGTGGTAATTGATTCAGTTTCTGAATACATTTTTTACTAGTCCGTTCTTTATTGCTAATAGAAAAACCTTAACAGCATTACAAACAAAAACCAGTATTCAGAAGATTTTGGAAAAATCATCATTTTCATTTTAGGAAACTGCTTCGCTTGTTAGATGCATATTCGTAATTTGGCTTATCTCAGACACTTTGACAAATTAAAGTTTTCTAAACACGAATATGATTGAGAGATCCTGATTAATTGCTTTATTCAATTGTCTCGAAGATATCTTTCAAAGTGCCTGAAGAATGAGATGGTCGAAACGTGATAACTATGAAAATATGGCTCTGTCTATCCAGTGATGAATCTGAGCTGTTGAGAACGAATATTGTTTGAGATTATGTACAGTTACGTATATGAGATGATTGATGGATATATGTTCCAGAATTTTATGTCGTCTTGTTTTTTTATTTTCGAATCTTTCTTCGGTTTCTGTCCCTTCTTTTTTCGGCTATTAAATTTTAAAGAATGTTTTCATGATGAAAAATGAAAACAAACTGAAAGAATAAGATGTTTTCTTTTTTGATTCACGAAATGTTATGGGCTCAACTATGGACAAATTTCAAGATGAAGAATGTTTCACATGTGGCAACATGTTGAACCATTGGAGAATTAATTATTTCGTAAAAAAATATGAATAATGATTGATTCTTTGTAATGTTTTTTAAAAAAAGATTCGATAAAGAAGAAATTTTTTTCGATTCAATGGTAAGAATTTCATGTAATTCTGTGAATGAACACAGTTGAGGTATTTTGATTCGCTAGTCTTGAATACCATCCAGCAAGACTGCGTTTCGTTCCTTTATAAAGCCTTGATGTTCGTTTTTTTGTGTTGAAGGATCTTCTTTCTTTAGGACCATATGAGATTTTTTTCTTATAGCATTCTATTTTTGCATGACAAACTAACTTCATATTTTTTAATTCATCCGCCAGCTTGGCATCTACTTCTTTATTAAAATGAGCTGGATCTCCATCCATCTGACACCAATGATAGAATGAGTTCCCAATTTATCCAGAATTTTTTTCAACACTTCCTATTATGTAATCATGAACTTAATTTTTTTCAATAAACAAAACACAATAATTCTGAATCGAAATTGGTTTTCAATCACCACAACCTCTCTAGAATTCTCTAGTGCCTAAGAATGCCGATTTCATCTGTTTAAAATTTCCTGTCGACAAAATGATTCTTCGCATGTCCAGATAATTTTCTGTAGAAAATCAGGATTTTTTGGGAGCCTTGTTTAGAATACTTCACAAAAAGGCAATTCTGCGTGCATAATATCCTGGTTGTAATTTATGTAACCTAATCAATTCGAAGGATATTGTTTGTGACCACAAAGAATTTGATAGAAGTCGATAACCTATGCTTATATCACCCAGATTTCTGAAGAATAGATGAAAGCATTGGTATATCTACAAAAAGCAGCTAAAAGATTAGGAATTTTCATGCAAAATCTATACGTTATCAACATTTTAGAAAATTTTAAGGGTTTCTTCAGATTTTTTACGAATTTTATGTGGATAATCTGTTTATCAATGAGGAAATTGTAACTTACATTTAAAAATTTAAAGGTAGTATTTTTTTCAAGTCAAATGAATCTGAAATTTGTTCCAAGAATTATTCATTTCTCCGAAAAAAGGTTTACTATAAAATTTCAATTTCGAGTCTTTTGAAATTTTTTTGATTAACGTTAGAATATATGCATCAGTTATCATTCCTCAAAAATTAATAAGTAGGGTTCAGAAGCGTAATTATTTCTAAATGAATATGTGCTAGTAGCTCATATTGTGTTATCTTGAAATTATCAAAACTCTAGTCTGACAACCTTAGAGCTCTTCGTGCTTTATGAGATTCAATTCTTCATTATATCATATCCCTGAGGGCTCCTAGTGAAATTGCTCCAACATAAGTAGTCACAGGAACTGTTATAGACCATATTATTAGCTCAAAACAAATAAATTGCAAAATGAAAACAACTGATGTACCTATATCCGATCAAAAAATGATCCGCTGCTCATTCAAAACACCCAAAATAAACAAAAAATGAGCAAATGAGGACATATAGATATACTGATCATAATTTGAGTAGACTTCAAAGACTCCAAAATAGGGCTATTATAAAAATATTTATAATTTTCCGTATGAGACTTGTATGAAAGGTTCTCTGTGCTGGCGATCACCATAGTGGTGAAACAAAAACAGTGTAAGCTTATTCATAGGATTGATACGGGGCTTTTGAAATCTATGGATAAACTAAAAAAGCATGCTGATGAACACGAATATTCTACAAGAAATGCCAATCATCTCTGCATATTTAGGACGAGAGGGTTAAAATATATTCAGCAATGAAAACATACAATCGATTACCTAATCACATGAAAAATTAAGAAAAATATACGAAATATAAGAAAGAATTGAAATTTTTTTTTAAGAAAATCAAATACCTAGTTTGAGTTAAGAAATTGTACTCTGTGTTAACAAACTTTGTTCGATTCGAAGTTTCATACCAAAATAAATAAATAAATAAATAAATAAGGCCATGATGGAACTCTGAGGAAACACCAAAGATGATTTTGAAGCCCTCATATTCACCAAAGATAGTGGAAAGGAACAACTTTTCATCGACAATTTAATATACTCCCAAATGCTCACTCATAGACGACATGAAATATCATCCCCGGGAAAATAGGCGCGAAAACAGATACCCCCTAGGGGGGTCACCCAAGACGGAAACATAAAATTTCATAAACCTCTCCGCGGGTGTTCAGATATCGATTCAATGGCTCAGAAGCGCCAAGTGCTCTGAAATTTCTCTAAAAGCGCCTCATTAAACCCCGCTAGTAGACCGAACCCAACGTAGCCCCGCGGACGCGTCGCGACGCCGCTCAACGGCGTCATATGCCGCGTCTGACACCCCATTTAGCACGTCGAAACCCGGGGGGGGCGCATTGTGTTGGAACCATCGCACCGTGAATCAGAGAGAGGGTTTATGGCTGTAAAAAGTAGTGAAAATTAAATGATGATAAATGCTTGTCACTTATTGCAGTGGAAAACCCTCGGAAAGGAGGAAGTTCCTTATAAAATGATATGCGGTTTTGCGAGTAAATTACGCGATGAGGAAATCAGAATGATTTCAGCCTTGAAAGTGATTTGCGACTCCGTGAAATTCGCTTCGAAGCGACAGAAGACGACACCGAAGCGAAGTTATATAAATACAGTACAATGCATTTGGGCCAACATAGTCCCAATCTTCGGACCAATGCATACAAAAGCAAACTACGGTTCTTCAGGTAGATCTCGGTGTCCCAAAAAATGCCTCAAAAGTGATCTTGGCGGGAGTGGCGCATAACATCTCGTAAAGATTTGAAGGGCAAAAATCCTGCTCTGCTAAAATCTGAATTTGCCTAAATGTCTCGATCCCTATCAAACTCATAGTGGTATTCTGCTTTCATCTACTACAGGGTCGTGCAAAAGTGCGTTAGGCTGCCATAGTTGCCAAACCAAACGTTTCAGGAATTCAGCTGAAAAGCATTCCCTTTGTACTTTCAATTCCGCATCTCAGGAAATTATTTTCAGATATTCAGGGTGTTCCCAAATGAAATTATTCAACAAATGAGTGATTTTATAAATGGAATATCCCTTATATTTTTGCATATTTTCAATTCTCTTCAATACCTCTATTGATTATTAGGGATATTTTTTCAACGGTATGGATCTTATTCAGAAAAAATTGCAAAATTTCGACAAAACAGTATTTCGGTAAAAGCGATTTCCAGAAGCGAATGGTCAGAATTTTATTTAACTTTAGAATTTGCCTAGTCATCGTTCCTAAATGATCAACATCTCTTATACAAGGTGTCCGTTATCAATGTCCAAATATGAAGAATTTCAAATTGTTTTTTCTCGATTTTGTCAAATGTAACACCCTATATTCCTTTTTATGATGATGTACACAGTTTAAAACCCTACATTTTTTCAGAAGTAACTTTAGGATTATTTTCACTCCTGTGTCCAGCAGACACGAAAAATGACATTTCCATAATAACTAACAGATATTTGAAATGAGTCACAAAATGAAATCATACTGAATTACCATTTTTTGAAAAACTTTAAAACCCTTCCGAAATTATAATCCTTGATTAATAATAATAATGTTTGTCTGAATAAGTAACATACACAACTATTATTGGTAACTTGTCTATTCTAACGTTTACAGAGTTTCATCGGCATCCAAAAAAATAATTATTCATCAAATGGTTCATATGATTTTCATGTCGGAGTAGTGTTTTCAGTTATATGTTCTTCATGGACCTCCGATCATATCAATTTTCAAATCAAATCAATTCCAATTCCGTAATCTGTCAAATTGAGTTATACCAACTGCCAAGATACAATACTAAAGTCACTAATCTGAAAGTTTATTTCAATTTCGAGAGTATTTCACAAAACTTGACCTAAATAGAGAAAATTTCACCTACTACTCGTATCAAAAGGCAATTCCAACACTCATGTTTTCGAATTTCGCATTTGTGTTGTAATAGGAGCCCATTCTGCAACTTGTTTTAGAATATACTATTCTCGTTAAAACGAACACAAATTGAACATAAATATTTGCAATAATCAACACTTACGGTAAAATATTATAGTGTAGTAAATGTTATTCTATAATCTGATTAAGATTAAGAAGTAGTTCACTTTGAATACGACAGTTACAAAAAAATCCAGAATTGCATATTGCATCATTTACGAATCTGTGAGTCGGCCACATACATAAATATCAATAGTACAGTATAGATTCGTAGCTCACAGAGGAAAAGCAGAATACGGCCATTAGGACAATAATACTTCAGGGTGAAAAGGAAGCTTATAAAATTTTCTTAAAAATAAGGTAGGGGTCATATTTGGTGTAAACAATCGTTTCGTCACAATCTTGCGTTCAATTTGAGCTATGGGATATTTTGTATAATTGAGGGACTATATTCTACACCACTTAAGAGGTTGAGTACTGGGCGCTTTTTTTCAAAGTGGCATACTCTAACAAATAATTTCTTGTGGAAATTAGTATTTAGGTTCTTTTTCGCCAAATGTGGTTTGAAAATGAAATGAATTCTAGAAAAAGAAAAAAATTGAAGAACAAAAATACTTTCTAAGAAAAGAAATTAAAAAACAAAAGTTGATTCTATGAAAATAGAAAAACAAAAACAAATTCTGAAATATACGAAATTGAAGATCGACAAATTCGAATTAAATGTTCACATAATCCACTATGTTGTGCCAAACAGTAGCCAAATCTATTATAAAGAGATAATCTCATATCTCTGAGAAGATTAGACATTCTTGCTTTTCGCACAAAGTTGGATTATTTTGGACCTTAATTCAATAATATTCATCGCTCCTTCAATTTCTTGCCCATACAACAAATTTTTCAGATATCCCCGAAGAAAGAAATCATTGGGAGATAAATCTGGAGATCTGGGGGGCCTTTTGATCGTCCCATTTGTCGAAATGGCACGGTCATAAAAAGTCATCCTCAGATATTCAGCGACTATTCTCGCGTTATGACTGGGACAACCATCCTGTTGAAACCAGACATCATCGAAATGAATTGGTAGCTATCAAACTGTCGGAATAATTTGATTTTCTAAAAACTCCAAATATTTTGAAGCATTGAGATTACCCTCGATTGAAAATGACCGTATGATGTAATTCTCCAGTATTCCTGTCCAAACATTAAGTTTTTTAGGATACTGGGTACGCACAGAATACTCAGGTGCTTATTCTTCCTAGACCAATATATTACTACGGATGGGTTATGTTTTATATTCAAGGAAAACGAGGACTCATCAGTGAATAAGATGTTGCTCAGAAATGAACTACTCTCATTCTCTTTTTCCATCATTATTTCACAAAATTCCACTCTTTTGAAATGGTCTTCTGAAAAAATGTATGGAGATGTTCGCACCTTATCACATCTGTAACCATTCCTTTTCAAAATATTCTAGCGCCCAAATCGACTTTTTCAGCCATTTCTCTGCTAGAACAAGGTGCCCTTATTTCAACAGCATGCAGCACACATTGATTTCATTCGTCAAACGACTTTCACTGACAGTCTTCGGTGGTCTATCAATCCTGCAATGACGGCATGTTTGTTAACATCCACATTGCTCGAATTTTTCGATTATTTTGCGAAGGTATCGGCCTATCTCCAAAGGCAAAAATTAAAGAATTTATTGTCTCCGCAATAGATTGCCACCGAAGTACTATTTCATGATTTGAATTTTCTTTTTAACCTCAAAAATTTTGATTTACGCGAATCTAGCTATCATATCTGACGTTCGGATGCGACTTATGTGCATTGCAATTCGCGACAGCCGAGATCATTCCGTCCTTCCGAGACTTGCCATTCCAACAGTCCAGTCCCTCATTTGTTATCGAATCGCAATGAGATTTCGATTCTTCCACTGTTCTACTAGATTCGGAGCTAATTCGAATTTAGCATTGATATTCCTATAAGGATTTTCTTTATCTAACAACATTTTAACGAACGTGAGTTGTCCTCTTTTAACCCCCACTTGAGTCAGGAATCATATAACTTACACGTTGTTACTCGAACCCAGCTGGCGCAAACACAACCTGCATTCTACAGAGTAGAGGTCGCCTTTCTTCTCAGAAAGAGATTTTACACTATCTGTTGCAGCATATGTAGATGTGTTTCCCGAAGTATTATCATATTCGAATATTCTCCAGCGTGCTACCAGAACTTAATACGCCTCAGCTTGTAGTATGGTACACTCCTTTCCTAGGGTGATGTACAAATTGAAATGAGGTCTCTTGATGTAGGTGAACAGAAAGCCTTTCGGGAGATGTCTCTGTCATAAACATAGTCACCTTCATAAAGTAGGTGTTCCTGAGCATCTTCCACCATTCTGAAAGCCTTCACGCTTCTCCTGAAAGCTATTGTCACAGATACTGAAATCTGATAGCTGTCTTCATAGTCATATACACAATCGCAGATGGTTTCCTCTGCCTTTGATTATAATAGCAGTGTAGATTCATTAATTATGTAACAGGGATATCACTAGAAAAAATAGGTGCCCAAACAAATCGTTATGGAAGATCAGAATCCAATGCTCTGAAAGTTCTAAGAATTTTTTTTTTCTCTTTAAACATAAGTATTGAGTAAATGTGATGTTGGTTGTGACAATGGGAAGACATCAAACATTTTAATGCTTCATTCTACATACATTTTTAAATTATTTGGCCAGTTTCTTTGTAGTCTTCGGATTGTAAGTGGATTTTCGGCAAGTTGGTCAATTAGATGGTTTGTGTGTCCTTCCAGTTTCTGGTGGTAGTTTCTTGAGTACCGTTCGACTTCCTCAGTGATGTATGGTATGTTTAGGTCTTTGTGGATGGTGAAGTTGGAAACGTACCAGGGTGCATTTACCAGTGCTCGTAGTATTTTTGATTGGAGTCTCTGTATAATCTGAATATTCGATTTTTTAGCACATCCCCAAAATTGGATGCCTTAAGTCCATATTGGTTTGATTATGTCTTTGTATATTGTAAGTTTGTTTTGAAGGGCCAGTTTAGATTTTCTACCTATGAGCCAGTACATTTCCCTGAACTTTATATTAATTTGTGTTTTCTTAGTTTGTAGGTGATGTTTCCAAGTGAGTCGCTGGACTAGGTGTATACCAAGATATTTGGCCTTTGTATCGACTGGTATATTCTTCGCAAACATTTGAACTGATGGGCATGTTTTCTTTTTAGTTGTGAAGGTGACCTGCCCTGATTTTGCTTCATTAATGCTCAGTCTCCATTTTCGATGCCATTTTTCGAGGTCTTTTAGATGTTGTTGTAGATGTTCGGAGGCTGTTGTGGCATTTTCGTGAGACGATAGTAGAGCTATATCATCTGCAAAGGAGGCTATTGTGGTGTTTCTATTTTCTGGTATATCAGAGGTATAAATTATATCTATATCCTGGGTCCTATGAACGGACCCAGTATGCTCCCTTGTGGTACTCCCGAGTTGATTTTGTGTGACGTTGATGATGTTTATCCAAATTTTAAAATAACGGTCTGATAGGTATGATTTCAAGATAAGGTAGTATAAGTTCCAAGAATGAATAGAGTAATGTAATGAGAGATGCAAATTATATCAATTATTGATACACTACTCGAATAGGATATCATGACTATTCGCTGGCAAGACTAACAATCATTAAAGTTTCGAATAATAGTCTTTCAGGTGGCGCTGTCAACAGAATTCACTCCCTGTTAGGAAGCAGTTCATTTGAATTTTTCCACAGTTGGCAACGCTTCCAGCACGACAATTGCCGTCACATTCGACCTGGAACAAAGCGGTAACATGGCCGAGGAAACATGTTAATATTCAGACAGTTGGTAGTCATGAGTCAAGCCCATTTAATTGTATTTGTCGACTGCTAGAATACGTGTACCGGTAATTTATTGTCTCTCATTGTTGTTATTATATGAAATGAAATTATGTCCTTGCATTGTTCCAGGCAAATTTATGTGTGGCTGAGATTGATAGATTCTCGGCTTGTAGCGGAGTAGCGCGGCCTTCACTGAGTGACCCTCTTATCTCGCTTCAGAAAAGGATGATGAAGGAATTTTAAATAGGTTACGTGTGCTCTAGCTGGTGTCGGTTCCCACGCGGTCGCTTTTTCTGGGAATTTGCGCTTTGCAACGAAAACTATCAGGTGATTCTGTAAGGAGGAGAGCGAAACGAAGCGAACCTTGCCTTCTGTTCAGATCTGCAGCTAGCGCAGGAAAGGTCAAGGTGTTGTAGAGCGTGAATCACTTATCTTTGTAACCCCAATTTTCTCGAAAACAAGCGAATATTTTTTCATTCTGTGAATGGCGTTTCGAACAAGTCAATGTCGACTTGGGATGCGCATAAAAATCTGCGGAATAAATAAAGACGCCTGACATCACGGCTCTGTCAAAAATTTTTTCTCCACGGACATACCTTTTTTATCATGTCATTCGAAAGATAATTTCATTCTGAACTTTTTATTCCAATACAATTTATATCCATTTCTAACCCTCAGTGATCTGCAGCGTGTTTTATGTTAATTCTTTTCCATTTATTTTTTTCTGTATTGTGGTGAATGCTTTTATTTGAAGACATAGATATGATTTTGTGCCTTGAATTCAAGGAGGCTTGTTTTATGAACAATCTGCCTCCTCGAATGATATTAAATATGTGGATACAGCAAGATGTCACAACGCTGCCATTGTGAAGAGATATTGAGATCAAGAATTCGAAAATAAATGTATAGATCAAAATGGCTAGATGACCTAGATATGATTTTGTTTCTTAAAATGACGGAGGTTTTGTAACAAACTATTTCTTTTTGATTATATTCATTAAATATTATATCTTATAACTTATAACAATAAATATGTTTTCAATAACAAACGAAACATTTCGAATCATATATTCTATATACCGGCCATTATGATCCATACATAAATTCCCCTATTTCGTCATAAGTTACTTTGGTCAAAATATAAGGGTCTAATACTTGGACACATGCGTCTCTTATCTTCATTTTCAAATTGTCGAAGTTATTAGAATCAGTTTGGTATACCATATTTTTCAGGGTACCCCTCAGAAAGTATTCCATGAGCTTTAGGTCTGGCGATACCTGATGGGTCCATTGGTTCCTATCCATTCATTTTTGAATTCTTTATCTAAATATCTCTTCACAATGGCAGCGTTGTGCCCCATCTTGCTGTAGCCACATATCTAATATCATTTGAGGAGGCAGATTGTTCATAAAACCAGCCTCCTTGAATTCAAGGCACAAAATCATATCTATGTCTCGAAATGAAGGCATACTACAATACAGAAAAAAATAAATGGAATACAATTGACATAAAGCACGCTGTAGATCGCTGACAGTTAGAAATGGATAAAAATTTTATACGAATAAAAAGTTCAAAATGAAATTATCGTTCGAATGACATGATAAAAAAGGTATGTCACTGGAGAAAAAATTTTTGACAGCGCCGCGAAGCCTGGTGTCTTTATTTATTCCGCAGATTTTTATGCGCATCTCAAGTCGACATTGACTTGTTCAAAACGCCATTCACAGAATGAAAAAATATTCGTACGTTTTCGAGAAAATTGGGGTTCCCAAGATAAGTGAATCACCCTGTACTAACTGGAACTTTTTTATCGATTTAAAAGTATTCTGGTGGTTTTTTCCCTTCACATTCATGCATTTGTCAGAACCATGACAATTCAAGCATGTATTTGTGCATTTCAAACCATATTTTCGGCAGACACATTTTAGACTGTTCGGTACTTCTAGTCTCAAAGCTGCAGCAAACCACTTTACGCTTCTTGAGAACATATCAGGTGTTTGTTTCAAAGGTGGAAAATCGGAATTCTGATACTTTGGTCACTTCGCCCGAAGATTCGAACGGGCCCATCAGATTTTTGGCCAGAAAAGGAGTTATACCAGATGTGAGGCCCAACTTCGAAATTTCGATTAAAATTCCATCTTTTTCATTGCAGACTCGTTTTTTGTTCGAAAATCTACAGCCTTCATTTAGACCAGAATGCGAAATAATTATTTATGAAACAAGTGCAGAAGGCATTGATATTCTTACACGAATTCAAAATTCAAATTTTTGAATGAGTCTTCCGTACGAGTATCATATATTTTTCCTCTAATTTGCTGAATTTTCAGTTTCTCTTCTTTTGAAACACCCGGTATACCATGATAATGTGTTTTTTATTTCATCAGAAAGTAGAGATTCCAGTGAACAAGAAACCCACCGGGAATTTTTTCATTGAACATTAGGCTGCTTTTTCGATATTGAATCAAAATAAGGTGAAAAAATTTCCATTTGAGTCAAATGAATAATATTGTGTTAAGTACTCAAAAAGGTAAGTGTTCACAAAATTTCGTGGAAACATTTTCATTTGTAGGTAAAAGACTCGGTAAAAGATAAACATGAAGAAACCAAGAACTAGGTCATTTCAATTTTCACATGAATTTTGGGAAAAAGTGTAATACAAAAGTTTTACTTTTTTTATAACCTTCGACTGGGTCATTTTTTGTTTTTTTTCATATGTTGTAGCTGCACCGGAATTCGAGATGATCTGACTTCCTGAACCCTTTTACAATGCGTTTGATCCTACTATTCTTATTTTGTTTCAAAATTTATCCTGGCCTGGTTTAGCTGGTTGGGGTTGAAGTACACTGTGTCCAAAATTGGGTGAGACTGCATAGAGGCATTCGGTTTTCGCGATCCTGTATCATTTTTTTGTGAAACTTTCAAATCCACCAACAGAAATACTTCCACTTCTTTCATTTCTGAAATACAGGGCGAAAACGAGAATGTTCACTTTTTTGTGATGTAATTATTTCTCAGGCACTGTTAACTGCTTTCAATATTCATTTCAGTGACGTGGTTGAAATTTGTTTTCAGAGCTCTGTTTTTGAGATTGAGCACAAACGTGGAATTTTTCAGGTGGAACATTCTGTATATTTTAACGTCAAATTTTTCCCAATACATGGATTGTTGAAGTATTTCTGTTTGCGGATTCAAAAGTTTCACAAAAAAGTGACACAGAGTCGCGAAAACTGCATGTCTTCAATAATAGCTGAGATACAGTGCAGTCTTACCCAATTTAAGATACAGTGTACATATTGCATTTCATCGCAAGAGCGTGGGAAAAATTATGTTTTGTTCGACATCTTTCAGCTTTTTCTTTCAAGGTTATCGCTATCGCCCAAACCATTGAATAGATAGAATATAAAGGGGAGCATTTGTATTGGTTTCGTTGACCGGAATGGTGCTTGCAAATAACTATAAAAACTGAAGATATATATACCAAAGACGAAAACAACAGAGCAAAAATCGTTCAAAACACTAAATAATTCCTCGATTCCAAACACTAATAACGATGAACGCTGCAAAAAGTGCCAACTCACCCATTCAAATTTGATAATTATGATCAAACTAGCTCAAACCCGCGGCTCTGCTCGCGTAATATTTCAATTTAAAACGGAACTAATAGGCCCTCAACCCCACATTCATAATCTCGTATCAGAGGAGAGAGGCACGTGGCTACTTGACAAAGCTATCTCGCGTAGATTCAATAATTTCTTGCTCAAATTCGCATTCGATCAACCTGCGGTAACTTTTGAAATATAGATTAGAAAACTCTACTGTAAAAAGCATTTTTCATCAGGAATAAATGCCGCAGGTAACAATCACATTCATTTTAATATGAATTATTTTCGTGCCAGTCAGGAGCCCTCTTCAAATTGGACATTATTTTGAATTGAACTAAAAATGTTCGAAATGATTATCGTGGGTTGTCAAAAAAGGTTGCGCACACTTTGAGGTAAGTTGTATCTATCACAAAAGATCCACTGCAAAAAGAGGACGTAACATTGGTGTTTTGTGAAAACTTTGCGTCGTCTTCATTTGAAGAAATTATTATTGAAATCGAGAAATAAATGATTAATTGTCGAACATCGAAAATCAATGATAATCGACCACCTCTATTTCTACGGAAAAACCTTATTAAATACCTTGGAATGAGCATTATGAGAATGCTCTCAGCATCAGAACTTGAAATTCAATTGAAATTTGAAAAACAAGAGATACCTACAAGAAACGAGACATGATTAAATGACAAGTGGCTTCAAATGGAATTAAATCACTCGAATATGTTTAACTTCCAGAAGGAGTCTATTCAATCTTCACAGAAACGACTCAAAATTGACTTATAAGCTGTGGGTTCTGTGGTCAACTGCAAACGTCATCTTGTGCGTCAAATAATTGACAGGGAGGATGCCAGCTGTGTATGTTATGTAACCGCCACAAAAGACACACTAAGGACGCTTTTAATGGCTACTGCCTTCGATAGAATTTCATTTTTAGAAACATATCCTGTGTTGCCACGTGAACTATGAAAGTTCATAATGCAAACAGATAATTATGAATTTTTTTTAATATCTGATTTATATTGACTTGAACAGAAATTGCTAGGGTTCGAACTTCTTCAATGTGTAGAAAATCCTCTAATTTTTCGAAATCTCGAAGAAAAATAAGAAAATGTGTACTTATTTGAGAGCGTAGAACACTGCTCTGGCAATATCTTATTCTTACTTACTCTTAATCTATCAGATGATTTCCCTTACACCAAACAAAAGTAGCTGAAGTGCTTTTCATAAAGTGTGTATCAAATTTCTATTAATTCATAACCTTCTCTACTGGGAATACCAACGGGAACAGATGTCTTCATAGTTAATAGAAAATCACTGGGGATGAATCAAACAGAGGATTAGGTATCAATATTCTTTACTCTTAAAATTATATTTCCACATATACACTCGACAAATTTTACAATTTCTAGAACAGTTTACAGGTGTTGTAGCCAGTATTGAAAACTGGAACTTAAATATGCCATACTTACAATAAATAAAGAATTTTCAACACTGGTACGCGATGTATTATAAGCCATAGGTTCAATTTGTGATTTTCCTTAAACAATTTCCATATTTACACAATAAATATTTCTGAATTATCATTTCAAAGAGGAATCCTACCAATAAACAGAAAATTATCGGCATTCTTGCACAGAAACTAGGCTGATGAGGAATTTAGAAATAATAAGAGGATCCCTATGAGGAAATATCCATTTAATCTGCACAAGAATTCTCGAAATTTTTCTTTGGTAAATAATATTATATGTTTCTTTACACAATGTTCTCTAATATTTATACAATTTACAAATTTTCAAACAATAAACAAGTTTATTTACATTAGGATATTTACAAGTCACAAAAGGAACATTGCAGAAAATTTCTCGAACTCCCAACGGGGTTCTAAATTTTCTGGAACAAAGTACTGTCTACTAATGAGAGAAACGATAACCCCTAAAATGGACACTTGGGTCATTTGAGGTGTTATCTGTTTCTGTAAACTTAAAGCACCACTAGAAATTTGCACTACTGAGGTGAAAGGATAATATCCCAGTCAAGATGATACATAAAGACTTTATCATAAATTCGTGATAGTAAATGTATAGTGTAGGATTTCACAAATGTATACTATTGCAAAGCCCCTGATTCGGAATATTAACCAAAGGAAAATCAATTCTGATGAGGATTTATAGCATTTACAGGAGTACTTCCTTTTCCTCATATAATCCACCAAAAATACTATTTTCGTTCGTAGACAGTCCGTAAAACTACTTAAAGCCTTCGCGTTTTCCAGACTCGCTTCGGTAGACCGGAAACCGTATTGCAGAAACATCCCAGGATCAGAAGAGTACGGTTACGTCATAACCAACATTAACTTATATGGCTGCTCTGGTATCACTAGCACTACTTTTCCACTTCCTCGATCTGTTTAACGTCCAATCCGTTCACCATTTTTTCTATGCTCTTCAGGTCGTTTGGTGAAGATGACACTTCTGGTTTTGGTGACGTGGTGCTGGGCCTCATTGGTGGCGATAAGGAACTGCTTCTTATTTTACCGGAAGGGGAGTTGCTGAGGCTCCTTGTGTGAGAGCTGGGGGTTACAGTCTCAAAAGCGCTGCCTAACGGTGAGGAGCTGACTCCAGTGGTTGAATTCGGGATGGTGTAAGGGGTGAATCGGTGGCCACCCTTGAGGTGGTTGTGTATAGGGGACGTGGGTGATAGGTGATGACCGTGAGGATTTGGGTGCGCCAAGTTCTGGTAATGTGAGAAAAGAGCTGGGTGTTGCGCAGCTAACGCCAGCTGAGCGTTGAAGAGTAGACTAGGATTCATTCCTGGATTATGAGCCCCGGTGAAGAGGCTCAAAGGAGGTCCAAACGGAGGCGCTCCTGCTCCTCCGTACATTCCATGGGGATACAGGTATGGGAGTAAATGAGGGGGAGGGTGAATAGGAGGTCCAACGCTTATATTCGGCGAGGGGTATTCACCAGAAGGGTTGGAAGGTCCAGCACTACTCGATTCTTTCGGAGAAGACGGGCCTGCTCTAAACGCTGTGCTTCCAGGGGATTCAGAACAACTAGACTCCGACCCGGAGTCGTCGTGTAGTCTTCTTCTGAGGTCGTCTTCAGCACCTGGAGGTAAAGATTGAATTTAAAAATTGATCGCAATGGAGGAAAATAAGAGACATTTAATGGAGTGATGTTTACCTGAATGGTTAGCTGAAGAGGCGATGGGGGTTGAAGCCTGAAGGGATGGTCTTGGACTGTCGGCGGTACCAACCACGTCCAGCTCGGAATCGTCTGTTTTAGAAACAGTACTGCTGTCTGCTGACATTCTGGCGGGTAGAGGATGTGTTGTTTTGTCGTCCGAATGCCTCTGTGCCAGCATGGCTTGCCTGAAACAATAAGAAGAAAGGTTTGTTAGAACATCTTCATCTAACACAGCCTTCAGCTTTTCGATAATTTGAGTGTCTCAAGGAATAACATAGAAAAAAGGTCATAGATTATTCAGTAAAACTCTAGTATCATGTTAGAGTATGTTCCATTTGACTATATCGAGTTTTTTGTATTTTCAATTGCAACATTTTCCTGTTCGGTGTATCAATGTGAGAACGTGTAAGTTCAGAGTGATTTAGTCATTATTTTTGCTATTTTCCACTTTTTGATTTCATAATGTCTAGAGTACGTGAACGTATTTCACTGGTGTTTTGAATTACATTCACTGTTACCGTTAATTTAAATTCAACTAAAAATGGATCTACTATATTCCAACATATCGAATTGGACGAAAAAGTCTAGAATTAATATGAATTGAACAAAACAATTTGTTGTGATAAAAGGAATTCATATCATGATTGTCATATATATTAGTGTTGTTGTGAAGACATTGACCATCGAATGCAATGGAAAGCATATCGTATGAACACTACTGATATTAATTAAAAATTTCGCTCTTTATAATGAACGTATTTTATTATGATTTAATATGAAATATTTCATTTTCCCCATCTAAAAATCTGGTGTTTGCCTCCTATTGTTGCACACAGATTTTTTGGCTGAAATGTCTTAATATATAAAACTAAGTTGGCCATTTTGTTGGTTACACCATTTAGAACTCAAGGTTGGATGAACTGTTTGTTATGAAAGATTTTTTGTTGGATTCTTCTATGGCGGGGTTAACATAAAATACATTAAAACTCTGACAAATTCGATGAAATGGAAAAAAAAAGGAAATAATATTCCTTCTTGCGAATAACGCTAAGAGGTGTCATCCAACATTCCAGGTAAGAAATATATTAACATTAATGATTTATAATCACTTATTTTGTCTTCCCTTCCTGCATTTAGATCCGAGGCCAGATTCACCATCGAATTGGATCATTAGAACCACTTGAAGATACACATCATAAATTCCTACAAATTTACTTCATATAGGCAATATGGATGATCAACGCCAATCAATTAATGCAGATGTGAGAAAAATAATTCTTCAAGATCTGCAGCAACTACTTCATGAACATCATGCATTGGTTCGATTTTTTAAAACTGCTTTAGAACGTATGCCAAGTGATAATCACAAGGTTGTGATTAGAGCAGATAAACGACCTGTTGGAGCACATGACGTCAATTCAACGCCTCTACAATAGACGAAGTGGCAATTGTGATTGTTGGTAAAAACTTGGAAACGCTTGATATTATTCTTACGCGTCGCAATACTGGAAAATTGCAACGAATATATGAAACACACCGTTCATACGATGCTCTACAATACCCGCTAATGTTTTGGAGAGGTGATGATGGATTACTTCAATATCAAGATGATGAATCCATTGAATGGTGAGTACCTTGATTAAAATTAAAAATGACTACTTAATATAAATTTGAATTATTTGATTTCAGGCCAAGAAACCACCAAGAAAGTGAGCTCAATGAATTATTATTCATTTCGTTTAAGGGTTCGTTAAAATGCTGATAACTATCTGCTGAGATTTCGTCGACTGTTGCAGCAGTATTGTGTGGACATGTATTGTGAAACTAGCTAACCCGGCAGACTTCGTACTGCCTCAATCGATAAATAAAAAAGCAACTTTAATATTGTTATAAACTATTATATAATTATAATGTTGGCCAAGAAGTGTTAAGAATCATTTCGTATCCCAGAAACTAAAGTGCGTAGGGGATCTGGTGGTGGGACCAATTGTGGCAATTGGCAATTAGAGAAGTTAGTTGACCCGGCGAACTTTGTTTCACCTCAGGGATGAATAAAGTTGTACTAACCATTGTTTTTTTTTTTAAGATGGAAATATATTAGGTGGAATACAAAAGAGTACAAAATATACAAAAAATTTAATTGCATTGAAATAGATATGTACATTGTTATTCATACATCAAAAGAATTCTCTTTACTCAAGAGGTAAAGAGGAAACTTTTTTCAATATTTTATCGATTGAGGCAGTACGAAGTCTGCCAGGTCAGCTAGTTTTGAATGAATGTGGGAACAGGAATATCTGGATATCTATATATAGTTTGGAGGTTGATCTGAACATATGGTAGGTTGAATTTGAGTCGAGCTAATCTTGGGTAAACGTATTTTTCTCCAGTCATCCCCAATGATAACTAATTGGAGTTGGTCTGGAGGCAGGACGACCTCCAACCCTGCTCCGAAAATTATGCGGAACGCTATATAAGACCACGCTGAGTTAATGGAACCAACAAAGACTTTAATTTACACTAGGACCATCGGAGGGCGTCGCATCAGTCACTTCGCCAACAATTTTCGGCTTTGCATTTTTATGCCGTTAGGGTAAAATATGCGCCAGAAGGAGGCCCGGACCTCCTTTGTCTTTCGCTCTGACACACAGGGTTGTATTAGCCGTTTGAGTAAAAAAAATTCAAGTGAATTAGGTCACACGCGAGAATTAAATTGAATTTCATCGTGGACAATGGTAGTAAAAAGCAATAATTCGACATAATCGATATCATAAAAATATACTTGTTAACCTTGAAAAGAACTTCTGTCATTAGTGGATCTACAGAATGAAAGTCAATAGATAATTCTTGGAAGGAACTCGCTCGAAAAAAAGGTTTAACTGGCCAAAACTTTCCATTAGGATTAGAAATATAGACTTCCCATTATTCAGTGAATTTTTGAATAAAACATGATATATATGCATCTTTCAAACACATAACAAAAACCTGTATAGGTGATAGAAATGAGGTACTGAAAAGTAATAATGAATGACAATAATAGAAGAAAACAGTTCATATGTCGTAACAATCGAACCTGCAGAATGAATGAACATTTTTTGAAGGATCAACAAAACGCTCATGATTATAATATGTGAAATTTCATTCCTTTCATTGGCCACGCCTTCAGGAAAGTCTTTAGGAGGGTTTTTCGTTGTCTGAATACTTTTGATGAAGATGGAGTTTAATAACATCGAAAATCAACAATGAATAGAGGAAAAGATTAAGATTGGCTAAACCATAATTAGGGAAAAAAGCCGGAAATAATATATTTGGCATTCAAGTAGGGAAACATTGGACACAACAGAAACAAAAGGGAAAAGTTCAATGTTAGGTCCCAGGATAGAATTGAAAAACCCTAAAAACTACAATTTCTCTGAGAAATCTTTTGAAAAAACTGAAGGACGAAGAAAACATTTGGTACAACCAAAAGAACAGAATCTAGTGATGAAAGCAGAATTGACATGGAATTCTAATCCTACTTCTTAGATGTATTCGTTTGATTAGGAGCAACATAGTATTCAAACCTGTCAAACGAAAAGTGTGAGTTGAGGTTCATGCAACGACCATATTTTGATTATGTTATAACATATATTTCTCTATTTCAGTATCGTTATGAGTTCATTACAGTACTAAAAGCAGTGATGTTATGAAACTCATTACAGCATTGTTTCAGTTATATTTTTCGTTTTGTGGTTGTCAGTACTGACCTCCGATCGAATCAAGTTTCGAATCAAATCAATTCAAATTCCGTAATCTGTCAAATTTCTTAAGTCACACCGACTGCCAAGCTACAATACAAAAGTCACTGATCTGAATTTTCATTTGAATTTCGAGAGTATTTCACGAAACTCGACTGAAATAGAGAAAATATGGTCTAATACTCGTTGCAGAAGACAATTCCAACACTCATGCTATCGAAAACTCGCTCCTTCGTCGCTCGTTTTCGAACTTCGCATTCGTGTTGGTTGGAAAGCACAAGAAAATGCATCAGCAGAAAGATTCAACACTGAAGAACCTCTCGACCCTTCTGTTGAAGGCAAAATAGATGGTCTTCTTGAAGGTACTCGAGAACGCGAGCAAGGGGACTGAAAATTCAAATAGTGTCTATGGTCTACTGTAATAGTCAATCTGACGCAATTTTGGTTTAATCGATAAGGTTCAAGGAGCGTCCAGATTGGGGTAATAGTCGAAGAATTATGTTGCATCAGGACAAGGCCAGACCAAACACATTGATAGTGACTCGCCAAAAGCTCCGGGATCTTGATTGAGGGTTCCTATGCATCCACTTTATACTCTTTATAGTATAGACCGGGTATCAAGTGATTGCCATATGTTCCTGTCCATGGCGAACAATATTGCTTGTGAAAATAAAAAAAAAACTTGTGGACATCGACTGTCTCAATTTTGTTCCAATTTTATGAGGGCTTCTAAGAAAGGAGTGTGGTCATATTTCCTTCAAAATGGCAACAAGTTATCGAACAAAACGGCGCATATTTAACTTGAATTAGATCATTTTAACTGTGGCAATTGAAGCCTTGTTTCTCATGGAACAATAATTATTACACCGTATATTACCTAAACCTGTTTTAAAATGAATTTTCTCTGTTGGAATATGAGTTTCTTGCAGAGATATCCAGGCCCTCTGACTAATTCAAAATTTAATCGCTTGAGTCGTTTGCTGTTCCTTGGTCAAGAAGGGTCCTTGATCCAAGTTGAATATGAAAAAAAAGCATCAAATAGTTCAAACTGAAATTTCAAAGAGCACAAAGGAAGAAGAATCTCCAAACGAAGAATAACAGCTAGATTGAATCTCGACCACAGCGTCAGACCAAAACCGACCCTGTCCCCAGGATAAACGGGCGGCCTAAATTCAAATTAGGAACGCCGCAAAATAAAGAGTAGCCTCAGCGTCTGTCTCTTCGTTAGGGGTGACGGCAGCGCTAACAGTATCAAATTAACGTTGACATTTTCGGAAGGTCATACGCCACCTCCGCGGCGCGGATAAAGGGTGCAGATTAAGGGGTAAGAGGGTTGCATTTGCATTTACAGTAAGTGATATGCATACATTTCGGCGTTCCGGGATAACCGGGAACGGCTTAAGGTCAATCCCGGTGCCTTCCGCCCCCTTCCCTTGCGGATAGGGGATGATAGTCTACGGCCGGATCGGGTGGAAGTTGATTGCGACGGCTCGGTGGTCTTTGTGGTTGGAAGGCTTTGATAAGTTGACAACCTTATGGACGGAAGAATGCATAATTGAAAAATCTGGTAGGGAAATAGACAATAAGCGTGTTTCTCTATTTCAGTATCGTAATGAGTTCATTACAGTACTAAGATAAGTGCTGTAATGAAACTCATTACAGCACTGTTTCAGTTATATTTTTCGTTTTGTGCTTGTCAGGACTGACCTCAGATTCTCTCAATGTTCAAATCAATTCAATTCAAATTCAGTGATCTGTCAAATTTCGCAAGTCACACCAACTGCCAAGATAGAATACAAAAGTCACTAATCTGAATGTTCATTTGAATTTCGAGAGCATTTCCCAAAATTTGACTGAAATAGAGAAAATATCGTCTAATACTCGTTGCAGAAGACAATTCCAACACTCATGCTATCGAAAACTCGCTCCTTCGTCGCTCGTTTTCGAACTTCGAATTTGTGTTGGAATAGGAGCTCATTCTGCAACTTGTTTTAGAATAAACTATATCCTACCAATATTATAAATGCCAAAGTTGTGAATATGTGTGGATGTTTGTTACATTTTCGACTAAAAACCACCGAACGGATTCAGATGAAATTACACAGTAATATAGTTTATCTATTAGAATAACACAACGGCTACAATTCATGAAGATTATGTGTAATTTGACTATAATACAAGAAGAAAACGGAAAAATTCCTGCCCCCTCAGAGCTATTTAACCGAAAGCTGTCTCAACCGTTGAAGTTACACGAAAATAAGGTACCACAGGTTTGTTTGTCTCAAACAGTTTTAGATAAAAGTTTGCGAGAGCATATATCTATCTTTTGGATTGAAGCCATCATATCCAAAGTAGTGAGCCATGAATACACTGGGCAAAAAAATTAACGCACATTATGGAAATCTCAAATTTAATCTACAACTGAAGGTGTTCTCAATGATAATTATTTTTATCAGAATTATGCCTGCATATGTTATCCACTTTCAACGCTTTTCTTCAATACAGATATTTTTTCCCAGCAGGAATGAAAAAGATGATATTATTATCAGATTTTGAATGTATTGGCTCCATTCTAAAATCAGTTGTTCTCGATCAATTCTAGTGATCAATAGTTTTTCTTTCGTTTGATTTTCTACACTCGATCGCTATGCAACGCAAAACACGCAATTTGACCCAAGAGGAATGTGCCCAAGCGGTAGTTTTGCGAAAAGAAGGGTGGACATACACAAGAATTGCAGAAAGGTTTGGAGTTTCCCATACAAGTGTGTCCAGAATGTTGCAGCGATTCAAGGAGACAGGTATGAATGTCTGAAGACCAAGACAGGAAAGACCACGGGTAACAACTGCCATTCAAGAACGTTACTTGAGAGTTTCTTCGTTGAAACAACGGTTTGCAACCGCCTCCTTCTAAATCAGCTTGAGCAAACTCATGGGGTGCAAATTAGCACTCAGAAAATAAGAAATCGTCTCAGAGAATATGATTTAAGGCCTCGTGTCGCGGCAAGAGGCCCAGCTCTTACCCCAGCCCATCAAAGGGCGCGTTAAGATTTTGCGAGAGAGCATATCCACTGGGGAGAGGCCGATTGGGAAAGAGTTCTCTTCACAGATGAGTCTAGATTCTGGCTCTACCATTGTGATCGACGTTCCCTTGTATACAGACGTCCACATGAAAGATATGCGCAGTGCAATTTCCTAAATACTACTGGTTTCGGGGGAGGATCGATTATGGTATGGGGTGGAATATCTTTGACTGCTCGCACAGACCTAGTGGTCGTTGATAATGGAGCTATGAATGCTGATAAGTGTATAAGGAACATTCTTGAAGAGCATGTAGTGCCATTTGCCCCATACATTAGTGAAAATTTCATTTTTATGGACGATAACGCCAGACCCCATCGTGCGCGCATCGTTCAGGTGTACCTTGAAGAGGTTGAAGTCTCTCGAATGGAATAGCCAGCAAGAAGTCCAGATCTCAATCAGATTGAGCAGGTTTGGGACAACCTCAATAGAAGACTAAGAAGTTCAGAAAATTATCCAGCTACTCTTAATGACTTATTAATACAACTCGGAGAAATATGAGAAGGATTAGATCAGAACATTTTAAGATCACTCATTTTGAGTATGAAACGTCGTTGCCGAGCTGTAATCAACGCAAGGGGTGGAAATACCAAGTATTAAATCACTAATCAGCATTTCCGTATTTTGAAAATTGTTCATTTCTCTTCTTTCACATACGATTCGGTGAAATCCTGAATTTTTCTTCCATTTAATGTGTCTGGTTTCGTTCAAAACCTTCCCGAGAGAACATAAAAAATAAGTTATAATGTCAATGTAGAGTAAACTTTCATTAAAATTGAGATTTTCAGAATGTTCACTAATTTTTTTGCGCAGTGTCTGTTCCCACTGTGAGGTGTAACTGGCAAATTTTCGTCATTCACACTCCGAGCTTTCTTCTTCCATGAACATTTCACAGAAAGTTCATCGAAATTTCCTATCGAAAATTCCCGAAATCCAACGCACAAAGATCAAAGAGCCGCCGATTTAACCGGTCCTCTCGCACTCCTCGATTTCAATCCGATTAATACAAAGGACCCCGCCGATGTAAACATGAGTCACTAAATAGCCCAAGTACGCTCGAATTCTTCCGGATCCTGCGGCCCCTTCACCCTCCCCGGCCCACGGGCACTCGAAAACGTTACCGGGGCGTAATTATCAAAGTACCCGGTCAATTTAACTTTCTTACAATTCGACATTGCGACCCCTTTGTCTACGACCCCACCGAAAATCGCCCCCACACGCCGCTGGTGTATCAATTGCAGCCGCCGACCGTGGACTGTACTTGATCGGAGATAATGTGGGCTCGATGTGAACGAGATCAGGTCTGGACGAGGCTTTAGTTCAGAAATGCAAGAAACATTCTATGACTTCAATAGCTGATACAATTACTTTTATCTACTCCTATTCAATAATGTTTTCATTAATGAACTGCTTTTGAGCAATTAATGGTGTCTATAAACAAACAGCGTGAATTATAATAACTCACTGCTATAACTCACTATGATACGTCAGAAAAGCTTCATCAAATTATTGACGCACCGAATATCAAGAAAGTTCTGTGCTTTTGTACAAGCCTATTGGCCGAATGGGAACATTCCATTTTTGTTATTGAGGGGGTGTGAATAATTTTGAGGTTTTCAATTAAATTTCAATTATTAGTTGTTGATAGTTAATCGTTGAGACATTTCAGATTTTGTTTCAACATTATCAGTGCTCTTGTGAAACATCCAGAAATGCAATATGTTACCGATAGACAGTAAGCTGCCTTTTCACAGATTACGGCTTCTTCGGACGAAGAAGTAGACAATGGCATAGCTATAACCAGCTAGGAGCTAGGTTTCAGAACATAACCACTTAGAAAGCATTGTGAAAGTAAACCACAATTATTCAGAAGAATGCGAATATTATTGGTCAGTTCATTATAGATACAGGTCAAAGCTATTAATTCTAACTCTGTCACCATGATCTCTCATTCGATTCTTTCATTATCTGAATTAATGAATAAGACAAAAATAAACATCATAGAATTTGGAAAATAAATAAATAGGTAAAATAGCTTTCCTATTTCTCGATTTAAAAAACAAATGAAAGAAAATGGGCATAAGATTCGGAAATACTTATAAATAAAACGTGAAAGACATAATACTTAATAGATTAAAAGGAGTTACTGTCCGCTGCGACCTGATGGTCTATTGTCCCCCCTGACAAAGCTTTACAGCTCGCCTTCTAGTCCCAGAGATCTTATGAAATCCAATATCTCGGAAGGCTTCAGTGAGGCTAATTGCTCACGCCTACAGGTCTCTTGACCAAAGCATTGTTTCCTTTGGCTTACAATGCTAGGTGTGACTAGGTGAATAGGAGTTTCTTCCTCCTCCCCACATAATCTACACCCGTCAGTGTCCGATACGCCCATTCTCAGCAAGTGCTTTCTGAGGCGACAATGCCCTGTAAGGAAGCCAGTGAGGAGGTGTATTTGGTTCTTACTGAGATCCAAATATTTTTTGGATCCTGCAGTTTCATAATTCCGAAGGAACTTTTTGGAGTGATCCAACCCTGAGAGATTCTGCCAGAGTGTTTCTCTTTCAATTTTCTCCTTCTCCAGAAACTCCTTCTTATATGTACATTTTCCTATACCACAGATAAGTTCTGGGCCAGTGAGTGGTTTCCGAGCACCCTCTCTGGCTAGTTCATTGGCCTCTTCGTTACCTGTGATGCCCAAATGACCAGGAACCCAGATTAAAGAGACCTTATTTTTCTTGCCTACCTCATTGAGTAGACATAATGAAATAATACACGAAAGATTGAAAGCATGAAGTACCCCATCAGGAATCAACAGAAAATTTAATTTTCAGTTAAATCACAGATACAGCTAACAGCGATATAAACAACAAGACAGAAAAATGACATATTAAAGCTCTTTTCTCAGACTGGAGAAATATAAGAAGTGATTACTTGTCTCGGAATGAAGCACAGTTGTGGTTGTGCATCATCTCATAACATTCTTAACATGCTTTTCAATGAAGAAGAATCAATAATATGATGCGACCCAAATGGATGACATAATTCCAATGTCATGTGATAATTCTGTACTTCAAATTTCGTAAAATTCCGATAGCATTGCAAAAGGCCGAAGGACCTTATAGGTACATGGATCAGAAAGCTTATGGTGAGGATGATTTGTTTACATGTCTTTTCCTCTATAAGTTTAATGTGAGACCTATATTGGAGTTTGCTGGCCCTGTGTGAGGGGAGAAGCATTGTTGAGTAGAGATGCAGCATTGTTGCAGAGTATCCATTACAATTACAAAGTAATTTTTGGGAATGTATAGGATTGTTGAATGAAATATATTGAATACTAGATTAGACTTCAAAGGAGTATTTATGATAACAAAGATCATCCAAATCATATGAGAGAATGGCTAACAATATATTAACGAAAATTGGACTATTCTTTTTGGAAACTATAGGATTTTCATTGTCAATGTGACAATTCAAAAGTCAAACACAAAAATTCTAGGTCCTTTAAGAATAGAGGTTTGGGCGTTGGGCCAACAACCTAACACCAATGAAGTTGACAATTTTGCTTTCTTTCTCATTCAACAAGCCTCGGAATAGGAGGAAATATTCAAAGACGAGCGAGTAAATGGACTATGTCAATGATTACTTCAAACGTACAGGGAATATCGAGCATCAGGAAAATATTATTGCTGGAGCTATTAAATCAAGAGTTGTATCGTAGAGTGATCGTCTGATCAAAAAGTAGTGGGACCGTTTAGATATATTCGAAGGATTGAGAATCTTGGAGAAGAGGACTGGGTATACGGCATCAGGTTGTTTCTTGATGATAGGTCCATTGCATATTGTTAAGCCCAGAATACATACATACATACATTTTTGATAGGGTTATGAAGACAAAAAAAACCAAAAGAAAAACTTATCATGCACACTTATATCAAATTTTTGAACTGTAGGACCGCTCTCACCAACAACACATGAAAATTGTGCTCGAAAACAAAAAATCCCTAGTCCTTGTTGAATCTCCAGTCCGGCCCTGTCCCCGTTTCCTCCAGCCCCGCTATTGACCACAGCAGGAAACGACGCTGCCGGATTTAGACGTTGGCTGAGGTGATCAATTCGACGCTTAAATTGTCCGACCTGTGTAAAACAGCCCCGAGATGATCGGGGGCCTAACGGGCTGGCGCAGGATTCAATTTGGTTCCCTACGAATCATTCCTTACGTGCTGTTCGACGGGGCGGAAAGGCCCGTCGTTGGGATCTCGGTCTTTTTGTCCCGTCCTGCCGTCTTAATCCGACGCTGATCGATCGGAATCAATGCTTTCGGGGCTGATTACGCGGGAGGCGTCCTCGGATCCCGCGAAAAATGGGGATCGCGGGTGATTTCTGAGATTTCCGGACGCGGCGGGAAGATTAATGGGACAAAGACGTTGCCTTTAGGTACACCTCGGCAATTACGCTGACGATGATGAAGGAGAGATCGGGGTTCTTCTTGGAATTTCCGAATGAGAGATAACGAGAGTGCTCAAAAATAATAATAAATGCATATAATATAATTTCTTCCGAACACAAAAATTCTGTGTCTAGTCTTGGAAGCCATGCTGGTTGTTGTGCTTTATGCGCTGCACGTAAAACCAACTATAGCTCAGTGGAATTAGAAAGAATGATCATAAGGAATTTGTCCTGGAGGGTCTGGAGCTATTTGATATTTATATTAGATCAATGGATCAAAATCAGTGGTGACTCGTAAGATCTGGATGCAGTAGGGCAAGATTGTTTTAATAGGTGGATTGATTTCTAACTGAACCTAGTTTCAGCCTTCCAAACAAAAGAATGTGGGGTATGATGATCAAGATTAATCAATGCACTGAATATTTCTTCGAAATTTCAGAAATTAAATGAAACGTTCTTTTCATTATGAACTGGTAGAATAATTCTTGCTTTGCCAAATGGCAAGATACGCCAATCAAATAAGTCATCAACCTTCTGTTTTCTCTGACATATACAGGGTATTTAAAAGAGGGAGTTTGTTTTGTGAAAAAATTTCGTAAAGTCATCCGTATTCGCGCCACATTATTCACAAAACTGCTGTTAACAAGTTTTTCCATTAGTGAAAAAGCATTTTAGCATATGTACCATTTCCTGGTTAGAATCCATTCTGCAGATGCACACTGATGAAGTCGAATGAACGAAATAACGTTTTAATTGAAAATCACGATACCATTAATTCCCAATTTGAATTGTTTGTTGATCACTCTATGCTCAACAACGATCAACATAGAAGAGTCGCGTAAAATCTGCTTTGTCGAAGTTAAAATTTTTTCTTTTCATTAAATTATGAAGTATATTAAACATAATGATGAGTACCTTCTGAAATGTTAAGTCAAATTTCAGATAACAAATTATTCATAACAGCGTTATAATTGAAAAAAACTATCAACACACAATGACATTTGATCATTATAATATGGTAAGTCCATGCACAATCTACACTTTATAGTAGGTCTATGATCTATGGTTACGGAGTTCTAACTGGCAACGTTCAGCTTAGTGGTGAACGTTCAATTCAATGACATTTGTTTATGTTTGGAAATGAAAGGTTATGATTCTGTTGGAGAACCTCAGTAAATTTTATAAACAATGATAAAAAATGATTACATACTGAAGATATAGGTGATAGCAGGCTGACAGCGGGTTTCATAAAGATCCGTTGATTCCTCGATCAACAAATTCAGACGTCAAATTTGACAAGCCGATTAACTCAATTCGGGTTTCATAAAGCTTGATTGTAGAATCAAATTCACCGATCAGTTGATTGGAGAATACAACCTGGCAACCTCGCGTTTCCGCAGTTACAATCAACGAGAACATAGAAATGCATGTTATTTCAGTTATTTTGCACTTCGTTCTATGCGTCATTGTGTCATGCGTCAACTTCCAAACCGAGTCTCAGAATTTTCAGGTTCGATTGATATTATTTTATTATTACGAATACCTAATTGTTGAATTTTTGTGAGGAGATGGAATCAAAAAAAAATTTTTCAAGAGGTTTGAATTACACAACGGAGGACAAGAACCTACTTCTTTCCCTAGTAGAATCGTGAGTAAAATTCATTTTCACACTGATATTTCGTTTGAATTATTCCTTATGTATTATGAAGCATGTTCTGAGTACTCCTTTGTACTTTTCAGAAAAAAACACATAATTGAATGCAAGGAGACGAATAAAATAAGTTCTGAAGCAAAGAAAACAGCCTGGGAGGGGCTCACAAGAATATTTAACGCGTCTTCAAAGGTTCCCAGGTCCAGCCAACAACTGAAGACGTTGTATGAAAATTTAAAGAGAAGAGCAAAAAAAGATGTGGCTATGGAAAATGTAAGTGCTTCATATTCATTGAGAACATTGCATTTGATTAGTTTGCATTGCAGAAGGAGAGATATAAAAGAATTTTGGAAGAGGAAAATGGGGAGGAATTGGAAGAACTCCAACAGAGAGCTCGACAGGAAAAAGTAAGCTTGTCAATAATGAAAAACACAAGAAATGTTTTCCCAAAAAAAATTTAAATTTGTTGCAGAAAGAGATTAATGCTACTGGAGGTGGGACTTTCAGAAGCACATTGGATTCAACTCAGCACAGGCTGTTATCCATTTTAGATGAAAATGTTAGGCCAATGGAAAATGTATATGACGATGCCAATATTTATTTTGGTAAGTTAAAAGTTAGTCAGAGTCCACTACTGTGATTCACTGCAGAATCAAAGGAACCAAACAGTGTTCAAGGGAGTTTCGAGTAAGAATTTACTAATCTCTAGGTTAAGGCTTTCACAACCCGATATACTATCATTACAAAGAGTCTTCCGGGCTTATTGGCTGTGGTCTACTAGGAATTAAATCTGCGGTAGGCATCTTCGGAGAATTGGTCTAAGATTGTACCTAGACCCCTCTGCTAATAGCTCGGAAGACTCTTATAATTACTAATCTGATAAATTTGCGTATTGTACTAATTGGTTGTTTAGATTTTCTTCAAATTCCAGAGAAAATATATGATTTCTGTAAATGTTCAAAGAATTACTGCAAAAAGATAATTATCATCAGGTAATGAATGATTTTACGTGAAAGTTTGGCAGAATGGGATTCACCTAGTCATCAAATCTGTCCGAAATTTATTTATTCATGATAAAGTATTTTTATTTCATTTTGAGTGTTCAAATGCTGATAATTTCTCAAACTACATGTAACAATCCTTCATAGAAATCAGGTATTTCACCAAAATATTGGTAGACAGTTGTTCGGAGATTGTAATTTTTTTTCAGAATAATTGGATAGTTTGATTATCATATTTCTATCACTAATATGAGTTACTTTACAGAAATTCCCATTTCTGATGTTGCTGAAGCACTTCCTATTCCTACCCAAGAAGTAGATCCACTTCCATCAACCAGTCAATGTTCCTCTTCCTCTCCTCAAAAAAAAATAAAAAAAAGAAAACCCAGCAAGAGAATTCTCAGGAAAGCCCTCTCTCCCAAAGATAGGTATTACCTTCAAAAATTGGAGAATGCAAAAATCGAAGCGAAAATTTTGAGAATTCAATTGAATAATTTAATAAAGAGCCAAATGACATAATTTCAATAAAGTTTTCTCCTCTAAAGTTTGTATTATTTAGTTATTCCTTAACAGTTCCTGAAGTATACCGATGCAGCATCATAATTTGAATGCTCTTTATATCAATTCTAGCTCCACTAGAAAAAATAAGTAGTTCAGTAATCATGAATTATTTAATGACAACAAATTACTAATTGTTTCCATATCTAACCAGAAAACAGAAGAACTTCTTCTTCGTGGAACACTTCACCTAGAAGTTAATTTGCAATTAGTTATTTTTCTTTTATAGTTTTGAAAACAAACCTCTCAAAAATGTCTGATATTAGAGCATTTCGAATGGCTGTGTTCTGTTGACTATGGACAATGTGGTGTTCATCTTCGAAGACTTCAGGAAGTTCTTCCAACATATCCACTGCATCGTTCACAGTCAAGGCCAGGTTGTGCAGAACACTGCAGGCGACAATAGTGGTTGAAGAGGTATCCATCTTGTTCCTCAGTCCATAATGTAAGCAAGGGAACCGTCTCTTCAACACACCAAAACATCTCTCTATACAATTCCTTGTTTTTATATGGGCTTGATTATATCTCCTTTCTGCTTCATTGGCGTGAGAAGAAAAGGCTTACAAGCATACCCACTGTCACCTAGCAAGTAGCCACTGCCATATAACCCTTGCTCCAATTCAACAATCAGTGGGGAATCATTAAAAATAGTGGAATCGTGCACCGAACCTGGCCAACGTGCAATAATGTTCATGATTCGTAGATTCGCATCACACACAGCCTGAACATTTATTGAAAAATATCCCTTTCGGTTTCTGAACAATTCAGCATTGGGTCCTCCAGGTGAAATTATTCTAACGTGTGTACAATCTATTGTGCCCAGGACCCTTGGCAGTCCTGCAATATCGTGGAAGCCTGCAGCTACTTCCAACCTTTTCTGCCTGGTTGTTGGCATTGAAATATAGAGAGGCTTCAATTTGGCAATTTCAATTGACACTCTCTTAACCACTCTGCACACGGTTGGTTTTGTGATGTTGACGTGATCCCCTATCGTTAACTGAAATCCTCCTGTGGCATAAAATCTCAGTGCTATTAATATTTGTAACCGTGCATCAATAGCACGATTCCTTCGAGTGCGAGGTTCGATATTTTTCCCAATTTTATGGAGGATTTCCATGACACTTGTTTTGTTGAATCTGAAGCGATTTTTGAATTCCGCATCGTCGAATGATTCAAAAGGATCGTTTCTATTTTTGAATGTTCTTGGACGTCTGCTGACATAATTATTTTCTTCATTCAATTCCTCTGAAGATGAACTTATATCAGAAAGCATTTTGAGATATAAAACTCACAATAAACAATAGCTAACTTTCTTGTTGATCGCTCGAATTCGGCGAATCAATTTGATTGCCAATCAAAACGCGCTTTCTGGCTTGATCAGCCATCAAAATGTTTTATGAAACCCATTTCGTAATTGATTGACGATCAAGAAGCGTTGATTGTGGATTTCTTGATCGGAACGTCAAATCGTTGATCGAGAATCAATTCGGAAAACGAAGCATGGAGGGGGTTGCTTGATTGACGATTGAGCGGTTGATCGGCCGATCAAGGCTTTATGAAACCCGCCGTCGATACTTCATTATCATCAATGGAAAAGAAATCAAGAGAAGAATATTCAACATTTGCGGCTAACGTAATTCTGTATGAAGTATGAGTATTCATTGTAGGTACATTTTATAAATTCGGTAATTATTCAGACATTACAAAATCGTACTACATCTTTCGTCGAATTGGATTGAAAAAGTAAGTTGCTTATTATTTCCAAGTTTTGAATGGCAGGCATATATCTATGATATCCAGGAGTGGCATAGCTCATTATGAAAGTTAAAAATGGCTATATCTTTTTTTCTAGGCCGAATCGAAAAAAAATGGTGAAGGAAAAAAGTGTTTCTTTTGACCTCAGGAACCTTCGGTTAAAATATATGTACAAGTCAAAGACTAGCTCTGTATAATATTAATTAAACGAAAACTCACAAGATGAAAATTCGAAAAAGGCTAATAATAAGAAAAAGAATCCAATTGGAGTAGGTGTTCGTTTTCACGAATACACAAGTCTATCCTTTTTTCTAAAGAATCCATTAATTTTCAAAACGGTTGAGTGGCAGCTCTATGATTTCATTCAAGTGACGTTAGAATGCTGTCTTTCAATTCTTGAGGTGAATATACCTCTGCAGCATAAACTTTTTCTTAAAGATTCAACCAAACTGTGTGATCCAAGGGATTAAGATCGCATTACCGAGGAGGCCAATGGATCGTAGCTTCTGCACCACTACCCATCTATCGATTCAGAAAATAGTTACTCGACCAATTTCGACACCTTCTATCAAACTGCGGTGGAGCTTCATCTTGCTTACTAATTCATAATAATGATAACTGATAAAACTAGAGCACCTTTCTGTTGTAAAATTAACTGATGTTTAACTTCACATGAAGTTTTGCTCAATAAATCTTATATTAAAATAGTTATGTTCAATACTCCTTGGTACGAACCACGCAACTAGCGCCCTCTGGGACACAGACATAAAAACTAATTAATTGGATATTTCAGCTTTCAAAACACATTGGTAAGAAATTTCATTAAAATGTTGCCTGTAGTTTCGGCAAAATCGTAAAAAATGTGTTTATATTTTTTTCTTTTATGCCCTCTTTATCTTGAATATGGATGACGTAAAGATTTTTTTATGAACAAACCCTTATTATTTTTCAGTTTCCCATCTATACTAGAGACGGGATCACCTTCGATTGGTTCGAATTTACCAAAGTTTTTTAATCGGACTATCAAAGTTTTGTAGAGGTTACAAAAAAAAAATCGAGAAAATTTTCTACAGTAAATATGCCAAATTTGAAACTTACTTCTTTTCCCTCTTGCCTGCACCAGTATCCCTGAATCCTTTGGCGAACGGATTATTGTCGATTTTCAGTTGGGTGATCTGCAAAAAAATCATAAAGTTAGTCGACTGCAGCTAAGCACGACAAGGTGAAATTTCCCATCGTACATGCGTCTCGACTTTCAAACCTGTACATTACCCTGAATATATGCAATTTTCGAACTTTACAGTCAATCATCTATAATTTACCGATCTGAAAAAGCCATAAACGCTTCTGTTACATAGTTTACCATTTCGTGTCATTGAGTACCGATGATATCCGTTTATTTCAGTCGCAATGAAACCGACAACTGTCTGAAATTATACTTTTGACGTCGGGGTAATCAGTCACTCTGATTATTATTTGATGTATTGGATTCGTCTCAGCCGTGGTAAACTTTTCCTATTATGCTGCACGCTGGTAAGTGCCAATAAGTGACGATTAACGTCTATTGCGGGCTGGTGAGGCATCCATCATCTAACGATCGTGACAATATATGTATGATATAATTACCATTCATTGGGAATTGCTAATGAACAGATCGTGGACGTCGCATTCGATTAACGTTGAGAAGAAGCTATTTAACAGGCGTATGTCGCATCGGAGATCCAGGTTTTAATTAAGGATTAAATGAATTCCGCGGTTTAGACTTGACCGATTGCAGCCTAGCTTGATTGAAACTTGGCAATTCAAGATGAATATCTCGAATTGAAGAATGCGGGGAAAATGATGGTAGAGCTGTATTCATCAAGCTCTTAGAGATGGTTGTTAGAAGAAACTCTTCAGCATTGTCTCTAACGATATTTCATGAAAAGTTCTTTGGACAAAGCAATTCTCACACAACGAAGCAAATAGGGATATTTCCGTGAACAATAGGTACGTAAGAAAAAGAAAATTCTTTGCCTTTACGAAGGCACATCGAGAACATTTTTGAAACATAGATGAATTCAAAATAGTAATCATCGAAATGAATACCATTTTCAATTCCCAGGCTCAGAGATCTTTTATCATGAGGTTGGAGAAATGATATTAGATTTTGTCACTGAGATGAGAGATATACCGGTTTCGGCCTTGTTGAGCCTCATCAGTACCCCGCACATCTCAGGAAAAAATCTTCATAAAAAACTTCAGAATTTATAGCAATTGGTTGTGGAGTAATGAGTAAATTATTACAAAGTACTAAGGTGGTGACATCCATGGTATTCATTTCGATGATAACTATTTTGAATTCATCTATGTTTCAAAAATGTTCTCGATGTGCCTTCGTAAAGGTAAAGAATTTTCTTTTTCTTAAAAACATCAGGCTTCACAGTCACAAAAAGAATTGGGCGTTTCCATCACTTTGAGAAACTAGCAAGCGGGCCCTGAATAGAGCCACTGCTAAAATCTCATTCAGTGAAAGAGGAAGTACAGATTTCTTTTTTTGCATTTGATTGGAGATGTGAAACTTCATTTTGACGCAATTGGATGTCACCACTTTAGTACTTTGTAATAATTTACTCATTACTTCACAACCAATTGCTATAAATTCTGAAGTTTTTTATGAAGATTTTGTCCTGAGATGTGCGGGATACTGATGAGGCTCAACAAGGCCGAAACCGGTATATCTCTCATCTCAGTGACAAAATCTAATATCATTTCTCCAACCTCATGATAAAAGATCTCTGAGCCTGGGAATTGAAAATGGTATTCATTTCGATGATTACTATTTTGAACTCATCTATGTTTCAAAAATAGGTACGTAGTTACTTTTGGATCTCAAAGATTTCCACTATCTCCTGAATTCAGGTTTTGAATCATTCCAGATTCCACCAGAATGAGTATGCGAAGTTTTTATCGAAACAATGCCTACTTGTTCATTAAAATTGTTATCAAATTTGAGAGCTCTCTCTAGTCTGTCTTGCTGGTCATTGCAACGAGGAGGCTAATAAGAGCCATAAGAGGAGGTTACTAAATCAACCAGATTCAAACCTCTTTCCAAACCATCGGAAATCATACAAGATTTCCAAATGCCATTTGAAATGGTCTCTGGCGACCGTGCCCTGAAAGGGTACATAATAAGAAAACATCAGCTTCAAATATTAATATTCAAAGGTCGCTTATCGATTATTTCTATTTTCCTTACTAATAGCAAGGAAAAATTAAAAAAAAATTCTTTGTTTACAAACCAATAGACGGATTTAAATGTGTGATACAATTTCTTGTAGGCAATTAGACACTCTACAAAAATGTTTCGTAAGATATTTCGATAAAACGGTTCGTTTAAAAGTAATTCGGTTCGATACTAATATTTAGGTATTTGTAGAAAAAAGGTTCGAATAACTTTTGAACAAGCTGTTTTATCGAAATATCGTATGGGACATTTTTGTAGATTATCTAATTCCCTACACGAAAATGTATCACACAGTTGAATCCGTCTATTGGTTCGTGAACATAAAAAATAAAAAAAAAAATTTTTTTCCTGCTATCAGCAGCGAAAAAAGAAATCATCAATGAGCGACCTCTAACTTTTAAAAAAGCTAATATTTTCACAGACGCCTCTTTTCGATAATCAGAAGGAGACTTTCGTGAAAACAAACAAAGTCGATTTCTTTGAATAATTCTTTTCTTCAAAAATGCCTCAATATTAGCATCTAATCGAATAGATTTCAGGAGGAATGAAAACATAAAATACTGCTTGATATTGAAAAAAATGAGTTCAATAAGTCGATATTGAGATTACACAATAACATTGGAAACAATCTGAGGTTAAATTATGAAAAAACTGGTTATGCAGCAGTTTTCAGGAGTTGAAAGAAAGTTATTTTATAAGAGAATTATGGTGTTCCTATGATAATACAGCTCCGAACTTATATTATTTGGAGTATCAATCGAAAATTATTCATTCAGCATCCCTAGCATTCTCTCAATGACTTCGATATCCAAAGAGGCAGTATAATTTCAAGCTTAATGATATCATCAATGATCCTTCCGAAACAACATATTTCAAAGGCTCTCTTATCTTTTCTAACTCTAAGCACGTTCTAACGCGACAGAAATATGCAGATCTATTCAAATTGTCTACAAAATGTTGTTCAGAACACGTTTGCGTGCAATCGAATGATGGAGATAAGTTCTTCGCGTTGATATTTCTTCATTAACGTTGTGAGCTTTGTGAAAAATACCAGCCGACGTTCTTGAATATTGGGGGTTTAGATAGTGAACGTGTTTAGAAGCTTCAGCGGCCATAAATCAGGGCAGAAACGGCACCGATGGATTTTTAAGTACGGGAGGAGAGATTGGCGATTGAATTAGCATTATTAATTGTTATAGCGCTAATGGAGTAGTTTTCTGGAATCTTGAGAATAAGTTGTAATATCTGCAGCGACAACTTATTAAATTTTCATTCCGACATCAAGTAAACCAGATGATGGTAGGTTGTTTCTATTTCTTACCTTCTCGTTTTGATATGCTGTAACGGCAATAAATTCCGTCTCCTTGAAGACGTAGGTACGAAACGTTGAATATGGCAGCTTCAGAATGTCGTTTGCTCTGACCAAGTGAAACCTCGGTTGGTACTTGTGCATCGAGTTCAGTATCGTCTGGAAAATAAAGAAGCATACATCAGTCAATGTGTCAGAGGAGAAAAATCGACGTTATAAGAGGATAACAAAATTTTTGCTGGTGACGTTTGACATTTGTCAAGGTTGAAGATTAGAATTTTGATGTATTTCATTAAAAATATATATATATATATGGTTGACATGAAAGTAAGTAGGTTCAGCATGATGACTATTTTCGAATGAAGATTATCTAATGAATCATTTTTGGATTCAACGATAGTATATTCTGAAACAAGTTGCAGAATGAGCTCGTATTCCAACACGAAATTCAAAAACGAGCGACGAAGGAGCGAGTTTTCGAAAGCATGAGTTTTGGAATTGCCTTCTGGAACAAGTCTTAGACGATATTGTCTCTATTTCAGTAAAGTTTTGTGAAATACTCTCGAAATTAAAAGAAAGATCAGATTACTGACTTTTGTATTGTATCTTGGCAGTTGGTGTGACTTACGAAATTTGACAGATCACGGAATTTGAAATGATCTGATTTGAAAATTGAGAGGATCGGAGGCCAGTACTGAAAACCACAAAACGAAAAATATAACTGAAAACAATGCTGTAAAGAGTTTCATTACAGCACTACTTCTAGTACTGTAATGAAATTATTACGATACTGAAAAAGAGAAAACTTTATTATTTAAACGTCGCCATTTGTATTGAGTTACTCGAAACGACATTACTGGCAGGCTTTAAGGTAGAAGTTCTTCATGAAGATTTTGTCTCTGGTGGAAGTGGGATACTGAATGGCCAAATTGTTATTTGGCATAGAAGAGATCTCTTTCCTTAGAGACGAAATCTGATATGATTTCTCTATTCCTCATGATGAAAGATCTGTGATGCTATAAATTTAAGATGGTATTCATTTCAATGGTTTTGATTTTCAATTATTCAATGTGTCAAAATGTTCTCGGTATGGCCTCTGTAAAGACGAAGAAATTTTTCGTTTTTAAATTTTTTTTTCTCAAAGTGATATCAGTGTTTGAATCTCAGGAAAGGGGTTTACTCATCATATACAGGGTATCCCAAATTGCTTGATTTTGGCTGTTTCTGGTACTTCTAGACTAGATAGGTAAAAACGTTGAAAGGAGTCCTGGGCTCGATTTTCGTGAAAACTCCAATAGTGAAGACCGTTTCAAGATATCTTCATTTATTTTGAAGATATAACAACATTTTGAAATTTTTTCTATTCAGAAGATGTGCCATAACTTTTTCACTTTCGAAAATATCTGAAAAAGATAAAAACTCTCAACAAGCACTTTTTCACTCGGAATAAGATATTTTTTTAAATTTTGTTTATCTCGAAATTTGTTTCATGAAATGAAATGAAAAAAATGCGTTAGTATTTAATATAAAGAAAGTGCTTTCTTTCCACGAGAAAAAAAATTAATATAGTTTCTTATTTCCAAGAAAAAAGCGCTTCTAGAAAGTTTTAAACGTTTTCAGATATTTTCGTAAATGAAAAAGTTATGGCACATTTTCGAAATCGAAATTAAAGGAAAAAAAAGAAACTATCGTGAAACGTGTGGTGTTTTCACAAAAATCGAGCCCAGGACACCTTACGAAGTTTTTATCTATCTAGTCCTGAAGTACCTAAAACAGACAAAATCAAGTAATTTGGGATACCCTGTACAGTCTGCCATCGAGATCGCTAGACTAAACCAGTATCTTTCCACTTTTTCTACAAATATAGTCCATCAAAATATTTCAACATTTTCTTACTATCCATTATTTCAAATTTATTTATGTATGATTACACTGCAATTTACTTTCTAATAACTTTTGTTCGATGAACTATGGAGATGATACTTCGAATAATGCGCCTAATAAAATACCATAGATATAGCAATTCTTTCGAGTTGACCTTATCAACACATTCATTCCAATATCAACTGATAATAATTGTGGTCACTCTTATTCCACCTTATCTTGAAGGATTATTTTGACCATATGGCAAGAAGGTATTCATTCCGTTCTTTGACATTAGGCCGTACTTAATATAAATTTTCTATATTATTTGCATAGGATGAGCACCTACACCTTAACCGAAAAAGCTCAGTTAAATTTTAAATGAACTCTCCACAACAAAAATGATTTGATGGAGTTGATAGCGCCATTTTGAGTTGGCAACGAAAGGTGACGTTTGACAACTGTCAAATTTTAGGGTTAGACAAGTCGATGCTCTGACCTGCTTTCCGTCCATGAATCACCGGGCAATGGAATTGAGCGATTCTCCGTAGGGAATTCGACAAAGCTCCGTCGTAAAAACCTCGAATGACATTCCAGGAACATCGGGCGGGTAGGTAAACGAGCGGCGGCGTTTTCAGGAACGGCGCGGCCGGCCGTGAATCCAAATGCGAAAATTATGCCCGTCCGCATGACGTGATCGCTACCATAACGGCCGGCCGGTGGGGGGAAAGGCTCATTTTAATATTTCCAGCCTCACACCGTGCGGTGTCTTAATACAAATATAAATAATATGCGATGATCGCCGTCAAAGTGGCCGCTTCTTTATGGGATACGTTCTGACCGCTTCGCGAACCTTTACACGTCCGATCCGTTGCGATCAGCTGAAATTTTACATCCGCGGGTTCGTTATTTATGCGTGAGGTCGGATCGGCGCGCCAATTAAGTGCCGATCGCGGGTTTAATCGAAAATGGAACCAGTTATCGGCCTCTGGTGCGACGTTTCGTCCCGCGGTACGTCTAAATACGCAGAGATTAACATGTCCCCGGCTCCAATAGTCAAACGTTGTCGCCGTGTCCCCGCGGAGGATTTATGGGATCCGAATGCGACAAGAATGACGCGCTGTTTCGGTTCAGACCTTAGCAATATCGCTTCAGTTCATTCACACCGAATTGATGAAAACAAGAATCGGGTTGAGTTGATATTTCCCATAGTAGAATGTGACTTTAGCCTGGAGGCTTTCACAACCCTCTCCAGAAGAACGTTCACTCTTTCCAGATAACTCAGATATCAGAAGGATTGAGCTCCGTTTGAGCCATTTCTAGATTTTGGGCCGCTTATTCCTGGCACAGGCTCTAAGTCTTGCTTTGCAGAACTTCTTATCTGCGGCCTTACTCGAAGGACCAGATGATGAAGGTACTTCTTATGGGGATGAAGGAAGGATTTGGTTATATGAAAATTAAAAGTGAAGAATCATTATTGTCATAATATCGGATTGTAATTCTCTGTACCGACCTTCTTCACCTGCAAGTATTTATGTATGTATGTATTTCCATGCATTCTGGGTTTCTGTGGAACCCCTCATAAGCTACTGAAAGTTTGTTCGATGTAAGGCTAAAGGGTCTTACAATGAAAATAAAACTAATTTTTCAACACAATTATATTTGATAGGGGAATCCGGGACAAATCGGGGTACTGGGGCATATCATAGTAGATACCTCCCTTTTAAGTTAATTTCATTAGGACAAACCCCCCAAATCTCAGACGCAATATCTCCACTACCAATACCTTTCCTCGCATTGGTAGCAGCACGAATCGGGTGACTTTTTCCGCCATCGAGTTATAAACGCCTTATGTTGTAAAAGTGGATTATATATTTTCTTAAGGTATGAACAGTTTTCAAATAGTTTTTGATATTTATTTTGTTTACGCTATATCGTTATTGCCTCTATGAAGATACTTCAACAAACGCGTGGCTTCAAGAATCCTTTTACATTGATTGATATTTCTTGTTTTATTCAAGCAAGTGCTTTGGGGCAAAATTCGGTTTTGGTGATTCGTCCAAACGAGGTCCCGTTTTAACCCATTCTTGGAGACCCTGTTTCGGCCCATGCGAAGTATTGGCTGCATTCACCGAACGAAGATTCTGCCACCGCTCCGCTACCGCTACCTAGCATAAATTGAAAGCGCTCCCAAAATGCCCGCTTCTTCAGAACGTGTTGAGTTTGTAGCGTAGGTGCCACCGGACGATTCCGCAACAGTTCCACAACTGTTACGTTCGGTGAATGCAGCCATTGAAATTTATTATGTATTGGTTTCAGATGGTACGAAAATACGCAAGGAAGACAACTTGTCAAAATTGGTCTGAAGAGGTAATGAAAGAAGCGCGCCAGAAATGTGTTTACCGAAGCTCAACAGAGCTTGTGAAATATATAAAAGAGATCATATTACTAAGAGTTTTTGTATTAATAATAGTATATTCTAAAACAAGTTGCAGAATGAGCTCCTATTCCAACACGAATGCGAAATTCGAAAACGAGCGACGAAGGAGCGAATTTTCGAAAGCATGAGTGTTGGAATTGCCTTCTGCAACGAGTATTAGACGATATTTTCTCTATTCCAGTCAAGTTTTGTGAAATACTCTCGAAATTCAAGTGAAAATTCAGATTAGTGACTTTTGTATTGTATCTTGGCAGTTGGTGTGACTTACGAAATTTGACAGATCACGGAATTTGAATTGATTTGATTTGAAAATGGAGAGGATCGGAGGTCAGTACCTACAACTACCTACACACGAAAAATATCACTGAAAACAATGCTGTAATGAGTTTCATTACAGCACTACTTTTAGTACTGTAATGAACTCATTACGATACTGAAATAGAGAAAATATATTCTTTCACCTACACCTACCAAATACACTTTCATTTTCTTCAGAGCCCTCAGCTTTAGATATGCGCACTTTGAGGTTTCTTAGAAGACATTCAAGCGGAAGTAATCTGCACAATGAGACCTGGGGTGTATTGCACCAAACTACTTTGCAACTTTTCACTTTCCAAATGAGTCACGTTACACTGAAAGCATTCAGAATTGAATAGTGCAACGTGAAAAGTTGTATTGTAGATTGCAAAGTAGTTCTCCTACTTTTTTCAGATATTTTCTCGTTTCAAATGAATAACGTTGCACGAAAAGCTTCGAGAGTTGAAGAGTGCGAAGTGAAAATTTTGCTCCTCTTTTCAACATGATGTTGATCATAAATTGGTTTGTAGTTTAGTAAGAGAACAAGGCAGCTGAAGAGCTTTTGATGTCGGGACAAATGCATTGCTACAGATGAGATTTTTTTATTCACTGGGTCGGACAGGCAAAGACATGGCTATTCAACATCAGTCCAAGACGTCGTCATCAACGCAGCTGCTGGTCGATCTTACACATATCGCGGCCAGATCGGACGTTACAAATGGCAGCAGGGGACGTTATCGATACCCGGTGACTTGGCCCGTAGCAACACGAAGAAGCTCACCGGCAGTAGACCACGGGCTAGCCGCTGGCGCCAACCGAACATTCCGTCATCGATGCTGCGACCGATAAACGTACGACATTCCGTACAATAGAAGAAGAAGAGCAAGAAGAAGACGCGCCCGCCCTTACTTATGTTACGGAACACAGATCTCCGATACGAAAATATGCATATTTCAGTAGTCCGAGCGGACGCAAACCAGTTCTTCGTTCTTCCCGCCCGATGGATGATTTGTGCGAGGTCCGCCAACTTGCCTGTGTGGTCTTGCACGCGGACTGGGGCCCAGGCTCTCACGCGTACATTTGAATATCCGGTAGATACTGGCGGAGATACCGGGACCGCACTCTGTGCTCGCTCTTACCTCGAGGCCGCTAGGCGAATTACTTCTTCGGCCACCGCTAATTACATCGTGCCGCGATCTGAGTAGGCTACGCAACGCTCAGGCCCCTCCATACAGGGTGATTCACTTATCTTGGTAAACCCAATTTTCTCGAAAAAGTCCTGATATTTTTTCATTCTGTGAATGGCGTTTTGAACAAGGCAATGTCGACTTGAGATGCGCATAAAAATCTGCGGAATAAATAGAGACGCCAGGCGTTGCGGCGCTGTCAAAAATTTTTTCTCCAGGGACATACCTTTTTCATCATGTCATTCGGAAGATGATTCAATTCTGAACTTTTTTTTCGAATACAACTTTCATCCATTTCTAACCGTCAGCGATCTGCAGCGTGTTACATGTTAATTCTATTCCATTTATTTTTTTCTGTATTGTGGTAGTATGCCTTTATTTGAAGACATAGATATGATTTTGTGCCTTGAAATCAAGAAGGCTAGTTTTCTAGTCAATGTGCCTCTTCAAATAAGATTAAATACGTGGCTACAGCAAGATGGGGCTCCATGTCACAACGCTGCCGTTGTGAAGAGATATTCAGATCAAGAATTCGAAAATGAATGGACCCTTACATTTAGACCAAATTAACTTATAATGATATAAGGAAATGATATAACTTATGTATTGATCATAATGGCTAGATGACCTAGATATAATTTTGTTTCGTAAAATGACGGAGGTTCTGTAACAAACTATTTCTCTTTTATTATTTTCATTGAATATTATATCTTATATCAATAAAAAAATTTTTCAATAACAAACGAAACATTTCGAATCATATGTTCTATATAACGGCCATTATGATCCATACATAAGTTATATCAATCCCCCATTTCATTACGAGTTTCTTTGGTAAGAATATAAGGGTCTACTTGGGCACAAGCGTTTCTTATCTTTATTTTCAAATGGCCAAGTTATTAGATTCAGTTTGGTATACCATATTTTTGAGGGTACCTCTCAGAAAGTAATCCATGAGCTTTAGGTCTGGCTATACCTGATGGGTCCATTGGTTCCCATCCATTCATTTTCGAATTCTTGATCTAAATATCTCTTCACAATGGCAGCGTTGTGACATGGAGCCCCATCTTGCTGTAGCCACATTTTTAATCTTATTTGAAGAGGCACATCGACTAGAAAACTAGCCTTCTTGATTTCAAGGCACAAAATCATATCTATGTCCCCAAATAAAGGCATACTACGACAATACAGAAAGAAATAAATGGAATAGAATTAACATAAAACACGCTGTAGATCGCTGACGGTTAAAAATGGATAAAAATTGTATTCGAAAAAAAAAGTTCAGAATGAAATTATCTTTCCAACGACATGATAAAAAAGGTAAGTCCCTGGAGAAAAAATTTTTGATAGCTCCGCGACGCCTGGCGTCTTAATTTATTCCGTAGATTTTTATGCGCATCTCAAGTCGACTTTGACTTGTTCGAAACGCCATTCACAAAATGAAAAAATATTCGGACGTTTTCGAGAAAATTGGGGTTACCAAGATGACTGAATCACTCTGTACACTTCCGATAGAGACAGGATGAAGTGATGAGATTCTCGCGAAAAAAGTCTGATGGATGCGGATCGTGTGTGCTCGGCGGCTGAGTCAATTAGCGCATGCAAATCGGTTTGATTTGTGATCGGGTCGGATTGGGCTCGAAGGCTGCCGTGATGGTTCTTAACGATTCAATAGCGTTCATCGCATGTTCGATCGGAATTAATTTGGTCAGGAAGTTTATATCTAACTCAATATTTTGAGAAACGATAAAACGTTGAAAGACCACACATTCATCGCGCACTCTCGCACTGTTCCGTGCGACATCTACAACAGATTGTAGATGCAAATTATTAAAAAAAGATCTCATCTGTTGCAATGAATTCTTCCAACCTAAACAATTCGGTAAAGCAGATGGCTTCAGCTGTCTTGTTCTTCAACTCAACTAGGAATCAATTAATGATCAATATCATCATGTTGAAGAGAGGATTGTATCCTGAATATACTGCTCCACAAGAATTAGGTATATCATATTCAATCGTTTTGAAAAGTAAGTAATGTTCGAAAAAATCGCTCTTAAATCATTTGAAACTCGATACAACTTGAATCGATCTAATAATAATCAGTATGAGACATTTCGTCAATCTGGTCGTCTTTTTCCTAAAGTTTGGTACTTTGCATATGCTCCATGAATGTCCTTATTTTGAAATTGAGTAATTTTATCAACGGCTCCTATTTGAAAAGAGGCCTAACTCAGGTTGTTGTAGCTGAAAGGCTCAAAGTCAGGCAAAGTGTGATATCTCGACTTCAGAATAGGTTCAGGGAGACAGGTTCAGTGTTTACATCGAAACCATCAGACGACATTTTAGAGAGGTGAATCTAGGTTCTAGACATTCATTAAGAGGAGTTACATCAACACGAGACTGGAATGGGCAAGGCAACATATCAATTGTGTCCTTTTTACTGATAAATAAACATATGGTCGATTTTCAGATTCTCGAAGAATAAAGGTATGGAAAATCCCTCTCATACCCCGTAATCGTCGTTATGTCCAAGAAGTCCATCCGTTCCGAGGATGTAGTGTAATGGTATGTGCCGGGATATGTTTCAACAGGAGCACAGATCTACACACTTGTCTTGGGAATATGACTGCCTCACACTATAGGGAGCATGTCATTGATAATATTTTACCAAATTTTCACGCTGCTTTTGGTGAAACTTTTCAATCTCTAGACGATAACTCTAGACCGCACCGTGCAGCCATAGTTGAGGATGCGCGCAAGGAGCTTGGTATTCCACATTTTCCAATACCTCCGCACTCATCGGATTCGAATTGCATAGAACATGCATGGAATATGCTCCAAAGAAGATTAGATAATCATCAACCTACCCCAGAATCCTCAAATGATCTGAGAGAACTTCTGCCCCGTTTATGGAACCAAATTCCTTTAGAAATGTTCAACAACCTCGTGTGTAGTATGCGAAGAAGATGTCAAGAGCTGTTATTCATGCCTGTGGAGACCATACATTGTATTGATATTCTTGAAATGCTTGAATTCTCTGGGAATAAAATTTCGTTATTTTACTCGATTTTTCTTAAGCAGCCTGTACACTGGTTCTTGCAATTTGAGTCAATATCCCTGAATCATGAGGAGTAGTTTATTTTAGTTTGATCGCATAACAACCCTAGAATTTTGTAACGTACGGTGATTTACTCTCAAAAAATCATTAAGTTATCACCTGAAACATGAAAAATCACATTTGTGTTCATGATGAATTAACCTGAATCCACTTTCGTACCATCGATTCGGAAATTTCAAGAAGATGTACGATCATTCTTAATTTTCTCTCGAGTTTTTGACGACGTGTACCTAAAGGATACGTTCTTGGCCCGCCTATCTTCGCTATCTCCTCAAAAACTGAAGGGCTGAATCCAATTCTGACCCCTTAGACATTCAGCCGAAATGTCCCACAGTTCCATCCGACTATACGACCGAATTCGCGGAACAGCGCCATCTGTGAGAGCGGGCGGTACTCGGAATCGTTAAACCGCGGGAGCATCTCCGCCGATAACGACCGCAGGCAGTCCTTACCTCGACAAGACCGAAATTAAACAGTCATAAAGGCCCGATCGAAATTCAGGCAAGGTCGTTCGCACCGCGTATAAAATCCGACCATCACCATCTTCGATTTTATTCGTCTGCCAGCCCACGGTTTCCCCGAATCTCTTTATAAAAATAATAAACCCGCTCCTTATAAGGCCGCCATCGCTGACTTCAATGCGGCCGCCTCATATTATTTAACATTTCAACACCAGTTAAGTACTGTATTATCACTCTTCTTGAATATATATGCGTTTGTGTTAAAAGGAAGAGCCGGGCTGCCGATCTGTCGCGGGAGGCCGTGGAAGAACCGTCGACTGTTCGGCATGGCCGACTGGATCCTTATCTCCACGGTAGCGTCTAGATACCTCGCTACGTTAATGTAAAATTGCTGTCTTTAGTCCGAACGGGAACTGTTAGATAGCCACCCGTGCGTCTTGAGTTATCGTCGGCCAAGAGATGAACTTCGATGTCGTCTGGGATGGACCACATTTTTCAAGTCGGTCCTCCTGGAGTCTTGAAGGAGCCCTTGGCGCTTACAGTGAATCCAAACAAACCATTCATGTTTAAGATGTTGAATTTCTGTTCATGGTCGTGTCGTACCATTATCAACATGGTTCTTCCGCCGAATTATGGAAGGTACAAGTTTCATCGAGTTGACCATTTGACCACCTGTAACCTCATCTTCAGGGTTTCGACCAAAAATCATACTATGTTCCATTACTTGTTAGATATGCTTTGAAAGAGCGAAATATACTGCTCCACAAAGTATGTATTCTTCGAGAAAATCGCTTTGAAATCATTTAAAACTCAATAACAACTTGAATCGATCCAATGAAAATCAGTATGAGACATTTCGTCAATCTGGTCGCCTTTTTTCTGAAGTTTGGTTCTTTGCATATGCTTCATGAATGTTCTTATTTTGGAATGGAGTCAGTTTATCAACGGCTTCGATTTGAAACGAGTTCTCTGAAAATGCCAAGACGTAAATTAACAAACGCTGAATGCTACAAGTTGACCTAACTAAGGTTGTTGTAGGGAAAAGGCTCCAAGTCAGCCAAAATGTGGTATCTCGACTTTGGAATAGATTCAGGGAGGGACATGTTCCGAGTTGGAAAGAACATGGCTTGGTGTGCAACGAAAAACAACACCGGCTCAGAATCTTTTCATCACCGTTTCGGCGAGAAGAAAGCCTACATCTACGTGTAGAATGCTACGGAATACTCCTCCAAATGCAGATGGGGTCCAAGTTTCCATCGAAACCATCAGATGACTTTTGAGAGAGGTGAATCTAAGTTCTAGACGTCCATTAAGAGAACTTCCATTAACACGTGACCATAAGCGTCAAAGACTGGAATGGGCAAGGCAACATCTCAATTGGAACGATTAATGGCATAGTGTCTTTTTCACTGATGAATCCAGATATGGACGATTTTCAGACTTTCGAAGAATAAGGGTATGGACAATACCACGCATACCCCGTAATCGTTGCTATGTCCAAGAAGTCCATCCATTCCGAAGGGGTAGTGTTATGTTTCAACGGACGCACAGATCTACACATTTGTCCTGGGAATATGACAGCCTGAAACTAGGGAGAATGTCATTGGGAGTGCTTTGCCAAATTTTCACGCTGCTATTGGTGAAACTTTTCAATCTCAAGACGATAATGCTAGATCGCACCGTGCAGCCATAGTTGAGAATGAGCGCGAGGAGCTTAATATTCCATATTTACCAATACCTCCGCACTCGCCAGATTTGACCTGCATAGAACATGAATGGGATATGCTCCAAAGAAGATCAGATAATCATCAACCTACCCCAGAAACTTCAAATGATATGAGAAAGCTTCTGCCCCGTTTATGAAACCAAATTCATCAAGAAATGTTCAAAAACCTCGTGTGTAGTATACAAAGCAGATGTCAAGCTGTTATTGATGCCCGTGTAGACCATACATTGCATTGATAATCTTAAAATTCTTGAATTCTCCGGGAATAAAATTTCGTTAGTTTATTTGATATTTCTTTACCACCCTGTATACGCTGCAGACCTACAGGCTAAAATTAATTTAAATTCCTACAACTTGAAATCATATTAATATGAATTTTCATCATAAAATCTCATTTAAACTATATTTTTTTGCAATTTAAGTCAATATCCCTAACTCATGTGGAGCAGTTTATATACTCCTCACATTGGTTCTGGAAAATCTCATGCAATAACCGATGTCAAGTGAATACCTGGTCATCCTTAGTGATTACCAACTGCATTCTAGTGCTTTTATTCATTGTTGGTTATTAGCATAAGACCAAACGTCACCGTACTCAAGAGTAGAGTTGAGGTTGTGGTTATTATTGTTATAAAGAAGCAAGGTTAAATGTCAAATTACTGTTGTCAAGCGTATGTTGGTAATTCCAGATTATTCCTAAAGGGCTATAACCGAGAACATTGCTTGTTATTCGCTTGAAATCAGTTGAGTTATTATCTGTTTGGGTAGCTCCATAAAAATAAAAATTCTTTGTTTCAAACTAATGCAGAACAGATTTGTGCATTAGGAAAAATTTTGTTAGGTTAAGAAAGCTCATAGAGATACTAGCTAACCTCCAGATAAAAGTGGGTCCAGGGTTAAACTACCACAGAACAGATTTGTGCATTGGGACAAATTACTGTAAGAAAGCTCATGGAGCTACAATGATGTGGATCAAAGGAAGAAACACATGGTGGCGGAACTAAGAACCTTTCAGATGGGGAAGTCTGTTCTGGATCGTCATTAGGTGGCAGCTGAACCTTCTAAGAATACCCTTGGATTCATCAACACCATTGATGGCCCTTTTATGATTTGAATGAACAAGTTGGATGGAGAAAACAAGAAACGAAAGACGATGGCCGAAATACTCGATAAAAACAAGTGTCATCAAGCTGTAAGGATTATATTATAGGTTATGTTATGCTTGTGGTTTATATACACTGGGGAAATCACTCATGCAGTGAAACTCTTCTTGTCCTTTGTTGAGGCAGATTCTGTTAAGCAATTATCAAGGTTTCCGAAATACCACATCATCGGGAAAAAAAGGAGCAAGAAGTTACAAGAACATGAGTACTTCTTTCATTTTTCTAATTTCAAAATATCTTCCTCAATTTCACCGAAAATTATCTGTGAAAAAGTACCTACTACAATGGCTTTAAGAAAATTGATTTTCCGCCCAAGCAAATGAATACATTGTGAACGAGATATTCTGGATAGTGGTATATTTGTCGAAACATTATTTGAAATTATATTTAATAATGTTTCAACAAATGAATACACTCACTGGAATTTATACAAATCCAAATTTATTCAAGAAGAAGAGATTCTTCTTAGAACAATTCTGATAAACTCGAGGTATGGGATCTTAGTCGCTCTTGTGATTCGATCTTGACCGCATCGAATATTCTCGAAGAAAGAAAACCCGAAACTGATGTATCCCAGATAAGGAAGGCTTGATGGCTGGACCAAGACCTCTTCGGTCATCAAACTGATAAAAGAGCCGCTTCCGTTTACCCACATTAGCCATTATCTACCAATTCGTATTCATTCCCATGGCGGTGCGTAAAACTAGGAGCCGACCATAGAACGCGAGAACTTTATATGCAATATGGCCTCCGTTTTCCTCCTCTTATCTTTACGGCCTCAGCCGTGGGTTGTTTCATTTCGATAAATTGAAGAATTTCTCCCGGTTTCGAGTTATAACGACCAGATCGTCCCTGTGGCCGGCTAATTGACGGCTTTTTTTTATCGGGCGAAGTGAAAGAGCTATTAAATCATTTTCTTTTTTCTTTATTTTATGGTCGCGCTGATTTTATGGGAGAGTTCTATGAAAAAACTTTGTTCATGAGATTTCGGGCTTGCTTGGATCATTTATGGGATATGCTGTTGAAATACTTCAACAATTAACAACAGTTCGAGTTGATCATATCACGTAGGAAGGTTTGCTATATTTTCGAAATATACCAATTTTATCCTAAACCACGGTAATTTTTTCCCTTTTATTTCAATTCTTCATTTATCAACTAAAGTATTAATATAATCCCGATTGTTTTTTCAAATTCAAGTTCAAGCATCTTAATACGAAGATTCAAATACAAATCTGAACCTACAGCAAAGCTGCGACAAACATTCAACGAGACTTTGATAAATGATCGAACAACTCAATTTTTACTACATATCCGCTCAGAAACGTTTGAATACCATTACCAGATGTTACTTTTGAATAATTCCTCATAGGTATCTCCTGAAATATTCAATAAATACCTTGTTACTCATCGCATAAACATTGAATGGATGAGAATTAACATAAAGAGATGACGTTCCAGAAGGATAAGGAATATATAGAATCGATGTGGAACTTCAAAGGAAAAGGGGCCGATATTTTATTCACAATAATCCCCTTTCAAGCGGTATAATTCAAGTGAACACGAACTACACATGTCTTACTTCAGTGACGGATGGAAGCGAGAAATGACCTGAATTAAAAAATTGAAAACAAGAGTTTCGTATCGTTAATGGTTGTTTTTTCAGATTGTTGAATTTTGTAAAAGACTGATGAAACACTGTAATCTCAACACAAGTTCATTATTTTCCATGTTTTGGTTCCTTTTAGCTTTTTGGGTATTTCATTGAATCAATCATTGAAATCATTTTGTGAAGTGATTCCTATTCCACAAAATCGACCATCTTTATTTATACCCTTTTGAAATTTCGAAAGTTGTCCAACTCTAATTATCCAAACTGTGTAAGGATTCAGAAGAATTTACTTTGTAGATTGACTGATTCCAAGTTTTTTTATTTGTGAAATGCTCTTACAAGGACACTGCAAGCACGACTTCGTCATTTTGAATGTCATACCAAATCGAGAGAAGAACAGAAACAAAAAAATATTAGTTAAAAACAATATTCATGTAGGACACATTCAGACATTGAAAGAAATTATCAAAAGCAAGCATTTGCTCGATGAATATATGATGTAATAAATAAAGGAGGCATATGCGTTAAAATTTTTATGCAAGTTGGGCAAGAAAATATATCTAATACATATTACATCATGAAACAATGGAGGGACTGCTTTTAAATAATAATAATATTGTAAGTGGTTTGTATGTGTAAGTTCTAGAGTGGAGCATTGTCAACGTTAGTAACCGAGTGAAGTTCCACAAGGAACCTTTAAGGTTAATGTTAATGCACGCTAGGTAGGTATAACAGACAAAATAAAACTTGTGTATTACTTTGAAACTAACTCAGAAACAATAGGAACCATTCCGATTGAATACCTACATATGCCTGAGATCTTTCATTTGAGTTAAAGAATACATTAAAATCTAATAAAAGATATCTTTACATCTTTACAACATGAGGACACAAATAAATTTCTTGTACCTGGGTTACTAATTGGTGAAGGCGCAGGTCTGATTAATGCTCTTGTTCGAATAATATGTCTCTTGTTTCCATAGAAACGCGAGATCCACTTATATATAGGTACTCCATTCACTTTCATAAAATGACATGGAAGGTCATGGTATCGTTTTCAGGAGTTGGTGCAACTGATGAAAATTCAGTGCGCACACACAGAAAATATCGTTACTGACAAAATGACGTTGCTAGTTTGTTTCTTTGATTACATATTGTATACTTATGTGGAAAGGGCAACCTTGTGTGAACTCGGAACATAAGAATATTTTGAAAAATGTCATAACTTCGATACAGAGTGGAATGTGTCAAATTTCTAAGGCCAGAGGTGTGATTCTATAGTTGTAAATGGACTATATACGTTTTTCGGTTTTTTTTCTACTTGTTTCTAGAAAAGTGGGTATTTTTCCCTTTTAATTACATGTTCTTCCTTTCAGTTCAAGTGTCCATTTTGAGCTATACCCGCTCTTCTGTCAGTTTTTCTGACAGAAATTTTCAGTATTTTCTTCGTTCGATCGTTGCTATGTTCTTTCATTCTTTAATCCATTGTTTCTGTCTGTTCCAATACTATTTTCTGTATAGTTTTTATTGACAGATCTTCTCTGATCTGTTTATTACTAATATACCATGGAACATGGGACACCAAGTAGGTACTGTTCTGACTACTATATTTAGAGTATTTTAAAGTTTGTCTTTCCTATAGCTTCAAAACGTTATGTCAGTTGGATGCGCCATAAGTTATGCTGGATAAGAGCACTGTTTTCATCAGATCTTATTTTTCATTGACAGTTTGTTTCCTTCGTAAGGGAATGGGTATAAAAATCTGTGTGGGAATCTCATTCTTTTTTTATTTTCCCCCATTTTTTTATTGATCTAGTATGACCTTCAGATACTTCGCTTGCTTTCTCTAAGCGATCCTTTAGCCATCTATCCTGACGTTTTCTAGTTCTTTGAAAATTGTTCCTCACGGCATTCTTCTGACGACAGGAGTAGTACAATAGGTATGGCAGTTTCGTCAGCAAATCGAGTTTTTTCGCTCCTCCTATCTGGTTTATCGAATTGTAGCGGACCTAGAACAGATCCTTGGGGCGCACCTGCTCAGAGATTTCTTGTCGTTGATCTTATGTCATCAATGTTGACAATGAAAGACGAGTATCTATACTCGTCAGACTTGAGGGAGTTCTATAAGAAGAGTCCTGACAATATCACAAACATTGGTTATTATCGCTCAAACGATCATCAAACGATAATCCGAAAAAATTTTGTTCGCAACAGGACTATTGCCACTATGAACGTTTTTTATGGTCTCCATTGGATTAAAATCATCTCAAGTAGGATCCATCTTCTCATATCATAAAGTATCTATAGTACTTATCTATGTGTCTGTATGTATTAAATCCGTATGAAGAGTGCCTTGGAAGGCACCCTCAAGGTCAAAAAGAGCATGTAAGCACCATATTGTCTAACTCTATTGTCCAGTCGAATGCCATAAATTTCGCAGTTAATTCAGGATATGTCCTCAAGACATCCAAAAACGGTCGAGAATGATTTCGCCATCATTTCAACAACTGAACGCCATAACTCGCGAAAATTATACCGTGGTCGCGAAATGAATGAAACGTCAGCCGAGCGAGCGTCTGTCTAATAGAACAAGGTTCCACGAATACCAAAAAAGACAAAACCGATTTCCAGTTCTTCTGCAATTGTTCCTCACGGCATTCTTCTGATGACAGGAGTAGTACAATAGGTATGGCAGTTTTGTCAGCAAATCGAGGTTTTTCGCTTCTCATTTCTGGTATATCGAATTGTAGCGGACCTAGAACAGATCCTTGAAGCGCACCTGCTCAGAGATTTCTTGTCGTTGATCTTATGTCATCAATGTTGACAATGAAAGACGAGTATCTATACTCGTCAGACTTGAGGGAGTTCTATAAGAAGAGTCCTAACAATACACAAACATTTTTAATTATCGCTTAAACGATCATCAAACGATAATCCGAAAAAATTTTGTTCGCAACAGGATTATTTCAACTTTGAACGTTTTTTATGGTCTCCATTGGATTCGAATCATCTCAAGTAGGATCCATCTTCTCATATCATAAAGTACCTATAGTACTTATCTATGTGTCTGTATGTATTAAATCCGTAAGAAGAGTGCCTTGGAAGGCACCTTGAAGGTCAAAAAGAGCATGTAAGCACCATATTGTCTAACTCTATCGTCCAGTCGAATGCCATAACCTTCGAAGTTAATTCAGGATATATCCTCAAGATATCCAAAAACGGTCGAGAATGATGTCGCCATCATTTCAACAACTGACCGCCATAACTCGCGAAAATTATACCGTGTTCGCGAAATGAATGAAACGTCAGCCGAGCGTCTGTCTAATAGAACAAGGTTCCACGAATACCAAAAAAGACAAAACCGATTTCCAGTTCCTCTGCAATTGTTCCTCACGGCATTCTTCTGACGACAGGAGTAGTACAATAGGTATGGCAGTTTCGTCAGCAAATCGAGGTTTTTCGCTACTCATTTCTGGTATATCGAATTGTAGCGGACCTAGAACAGATCCTTGAAGCGCACCTGCTCAGAGATTTCTCATCGTTGATCTTATGTCATCAATGTTGACAATGAAAGACGAGTATCTATACTCATCAGACTTGAGGGAGTTCTACCTAAGAAGAGTCCTGACAATATCACAAACATTGGTAATTATCGCTTAAACGATCATCAAACGATAATCCGAAAAAATGTTGTTCGCAACAGGACTATTGCAACTATGAGCGTTTTTTATGGTCTCCATTGGATTCAAATCATCTCGAGTAGGATTCATCTTCTCATATCATAAAGTATCTACAGTACTTATCTATGTGTCTGTATGCATTAAATCCGTATGAAGAGTGAAGGCACCTTCTAAGTTAAAAAGAGCATGTAAGCACCATATTGTCTAACTCTTTTGTCCAGTCGAATGCCATAAATTTCGCAGTTAATTCAGGATATGTCCTCAAGATATCCAAAAACGGTCGAGAATGACTTCGCCATCATTTCAACAACTGACCGCCATAACTCGCGAAAATTATACCGTGGTCGCGAAATGAATGAAACGTCAACCGTCTGTCTAATAGAACAAGGTTCCACGAATACCAAAAAAGACAAAACCGATTTCGCCGTCCTATCGAGACAAAGATGCCAGTCACTCGAGGAACCCCTTATATGGCGACCGACCTAACCTAAACGCCGGCCACGGTGGACATTCGTTATTGAATCATCCGCGAGGTCGCGTCAGCCTTGAGGAACCTCCAGCGACGCGGTGACGCGGCGGGGGGAGACGTTTAACTCTTTATTTGTTTTATAAATTAAATTCCGTGAAATCACGGTCCAAGGGGATCATTAAGGAGGCTGCCAGGCAGGCAATCTTTAAAAATAAAATTATCCCGGCCCAGCGTGCCGGACGGTGGCGCCATCTGGCCACGCCCCTTTCGCACTCTGTCGCTCGCGTTGCCGCAGCCGATGTTGCGTCTCCGTCTGTGGTTCTTGCGGAGTTTGGGCAGAGTTGGACTAGAGGGCGGTGGCATGCTGGAGTGGCCTGCTGGATGCGTCGATAAGGGGTATGCTATTGGAGGTGTCAGATATCTGCGTCTACAGTTCTGTGTTCTGTCACTTTTTAATTGACAGGACTAAAACTGTTTTGATTTTGCGGTATTACTGTCATAGAATCGAATACACAATCAGAATTCGTGTTATCTGTGCTTTTTGGATCAGCAACAATGAAATTTCAGGGATCAAATTCAAAACTGATTATGTGTCGAATCCGTTCATTCTGCCTTAACTTGTAGAACAAAATTCTGCGAGAATATCGTTATATGAGCGAGGAGTTTTTTGTTTTTCCATTTGTTTTTTCCCTTAAAAAGAGAATACCGCAGTTTCGCACACTTTTCATAGAGATATTTAATCATTTTATGTTAGCCTCCAAGCACGGATTCGTTCATTATCTGTCAAATTTGTTCTACCGAACAGAAAACAGTTCTGCCAACCAAAATTTTTGAATGCAAAAAAACACTAAACGATATACATGAAAATAATACATTAATTTCAATGGAAATTCACTGAATGACAGTCAACAATGCTAAACACTAGTACAGAAGGCTCATCAAAACTCTTTGATCTAGAAATTCGCCACTTCGTTCTCCTGCCAAGGATCTGTCAAATTTCTTCCAATCAATAATTTTTTTAATGCAAAAATCACTGAACGATGTTCATAGAAATATTCAATCAATTCCGATAAGGCTCCTATTTCAACACGAATGCGAACGCATTGTTGTTTGTATTGCCTTCTGCCTTGAGAACTAGACTATATTTCAGCTATTTCAGTCAAGTTTTTTGAAATAGGTTGTCTCGAAATTCAAATAAAAATTAAGAGTCTACTTCCTAGTCACTTTTGTGTTGTTTCTTGGTGGTTGGTTGGACTTACCAAATTTGACTGATTACGAAATTAGAATTGCTTTGATTCGAAAATTGATAGTATCGGAGGTCAGTATTGACAACAACAAAACGAAAAAATATAACTGAAAACAATGTTCTAATGAGTTCGTTACAGCGCTATTTTTAGTACTTTAATGAACTCATCACGACATTTACGAAATAGAGAATAGTATATTCTAAAACAAGTTGCAGAATGAGCTCTAATTCTATCACGAATGCGAAATTCGAAAACGAGCGACGAAGGAGCGAGTTTTCGATAGCATGGGTGTTAAAATTGCCTTCTGCAGTCAAGTTTTGCGAAATACTTTCGACATTCAAATAAAAATTCAGGTTAGTGACTTTTATATTTCATCTTGGCAGTTGGTGTGACTTACGTAATTTGACAGATTACGGAATTTGAATTGATTTGATTCGAAACTTGATTCGATGAGAGGTCAGTACTGACAACTGCAAAACGAAAAATATAATTGAGAAGAAAGCTCTGATGAGTTCATTACAGCACTACTTTCAGTACTGTAATGAACTCATTACGACACTGAAATAGAGAAATAACTACTCGAGTTCCTGTTATTTTCTTCCAGAGATGTTTTTCACCGTGTTTTCCAAAAATGATATGCACCTACGAAACGAAACATTGTTTAAAATATTTTTACTGAACCAAATTGAATGAAAAAATTTAATTCTGGCACTGATCAGTAGGTTTGAATGAGTTAGAAAAAATTGTTGACCAACAACAAACAAAAAAGATTACTTCGAAGCTGTAACGAATTTACCTAAGAGCATTTCGGTCATTCAGACTTTTTTTTTGAAATTTCAAGAGGTTAGAAGTTAAAACCGAACTAAGTTTCATGAATGAAAATCAGATGTCAGACTGAAAATTCACAGATTTAAACATTTGGTCTGATGAGAAATTCTGACTTAGATTTTGTAACATTAAAGGTGGGTTTCACAAAGCATTAATTGTACGATTTAAAAACTTTAACTAAATTCGAACCAATCGAATCGCTTGTTTTGAAATTTCAACGAATCGCGGTGGCTCCAATTAATTTGACGGTACATTCAAAGTTTTGTGAAACCGACCCGAAGTTTTCTTTTTTCGTTTATTCTCAGTCAAAATCTTCTTTCAAGCGATTTAATCTTCACTAATTTGGTGTCAGAATTTACGTTGCAGCATCTCTATCATTTAAAATTTTATTAATCAGTAGGGTATATCAGCGATACACCTTTACCTCTTTCTATAGGTTAGTCGATTCAGAGATCCGTATCTATTATAGACCCTTCATTAAAAACGAATACTAGCTGTTGCATAAGCATTATATGAGTGCATTACGAAACATTTCTATGACAACGGAAGCTCCTCCACGAGTTTTTTCCTGAAGCTATAACAGTTTTCTCGCACCAAGTTTCATCGTTTCCTAATTGAGTGTTTTCGTTGCGCACTCCTGTATCGTTTTCCGGTACAAAATCATAATTTCAAATCCATGCTTTTTTATTGGTTCGTTGATCTCTCATAGCCGACTCGTTAAAAACCATGTTATTTTTTTGGTTTAAAGGATCGTTAAAGTTGATTAGGAGAAGAACAACGGTAGGTTTGTCGGGTAAAAGTTGTTAGTTAGTTATCGATGCTTGTCGATGAAGATGGACTTCCGTTCAGTATAATGAGATGAACTTTTACTCAATTCTTCACGGTAAATTTCAAGATATTTTTCCAAAATTGGCTGAAGTAATCGATTATAGAATCGTGGGTTCTTATAATAAAACCGAGAATTTGAAATATGTTCCAGAGAAACAGCTTTATTACGTTGAACGTGGCAAAAGTAAAATAATAGAATAGAAAATATAAAAGTTGAAAAATACATGATAAACATATATAAAACAATAGATTATTGTAAATGATTTTTTCGAATTAAATAGTTTCGGGAATACAGATTTTCATTGATGCAGTCAATCTTCTTCGAATACAAAATTCAACTGACTTGTTCAATTTTCTTCATTATAACTATTATAACAAGGAAATCAAATGACCAAACTCTTAAATGTAAGTTGAATGCCATTTGATAAATATTCAGAAATTAAAAGTATTCCTCATGAAATGCACATTTTTAGAAAAATTTATCAATTGAAAATGAAAGAATATATCCGCGAAATTCAAAAATTGATTACTTGGCGAATGACTCTGTTCAGAAAATTGACATAATTAAATTTCTTTTATATTTTTGAAAGGTTCAGGCGGTATGCATGTTTCCAAGGGTGGCAAAGCTCATTATATAAAAGATTAAAATCGCTGTAATCATTTTCTCTAAGCTGAATAAAAAAAATAAAATAGGGAAAAAGTGATTTATCCGACTTCAAAAATTCATTGTTAAAATATAAATATGTACAACTTAAAGACTAACTCTGTTTATTTATGAACGAAATGTTCAATTCTATGCTAAGTTGAATTAATTTCGGTACACTAGTTTAAGAGTAACAGAGTGAATAGAAATAGGAAGAAAAATATGAATGCTTTACGTATACCTTTATTTAAAATAGACTGCTTGATGAAATCAGAACAAAATGAGTCACTTGGATTTCTAAAAGATTCCCTCACAAAGAAATTATCCACATTTAATTGTGTCTCTAGTCTATAAAAAAACTCGTTTAAACGTGTGTAACACGAAATTCAAAATCTTGAAATAACAGTTTATGATTCCAATAAATAACAAGGTTTTATTGTTTTGAGTTCAATCATTTCAAACTGTCATTTAAACTGGCGGTTAAGGTGATAAATTTTTATATAATTTCTGAGAAGTTTCCTTTGTTAATTTTTCATTTCTTCCAGATGAGGTTTCTATTAGAATTGGAGACAAATTAAAACCTGAATGTTTGCAGCATCCAGAAATGCAAGAACAAAATGCCTCATGATTCATATAATGCCATTTCAATTTTGAATTAATAGTGATAACTTATGGGAAAATAGATCGGGAAAAAGTTTATAATATTTGTTCATTTTAGTTCATTTTTGGATTCCTTAGAATTTTCACAGGATGAATTATAGACTGAATTATATATTTTGAGGGTTAATTTCCATTGTGAGGTGAAAGATGTGGGTATATTTCAATGTTCGGTACAATACAAGTTTCGTACTAAAAATGCAAATATCATCGAAAGATAGTTATTAAAGGTACTATGATTTCACGGTCGGCGTTCGCATTCCAAACTCAGATTCGAATTGCTATAATTACATAAATCGATATTATTACCATTTGAAAAAGCAATCAAGGAGTTCTATACCGTTATCAGAACGATGCTCATTACATGATTCTCGGTCACAACCCGATCAATTTCGGTGAAAAATTTCATGAGTCGATAAATTCACCTATCCTTAAACTGAAACCGTAACCCACCAGACTTTATAAGCCCGGAACAAATAAGGTAAAGTGCTTCTATATTTATACGCATTTTTTCCCACAACTTGAAGCGATCCATCGGTGCAATATGCCTCGGAAAACTTTAATAGCCGATTAAACTTTGTAAATTCTTTTTCGGAGCGTAAAACTCATCTCCGTATTGAAAGTAGTTAAATAAATGCCGGTAATTAATTTAACGACTTTTTCGGTCTCATTAAACATACATAGTCCATTTATGCTTGATACCAGTTTTTTCGGAGCAATATCCTCGAGACGTTCCAAATATCAATCGATCCCGTTTAAAAGTTGAGGAAGCATATTCAAGCGGTTATCGAAAATTATAGCAATTATTCGGAGAAATTAAAACTGTTGTTGTAGTAATATACCATGCATATTTTAGGTACAGTCGAAGCTCTCTGCTCGCGAACGAATGATGAATATTCTCGATTTCAAATTGAAGTAATTAGCGACGATTATATTGTAGACTTATGTCCAAATAACATCTGAACATTAAATACAATGTTGATCAGATAGCCGAGTTCTTTAAAATACGAGACTGAACTCTTCTTATTTCTAATTCCGTTGTGACTTTTTCACATGAATTTATTGCTCATGTATATCTGTAATATCACAGAAAAAATATTTCACGAATTTTTCACTGAATGAATAAAGTAAATCTTTCAAACATTCAAGAATTTACAAGAAAATTCAGAATGAAAATTTTGAAGAATCAGTAAAATCTTTCAAAAGAGGGAATAATATGACATGAAGAAATGACATAGCAGTTTCACTAGATGCGACAAGAAAATGAATATTCGAAGGTTGGATATAGATGATTCCATTTTAAAGGTATGTCGAATGTTTTGTTATCTTCCATTTTTTTTCCCTTTTTGATTTATTTATTTTTCCTAAAATAAAACTCCGAATACTAATTTGATTTCGGCTTTTCCGAAATCATATACTCCCTTCATGTGTCATCAGACTTATAATTTATACGAAAAACAACCCATTTGATAGTACCTATACTTAATTTCTAAAAATCAAATCGAATCGAAATAGTTTTATATGTTTTTATACATATATGTCCGGAAGACTTTGTGGAGATATTTTCACTCAATAAAAACTAATTCTTACTACTAAAATTCAAACTACTAAAAATCTACGTTACTACATTAGAATCTCAAGTTAGATATTATTCGATGTATGAACTGTCAATAGATTGAATTCTACCCTTCGAATCGTAACTAAATTAGTAAGAAAATTAATTTTAATGCAACATACCAGAAAATCAACAGCTCTTTCTTTCAACTGAAACGAAACATAGTTTAGTATACGTCTTAAGAAAGCTCTTAAAATAATTAAGAAGACAAAAAGCCAATGTTCAAAGAGCATGCAGTCGTTATGGGAATATTATGGTAACTATAGATATCAGATTAGTAAGAAAATACCTATTCAATATTATCTCGAAATGATATATTCTATCGTAACAAAACGAAACGCGATCGTCAATTAAAACCGAATTTTAAAACATATTCGAAACATAAAAAAGGACGACATTAATTTCATAAAAGAAACTGAAAGCGATAAGATCTGTGTGGAGAAAACACAGGTATAGATACCTGATAAAACTAAGGTGAAATATAACGTTCATCTAAGACTGCTGACAACGTCCTCAGCTATAAATAATAAAGCAAACGGGTACTACCGAAAGGGAGACATCGGTGTTTTGGGGACAAAGAAGTCCAGCTGTTTTACAACGGCTCTGCCGGCGAAGAAAAAAAAGACAATGCGGAGTTAATGGATGAAGATGGACAAGTGTTTGCGGACTTTTGTGAAGTTGAAGTTTGGACGATAAATATCACGAAATTATGATTTGAAGATTTCTGACACAACCTAACCTAACCTAAACTAACCTAAGCAAGTTTGAATACAAGGTACTCCAGGGAGAAGAGAAGAGTAATATATCGACATTTAGACCTCTATTTTTGAAAAACTAATTTTTTTTTGTATAATATAAAATAAATAAAAATCGTTCCTATTTAGAATAACGAAGTTGTTGAATTGGTTGAGGCTTTCGCGGCCATCATTTAATGTCACTTGTTTTTTGGAGCATTTCGGCCGTCGTCGTGGATAAATTCAAAATGCTCGAAAAAACAAGTGACATTGAACAAAGTTGTTGTTGTTTCCATCCTTAGAACAGGAGTTGAACAAACAATCAATATAGTTTCCCATTCCCAGTGAAGAAGTGCCTGTAGAAAGTTTTAATCCTTTTCAGATATTTTTTGAAATGAAAAGTTATGGCTCATTTCCGAAATCGACAAAATATCAAAATTTGTTTGAATATTGAAGACAAATGTAGATATCATGAAACGGTTTCCAATAGTGGTGTTTTCACGAAAATCGAGCCTATCAACGTATTATCCCATCTAGTCTAGGAGTACCAGAAACTGACTAAATCAAGCAATTTGGATACCATGTACAAAAAATTAATCATGTACAAATTTTCCCTGTTTTGTCGACGGGGCCTCCAGACGGTCTAGGAGGTACGTGAGTGTTACTTGACCTTTCGCAAGAATACACGAAAGCACCAACCGTTATCGCTGCTGTTTCTACGTCTGACCACGCTAATTACTCGAAATTAAAATTAACAAACAACAAGAGAGATAATGTGTCGCATGTTTATCTTATTAGATGTTTATTCTTCTCGCACCGAACGATTTATGTCAATCAAATCGTATTAATTGGGTGAATGTAATTAATAGAAGCGTTATCGCCACCTTTGAAATAGCCGAAGTACCAGTAATTTTTTTTCTATATTAAGAACGAAAATGAGCGGCAAGATAGCGGGTAATTGCGAAGCCGATGTTGAAATCCTGAAAAGGTCCTTCGCGTTTCGAAACGGCGATCCTGCTCGGGTTCCGTATGCTTTGAGCCGGAGTTCCGACGTTTTTTTAAAGGTCACGATTTGACGTTTCGGCCCTAAAGTCGGTGCGATTGATTTCGCGAATAATTGGAATTTATTTTTTTGTGTTTTGACTGTTGTTTCGTTTCGATTTTGATTAGGCGTGAATGGGTTGTTGGCATTGACATCTGTTGATATCGAGTTGTTAGTTCATAAGTTGTGTTTCTGTTTAAAATTTTTCCACGGTGGACATCAATGGGATTGAATTATTTTTAACGGTCTGATGCGATATGATTTTCGTAACTTCATTTCGGCATTTCTCAATTATACATTTTCCTAATTGAAACTTTATTTGTTTTCAAAACAGCAATAATATGGAGAGAATGATACACTTTTGGATTTCTCTTTTGATAAACTTCCCATTGTCTGTCTTTACTGTCATTTTGCTTAAAATCGAGTTAAAGATCAGTTTTTTTCAAGTTTCATAATATCTTTAATTTAATCTTCATTCCTGCGGATATCAGATATAGAAGAAGATCTTTCGATAGTTGTAGTATTTTTTGCATCCAATTCTGGCAAAGAAGAATTTGTTGAATTTGATAAAATTGACGAATCTTAAAATGGAAAATATATTTCAAGGAAAGATTTCTGATGTCAAAAGAATCTCTTTATTCTTTCTGATTCGGATAGGTTGAAAAGAAACAGGCTATGAAAATTTCATAAAACGAAGTCATTTTCGAATCTATCTCTTAAATAATTTTATCGAATTGAATTATTTTCGGAATATCGGTTTTCATTGGTATAGTAAATTTTCTACGAACACATAATACCACTCACATGTTTTATTTTTTGTTTTTTATGACCATTACCAATCATAATTATAATTACACCACAAAGTCAAGGAACCGAACTCATAAAAGTAAGTTTGATACTATTCAACGAATGTTAGGCCTTTTTCGAAAACTATTGAAATGCTAATTTCTGCAGTAACTTATTATTAAAAAAAAATCTATGAGTGAAATTTAGAATATTGGTTATTTTGGTTGAATACAACTCTGTTCAAAAGATTCACAAAATTAAAAAATTCTGCTACATGGGGTGGCATAGCTCATTATGATAGTTCCAAACTCATATTACTTTTTATCGTGGCTTAATGTGAATAATTGGTTTTTGAAGAAACTGTTTATTTTATCCTAAAGGATCTATTCTTATAATAAATGTACAAACAAGGACTCACCCAGTATAACGCTTATCATTGTCAATTATACGTTTATCGAATTCTTGAACAAAATTATACTGGTTTTCATTCGTCGCTGAGAAAACTTTCTTATTCTAAATCCTTCATCAATCTACAAGAATATTCAGTAAACAAGAAAAAATGAAACCTTGAACACTCTGTTGCTGAGATCTGAAGAGAACCCAGAATTTTAGGTCTGGTTTTTCTTTACCCTCAATTTTTTTTCTAAAATTCATCGAAAATGGAAGAATGTTCAGATGATTTGTAATCTTGTAACTGATTATTACTGAAAATTGTTGATTACGTGAAAAATTACTTTCAATTTACCAGCTGGTATTATAGAACCCCTTTTTATCTAATGAACCTTTCAATGGAAATTTATAAAAGAATATGGTTTCGAATTAATGAAATTAATTGAATTGGGGCATGATTTTGTCTAAAACGGTCCTAATTTAGCTCGGATGAATTGTAATTGAAACATTTATCGAAAATACTTAATTTCTCAAAATGATCTTATATAAATTCAGATTTATCTTCCAACTATTAGAGAAACAAGATTGAAAATCATAAACCAAAACTTTAAAACACACATAATCGCTCGTCATCCTCGATACAGACTAAAAAACACCTCCATAAAAAAGCCACCAGACATAAGTTCACGCCTAGACGCCACATAACCTATAATTAAAACCATAGAAGAAAACAACGAAGATATTAATTTGGATAGCAGGACGACAAGGTGAAAGATGATTCGGACGTCTTGCATAACTTCCCCCGCTTAAACGAAAATGCCCAAATGGAAAAAGAAACAAAAGGCAGGTCAGGTAAATTAAAAACAGGCGCCACACTCTCATTTCGAATTCAGAAAGTTACATCTTGTCCGGGCTAACTATATAAAGACTGGCATCGAAGTCGGTGGTTAAATACAATTAAGGGAACATAACTCATCTGGTAATAGGTTTCGTTTGCTCTCTCTGTATACCTCTTCTGTCTTATGGCCGTACTGTCAGCCTGACTGCGGGAGTCAGTTGGTGCGTAGATAAAATTAATTTATGGGTTTGATGGATGGCAATGATGGATTTCGTGGTTTTTTCCATAATTTTGTTTATTTATTGAGTGATGACGTTGTCTCTTTTGTTTCCAATTTTGGCAATAACAGATATTTCGCTCACCACTTTTTTGTAATATTCATTGGAAATTTCTTTAGAAAGGTATCAACTTTCCAAGAATCAATTGGTTTTTGTTAAATGTTAATTAAAATTCATTGATGCACAAGAGTTAACATTTCTTTATTGCATGTCTTTTCCTGCATTTCAATTAAGTGTAGAAGACAATATTTGCTGAATATGCACAAAATCAACTTATTCCTAATTTTTTTGCGACTTTTCGGAGATCACAAAATGAAAGCACGGACTTAAAACTGATATAAAACCCTATAAAATACTTTTGAATAATTATATTCAATGAAATACACAATCATGCTCATGAAAATGTAAGAATATTTTCGTATTTTTCAGTTATTATGTCGGAAGACCTCGTAAAGACAACTAAGACGAGATTATTTTCCTGATTTTGGTGTACCATTGTGTACCGGTTCATGAGAAAACACACCACATCTCAATTTAAATAATTTTGATAATTTTAGATTCAAAAACCGAGGTGGTTGTTGTGTCACTACTACTTGTATTAGTTTTGCCTTTTTAAACCATTGTTAATATTTATTTATGCATGATTCCTTGTTGAAGCGTGTAGCTTTTATCGTTGACATAATCAGTTTTTTCACACGAGCAAGCAACACCTTCCAATTTGTTCTTTGTTTTTTCATAAATTTTATTGTTTCTGTTCAGTCACATTTATTTTTGGCAGGATTATAGTTTATTTTTGTTTTATATTGGCATGAATTCAATAAAGTCCGCTTTTCAGAAATATCGAAATTTAAATCATTTTCAATTAACCTTCATTTCATTTTCTATTTTAATTGGAAACTTAGTAGTGGTTGTAATCGGAGAGACCGTATATAATTATGCTATTCAACACCAACAAAGAACTGAATATAAAAACGAAATATATATAAACGAAAATTGGAGACGTCAGTGGTGACAGCATGGGTATTGGAAATCCAAAAATGGACAGATTAAGTAGCAGATGATCTCAGGTACATGTTAAGGAACTTGCAGGAATTTTATATATCTGATGGTTTCGAAATATATATGACAAATTCAGAATACATAAAAGACATAAAAGAACAAGGAAAAATGCAGGGTGTACATTACATTACAAATATCTAAGAGTAATATTCAGTAGATATGTAGAAAGTTGAGATGAAATCCAAGAAAAGGTGATTGAAGAATACGAACAATTCAAAAACTAACCCAATTAGTGTGGAATGAAAATATTAGTTGAACTACAAATAAGTATTGGACATCGAGATGGACATCTGGCGAGTAAGTCTAAGAGTATCACGATTGCAAAGAATAATTAAGCTTGACTAGGTAGATCCATTTTATAATTGCCGAATTTCGTATAAATGATCTAAAAACGTGAATGCATATCTATAAGAGTTTGCTCAAAAGAGGACCGAATGCAAACTGATTCTAAAAGAACTAAAGAATTACCAAGCGTCCACAGTAACAATCTTCTAGGTAACTTAAGTTAACAGAGGCCTCCAAACATCACCGAAGACCATCGAATCATTCGTTTAACCGATAAAATTCCCCCATTCATAAAATCGTTCTCAATTTTGCCTTGCAGAAGGAAAGCACTAAAACCGCGTAAGCGGGCTAAAACGTGAGTATCCACCATACCCGTACGATGTTATCGGAGTCCGATCTGCCAAAGAGAGAGAGGAGAAAGAGTCGTGAAGAAGCAAGGTGGTCGAAGTGGTCAGGTATTGTGGTAATGATAGTGCCTGGGATAAACAGAGGTTCATATACATAATTATATGTTTGTTTAGCAGACAGCCATGGGCGTAGTTCGTACGTAGATGATTGATGGCGCCACTCACTACCCGTGCCAGCGCATCTCCAACCTCGCAGTGGTCAAGCAGAATAGTTGGCTGGGAAAAGGAAGGGACGCAATCCCGAAAACAAAGTCGTGTAGTTTTTGACGAATCAGCAAAGAGAATCTGATCTAGCGATTTCAGTGAGTTGAGGCACTACCCTACAATGGTCATGGATGTCCTACTGACAGAAATCTAATGGTGAAGTTTAATTCGCAAGCAGGAATCCTGAAGAGTGGATATTAAGTGGTATTGAGGGGATATTGTTGAAGGAAAAAAGAAGAACAAGAAAGACTTATCTGGATGGCAGAACTTTCGCAACAAGGTCAGGACATTGGTTTAGTTTGTCTGATTCATTTCAATTTGAACAATTCTTCCATATGTTCATTTTTCTCTCATCTTTTTCTATTTTATCCCATTTGAAGAACTCCTACTTGAACTTCGTAAATCCTCTGGACAAAAAGTCATCCATATCCATAGGTGTCAGAGAGTCTGGTGCTCTCTGAGTAACTACATCTCATCTGCGAACCTTCCTAGTGATGTAATGGTCAAGAAAGTAAGTACTGAGAAAAACTTCAGTACGATGCTATGCAAAAAAGAGGAATTGGAGCGGGAATACACCGACCAAATTTAAAAAAAATACTGTTAAATGGTATACAGATGGTTCTAAAACCAAAACGGGAGCTGGCGCTGGGGTTCACGGGGCCAAAGCCAAGTGTGCACTCTCGTTAGGCTCCTGTGTGACTGTTCTTCAAGCAGAAATATTAGCAATCGAAAGATATTAGATATTAATCTAGAGTGAAACTATCAGAATTGTCTCATAGCTATTCACTCAGATAGTCAAGCTGCTATTAAAGCATTGAACTCCTATGTCATAGACTCAAAGTCAACATGGCCGGAGCAAACTGAATGAAGTAGGCAAGAAGAATAAGGTCTCTCTAATCTGGGTTCCTGGTCATTCAGGAATCACAGGTAACGAAGAGGCCAACAAACTTGCCAGAGAGGATGCTCGGAAACCACTCACTGGCCCAGAACCTTTCTGTGGTATAGGAAAATGTACCTATAAAAAAGAGTTTCTGGAGAAGTAGAAAACTGAAACAGAAACACTCTGGCAGAATCTCCCAGGGTGGGATCACTCGAAAAAGTTCTTTCGGAATTTTGAAACTGCAAGATCCAAAAGATATTTGGATCTCAGTAAGAACCAACTACACCTCCTCACTGGCTTTCTTTAAGGGCATTGTCGCCTCAGAAAGCACTTGCTGAGAATGGGCGTATCGGACATTGACGAGTGTAGATTCTGTGAGAAGGAGGAAGAACACAGAATGCTTCATCATTTAAAGCTAAAGGAAACAATGCTTTGGTCAAGAGACCTGTAGGAGTGAGGAATTAACCTCACTGAAGCCTTCCGAGATATTGGATTTCATTAGATCTCTGGGACTGGGAGGCGAGCTGTAAAGCTTTGTCAGGGGGCACAATAGACCATAAGGTCGCAGTGGACTGTAACCGCTATTAAACTATCAACTATCAACTCTCCTGACTGGACACTCCCGATAAAAACATCTTCTGTACCGCATGGGAAAGTCAGCAGGTAAATCTTGCAGGCTATGTTGATCAAAGAAAGAAACGGCTGAACACATGGTTGAAAATGTCCAAAGCTGGTGGGACTAAAAACCATTCACATTGGGCAGTCGGTTCTGAATCCTCATGAGGTAACGGCTAAAGCTCTCAAGGGTATCGTTGGATTCATCAACGGTATTTATGACCTCCTTGGGATTTCATTGAATAAGTTTGGTGGAGAACAAGAAATCTTAGTGGTCGAAATTTCCAGAAGGTTGAACCAACATATAACGAGCCCCGTTCAGTATAATATTACACATGGATATTTCATTTTATTTTATCATATTGTACGCTTTTCATAAAAGATAGTATGGTTATTGATCTTATCGGTTTGGCTGAGTCTGAAGGATAGAAACTGATCTATATTCGATAAGTATTTCTATGCCAAAATGTATTTGTCGTAGGTTTGAGTTTTTTCGTTATTTTCTTTGTTTATAGAGACCAAGGATTTTCAGCAAAAGAGGCGTCGATTTGAAATGAAGTATATCGTCTCTCTTGGTGAGCTTTTCACTCCATTCGCTCTGACACAATGGTGAAAGCTTGGAACCTTGAAGGGCATGTAAGACCGTTGTTCCAACAATAACGTGAAATCCTAGACGATCAGCGACGGAGAAACCTCTAGTTGGTGCGTTTTCCCGGCCTCAACCAGTAGGCTGCGTGGAATTTTTAACGGGAAACCGAAAACCCAAGTCATAGATGGCCGCTGTGCACTATCTCGTTAAACTGGGACGGAAACAAGGTATCGTATCGCATGTCGCATCTGAGGGGGTGAATATCTGATCCGAAAAAGCCGACTATCCCCGTTTTTCAGGCCCGTGTTCGTGCGTACCAATAACACCCTTCGCGTTTCTTGCGAGCGCGGAAAACCGCCCTTGGGTCCTCTGGCCCTAGGAACCACGGCGTTTCGACCAGGTAATTCGGTAGTGTTAATACAACATCGAAATGGCCACTAATGCTTCAGAGGTGTTTGGCTTATGGGGCGCAGACATGCGAACCGGCTATATATAGGAGAAGCTGGGGGTGGCGGCGGGCGCCAATCGGGGGCGCTTTCCCCCTGGGCGGTTGTGTTTTATTCACGTTTGGCTTTCTTACGTATCGACTGGGACGAAAAAGTTTCAGACGTTGGTTTTTCGTGCCGTTTTATGTGAGATCGATTTGCACGTCTGAGGAGTTTGGATGCATGTTTTGCGACGGGAAATGCAGGCTGTTGTTGTTTTTTTTCGATCCTGGGAAAGATCGAACATGGAAGATAACGTTACGACTTTTTTTTCTTGCATTGTCGTCCCCTCAATCCATAAGGCATAGCAACAAAATAGTTATTTATGATATGAGTGTTAAAAGTGACGTTTTATTTTACGAGTGAAAAAGTTCGTGAAATGAGCGGAGCGAATTGAACAATTTCACGAACAAAATAAAATCACTTTTAACACAAATACCATACAATGTTTTTTGTACAACTGCCCTATTTTGGTTATCAAATGGGCGAATTTGCAATGACAATTAACTTCGAAATGCATTCTAATATTAAAATAATCAAAAGGTAATTGTGAATAGCAAACTGCTTAATATGTTTGTCGAGAGTCCAATTATTAATAAAAGTGACGATTTGGATATTGAAGAGTCTGCAAGCAGAGCAAATATGGAACTCCTGCACATAAAAAATCTGTTCAGCAGTACGATATTGCATATAACAATTTCCTGGCCTCGTTTAAATTGAAAAATGTAGATGGTCACTTCAGTGGAACTGTTTTCCTGGCATACTTAGAAGAAAAATCGAAAATATGGAGCAAACTTTCAATGATAAAGTCAAGCGCCCTTGTTAAAAATGGTGTGGATGTTAGAAATATTTTAAGGTAATAGCATATTTAAAACGGAAAAGTGAAGGATATCGTCCCGAAAAATCGAAAATTCTCGCTCATGAACAAGTTGAAAAGTTTATAAAGGAGGCACCAGATGAGAAATACTTGATGGTTAAGGTTGCAACTATTTTCGGATTATTTGGAGCCTGTCGGCGTGAAGAATTGTGTAATTTATCAGTGGAAGACATATCACAACATATCACTTCCAAATACAAAACCGAAAGTCAGCTGTTCTTTCAGTATTATTGGGAAGTATGTAGACTATTTTTATAAGTACTTTGCACTGCGCCGTCTGTCATAAAACATCGTCGTTTTTCCTGAAATTCATGAAAATAAATGCACTGCAATACATTTGGGAAAATTCCATCTATTGTTGCCGAATTCCTCAAACTGTCAGAACCAAAGCAATATACAGGACACTGTTTTCGAAGATCCTACGCTTCATTGCTAGCAGAATCAGGAGCAAATATTACGGATATAAAAAAACGTGGTGGATGGACGTCTACGACGGTAGCCGAGGGCTATGTTGATCATTCCATTGCATATAGAAATGTCATTGATGAAAAAATTCTCCCAACCTCAGCAGATTTTGGATCATCATCATCCAATATTGTACTTCCGGTTTCTACAAGTACTCATGGTGCTGAGGATTCTAATAATGTGTTGCGAAGCTCCCTAACGTCACAGGGCATTAATTTTAGTAATTTTTCTAGTTTTACGATTAATATTAATGTTCATAAGTAATAATTGTTAAATATTGATAATAAAAATTTGCAATTGCTGAATTTTTCTCATCTGATTTCATCATAAGAAAAGTGTGTAGTGCTAAAAATATTTTTAACACTAATGTTGAAATTATTTTTAACACGCTGTTTACTTGGGTAAACAATCAATTTTAACATCGTTTGCTGTCATTAAAAGTGTCACTTTTAATGGCAGTTGTACAAAAAAGAATTTAAGGTGTTGCACAAGATCCGGTTCTTGGACCCACATTTTTATCGAATCCTGACGTATGGCTTCTTTCTTGATTGTAGATATTGATGGGTTTCATTGCAAAGAAATCTTAAGGTCATTTGTCCACGAAAGATAAAGTTTCGACTTTCTTTTCTTGCATTGTCTTCCCCTCAATCCATAAGACATAGCAGCATCAGAGAAGAATTTGGGGTGTTGCACAATTCGGTTCTAGAACCCACATTTTTATTGTTTTCTGAAGTATTGCTTCTTTCTTGATTGTAGAGTTTCTGCATTGCGTTTCAACGGCAAGGAATTTCACCTCTAGGTTCTCAGGAGTTTTTCCTTCCTCCCCAAAGAATCTTGCATTGCTAAACCCATTTTCCCGATGTTCTTTCTGAGGCTGCAGTGACTTGTTCCTTCGTTTTTCAGAAAACCACACCATAAACAGGAAAATTTTCGAATTTCAGAATGCTCCATTCACAAACCTCTATTTAAAATTATAATCCGATGTTCCGATCATTGGCAGTCCCGCTGCGTCAATTAAGCGCGATCGCAGCGCCCTCATCACCGGCCAACTCGAATGCAAATGTATGCAATTCGGGAATTTGTTAAACAACCGATGGGTTTTCGATAACGCCCCCTGTTATCTCGATAGTGCATCAGCATCGCAACAAGGCCCTGTTGACAACGACCACAGGGCGGTATCGCTTTTAAATTTCTCGTTAATCTAGTCGGCCGGTTTTTCGACGTGTTCATTTGTTCGATGACGCGGAAAAAACGCGTCAGATCCGTTGAAAACGCGGAAAAAGCGTGGAAATTGCGCGGAATTGATCGATTTTCGAATGGTTTATATCCGTGACGGCTTAACATGTTGATGTCTGCGAATAGGGTGATTTTTTTCATTTATTAGTTTGGGAGAAACGTTTAGGTATCGTTTTCACCATACGAATTGAAGGAGGTACTACACGATAAGAACGAAGCAAATCTTGTTCGATTTTCGAAAACTACAAATTGCGGCCTTTCAATCCTTATCGAAATTTGAACTCGTTAAAAACTTCTAAAAAAATTTCCGCGATTATGAGGACTCTTAAGTTGGCACTGTTGCAAATGAACATGTCAATGTCGATGCGATAAGTGTAAATGAGGCATAAAACTTTATCAGCGAGCCAATTACGACTAATGACATTTTCTGGAATAATTCGACCTGCGGAAAACGCAGACTTTCGTCGGTTACCAAGGTACAACAATGATGTGCAAACGATAAAATCAAGGAGGTATGATTGATGTACGTAGCATGTAACACCGGCAATTTTCTGAATGATTTATGGGCTGCTTGAAGGCTGGAAATCGCCCGTTTCGGTTCTAGTTTTGTTGTCAAAGTGAGCGGAAAACGCGAAAATTCATATAGATAGAACTATTCGAAACACCGAGAACGCATCTTAATTCGAGAATGCAGAATTCGGAAAGGAATCGTCATTGTGCATGATCAACGCTTTCAAGATGTAGTTATCTACATTCGGACTGATGGTTAATGGCCTTGACGGTAATAAAAACTAACAATTCGATGTTCGGGGAATAAAATGAAGCCTTCGCTGCCACGAAATATTACCATAAAGGGGTGTTGAATTATTACCGGCCGACACATTAAAACTAAAAGTCGGACAGCCGAAATAACTCATCACAGCGTCGCACGTAAGTTTGCTGTCGGTTTTTGACGCTTAGTGTACGGCCAAAAATTAAGAGCGGATTTGAATGCGGTATTTTACCTTCCTCATTATGGTTTATGCCTCAACTTTCCCGGCATTTTAGGGGACTGTAAACCGTCCCGTCGAAGGTTTTCCTAATTTATGGTCGGAGGTGTACGGCATTTCTGTGGGTTACGTCGGATTTGGGGATATCATTGGAGCATTTCTACTTCTTCGGTATGAGTTTGACGGGCATTAAGACGGTGAGTTATGGGCAATTAATGAAGTTTGTTTTAATTGAAAATTGAAATGGCCCACACGCGAGGTTATTTGGACCTGACTGCAGAAGCGTTTTCGAATGGTTTGTGTTGGAAAAGCAGGAAGTGAGGTGACAGGTTAAATTTGGTTATTCAATGTTCTCTTCACTGTTTAATTGAGGTAAAATGAATCATATCCTTCCTTTCAATTCAGCTCGAACTCTCAGCTTTGAAATTCAGTTCTTTAATGAGAAGAGAATAGAGAAAATAGAACCGGATAAGTTGAAATACAGATTGAAATACCTTATCCGACTGTCAAAGAATTTGCAATTCGATAGATATTCCTTGGAACGTCATGACACTTATATATCAAATATCGTTATAGTTCATCTGATTCCAAAATAGTTCGAAATCAGCCGACCACCATAGAGTATTGCAAAGACGAGATTTCAAGGAACGCTGTGGAGATTCAAGCGAAATTGGGATCTTGATGTTTGAAAATACTTGGCTGACATCTGGCATAGACTGCCACAGTTACTGCCGTCTTGAAGTTGTAGAGCACTTGACAGAGATTATATTGCGTCAACACCCGCAGGAGCCCATCGCAATACTTGTACAATGGTGCACTATTTGTCCTTTACCACCCTTTTTTACTCATAACTATTTGTACTAAATGGTGGGAATTTGGGTGTGAGCAAGTCCTCAATAGTGTGCACATAATCTTGGTACGCATAATAAATGATAAAATTAATATGTTAATATTATTAATTATATTATTATATTAATTCGCCACTTCAAAGAATCACTGCTTTTTAATTGACTATTAATTGTTACCTGTTGTTGTAACTTTTTGTGAATGAAAATTTGAATATGACTCATTTGTATAACGGTGTAAATCCTATTTACCTAATCACAGAATGCTTTGGCATTGTAAGCCAAAAGAAACAATGCTTTGGTCAAGAGACCTGTAGGGGTGAGAAATTAGCCTCACTGAAGCCTTCCAAGATATTGGATTTCATAAGATATCTGGGACTGGAAGGCGAGCTATAAAGTTTTGTCAGGGGGCACAATAGACCATCAGGTCGCAGTGGACTGTAACCCCTTTTGAACTATTAACTAGTAATGGTGTAAATGATCAATTTAATTTATTTTCCAATAGATCTAAACAATTGAAGAAATTCTTGAAAATTACTATTCGTCATTATAGTTCGAAGAATGTTCATGTTTTTGTTTACTTCACTTATATAGTTTTTGTCTGAAATATTATGCTTTTTTTCTCCCTCTCAATGTTTCATTTCTCGATTGGGTGCAATTAAGTTGTTATCTTTCATTCATTATAATATATGATGTAATACCTCAATTTATAAATATACAGTAGTGGACTAGATAGTCCGTTGTATTCCTTCTTTCTAATAAATAAAAAAAATGTGTTATTTGCTCAATGAAAATGATCTTGTCGAAAATGATGAAATTGCAATTGGAAATCGTCAATTGAGTTCTCATTCTATACCGACGTTCAAGCAAGATTACATATGAAGTTAAATTAGTTTGAACTCTACTTGAAATTTTCAATAAGCCATTTCCATGAGTGTACTGAAACTTTGTTAGACAACTTAAGACAACGTCAAAGATAACATAAATATACTCGCTCTCAGTACTGACAAAGAAGTACCCTAATTTATACGTCAGAGAGCGTTTAATATTTTTAATTCACGAATATTTCCGTAATGTCGTCCATACTGAACGTTTTCTTAGCATCGTGTTCGCAACACCCTGTGCAGCGAGAACGTAGCCTTAATTCAATTCCAATAGCGAAGCTCTCGAACATCGTTAAACGACAACTGAAATAACCAAAGTTCGTGCCAGAACGCCATCAGCAAATCCATAACCAAAGCACATAAAATTGTCATGATGTGTGTGTAGGTGCCTTCGGATTGGAAACCCGCAAAGAAGAACCATCGCCATTACGATCATTGTACAAGCACAGATCGTCACTAATGGTGATAAAATTACCGACGGAACATCGAATATCCGATACGTTGGGCAGATAAGCCAGAAATCCGTTTTCTAAACGACCGGCCGGAAAAATGACAGATACTACATAATGGTTACCTCGCCGTCATTGTCGAAGCCGCTTTAAATTTATTGTTGTCGAATAACAGCGATGTCCATTAGGAGATTGTGTGAATATTAATATTTGATTTCGTATTCCGGTTGTGCGTAATCGCAGATTGCTGTGGTGCCGGTATTACCACGATTATTAACGTCATTACCTTCGTCGTCCTTTCCAACGACGGAATATTAAGCGACCATTTGATTTTTTACCTTCGACGGGCAAGGCTTTGGTGAGTTATGGGCTGCGGATGGTTTTTCGTGTAAACGCGGCTTTATAGACGAATCGTGAATCCTTCGGAATTCGTTCCTTCCTCCTCTCATCTCAAGGTTCCCAAATTCGATTGATTCTTCTTGGTGTCTTATTTCTTTATCTTTGGTCCTTATTTGAGGAACGGAAATTTGTTTTTCTGATTGTTACATTTCAACTGACTCTTTTCAAAACTCTTCGACGTTTTGAAACGTTTTACTTACTGGTTACGAAAACTAAAATAATTCGAAATCGTTGATGAAAAGTAGAGTGTGTCTCCTCTCAGTGACAAAATCTGATCTGTGAGCCTAGGAATTGAAAATGGTATTCATTTCGATGATTACTATTTTGAATTCACCCGAAACTGTCTTCGGTGTGGCCTCCGTGCAGGCAATTTTTTGTGTTTCGATTTACACTGCGCAAAAAAAATTAACGCACATTATGGAAATCTCAAATTTATTCTTCAACTGAAGGTGTTCTCAATGATAATTATTTTTATCAGAATTATGCATGCATATGTTATCCACTTCCAACGTTTTTCTTCAATACAGACGTTTTTTTCCCAGCAGGAATAAAAAAGATGATATTATCAGATTTTGAATATATTGGCTCCATTCTAAAATCAGTTGTTCTCGATCAATTCTAGTGATCAATAGTTTTTCTTTCGTTTGATTTTCTACACTCGATCGCTATGCAACGCGAAACACGCAATTTGACCCAAGAGGAATGTGCCCAAGCGGTAGTTTTGTGAGAAGAAGGGTGGACATACACAAGAATTGCAGAAAGGTTTGGAGTTTCCCATACAAGTGTGTCCAGAATGTTGCAGCGATTCAGGGAGACAGGTATGAATGTCCGAAGACCAGGACAGGGTAGACCACGAGTAACAACTGCCATTCAAGAACGTTACTTGAGAGTTTCTTCGTTGAGACAACGGTTTGCAACCGCTCGCCTCCTTCAAAATCAGCTTGAGCAAACTCATGGGGTGCAAATTAGCACTCAGACAATAAGAAATCGCCTTAGAGAATATGATTTAAGGCCTCGTGTCGCGGCAAGAGGCCCAGCTCTTACCCCAGCCCATCGAAGGGCGCGTTTGGATTTTGTGAGAGAGCATATCCATTGGGAAGAGGCCGATTGGAAAAGAGTTCTCTTCACAGATGAGTCTAGATTCTGCCTCTACCATTGTGATCGACGTTCCCTTATATGCAGACGTCAGTATGAAAGATATGCTCAGTGCAATTTCCTGAATACTACTGGTTTCGGGGGAGGATCGATTATGGCATGGGGTGGAATATCTTTGACTGCTTGCACAGACCTAGTGGTTGTTGATAATGGAGTTATGAATGCTGATAAGTATATAAGAAACATTCTTGAAGAGCATGTAGTGCCATTTGCCCCATATATTGGTGAAAATTTCATTTTTATGGACGATAAAGCCAGACCCCATCGTGCGCGCATCGTTCAGGAGTACCTTGAAGAGGTTGAAGTCTCTCGAATGGAATGGCCAGCAAGAAGTCCAGATCTCAATCCGATTGAGAAGGTTTGGCACAACCTCAATAGAAGGCTGAGAAGTTCAGAAAATCATCCAGCTACTCTTAATGACTTAGGAATCCAACTCGGTTAGGTCAGAACATTTTAAGATCACTCATTTTGAGTATGAACCGTCTTTGCCGATCTGTAATTAACGCAAGGGGTGGAAATACCAAGTATTAAATCACTTATCAGCATTTCAGTATTTTGAAAATTGTTCATTTCTCTTGTTTCACATAGCATTCGGTGAAATCTTGAATTTTTCTTCCATTTAATGTGTCTTGTTTCGTTCAAAACCTTCCTGAGAGAACATAAAAAATAAGTTATAAAGTCAATGTAGAGTTAACTTTCATTAAAATTGAGATTTTCAGAATGTACGTTAATTTTTTTGCGCAGTGTATTTTTTTCAGAGGACTTTCAATAGTGCCTGAAATTGAAATAAATCATTTTTTACACTTAAAAGCACAGATCTTTCTTGATATATTTTCACTTTCCTGTTTTAATATCCAATGGATTTTTATCCTACTATAATTTTTTGTTGTTTCAAAAACTTTCGATCTTAATCTATGCCTACGTACGAGAGTCGTGCAAAAACTCAAAACTCCCGAATTCTGATCAGAAAACGCGCGTAGAGAACGGAAGGAGTGATCCGAATTAATTTCGGCCCCTGGCGCCCTAGGGGGTCATCAGGGGGCTAACGCGCAGTATGTGGTCAATTATTCGAAGGCAGGATCTGTCTCCACAACGTGTTATTAAAAAAGAACCCAAACCGTCCCTCCCCAGAAATATTCAACTAATGCATTTTCTGCGGAGGACGATCATCATTTCTGTCCGTTTCAGCTGTAGCAATAATATTTGGACAGGTTATCATAGAGCTAGATTGGATCTAGCGCCAGTCTCCCCGTCTCTCGCTATCCAAATACCTGCACTGCCCCAGGTAGATGTGACAGGTGATTTTTCGGAAAAGGCAGCATATTTCTGACTAAATGAGGTTTTAAACACAGATTTGCATGCAGCCTCGTTGTCCGGCGTAGTTTTCTTTGTTTTTCGGTCTGTGTTCTTTTTATACTTCCGAGAACATCTATTCTTTACGAGGTGGTTTGAATCTTCTGGAACTGAGGCGATGACAGCTTGTCCTCGATTAGGATCTTTGGAGCAATCGTGCTCTGATTACCAAATTAAAAAAAAATTACCCCGAACTATTTCAGAAATCTCGAAGCGTCACATAAAGAAAGAATTTCTTTGAAAAATATAAAAATATAATCGGTGTTATATTTGAAATGAAGAGGACGTACTGTGCTCGAATCGTTCTGTATTTGAGTTGATTTATTAATATATTATATTATATTATATGGACACAAATAATATATGGCAGATAACTTGGAAATTGTATTGCATTTTTTAACCTATTGCATTGCATTGCTACGAGTAAAATTTCTTCTGAAATATAAAATTTTTTTGTAAGATCAGGAAACTCAACAATTTACTTCCTTTTCTATCTGAACCTATTAGATAATGTTTATCTTGCTCATTCTCTTTATCGATGTAAAACATAAACTCATACAGATTCGATATGAGCGTACGGATAGGTTTTACTGCATTTTTTTGTTTATTTTTTTAAATTAATTGCATTTAGACCCGTTTGCACCAACATTCCTTGAATATTTAAGTGACGTTTCGATCCTTAAACCTCACCTCAAATTCAAGGATGGGATTATAACCTAAAATAATTTGTCAAACTGACTGAACATTTATGTTTTCTATCAATTGTGTGTAATAATTCTTATGATTAATTCATCAGAATTCGAAACAGAGGCTCTGAATGAAACCTTGGAAGTATTAGATCGTGGAACTAGGAAATTTTAGCACAAAATATCTAAACAATGTTTTGTTAGCTAAAGTTTGGTATACCATTCATATGATTTGAAAGATAGTCAAAAAACCTCAGCTGGAAGTAATTAATTCCCTTTGAATTGTCGTACCTTATGAACGATTATTATTTCCACTCATGTATGTTGGCTGATTTTGAAACTAATCACCTTTGTTGTCAGAGATTACTTCAATGAATAATAAAATCTTCTGGATAAAAAGAGCAACTTCATATTTTTGAAGATCGCTACAGATCATAAATGAAGAGAAATTAATCATTTCCAATGTGGAAATCCATAAAATTGTAATTTCAACAAGCCAATCTCCGTCTGTTGGATGAAATTATCGAAACAGAATGACAGTAGAGTTAGGTTAGGTTAAGGAAATAACAACTATAATCTGTATCCGGCCAGCCAATGAAAGGGCTTTATTGAACTAGGGTGAAATTAAACAACATAAAAAACTGAAATATCACTAGATAGAACTATTTAAGGGTGCCTTACATAAAATATAAAATATTGTTTTCTATTCTAAGGTCCCTTACGTAAGAATTACATTTGAGTGACAGACGTGCAACTGCCAATTTTTAAGGGATCCTTAACTTTATTGAGGAATATTGGTGCAAACGAGTCTTGAAGATAATATGATGAGATTTCCTTTTTCATAAGCTTTCTAACGAGATTACACATGATATAATGTTTAAGTTGACTATGGTTACAGATCAGGGGATGAGGAGAGATATTTCATTTCATAACTAAGAAAACAGCAGCGTTTTCATACTAAGAGTTATTTATGATAATAATGCAGATAGCATTGATATTCATACAAGAATATCAAAAATGAGCCAGTCCGTGGCTCGTTTTTGAAAGAAAGAGTGAGGAAAGGATTATCGCATACGTACTACAAACAAATTCAAACTTTATTGAAACGATTGTGACAATCAGGTAGATGCATCTAATTCAATGTTCAGAGAAAAAGGTAGTAACGATAAATCGCCGAAATTTTAGCGGCATATATTATGGGAAGTCTCTGATTTTCTCTGAATTTGTTCAGGGTTTTCTCTCTCAGCTTCTGGAAGCAAAATCACTTAGAAAATTTTTTCAATCTATGGAAGATTTGCATGAATTTAAGAATTCGTCTGATGGAAGGAATTTGTCCTTGACAAATAGGTGCAAAAGTTTCACTCAGGAGCCTTTTTTCATTATCTGAAAAAGAATTCAAATTGATTTCCGATCTTCGGATTGGGGAGGAAAACCTTAAAAAAATTTAGAAAAAAAATATAGGTATATTTACCAAACTCACGTCAAAAGCTCAGAGCTTGATGCTGGCCGACCTACTCCCACATCGAAGACCCAAAAACATCCAATCGTGATCCGACCCCCAGGACCTGGTGAACCCCATGAAGAAGGTGCCGATGTACATGAAATCTCTCGCGCGTACGCAACGGCGACAGTATCGAAATACACGTCGGAAAGCCGGGCTCTCGGCCCGCAAAAGGGTTGACGAAGACAAAACTGACGTCCGGAATAAAATCGAGGTGGCGTTTGTTCATTCTGTCGTGGTAATTTCTCGACTTGGAAGCCTTAAGGAGGGCGCGGATGGGGAGAGGTTTAACGTGCCGGCTCTCCTTTGCATTTCCGAGCCAGTGGGCCAAAAATCGAGCAGTCTGGAAAAAATCGAAGGCGGCATCGGAGCATGGCACACTAGGATGAGCATCTCGTTGGCGTTCACGAGAAATGAATTTTTAGAAGTGCCGTCGATGATGGAGAGATAACGACATGGTTTGGGTAGTTTTTAGGCGTCCGAACAGGTTATTTCACGGAATATTTTTAATGTCCACTTCGGTTGACGGAAACGTCAATGGCAGAAAATTTTTTTTTATTCATAATCATGAGGAATTCGAGAGAAGTGCCGACTGACAGCCCTATGGACAGAAATACAGAACTAATGCTGTTTTGCTTTGAACCGCATCAATTTCAGACTGAAAAATTACATATCCGATAAACCATAGACAGGAATTATTTTTGAGGTCGATTAATATATTACTGGAAAATTATTGATCTAGACATCTGAGAGAGAAAAAGATCGGTTGTTTGTTGTTAAGGACCTAGGTTCTTATTTAGTTCAAGTGTTCAGCGTCAGGTTTTTGTAATAAAAACCACTGCTAAAAATATTATCTAATTCCTATTTTAGTCAACGAATTAAAACCAAAAAAAATTCATGAAATTCTTTCATCTCATTTTCAATTTTGTTGCGTTTTCCGTTCAAAACCGACAGCCAATGAATAATATAAAATAAAAAATCTACAGTATTATTAAAGGGCACATACAACACATTGGTTGAAAAGAAAGAAATACAAAAAATAGTACATAATTTGATTTAAATCCAATTTTCTACAGTTTTTGGCCTCATGCCACGGATTTATGTATTCTTTGCTGAATTTATGAGAGACAAAACAGTTCCACCAATCAATGTCGATACGATTTCAGGCAAATAAAGGAAATAGCGTATGCATTTCTGAAACCCGTTCATTAAAAAAACTCGCAACTTCGTGGGTTGTTTTTGAATTTCAGGCTCCTGGAGGAATAACAGTGCCTTCTGCACTTTCATTTTAAATAACTAAATTGTATTTTTGATTGTACAGGTTCAATCAAGTGCGATAACCATTATTTGATTACCTGATGCTTTTCTTGTCGAAAAGCGAATTTTTATGAATTGTTGAAAAAACAGTCTTGATGGTGGGTACTGATGAAGCTATAGTTACATCTGCAGTGCGATGTCAACAAGAGAAAGCAAGAGATTCAAAGTTTGTCCTAGAATTAAATTCAATTCGAATCATCTTAGATCGCACTATACATAAAAAGGACATCAACAATCTTTAGTGAGAGAAAAGGGGAGCTACTCCATTCATATTAGTTAATTTTTCTTATCGTGTCAGTTCCACTTGAAACTAAATTTAACCTTTCTCTCCATCTTTCTAAATTCTTTCCCAACCTGCTTATTTCTGCGTTGTTTTTTCTTTCATTCCCCCAACCATCCTTTTCATCTGTTCTAGTAGTATTGCTTCTACAGTTTTAACTTTTAGTTTTACTATGATCTATTTTTCACTAATGTACCCATTAAGGAATCTGAAAGTTCTTGATTATAATAGTTGCCCCGTAATGCCGATCAAATCCTGCATACATAACCCTAGGTATAGGCAATGTTTTCTTTCCTAATTTCGAGCTATCTATTGACTTTGTCAGAGGAAGTAGTGCATGGAAGTCTCTCACTATGGTATAGGAAGTTGTACCTATAAGAAGGAGTGTCTGTTGAAGCAGAAAGCCGAAAGGAATCTCCCAGAGATAAATCACCCCGAAAAGTTCTTTTGGAACTTTTAAACTCCATGATCCAAAAGATATCTTGATCTTTGTAAGAACCAACAACATCTCCTCTCTGGCTTCCTCACAGGAAGTTGAGAATGGGCTTATTGGACACTGATGAGTGTCGATTCTGTGAGGAGGGGGAAGAACCCCCTATTCACCTAGTCACGGATATTTTGCCATTGAAAGCCAAAGGAAACAATACCTTGGTCAAGAATCTTGTAGCAGTAAGATATATGCCTTGCTGAAGCCTTCCGAGATACTAGGTTTCATTAGATCTCTGGAAATGGAAGGCGAGCTGTGAAAATAGCTTTGTCATAACGCTAACTTAGGAGGATGGCTGTTAACACCAAAAGATGAAATTGAAAGAAATTGAATAACTATAACTATCAATTGACTGGCTGCTACCACAGTTTTTAATTCCTTTATTCTCAGTATTTCAATATTAGTTCCATATGTTTTTGTGCTTGCTTCGTCACTAATTCAATTTGCCCATTGGAGCAGTACATTCCTTCCTATAATTCTGTGTTATATTTACGGCAATATGTATTTCATTAATTTCGATAAAAATTCAACGAACTAGAGAAACAATGTATGATGCTCGTACAAACGGTTCATTCTAACACTCGTTCACTCAAATTCTCACCACTTCATAGCTAGGTTTCGAATTTTGGACTCGTATGAGAATACTAACTATTATCATCTGCGAATTCTTACATGAAAATATTGAATGAAAAGAGACCTACTGCGTATTTCTGAGATGCACCTCTTACTTTATTTCAAGTTGTCGACTTTATTTAAATCTTTTTGCGCTTTTTGATCCCAGAATTGGAAAGTTGTACAATTTTTATGAACTATTTTATTGATTAAACTACAAAAGTTATTACTCATAGAATTGAGTAGGTTTTTTCAAGTGAGAATCGTTTTGAAAATACGCAAGTTTGTTATGATATCTCGATAATTAGATTTGAATTCATCAAAAGACAAATACGAAGCAGTGGTTTATGGTTTCAAAGGCGCAAATCTACATTGACTCTGTACCGAAGATACCCTAGATGAGTTGGTCTTGGCTGAGAAATGAAATGCACGGAGACGTATAATCTGTATTACCAAATATTGTAAGCAGAGTCCTCATTACCAAAAGTAAGGAAGAAGCACAAAAGCGTACCATACACTATCACATTTCCAGCGAATGTTAAGCAGCAAGCTCCCCACTGAATGGCTGGAACTCTGGCTAAAACCACCGGTAGAGCAAATGAACTAACCACTAAACCCATCGTCAGAAATATTGCGTTTTCCATACAAGTGTTACTGGAGGTGGTTCCATCAGAATATCTCCTCGTTATCATTATGGGAATTGGCGACAGTATGTAGAATGAAACCACAAGAAAAGGCAACCAACTCGAATAAACATTCAGGGCACAAGCTAAAATGACAAGTGTCATACCTAAGGATCCAGTGAAAGCGAGACATATAAGTGTCTTAATTCCTGCCATTACTTGTACCTAGACGTGGAATGAATCTTCTCCGAGTTTTTTTATAGAATCGCCAAGTCCAAGTTTTCGCATAATTCGAAAGTATATTTTTGCACATGTGAAAGATTCACTGACAGTTGCATTGACTCTTGTCGACATGACAGAAATCTTCAAAATCCTGAAATTGAAAATAATAACCTGAGATTTTTCATGATTCCAAAATCGCATCCATTATTCTGTGTCCAATAGTTATTTATACTAAGAAATTGTAGTAACAGAACTTTAAGAGTAACAAAAAACTTAGTAGGAGGTGGAGAAATTATGCAGTTAAAAGATTCACGATTCTCCAATAAGACATTTCGAAAATACAAAAAAAGTAAATTTCGTTAGCATTTTTATCTATCTAATTGCATTTTTAAATGGAGAGGAACTATGATACTCCACTTTGTTCATGTGGAGAATGTTTTTTCGAGGTCAAATTTAAAATCAGTCAAGATCTGATGGAAAATCTTTTCTTTCCATAACAAGAACTAAAACTGGAAAAATTCTCCGGTGTACATACGAAGATTTCCAGTCGGCTTCATCAGACGCTCCTTCTTATAGGTACAATCTCCTATACCACAGTGAGCGACTTCCATGCACTACTCCCTCTGACATAGTCAATAGATAGCTCGAAATCAATAAAGAAAACATTGCCTATACCTATGGTTATGTACACAGGATTTGATTGGCATTACTGGGCAACTATTATAATCAAGAACAGAGTGAGACAAAGACAACTTTACAAAGATACATCAGTGAAAATCAGATCATAGTGAAACTTAAGGTAAAAACTGTAGAAGCAATACTATTAGAACAGATGGAAAGGATGGTTGAGGAAATGAAAGAAAAACAACGCAGAAATGAGCAGAATGGCAAGGAGTTAAGAGATACGGAGAGAAAGAAGAAATTTAGTTTCACCTGGAACTGACACGATAAGAAAAACTAACTAATATAAATGGAGTAGGTCCTTCTGAACTGGAAAAATTTTCCGGTACTCATACGAAGATCTCCACCCAGTCAGCTTCATCAGACGCTCCTTCTTATAGGTACATTTTCCTATACCACAGTGAGCGACTTCCATGCACTACTCCCTCTGACAAAGACTATAGATAGCTCGAAATCAGTAAAGAAAACATTGCCTATACCTAGGGTTATGTATACAGGATTTGATTGACATTACGGGGCAACTATTATAATCAAGAACTTTCAGATTCCTTGAACAGAATGAGACGAAGAGAACTTTACAAGAATACATCAGTGAAAAACAGATCATAGTGAATCTAAAAGTAAAAACTGTAGTAGCAATACTACTAGAACAGATGAAAAGGATGGTTTAGGGAATGAAAGAAAAAACAACGCAGAAATAAGCAGAATAGTAAGAAGTGAAGAGAGACGAAGGAAAGGTGAAATTTAGTTTCAAGTGGAACTGATACGATAAAGAAAATTAACTAATATAGATGGAGTAGGTCCTTCTGAAACTGAAGAAATTTTCCGGTATTCATACGAAGATCTCTACCCAGTCGGCTTGAAGATGATCTCGTTCCCGACCGAAATAAGCAGCAAAAAACGCATCTCAAGCTCCCGTAGTACCTCAGACCTAGCCTTTGTCGATATTATCCGCCAACAAAGCCGCATTAACGCGAAATTAAGGGTCCTACCTATCGCCCGCAGCCTCTAGGTGGTCAGATACGCAGCTCTCATCAACCACCACACAAAACAGGTGCGGTCTCATGTTTGACAAGAGCACAAAACCGTCTGGAGCAGCCCTTTCACGCTGACAATGGGATGGTTCCGTGGCGTTGAATGGGAACACTGAATATTATATGGGCTACCACAGAAGAGGTCGACGACGCGTTTCGAACATGCCTAATGCCTGGTAAGTACCTAGATCGGGCATTGTGGAGGCAATGATGAGAGGAGATAGGCGACAATGGGTCGGCACCTTTGTATGGATAATCCCGGTACTGTTTAACGGGTTTATAATGGTCCCATCGGCGAATGTCTTCATGTAAAATCGTTTCGATATGAGAAAATATCGGCGGAGGAGTCTTTCTGCGCCGCCCGCTGGGATTGATCGGGATCGCGGTGCTTGCGACGTTGAAGATCTACGAGAAGTCTGGGAAGTGGGGAAATCGACCAAATCCTTCACGAATTCATCCAAACAAAAATCGGAAAGGCTTATTTTCCGTGACACTCTTTTACATCGAATAGTAGGTGGCCACTTTTATTTTTTCTCGTTAATGAAAGTTTTTCCATTTTATACTCCAACGTCCATAAAAATGCTTCACCTTATTGTTTAACAATATCTCCTCCTTTTGGTTGAACAAGCGATTTCATAGTTTTTATTGTCATCTTCAACATTTCTGTTAAGTAGAATTAACGTAACTCGTCAATAATTCTTGTACGAAGAATTATTAAAGAAAATCATTGCACCCGTAGATTTCAAATTTCAAAAGCAACTTATTGTATGCTCTTTTGAATTTGATATTTCTCCCCCCCTCGCACCCTCCTACTTTAGTTTTTCAAATGAGAATATATGGATCGTGATACATCAAACGAAAGGTTTACTTGTCGTAGGGTGGGTTGATTGTAACTGAATAAATTAATTTCTCTATTTCAGTATCGTAATGAGTTCATTACAGTACTAAAAGTAGTGCTGTAATGAAACTCATTACAGCATTGTTTTTAGGTATATTTTTTGTTTTGTGATTGTCAGTACTGACCTCCGATCCAATCAATTTTCGAATCAAATCAATTCAAATTCCGTGATCTGTCAAATTTCGTCACACCAACTGCCAAGATACAATACAAAAGTCACTGATCTGAATTTTCATTTGAATTTCGAGAGTATTTCACAAAACTTGACTGAAATAGAGAAAATATCGTCTGATACTCGATGCAGAATAAGGCAATTCCAACACTCATGCTTTTGAAAACTCGCTCCTTCGTCGCTCGTTTTCGAATTTCGCATCCGTTTTGGAATGGGAGCTCATTCTGCAACTTGTTTTAGAATAAACTATTAAAAATGAACAATGAATGATCCCAAACCTTCTCCTTTTTTCTTGGTCACCACCCAGACTTCTGCCGTTAATAAGAAGTGATTTATGTTTTTTCCATCCAACACCACAGCTCCTATTGATGAAGTGATCCCGGGTAATTTCCAGTCGGCTCCTAAATTGCCTTATGTGTAAAGACCGCTTAATGTGTAAACACTGCGGCAGGAGCATAAAGCCTACTGCTCAAATATGTACACAAGTATTAAACGACATAGAAGAATCTACTTAAGAGATGGACGGTGTTGACACTGTCACAAAAAACTAAACGAATTGTTATGTTCTTTTTCACCGTTTCGGTTTGTATAGGAACCGTCAAAAATCTGTTTAGCAAGGTCATGAAATATGAAATATGTTGAATATAGGTACCAATGAATATCGAGATGATCATCTTGGTTTTTTGATGAAGCTCTGATTTCATTAGAAATATCATGTATTTACGCCGAAAACAATTGTTTCTATCATTGAGCAATATATTTCAGACTTTTGTTATCTGATGCTGCGAAATATGGATATTTTCATGCAAATTATCAACAATTTCCGTCAATGTTCCAACAGAAAAACCTAATAATTATTCAGATAGTTCCCTCGAGCGTTCTTGGTCCAATAATAGTGTTGTGTTGTAGATTATAGATTTTCTCTATTTCAGTATCGTGATAAGTTCATTACAGCACTAAAAGTAGTGCTGTAATGAAACTCATTACAGCATTGTTTTCAGTTATATTTTTCGTTTTTTGGTTGTCAGTACTGACCTCATATCCTCTCAATTTTCAAATCAGATCAATTCAAATTCCGTAATCTGTCAAATTTCATAAGTCACACCAACTGCCAAGATACAATACAAAAGTCACTAATCTGAATTTGTTTGAATTTCGAGAGTATTTCACAAAACTTGACTGAAATAGAGAAAATATCGTCTAATACTCGTTGCAGAAGGCAATTCCAACACTCATGGAATTCGCATTCGTGTTGGAATAGGAGCTCATTCTGCAACTTGTTTTAGGATATACCTACTATTAAGGCATTCTATTGGGGCAACAATCACACGAAAATATAATGGTACTCATAATTATTGTTATTTTTGGAGTCAGTCTCATCCCAGCTAGGTTCGATGTATCAAGAAATCAAATACTTAGTTGGCTGGCACAGACAGAAAAAAATACAATAATTGTGAGTACAATATATTATCGTCATTATTTAATTACCTCTCCAGTAGTCTCGTGTTGTTCATTTCATTTCTTCTTGTTTCAGTCTTTTTAGTCGTTGTCGTAATAAGTAATCATCAAATTTCCTAGCACAAATAACAAATCGGATGAACAAAATCTCACCTCTGCTGCACTAGAAATTCAATCCGACTCGAAGGACTATTTATTGAATAGCATGGCTTTATTTTCATTTAATTATTGAATTGAAATTTGTTAGTTTTCAAGGAAGCAATCTTGTGATGACAACAGCAGAATTTATTTTTTTTGAACCTTCATCTTATATTACCTCAGCAAGAACAAGAAACTGAAATATGATTTTAATCAGATGAGCGGATAGAACGAAGTTTTCTAGATTATTTCTACTATCGAATTAGCTTTTTTCGTGGTAGAAACGCGATAATTTAGTTACTTTTCAGTGCATCTTTATTTCGGAAATTTTTTTCCCAGTTTTTTTTTCTCATTTGAACGGCGAATTACGTGAAAGGTTTTGTAAACTTCCTTGTGGGTATCCCATTCTCGTGGATGACTTCATCCTCTTTCGCCCGGAGATTTCCGTCTCTTTTTTATTTATCGATCCTCCGCGAGATGACCAGATTGAATTAGAAGATCATCGGGAAGATAAAAGAGGGCAAGCGAGTCGGGGGTCAGAGATGAAGCGATGAGAAAGGCAGGCCTGTTCATATATTTACCTCCGGCTCCCTCGACTAACGTTCTGCAAATATTTGACCACTATTGTCCTTCCGTAGACTACCGCCCAAGCCTGGCTGCCGTATTTTCGCAGAATTCAATTAATAATCGCTTTTTTCCCTCTGCGAACCGATGTCCGAGGGGCGAGGATGACCGCTTCTTTGAAATGAAGACGGGAGAGGACGTCTTGTTGTGCAGGGAATCTCGACAGCGCGATGGATTTATGGTCCGCGATGTTCGATGATATTCTGATCAGTAGAAACAGGCGATATTTCTTCTGTTTCTAGGGCACATCGTAGAAAGGAATACCTACATGCTCTAAAAAAGCAAATATAAGAAGTAGAAATCGATTTGAGTTCTGATTCAACAGAAGTAAATATGATAAATCATAATGACAATTTATATTATCGCATACAACAGAAATTGCAGATTTCAAAATGTCTACCAGAGGTAATAAGGCATGTAGAAGACAAAGAAATTATTGTGGCTCATTTAATGAGTCAATTTCCAAAAAAGCATCTCATAGGCTAACGTATAATCAAGGTCAACTATAAGAAGATTTAGCATAGGCGCGCACTTGCGATTTCTTGTCGCGCTACTGAAAAATCTCAATCGCCAAGAAAGCAATTCGAAAATGTTTCATGCGCCCACTTGCGACTAATTAATCGCAACCACATTCAGTAATAACATGGATTTTTCTGAAAACCGTTAGCGTTGTGGCTCTACTATTACGTGCCTATATAATAACATTAACAAAAGGACCTAATAAAGTCCCCAAAAAAAAAAACGAATTCACACTCACACAAAGAAATTCGGACTTCGGCAGCAACTGAATTGCGATTGAATTGTCGCAAGTTTAACTCATTCTGATTTGGGACAGTCGCGTGGCTTCAAGATTGCGACTGTTGTTTAGTGGCAGCAATTATTAAGTAGCATGTGCGTGCATTCCCATTTAACTGTATGTGCTTCTTTTTTGCGACTAAACGATCGCGCGACAGAAAATCGCAAGTGCGCGGCTAGCCTCATATTCCAAGGCTTTTCGATGTAAAAAGCCTTCAAGCCATTCTAGCTGCCTTATTAATGAGGCCCCTGAATGAAAAATGTATTAAAAATTTCTAATACCAGAATAATGTACCACGCAAGTTGTAGGGCAATATGACTCTTCAATTATTAGGTGTACCACTTTGCTTCCGCCGTTTTGCAATAGCTAGCTGTAACGGTGAGTGTTAGTTGAAATAAATATATCTTAGATGTCATACAATAAGCTCAGGTGTTTTTTAACATAACGCCAACGAAATATTAGTCGATTTGTGTCTGCATCATGAAGATTTTCTTGATTAATCATGTCAGTTTACGAGCAGAATTTGCGGGGGGTTCTAATTTTGTGCTTTAAGATGAAGAAATCTGGGGCTGAGGCTCATCGAATGCTCTCAAATCCCTATGGTGAGGCCACTATTAGTGAAAGAATGTGCCGACAGTGGTTTCAACGCTTCAAGAACATCGATTTTAATATCGAAGACCAGTAGAAGATGCAGAATTAGAGGTATTACTTGATCAAGACAATCAGGGGCGATCGTTATAGAATGCAATTGATGCGTTTGAGCCAAGCATTGAAAGACAAACGGCCACAATACAACCAGAGACATGATAAAGTGATTTTACAGCATGACAGCTCGACCCCATGTTTTGAAAGTGGTCAAGACATGCTTTGAAACTTTGAAATGGAAAGTCCTAGCACACCCGCCGTATTCTCCAGACGTTGCTCCTTCGTGTATCGATTCAAAAGATGACCAGTTTTTTCAACGCGGGATTCAAATGCTGTCCGAAAGATGGGAGAAAGTAGTGGCCAGCGATGGACACTACTTCGAATCATAAATGTATAACCAGTTTTTCACAATAACGCATCGAATTTCGTGAAGAAAACGGCGGAAGCAAAATTGTAAAAGTAATATATGAATATTAAGTAAGTATGGAAAAAAAATAAGCTGGAAAGAGAGGACTCTTTGATCAAACCATTGATTTTGTAGGTCAAATATATTCTGAAATGATTCAGATAATTATCATAGAATTCAACAATGAATAATAAAGTCAGTACCTAGTAATTTTTTTAGAATCATCAGATCGACGTATTTTATTCTTGCTACACCTGTTAGCTACCACAAAGTAGAGGTTCGAACAAGATATTATTGGGAGTCTCATCAAATAGAAGCTACTCACAAAATAAGCTTGATAGTAATCAAGTTCAAAACCGGAAGTTGGATTCTCGGCTATTGATTTCATAAGGGCATCAAAAAATATCAAAATTCAATTTTTTTTGAAGATGGAAACGTTTCACCAAAAATGGTCGAGTTTTACAATAGGCACTTCGAACTAACTTCAAAAATATTCCGATCTACATTAATCGAAGTTTAGTAAATTATCGAAAAATTCAACGATCAATCGATAAAAACATGCAATTAACTGTAGAAACGTAGAGGTCAATCTTATCCACCTAATTCGATCTAAAATTCAGCAATTCAAGGTATGCACTGTGATTCGTTGTAAACCAGATAAGTACGCATCAACCCACTTTATATATTTTATGAATATTCAATCAATGAATTCGAAACCTGCAATTTTCAAATTCGACTTTATTTATTCGAGCATTGACATTCTAAACTTCCCGCCCATTTCTCGCGTTTGGCCCCCACCTGTGGAGAGCGGAAATCGCGTTATTCCCGATCATTATGCGCGATTAAAAGAACAGTCGTCGTCAGAATTGGCCAAACGCCTCGAGCCATCATGAGCAGCCACCTAACATTATTCTATCAATCAATCAAGGCGTTCGAGATATGATACAAAGCAGTTATTACGCTGTATCCATCCCATGCTGGTTTATCTAGGAACCCGTTCCGCACATATCGATAAGAGCCGCGAAGGTTAACGCAGAAACTTGGCAACATCGCCGGAAGACGCTTGCAACGAAATGGACCCGGAAAAAACTGTAGGTTGAAAGTCTGGACCGTTCGACGGCCATTTCCTCGGGGACGTTTCCTCTTAACTGGAGCCAAAGTTCAAACGGCGTCTGCAATCTTTTCCCGACGCAGGGATCGTTTGGCATCGTGGCGCGAGGGTAGAGGGTCGAAGGGAAGCGAATCGTATACGAATTTTCGTCACGCCTAGAGGTGGGGCGCGCCTGTCTTTTGAATAAGACATACAACGAACCATATATTATGCATTTAACACCGAGCTCCTCTTTGCCGGTAAAAACGCGTGGGGCTAGGATGAATACCAAATTAGGTTAGGCGGAACTGGGGGTTGGAGCGGGCAAACATGATGATGGACTGCGAGGACCGAAACTCATGTTCATCAGGGAGACCATCGTTGACTTGGTAATGAGGTTGGGTAAAATTGAAACACTGAGTGTTGTACATGAGGAATTAATCCAGACGATTCGTGATACATTGGTTGATTGATGACTAGTGAGTATGTCGAATCATTATCAAAAAGAGGGACAGCATTCGCAGCATACAATACCGTATGGAAAGATGGTTTAACCGTTAACTGGTATGCTGCTTTAAATTTACTTTCAGGGTATGGTAGGGTCAATTTTGACCCTGTGTATTTTTTTCATCAAATTCAGTAAAATATAGGCTTTTCTACATCCAGAATTTTTCTCTGGTAATCAAACTACTCAGTGAAAATGAATTTATTGTATTCCAAACTTGTAGAATGATAAAATAATGAATTTTTCAGAAACTTTGAAAAAATACCATAATATATCTTTGAGAAAAAACAACTACGAAAACAATGAATTTTTACTCGAATCTCGCTTTTGAATTAATGTATATGGCAGTAAAATATGAAAAAAAGAAACCAGGAAAATTATAACAAACATGTTTTATATAGTACTATTTCCTTATATGTTCATATTGATCACTATTTTGGCAAAGTGTTCTGACCGAACATTGATTGTTGCAAACAATTTTGTCACATTCAGCACATGAATTGAAATGTTTATTATTGTTTTATTGACATAAAAACACCTAGCTTTGTTTTGGAGTCTAATAGAATCGTCGGTTGGTTCCACTGACTTTATGACGTTAATGGTATGGCAGGGTCAAATTTGACCCCAAGCCCGCTGTCACAGTTTTATGCCAGACGCTAACAAGAAAATTACTGGCGTATATTAGTGATATCAATATACTAGGAGAATAGATGGAAGGGGGAGGAATTAGAATCTCTCCATATCTGGCTATGGTAAAATTTGATTTGCGTAGGGTCAATTTTGATCCTGCCATACCAGTTAAGGGTTAATTCATAACCTTCATCATATTGGATCTGGGGCTCTTAAAAAATATACTATACGAAACGGCAGAAGGTTTAATGGAATATTCATCTCTGAACAATGATCTTCCCGAAGGTTCTCTTCTAACACCATTTCCTCTAAATTTATATTTGTCCGATATTCGAACTTCTTCTTCCAAAAAATTTTCATTTATTCTGGCTTTCCATCATTCTAATTTTCAGAGCATAGAAAGTATCCTTTCCGAAGATCAGGACATTCTGAAAAATTATTTTTTGAAGTGGCACTTGTGTCCATAGATTATAAAACAGACGTTTCATGTTCTCATCTAAACTATCATCAAAAGTATGAAAAATTGAGTGTTACTTCCTGTTGTTCTTCCTTAAACAAGAAGCAAGTAGAAAAATTTTTTAAATAATAGAAGAAAGGCTCTTGCGTAAACTTTCACAAAAATGCAAAGACCTCCCAGAAAATATTTAAATGAAAAACTTGATTCCTCCTTAACTTTCAATGACCATTTGGATGATCTATGAGCTTCCGAAGCTAAACACTTGGACTAACAACCTTCAGAAATTAGCTGGTACTTCATGATGCGCTGATGCAACAGCACTTGTGATATGGTTGGTAGTCCTCTAAAATATTGTACCTCCTCATATTCGCAGAGAAACAACAACTTTGAATTTTTAAAACAAATTTGATTCATTTCCCATATATTCTCCTATATTCTAGTGAATAAGATCCCCAGATTGAAGTCGCGTAAATCATTTTGGTCAAATTGATGTCCTTCTATATAGAATATTCAGATACAACAATTTTATTTTATTTTTTTAACGAGGAGACAGGTTTTTTCGGCTGAGGTTTTTTCCCCTGGCTCTATAGTATCGTATGATACTGATGATGAAAGTATCGTATGATACTATAGTATCATACGAAGAATGTTGTGGTACCCCGTTCCTTTTTTTACCTCAGCTTAGGTTCTTTTTGTTTCAACATTTATTGTATTATTTTAGCTCTCTTATTCAAAAGAATATATATAATATAAATAAGAGCGACAAGAAAATTTTGCAGGTTGAATGGATTTTCAGATTCTGGATTCTTTTCAGATGGAATTCGGTTGAGAGCCTTAGTTGTGAGTGAGTTGAGGAGACAATAAAATGTTATAAATGGTTGTCTTATTTATCAATTCCAGGGTGGTTTCAAGGCTATACATGAAGTTACGAATGTACTTGTGAAGTGGATGGTTAATCTGAAAACAATTTCATTTATTATAATAGTATATTCTAAAACAAGTTGCAGGATGAGCTTCTATTCCAACACGAATGCAAAGTTCGAAAACGAGCGACGAAGCAGCGAGTTTTCGAAATCATGAGTGTTGGAATTGCCTTCTGCAACGAGTATTAGACGATATTTTCTCTATTTCAGTCGGGTTTCGTGAAATACTCTCGAAATTTGACAGATCATGGAATTAGAATTGATTGGATTCGAAAATTGATTCGATCGGAGGTCAGTACTGACACGCACAAAACGAAAAATATAATTGTTTTCTCTTTTTTATTTTAGAATAAGAAGATATGAATATGAAGATATTCTTCAAGCTGAAAGTTCACTCAGCAAGGGGCGAAAATGGGAAAAAGTTTTGCATAACAAACTATCAGTTCCATTCTTTTTCCAACGAATCACCTCCGGTGCTGTTTTTTAATTCCCAGAGGCTGTATATTCCAAAAATTAAATCATTACTCAAAGTTTATATAGCCCTTGGTATTTCAATAACTCACAATTTTTCTCTGATCTGCTCCTTCGAATCTGATCACAATTACAATTGCCATGGAAGAATTCTTCAGATGAATAATATTGCTTATGATAAATTAAAAATACATGCAGTCGAAGGTTGCTAGAAAAATGACATTTTTGCCCCTTTTTACAAAATTTCAAAGCGATAGCATATTTTATTTGGCCATGCCGAAATATTTTTTATGTTCAAGGATTTTCATCTCCAAGAATTCCAAGGAGGAAATCGCATCCAGCATCCAACTATACTTAGTTCTTCGAAAGAATTGTCGCAGGTTCTCAACAGTTTCACAATTAATTAGTGGTTAGACCACCATGTGCGACTTTACACGGCTTATTTGAATGTGGTCTCTGGAGCAAACACATTGTGATCACTTGTCGTCTCTGGAAATGATCAGAAGCAGCAGATAAAGCTGTCTTTACCTCTTTTAAGTGTCTCATCTAACAGCGGCGTTTCTCCCTGTGGGGAGATATGGAGATGTACTTCTTGAAAAAGATCTTTTTCTTGTTTTCTTTGTCTTTACGGACTTTCTTCATTTAGACTTTTTTTTTCATATACTGTTTGAACTTCAATTAATCCTGGAATCCATTCAAAAAATATTCATCATTATTGTGTTTCTAATTTCTCATGCCGATTCCATTGTTTTAAATGTTTCAATTCCATATTTTTCAGTATGTTTTATATTTTCGGTATTTTTGTTCGAAAAATTTTTTTTTCCATTAAATTTTTCTGTTTCTGCAGGATTTTTGAGTTGATTATTTTCGCAGGTATATATCTTTATAACCATTTCTTTTTTTTTCCCTTCTTGATGAGTTAATTTTGGACCCCACTGTGTCCGTTGACAACAAATTGTTATGTTATGGGGCTCAAATTCAAAATTTTTTCGAACGCTTCCTCGATAGTTCATGTAATTTGAGCGCTTTTAGAAAACGGCCCGCCACTGTCGCGCAGTCGGATCGTTCCCAAACGAACCTATTGCCGCATTCTTCTCTAATTACCGCGCCGAATTCATCTTTCACGCCTTTGGTTAGTCATTAACACGGACTAATTTTTTTAGCTCGAAAGAGGACACTTCTCGGTTATTTCCCCTCACCTCGTGTGTTAAACTGAATGAGTGTGACATTTGGAGTGTCAATTTGGCTCATCTATACAAAGTGGCCAATTACGAAATATTGCTATTTTGGTAGTAGGTGCCTAATTCTGAACAGGCGACGTCATGTGTTTTATAATCAAAGTAGTGTTCATTTCAAGTTTTTTTTTAAATTGTATTGTATAACTTCCGAATGAATCATTCAGTTCACACATCGAAATATCAGGCTAGAGATTCGATTAAACCTTGATGATAATCATACATTGATTGGAAATTTTCTTTAAAAGAACTGTCTCAGCCTCAAGTAATAGTATATAACATTACTAGCAAGGTAAGAGGATATAGCGAATGGAGGATATAACTGTTACCTCACTGAGCCAGTAAAACCCGATACCTTGCGTGTATTGTTTTATATTTTATTTGTTTCTCATTTGTAAAAAGGTTAGATAGATTCCAAAAAAATCTCAATAATTTGTCGCAACCGTCGTAAGCTATGGAAGCGTTGCCATGAACATGTCTGTTTATTTTTCTTTACATTTGTTTTGGCGAAAGCGAAAACGAAATTACCGAAAGAAATTATTGAGGCAGCCAGCAGTGTAGCATCAAGTTTATTACCTGCAAAATCAGCTTCAAGGTACGAGCGAGAATACGACAACTTCAAAAAGAGGCAAAACAAAAATAGTGTGATTGGGGTAACTGAAGATGTTTTGTTGGTCTACTAGAATCAACTATCAGCTAGATTCAGCCCTAATACTTTGTGGGCAGAATGGTCTTTACTGAAAAGCTGATTGGAAATGAAAGAAAATGCCCCTGTTCGCAGGTTTGTGTTCCTTAAAAAATTTATTGAAAAATATGACGTTTAGTTGTCATTTGCAGATTTCAGAAGGTAATAGCGTTTCTGAAACGAAAAAATGAGCGTTATACGCCAAAAAAGGCCAAGGTATTAAGTAAAGAAGAGGCTGAACAATTTCTTTTACATGCTCCTGATGACCAGTGGTTGCTGGCGAAAATTGTAACAATATTTGGGATTTTTGGATGTTGTCGATGTGACGAAATTCTCTCCTTAAACATGAATGACGTAGAAGATATGGAAAAATATGTTATTGTGACATTGCGGCAAACAAAAAATTTAACAACAAGAAGATTCACCATAACCGATGATGGCTGGAGCTTCAAGCCCTGCATGTTATACAGAAAACATGTAAATCTTCGGCCTCCTGGAACAGAAAGTCTAAGATTTTTTTTTGACATACCGACATGGAAAGTGCATTTCCCTTAATGCTGGCCAGCACACTATTGGTGGTCCCCCAAAGCAAATAGCGAAATATTTAGGTTTAAAAGACCCAGAGTTATACACCGGCCACTCTTTTCGCAGAACTGGAGCCACTATGGTTGCGGATTCGGGTGGAGATATTTTAGCACTAAAGCGTGCAGGAACGTGGAAGAGCACCGAAATTGCGATGAGTTATGTCGATGATTCGGTCAACAAAAAAATCGAAATGTCTAGCAAATTATTTGGCAGTAAAGAGAGTACAAATGTTCTGCAGTTTCTGAGTCAACAGATGGTTCATCATCATCAGTATCAACTCTCTCATCATCAAAAATCTGTGTTACTGGAAATACCAATTGTACCATGATTTTCAACATATATGACGATAAAACAAAATTTTTTAATGTAAATAATACTACTAACTTGTAAAAATTTTGCAAGTTAACTGTCAGTTTCACAAGTTAGTGACTTGATAAAATAAACTTTCTTGATTAATATTGTGTTTTTGGAAACTGACGTCATTCTGACAATTTTCGAAATTAAACATCAAAATTTCTAGCTCCTCCAAGAATGGAGGTTTGGGCGTTGGGCCAGCAACCCAACACCAAATAAAATGACCAAGTTGCTGAATTTCTCATTCAACAAGCCTTGGAATAACAGTGGTGGTATACAACGATGAACGAGTGAATGGACTAAGTATGAGAATAACAACTTGAAATGTACAGGGAATATCAAGCCCCATTGGATCATTATTGCTGAAGAGTTGGAGGATTGAAGATTGAAAATGAAATAGAGAGGCAGTTCAGAGAAATGCAAAGACTTGAGAGGCTTGGTGAAGGGACCTGGGCATACGGCATAAGGCTGTTTCTTAATGATATGTACTGTACATTGCAATCATATTGTTAAGCCCAGAATACATACATACATACATACGTTTACAAATGAGAAACAAATAAAAAACTTTTATTGTGATAATTTGGTACATCATATATTATCAAAAAGTATGAGATAGGTCGATTCATTGACACTTATATTATGACGAATATATCCAGAAACATATGGACTCAAGTTTTTTTGTACGATTTTCTTTCGATTAAATGAAATTTGGTTCACTACCAGGTAATTTTTTTTCTAAACTTCCAGTTTACTCTGAGTTTTCGTCGAAGACGTCGATAAAACTTTCATCACCAGAGTGATCCTGACTGCACCATGGACACCCCTTTGGAAAACGCCGGTATCGTCCATTAATTGTCCACTTGTATGTCGCCAACGCTTCTGTCGCGTCGTCCGCTCTATCTGCCCGATTATCGGGTGTTAAATGACCTCATAGGCCATTTATCCTTCGCCACCCAAAAGTTCCAGAACGGTAGCCGCACCGCTCAGATAGCGGACCGTAATTTAGATATCAAATACAGGGCTTTCCACTCAGCCTGATCGACTCCCGACCGAAATATCGGAATTCTATCGAAGAATTAACCGAATTTGATGACCGGTCCAGTTCGACCGGGAGATTTCCAAATCGCCGGGGTGGTCTTGGCTAATTGGGAGATGTGGAGTTTTACGACGGCCAAAAAGAGCGGTTTTATCGTGAGATTCGCCCCAAAGGAGATCCTTAACAGTGCCCATTACATCTTGAGAATTCGGAGATCTAGCGATAAGTATCGATACTTTTTGTAGTTCGAACAGCAACACTCACAATTTGAAGGTTGAAGAAGTGGTTATATAAATTTTGAACTACTCCAATGCCTTTTTTTTCATTTTATGTATGTCGTGACAAAGCCTCCTTTAACACCAACAATGTACAGAGGAGTTAACCACTAGAAAAACTCACTTCGTCCCTAGTGCAAATACATAATGATTAGACCTTGTAGATCGAAGACATTCAGAACATCGAAATGGTTCTTTCCATCAATACAATGTATGACCTCCATGGGCATCAATAACAGCTTGACATCTTCTCTGCATACTACACAAGAGATTGTTGAACATTTCTTGAGGAATTTAGTTCCATAAAAGGGGCAGAAGCTCTCTCAGATCATTTAAGGATTCTGGGGTAGGTTGATGATTATCTAATCTTCTTTGGAGCATATCCCATGCATGTTCTATGCAATTCAAATCTGGTGAGTGCGGAGGTATTCGTAAATGTGGAGTATTAAGCTCCTCGCACGCGTTCCCAACTATGGCTGCACGGTGCGGTCTAGCGTTATCGTCTAGAAATTGAAAAGTTTCACCAATAGCGTCGTCTGATGGTTTCGATGGAAACTTGGACCTCATCTGCATTTTGAAGATTATTCCGTAGCATTCTACACGTAGAATCTTTTTGCCGAAACGGTGATAAAACGATCCTGAGCAGGTGTTGTTTTTCGTCGACCATCAAGCCTTGTTCATTCCAACACAGAACCTGTCTCTCTGAACCTATTCCAAAGTCGAGATATCATACTTTGGCTGACTTGGAGCCTTTCCGCAACAACATCCTGAGTTAGGCCACCCTGTAGCATTCCGATAGCCGATAGCCCTATTAGCCTCAGCGTTTCTTAATTTTCGTCTTGGCATTTTCAGAAAACTCGTTTCAAATCGAAGGCGTTGATAAACTGACTTCATTTCGAAATAAGAACATTCATGAAGCATATGTAAAGAATCAAACTTCAGAATAAAGGCGACCAAATTGACAAAATGTCTCATAGGTACTGATTTCTATTCGATCGATTCAAGTTGTTTTAAATGAGTTTACACCGATTTTCTCGAAGATTACATACTTTTCAAAACGATTGAATACGATATCCCTAACTCTTGTGGAGCAGTATATTTGGGAAATACAGGTTGGTATCAAGTATGGAACCAAGTAAATATCTTTCGAACGAAAACGACAATACTTTTGAAATTTGCAGGTAAGTGCAATGGTGCAAAGTGCATCGGATTTATAAATTTTCGTTGATAATATTCCTCCAAGAAAAAGAAAATTCTTTGCCTTTACGGAGGCCACATCGAAAACATTTTTGAAACATAGAAGAATTCAAAATAATAATCATCGAAATGAATACCAATTTCAATTCCCAGGCTCAGAGATCTTTCATCATGAGGTTGGAGAAATGATATCACTGAGATGAGAAATATACCGGTTTCGGCCTTGTTGGTATATCTCTCATCTCAGTGACAAAATCTAATATCATTTCTCCAACCTCATGATAAAAGATCTCTGAGCCTGGTAATTGAAATTGGTTTTCATTTCGATGATTACTATTTTGAATTCTTCTAAGTTTCAAAAATGTTTTCGATGTGGCCTCCGTAAAGGCAAAAAATTTTCTTTTTCTTAAAAACATCTGGCTTCACAGTCACAAAAAGAATTAGGCGTTTTCCATCACTTTGAGAAACTAGCAAGCGGGCCCTGAATAGAGCCATTGCTAAAATCTCATTCAGTGAAAGAGGAAGTACAGATTTCTTTTTTTGCATTTGATTGGAGATGTGAAACTTCATTTTGACGCAATTGGATGTCACCACCTTAGTACTTTGTTATATTTTACTCATTACTTCACAACCAATTGCTTCAAATTTCGAAGTTTTTTATGAAGATTTTGTCGTGAGATGTGCGGGATACTGATGAGGCCCAACAAGGCCGAAACCGGTATATCTCTCATCTCAGTGACAAAATCTAATATCATTTCTCCAAACTCATGATAAAAGATCTCTGAGCCTGGGAATTGAAATTGGTATTCATTTCGATGATTACTATTTTGAATTCTTGTATGTTTCAAAAAGATTCTTCCAGTTGAACTGGAAATACCCTCAACTTTTTGAATTTTATAACATGATGACTTGGGAAGTATGTACTACCGATATTTTAGATGAACAATGATTTCTAAATGATCCGCTGACGAGAACTGGCATTGTCAGTGTGGTATGTCTTAAACACGAATTGTTGAGAAATGTATCACACAAAGTAGTGTTTATACCAGAGAAATCATAATGATCTTTGATGAAAACTTTTCTATTTATCTTCACTAATTTCCTTCGATGAATATGATAAAGTCAATGCTTTAACTGAACATCTAAAAATTTCTCAACAACAATTTTACTGAGCCTGGCTCAATTTTTCCGGACACTCTAGGCATAAATACAAAACCAATTTCCCTGCACCCTTGCAGTTAACAAGGATAAAAAAACGATAGGCTTCCATCGAACATTTTAATCCCCTTAATCCATATGATAAGTCCATTAGCAACACAATTCCGCTTCTTGTAAACCAATAAGCCCCGCAACACTCCATCTAGCGTAATCTCTGGATACTACACCCTGGAAAGATACCCTATCCACGCCCAAAAGCGCATTAGACAAATTCGAGGCGGCTTCGGATATTCGGTTTGGCGGTTTGCCGCTTCAGCGTCCCCTTTCCTGGGATTTAACCCCCCCTGCCCCCGCCGAGGAAGCTTTTAACGCGCCCCTGAGATATCCCCAGCCCTTTAAAACGGTCCGAGGTCCCTTAGGGCGAAAGCTATCCGCAACATCTTTGCAGAACTCGTAGGATCTTTCGATCGGGGTGATTCGATAAGTAAGGGGTGAGTTTTCTGTAGGGATGATGCTGGGCAAGTTTTGAGTTGGGTGAGCGGCAGAATCAACACATGAAGATGGTTGAAGTTTGCTGCATCCAGGAATCTTGGTTCTGTATCTTGACTGAAAGTTGTTGATCTTCAGAGAATCCATATTATTTGAATTCGTTATGATGAATGCACATAATTCAACCCATCAATATAATAAGGACAAATATGTATGTGTATGATTAACCGTTCCTTAGAGGCAGAGAAAACGTGAGAACCTTCCTTGAATGAGATATTGAAATGTCGATGTTTGAAAAACTTCCCAGCAAAAGTCGCCATAAAAGTCAGTAGGCTAAATAGATCATGAGATCGTAGTGGGCTCAACCCCTTTTAAACTCAACTATGTCTAGGAGTGGATATCTAAATGCTTGAGAAGAAAAAAATGTATAACACAGTAGAAGACGTCCATATGTGACAGAAGTCAAACAATAAAGTATAATGAATCTACAAAATACGTTTTATGGAGGCTGAAGTAGGCTTTCAGAACCAGTTCACTCAAGGATAGATTTTATCTTTAAATTCGATTGGATGTAAATTCTAGAGAAATTGAGTTTGGTTTTGGCTTTACTCTCAAATTTTTCATTAATCTGTGCACTTTCTAGAAAGCTTGCATTGTCCAGAAACATTACAAAACCCTCTGGAGCATCATTTTCAGATCATTAAAAACACCGGTCTCATGACCGACCCCTGCTTAACTCCACGAATAACTAGGTGGAGCTCAAATATTACATATTTCATTACTATAGCTCAAACACGCGCTACTCTCGCGTAATATTCCAATTCAAAACGGTACTGATAGGTCCAAAGCCTACATTCATAACCTCATATCGAAGGAGAGACAAGCACTTGCCTGCGTGACAAAGCGATCTCGCGTAGATTCAATAGTTTTTTGCTCAAATTCACATTCGTTCAACTTTTAAAGTATTCATTAGAAAACCATACTGTGAAAAGCTTTTTTCATCAGGAATGAATGCCGCAGATAACAATCACATTCATTTTTATTTTAATTCATTCCATGCCAGTCGGGAGCCCTCTTCAAATTGGACATTATTTTCAATTGAACTGAAAATGTTAAAAATGTTTATCGTGGGTTGTCCTCAGCAGTTAGACATATACCGTCACGGACTTTTTTATAGAACTTTTTGAGTCCTACAAAATTGTCTGTGACTACTCTTATAGTTTACTCAGCGTCGGCCGTAAAAGCCTGAAAAAACCGGGTCAATTAACGACTTTTTCATGAGAAGTCGATATTTTTTCTCATAACTTCGTGATATAATAATGAACTCTACATGAAAACCTCTAAAAAAAAATCTCTATATTATAGTGAAAGTTTCATCAAACCGGTAATTGGGTTCCTGAGTCCATAGAGGACAAACAAACACAAGGACATTCACATTCATAATATTAGTATAGATGCTCGTAGCTGACAGTTATTTTTGAATTTCTCGAAAATGGTACATGTTAGATATAGGGATCTTTTACAACACTCCAGTTATTTTTTCCTTTCAAATTCATATGTGAGTGGCAAAAATATTCTTTCTAATTGAAACAATCGAATTTTTGTTTTTTTTTTCAACTTCAAATTTGAGTCTCTCATTTTACTTTCCTGTATATCAAAACGTTATGTTCTCTACAAATTGAAGTCGAATGTCTTTTCGGATACTCATTTCAAAAAGCAGATCAGAGATTGTGCGTTGCGCTTTCATTAAATATTCAGTGTTCTACAAGTCTCAATTTTTTTTCAAAAAACAGTGAATGACTCGAAAAAAGCTCTGATGGTTGTAGGGTATGATAAATAAAATGAATGTGGGTTTCGAAGATATATCCGAAAAAGTCATAATATACAGGGTGTTCCATTGTAAATCAGTAAGTTGATACCATTTCCGATGCAAGCGAAAGTCATTGATATTAAAAAGTATACCTGTCATAAAATTTGTGTAAGTGACAGAATTTTTATTTCTCCATGAACTTCTAATGGGCAGTCTGGATGGGACACTCTGTATAGTCGCAAACTAAGTTCGTGGGTCACGATCGGTAAGTATTCAAAGCCAATTACTCCAAGAAATAAGTTCAAAGTACTTACGAAACCGTGTTTGTCAGATATATTGTTCGTCAGCTTCAGCTTGTGAAAGGAAACCACCTTCTGCATCCACTGTTCGCCCGTAGAAGGGCTGTCCGGATGAATATACATCCTCTTGGGCATTTCCGGATCCGCCTTGCCTGCCACCATCCATCGGCTGAAACACAAGAAGAGGAAAGGCGTAAATTTAAAAGCACATTGGCCAGGACGTCTCAAATTGGTAGGGTTCAGTGTTATTGTGTTAAGGAAGATGCATGCGAGTTAGAAGGTCGGGTTTGGCCAATTTGCGGGGCACTGCTGGCTGGGGAAAATCGAGAAAAAATTTATCTGCACTCCATCCCATCTGATACTTCTATTTGGGGTCACCTCAATTCTGCAATTTTCAATCTAACAGCCAGGCATGTGAAAATTCGACCTGTTTGTTTCAGGTCCAAACGGATGAGGGTTTAATACTTTTGTAGCATCAACCAGGCCTTATCTAGAGTTTCTGACAAGGTTTTGGTCTTTTTCGACCTTGCCAAGTACCTCCTGTGACATAAATTTCTCTCAGGAGAGAACATAATTCGGTTATCCTCTGGTAAAGATTCGAATAATATATCTTAGGAAAGCCAAATCAATCGTCATATGATTAAGAAGTATATTTTCTTCGTGGTATGTATGGTACATGTTTTATGCTTCATCCAACTGAGGAGTTTTGTCATGCTCAAGGAAATTGATTCCACTTCCAAGCTTACATCTAGACTCTTCAATTCCTAGCCTAGGGAAACTCTAGGAGGATGTCACAGTTTAACCACATATTAACATCTCCAATTAAACCAATCTTTATTTCCTTCATTTGCCTTTTAGGGAAGACAAGGTGAAATATATTCACTCGTCGAACAATCTAGAACACTTCGGAATATGAGACATAAAAACATCAAATCATGCTTTCTCATAGTATCGAGGTGACCCAAGGTTCCATTCGCGGCCTCGAATATCCGCCAGCTAGCCTTGATACTCTGCAATCTACCTATTCTACTGTTAACAAACGCATGCTTCGTGCCTATCAACATTCAATCGGGCATCTGTTTTCGTGGGGTCTTTAATGTCAACAACAGAATCTCAGATCCATCCTGCCAAAAACAAACACCCGTTAGTCGTAAACTTCGTATGCGACAGAACGTCAGTGAAACTCGCCAGAAATTTGGATGGGCGTCGGTCTGTAGTATACGAAATCAACGAGCAAGACACAAAATAGTAGGAAAATCTAGGAGGAAACATCGAAAGAGATCTAACCTGTTGTGAAATTTGTATCTACAATCGTCAGCTGCCACTATGTCCATAAGAAGGATATATTTCGATTTTTTGTCTAGACCCGACACGCGAACTTTGTAGGCAGGAAACATGCGCCTGGAATTGAGAAATAAAAAAAATTAGAAAGTTGTTTTTGCAAGAGTCACCTGTTGTGAAATTTGTATCTGTAGTCGTCTGCGGCGACAATGTCCAGCAGGAGGATGTATTTCGCCTTGAGGTCCAGGCCCGACACCCTGAACTTCATCTGCGGAAACATCTGTCTGAAATTCGAAAGGGTTCACTGTATGGTGATTTTCGGACCAGCCTGTGGTTTTGATTGATCGGATAATTCGATTTCCTTCAAAAGACTTCTTTCTTCACAATGGAAAAATAATACAGTTTTCCTCAAAAACTACTGAGTCATTCTCGTAGTTTTTCACGTCAGTAATTAATTTTTTAATTTAAATTAAGGAGCGTCAAGTTTTCTTTTTTTTTTCAATTTTTTAGTCGGAAAAATTTTTCATAGAAAAAACATCTACTATTGTTTTTTTTCATATACCTCGAAAATGTTCAAGGTGATCCGTACAAACCTATTGTCGAACAGGATGAACTAAAAGAAAATGTTTCTTTTTTCTGGATAAAGGACACTTCGGTGAAAAAAACTTCTCAATTGAAAAATTACGACAGGAAATGGTGAAATACTTCCTCAGGGAGGTCGAAAAGAACCTCTTCAGGAATGAATCCCGATTTATTCTGATGAATTCAGAATTCAAATTTGCTTCTATGTCAGTGATTTTTCAATACACCCATTACTAGAGCAGTGTGTGGACATTAACTGTTATTTCTTTAAACACAAATTTTTTTTTTAATAATTTCAATCGATTTGTTTTAAATAAATGCTTCAACTGAAGGTTGTTTCGACATCAATATGAGAAACAAGGAAGCGCACAAATATTCTAGAAAATACACTCAAATCGATATTATGAAGACACTTTAGGATAAGGCTGATTCAATTCACCTACAACCAAAATAAAAAATAATGAAATTCATTCTATGAAATAATTTCTCGAGAATAATCAATAATCAGCAAAAATCATTAAAAGAACCATATGAAATTTAGAAAGAAAAATTCCGAAGCAGAATTATAATTACAAGCAGAAACCAACAAGAAACCGTCATGAAGAACTAATTTTATTAAATTTTATTATTTCAGAATGAATAACTCAGAAGTATTGGTTCTAAATTCAACATCAGATCCGTTTTCAAAACACAACAACGTTCAAAATGTATACAACAAAATCTAAACCTTTGAAATAGAAACAAAAGACAACGAATTGTGTTTACAATATAACATGTATTTGTGGAAAAACTTATAATAATAAAGATCAAGACCTTTATAATTAAGAAAAATAAATATAGTGATAGATCGCCAACGCAGGATCAAGTGTGTCTCAATACCGGATGTTACATGATGGACTTGAATAACATAATACTTCTGATGACCGAACTTTATTATAAAAGGCTAATTAAGGAGTGAGCTTGTATTTTGTTAGATGAAACTAAGAATCTGGCCAGTTGTTAGGAGAGGATAGATTCATTGTGGAAAAAACCGATATTAGGAAATTTCGAAATAATATAGATCTAGGACACCATGGTATTTAGTATTAATCTATGGTCACCATCTATTATTGACAAATGTCAATTATTGATAAATGAAACAATTTTTACGATTCTGGAGTCTTTCAATGATTCAAGAATTTGTCTGATGAAGGAGTCAGGTACAGACTCCGAAACGTAACAGAGTTTGATAGTTCAAAGTATTATTTCTTGTTTCGTTATTTGGCAATAAGTTTTTGGAAGAATTTGGCCCCTGACAAATTAGTGCGCGTAGAGTCTTTTCTTCTATTACTTAAAAATGTTTCTATTTAATTTTTGTTCTAGAAATTGAGAGATAAAACTTAAAGAATGTTACAGAAAAAAAATCAGAAAAGAAGTGAGTGTCAAATTTAAAAAACAAACAAAAGATAACATAAATGAACTTTTCATCATTTTTTAAGAATGCACCTCGGCAAATACAGTTTCTAAAGTATTTCAAAACTGAAGAAGATAATATATGATATAAAAATGATGATGATATTTTATGAAAAGGACGCTTTTTTCTTTCATGTTAAAAATTTGAATTGGAACTGGATGTAACACATTTTATCGATTTTACTACATTATAGAGTGTAGCTGTTGGTTCTTTAAATACCGATATTTTAACTTATTCCTAGTTTTGTGTATGGAATACCACATGAGGACTCTTTCTCTCTCCCTCTAGACTAATCAGTTCTAGTGTCAATGATGCTCTTGTTCATAGAAATAAGCAGTCATGAAAAGAGAACATGTACATGTAACAATCCTACTGTCGCAGTAAAAACACTATAAATCAGTAGTCAATAGTGACAAAAGGGCCTAAAAAAGACCTGCGAGTCTGTCAGTGTATCGGCTTTTCCATGTGTAAAAGTTGACGATCTAGCTAACAAGGGGAAATTAACGCCCTAATCTTGAGCAATGGGAAAATATGTAAGAAATAGCCTACTGGAGACATAGTTTGCAGATTTCTCGAAAATTAGAAAAGCAGAGACAGACCGATTTCGTCCTCGTTAGGGCTCATCAGTGCCCCTCTAGCTATCGCGCCATAAAACGAATGCAGTATCGCGCGTCTCAATCCAGCAGGCCGCGTTATACCTACGACAGCCGCTTTTTCGCCGGAAAATGACGCAGCAACTAGGTGTAGTTAAACAAATAACCCCGGCATCAATCAGGCCCCCGTAACTACATAGTCGCGGCAAAAAATTGCACGCGAGCCAGCTCTAGCAGTGATATATCGCCCTGCCAAACCGTTCTTTAATAACACACTGCAAAATTGCCTCTCGTCCGCTCGTTGCGACGTCCGATGGAAAAAATTAACCTGTTCGTCGTCTGCCAGGGCCTGGGCCGAAAACAGGAAGTGGAAAATTGGCCCTCAATCGAACGGTCGAGCATCGAGATGGCAGTGGAAATAAGGCCCATTATTTGGGTACCCAGAAAAGCAATAAATCAGGCCGGTCGAGTAGGCCGTGCCCCGTTGTCATGGTTTATGAAAATAAAATCTTTGTTAATGTGGCTAACCTGTTATTAGGTGTCCTTTCCACCGGACCCAGGGTTATGTTCGGGGCCAGAGATGGCGCTGAGGGATTAGATTGATTATAGTATTGAAAACAGTGGGCTATTTGCGTTTTGTTGTGCATCGATTATCCCTTGTTTCTTCATTGTTTCTGCTGAAGTTTTTATTCGGTAATATTTTTGTTTTGGCCAAACCGAAGCATGTTTAAATATGCTTCTTTTTTTCGGGGAGTAGTATAGTTATTCTCTGATAAAAGCATCAGCCTAGCTCTGGAAGAAGAAGTTGCAGAATGAGCTCCTATTCCAACACGAATGCGAAATTCGAAAGCGAGTTTTTGAAAGCATGATTGTTGGAATTGCCTTCTGCAACGAGTATTAGACGATATTTTCTCAATTTCAGTCAAGTTTTGTGAAAAACTCAGATAAGTGACTTTTGTATTGTAGCTTGGCAGTTGGTGTGACTTACGAAATTTGACAGATTACGGAATTTGAATTGATTTGATTTGAAAATTGAGAGGTTCTGAGATCAGTACTGACAAACAACGAAAAATATAACTGAAAACAATGCTGTAATGAGTTTCATTACAGCACTACTTTTCGTACTGTAGTGAACTGAATGGAGAAATAGTGTATTCTAAAACAAGTTGCAGAATGAGGTCCTATTCCAACACGAATGCAAAGTTCGAAAACGAGCGACGAAGGAGCGAGTTTTCGATAGCATGAGTGTTGGAATTGCCTTCTGCAACGAGTATTAGACGGTATTTTCTCTATTTCAGTCAATTTTTGTGGAATACTCTCGAAATTCAAATGAAAATTATGATAAGTGACTTTTGTATTGTATCTTGGCAGTTGGTGTGACATACGAAATTTGACAGATCACGGAATTTGAATTGATTTGATTCGAAACTTGATTCGATCGGAGGTCAGTATTGACAACCATAAAACGAAAAATAGAACTGAAAACAATGCTGTAATGAGTTTCATTACAGCACTACTTTTAGTACTCATTACGATACTGAAATAGAGAAATTAATATTATATCGTAAATTTTTGTATAAATTGAATTTTTAACGTTGCTACGGGCCGTGTTTGTGAGAATCATGGTAGACTGGCTCGATTTTCGTGTCTTGACAGAAATAAAATTGATAAAATGACAAATTACGTCAAAACTGAAGCCTCAAAAACCCGTAAAGCTTTGGTTCTAGCGAAACCTAAAGCTGCCTATAGTAAAGCCTATGTAGATTTTCAGAAGTGGAGAATAAAAAATTTGATGAACGGTGTTGACGAAAATATTTTGTTGGCATATGTTGAAGATTTGGTATGTTGTAGTGATTCTTGTTATTTTTATGTTAGACTAATTTATTCGGTCCCAATCCGTACAAATATTCACCGAATACACTATTATGGTCGAAATTGTCTATGTTAAGATCAATGTTGCTTCTGAAGTCAAAATTTTCGATGAAGTGGAAGCTTTTCAGGACAAAAATAAAGGATGCGTTCCTTAAAAATCATTTTTGTTCAGGGATCAGACCAAAAATTCTTGGGAGCAGCTCTAAATGTGCTTTTTTCGATGTATAAGGTAAAAATTCATTTTTATTTCCTATGTTGAATTGATTTTTGGGGTTGTGATTTTCAAGGTCGCTTCAATTATGGAAATTTTTTGAGCCTGTAGAACGAATGAATGGGTGAATATGCTTCTTCAGATATGGAAGCTCGTTGGTCGGTGATACTGATTAAAGTTTCAAAGTCGAAAGAAAATATAAATATGAAATTTACAATAATTGATGAAAATCTGTGTGCTGCTCGTTTGGTGGGAGAAATAAAGCATTCTTTAAGGAAGTATTAAGATGATTCCATATTGTTCCAAAGTGAATATGAAATGACAATTCAATGAAATTCATAGAATCATTTGTTACAAACACTTATGCGAACACACCATCTGTGACTAATACAGTATCAGAGTAACAAAGAATTGCACCATTTTACTCCCATTCTTGGTTTTCAATATGGTTTTAATCTTCCTTGGTATTTCATAATAACCAAAATATGTGGTCATAATGGCCACTTTGAACATTGTAAGTCAAAAAAATTATGAATTTTGCGAGGTTTTATCTATTTCATATTTCTAGATAGTAGATGAACTGAAATGAAGTCACTTTATTCAATTTCCTATTGTTGGCAGCAAAATTGCAATTTTTGATGTTAAAAATTATCCTGGAATACCCGGAGTACTCTGTGTGTTCGACAGAATACTGTAATTGAATAAGAATGATGGGCATACGTTAAACATATGAATGAAGATGTGGAAGCCAATAGCCTTGGGAGGAATATCAGAAACAAGTGAAGCATACATCCCTGGTCCTCGGAATTCGCATTTATTTAACCAGCATTAGTCACGTGGGCGTTAACCAGCCCGAAAATCAATAAATCAAGAAGGGAACTGTTACCACGACCCAGCGCCACCAACATGGTATTTACAAAAGCATATATTATTATGGTTATGTTGGTAACAGGTATAGTATCAGAGTACGATCAGTAGGATAATGGGAGGCTATGACAGGAGGCTGCCCCGGGCTATCTCCGGTAATTGTAGGGTACCATCCAAGCAGGCGCCTAAACAAGACATAACAACGGGTCCACAGCATACTATATGCACGATACGACTCTCTGGTACCCTGTGTCCCATCGTGGGATGGATGCTCGTACCAATTATACCAATTTACACTTTCCCAATTTTTTTCGCGTCGTTTTTGGAATTCCGAGCGAAGGCAGGGGCCAATTTGGGAGAAATTATCGAGTTATCGAAATTTCGGCAGATTTCGATCGCATGTCGGACGAGAATGCACGATTTTATGCAAATGTCTGGTCCCTCGTCCTGAAGTGAGAAACTGACCAAAAGAGACTCTCTAACAGTGAGAAAACCGAGTTTACTTCTTTAGTTAATTAATGCATAGAAATGAGTTCCAGTATCTGCCTTGAAATATATCTCTTCTTCAAATACTGGAAGAAATCTTCCAGGTAATATTCCTCGAAGTTCACTTCTTGAATCTGAATATACATAGGCAACAAATTTCTTCGATGATGAGGATAAAGAGTGTATATTTTTACATATTCTTTTGAATTTCTAAAAATTTTTTTTTCTCGCTATTGCAATTGCAAACATTTTCCATTAACTTCAGCTCTTGCTCTAACTATACATAAGTCGCAAGGTAGAACTTTTGACGAAATAGTATATGAGTATAGTATCTCACATTCTCAGGAACTCGTCTAGTTGCACTCTCTCGGGTGACTTATATTGAAAAATTGTATATTGCGACAAAAAATGATAATTCTGCATTTAATTTTTATCATAATCGAAGGCAAACTGCATCGACTGCATCTTTGTTACCAGAATTCAAAAGACTGTCTTTAAATAGTGTTCAGACGATAGCTCAAAGTATCTAAGATTTCATAAGCAATGGAAATGGCATTTCAGTAATGACTTTCAGTTGCCAAAGTCTACATAGGTAGTCACAAATACGATTTACAAGATTCCGTTACGAGACAAACCAATGTGTTACTTGTTACCGAAACATGCATGACGCGTGATAATTCGATTGAAATACTGAATTTCAATTGTATTGTTCAATTCAAACCAGATACTTTTCCAAAAGGGGTAGCTATTTACCAAAATAGTAATAATGTTACAATATTATGACTCCGAATATTGAAATTTGAATTTTAAAATGAATAATGATCCAAAATAATCCACAACAAAGTATGGGACCACTATTGACGCGGTATTTTCCACATATTTAGAAGACATTAAGTCTCAAACTTATGTTTCTTATTTCAGTTATCATAAACCTATAGTTCCAATGATAAAAATTCCTGAATAACCTACATGTATTGTAAGATAAATAAAAATATTTTAGATCAACAATATTATCTTCTTATTTTTGAATAGATGCTATGCAATAGCTTTACCGCGGCAGTCCTCGAGTGCCACAGGTTATTTCTTTTTAATTCGATCGAGTGAAACAAAAAAACCGCTTGCTGAATTTATTTGAGTCTTTGTAGGATGTTTGTGAATATATTGAACTATGAGGCACACTAAACATCATTGGTTTTCTCAAAATCGTCGATCCAGCACTTGATTTTCCAAAAGAACACCAGAAGCCCTCTTTTCGTTGCTTTCTCGAATTAATGAGAAAAATAGTAAATATAAGCTAGATGAACGAAATATCCCATCATAACTCAAAAAATTCTGAGAATTTTTTGTTACTGGTTTTTCTAATATGACCTAACATCTACTGATGCTAAAAGATTTTAAAGAACTAATCCAAGAACAACAAATCTGGAGGTACAATTTACTTTCTGTTATTTCTTGTACGAGCATTTCTCTCAATGCTTGTTGAAAATTGCCCAAATAATTTTAATTTTATTTTGATCCCTTAATTTTTTCCATTACTTTATAAGTTCCCATTTTGATAATAAACACGGTCAACCAGGAACTCATAATTCGTTCGAATTTCTCAAGACTGTATTGTTAGAAAAAAAAATTAAATTACCAAATACGTGAATAATTCTTCCGACCGAGCAAACCGAGTGCCTGCCCCGAGTGTTAAGATATCGGAATCAATCTGATGTTCGAACAGGACTAAACATTTGTCCGATTTCAATCTCGCACTGAAGATGTCGATTTATCACACGAAACCGGTCGGGCGTCGTTAGTTAAACGACTCGAAACTAGGGGAAATTAAAATGCAGGTGCCGGACGGTCCTTTCCGAAAACATCAACAAATAAACGCCTATCGGGACCGTCAACTCGAATTCTTCGAATACTCGGGGGTATACGCAACAACCACTCTGACCCAGATCACCATATCCATCATATCCTGTAATTCCAGCGACTTTTGGACAGAAACAAAGGGCTCGGACGTGAGTCTACAGCATGAGAAAGAAAACTGGACGAAAGACTTCAGAATAACCATTTAATTTATTCTTGCACGAGTTCAAAATCCAAAACTAGCAACGAAGTGGCGAGTTTTTGAATGAACTAGTGTTTGACTAAGCTTTCTAAACGAGTATTATACATTACTTTCTCTAGTTCATTAAATTTTTATTGAAAGTAATGAAATATTCACATGAATATAGTTCATTCATTTTTGCACTGAAAAATATTGTTTGGTAAAACTGTTTCTCTATTTCTGTATTGTAATGAATTCATTACAGTACTAAAAGTAGTGCTGTAATGAATTCATTACAGCATTGTTTTTAGTAATATTTTTCGATTTTTGGTTGTCAGTACTGACCTCCGATTATATCAATTTTCAAATCAAATCAAATTCTGTAATCTGTCAAATTTCGTAAGTCACACCAACTGCCAAGATACAATATAAAAGTCACTCATTTGAATTTTCATTTCAAATGAGTATTTCAGAAAACTTGACTGAAATAGAGAAAATATTGTCTAAAACTCGTGGCAGAAGACAATTCCTACAATCATGCAATTTCGCATTCGTGTTTGAATAGAAGTCATTCTGCAACTTGTTTTAGAATATAATATTTCAGTAGCAAGAACATTGATAATCGAAAAAATTTTATGACAGATTTCGAAAGCTTGGAAAAGTTGTCATAAAATTTTTGAGTATTTATCAATGCCCGAGGGTTATTCGGACTTTAAAAAGAAAAACAATGTAACAAAAATGAAAGGAGAAATAAAATACGACAGATCAGTCGAGAAGTGAAAGGGGTGACCTTCTGAGGATGAAAAACGGTTTATCTTGTTCTATGGGTGAACCTTGAATGACAATGTAGTAAGAAAAAGATCTAAAACTTCTCTGAATTCATCCGAAAAATTTGAATTATAATAGATTTTGATTTTTTAACATTTACAAAAATGCACGAGTTTTGGTGGAATCTTATTTTTGTCCCAAACACATTGTGGTTTTTGTTTTTATTAGAAAGAAATATTTTTCCACCTCATTTCGATTTCATATCATATTGAAAAAACAAACTAATTTTCAATCGAAAATTCTCACGTCAAAATATCTGATTTTTCAAGAATGTCGGTGGACTTTTTGTTCGTTGAAATCTCTACTTTCTGATGTTATGAAAAAAATATACTCTAATATGGTAAATTTTAACAGAAAAGAAATTTCGGCTGACACATTCTTCAGATGAAATCCCCGTTAAATGATATCTTTATTATGTATTCAGACAAATTACTTACTCATGTTTTCGGAATTTATATTTATTTTTTGTTTGTTTATTAATGTTACATTGGTGTAACTTTTTTGAGCAATTGTGGTGTGAATTTCAAACTATGTTTTCGGAATTTTCAAAGTTTATGTGCAAACTTCTTCACATTCAACAAAGAAATGTAAATTTTTTTCTACCATCAGAAAGAAGAGATTGCAACGAACATAATTCCCATCAAGTTTTTCAAAAAAGTGGATATTCTGGCATGAAAACTTTTATTGAAAATAAAGCAGCATTTTTATATTGATTCAATATGAAGTGAAAACATGAAGATGTAATATATTTATTCGAATGAAAATGTTATTAAATAAATTTAAATAAATTAATTTAATTTAATCTGATTGCCAAACCAAACGCAATACTCAACAATTTGACCAACTAAAGGCCTGCAAGCTCCCCATCATGAGCTACAACCCGTAATAACATTATAACAGATTTCAGAGAATTTTGAAAAAAAGTCTGATTTCGAAATTGTTTCACTTAATCTAAAAGGCGATTGTGTAAATAATGAAACTAAAAATTTTGAATAAAATTCGAAAGAAGATATCATAATTCATGAATCAGCTAAACTCAACCGACATAATTACTCACAGGATCAATAACTCGCAAAATATAAACAAATCTCGGCAACCCTGGTCCAGGCGTCTCCTCCCGAGATAAATCATCGTCGCATTGTGTCTCTCGTTTAGAGCAGGAAGGATGGCCGTATAAACGGCCAGGTAAGGCCATTACCGTATCGTATTTGTTTAGTAAGTACCAGTGGCGCCCGTCAGTCGCAGCACGGCGGGGGGCGACGATGGTCAGCAGCCAGGCATCGGACAGGCCCAAAACGCAGGCCTCAGGACCGTATTCATTAATTTTATCTCCAAATTTTTCGAGATTAGCCACAGGAAGACTGTGTCTCTCGCATGAGCAATGCTTACTTTTTTTTTAAGATGACTCTTGAATTTGTAATAAAGTTTGAGGATGCCATTCAGAGATTTTTGTGAACGAAATTCATCTGAATTTTATGCAGAGAATAAAGAGAAACATCTTTTTTCTGATTATGTGACAAATATTTTCTTTCTGCCACATCTCGTAGAACAAAACAATATTAGAAAATAGCACTGTTTCAGTAATATTTATTGATGACATGTTGGCCTCCTGACAAGAATTCATTTAACGTCTGTCAAATTTATGGGATAGAAAACAGTTCTGCCAATCAATATTTTTCAATGCAAAAATTACTAAACGATATTTACGGCCATATAATAATAATAATAATAATAATAATAATAATAATTGTCTTTATTCTCACAGAAGCTTTCACAACTTGATCATGTGTAAATTATATTAAATTTTGCAAGAAAAGGCGAAGTCCAGATTTATGCGAACATAATATCTGCTCTACTTAACCTATTAGATATGAGCAAAGAAACAATTAATGAAATATTATTATCGCTTATATGGCGTGCATCAGAAATTTATTGAGAAGAAATCAAAAACCCATTCCCCACTTCAAGAGTAAAAAAAAAAAGAGAAGATCACAGAGCTATTGAGTCCTTTCATGCCCTTTCGTGGTAATACTTGTAGAGATTAACCTTGAATCTATTAATATTTATCGATATTTCATTAATTTAGATGAAATGATGTATGATACTCGTACAGAAGGCTCTTCTAACACTAGTTCATTCAAAAACTAGCACCTCGTGGCTCATTTTTTTTTTAAATTTCAAACTTATTTAAGAATACCAATGTTTTTTGCACTTGTATCATAAATAACTATTCTCTCTTTCAGCATCTCAGTGAGTTCATCACAGTATCAAAAGTAGTGCTGTGATGAAACTCATTACAGCATTATTTTCAGTTATATTTTTCGTTCTGTTTGTTAGTACTGACCTCCGATCCTCTCAATTTTCAAAACAAATCAACTCAAATTTTGTAATCTGTCAAATTTCGTAAGTAACACCAACTGCCAAGATACAATACAAAAGTCACTAATCTGAATTTTTATTCGAATTTCGAGAGTTTTTCACAATACTTGACTGAAATTGAGAAAATATCGTCAGATACTCGTTATAGAAAGCAATTCCAACACTCATGCTTTCGAAAACTCGCTCGTATTCCAATTTCGCATTTGTGTTGGAATACGAGCTCATTCTGCAAATTGTTTTGGAATATACTATTATATCTCTTGAAAATATCGTTAGATGTTTTTCTTTTACTGTCATTTCATGGAAGACATAATGAGTTTCCGTCTCTACAAGAAGTTTCCATAATATTTTACTTCAAGAAGTTATCAATAATACGTCTGTATATTTAATTTTTTTTTGTTTGTTATCATTTTTAATGTATATATTACTTTATTAATTATTTTGTTCAATTTTTTTTTTGTGAATTGCTCAACACACGAAAGTGGCGAATGCGGTCCTGGTACCGTTCAAAAACGCACAACAGCCAATTAAAAAGACGGCGCCTACAATCCCAAGAATACGTCCAGACCCACCAAGAGATCGTTATCCCAGAAGAAGGGTTTATCACCTACTTACAAACGATTTGTTACCGATATCTTTCTTCCCTTGCTCCTACAATGGTGTTACATAAGTATTATCTCGAGTGTCCCTTTTCAATCTGCGCGTATTCTATGGAGATCATGTCTGGCCGAAAATGGGCCGAAATGAGGTTTCTTAAGTGGATCCGCAGTAAAGTAATTCGGGTACTTGAAACCTGGCTTGGACAGTGGCATTTAAGCCATATAGTTTCGGGTATTACAGACGGCGTCTTTGTCGGAGTAATAGAGGTAAAAAGTCATTACTGCAGAAAGTAAGTTCGAAAATTAATACTTCTTTAGAAAAGTTAGAGAAGTGCACTTGGAATTTGTCAAAAATTTGTAGATTATGATTTAGAGCCCTTCAGTTCGTCGCCAAGATTCTTGAGTACTTGCCAACTTCACAGTCTGGTTGTACTCGAAATGATTGACTGGGTTCACATTTCTACAATTATTAAGTGCAAATTCTGATATTATATATTTTTTTCTATAATTTTCAGGTGAAATTTTAGTAGATAATACCGAGTTGTCATTTGTATATTGTCCAATTTTTATATTGCGTCATTAGTAAGCAAAGAATACAAAGATTTAAAAAATGGTACTCGCTCGTTATTGGTTATTTTAATTGAAACGTTTTTATGCTGAGGTTTTTATTTCGAGAAATAGTATGCTGTCATCCTTTATTCATCATATTTCAATCAGGGACGGCCTATCATTTTGCTTTTATCACCCGATCAAAGACCAACTACATAACAATTATTTTCATTATAAATATAGATACTATCTACTTTTTAATCGTCTTCCGCGGTTTTTAAAGTGAAAGATTCACGTAGCGATTTTATGGGTCCGTTTTCACCTTCAAAAATACCTGACACATCTAGTATCCGCTTTTAATGCCTCGTTCCATCGAAAATACAAGAGAATACTGTTTTCGACCATTTGAAATATATCTATAATCCATAACCTTTGTTTTGAAACAACACGGCATCAATAAAAACATCGGTGAACACATCAAAGTATCGAAAACATTGTTGCGTAATATTTAAATTTATCTTGCAAGTAGCTGGTGTCAATCAGGTGACCTATGACACCCCAGCTGTGCCTCTTATCTGCTTCGGTCATGTACGGAGATAACCAGTCTTGGGATAGGCAAAATATTGGATCTTCCTTGCTAGAACTGTCCGTTTTATAAATTGGTTTTGATAAGGGGGATTAGGTTTCTTGGTATCTCTATCTGAAATATCTAAATTAGATGTCAGAAGCTATATGGAAGCCGTAGATAGGCGAAGTAGAAGTAGCAGTTCATCATGGTTGAAAAAAAGATGTGAATGCAGGATGGGAATTTTAGCACTCCAGAAAGTTCTGTTATTTTCGGAACAATTTCCTTTCTTTCATTTTTCTATGTCATTTTGACAATTCTCGAAATATGTCGTAATTTTTGGTCTTGAAAAATATTCTATTTTCTTGTGTTATATCTATGGGAGATGATTTCCCTTCATTTGGGTCCTGTGGCGGTCTTCAAACATCTGAAGTTTCGAAAAGACATCACTAGAATGGTTGTACCTGATTCGAAAGAACCCTCACGATCAGAGAGCAAGGCTGAGAATTTAAATTTATGTACTCATTGATTTTTCACTTAGTCCAAATTACGGTTTAGCTTGTTGTGTTATAAGTTTTCTCATGTTTAGCAATTCAAAAAGGGAAAATTGATTGGGTTTTTTCATTCATTTCAAACATTGTGACATTTCTGTCATAACTAATTTATGAAAAAAGAATTTCTGCAATGGGTGGTTAATTCAAAAACCATTTAATTGATTATAAATAGCTAGTTTTTTCTGCTTCTATCTTTTTTTTATTTCAGATCTAGAATTTTGGATAGACTGGTGAAGAGTCTGTTTTTCTCTGCTGCATATAGAAGAACTACATGAAGATGTTCTTCTGATCACGTAGATGTCCTCCAAGATCCTATTTTTAGTAAATTTTTTTCTAACACGGGTGAGGTCAAGGTTTTTTTTCTCTGGGGTTTTTTTCCTTTCCTCACCTTATCATACTACAGACCTGCATGGTTTTCCTGTGTTGCACTAACCCCAGCTAGGTACTTTTTTGTTTCAATATGTATTGTATTATTTCAGCTCTCTAAATCAAAAGAATATATATAAGGAATCGAAAAAGTGGGAAGAAGTTTGACGAGCCTTTCATTTTCGCAAACTAGTTTTCGAAAACTAAATCAAACATTTTTTTCATTCTCCATTAGTGAACGCATACGTTCAAGATCACAAAATAAAGAAATGGGAAATTTTCAGTTTTCCATTAAAAGCTCATCAGTTTTCCAATAAGAATAACTAGAATTGTTCACTACTATTTAATTATTATTTGTTCTTTTTACTCTTATTAAACGTCCTCATGTTGGAGATGTAAAGACTTAACTAATTATGAAAATTTCATTAGTTCATTCGAACCAAGATTGCACGAATTATAAATAATAAAAGAGAAAAACAATAAAATAGATCCAAGAATTTTTATTCGGTACCCGGCAATTATGGACAAGAAATTGAAAATTACAAACATTCGGTCGCAACAAAAAACTGCTCGTTGAAGAAACAAGCCCATAAAAAAGATGGGGAAGCACCAAATCGAATAAACACAACACTTTGAGAAGCGTATCCTCGACCTTCCAACTTCCAATCCCGACTGTACCTAAGTCAAACAACGGGCTGTGGTCCTGTCTCCGACTGTACATAATTGAGGAAGATCGTTTTCTCACCTACGTAACCCATGATTAAACTTTCATTCCCATGGAGGCTGCGATTTCAGGACGGTAAAGAGTCCGATTAAAAAAACGGACATTGCTCGAGGTCCCCGTGTTTAAAGCCATTGCTTGATGGTGAAATAAGTGGTCGCGGGGAATATTGGATCCCCGGTAGAGATAACCCGCCCGAAAAACAACCGAAAATGACGCTAAGAAAAAAGGTCACTAGCACCAGATGGGCCATGGGTGAGCTGACAATGAGGTGACTGTTCTGGTCCGTTTTTATGGGCGATAATATCGGAGTTGAAAGGTCCTTAACTGTTACCGATTTCGTGTCATTTCCTATGGGGGCCACGAACTTGAAACAGGTAGATCAGAATTTTTTTTATTAAGGTGGTGAGTTTTCGATTTTGGACTACGAAACTTAACCTTTAAGATTATTAAGCATGTTAGTGGAATTTTATGTTCGAGGAAGATTCCCCAATTAAAACCTGTATTTGGAAAATCCTTTTATTCAATGAAATAATACAAAGGATATATTCGAAATTTTTTAAAGGATTTCCAACAGCCTGTATCTTCTCAACCAAGCTCAATTTTAAAAAAAATTGATGGGAAAAAAGTGTCTTTGACCTCAGCAATCCCCGATGAAAATTATGTAGGTACAAGTGAAAGAATTTTTAACAAAAAACATAAAGCAAAAACACTGTTGAATTGTTTTCATTTTTTGACAATAAAATTTACGTTTATTCTCTAAGTTGTCAACAGGTGAAATAATGCCATGTGTGGTCTCGTTGGAACATGGAATTTAATGTCCTCAGTTCTCTTTCAGTTATGCAACCATTAGAAAGAGGTATCAATAAAATCATTAGTATGCTGAGTTTCATTTTGAATCAGTTGCTTTTTTGCAACGATAATATGAAAAAGAAAGAGAAATGAAGTCTTGTATGTGTAGTTGAGAAAGTAGACAAATGTTGAATTTTCTTAATCTGGTTTATTAAATTGTGATGGTAATATTTCTTACGAATGATATTAAAATTTGAATATTTTTCTGTAAGCCTAGAAAATAGAACATCTTATGTTCTTACTTTTTTAATTACGTTAAAAAAACTGTCCAAAAGTTCATCAATGTTTGAGATTCCACAGTCAATTTTTTTAATTAATATTGTGTCTTTGTATACTTCAATTATTGAACAATTACTCCAAAAATTACTCAGTGACTGATATTGAAATGTTTATAAATTGTAGACTAAGCATATTGACGATAATGAATACCATTGTTGAAGCACCTAGGTATGAAACTGTGTATTAGTTCTTCTGAAAACATTGCGTTGAAATACATTTTCATAGAAAAAACTTTGTATTTCTGAATATCGTGCTTTTCATTCGATAATGAATGAAACAGTTTTTTTAATTGTCAAATGAAAATATATTACCTACTTCAAAACAATAACTCATTGAATATAATTAATTAAACATCCAAAATTTCCTTTTTTTTCATCAAAAGTAAAAACTTATTAAAGAGTCCAGATATAATAGTATATTCTAAAACAAGTTGCATGAATGAGCTCCTATTCCAACACGAAGGCGAAATTCAAAAACTCGCTCCTTCGTCGCTCGTTTTCAGCATGAGTGTTGGAATTGCCTTCTGCAACGAGTATCAGACGATATTTTCTATATTTCAGTCAAGTTTTGTGAAATACTCTCGATTTTCAAATAAAAGTTCGGATTAGTGACTTTTGTATTGCATTTTGGCAGTTGATGTGACTTACGAAATTTGACAGATTATGGAATTTAAATTGATTTGATTTGAGAATTGATAATATCGGAGGTCAGTAATGACAACCAAAAAACGAAAAATGTAACTGGAAACAATGCTGTGATGAATTCATTACAGCACTACTTTTAGTACTGTAATGAACTCATTACGATACTGAAATAGCGAAAGTAATTTTTCATCATTCTTTGATGTGAGCTATTATTAATGATTGAAACCCTTTGTCATTCATGAGTGATTAGCAAAACGAAGTCATTTTCCATTGAAAAATGAATAATAGTTAGGTACTTTTTATTCTCGCGCAAAACAAATTCCGATCAAAAAATAAAAACCACCAGAAAGAATCATACAGTCCGTTATGAAGTAAACACTCATTTTATGTTTTGCATTAGAATCGAGAATCGAATGAAGAAATCACTCTTCTATTAACAGATGAATAAATTCACAAAATTCGAGATAAGTTGAAAGATATGCAATATTTATTAAAATTTATGACAACGTGTCGGAAGCCATGACAGGTGCGTGACGCATTCAAAACGCATGCGTCGCAGTTGTTGAGAACACATTTCGTCCTCAAGAATTTATAGCCTATCAATCTTTCCCATCTCATTCGAGGCCTTAATGAACAATGCATACCACATTTCATTAACACATTCTTATATCATCGAGTTCGGTTCGGACAGGCACTTTCCCATTGTCTGGCGTGCAATAAGGAGAAGTCACGAAAAAGTGCAGACAGAACGTCTGCATACAAAGCGTTATAAAACTATCTCGGCATAATCGCCACGTAGTCTTATTAACTTCAAAACAAACCAGATTAACATAATTTTTATATTACAGGTTTCACGAGGTGTAATCTGCATTCATCATTGAGCCATTCACGAATGCGAGTGCTAAAGGTATCACCGACTCGCGGGGCAGCAGGATGACTTCTACACGGCGGAGAAACTGAAATATTTCAACTTTGAAGAACAATTTAATCGCATTCTCTCAAATTTACATTTTGCAGTGGGAACAATTTTAAATGTTTTCATGATACTAAAATGAACCAAATTCATGACAGGGTTGGATTGGAAGTGACCATGTCAATTTTACACTCAAAAAATAAGACGTGAACTGTGAAACACCAGATATCAAAATGTTACGATGTAACTTGACGTCGTCCTCTCCTTTAGGTGGTACGCAGCCCGACCTTTAGCCCGTCGAAACGAACTGTTGGCTTCCTCGCGAACAAAAGCCTTCGACTGCACCATGCGTGCGCGTTTATTGAAACGTTAATTGTTACAAAACGCAAAACAGTCGGCCGATTGCAGGCGGCAATTACTCGGATTGCTGCGGCGTTGCGCGCTGCCAATTGACGTTTCAATTCGATTTTTAATTGTTATTTATTGCCGGATCAAATCGATGACTCGGTTCTGTAGGCATCAGGTCGAAAATACAAATTTTTCGGGGGTTGGGTAAAAACGGATCCGTCAATTACATTTGTGCTTTTTATGGATGGTTCGTTTGTTCTATCATCCTGAACGACGAGGTTTTTACTTGTTGCTATATGATAAAGGGTTCCATTGGATAGGATTACATATTTGAATATTTATTAATAAAATTCATGTTTTTAGAGAAACTCTTTCTATTGATTTTTAGTCTTAACCTCATCTAACTTCACCCTACACCTAACTACACCTAGTTTTTGGATATTTACTTTCATCCTTCACAACAAATTTTCTTCCGCATAATTTGGTAAAAACCCACCTACACTGCTCACATACCTTGAAACTTTTTTGACTCAAAACATAAATTTTTTCACATTTTCAGATTCAGTTCCGATGAAGTAGACTTATCTTCAATCTGAAATTCTCACGTAAGATATTGGTTTTTTTTTAAAGTTGATCGACTTTTCATTCATTGAATTCTCTGCTCTCTGATGGTATGAAAAAATCCAAATAATTATGGAAAATGTTTTCAGAAAATTCAAATTCTTTGCTGCCGTTGTGATACTGAATGGAAAAGTTTGAATGTGGCTGCCGAAAACATGGTTAAAATGCACAAAATCAACACTTTATTTACTCGAAAGACGTGATATTTCATGTTACATTGATAAATGAAAAAAACTAACAAATCCCTGAAACATAAAGTTCGCTATAAACATGAGGAAATAGTGAATTTAAATATTCAAGATACGATTTGAAGAACATTTCATGTAAAATATGTTTTTCCTTGTTGCAATTTTCTTCTGATATACCATGATTAAGTATGTAGTGAACAAACCGCTCACCAACTGTTTCGAAAAAGTAGATAGATGCATTAGAATTTTTGATTGAAAATTAGGCAGCTTTTTCGATATTGATTCAAAATAAATATTTCAAAGCAAAAAATTACAGTGTGACGAAAAAAAATTAGTCTTCTCCAAATTTCGTGATATATATTTTTTATAAAAAATTAAAAAAAAACTATTCGCATGAATTTTGCGGTGCTTTGAAAAAATTGTAATAAAAAAGTAAGATATCTTCTAATTTCTCACAATTTTAACATTTTCCGATGGATCTTTTTCGTAAATTAAGAGTGACTGTTTTTTCAACATTTAAGCTCACCCATTGCTTTGCCCTTACCTTAGATCACCTTTAAATTAATTTTTACCATTTTTCAAGAGCTTCAACCCGGGTCAACTTAGAATATCGTTCAATTATTCAAAAATTTCTGTGATATTTTAGAATGAATACAAAATATGAATAATGTGAAATCTTGTGCTTTGGAATTAGAAAATTATGCTCGTTACAAAAAACTCGAATGGTGTTGAATTATATTTATTCAAGAAACTCATCTTTGGATCACCAAGTGGTGTAAACAGAATTTAAATAGCCCAAAGTGGAGCCTTAATAAAATCCAAGAACTTTCAAATAGCTTTTAAAAATTTTTATTAATATTTTGAACCATAATTTGCAACACCTTCCCATTTATCAGAATCATGTAAGCAAGCCAGAGTCCATCAATTAAAAACCATCGATCTTAAACATCATCAACATCTATCACTAAAAAACAGCTGAACACACACCCTTGGCATCTACTTCATCAAAGTTCAATCTTACCCCCACCCCTCATTTCTGTACCATTAAAATAGCGGGCAATCGTAAATAACAACAGAATAAACTTGTACCCTCTTCAAACAACATCAATCTGCCATAATTCTTTCAGTTATAATGTTCGCATGACAGCTCGTTGGTTCTGGAAACCAAGCAGGCCATGCCCGAATGCTCAGGTATCGCGATAATGGCGTTAGAATATTATTCGACGAGCCCCCTCGTTTTGTATACAGCGCAGCTGTCTCTGGCTACCTTTCGATGTAAAGCTACCTTAAACGCCCTAATAGATGAGGGATGATCACGGTTTTAATGCTTCATTTTTTCCGTGTGCGATACAAAGGGGGTGGGGAGACCATATGGGGTGCCTCGTCGTATGAGGCGATAAAACATGGAGGCCGATCAAGAAATATCCGAACCCACTTACAGCACATTCTAAGCAAAGACACAAGAGTTTCGACGAGATGACCAAAAATTTATTTGTTTTTCATTTATAAATGTCAGTTTCCAAAAACACAATATTAATCAAGAAAGTTTATTTTATCAAGTCACTAACTTGTAAAACTGACAGTTAACTTGCAAAATTTTTACAAGTTAGTAGTATTATTTACATAAGAAAATTTTGTTTTATCGTCATATATGTTGAAAATCATGGTACAATTGTTATTTCCAGTAACATAGATTTTTGATGATGAAAAAATTGATACTGATGATGATGAACCATCTGTTGACTCAGAAACTGCTGAACTCGGGGACTGCAGAACATTTGTACTCTCCCTACTACCGAATAATTTGCTAGACATTTCAATTTTTTTGTTGACCGAATCATCGACATAACTCATCGCAATTTCGGTGCTCTTCCACCCTCCTGCACGCTTTAGTGCAAAAATATCTCCACCCGAATCCGCAACCATAGTGGCTCCAGTTCTGCGGAAAGAGTGGCCGGTGTATAACTCTGGGTCTTTTAAACCTAAATATTTCGCTATTTGCTTTGGGAAACCACCAATAGTGTGCTGGCCAGCATAAAGGGAAATGCACTTTCCATGTCGGTATGTCAAAAAAAATCTTAGGCTTTCTGTTCCAAGAGGCCGAAGATTTACATATTTTCTGTATAACATGCAGGAATTGAAGCTGCAGCCATCATCGGTTATGGTGAATCTTCTTGTAAAATTTTTTGTTTGCCGCAATGTCACAATAACGTATTTTTCTATATCTTCTACATCATTCATGTTTAAGGAGAGAATTTCGTCACATCGAAAACATCCAAAAATCCCAAATATTGTTACAATTTTCGCCAGCAACCTCTCATCATCAGGAGCATGTAAAAGAAATTGTTCAGCCTCTTCTTTACTTAATACCTTGGCATTTTTTGGCGTATAACGCTCAATTTTTCGTTTCAGAAACGCTATTACCTTTTGAAATCTGCAAATGACACCAAAACGTCATATTTTTCAATAAATTTTTTAAGGAAAACAAACCTGCGAACAGAGGCATTTTCTTTCATTTCCAAGCAGCTTTTCAGCATAGACCATTTTGTCCATAAAGTATTAGGGCTGAATCTAGCTGATAGTTGATTCAAGTAGACCAACAAAACATCTTCAGTTACCCCAATCACATTATTTTTGTTTTGCCACTTTTTGAAGTCGTCGTATTCTCGCTCGTACCTTGAAGCTGATTTTGCAGGTAATAAACTTGATGCTACTGCTGGCTGCTTCAATAATTTCTTTTGGTACATTCATTTTCGCTTTCGCCAAAACAAATGTGAAGAAAAATAAACAGACATGTTCATGGCAACGCTTCCATAGATTACGATATTTGCGACAAATTATTGAGATTTTTTTGGAATTGATCCAACGTTTTTACAATTGAGAAACAAATAAAATATAAAACAATACACGCAAGGTAACGGATTTTACTAGCTCAATGAGGTTAATTGACTCGCCTGCGGCTCGTCAGTTATATCCTCCATTCGCCAGTAAAAACCCTCTTACCTTGCTAGTAATGTTATATACTATATATTCATAATATCGCGATAGATAACATAATAATTAACATGATAAATCAAAATTATTTTATGATCAATGATTAAAATGAAGGTGGGACATTTTTATATCACCAACAGAAACCAGTAACAAAACAAAAAAATTTTATTTTGTATTAATGAAAATTGATAAGAATCAAGCACTCTTTTTGGTCGATAGAGACGAAAGATTTATCTGTTGTTCAAACAAACCTAGGGTACGCCCCTGGGCCGGGTCAAATCGAGATTAATATTGAATAGTTAGGACCTGATACTACCTTTTAGACCATAACTCCTTAGGGTTAAAACCTAAAACAACGAATGATGCTAACAAGTATATCCGTAACAACCAAACCGAACCGTTCACCTGAGTATCGACCGTCTTACTTCCAATCCACCTCGAAGGACCATCCGGTCCGCTGTGCCCACCTCATTGAAAATATGATAAGTACAAAATTATACCTTATTGACATTCGCTATAAGGTATACGGAGTGGACCGGAGTAATTTTTACTTCTCCTCTAGTCATTAAGTGAAAATAAAGATGCGAGGGAACGACTGGGTCACAAGGTGTATTTAACACGTAACGTATGATTATTTTTTTTATATGGCCGAATTTCGAGGTTCGGCGCGATGAGGAAAATCTTATGTGTGGTCTTCGGCAAGGCAGGTGGCAACGACGGGCCAAGCTAGAGAAGTCGAGGGTATCGTAAATCTTGCGGTGATGATGTTTTGAAGAGTTAATTCTAGGATGATTATGCGCTCGTAATCAGATAGAAGGTGTGGTGGGTGACTTAAAAATGTTTCCTAGAAGATTCTAAGCTTTGGTGTCCAATTTCTTCGTTGATAGGGCTGTTAAAAAGCTCATAATTCAATGGAGAATAGCACATTCCAAGTAATGATACCTGTTTCACTTCATTAATAGTTACTTTTGTATCTAGTGAGCGAAATTCTACTTTGGTGATCCTGAACTGATTTATTTTAACGAGGCGCAGCCGAGTTGAACAAACTACTGGCGATTTCACCAAAGTATTTCGCACATGAGATGCAAACAAAATTTTTTCTACAAACATCAAAAATATTGTTCTAAAATAAGTATCATGGTTAGCTTGATATGAAAAATAGTATTGATATGGCTTGAACTGTTTTTCCAAATCAAGTAATAACAGTAACTATGGAATTAAAATGGTATTTGTTGACAATTATTTCAAAGTGACAGTTCTTGATAATTATTTTGAAGTGACTTTTTATTCGCGTCAATTTCGTCCGTGATATTTATAACAGTAAAATAATGGAAATTTCGAGCGACGATGAAGTGAGCAGTATCCCACCTAACTTGACAGATGCGGCCAATTCAGTAATTTCAAATAATTTATCGAGGCGCCTGTATGAAAATGCATATCAGCAATTCAAAGAGTGGTGTGAAGCAAATCAAGCCAGAAAAATATCCGAGAATGAGCTGTTGGCATATTTCACAGAGAAGTCTAAGAAGCTGAAGTCTTCCACGTTATGGGCAATATATTCTATGTTGAAAGCAACAGTCAATGTAGATTTTAAGAAATTTACCAAGTTGGTTCCATATTTGAAAAAGTTGTCAGTTGGAAATCATTCTAAGAAATCTAAGGTATTGACTAGAGAGGAAGTGGAACAATACAAAAGAGAGGCAGATGATGAAACCTTTTTGTTGGTTAAGGTTGATTTTTGATGATTGTTTTACGTGTTTTTGAAAATAATGATTTCATTAAAGGTTGTTTTAATACTGGGTTTTTCGGGTACTTGCCGCCTTGAGGAACTCACTAAAATGACGGTCGATGACATAGAAGATAAAAATTCCATTTTAAATGTTAAAGTACCCGATACAAAAACGAATATACAAAGAATTTTTACAGTTTCAAATTTAGATTATATTGACATTTACCGAAAATATGCGGCTCTTCGTCCAAGTTATGCCACCAGTCGCCGATTGTTTTTGAAGTATCAAATTAAGAGATGTTTTAACCAAGTTGTTGGAATAATAGTATTGGAAAGATTCCTACCTTAATAGCAAAACACCTAAAATTACTAAATCCTGATGCCTACACGGACCATTGTTTTCAGAGAACATCAGCCACACTTCTTGCTAATACGGGGAATCTTCTACTGACACAAAATTCCTTTGCAATGATTTATTCTTACCGTAAGGACCTTAACATAACTACATTTCAAAATTATACCAGAAATTGAAAGGACCCAAATCTTAAAAGCAAGTTTAATGCTATATAACGAATATTTGGCCATTCTGGAAATTAGAGGTAGTCTTTGTAGAATCTGGTGAAATGCCTCTTTTTCGAGTAATTTTCAATATGAACGAATTTATATCAAGGGAATTCAACAAATTGGTTAATTTGGCTGAACGCAACTCTGTTCAAAAGATTTACAGAATAAAATTTTCGAAGGTTCAGGCGGTAGATCTAATGCTCGAAAATCATTAGTGGCATGTTTCCAGGGTTGGAATAGCTCATTACGAAAATTTAAAATGGCATTGTCTCTTTCCCTAAGCTTAATACGTATACGAAAAAATTATTTTCCCGACCTCAAAAAACCCATGATCCAACTATTCATAAAAGTCAAAGTTTCACCCTGTATAAGATCAACTTTCTCATATAATGTTATGTAAACGTAGGAAACATTCCTTCAAACCTTTCAATCTTGCATCTCAAAGCTGAATTATGAATGGGAGCGTGATCGGTTGATACCGTCTCCCCTTCTACTACGCCCCTGGCCCGGGATAATTGCTGCAGCCTTTCTCTACGAAATCAAGTCATCTGCCTCTTGTAGGTTCTTACGGACTTATCTGGGCAGGTAATAATGCGTTTGGTTCGATTTTAATAAGCACACTGATGTATTAGTTTTAGTTTAAAAACCTAAAAGCGGTAATTTGTGTTTGCCTATTTCTTTATTAATAGATGGTTGATTTATACCAGAGCAGTTATGGGAAAATCGATCTCTCAACATGGGGCAATCGACAGCCTTCGGTGATCTTATTGTTGGAGCCCGTTAGGATTCCAGCCTACAGGGGGCTTCTGAAAATATTCCCCCATTGCAATCTTATCGATCTTTTTGATTGGAAGAAATTGGAAATATTCATGTTTTCGCGCAAACATCAGCTGCTTTCAATTCTTGAATTATGATGAGCTCCGTTTCTTTATGTTGAAAAAAAAATTAAAATAACTGAAGAACTCAAAATGAGAAGCTATGCTGCTTCCAAACGAAGCGTTGATTCGACATGTTGATGAAAATTTACCATGAACAACAAAAAATCAAAATCTCTTTAATTAACGTAATTAACAATTAGATGAAGAAAATGACGAAGAAAGACCATATATATTCTTTTCATTCAGAGAGCTAAAACACTACAATACATATTGAAGCAAAAAGGTACCTAGCTGAGGTTGGTGTAACACAAGAAAACCATACAGGCCTGCAGTATGATTGAATGAGGAAAGGGAAAAAACCTCAGCTGAAAAAAAACACGTGAAAAAAAACTTACCTAAAATATTAAATATCAGAGAAATCTTGAAAGACATCAGTGTGATCTAAGAGAACATCTTCATGTTATCAGTCTATAGACTCAGACAAACAGATCCTTCACAAAATGACTCGCAATTCTTAATGTGAAATTAAAAAAGGCAAAAGCAGAAAAGAAACCAATTATTTAGAATGAATTCAATAATTCTGAAATTAACCACCTATTTCAGAAATGCATTTGTAACTTTATGTATAGCCTCGAAATCATCTTGAAATTCATAAATGGGCTATAACATTCATTGCGGAAAATTCGAAGTTGTATAAACTAACAAAAAGGACTTAAGATTGCAAAGGAACAAATAAGAATATATTGGAAATACCTCTTCATTTTTTCATGGTTAGTATTGAAATTTCCTAACACTTATGTCTTTCAAACAGTGAATTAAAAAAGCTAAACTTCACTGAGAACTTCATTCGGAATACTGACCACGCATAACCTAAATAGGTTATGCGTTGTTGAAATCAACAACGCCAGTTTTTTTATGGTTTTTTCGTGTTTTTCTCTAGATACAGAAGAAGGCTTTTTGATTTTTTTTCACTTATAAGGCTTCCAAGATTCTTAAAATGAAGTATCACTCAACACCTCTTTTCTTTTAAATTTTAAGGAGTTGAAGTATCCTCTCTTAGGGAGTTGCTCGTTCAAGCCTCAAACATACCTCGCAAGATGTCTGCCAAACAAAATCATTCGATATGATCCGGGAAATTTTTCCAATCTCTATGGGATAAGAAAACACCCTGTATATAAAGGGATAATCACGAATATGGCTGTATAGAATATTTTTAGGAAAGACACAAGATTAAGGATTGAAATTCTAAAGGTGAGCTTCAAGTAAGAAGACGACTTCTCGCATATTTTTTGAAGGTTCTAGGACCTTTCATTTTTCGAATGGGAAGACCCATTTTTCATTGCATAAATAGATTCTTCATTGAATTCTGAGTTTTTTTGGAAATCTCTGTTATCGAGAAAATATTTTCTTATAGCTCAGACGAGTTCTGTTTTTTCTTAATTTTTTAAAGCTGTGTGGAGAATTTCTTTTTTGTCATGGTGGCGAAATTTGAATTTTCAGTAATGAAATTGTTACATGTTCAGTTAATTATTCTTTCAAAAGCATTAAAAATTATTACAAATTATTTTTTTCTGCATTCCTGAGAATTTTTTACGTTGACTTCACTCACAGTGAGAACTTTAATCCAATTGTTGCTCTCGCATTACAGAAGATAATTCAAGAACTCAACTCGTCTGAACTATAGAAAATGTTTTCTAGATAACAGAGATTTCCAAAAATTTCATTCGACTGCTAATTATTTTCCTGTAAAAAAAAACACATTCGGAATGAGATTGAAAATTGAAGACAAAATCGTTTTTCTTGAATATCTAGAAAAATATTCATTTCGGGATGAAAGTCTTAGACGTATGCTCCTATTATTTTTTGATGAAGATTTCGAAAATGCTTCGAAAAAATGGGGTTCCAATTTGAAAAAAACGATTTTTTGATGTTTCGTCACTTCTAACTTTGACAAAGAATTTGTAACCTCCTGTATCATATTCTCAAAATCACGATATCGAAAAGAAGCATCAGCATTCCTTCTAGGAGATTCTCAAAAATGAGAATTTTTGTGTCTTTCCTTAAAATATTTTATAGAGCCATTCGTGAATATCCTGTATACTATTTACAAAAGGTCACGTTCGGAATCGACGATCGATCTCGGCATTCCAAAAAAACTATACAAAATTACCACGCTGGCCCTTTTCGCCGCACATAAAAGCGTAGCGCCCCTACCGCCCACCGAAAACCCCCTACGAAACCTTTGATAAATAATTCCGGAACACTTTGAGCGTCGGAATAGAGTCCCGGATTATTATTTTACAATTTGCACATCATCTCAGACGTGATGGGGGGCTTTCGGGCCGACGCCCGGGCGTCTGAAATCGCCCGCGCGGCGCACACACTTCAGTTGGCCCGACATCGGGTTGGCACCTTTGGGAAATTCGGTTCAAATTGAACGGCGAGCCGTCTGAGGAGGTAATCATGGCTGCGTAGCGCCCGCCACGGTCTAACGCCCGAACGGGTTTCCGTCTCTGATGTACTTAGGGACGCGCCCGCGGTTTCGCGTTTGAAGTCGTGGAAAAGATAGCGGGTGGCTCGGTGGTCCTCGGGGTCAACATGGTCGCCTCCGAAATTTGTTACACACTGGCGTAACTAGGGGGAGAGCTACCCCTACCAGTCAAGAAAAATTTTTAATTTTAATTCTTTTTTCAATTTTCAATTTTAATTTTTTTTTTTTTAATTTTTACCTATAATTTTTTAAATTTTTCTGATTATTGGGGAAGGAGGGTAGGTCCCAAATAATGCCCACCCCCAACTTATGGCTATGTCTCAGAAAGTTTTACGAAACACGCTTCAGGATTTGTTCAATTCATGAACTTTCAAGATCATCCAGCAGAAGAATAATTACTTATAATGCAAGTGCAGAAGTCATTGATATTTTTCCACGAGTTCAGAATTCAAAAACGTGCCACGAAGTGGCGTGTTAGAGTCGGTCTTCTGTACGAGTTTCTCACGTTATTTTCTCTAATTCATTGAATTTTTATTGAAATTAATCAATTATTCTCATAGATATCGTTTTGCGATTTTTGGGTTGAAAAATAGTTGAAAAATATTGACAAGATGTCGCAGAATGAACGGATGTCACAACACACACACATTTTATTATTTCAGAGAAAGAGATGATTATATTCATTGTTCACATCATAGACGCCAGAATATTTCAACCTACAAACTGTCAAATTTTGCAAACTTTTCTGCGTTGCCAATATTACATGTGTATAAGACTGATTCAAAAAAATCGACTTTTTTGTTCTCACGAAACCCCCCGAATTATTTTAAGGGAATCGAAAAAAGACCTCTGTGAAAATATCAGCTTCAAATATTAATATTTAGAGGTCGCTCATCGATTATTTCAATTTTCCCTACTGATAGCTGAGAAAAAATTTCTTTTTTCAATAAGAAATTCTTTATTTACAAACCAATGGACGGATTTCATTGTGTGATACATTTTCGTGTAGGCAATTGGATACTCTACAAATATGCTCAGTACTATATTTCAATGAAACGGCTCGTTCATTAGTTATTCGATTCGATACTAATATTGAGGTATTTGTGAAGAAAAAGTTCGAATAACTTCTGCACGAGCTGTTTTATCGAAGTATCATTGAGACATTATTGTAGTGTATCTAATTCCCTGCACAAAAATATATCACAAAGTGGAATCCGTCCATTGGTTTGTGAATAAAAAACTTTTTATTGAAAAAATAAATTTTTTCTCGAGAATAGAAATCATCGATGAGCGCGTCCTCTAAATATTAATATTCAAAGCTTATACTTTCACAGGCGCTTTTTTCGATACCATGAAGATAATTAGAAGGCGAGTTTCTTGAAAACAAACAAAGTCGATTTTCTTGATTAATTTTTTTATTCAAAAATACCTCAATATAAGAATCGAAAAACTTTTGAACGAGCCGTTTTATCGGAATATCGTACGAGACATTTTTATAGAGTATCTAATTGCCTACACGAAAATGTTTCACAAAATGAAAGAATAATATTTAAAGTTGATATTTTCGCAGAGGTCCTTTTTCGATAACTGAAGATAATTAGGTTGAGGGTTTCGTGAAAACAAAAAACGTCGATTTTTCTGAATCAGTCTAGTTCTGCATACTTAAATTAAAGTTCGAAATATTATTTGAGAAAGTACGTATTTAATGGAGCTTTCTTACTTCGTGCCTCTTTTAAGGGCAAGAAAATTTCATTTAATTTGCAATAAGAATTTTTCCCTTTTTCACCCCAATACGCTTCATGTCGCCTTTTTCTTAGTGTTCATGTCGTTATTACATAATGTCCACGTTTTGCCTAAAAATAAAAAAGGTTGACACCGTAACTGATACAAACAGGAGACATAAATATTCTAAAAATAAAATCGTTTTTACTAATATCTATTACAATATTTCAAAGAGATCGAGTCTTTATTTCTCAATAAATAAAAAATTTGAAAATCGGTAAATAAGTGGTAAAATCCAATATACGCCTGTGATGATTCTGCATACTCGATAATCAAATATGACGGACACAAAAAACCATTAGGTACTGAACACATGTAAATATAGAATTATCTCTCTTTATAATGGCGGCGTCCATTTTGTTTTCGTTTGAGCGCGAAATTAAAATTTTCCAAAAATCTTTGTCAAATATTTCTTCCTCTATTCCAGTATCGTGATGGGTTCATTACAGTACTTGGAGTAGTGCTGTAATGAACCCATAACAGCATTATTTTCAGTTATATTTTTCGATTCGTGGTTATCAACTCTGACTTTCCATCCTATCAATTTTCAACACACGTCAATTTCAATTCCGTAATCTGTCAAATTTCGTTACAGTCAAACCAACTGCCAAGATACAATGCAAATGTCACTAGGACTTATAACCTGAATTTTTCATTGAATTTCACAAAACCTGACTGAAATAGAGAAAATATCATCTAATACTCGTTGCAGAAAGCATTTTCAACACGAAATGCAGCTGGTTTTAGAATATACTATTATTGTGTTGTTTGTTTTAAAAGTTCCTAGTGATTTCTGAGCCGTTTTTTCATCATAATCTTCAGCTGATTGAATATGAGTTTACGTCTAGGATACGGCGTTCTTTTAGTAGTCCATCTAGGTTATTTTCTTTGGATCAATGATGTTTTTTTATATATTCTAATTCTGAAATAATTGATCAAATTCGAATGAATTAATAGGTATAATATATTTGTTGTGAGAACAAATCTAAAATAATGAGAAAATATGTGGGACTCTACAATTCTGACGATGAAAAATCTATGAACTCATAAATTGAGGTTGATGTTCATTTCGTGATTACTATTTTAAATTTATCTATGTTTCAGACCTACCACCGAAAAACTGCGGGAGAACAAAGAAAATAAAACTCAAACTTTCCTGTCCAACTCGAAACGCAAATAAAAACCCCCGAAAGCAAGCAAAAAATCGAAAACGGCCGTAAACTTCACAATTCACCCCTGTCTCATCTGCATAATGTGGCGCCGCCGTCGGAGATGAAAAACAAGACGACCCCACCCCCTCGCCTGCCCCCCGCTCGACCGATAATGACGGAAAAACTCACGTCAAGGGTAGAATGTGTATATTTCATTTGCGAGCTATTTCTCGCGAGCGAAAATGCGAGAAATAACCGGGACGGAATATGCGTCGTATATTTGAATATTCCACCCGGCATATTATTACTTGCGTTTTTCCCTCAAGGTAGCAGGGGGGCCGTGAGATATTCGAATTCCTCGCTCGCTGGGTCGTTAGGTCCCCGCTTTTCATTTGTTTTCGCCCTCAGGATCCGGCAATGAGACTTTCTTGAAGTTCCTTACTAGGTTGATGTTGCATGAGATCTTGTTATTTTCTATTCTATTTTCTTAGTCAGAATGACATTTCTCGGAATATTTCTTAGTTTTTCGTCCTGAAAAATATTCTGTTTTCTTGTGTTATAACATGTTTGGTTTATCTATGGGAGATGATTGCCTTTCATTGGGGTCCCGTAGCGGTCTTCAAACATCTGAAGTGCCGAAAAATCATCACCTGGAAGGTCGTATCCGGTTTGAAAAACCCTCACGACCAGAGAGCGAGAATTTGTGGATTTTGAATTTGAATATCGAGAAAATTTCGAAAGACAAGTGTGATTACGTCTCCAAATTAGCTGATGAACATGGTATCGAAGTGATTCTTCCGCAAGAAACCCACACGGCAACAGAAAATCCTTGTGAAAGAGGACAGTTGAAAGTTATGTATTGATTGATTTTTATAAGTTTAGCTTATTCTGTTAGAACGTTATCAGTTTTCGTGAATTTCAACAGATTCGGAAAGGAGAAATTGATGGAGCTTTTTCATTTCTTTCAAATTTTGTGATATTTCTGTCATAAAAATTTATAAACCTACGAACATTATTTGGCCAAGAAATCTGAATGTTGATGTTTTTAAAGTACCAAATGCATTTCTAAAATGCATTTGATTTATTCTGAATAATCGGTTTCTTTTCTGCTTTTGTCTTTTTTCATTTCAGATTAAGATATGCGAGTCGTTTTGGGAAGAATCTGTCTATCCGAGCCCATCAACGGTAACATGAAGATGATCACACTGATGTCTTTCAAGATTTTTCTGATATTTAATATTTTATGTTATTTTTTTACGGGTAGACAGGTTTTTTCGGCTGAGGTTTTTTCCCCTGGATGTATAGTATTGTATGATACTAGTGATGATAGTATCGTATGATTCTATAGTATCATACGAAGAATGTTATGATACCCCGTTCTTTTTTTACCTCAGCTTAGGTACTTTTTGTTTCAAGATTTATTGTATTATTTTAGCTCTCTTTTTCAAAAACTGCTTTCCGTTTTCCAAGTTCACGCTTGTAATTTTCCCTATGAAACCTCAGTTTAGTTCAGTTTGAATGTCCACTGCAACCTTATGGTCTATTGTGCCCCCTGACAAAGCTGTTATCACCACACCCTTTACAGCTCGCCTTACAGTATCTGCGGAGGCTTCAGAGAGTCTAATTCCTCACTCCTACAAGTTCCTTAACCAAGGCATTGTTTTCTTTGGCTCACAATGTCAAAGTATTCTGTTACTAAGTGAATAGAAGTTTCTTCCTCGTCCCGACAGAAGCTGTACTCATCAGTGTCCGATAAGCTCATTCTCACCAGATGCTTTCTGTCCCGTAAGCATTTAGACATTCCGTACCCGTATTTGGCACCTTACGCGAATAAGCGCTATGCCATTGGTCAGACGAATTGAAAATCCAATCACATTTCGTATGCAAGATACGTACAATAATCCAGAGTTCAGCTTTATTTCTCATATTATTCAGCAATTACTTATATCGCCTAATTGAAAGTGGGAATTTTTCCAATTGATGAATGAATCCTTACTGATTGCTTTATTCAGCCATTTCGAATTGTAAATGTTTTGATCCTAGCATGACGTTTTTCAGTATATTTAGTTGCCACACATATTTTTTCGGCTAAACTACATATACGATAATTTAGGTAATTTATATTCTGCAGCATCCAAATGAAATATTTTTGAGATCGTAACTTAGTACTAAGTTCAAGAAGAGAACTGTTTAATTTTGAAGCAGTGAACTGAAAATGTCTAATTTGATGACTGAACTTACAGTCATTTCGTACGTTTTATGAACATGAAAATTCAATTCATTCACTTTCCAGAAAAATTCAAGATACAATCTTGATTAGTTTGGTGTGGTGGGATTGTTAGGTTTCAGATAAGACTGAAAATATCTCTACCTAATCGAAAGATGGAATGAAAATGAAAATAATCGAACTATGGTAATTTAATTAACTAGTTTATTAACGTGTGAATGAAGCGACTGTATTAAAAGTCATGATCATTAATCACTAGATAAATAAACGAGGGGATTGCAAAATTTCTCCCTCGGTCAAAAATAATCAAACAAAGAAATTCTGACATAAGAAGTATTTAATTCTTCAAAACATGATTTATGAATTTAGTATAACCAAGTTGAATTGAACGATTGACGTATCACCAAATATTATAACTCGGTTCAGAAATGCAATTATTCGTGAGATTTCTGAATTTTCGATGTTCGGTTGCCCGTGACAATAACGCATTAAAATGCGAAATCAAGCATTAATAGGGGTCATAAAAGGAAGATTTCGTGTACGTTAAACGTGACTATTGAAGAGTATCCAAAGTGTGGGGAAAGTTTCAGTTGTATTCATATTAAATTGTACCAAGTCTGGTGAGGAGAGTCATTTGAATTTCACATACATTCGAAAAAAAAACATAAATAATATTGAAGAAAACAAAATCTTCCACAGATCAAATACCTTTTCCAATATAATTTTATTGAAATTTTTCAATTTTTTTCAAGAGATTCCTCTGATTTTTCTTTTGACATAACTTCGAATCTCAATGCGAACATTTTTGTTCTATTCTTTCTTTGTTGTACCTTTGTGTGTTATCAAAAAGGTGAATTCTCAAATGATGAGTTCAGTTAATATAGGCAAAAACTAAGACTCGGGATGATAAACACGTACAAGGTTCAGCGTGGTGCTACAGATACGTTTGTTTCACTAGCTCTCACACTTTTCTGGAATTTTAATCTCATCAAATAGAACATTAATTTCGTCCGTATGTGGTTTCTCATTCGCTTGAAATAAAGCTACACTTTTGTGAGCAAATGAAAATATGAATTATCGATTCAACTTTTTTTTACGTCAAAATTAGATTGCTACTACAATCTAAACCAACTAGAAACTCATACACTTCGTTTTCATCAATTCAATATCTGAAACAACAAACTCCAAACACCGTTCTGAGGCAGATCATTACGTATTCTGTCCCCAACCTCGCGGCAGGTTCATTTCCCACCGCCCCCCGTACACGCTCGCGGTGGAACATTACCCCAATTTGTAATTTTCGAAGGAGACCACCCGATCGAACTGGTGTCTTGCGTAAAAAATGCATAATTCATCTGGTACGCCAAACACGCTTACCAATTTATTATAAGTCACGTCTTTTTTAATGGCGGTGAACTTTGAGAGAGAAGGCTTCGGTCCTGAGGACGCGCAGGCGAATACAAATTCGAATGTTTCAACGGAAAATCGGTTCGCGTGGAGGCCGTTAGAGGGCGCTGGCTTTGGTGCTTTAGTTCGCACAGATGGCCACCATGTATATAACTGATTTGGCTCGTATGGAGAACAAGCTGAGTGATGCATTGTATTCGTTATAACATTCGATTTTGGTTGTTTTCGATAGTCTTTTGACAATAATATTTTACAGAATAAATGAATTGTTTCGTTTAGAATATCCACTCACTATCAAGAACAAGTGTTTTTCGTGAGTTAAAAGATTATTTAGAGAGTCTGGCAATAGTATATTCTAAAATAAGTTGTACAATGGGCTCCTATTCCAAAACGAATGCGAAATTCGGAAACGAGCGACGAAGGAGCGAGTTTTCGAACGCATGAGTGTTCGAATTGCGATATTTTCTCTGTTTCAGTCAAGTTTTGTGACATAGTCCCGAAATTAAAATAAAAATTCAGAACATACATCCTGGTGACTTTTGTATTGTATCTTCGCAGTTGGTGTGACTGTAACGAAATTTGACAGATCATAGAATTTCAATTTACGTATGTTGAAAATTTATAGGATAGAAAGTCAGAGTTGACAACTACAAAACAAAAAATATAACTGAAAACAATGCTGTAATGAGTTCATAACAGCAATGGTTTCAGTACTGTAATGAACTCATTACGATACTGAAATAGAGAAAAAAATATATTCTAAAACAAGTTGTAGAATTCCAACACGAAGGTGAAATTCGAAAACGAGCGACGAAGAAGCGAATTTTCGAAAGCATGACTGTTGGAATTGCCTTCAGCAACGAGTGTTAGACAATATTTTCTTTATTTCAGTCAAGTTTTGTGAAATACTCTCGAAATTTAAATGAGAATGCATCCTAGTGACTTTCGTATTGTATATTCGCAGTTGCTGTGACTTACGAAATTTGACAGATTACGGAATTTAAATTGATTCAATTTGAAAATTGATAGGATCGGACAACCACAAAACGAAAAATATAACTGGAAACTATGCTGTAATGGGTTCATTACAGCAATACTTTTAGTAGTGTAATGAACTCATTACGATACTGAAATAGAGAAAAATATTTTCTTTTCGATCGCTGACGTCATGTTAAGATTTTCACGAACATGGTCATCATGCCTTTCTTAATTCTTAGACAGAATGGGAGATCCGCATTCAAACATACAATGCCATTTTCCAAAAACTGTTTAATTTGGTAACAGTTTTGTATCTTACTTGGAGCTTATTGCTAATCATTCTGTATCTCCTTAAAGCGATATTTGCCATGTGATTGAAGAGATTGAAGATTTATTTCGGAACACACAATGCATCTTGCCAAACAGCTGGCCTGATGCGGTTTTAACCACAAAGACCTCGTAGATATTTCATGTAAAACGCCGTTGAATCAATACAAGAAGTTATTAAAACTTTGCGTGGAAGAATACAAAAAGGTAAAAATATAATATAATTTTCATATCCACGATATTTTTCAATTTGTGGTTATCATTGCAGTGAAAGGACGGGGAAAATAAATCTTCATCAATTCTTTGCCAGAGTTTCCATCATATGCAGGTTGAGTCTTCGACTTGTACATATATTTCAACAAAAGGTCGAAAAGAATACTTTTTTCTTATACCGGATTCAGCCTGAAAAAAATGATATTTCAAATTTTTTAATTACCTAGGTATGAAACCTTCGGAAATATAGCACTTTTTCCGAGCATTAGATCTACCGGTATTCTAAATTGAGAAATTGCCAGAATTTGTAAAAAATAATATTATTTTTTTTATATGGAAGTTTGAAACAATATTTCATTCTGAAAGATTTAGCAGAAAAATTAATTTCTCAACCGATGCATCAATATTCGAATTTGGTTACGGAACCTCAACTTTTCCTTCTAGAGCTCGCTTCTAGACAACCAACAGCGCAATACCCCGAAACTCAACATCTCACCTTTCGCTAATTCCTCCTCATTCCTTCCGCCAAGAACCAACCACTTCAACTTTTCTCAGTCCGGAAAAACTGGCGAAAATCTCCCCGTTTCCCTACGCGCTTTCCCGCTCGTCGAGAACGAACAACACCGCCTGGAAAATCCGCGAAGAGGGGCTAATTTAAAAGTGTGAATTCTTGCAGAATTCGAGTGTTGCTGGCGGATCTCCCAAGTTCTGAAGTATCGCTTCAACTTTCTTCTCACCTCGGCCTCGAGAGGCCGAAGGGAAAATCAGGAGCACCATCTGCCCGAGCCTAATCAGCTCGGAAAATCGGGAAATATTGGTCCATCGTTTTGTTCGAACGCTGGTGCGATATTTTCACGAAAATTTCGGTGATTCATTCATATCGATGAATTTTTTGATGAATTACCCATTTACAATTATTCTGTAAATATATTTATCCATCAATGCCTTCAAAATAGTTTCTCTTTTCCAGTATCGTAATGAGTTCATTACAGTACTAAAAGTAGTGATGTAATGAAACTCATTACAGCATTGTTTTCAGTTATATTTTTCGTTTCGTGGTTGTCAGTACTGACCTCAAATCTTCTCATTTTTCAAATTAAATCAATTCAAATTCCGTAATCTGTCAAATTTCGTAAGGCACACCAACTGCCAAGATACAAGACAAAAGTCACTAATCTGAATTTTTATTTGAATTTCGAGAGTATTTCACAAAACTTGACTGAAATAGAGATAATATCGTCTAATACTAGTTGCAGAAGGCAATTACAACACTCATGCTTCAGAAAACTCGCTTCTTCGTCGCTCGAATTTCGCATTTGTGTTGGAATAGGAGCTCATCCTGCAACTTGTTTTAGAATATAATATTATAATTCAGTGCCTCAGGTGAAAAAGTAAATCAGACTTTAAATCCAACGAATAGGGATAAGTTTTGAAGACTTTGAGTTTCATTTTATGGATTCAAATTGTAACTATCGACTCAAAATGAGTGTTGCTTTTGATAACAAGGCAGAAAAAAATGTTACCGACATTTGAAAACTTCAAGAGCTTTTAGAGTTGGACTTTTCTCCTTAATCAAAGAAAAAAATGAAGAAAGGAATATAAACAGAAGAAAAATATGGGTAATATACCAGCAAATAATACTTGAAGACTTTAAGTTTCATTTTATGGAGTCAAATTGATTTGTAACTATCGACTCAAAAATGAGTGTTGCTTTTGATACAAGGCAGAAAAAAATGTTTCTAACCTTTGAAAACTTCAAGAGCTTTCAGAGTTGAACTTTTCTTCTTAATCAAAGAAAAAATGAAGAAAGGAATATGAACAGAAAAAAATATGGGTAATATACGAGCCAATAATACTTAGTTTTCATCATAACTGTCTGTTTGTATACCAGTGCTAAAATAAGCAAACGGTTCTAGTATTATATGAATTATATTGAAAAAATTGAAGTTATGGTTTTTGATTTATGTAGTTGATATTGGAAAAATATTAAATATTCAAGAGCTTGTGTGATATGGTTGGATCAGTAGGCATTTGTTTTAGATATTTATCGGGAGAAGACAATGGTACAAGATATTTTCAAGGGTAAATCTCCATATTTAACAAGGATAGAATTAATCGAAATACTTCAACTGAGTATGAATGTCCTTAATATAAGATGAAGAGTACAATTTTTCGACAGCTGGCTTAACGAAAGTTTGTTCAAATTTGAAGGGAGGCTATCTAACGATATGGCTTCTAAATTCTTTTAATATGAGAAATCAATACAAGCAGGTATCCCTCAACAGATCATTGAAAGTTCACGTGAAAGAATAAACAAATTTGAAAATAGCATATTTTCCTGAAATTTATTATACTTATGTCATTTGAAGGACCTTAAAAATGCTCAAAGGAAGCTTCGAGAGGCCACATGTTTTTTGAAAAAAAAAGAAATAATGGAATAAGGTATAGGAAATATTTTGAAAAAAAATAAAGACAGATAGGAGAACAGATGAAAGCTTAGGTATACTTTTTAGGTTTTGTTCACCATTACTGTATGTTCGTATGCCACTGCCCCTACAAGCAAAGGCTCATTAAAGATTTATTGAAGAAACCCAAGATTCAAATAGCTATGTAGTAGGAATGGGTTTAAACTATGGTTGGATAAGTATGTATCTAGTGTAGGTATCTAGATAACTTTTCCACTGAGATTGATGAGTTCCAGGTAGCTACCTACAAGATATTTTCAAAAGGAATCTATAATTTCAACAAAAAATTTATCATAATATATCATTTCTGAAAGGCGAACCTATATTAAAATCACGACTCCTCAAACCAAAAGAAACCACATTTCGTGATAAATGAATCAATAGTATTTGAAACACTTTAGAATGTTTACATGATTGGTATTGGATTCTTAGTTTGAAATTAAAATTATCTTCAAGTTTGAACATCCATATTTTCTCTAAGGTACAAATATATTGTGGAATACCCCAATTTGCTAAATGATTTTACTGGAAGAGATTTGGGCTTCTAGAAAAACTTAAAACTCCTAGACTTTCTTGTGCTGAAAAGTGATGGCTTTTCTAAGCTGAATTGTTTTGAGTGAAATAACAATTTTTGTGTAAGGGACGATATACTAAAAATTTATCCTTGTTCCCAAAAATTTAATTCAGAATATTTTTCAAGATATCAAGAATATTCTTGTCTGTAGTCTAATGCTTAACAAACCAAAGAGGTAACTATAATTGCATATAATACCTTTCAACTTCAAGGATGGCAGCTCCTAACTTTCGGTAAGATGGTCTACGTTGATCAGTTTTACTACCCATCAAAATTGAGTTTACTTTCGTAAATACCTTGCAGGTACCTTAGCATACCATTCTGAATTCAATAAATATAACTATTCAGCTAGAAACAATTTTTCTGAGGATTACAAATCGAAACACAATAAGGTATCGTTGATTGTTTTCAAGATATGACCAGACACTCCTTCTGAAACAGAGCATTTTCACGTGTAATGTCACGTTATGCATATTTTGAGAGTTAGGTACGTCAGAAATAAATATTGTTGGTCTCAATAATATTCAGGAAGGGCCTACAGAATCAAATTCATGTGTTTTTTCAAAATCTCATTCGGAATAATTCGAACTTCAAACGGAATTCTAACGTAATGATTCCAAATTTAATGTAAATATATTTTAAACTATTGAAAAAAAATTTTGTATAAGTACAAAATTATTTTTTTCACATTGAAATTAGGTACTACAATTGATAGTTGAGAGAAATTTAAAAATGGTAGTACTAAGTGACGTACTATTAACATTATGGGTACATCTCAGGTTATAATCCAATATGTATAATCATCTGCATCGAAAAGTGCATATCAATTTTTTATTTTTTCTGATTTCACCAGTAGGTATATTTTTCAGCAATATGCATTGTAATTTTGCAAACTGATTTTTATCGTTATTAATGCTTAATTTTTTTATAAAGACCTTCCAATAAATCTCCAATCACCGAGATAACCGACATAATCCACCCGGACCATAAAAAATCGTGCATGGATCATACACACCGCGAATATTGATTTATACGCAACGTAAGGGGTTGGACAAGGAAAGAGAAAGCCTCTATCGCACTCAGCCCTCCCCCCACCCCTCCTCCAGCATCTAACTACACATAAGAGCAAGAGGGTAGAAGAGTTCGCTTTCAATAAGGACCCTAATTACTAGCACCCCGCTTTTGCTGCACTGGTGAATGTACATGCCTCCCCCTCCCTGCTTGGAGGATACAGCCTTGTGCGAGCTCACGGTGCTTTAGATCCATCGCACATAGGCTCATTTTTTCATTAGATTTATTGCGACCCTTTAACGTGATTACCTACGCAGGGATTTCCGCGGAAGAGTGCTAAAACGTCCGAAACGTGGTTAAGATGGCAGGCTGCCATCCTGCATCCAAATAATTGAAACGAATATGTAATTTCAAATCGACAGTTGTTCGAATTTTGTATCACAATATGCATAAGTACCTATATTTCATATGAAACTGAGATGAATTATATTATATTGACTGTTTAAATTATAAATTTTTCTTCACTAGACTGTTCGACTGGTCCTCGCTCTTTTAATTTTGAATTTCTCTCGCTCATATAAAAGAGCAATTTGGAATGCCGATTCTTATAATTCTTGATATTCTTTCTAATTCCCTATTCAATTGACGGTTAGTAAATCATTAAATTGATGACATTTTCATTTCCACGCATTTTGTACTCGCATATGACGTTCCAAACGACAAATTTTCATGTAATAATATTCTCTAATTGCAATATCGGCAGGAGTAAATATGACTATCGTGACTATTGTTATTATTCTTGTTTTTGCTACTTCTTACATTATAAGTATTGTTTTATTGGTTTTTAAATTCCTAAAAAGAATTCTTTGACCCCTTTGATGAACCAATGACTACTATGTAACAAAATATATATTTATTTGATCAGTACATAGTGTCAAACAGCCATTTATCTGTAATGATATGATTATAACAATATTTTAATATTTCATGTTTTATGAAATTACATCTATATTCCGTATACCTGGTACAGCTTGTAGAAAAGAAAATCAAAGTTGATTAATCATATTTTGTTTTTCTTTATTACTTCACTTAATTTTGTTTCAATTCGAAATCTAAAAATATCACTAACTCCATCTAAAAAAGGTAATTTATAACAATATTTTCATATTTTTGAAACATAGATGAATTCAAAATAGTAATCATCGAAATGAATACCATTTTCAATTCCCAGGCTCAGAGATCTTTTATCATGAGGTTGGAGAAATGATATTAGATTTTGTCACTTTGAAAAACTAGCAAGCGGGCCCTGAATAGAGCCACTGCTAAAATCTCATTCATTGAAAGAGGAAGTAGAGATTTCTTTTTTTGCATTTGATTGGAGATGTGAAACTTCATTTTGACGCAATTGGATGTCACCACCTTAGTACTTTGTAATATTTTACTCATTACTTCACAACCAATTGCTATAAATTCTGAAGTTTTTTATGAAGATTTTGTCCTGAGATGTGCGGGATACTGATGAGGCTCAACAAGGCTGAAACCGGTATATCTCTCATCTCAGTGACAAAATCTAATATCATTTCTCCAACCTCATGATAAAAGATCTCTGAGCCTGGGAATTGAAAATGGTATTCATTTCGATGATTACTATTTTGAATTCATCTATGTTTCAAAAATGTTCTCGATGTGCCTTCGTAAAGGCAAAGAATTTTCTTTTTCTTAATATTTTCATATGTTTTGTTCGATAGAATTATATCTACATTCCTCATAATACCTACCTACAACTTGTAGAATATGTTAATTCAAAATCAGAAAATGGAAGAAACTTTACTCAAGCATATTCGTATATAGGAATATGATGAATATTATGAGATGTCTTTTAATGTTCACGAACTGAATATTTTATTGGTCATGAATCAGAAATATTGGAATGGAAATCAAACCTTTCATGATATTATAGTACCTCGTATCATCGAATGAATTATAGATGTAAGTCTTCATTGAATTTTTATTCGGACGATAATTTATTTTAGCTATATAAGTGTACTCACAGATGTCACTTGTCACTATGGTCAAGAGCAATTCTCTTTGTATTTCGAAAATAATTTTAAAAATGTGGGGACACCTTTCACGGTTACATCCTTATTTTCTGCGGATGAATATTTTCGAATTATATTCACATAGGATATTAAATATTCGTTATTGAATTTGTATAATACAATGATATTCATCAATGATTTTGCTAATCCAGCTGAATCCTAATCATGCAATTGTATTAATATTATGAATTTTTAAATAATCTGATTATTTCTATTCTCATTATTATTATTAGTTTATTTGTTTGCTCAATAACTCTTAAAAAAGTATACAGAATTAACATCACAACTGTTGAAAATATATTGAAAAAACATAAGGAATACAATCAACTTACAGAAGACGTTCAGGTTAAATTCGATTCTTCATAATCTTGTTTCATATTTAATTTTATTCAGGGTATATAAACAATACATGGGAAACGCTTTGTCATTTTATTGTTAATCTAGGTCTTCCATCGACTGTGAACAGTGGTTTCGTATCGTCAAATGGCTACCAAAGCATGTAATAAAAGCTTGGGAAAATGAGAATACTCATATCATATTCACAAATTGTGTGAGATGGTAGAATTTTTTACGAAAAATCTTGGCTTCTTTCTTTTCATACAAACTAAAATGTTTTTCATGAAGATCAAACAGTTGATGAAATGACAAAGTTTTCTATCTTTACTATCCTTGGAGCCCGCGAAAGAATTGACTAAAACACCGATCGAAGTTAAAAAAATATTTTTCCACAAAAAGTTTAGGATATTTTTGAAAAATCAAATAGAACATGAGTTTTGGGAGTTTATCGAATATAAAGTATATAAAAGTCTGTGTCAAAATGTTTTCAATGGAACAACTACTTCATTTTGTTCTCTATCAATTTTTCCTCAGAAGTCTTCACCTTGATCAATTATTTCTCCCTTCGAAGCTTTCATTGCTTTATACCTGGATAACCCCAGATGTTTATTTATGATCCTGAAGCTTTTTCCGTGCAGACATAATTTGTAAGATATATTCTACATGTGCTTCGCGTCTAAGTGTGCAAATCATCAGTTCCTAAAATGAACGTAAAGATGTAACATGCCCCTCAAAAAAAAAGGCCCTTCTCCAACCATAATATATTTTCCAACACTTCACTAGCATGTCCCAATTTACTGAAGGAAGACATCCTTCATCCATTTAAACGGTTTAATGCGATTTGAATGGTTATTATCGCTGTATAAAATAGCTAGTGAAAGAAGAGTCTGTTCTGGTATCGTAACCAATGAGATTATCGGGAAGTTTTTTGAAAATATTCTTTTCTTCTTATGATTTTAATCTTAGATTTGATTTGTCAGAAAAAACAATTACAATAGGTTCCACACTTCTCAGATTTGGCTTTTATTTTTTGAATGCGATTCACTATTGGAAAGTTAATATCCGCATAAAAATTTTTCTCAAGGTTAAGATACAGCTTAAAATATTCAGTCAGTTGGAAACCTCCGGAAATTGTCTAAAAGCTAGGTTTACGTCATTGTTGAGAGCGAAAAATTGTTTGACAAAATTTTTAGATATCATTCAGAAGTATCACCAGAGAACCTAATGAAATTTTTTGAATTGTACTATAAATTTTTTCATTCATCCTTGAGTAACTTTCTATATAAACTATTTCATATTTCTTCGAATAAAATTGTCTTTTTTTCTTGTAGAATCATATACCTTCTACAACTTATACTTTTTTATTTCTGCATTAATATTTATAAAATTTTTCTATATTCATTCGCCAATTAATTTCCATGAATTAATACATAGGTAAATGAATACTTCCTTGTGTACTTATTTGCGATTCTTTGAATTATTATGCTGCAACCTCAATGATAAACTCACTTGAATTCAGTTTCAAAACTAAACAAATGTATGTTAATGTGAGCTAGAGTATTCAAACGCTTTGATTAAACTATTAGCCTCGACAAAAAGCTTCTCTCGTAACAATAGTATTCTTGAATTCATTCTAATCTTGATAGCGTCAAGTATTTAACAATCCTTGTTGTTATTCGAGAAAATCCATTCGAATTCACACCGTTCTAAATTAATTATACCGTTTATAAAATATGCGAGGACTTTACACTCGATCATTAGATTATTCAATTACTGGTGTCATGTTACATTTTTTCTATTCCTTAACAGGTGTACCGGTACTGTTGAGAATGAAATCCCGGTTATCGTGGGATAGTTCTTGCTGAAATTTTCGAGCAATTCCAATCAGTCATTATTACATTGGCTTCAGATGTTATTCGCATAAGGCATACGAGATTTCTCAGAGAATTGAGCCGTTCGTCATGATGAAAGAAAGGAATTTGAAATCCTCGATAATTCATCGCTATCTATACAAGAGTTTCAACAAATTGATTTATACATTAAGATATGCTAGAATATGCGACACCTGTATAACGAATAGTTGTAGAAGCGTCATTATGCAGTGTAACAACTCAGTTAACATGTTTTTACACCACGTTATGTGCGTGAAAATAGGTTCGTTGTCAGCAACAATAGCATTGAAGTATATTTCAAACCTGTGCACGGAAAAAGTATTCGTCGAACATAGAAAAAATGGACAGATACATAAGGAACACACCTCGTACGACCTAGAATTTTATTTGATATTCCACAAGGTCAGTTTCTAATCTGAACAATTAGAATAAATCAGTTTATGGAAGAGAATTGGCAGACTTTACGCCTCATGATTATATAATCCGGAAAGACATTTCTACACTACATGTTTTTTGTTTGTTTTTAATTACGTTCAAATGTTGATTGATAGAAAAACCATTGTTTGGGTTGACGTTGGTGTCTATAAATATCATTGTAGATGCGACTATTTGTGGCATGTTGTTCCACATCCAAGGGCGGATATAGCTTTTTTTCGTGGGGGGGGTAACAACCATTGACAACGAATAACTAGAGAATCCCGGTTTTTTGAGCTTGGAAGGTATTTGCTTACCACATATTTAGGAAATTTTCATTGCTAATACACTTCGCGGAACAATTGAAGGAACAGAAAATTAAGAAAAATTTTTTTTTTAAAACAGTTTGTATTTCAGTGACGAGTAGTCGAATGAAAAACCAACTTCTGAAGCTTGAAGAAGTTTCTGAAATTATTGATCAACAATTTTTCAGAGTACCGGTGGCCATGCAATCATTGGATAAAGCACGAAAAAAAAACTTTCGAAAATATTTCGAATTTTTATTATTTGGTCTACGCTCACGGAAAATTCTTTCTAGCTATACCAATGCAAATATCGCATAACCTGTTCATTCAGCTCTAATTTGCTTTTTTACGACTCTCGAGATATTAACTCAACAGCCGATATCTTCGGAAATACTGCTCGCCTAGCGAGGCGAAAGGCGATTTCCTTTCTAATGAATATTTTCCACAAAAATCCGTTTTGTTAAATCACAGAAACGTGTCATTTTGCCACGCTTAGGATATGAAAAAAATTGGCAGCCTGATGTTCCTCAAAGTCCCCCCTCAAATCGGTAGATCGATCGGTTTTCTTGATCCGATTGATTGAACATTTGAAAAAATTGGGAGAACAAGGTTTTTTCCTTAAACTTGACCTAATCTTTTCACATCGATTTGTTTTTTTACATAATGAGTCGAAAGGTTTTCAAAAAAACTGTTTTTTGAACGGAAAAAGTTAGGGGTATCAATTTAAAATTCATTCCATTATTTTTTTCTCATAAAAATGAAGGTTTTAATGTATCCAAGGTCCATAGCTCCAGTGAAAGTGAGTTAGAAATGGTCTCTTGTATTATTTTTTTTTCAAATTAAAAATTTGTTCTCATTCTAATTTTTCTTTGAGAACAAAATTCAACGAAATTTCTCGTTCATTTTTTTTTCCAAATTACGAAAATTTTTGAAAATGATTTTTTTTTTATGATTCATTTAAGACAAAATCTGAGTGAAAAATGAAGAAATAATGTAATTATTGATTGATTAAGGAAATTAGGTCAAGTTTAAGGAACAGAAACCTTGTTCCCTTAATTTTTTCAAAATTTCAATCAATCGGTTGAAGAGAGCTGCTGAACAGATCGATCTACCAATTTGAGGGGGACTTCGGGCAACATCAGGCTGTGAAATTTTTTCATAACCTAAGCTTTTCCGCCAATATTGATGATGATACAGTCCGTTAAACAAAAAATGGTAAAATGTCATATTTTTGCTCTTTTTCCACGTTTATGTGATAGGTGAAAAAAAAAATTTCTTCTTAATTGAACAAAACAGACCTTTGCAGAAATATTTCTGTACTCACTAGGCGTTCAGAAGTTTCGGAGATATTGGCAGTTGAGTGAAAGAGGATCATTTTGCATTCAAATTAGGATATCTCAAAGACAAAATAAATGGTTATTTCTGAAAGTCATGGAAATGAAATTAGAGCTGAATGAATAGGTTATGTGACATTTGCATCGGTCAAGCTCGAGGAAATTATACCATGCGCGTAGAAAAAAATATTCGAAAAATTTTGACAATTTTTTTTCTTGCTTTATCCGATGATTGCATGACTACCGGTACTCCGGGAAATTGTGAACCAATAAATTCAGAAACCTAAGTTTTCAAGCTTCAAAACTGAGGTTCTTTCATTTCCTATAAGACCATTATTCACTGAGATACAGCCTGTAAAAATCACCAAAAAATTTTGAATATTTTCCTGTTCCTTTAATTATTGTTGCTCGAAGTATATATTAACAAAATTTGAAAAATTACGAATTTGAAATCATTATATAAAATTTTTTGTGCATCACGTTGCGTAGGTACCCTTTTTTCAGATTTTCGATACTCATGGGGGGGGTAATTACCCCCTCTACCCCCCCCGTAAATCCGCCCTTGTCCACATCATCCGATTAGGAAAATTAAATCTGGTTGTTAATTCTCGAAAAATTATACGAATAATCCTATCCTACAAATATTCTGAATATGAAAGTTTGTGAGGATGGATGTTTGTTACTCTTTCACGTAAAACTTACTGAACGGAATAGCATGAAATATCACAGTATTATACCTTATCTTATATTTCAACAAATATGCTACAACATATGAAGATTTTGTGTTATTTGGGTTTTATTTGTTTCTAAAAGTTCTAAATAAAATTCCGAGACATCGTTGACGACTGTGTTCATTTTGCATTTTTTTTGTAGCCAATTCAAATCTCAAAGCAATTCATAGCTTAGTCAAGTAGCCGTATTATTATTTTAGTCAGTTTAATTGACGCATAAAACTTATTTACCTAATATTTGGATCTCAATCGTATCAGAATTAATGTTTCTTGTTTGTTCGATTATAGGATTATATTTTCAGCTATTGGGATGTAGAAAAGAAGAATATATAGTGTTAGAGTGAGTCCCAGAATAGTTTGGAAATAAAATTAGACCTGGAAAGGTATGGCTTTTCTCGAAGTTTTTCGCGTTTCGTAATGAAAAGATGATAACGGTAAGAAAAAACATCTTATAATAACAAACAGATTATTGGCGATGAAAAAATGCTATCGGGACTTAATCTTATAATGATTTTTGGTGTTTATGAACTATATGACTTATCTGGAGCTTTCTAATGAAATACCAGTAGCACTACATTTTATACCTTATCTAATTAATACACTCGAAACTTCTTACGACATTGGAACAATTTTTGATATGAGAAATATTGTTCTCCTTATTATTTTATATCTTCGAAATACTTCATTTTATTCAGGTTCGTAAGGTGCTCATGTTGGTTTTTCTTGTTAGCATGTATTACCGTATAATAAAACCAAAGCCAACACAGATTGAACTCGTCTGATTATTTATCGTTGGACACTGTGTACATGACTTAATTTATAACAATCACACTTCTCAACACCCATTGACACAAATATTTGTTTATTTTTTTTTTCATGCGATAGAAATCAACCAACGAGAAGAAGCCTATAGCGTTTCATCATCATAATATATCTGTTATTGAATAAATTTTCGGAATTATTAATAATTGAGAATTATTTTAGAGAAGACTCATGAGTTCTTTTTCTATTCGCGAATAATCATTCATTATATAAATAATTTTTATATTTATTTGTATTCCTTGAAGATGTTGAATGAGTTTGTCATTCTCATCCTCAATTGAAATAATTATTTATTTAAAATTTGAAAATTCAAAAACGATCATAGAGTATTTCTAGAATATAGTGGTTATTTACACACTGATTAAACAAGAAATACCTACATTTTTGACTAGATTAATATCACTATTATTCCCATTCTTCAAGTTTTCAGTGAGAATCCAAATTTTTGGATTTATCTACTTTTGGTCGTTTTCAGTTATTTTATTTTTTGTTTTTTAAGAAATCAAATATTCTCAAATCTCATTAGACCTAATGAACCATAGGAAGGAACTGAACTATTTATAACTTCCAAATCATTCTTCTGATTTATATCCCTTCATGAGAAATAAATTTTGTTGGATCTACGCTTGTTTGTATTTTGACAGTTCACTCCTCAAGCTTATAATAATCTGTTCACCCTGGTAAATCAATTTATATTATTTTCATGAAGAAAAGTCATCCTAAAAGCGGTTATTTTTGTATATTCTAGCCTCAATAAAGTCAATTGAGTTAGTTTCGGCTATATGTACTGCACTTTTACCCTATGCCTAATATAAAAAAGCTTATTACCTTTTTTGTTATTCAAAAATATATTTGTAGGGTTTTTCTCGTTTCGAGAATGTTCTTGAAGTCATCAAGTATACTTTTCAATAGGTATACCTTATCAATACCGTTTCATGTTTAACAAAAGATTTTACTGAAAGATTCTACTCAACCTAACTCATAAAACTAAGCGAGCCGTTTGAAAAATTAGTTATCTGGAAATTATCAAATATTTTGGTGGATAACTTAATTCAAATTTGTTTTAGCAATCGAATTCTGTTCCTCAATATAATAATAATTCTAATACACGTACACTACAAAGTATTTGGTTTATTGTATTTATTAAAATACGATATACAATCTCATGCGAATATAAATTTAGAGTTCTTTTTTCATTTCTCCAACTTTTCATGAAGCTTCAACCAATATTCAACCGCACTTGTCTTGTATACTTTATATCTTCGAAGTTAGATCATTTTCAATCATATCTAACATTTTATCACACACAGTTAGTTCCCGTTTATAATTTCTCAACTCTTATTCCTAATTTAAATTATTTTATCGAGTTACATTCAATAATCATTTTTGTTTTTTTCCTCGTGTAATTCATATTTGTTTCTCCTTCTAGAAACTACAAATAGTCCTAATAATGGTATGCAGCATTCTCATTGAATTTTTTTTTCAAACTGAATTCAACACAATTGTATTGTCTCGAATAAAAAAACTCCCACTCGCGGGCACTAAGAATAAATCTGTTTCTTGGTAATTTTTTTCTGAATCAAGCGTTTTTATTTTTTATGTCGTATATTTATAAATATGCTTATTTCAAGGCCATCAAGATATTGATACACTGCTCATTTCTCATTTCTCATTAAACCTATATGATTGTCTTTATGGAACTTCAAGCAATCATCACAGTTTTCTTCAGATCGCACTTATTACCTTATATTTCTGATTTTGCGAATAGGGCATGAAAAGTTGACGGATTTGAATTGTTTTTATGGGAATTTTCATTTTATTTTCTACTTCCACTATCGGTTTGTGTTTGGCGAAAATTACTTCAATACAGGAGCTAATTGTGAGTAAAGAATTGAAGAATGATTTTTGATGATTTCACACAAAAAAATTCCTTCCTAAACAATTTTTTATAATACGTTGTTAATTTAAGATTTCTAAAATAACGTTCAATAACGATTAAGAGAATCTTATCAGTTTTATGTATGTTTTTCAAAAGTTTCATTGAGCATTGGATTTTAGAGAACAAACGGACAAGCTTATAGTAAGCAAACTTAATTTTGGCGTTGTGCGTTTATAAGAGCGTTACACGACGCTACCCGTCGCTTGGGTAATTTCAAAGAGGCCTACAAGTTTGCGTCATTTCAGACGTAACTAATCCAATGGGACCAGTGCAAACCGACACTATGCACCTATCTCAAACGCATCTTTATCGACCTTACAAAAGAATCTTACCTTCCACTTTTAGTGATAACCATCTCTGTTCCCAGCTTGTGAAACTTCTCCCACAGATCTTTCCCTTCTAAGGTAACCTTAGGGTCATCTACCACGCCGTCTTCCTCCGGTTGTATTGCACGTAAGGGCCTCACCATTGCGGGATGGTGGTTGTGAGCCGCTACAGCCGCTAACACCACATCTTCAGCGGTCGTGTAGGGATGTCCGGCTAGTGCGTGGTGAGGATGAGGGTGGTTTATCTTCGGAATCAAAGTCCCCGGATAGCAAGCGTGGGGGTTCTGCCCCCCGAAGGCGGCCAAAGCGGCTGAAGGGAAGAAGTTAGGGGTTGCCGGTGAGGCGCTGGCCGAGTTGTTGTTGTTCGCCGCCGTCAACAGTGAAGAAACACTAAAATCTGTTTGTCGCGGCAGTTGCAAGAAGGGGTGATAGGCCATAGTATTTTTCACTTTCGCATCTAATGAGGACTCCAAGAGGGTGTCGAAACGCATCTGGCCACCTTAGTTAAAGCGGTAGAATCTGACGATTCTTCCCCGCTTGAGATTTCTCATGAAAAATCCTTTAACATCCCACGGGATCGCTATGGTGTCCAGCCAGCCTCTCACAAACTTCCCCTTACGTCCAACATCTTAAACCACAATTCACAAGAATTTTCAAAATTCGTTTTTCACAAACACAGTCAGGAAGCACACTCGCGAACGCGACGCGTAAAATCAGGGCTAGCTGCGATTTAAGGGTGTTTTTGGAGGAGTGTGAACAGCGACACCTCTACACCACTGTAAGTGTAAGCAAAGACTATAGAAGGAAACGTAGCGGATCTAGTCAGTGTGTGTTAATGACACTGACGCGTTGCCATTGGTCCGCTGGTGTCAGCTCCGACAGATTGGCCAATCAGGTGGCGACATTGTCCCCACTCTTTTAACACTTATGGTGGGCAGGAGTTAGGAGGTTATGCCTATAGAGGCGTTACTGGGGCTTTTTGTGACGCGGGTTTTACTTTTATTTGTGGGGTTTGTGTGGGGACATTTCCAGCCGATGCTCTCGGAGTTTGGCTCCTTCGACGGTTCTTTTTTTCTCGGTGATGTCTTCGATTTTTCCTGCTTTATTTGCTGGATGCGCTCATCTGGAAAGAGGAAATCGGTTGAGAGTTTCCACCTTTTTAAGGCGCTTCAGGAGATCTCAAGAACCATATAGGAAATTCATTAAATTGAACCAAAATAACTAGAAACGGTACAAGCTGATTGATTTTGTCAATTAAAATTTTTTCGTGGTCATATATGAAAAACTGTGTTGACAATTTTTCATGGAAAATAATTCTTAGATTTTTTGAAAAAGATTCTGGGGATTAGGCTGTATTTCAAACTAGATGTTGGTTATGAATTTTTTTTAGTTGCATAGGCTCTGACTTGAATTTTGAGAATTTGATGACAATTCTTGATACATCTGAAAAAAATCGCAGCAAAAATGCAGTATCATTTTAACAAGTGAATCAGAAGGATTTTTTTTAGTAACAAAGGATTTGACTTAATTTTTAAGAATTTGAAGACAATTCTTGGTACTTCTGAAAAAAGTTGCAGCAAAAATGCAATATCATTCTAATGAGTAAATCAGAAGGATTTTCAATAATATATTCCGATTCTCTTTGTATTTGAAGAGAATTTTTTTTATTTTTGCAGAAAAAAATATTTCTTCTGTTGTAAATAACGAAAATTCATGATTTAATATTGAAATTTATTATTGAAGAAATTATTTGAAGGTTGATTCATCTGCCCATCATATTTCTCCGTTTAGTTTTTATAATTCATTCCATCAATAATTGTTGGAACAATATTTTGGCAAATTTTCGCAGTTAATTTTGTTATAGGGTAACTACCTAGAAACTTAGTTTTATATATCTTCAGAAACAATTTCATCATCCAACAAAAATAATTTAAGGAATCTGTAATATTTTTTTCTTTAGTTAATGATGTATAATTTCTGATATTAACTTCCGAAAGCGGTAGAAATGTGTACCCGTGCAAATAATTTTTTTCCTCATTGCGTTTTTTGTCTACTAATGAATAGAGTTTTTTTCTCAAGAGACTTCTGAATGAGTTTTAAAATTACATGAATTAAATTCCGCAATTACAGAGTAGCATTCAAGTTATTATGATACGAAACTATAATTATTAATGAATTAAATCTATCTGACGAAACTATTCAATTTCGTACCTAATAAAAAAAAATTCAGTAGATGTTAGAGTGTGTAGTTAGTTCCTTCATTGTCTCATAATTTATATATACTTTATTGTCCAATTTTGATTACTTAAAGCGACGTTCAGGGTCTTATTTGATGTTGCAGCAAGCGACGGTTGTAGGTTATTATACCTTACAATTTAAGAACGCCTCAATTTATTTTTAAAATCATTTTTGTCATACTTGTAGTAAATTTTTTGCATGCTCGTCTCATAACATGTAATTTCGGTTCATTTTATCGATTATGAACCCATCAATCAACTCCGTTTATGTTCACTCCGACATCATCAGTCACAGGTACTCACATCGTTAGGCATTTTTCGGATGGTTTTTCACACAAAATGTGAAAAACTAGTCAAACTCGCACTGTTTTGAATCGAGAACGTTCTGGACGCCTGTAATGATGCGTTACACGACTCCCGTCAGCACCAACTGACGTCGCGATAGGCATACGGCGGCGTTGCATGTCGGGGAGTTTGCGCTTGCGCCCGTCGCAAAAACTACCCCTGTCGACTGAGGGAAATGCTTCTCGGGGAAAATTGCGTGCCCGTTTGTTTTTCCGGATGTTCCGAACGGTTTTAGAACGTTTCAAGAGGTTATTCGATGGAAAATCAGGTTTTTTTCGGACGGTCCTCGTATACATTTATTTGGACGAAAAGTTTCGGAAAACCACTAGGGGTTGTTGGTACATTTACTTCTCTTGCAAGTTGTTCATGAGTTTCGCCGATTTATTTCATGTGAGATTTTAAATTTCTGTATCAATAAGCACCTGACGGCAAATAATCAAGAAAGGGATCAATAACTCTTGTTTATTGATATTTATATTTTTTTAATGTACCTAACTCAACCTTTTTTGTAGTTCAAATTTTTGTTGTATATTTTTAGGGATTTATAAGTCATACTTCAACCCTTATTTCGCATTGTTTTGAATGAAAAAATAAATAACTATGATTAGGTTCAATGAAAAAGAGAACATGTTTGGTTTATTGACACAGTTTTGGTTAATGCATATCTATCTACCCCACAATTGGATAGAAGGGTATTTAATACATTGGTTCTCTTGAAATAACTATTGGTCGAGTTTGAAGAAAGAAAGTTTTGCAATTTAAAAAATCAGCAATCTAATATATACTTTTCGGATTTGCTCAAATTTAATAGGAGGGAAAATAAAAAATTCAATTGTAAAATGCTCGTCAGGAAACGCACGAAAACGGTTGAGTTGAAATTCTTGGCTGCTACCCTTCAGCCAAGTGAGATTTTAAATTTTAACTACCTTTTCTACCCCCAATGAAAACTTACGAATAATCTTGAAAATTTTCATAATATTTCATTAGGATACAAATAGAATCTTATTTAATTCAGGAAACTTAGAAGTGTAGGAGGCTTCTAGACAGATTTTCACGGTGAGTAGTTTTTCGTTTCAGAAAACCCGCCCTTGACGAAAAAATAAATACAAGAGATATTTTTGAAACATAGATGAATTCAAAATAGTAATCATCGAAATGAATACCATTTTCAATTCTCAGGCTCAGAGATCTTTTATCATGAGGTTGGAGAAATGATATTAGATTTTGTCACTGAGATGAGAGATATACCGGTTTCGGCCTTGTTGGGCCTCATCAGTATCCCGCACATCTCAGGACAAAATCTTCATAAAAAACTTCAGAATTTATAGCAATTGGTTGTGAAGTCATGAGTAAAATATTACAAAGTACTGAGGTGGTATATCTTTCATCTCAGTGACAAAATCTAATATCATTTCTCCAACTTCATGATAAAAGATCTCTGAGCCTGGGAATTGAAAATGGTATTCATTTCGATGATTACTATTTTGAATTCATCTATGTTTCAAAAATGTTCTCGATGTGCCTTCGTAAAGGCAAAGAATTTTTTTTTCTTAAAAACATCAGGCCTCACAGTCACAAAAAGAATTGGGCGTTTCCATCACTTTGAGAAACTAGCAAGCGGGCCCTGAATAGAGCCACTGCTAAAATCTCATTCAGTGAAAGAGGAAGTACAGATTTCTTTTTTTGCATTTGATTGGAGATGTAAAACTTCATTTTGACGCAATTGGATGTCACCACCTTAGTACTTTGTAATATTTTACTCATTACTTCACAACCAATTGCTATAAATTCTGAAGTTTTTTATGAAGATTTTGTCCTGAGATGTGCGGGATACTGATGAGGCCCAACAAGGCCGAAACCGGTATATCTCTCATCTCAGTGACAAAATCTAATATCATTTCTCCAACCTCATGATAAAAGATCTCTGAGCCTGGGAATTGAAAATGGTATTCATTTCGATGATTACTATTTTGAATTCATCTATGTTTCAAAAATGTTCTCGATGTGCCTTCGTAAAGGCAAAGAATTTTCTTTTTCTTACAAGAGATATCTCACAACTCCCTTTCCCCTGCATACATTCCGTAATGTTACCCGATTTACCTTATGACCTATACCAGTTTCTGAGCCTCAACCGATCAATCTACAATCCCTTGAACGAACTATTAAAAGAGTGTTTTTTCTCTGATAAAAGTCCACAGTCCGATATAAGCCAGACTTATAAATGAAACATCTTGAAACATCCTCACCCCATTATTTTTCATTACAATTTCAAAATCAAATTTTCCATATCAAGTGCACAGAAACTATTTTTGATAATTAATCTTTATATCGATTAATTTTATGTCCAACAATACAAAATAGGTACCCGAGTGTTTGTCCGAGTGTAAAGCAAGAAGTTAATTGTTACATGCCTTCATTACCACTGTCGACAAACGTATACAAACTCTTCATTCAGATTCTCACAATACAACGCTTAATTGAGTAGGTGAATATTTAACGACAACAATGAAACAGAAATAATATTTTTTTCTGTATTCATTTTTATTTATGACTTCTGTCTCACGTTGGTTTTGGCTGCTTTTTTTCTCTATCCACGAACGTTTCAATTTCAAGTAATTTGTATGTTCTACGTATTTAACACCAAATGAATTTCTGACAAGAAATATTTTTCGATTATCATTCAACTAAAAAAATTTAAATAGGCTCCTTCGATCAGGTTCAGCTCTATTTTGCACTCCAATGCATAACTGAAACCCTGAATAATTTCTTCTTTTTTTACTTAATTTCTAGTAGGTATCCGTTCGTTCGATTGTCTCCTTTTTTAGGTGTTTATTTTTTATATTTGCTCGATATGTTTACGATGAATCAATTTTTTCAATTCCTGAATTGATGAAAACAGGAATATATGTACCTATATAATCCTGAATTGTTTTTTCCCCAGTAAAATTCGTCGAATTCCTGCGCAATTTTAACATTCCTCACACTATTATTATGTTTCCGAACAACATAATTACGAAATATCGTGTATTTACAAAATTTTATATAATTTTTCTTGAATATTTATTGCTCAAAGTTACATCCAGTATCTGAATACAATTCTCGTTCGTCTATGGTGCAAATCTAAATTCATTTTTATAATTTCAATTCAAAACAGAAAATTGAGACTCCTAAAATTGTGCCGAATTGAGTATTCGATACTTACCTTATACACACATTATCACGATATTTTTGCAATATTGTAATTTCGCGGATACACGTTTTCTTGATTGGATAAAATCTCATAATAACTTAACTCAATAACATAATATCTTCAATGATGATTGACGAATTTTGAGTACTTAATGATTCAGTGTTGTTGTTAGGTACCTCCTTATTCTTCCTAATTTTTTCATGAAGAAACTCCTGAATATCTTTATGAACTTCATAAAATAGTTATTTTGATATAAGCCAGGAAAATTAGGACAGAATGACTCAAGTTCGGGTTGAGATTGTTACGTATTAAACTTACTTTCCCGTTTTACTAGCTTATATTCTTTTCAGAATATAATAATATATTCTTTATAGAGAATAATTTTCAATTGGAACTTACGATTTTCTTCGAGATTTCGAATGTGAGAATAGGAACCAATACTCACTGCATATTTCAAATTATATTAACTTTTTTAAAAGGTACCTGAACATAAGTATAATTCAGAATTTTTCTTCTGATTTCAATACTTGTATTTGATTTATTCGACTATTTGAAGTAATAACTGACATATGAGGATAACACCACACATGTCCTAAATTTTTTTCATTACAATAGGTACCCACTTATTTTGCAGGTTCAACAGAGTTCCATTACAATCATAATCATCATAAATATACTAACAAAAGATATTGATCCTCATTGATGGAAATACAATAAATATGTTAGTTGTGAAACCTGTAACAAAAAATAGAACAACTTAACTGTCAACTTATCAAACTTAGTTCACAGGATTCTATATTATCCATTTATACAGCTAGCTTATTTTAGAATCAGAACTGATTGCAATAATTATATCGTATTTTGTAATAATTCAGAGAATATCTGAATATCTAAGTAATCATTCGAAACAATTTATTTGCACCAAAATTTTAAATATATAGCATATGTGCCTATCTATATTCAATGCAGATCAAAATTGGAAAATCATTCCTGAAAATCGACATATATTTCTAGTTGAAAAAAAAAACCAAATTGAATTTTCATCAGAAATTGAAGAGAAGGAAATTCACGGATTCACATAGAAATTATTTTAAAAATTATATCCAACGTATATGCCCAGAAGGAATGAGAGTAGCTTTGAGAATACCCAGAATTATTCTGAAATGATTATTAATAAGAAGATGAAATTCCCGTGTAGGTTAAATGTATTGCAGGTCCCATAACATAATTCTGTTAAAAAATCGTATTTGCAATTTTAAAATGAAGTTCAGGAATATCTTTGTATAATACTTATTTTCAAACTTTTTCTTCCATTCTCCTTTCATCGAAGTCCTCATTCACTATGAAAAAAACATCAAATTGCTTTACCTTAGCCACTGGCGTCGATAAGAGGAGGGTTGATGGGGGGAGGTAATAACTGACTTTTGAACAAAAGTCATACAATCATTACATATTATTATGACAATATGCTATATCCTTAATTTTTTTTACCCCCTTCAAAAAAAATTTCTAGCGACACCCTTGCTTAGTTCTCTGAACCTATCCAAGTTGCTAATTTGAATGGAAAAAAAATATGTATCGGGAATAAGCGTAGTTGTTTCTAGTTAATTTTAAATTGACATAGGTACGCCAGGAGGTTTCCACCAGTATTGAGATACGTATTGCTGAATCACAGAAACAGTCGTGTTAATTATAATTCCACAGTAGTTATAAACCATAATAAAATAAACTCTAATAAAACCAAAACAATTTTTTCATGAATCAGTAAAAATGTTCTATAATATCAGATTATGTTTTGATGACCAATGTGTCAACATCATATCGTATAAATATGAATTTCAAAGTGAGTTTTTCAACATTTCAACGGTCATCATAATAATTTTTAATTTATACAGCACAATCAAAGAAATTCGAAATAATGACCGCGAAAATAACCCCATGTAACACCATGCTGGAATCGACCGAGTCATATCAATCATCCGAAACCAGAACATACGACGACCACCAATCAACATTTATCTCCAATTCATCGCCCGAAATCTCCATTCCAGTCCCGAAGGACCAGTCCGAGAGCCGAAACGGACAGCCGTAAAGTCAGCGGGAATAAAAGCCGCAGCCGCATATAAGCCAGACGCATAAAAACCTTTAAATTTCATCAAACGATAACCACTATTTAATGTGTAAAATCGAGTCCCCTTTGCTCATAGTTTTAGCACATAAAATAGAACATCGCCGTGTGTCAGTTTACACTCGCCCGTCCACTATCAGTCGCTCGGGTCACGCCCACCTTCCCCTACCCCCCACCAGCGACAGGCCCCGCCCCCGGTCACATCAGACGCGATAGTCTGTGGCGTCAGTCGAGAGCGAGAAGCCTCCCCGTCTTATAATGAGAGTCTCGGCCTTCTGATTCTTTATCTTTTGATTTATTGTCGCTTTTAGTGGCGATTTTTGTAATTTCTCTGGCGGAGTGAGGCCTGGAACATATAATTAGCTGTTATGCGAGATGGTCGTGGCAGAAATGAACGCACGATTTGTTGCGATGATAACGTACGAGACACGCATTTTTTCGCCCGTTGGGTTTCGCTCGGACTTATCGGCGATAGTCGTTTGTTCTCTATCGCGGGGTTAATGGGTAATTTCTTATTGGCGTGATTTCTTGTAAATGGCAGTTTGTAAACAAGATGATGGGCTGGGTGATTAAAAGTTGTCTGGAGATTTCTCGAGGAAAAAAACAAATTCTCATGGAAGATACCCATACATCAGGAGCGTAGCTGGGGGGCGGGAAAGTTAGGAGGTTCAAACCCCTCTACAAAATAATTGGATTAGTTTTTGACCCTAATAAAAATTTAATTCTGACGCATGTTGAGAAAATAAGTTCACCTATTCACTATATAACTAGAATTATCCATGTTGAATATTTTTTTTCTCTCCCTCGTCTTACTGCATTAAAAATGTAAATCGACAAAAATTTAAAAACTCCCCCAAATTGAATACTATCTAAGCCACTGATACACCTACATTATCAATCTTGAACAGCTCTAACGATTTTTACGTAGACGCTGCGTTGAGTTTTTGAGCAGATAAAATTATTGAGGCCTGCGTCAAATTTGCTTTTGAGAATTTCAGAAAATTGCAAGAAATTCTGCTATTCTGTCGAGTATAATTGCTTTTGATCGAGATAGATACTTTGCTGATGGAATGAATGCTTATATACTCATCACAGAAATACTGAACTGTCCTCAGCATAATTCCGCACGATTTTCTGTCCTATAGTTTGATTAAGAAGTCTGATTCAGACTTCAGAACATTTTTTTTTCCAGTGATATACTTCTATAATATAATATATTCTATATATAATATATTAGTGCAAGAATGTATGAATGTAGGAGAAATTCCATTATTCAATTCATTTTAATTCAGTTTTTTCCCAGGTTCACTGGTAGTTGAAACACAAAAATCTTTCAAGGCAGAATCTTCCAATAATGAGTTTCAATCAGTATTTGAAGGTATCATGGAACCATTAGGTGGTAATAGGTTCAGAGTATTTCAATGAAAACTATCCTCTTCTCATAATTCTAAAGGAATCACTTTCAACCCTTAAATGGTAGGTATGGTGCTTTTTCTTTATCTTCAGAGTATGGCAGGGCCAATTATGACCCTGTGTATTTTTTCTATCAAATATAGTTTTTTCACATCAAGAATTTCTCTTTGATAATCAAACTACAAAGTGAAGAATTTATTGTATTTCAAACATCTGTAATGAATAAATAGGTAATAACTTTTCTTTGGGAAAAAAAACAACGAAAATAATAAATTTACACTCCAATAACGATTTTGCATGAGTTCCTTCGGAAGTATATGACAGTTAAAACTGAAAGAACGAAACCAGGAAAATTCTAGAAAACATGTTCAATATGTTATATGTTCATATCGATCACAATTTTGGCACAGTTTGCTGACCGAAAACAGATTGTTGCAAACAATTTTATTTACCTTCACCACATGAACTAGAATGTTTTTTATCGCTGTATGGACATAAAAACAACTGGCTTTTTTTTGGGTTCCAACAGAATCTTCGGTTGGTTACACTGACCTCTTGATGTTAAATAATAATATGGCAGGGTCAAAATTGACCCCAAGTCTACTTTTACCGCTTTTACGGTTTTATGACAGACGCTAGTAAAAAAATTACTGGCGTACATTAGTCACATCCATCACACTAGGAGAATAGCTGGAGGGGGGAGGAATTAGAATCACCCCGTATCTGGCTGTAGTGCAATATGATTTGAGTAGGGTCAATTTTGACCCTGCAATACCCGTTAAGGGTTAAGAAAAAATTGAAAAACATGAATAATACTCTAATACTCTACGGCCACCCTATACTCAATTTCCTTGATAGAAATACTCTTACACAGAAAATCTGTGATATAAAAGTGAAAAAATGTATGCCACTTAAGCAGCATTCCAAGATGAACAACAACAGCGAATTATTCAAGAATAATAACAACCTCAATTAGGTAGTGCACCTTATGAATTAATTCAGAATTGCTTTGCCGATTTTTTGAGCATTTACATATTATAATTTATAAATTTCAATTATCCGTAACACCCAACTGATTATTCTTTTACTGATTTATCATACATTTTTCCTAAATTCTCTTGTGGACTAGAATCCTGTAATGTTGTTGCATTTAAAAAATAGGGGGATTGGCCATAGACAGAAGAGGTTTAAGTTATAACGTCTACATATAGGGAAGAGACGGCCCCCTATAATATGATTTTTGACGTGTTTTTTCAGTTTTCCAAACTGACGCCTTCAGAATAATTTATTAGTATCTATTGAGATATTCTTGTTTGAAAAATATTTTTAAGCTTCTAAAATTGAAAATATAAAATGTCTTCATATGAAATGGCCAACTAGAAGAACATCAAAGCTCTATTTTACTCTTTTACAGTTACAAGTCCAAATCTGTATAAAGCAGTCAAATCATCAATACAAATTTATGGGTATTATACTTTTGGATAACAAAGTTGTCTCAGAGTCAATTCATCAATTTTATTTTCAATTACATAATTTTTGGGTTATCCATCACATAATAGTATGATTCTTAACCATTTTCTCTAGTCCAATTGTTTTGAAGTAACTAATTTTAATGTGACCATAATTTTATATGTTCTATATATTTTGCAATATGTCCCGAAGAACACTCTATTCAAAACAACAACCACTTTTTATTGAAGAATAAGTATGTACCTACACTGACATTCTATATTTAGAAAAAATATCCGAAGAAGTATGGTTTCCAATTTTAATTTATTCGTAATATTCTCGATCATCGTGAAACGAAAATATTGACAGAATAACATCGAATCAATGCCTGAAACTGAATGGCAAATAGGTATCAAATGAATATTTTCTCAAATTTGCATTTTAATTGCCATTATCCTGGAGCTTAGCTATTTCAATAATCCTGATTGGATTATACGCATCAGAGACGAAGACTCCAATGGGATTTCATCCCCCTGAGTAAGTTTGAAGTCCGATTGGAGGGAACGCAGAAAATTGCTTAGATAATAATAGCAGCCGAATATTTTCTTACATTTTTCAAGGAAATGGTTCACCATACGTCGGCTCATTATAGGTACGGCATAGTGGGCATTGAAAAATTAAACATAGGTACCTACAGCTTTATTTAGATGCGCTATACGTCTTTGACTTCCAATGACCAGTGTAGGCAAGAAAAGGGAATGATCAGAAATGCCCTTGTAGTCCTAAATGAGTTATATCGGCTGTATACAGGGTATTTCAGAACTTATCCGACAAATTTTAAACACATGTGCAGTGTTACGAAAGAAGTTAAGACCTCGAAAAAATGTAATAAAAGTCCTACAGATATCGAGATAATATAAAAATACTGTTTAACAGTTTACTTATAGTTATAAAAGCTCTCCGTACGCTAAAACAATGTCCACTAACTCCTCATCAGTGTACACATGTGCCATTTTCATTAATAAATATCTGAAAACATAAATTCGCAAAATACTTTCTTATCTAAATTCACAAAAATCGACCGTTCTCTCAACTTCTTTCGTATCAGTGAATATGTGGTTAAAATTTGTCGGATAAGTTGTGAAACACCCTGTATACAATACCTTTCAGTTTATTCTGATCAAAAATCGAATTTATATTGTCTGGATTATCCTGCCTCATCCCAAAGTGCTACTGAAAATCTTCATATATGGAAACAACATTACATTTTGTTGCAAGTTTCAAAATTTTGTCTTGGTGCTTTATTGTTTTTGAGAAGCATTTGAAGCTCAAATTAAATAAAATCCTATTATTGCTATTTATTTCACAGCTGACGATTTAACTGAAAATCATACCTATTCCTTTTTTGAACTAGTTGTAATAGTAATATCTCTTGTAGAAAGTACTAGGTACCAGAAGAAAATATCAAAATTATTTTTAAGTTTCGCAACAAAAACACAACTTTTGTAAATCTGTATTTCTTCGAAACAACAAATTGAATTGATTTATAACAAAAGCAGTACAAATTCAATATGATAAGATCTGATTTTTAATATTTTATATCCTTATAATTATCTTATGAATGTGATAGTGTTTGTGAGTTTGTTTGTTCATTTGTTTGTCTGTACAGAACTTAGGAACCAAATATATACGATTTTGATTCCCATCTAGTTTAGAGAACTTATTCATTCGGAATGTTTCTCATGTAGTTCATTTAATTTTTTTTAAATACTAAGAATGATTTTCACCCGTAACTGTGAAAGAAACGTGCAGAAGAATGAGGCAGATAAGTTAGTAAATATTCAGATTCATCCTATTCAATTGAAAGATTATTCAAAATATTCAATAAATAATATTTAAGAAAATGGAAACTTTCGAAACAGTCAAAAATGATTTGAACATATCCTGCATAAGCTTTGATCAATCTAAATTCCGATAATTTTGTGAATGGTTTCCCAACTCAATACTTGATATAAATAGTTCTTATCTTCGTAACAAGAATTTTTTTGTTCTGAAATATCTCATCCTATAAGAGCATACGAAAGAAAAATATCAGCCTACAAAACAGGATTCTGTTTTTTACCTACCTATTCAAGATCCAGTAGGCTCTTCACAACTGGCGTGAGAAATGCTCAGAAATGAGTCTCGAGATCAATTACCACTAAGGTCACCCTATTTTCTGCAGATGATCAAGTTTAAGATGCAAGCTGTGAAAGAAGATGCAGATGAGGACGAAGATGCGGATTTGTAATGAGTGTGTTACATAAATGTGAACAATATAAATATCTGTGAAATATAATTTCAAACAAAGGATCAACAGCAAGAGATATTATACAACAAAAGATTCAACAGAGTCAAAAAACGGTTTAGTTACTCAATTTCCATGTGTGGTGTAATCGAATCACTTTGAAAAATAAATTAACCATGTACAAATCAATGGTAGAGGCTATTTTAACATATGGCAAATGAGCGAGAAAACAAAGTACAAAATAAATACCGTTGAAATGAAGTTTTTGAGAAGATCGCGTTGAATATCCAGGGTTGAACATATTACTTGATCATGCCTAAAGCCCCTAATGTCATAACATCAATTCCATCTGTTGACTTGACAACAATAACTTTCATCCACAACATTTTAGTGATGAACCTAGAGATATTTTCAGTTACTCTCCCTATTTCTGTATCGTAATGAGATCATTACTGTACTGAAAGTAGTGCTCTAATGAACTCAGTACAGCATTGTTTTTACTGTTTTCAGTTATATTTTTCGTTGTGTGGTTGTCAACTCTGACTTCTGATCCTATTAATTTTCAATACACGTCGATTTCCATTCCGTGATCTGTAAACAGTCATACCAACTGCCGAGATAGACCACAGAAGTCACTGGGATGGATAATTTGAATTTTTCATTGAATTTCGGGAGTATTTCACTAAATTTGACTGAAATAGAGAAAATATCGTCTAATACTCGTCGTAGAAGGAAATCCAACACTCATGCGTTTCGCATTCGTGTTGGAATAGGAGCTAATTCTGCAAATTTTTGGAATATACTATTTTCTAACCAGGACTAAGCTGCCTGACTGAACTGTCAATATCTGGCTGAGACAATTCTATATCTGTGTATACCATATCTATTGAAATACAGCGTTATTCACGAATATGGCTCTATAGAATATTTTCAGGAAGAACACAAGATTCAGGAGGTGAGCTTCTCAAGTAAGAAGTGTATTTTTTGAATGTTCTAGAACATCAACTTTGTTTTTCAAATGGAAAGACCCATTTTTTATTGTATAAATAAATTCTCCATAGAATTCTGAGTCTTTTTGATTCCAAAAGTATACTCTGTTGAAATACAGACAACTTCAAGGTTTTTTTCATTGAAAATTCTCATTTTTGAGAATTTCCGAGAAGAAAAGCTGATGCTTCTTTTCCGTTAGCGTGATTTTCAGAATATGATAGAGGAGGTCACAAACTCTTTATCAAAGTTAGAAGTGACGAAACATCAAATAATCGTTGTTTCAGATTGGAACACCATTTATTCCGAAGCATTTTCGAAATCTTCGTCAAAGAATAATAGGGGCATACATCCAAGACTTTTATCCCAAAATGACTATTTTTCGATATATTCAGGAAAAACGATTTTTTCTTCAATTTTCAATCTCATTCCGAATGTGTTTTTTTACTGGAAAATAATTAGGAGTTAAGGGAAATTTTTGAAAATCTCTATTATCGAGTGTTCTTGATTTCTTGTTTTGTTGAAACAAATGTGTATCACACTTGTCATTTTGACAATTCTCGGAATATGTCGTAATTTTTGGTTCGAAAGAACTCTCACGATCAGAGAGCAAGGCTGAGAATTTAAATTTGAATATTGGAGGAATTCGAAGGACAAGAGTGATTACGTTCCGAAATTAGCCACTGAACATGGTGTTGAGATCGTCTAAGAAACACACATGGCAACAGAGGAACTTCTTTGTGAAGGAGGACAACTGAAAGTTATGTACTCATTCATTTTTCACATAATCCAAATTACGGTTTAGCTTGTTGTGTTATAAGTTTAGCAATTCAAAAAGGGGAAATTGATTGGGTTTTTTCCTTTCTTTCAAACATTGTCACATTTCTGTCATAACTAATTTATGAAGAAAGGATTTCTGCAATGGGTGGTTCATTCAAAAACCATTTAATTTATTATAAATAGCTAGTTTTTCTGCTTTGTCTTTTTTATTTCAGGTCTAGAATTTCGGATAAATTGGTCTGTTTTTCTCTGCTGCCCATAGAAGAACTACATAAAGATGTTCTTCTGATCACGTAGATGTCCTCCAAAATCCTCTGATATGATATTTTTAGTAAATTTTTTTCTAACACAGGTGAGGTCAGGGTTTTTTTCTCTGGGGTTTTTCCTTTCCTCATTTTATCATACTACAGATCTGTATGGTTTTCCTGTGTTGCACTAACCCCAGCTAGGTACTTTTTTGTTTTAATATGTATTGTATTATTTTAGCTCTCTCAATCAAAAGAATATATATTTATATCACATGTGGGCCTTTTATTTTGATCTTGCTTGAATATCCCGATAAACAGTCATTTTGACTTAATTTTTTGTGCACTTTGAATCGCAAATTTCACGAAATGGAACATTAAGCAAACAATATCAGTATGATTTATTCATGATTTATGGTGAAAATGAAAGAAAAATTGATAGAACATGCAGGAGTTTCAACAATGAATATCCTGATTTGCATATCATGACAAAAAAGCAAATGAGGATGATTATATTATTCAAAAAACTTTTCTTAATGATTTGTGTTCTAGAGACTGTGTGAGAAAACCTTGAAAAGTTACAAAAAAAAATAAGGAGGTATAGTATGTATAAGGAATGTTTCTTACACGTTTTTCCACAGGATCAGAGCTCGAAGATTTGTCAGATGTTTGGTAGGTACAACATTTGCTACAATCAATTATTTAGGCGTGTTCTTAAAAAACGATGATGAACGCAAAATACAGATATTTATTTTTTAATTTATTTTTGAAACGATTTCTGGACTTTTATTATATTTTTCTAAACCAACTTCTTTCGTATCTGTGCATATGTGGTTATAATTTGTCGGATAAGTTGTGAAACACCCTGTGTACAATCTTTATCAGTTTATTCTGATCAAAAACCTAATTTATATTGGCTGGGTTATCATGCCTCATCCTAAAGTGCTACTGAAAATATCCACATATTGAAACAACATTAGGTACATTTTGTTGCAAGTTTGTAAGTTTCAAAATTTTGTCTTGTTGCTTTGTTGTTTTTGAGAAGCATTTAATGCTCAAATTGAATAAAATCCTATCATTGTTATTTATTTAACCTTAAAAAATTACAAAAAAAATAAGGAGGTAAAGTATGTGTAAGGAAAGTTTTTTTTACGTTTTTCCTTAGTAGCAAAGCTCGAAGATCTGCACATCGCTTTCAATCCTTTCCGAGCGAATTCCCTCACCCCCCGAAAACCTCGTAGATCGCCAACGCCGCACTAATCCGACTTAATTACCCCTTCAATCGTTCCACCTGGGGCATTAAAGGATTACTTACCCGTCAGGGACGCGCGGGGGCGCTCCGGAACCCGCGGGCGAAGCCTCAAAACGTCCGTAAGTACCTCGGCAATGAAAACGACAAATGAAACAAGGCCCAGTCGCCACGGAAACGGCCTCTACGCGACACGGCCATTGTAAGGGGATTTCCTCTAATTACCGGCGGCCAAACAAAGGCGGCCGCGCTTTGATCGAGAGCGGTCGCTGCTGCTGTCATCGTCGCATCCTCAGACCAGCCACCTTCGCGGTCTTTGCGGGGCCAACTCACCCCTTTGGCGGGGAGAAGGCTGGAATGGCCCTGGCGTAAAGTCGTTAAGGACGGATTTCGCGTTATTGACGTTCGACGAAAGGGTTGGTTTTGCGGCGGGATTTGTTTGATGTTTTTATTGGAGTCGGGTCGTTTGGTATTGAGCGTTTGAGCCGATAGGTGGTGATTAGGGAGTCGAGGTCTTTGGGGTTGCGAAGATGAGTTTTGATTGCGCTCTTGGAAGTTATGATTTTGAATGATAACTTCGACGAGATGAAAAACCAAAGATGAAGTCAGTTTTGCGTGAGCTTGATCAACTTCATTTGTAGTATGTATCAATAGCAACATCCTGTATATTTATCATACTTGAGACAACGAGGTCTCAACGGTCCGAGTAACCTTACATAATCCTAAAAACGTGATAAAGATCTATAGGGTAAAACCCGGATAGATTCCCCAGTTGGATAGATGCCCCATTTTCAAAATACCTAACTTCCCAAGCTCTCCACTAATAATTAATAGTGTAAGAATGATCCACTGTCACCCTTAACTTCAGTTGGTAACGAAATATGGTACAGTGAGGACGCGTTTTGCAAGGGTATGTGATTATCTGCGCAACGAACTTCGGAAACATGTAAAAGTTTCAAAGGCTAGTATTTGCTGTTGTAGAACTTTTGAAGTAGTTATAAATTCGATCAAATTTTTTATTATATCAATAAACTGGTTCTTCAAATGTGCATCTAAGTATGACCAGTATGACATATTTTGTTTTTAATTTGCGAAAAAAGTGCATGGGCATCTATCCGTACCGAAAAGGATAGTTGCCCTGATTTTTCGAGGTATAGATGCCCTTAGGGGACATATATATCTCTATACAAGCCATACACTTTTATAGTCTGAGTATTAATTCTTTTAAATATTTTTAGTGTTCTGTTATAGTATGTGTACCGATCTGAACTCTTTACTGATTGTAGCAAAACCATGTCGCGGAAGTATGAGAGAAAAGAAGTACAAGGTCAAGTTTGCTCTTGGAGCAGAGAACAACTCGAAGCAGCTTCCGCTGAAACAGAACATTGCGAAAGCGTTATGCCCCTGAAATATGAAATTATGGATGACAATACAAAGTCTCAATCCGACTAGATTCAGTGTATAAGGTATCACTCAACTGGCTTCATGAAACCTGTACACTTTTTCGGAACTACTGCTCAAGATGTGGAAAACTTAAAACACTACTGACTGATCCCCTCTTCGTTATTTTGTTTTGTTTTAAAAAAAGTACATATTTTTATTTCTGTCGAAACCTATTAGGTATTTAATATTTTATAACAACAATGAAAAATTCGTATACCTATTTGTTGATACCTACCTGATATTTTATGATAAAGAATTTATATTTTCGTTTAATAAATGCTTTCGAAATTTCATTAAGTAGGCTGATTTAAGTTATATTACGATTATAACAGACATAACGATAAGAGATTTCATTGAATTTGGCTTTGTAATTGGATCACACAATATGAAGGGCATCTATCCCGGACCGAAGGCATCTATCCTTCTCAGTATTTTCATAGTGGGGCAACTATACATACCTGTAGGCATCTATCCTCAGAAATAATGTTCCACAAAAATTTTAAATTCTGTGAAATCTGCTGATGCTAGGTCAGAAAAAACCCACAGTATTTTAACTCAAATAACAAGTCTAGCTACTTTCATAAAAATTATTCTGATAAAATCGATATTTTCGAAAATATGAGGCAATTTCGAAAAGTGGGGCATCTATCCGGGTTTTACCCTATACATTGTTTATATCTATGGTCAATATATTTATCAAATACCTGCTATTGTTTCAAAGCAGTAAACAATGTAAATATATATAATATTACCTAACAAAACAACAAGCAGCGTTGAACTGTACTCATTGATCGAATGATTCATTCATTGTGTATCTGTGTAACATGGTCTAAGAAATAAACACCCTCGATGAGACTCCAGTGTATAATTTACCATTCCTCTGCTGTATGACGATTGACCGAACCAACCCTAGCTGGGTACATCACACATTTCCAAAGTCAGAATGCAGAACCAGCATTTAATGAATGTTTATTGTTTTTTTCTCTTTAATACACTTCAAATCAAAATTTCATATCCGAATTCATTTCATATCTACCAACAATCATTCAAAGATGGTAATAAAAATGACAATGATGAACCCTGAAAATGCCTCCAAAGGGCTCCAGAATTCATCAAACGACTAAATGTTCTAATTTACACTTGGCTTATATTAACATTGTTCGGTGGTCAGAAGATTCAACTACCTGACTCCTGCCGATGTCGCTAAATGCCGACGACGCAATCGGAATGAATCACGATGATCACCGATTGCGAATGAATTTCCTTTCAATACTCCCCAACTTCCAAAACTTCTTTGCTAGTGCCGCTCTTTGAGAAGAATTAACATACTACTATACTCTATGCAAACCTAAGCGAGAGCAATAAAACAAGGTTCGCGCAGCGGTAGGAGGGTCTTCGGATAGTTACTTTCCGTCCAGAGTCGAATCGAGGAGATTTCACACAATCGTTCAGTTTGAACTGAATGAAAAGGACCCGAATCTGGTGTTTCCCGGAATTGCTTTGTCGAAATCTTGCAAGATTGTGACCCCAAATCCCTAAAACTCTGGCGTTTCCTAGAAATTCCTTGCCGCAATCTCGAGCATGGTTCCGAGTAAGATCCTGGCGGTCGAAGGGAGCGTTGTTATGACCGTTTGACCAATACGAGCTTTATTGTGCGCAAATCAGACGATTCTGTTTGTTGTTATTGCTCTCGCTCAAATTTGAACAGAGTATAGCATCGGATTCTATGAGCAGTGACTGCCCGTTGTAGTTGGAACCTTTAATATTCTTGTATAACAAATGGCAGTTCAATCCCGCACGGGAGGTTTTTTTTTACAGAATTCAGTATTTGACATTTTTCTATATAATTTCCTGACGTTAAAGCACTCAATACACAATCATTCTGATATCTGAAATATTTGGTGTGAGTGAATGTTTTTCTGGAGAGAAATGTGAAAACCACCATGCAAGCTAAAATTATATAAATTGTTTAATATTATACAGGGTGATTAAATGAACATCGTCCGTTTGAATATTTCAAAGAAAGATTCGAAATGAACACTAGAAATCTAATAGTTAAGCTTGGTTCGACTACCGGTTTCACCGGAAATAATGCCAACTTTCATTTTGTAAAAGTGTTACTCATTTTTTCATTGATAATCAGATTACCCATTGAATCTTACACAGTTTTTTTTGTGACTGTGTCACTTACATATTATTCTTTGGAATCTGATGTAGTACTCGAAATTTTCTCAAATAGGGCTTCATTCTAATATTAATAACTTGTAGATTTTTGTATCAAATTCCTGATTCTGTAGCATCTATCAGAAGACGTAGACTAATACCTCTTCTTTGTTAATTCAAATTAAATTAAACATTCAGGGTGTCAGTCATGACAAAAACCTCTAATAGTTATTTTTGTATCTAGTGCGCGAAATGCTACTTTGCTGATGAAGAACGGCGCAGCCGAGTTAAAAAAATTAGTCGAGATCACCAAAGTATTTCGCTCCTGAGATGCAAACAAAATTTTTTCTACAAACGTCAAAAATATTGTTCTTATCTTAATATGAAAAATAGTATTGAAGTGGCTTAAACTGTTTTTCCAAATCAAGTAATTACTGTAACTATGGAAATAAAATGGCATTTGTTGACAATTATTTCAAAGTGGCAGTTCTTGATAATTATTTTGGAGTGACTTTTTATTTGCGTCAATTTCGTGCGTGATATTTATAACTGTAAAAAATGGAAATTTCGAGCGACGATGAAGTAAGTAGTACCCCACCTATAACTTGACAGATGCGGCCAATTCTTCAATTTCAAATCTTTCACCGGAGAAATCGGGGCGCCAGTATCAAAATGCATATCAGCAATTTAAAGAGTGGTGTGAAGGAAATAAAGCCAGTAAAATATCCGAAAATGTGCTGTTGGCATATTTTGCAGAGAAGTCTAAAAAGCTGAAGTCTTCCACGTTATGGGCAATATATTCTATGTTGAAAGCAACACTCAATGTTAAAGAAAACGCGGATTTTAAGGAATTTACCAAGTGGGTGCCATATTTGAAAAAATTGTCAGTTGGAAACTATCCTAAAAAATTTAAGGTATTAACTAGAGAGGAAGTTGAACAATTCATAAGAGAGACACATGATGAAACCTAAAGATTAAAATATAAAAATCCCATATAGATTACATGCAGTGTGCGAAGTAAGTATTTCACACACTACTTCGCGCACGGAGTCATGGTAACGAAGGAAAATGAAAAAAAGGTCACTTCGCATATTGTTGTCAATGCGCGAACCTTGTCATTTTTTGACGTTTGCTGAAAAAATCCTTTTTTTCAAACGAAAACCAATTTTTCTTATTTCTCCACGAGAATCTTAGTTAAAACATATTGTATGAGTTTAATTCAAAGTACTTTTTCAAAATGTTTATTTTCCTAGGTTTAGGGTAGGATCTCGTAGTCTGGTTCTCGTTTATATATCGAAGTTATTGGATACTTCAAAACTTCAAGTTCTTGAGTTTGAACGGTTTAACATAATTTTTTGACGGTAAATTCAATTTAACATTATTTCGTGAATTAAGGACCTATTTTTAAAATTTCAACTGGGTGGTGTACATAAAATAATTAACTTCTACTGTTACTTACTAACAACCGATTTTTTTTTCTGTTCAAAAACTGTTGGAGGTTGATGATAACTACATGAGGAGGGTTTGTCTGAAACAAACTCATGATGGAAATTCGTCCCGGCCATCAAAGCAGATGTTGTTGTTTTCTTAAAACCTTCGAAAATTCTTCGATTCAAAGGGGTAGATAGTTTTTTGCTGATTTTTTTTAGTTTTTCGGGATTTCACAATCTTCTTTCCCTTCTTCAATGGTTACATTTGTTTCATATGAAAATCATTCACCTTCATTATTATTGAATTAAAATTTGATTCATATCCCATCCAAATTGCAAAATCAGAGATATTGAGTCAATCTTTCAAACTAAAGGAAATATTTCCAACATTGACTGGAAAGGTGCAACATGATATCAATGCATAAAATCGCTGACGTGTTAAATTCCGTGAACCAATTACTGGATCTATCATTTGCAGAATCATTTTCCACCTCTATAAAGGAAGAAATCCAAGCTCACCTCACCAGATAAGAGGTCCAAGAGCAGAAAATCGACAACTTCGTGATCTAACTCCATCATTTATTCATCGCAAGTTGTCCTAGTGTGTGACGAATCTTCGTCGGAAGGGTCGATAAACATTACCGCTCTTTCATTCGACTCCAGATATCGAAAAATTGCCAGTGTCGTGGTTTTTCACTCTGAAGGAGCAAAGGGTTACACTGAATAAGCTGGGGAGACTTCACGATTTGAAAAGAGTGGTTTTGATCGAGAATCGAAGGTCCGTAATGGTTAGTTTTTCGTTTTGACTACGAATAAAATTGGAATTTCTGGACAAATCCCCAAAAAATAATATTAGATGGGGGAACATCAATTTCTCAAGTCACTTGATAATACCTGGAGATTCAATATTCGTAAGAATCAATAAAATAACTCCGAACAGAAGGTCAGCCAAATATTGATTTCACTATGTTCAAACGTGCTGATACACGAAAAAATGTTTTATAGCATCTGATATTATGCACATTTGACCCATAGAGTTATTTTATTAATATTTGAATCTCCACATCATCATCATATTTCAAGAGGGTCAAAATAAACAACTGCTAAAACTGTAATACTAACCATTGAAACGTCACGTTTCACTTAAACAACAACATCAATTATCATTACAATCAAAGCAACATTATTTGAATTAGTACAATATTGAACAGGAACGAAGTCTTTTAACTTTCATCAAACAATTTCTAATCAACGAATCTCAAACGTTCTCAAATCCACAGGTCATCAACAACTGGCGTCAAATACCAACTGTAAGAGTTGAAACCAAAAAAAAATTCTTATTTGTTGTAACATTCTAAAGCCTCACAGGACATCACAGTCACGGGCTTCAAACACCTAGTTTTGGAGATTCGAAATATAAAACAATGTATATTACGTGACCTTTTTTGAAATGAAATGCAGAAGTATATGTATATTGGCAATTCAAATGCTTTTGAAAATCTTGTTAAATTTTCAAGTGAATGAATTTCTTATGCTTTGAAAATCATTGTAATTGTATATCCATGCCTTCTGGACATCTGTGAAACACCTCAGAAGTTACTTAAAGCTTGTAGATTATGTTTCAGTAAGAAATTCTTTCATATATTAACCAACTTTCCACATCATTACCACCCTGTCTATTTGGAAATGTTACATTATGGACATTCTTATTCGTTTGCACTAGTTGTCAGATCAATTTATGGCCTGTAGAAGCTTGAGTGGAGTACTTATGGATAGAATGGGATTTTCAGCTACCATTTTCCACTTTTGTGACGATAAGGCACGTTGCCGTGTTGCAAGGGTAGTTTGAGGGTGTTGAAAGGGTTACGTCGATGTGAGACGAAGGGAAGAGGTGAAAAAATGGAGACAAGAAATGGAAGGAGAAATATCATTGCTGCAGTGAAGCTTCTTGAAAATTGTGATGCAATGATGGCTTGTTATGCTTATACATTCAGCTTCTCTGATGCTGATGCGGCTTCGGTGAGGGATTCTATAGAAACTTTCGTTTTGACATTTCGATTCCAATGATTTCAACTGCGGAAAAGGTATATAATCCATCATAGAAAGCGTTGGAAGTTACAGACAGTATAAATAGTATTGAGAACATTTTTAAGATTCGTTTTTCAGTCCCTAAAACAAGATCTAAAGCCATTTATATTCAAATAACGAACTTCTAGTTAGAATGAAAGAATCATAAAATATCACAAAACAAGTATTAGAGACACAAGGTTTAAAATTTTTTATTCTGATTTGTTCCTCTCAATTACTTTCAATTCGACTTATTACAATTACGAGAAATTTTTCATCTTTTCTTCAATTTTTTACGTATGTTGTGAACTCTATCAATGTTCTTTTCTCGTTTATAACTCCCCTATTTGAAATAATATGAAGTATCAAAGGTACTGTGTTTTCTGTTAATTTACCAGTGTCGCAATATAGACCTGACACAACTAACTCCAGTCGACATTTAAACTGAAAAGAGACTACATATTGGAAAGGGAAGTTTAGAGCAGAATTTTTAGATAACACTTCGAACTATCAAATTTCGTTACGTTTCGGAGTCTAATGCAGACGCCTTCATCAGACATATTTTTAAATTCCTGAAAATAGTTTGATTTACCTATTGAAATATGTCAATACATGGTCACAATAGGTTGAAAAAAAATATTATGATGGTGAAATGGATGTATGAATTTAGAAATTTCCTATCAATTCTTTCCTCAACATCAACATATCAATCCAATAATACCGGCAGAACAAATGGCTAGATAATATTTATATCCAACAGAATAGAAGCAGACTCCTTAATTTTCTTTCATAATTATTGGGTTAGGTCAACAGAATCTTCGTGTAAGTCAAATTCATCATATGATCTCCGGTATTGGAACAAAGATCTGCTTACTGCGATATTTCTTTTTTTGCACGCTTTCTCTTCTCTGAAGGTCCTGTTAATTTTCCTGTATAACTTTTTTCACAAATACAGGGAATATTGTAAAAACAAATTTTTCTATTTTGTTTCTCATTCAAAAGTTTTCTGAGTTTTGAAAACGGTTCTTTTGTTCACTGGCGTCGATACGGAGGGGGGGGGGGGGTAATGGGGGTAATTACACCCCCCTCCTTCCAGAAAAATATGACGTTTGAACAAAAGTCATACAATCATTACAAACTATTATGACAATATACTATATCATATAAATTCTTTTTTACCCCTTCCAGAAAAAAATTCTAGCGACGCCCTTGCTTTCGTTCAATTTAGTACCAATTCGTCTCATTTTTGCCGCAAGTGGATGAACATAAAGAATCAAATTTAATTAAAAAAACGATATTTCATCAGTTATTTACTTTTAATACAAGAAAACTTGACAAATGATGTGAGATAATTTGAAATCATAATTGACGGGAATTTGAACGTTAACACAGACATTGTAAGGAAAACTGAATCAAAATATCAGCCCAAACGAAAGAAAATTAAATAAAAACCAATGAGGAACCGAAAATCTAGGAAAATAACAATCCCCCCTAGACAGACATTGTAATAATACTTACTGTAATAAGTGCTAAATAGAAAATTCGTGGTGAAATAGAGAAGAAACAAAATTGCAAAAAAAGTTAAATAGGAAAAATGACAAATAAGACTCGTTGGTTTTCGATGACTGATTCGAGCAGAAAACTTTCTGATAGTTTTATCAGAAGGTTATTTGATGATGTTTCATCGTTCGAATCTTGTATTCATTTCAACTGAAACAGAGACATTTCAACGTCAAGAAAATCTTCACCCTTAGAAATTCAATACAGGAAACTAGTGAAAGCACTAACTTTCATTGATTAGTTCTTGAAAGTTTGTAGAGAACATAATAGAATACAAAATAAAACGAAATGAAAAAAAGATACACCTTAACGAGAAGAGTTAGAGAGAAGAGATTCCGAACTGAAAATTGGTGGATAGAGACTTGTTAGGTCGAAAATTTTTACTAAACTGAAAACTCTACTTTCTCACGTCTAACCTACAAGACCTTCACACATCGTTAACGCTAGAAAGCTACCAATCTTCCTCCAAACTTCCCCCAACCAGCTCCCACCATGCGTGCTGCATGCCATTCATGAAACTTATTAAGTTTAATGCGACACAGGTATGACATATGTTATTTCTCGACCCATTAACGTGTTTGCTCTTTCGAGCCATGACGACTGCGACCTAGAACAAATCGCGTACGAATGTACGTGTCCTGGACATCGTTTCAATGCGGGATATGGCCTGGAAGGAGGAGTGAATGGAACCATCTGATAAGCCCAGATAGGTGTCCGACCGTATTGTGGTATCAAGATATGCCTTTTACGTTTCGCTGCCCCCAGTAACGCCCACACTGTGTACGCGTCCAGATTGAAAGGAATGTATGCAAATTGGTAACGAGGTAGCGAAAGCCATTGAGCTGTTTGTGCATGCATATCTTGGGAGGGAACGAAAATGGTCGTTGTTTCAGTTGTTCGGTCGGATGCGATTTCTCCATGTTGGCAACATTGTAATTTAGACATGTGTCAATTAACACGCGCGACACAGACGGCTGTCAACGAGCAGGATGAACGTTTCGAGATTGATCGGAATGGGATTGTGTAACAATTGCGTTGTAATTCAGTAGAAAAAAAATTGTGAAATGATTTTTGTGAGGAATAAAATTCACAACATTATATTTAAATAGTAAATAGTAAATAAATTAAAAGTAACCTTGAATATGAGTATACACAAGTAAACTCAATAACGAGGGACCCACCCAGGACTATATTTCTGGGGGGGGGTCTCCATCAACATGCATCTTTGACGTATGATCGAAGGTCTCAATTTTTGCTTAGTAAAAAATTAATGTCGAGGGGGATGCTGCAGCCCCTTGGCTCCTACCCTGGGTGCGCCAATGTCAATAACACTAAGGTCCGGTTTTACAATCGAAGGTTAACTTTTGGTTAAGGAAATTTTATAGGTTAGGCGTTTTACAATCCCACGAAACGTGGTTAACTATAAGTTAACTTAACCAACACCGAAAGTGTGGGTAAACCTGAAGTTAATTCAAGAACCATAGAATCATGTAAATGTATATAACCTAAAATGTTTGTCTGATTCGAAAATTATTGTTTTAAAGAAATTGATTTCTCAATAGAGATTTGTTGATATGGATTTAATGGAATTTGATTTCAACGCTTTTAGCAGTGATGGAGAGAAAGGTCGTAGACTTGAAGTGATGCGTCTCAGATAAAAAAATTCTCAATCAACGACGATTATGATTTTTTTTTAAAGATTCAAATTATCGAAAAGCTGCGTTCTTTCATTATTTATTCAGCGTATGCTGAATATTCTAAACCAAATAGAACATTCGATAGCTCGTCCAACCAGATGGTAATCAAAATGCCAGGATTCTGAGGTGCATAGGTGCTATCGACTGCACACATAAAAATTCAATTGCCAGGAGGTGATCAAGCCAAACTATTCAGGAACCATTAACAGTTTTTTTTTCCTTGAATGTGCAAACTGTAGCTGATCCAACTCTGAAAATTACAAACATTGATGCAAAATGGCCAGGTTCAGCACAAGATATTTTTTAGAATTCTACGCTGTGCGGATCATTTGAAAGAAGGGATTTTCCTAACTTTTAGCAGGAGATAGTGGCAATGGATTTGAGCCGTATATAATCACACCTTCGGCTAATACAAGAAAATCTTTTGAAGTCTCATTCAACAAATCACACATTTGCACAAGATATCTCGTTGAGAGAAAAAGTGTGTAGAAACGTCGCTTTCTAGCCCTTGTCATGGGAATGCATGTGAAATTATATACAGCTCAGGCTTTGTTATAGTGACTACAGTCATTTTTCATAAGACAGCATATTCTAGAATTCACTAGTAATATTAATCTTTTAGAATTTCCTGATCAAAGGCATAATACAAGTACCTTTACTCGAGATACCTCCATTAACATGTATTTTGATATACAGGGTGGCCGGACGATTGACGTCAAAAAAAAAAAAACAGGTCCCTCATGTCATGGGGTATTCGAATCACCCCCATGTATGTTATCCGATTTTTCACGGTTTCCGAGTTATGAATTTTTTTATGAAATTTGAGAATTTTCAACTTGAACATCTTCAAAATTTTTTTTTTCGAAAAGTACAAGACTTTTCTGATATTTTTTTGTTCTAGATAGATCGCCAGGAATTGTACTTTCATACATAAAATAACCAGCATCGTAACTCTGATGAAAATTATGAAAATGTTGGTCTCAAGTGAGAAAGTTACGTATTTTGGATCATGATCTAAATTTTCAAATTTAAATTAAAAATGTAAACAGGTTACTTCATGGTTTCTTAGTAGGCTTAAAAACTGCGCTCAACACTCAGCTTTCAGAATCTTTAATAAAAAATGGTACTCAACGGTCTACTTTTGCTAGAATTAGGGCGGGTTTCACAAAGCTTTAATTGTACGATTAAAAAACCTTACGTAAATTCGAACCAATCGAATCAATTGTTTTGAAATTTCAACGAATCGCGGTGACTGCAATTAATTTAACGGTACAATCGAAGTTTTGTGAAACCGACCCTTAGCCTTCAAAGTCAACGAGGTGGAAAAAATCAAAGAACTAGACGTTTACTCAAAAATTATTTTTTGCCGTTTCAAGATTTTTCTTATCAAGCTATGATAGAAAATGCTGAAAATCAATAAAAATTAGCTTTATAAGAAAAGTTTTAGATAAGAAAAAGAAAAAGGTATGACAATAAATCACACATCATGTAGATAAAAAGAAATTTATTTATGAAATTTACAATAGGTTTTCAAAGTGGCCACCTCGAGCCTCATTACACATTCTACACCTTCGCAAAAAATTTTCTTTCAGTCGCATAAAACCTATTGTAAATTTTATAAATAAATTTCTTTTTATCTACATGATGTGTGATTTATTGCCATACCTTTTTTTTTTCTTATCTAAAACTTTTCTGTTAAAGTTAATTTTCATTGATTTTCAGCATTTTCTATCATAGCTTGATCAGAAAAATCTTAAAACGGCAAAAAATAATTTTTGAGTAAACGTCTAGTTCTTTGATTTTTTCCACCTCGCTGACTTTGAAGGCTAATTTTAGCAAAAGTAGACCGTTGAGTACCATTTTTTATTAAAGATTCTGAAAGCTGAGTGTTGAGCGCAGTTTTTAAGCCTACTAAGAAACCATGAAGTAACCTGTTTACATTTTTTATTTCAATTTGAAAATTTAGATCATGATCCAAAATACGTAACTTTCTCACTTGAGACCAACATTTTCATAATGTTTATCAGAGTTAAGATGCTGGTTATTTTATGTATAAAAGTACAATGCCTGGCGATCTATCTACAACAAAAAAATATCAGAAAAGTCTTGTACTTTTCGAAAAAAAAATTTTTGAAGATGTTCAAGTTGAAAATTCTCAAATTTCATAAAAAAATTCATAACTCGGAAACCGTGAAAAATCGGATAACATACATGGGGGTGATTCGAATACCCCATGCCATGAGGGACCTGTTTTTTTTTTTGACGTCAATCGTCCGGCCACCCTGTATTGTAAATTGGAGAAAAAATTGATCTTATGTATACATGTACAACAAACAAACTGAGGAAATATTTATTTGAATTAAATATGAAAATTATATTAAACTTGTACATTTCAATTATTGATTTTAAAATTTTAATATTCCTTTGACGTCTTATAAATTCGTTAATGCGTCCGACCTACTATTTAGATCAAAAGAACCATTATTTTCTACCAACTTGAAAAAATTTTAACAGAACCCATAGTTACGAAACCTCAATCGGTAAAATTATTGTAAAACGCCAGGTACGAGTTAACCATCGAGTGTCGTTAACCATAAAGGTTAACCTTCGATTGTAAAACCGGCCCTGAGACTGCTACTCCTTCTGCAGTTAGAATAATAAAATGTATGGTTGATGCAATATTCTCTACTTCATTCGAAGAAGAATAGTATATTCTAAAACAAGTTGCAGAATGAGCTCCTACTCCAACACGAATGCGAAGTTTCGATAGCATGAGTGTTGGAATTGCCTTCTGCAACGAGTATTAGACGGTATTATCTCTATTTCAGTCAATTTTTGTGAAATATTCTCGAAACTCAAATGGAAATTCAGATTAGTGACTTTTGTTTTGTATCTTGGCAGTTGGTGTGACATACGAAATTTGACAGATCACGGAATTTGAATTGATTTGATTCGAAACTTGATTCGATCGGAGGTCAGTACTGACAATCATAAAACGAAAAATATAACTGAAAACAATGCTGTAATGAGTTTCACTACAGCACTACTTTTAGTACTGTAATGAACTCATTACGATACTGAAATAGAGAAAAATATTAACACTACACTCTTGAAATCCTTTTTCTGTGTTTCATATATTTTTGCATTATGAACTTAGGAACTTATTGCTTTATTGTCATTATTTTATTGCGTATCTGTTATCAACTGATTCTTAAAATCAGAAATGCAGCTCATTTCGAAGAGTTTCCTGATTTTTACTTTTCAGATAGAGGTGCACATCAACTAAACTCATTGCGAAAGACAACGTACCTTCACTATGCGTTTAATTACCAGTGTTCTTCCTCTTCTTTCTACACGAACAGTTCGAAAAATCGTCCGACCGTGTCGACACGATAGCAATCGTCACCATCATGGCAGGCGCTGTCACGACATAATGACATACGCCGATTTCATTCACCATCATTGGAGCGCGAATGGTTGGGTTCCGCGTTTCGCAACGTACGTTGCATTAGATATCTGCGTGAGAGCGGCCCTGCTTTATGTTGAGGAGGTCTCAGTACAGGACAGCGTGCAATTTCGCTAATCATAGTATAGTAGGTTTGCTTTTAGGTAGTTACAGATAATTGGAACGGTAGTTCATATGGACATAAACCAGCATTGGGTGCTGAAGAATTGGTTAGAGAAAGTCGACCATCAACAAAGGTCAGGGACGTAGCTAAGAGCTTTCTCCAGGGGGGGGGGGGACAGAAATGGATTTTGGCACCCCCTCATTCAAAAAATATCAAAAAATACAAATTTATGAAAAAAAATTATATTCGTAGATATTGAAAAAACAGTTTATCAAATAATTAGCTATAAATTAACATAATTGACAAAAAATGCTAATTATTGTACAAAAATTAAGAGATATTCATAATACAAGTGCAGAAGGCACTGATATTCTTTTACGAGTTCAAAGTGTTAGGATATTACTTCGCTGTTCGAGTATTTTACGTTGTTTTTTCCAATCGATTTAATTTTAATTGAAATTAATGAAATATTTCCATAAATAACATTTGGTGATTTTTGGATTGAAATATTGATTGGCAAAAATGTTTTCTCTCTCACCAATTTGACAAATAATGCATGAATTCGTAGTAGGAGACCAACATGTAATCATAAATATCACCATGTGCTCGAATGAGTTATTCTCTCACGATTTTTTTCTACAAGACAAAAATTAAGAATGAAACGAAAATAAAAATCGTTCATTCAAAAAATTTGAATTTGAATTTCAGAAATGTGGAAAAATATTAGATAGTGCCTTATGCACTTGCATTATGAATAACTATTTCAGCGTTATGTTTGTAACTAGTTGTAAGTTTTGTAGGCACTGCAATTTAACGTTTTTTCCGAATTTGAAAAAAATTATCGAACAAAACAAATAAACAAAATGAAGAATTCGATTACCTATAATTAAAAACAAATCAAGTCTTCACGTGAAGAATTACAAAAGTAAATAATGAATAAGGAGATGAAAAATGATGTTTTTGAATGACCTCCAAATTAATGTGTTAAGCAACTGGCTTTAACCCATGTATGTATTCTAGATATTCATCACATTTGCGCCTTTTTTCCTGATCAGGTTTCCGCCTCAAACGGTTTGAATTTGTTCCGAGGATTCTTGAGGATTCATATTCCGTTATTTGGTTCGAATTTTTTTTTTTTTTTTTGAAACTTCATAATTCAATAAATAAAAGGTTATGTTTGTTTTCCTTCTATTGAATGATAATGACGAATAGCCAGCAATTCACAGCATAACAATTTCTCCCAAACGAGGCTTTCTACAATGCCATCGCTGTAGTTCAAATGAATAGACTAGATGGCATTGCAAGCAACTTATAAATACTTCATTATACTTCATTATTATTATTTATTCATTTTGAATAAAGTCTCTGTACTTATGTATGAATCATATTTGGCAAGTAACATTTGCTTGTGACATTTCATTTAATTATCAGAGATCAATTTTGAGCCCTTTCGAATCTGCTCTGAGGGGGGAGGCCCTCCTCCCTCCCCCCCTGTAGCGACGGCCCTGACAAAGGTTCTTACATAAGAAATACTCGACTTGTCTTGCTTGGAAATATCGTTTGATTAGTGGACATGACTAGTTGATGCGGGGGTACCTCAAGGTACCTAGTAGTCTAGGTCCTTCACTATTCATTCATTCTTTGATAAATGAACGACATCCTCTTTTTGGAGAATGTTACTGATTTTTCAAATCTATTGAATTTTTCAGAAAGTCTCTGAAAAAAAAACAATTATAACTCTGAAATGATAGAAGAAAGGCCACTGCATAAAATTTGTGACCTAATTTATCAGGGGAAAATTCCTTTAAAAACATTTGTTGCGTAACAATGAAACAAGAAACAACACTATGAGCTTCAAAACTTCGTGACGTTTGGGAGTCTTTTTCAGACTCCTTCGTCAAATAAATTCTTGAATTCATGAGAATTATCTACTTTATCTCAAATTTGCTGATATTAGTGCTTTCCTTGAAAAATCAATTCAAATATGATCCACTCCTACAGAACAATTGGCCAGCTTATTAGTTTCATCCAAGAAAATACAAGCAAACTCCTTAATTTTTCTTTTATAACTATCAGGTTTTTTATTAGAATTTTCTTGTTATTCCAATCCATCATAGGACCTCCATTATTGGAACACACATGATCTGCAATCTGCGACCTACCACTATCTCTATTTTTGATGTCATTTTTATGTTCACGCTTTTTTATTTTGTGATTCACTGAATAAAAAAATTTTAACGAAAAGAAACCGACTTGAAAATACGAAATTCCAAAACCAACAAAGATGCACTAAAAAGAAATAAAATAATTATGTTTTTACAACACGTACCCATGAATAACAAACAACGAGCTAATAGAATATTCTAAAACAAGTTGTAGAATGGGCTCCTATTCCAACACGAATGCGAAAGTCGAAAACAAGCGACGAAGAAGAGAGTTTTCGAAAGCATGAGTGTTGGAATTGCCTTCTGCAACGAGTATTGGATGATATTTCCTCTATTTCAGTTAAGTTTTTTTGAAAAACTCTCGAATTTTGAATAAAAATTCATCCTAATGACTTTTGTATTGTACATTGGCAGTTGTTGTAACTTACGAAATTTGACAGATTACGGAATTTGATTTGATTTGATTTGAAAATTGATTGGATCGGAAGTCAGTACTGACAACCACAAAATGAAAAATATAACTGAAAACAATGCTGTAATGAGTTTCATTACAGCACTACTCTCAGAACTGTAATGAACCCATTACGATGCTGCAATGGAGAAATATCTTTTAAAATTCTCAATCAAACGAAATAAAAATGACTACTGAAATTTCAAACAGATTATAACGATAATTCTTAGTACTCAAAATTATTGTTAGTTTTGGTTCGTTGTCAGTCAAACTGACATGGACTCCAAAAATATCAATTATTGTGAATTCATTATACTAGGTATGGTCATAATTTGATTGACTTCTCAGTAATCTGCTATTCTTATGACATTTTAATTGGGAGGACTCTATATAATATTTTGCTAATTTTTCTAAAAGATTTATTAGGGATTTTTCCCCCATTCTCGGAAACAACAATCAATAAAATAATAGAAGAAAGGTAACTGCGTTGACTTTGTGCACTAATGTTGCAGGGCTATTACCTAACAATGAAAAAAGAAATATCACTTCGAACTTTTAAACTTCGGAGTGTATCAGACTCCTTCATCAGACAAAGTCTCAAGTTCATGAAACTCCTGGAAATCGTAAGAATTTTTTTCTAATTGAGGTTTGTTTCAGAGACTGGGAGAGAAAACCCTAATAATGCTTTCAGGAAAATATTTCAATAGATATTTTGCTCATTGTTTGTTATTCACAAGTAATATGAAATAGGTTGATTTAGATGTGAAGTTGGTAGGCATCAACCTGCCTTTTTGTTTACCAGAAATGCATTAAGTTTTTTCGTTTTCAGTGAACCTTTTTTTCAGAAATTTCTTTTTGAAGTCGATTTGTTTTTGTTGAAATTCTGTTTCAATATTCTCTCTCTGGAAGTAGTATAGGCGGAAGAGTTGTACAAGTGCCCATTTCTAACTCCTTAATAGTTATTTATGATAGAAGTGCAGAAGGCATTGATATTCTCACACGAGTTCAAAATTTCAAAACGAGCCACGAAGTGGCGAGTTTTGGAATGAACGAGTGTTAGATTGAGCCTTCTGTACGAGTATCATACATGATTTTCTCTAATTCGCTGAATTTTCATCGAAATTAATGAAACATTGTCGTAATTATCGTTTAGTAATTTTTGCTATGAAAAATATCGATTGGCAGAACTGTTTTCTATCTCATAAAATTTGACAGATGTTAAATAAATCCGTGACAGGAGGCCAACAAGTCATCAAGAAATATTACTGAAAACAGTGTTAGAATGAAATTAGAATGAGATATTCTAATTGAAAACTTGTAAACAGTATGAAGAAACAGAAATATACGTTACGAATTATATAAAATATTTAGGAATTTATATAGATAGCCATCTCCACTGGAATATAAAGTGAACAGGGACGCTATGTATCACAAAAACTACGAGAATTGGTTTCGAAAATAAAATTTTGTAGAACTTTTTGCGATATTCCCGAAATGAAATTAGTTTACAATGCTCTCGTACAGAGTCATTTGCTTTATGGGAATATAGCGTAGGGTGGAATGTATTCTTGTTATTTGAAGAAGGTTGTAATCGCCCAGAAATGGATAATTAAAGTAATTTTCAGAAGAGGTTATCGTTATCGAACTGATAAACTGTACAATGAAAGCGGACTTTTTGATTTGAGGCAACTGTACTTTCAGTCCCTCAGTTTATATCAATTTTAATATAAAAAGAATTGGCTTAAGATCGAACACATTCACAGCACAAGATATAAGAATAACAATATAATGGTACCAAAGATGAACAAAACCATAGGTCAACGTTGCTTTAATTTCTTGGGTCCTCGTGTGATGAATAGGTTACCTATACTGATTAAGAATGCAGAAAATAAAAAAAAGTTCAAAATTCTTTTAAAAAAATTTTCGAAGGAAACGAATCGTGAAATTATAGAGAACTTAATAGATATAAAAGATGAATAAGGATATAAGGTAACATAGTTAGTACAATAGTACAAATTATGATATTGTGTGATTTATTATGTTGTTTATGGTAGATAGGTAGTTTATAATATAGATTAATTCAAGTCCACAAGCGGAAATTATTCCTTTGTAGAATTTTAGGTTTATGTTTATTTATCTAAAATGAAATTGTAAATTATTGTATTTGATTGTGGTGGTACTAATAAACATATTTGATTGACTGAAATTGTTTTGTTCTATGGGATGTGGCGAAATGAAAGGATTTGACACATAAGTAGAAAAATTGTGTTCTATCATTCCTGCCTAATGAGTTCAAGGTCAGAAAACTCCCTGTATATATCCAAGGACACAGGAAGAACCCAACGTATCTGGGCGCAGAAATAAAGGCATCGAACCGAACGCACAAAAGGAAACCCATGGTGACCGTCAAATATGTCACATACGTGTCACTTGGGAACCAATCATATCCCACACCAGGTCTGCAGCGTGCAGAGCCCCCGAGCACACCGGTTCAATGCGGCAACTTAATCCAGTAACCAATATCACCTTTTAATCATGGCTGCACGGCACAAAGGATTCGCAATATGCATTTCCATTGGCTCATGCCCACAAAACATGGGGTAGTTTCTCTTTTCTCTCGATTGCATTGTGCCACCGCCGCTGCATCTGCTCTGACGAGATCGGTACCGGCCTAGGTGTGCGTGGTAGCCAGGGATGGATTCAGGGGGGGCGAGCATGAAATTATTAGTTCTTAACGATTTCCTGATCCAGTTCAGGGGTGCCAAGTCTTTTGAGGTGCCTGCGGCCGAAATGAAAGTCTATAATTAATTATGAATCATATTTAACAAATACATTAAGACATTTTTAATAAAACTGCAAAATCATGATTCATTAATACTAGGGGAGCCCACGATGCTAAATTTGGATTTACTCGAGCGTCATAGAGTCCTATTGGGTCGCAAAGCTCAGATGATAAAAAGAAAAAAATTTTATAATGGATGTGACGCAAACCAGCGGCGATGTTTTGAAGTTGCAAAACAAAATCGTCATGTTGACATACTCTGGCACGTCAGATTAAGATATATATGGTTCATCTCCATGTCCTAGATGTGTTGTATCTCAATCTGACCATTTCCCTGAGTGATTCACTTAATCTGATGAATTTTAATCATTAGACTTTGACATTTTTGAAATATAAGACATTTTCGGGTATCTATGGTCTCGATAGCTATGGTCATGCATAACACCTCAATCAAAGATTATAGAGTATAAAGATGAGAAACGAAGCGACTACAGTGATGTCAGCGACATCTGTTTTTCAAAAGTAAGAGATTAGAGTAGATTAAATAGAGATTATTAGTAGGCTGTTGTCAATTTTGAAAGAAATACTTGAATAAATATTTTTGCTGAATGATGATTGCATTTTCTCGCGTATTTTCCACTGAAATAACTCGAAAGCTGCAAGAGTAGCACCTAGCTCACTCCATAATCTTGGTTTGTGTGTTTTTCTGTTATAAATTTTGTGTTAGAAACTGGCCGACATTCGAAATGCATGGTGATTTATTGCAGAAATAATAATCTTGAATGTGCATTCTTTTCATTACCAAAGAGAATAGAAATGTAAGTTTTGAAACTCGTATCGTGTAATTGTCTTGTTCATGGCTTCTTATTTTCAGTGTTGTCAAATGGATAGAGGTTTCGGGGTAAAAATATATTGTTCTGGATAGAGGCAATGGTGGTCAGAAGAACGACTTATAGAGGTGGTGGTTCTCTTGACGACCCTTCCAGCAGTTCGACTCATCTACTAGACCCTCTAGACTCATTGAGGTTAAAATACACTGGTTAAGATATGTATGAATCGGGTCCAGAACAACTGTTTGACTTATCGATGTTCGATTTATCGAGAGTTCACTCACAATAAGTTCTTGAAATTGTTATGATAATTCTTTAATATGTGAACATATTTTTAAAATGTACTCAATTTCATAATTATTGTATTGTAGTTGATTTAACACAATCATTTCAAATAAAAATATAAAGAATCCAGAAGCGTATTTCATTTGATTCAGAGCAATATGCAGAAGAAAAGATCATCTTGATCAAAAAGCGGAGCCCTGCTTTTTTTTTGTCGATCAGGATATTTTTTTAAAAGCTCGACAAAGTATTTAATTAAATGAAAATTTATGAGAAATGTGTTTCGAATTTCGCGCCTATTAAAATAGTTTTCTGTACTGAATAATGTTTTCAGCGTCATCTATGTGTCACAAGTAAGAAACTAGCCAAAAATCGTAGTCGGATTTTAGTACCACAGATACAAGGGCGTTTCCCATCTTTATACTCTATAATCTTTGACCTCGATTGTCCTTTTTCACGAAGATTTTTTTTTTCCGTGTGGGTCTCTTGGAGAAGAATCTCCCCAACACCATGTTCATTGGCTCATTTTGAAACGTTATCACTGTTTTCCTTCAGAATTACTTCAATATTCAAATCCAAAATTCTTGAGTTCTGGGTCTATGAATGTGGGGGTGTTTTAAACCCGAACCCGATTTTTTTGGAACTTCAGATTTTTGGAGACTGCTACGAGACACTAAATGAAATGAAATCATCTCCTGACGATAAACCAAACATCTTATAACACAAAAAATATCGGAATATTTGTCGGAACCAAAAATTACAGAGATATTCCGAAAATTGTCAAAATGACATTATGCATATGCACGTGTTGAACTTTCTCGTCGAATTTTTGTTACATCGGCTTGAGGAAATCGTCAGACTATAAATTTCATGATCCTTGAATTATTAACTTCAAAATAAACAAATTTCAGCCACGCTCGAGAATGTCCAGACTACGATTTTTTTTTACAACTTTGGAACCCTCTCAGGTCTTTTCGTCACCCTCAAATTGTCAGATTAGTGGTATATAAACTTTTCAGCATGTAATCAACCCACACTATCTCAATCTGACCGCTCGGGAATGCCCGATGATCAATTTTTTTTTACTAATCTGATCCTTCAATCTGAAAGGGAGGCCATATATATGGCGCTATATATTAATCTGCCGCGCCTGAATAAATCCCGAAATCCCCGCTTGGGGGCCCCTACTATAATGAATGTATGAAGATAAACATGTATCGAAAATACTTAAAACTACCGTATCTGAAATTTTTAATTGCGTAAAGAAATCTGAATATTTCTCAATTACTCTCGACTATATGTACTCCTACTACCAGTTGTAAACAAAAAATATTTTTTGGTCTTAAGAATTTGATTCCTTATTAAATGGTCTTCTTCTGACACAGAATTAGAGAAAAAATACTTTTGACTGTGTCATTATCGGTATAGACACACGAGGGTGGTCACTTTTGATATCATATAGTTATTCGGAATATTATGTATATACATAATATTCCAAATAACTATGATATCAAGCTATATAGCTTTGATGGATTTTGGATACAATTTATTGAAGAATGTGATTAAAAAGATCTAATAAAGAAATTCTGGGAATCGAAAGAAAAAAAAATAAATCGATGGGGGTAAATACACAAGATAACAATTTTACAAATAATTGCTCACGAAGATAACAACCAAACACACAAAAAATAAGTCGCTTGTTTTATGAAAAATTTCTGTATTTATCGCCCATATCCCAAATATTTTCTGTGAAATAGAAAATCAGTTACGCATGATTGGGAATGTAACAAAAATTAAAAGAGAAGCTGTTAATACACTGTGTGAGAATATGAAATTAGTTGTGATACTTGTGTTTGAGGAAAATAAATCGATATCTATTGAAAAATTCTATAGGAGATCTTTGCAAAAGGTTGAAAATGTCAATTGAGAAATCAAAAAATTCTTACGATTTCGAAAAGTTTAATGAAATTGAGAAGTTGTCTGATGTACACTCCGAAATGTTTCAAAACTTTAGAGTTCTAAGTTTTTTTTTTTCATTCTTAGGCAACAAATTTTTGGAAGGATCTGGCCCCTGACAAATTGGTGAACAAGTTTTTCGCAGGGGCCTTTCTTCTATTAGTTAAAAAATCTTTTTAATTGCTTTTTGTTTCAGAGACTGGTAGAGAAAACTTCCACAAAAAACTAAATCGAGTAGAGATGCCTTCACAATATTCAAAGTCAGCCGCAGATCGATTCTAAACATATTAAAACAAAACCAAATGAATCCCACTAAAATAATAACTATCTATTTTGAGCAAGTGATGGGCATGTTGGATAACAACATTGTTCAATTAGTACACGTTTTCTTCTCTGATTAGTGCCCTTTTCTATGTTAACTGTCGTACTTATCGTCAAAAGTTTTATTTCAAGTCTCCAGAAAATCATATCAAGAATAAATGTGATCTAATAAGTTGTTTTCTGTTTGTTGCTGACAAACATGATTCTTTCTTTTCATTCTTAATTTTTTGTCAGATGTTAGCAGTATATTCTGTCTTCATTTCAGTTTTTTCACGGGTTCTTCCATTAATTAAATTGGTTTCACTACACTTCATCTCCTAAACTTCCAATAATTTTTTTCATGCATAATCATTAGGTACAAACATTTTTTTTTCGTCAATATCATCCTTCACTATTCTTCGGTCCCAGTCCGACCCTGTCTCGAACCGAGCCACCCCCTGACCGACCAAAATCAAACGCTCTTTATGAGGTATTGGATAACATCATAATTTTGTCTCTCATTGTGAGCAGTTCCTCTGCCAAATCCATGCGGTTTCACTTTTTATCATCCAATATTGTTCCTGCAATTGTTTAAAGTGGGCCATTGCGGTTGCACTCGGCGACTATAAAGCCTGGAAATTCGATAGTTTTATGTGGGTGCCCATTGTTGAAACTTAGATTTGGGTTGGGTACAGTTTTTTTTTTATTGTGCGAGGAATAACGATGGGGTATAACCGCCATCAGTAAATTTACTCGTTGCAGGACAATGGGGCCAGTATTTGTACGATTCGAGGGGGTGGAAGAAAAAAATTTCAAGATAATTTTTAGGTATATATATATATATTCTTATGAAAAAGAGAGCTAAAATAATACAATAAATGTTGAAACAAAAAGTACATAAGCTGAGGTAAAAAAAAAACGGGGTATCATAACATTCTTTGTATGATACTATAGAATCATACGATACTATCAACACTTGTATCATACGGTACTATAGAGCCAGGGGAAAAAACCTCAGCCGAAAAAACCTGCCTCCCCGTAAACAAAATAACATAAAATATCAGGAAAATCTTGAAAGACATCAGTGTGATCATCTTCATGATATCCGTCGATGGTCTCGGATACACAGATTCTTCCCAAAACGACTCGTAATTCTTAATCTGAAATGAAAAAAGACAAAAGCAGAAAAGAAACCGATTATTCAGAATAAATCGAAGGCATTTTGGAAATGCATTTGCTACTTTAAAAAACATCAACATTAAGATTTCTTGGCCAAATAATGTTCGAGGATTTATAAATATTTATGACAGAAATGTCACAAAATTTGAAAGAAATTAAAAAAAAAACTCCATCAATTTCCCCTTTCCGAATCTGTTGAAAGTTACGTAACTGATAATTTTTCAACATAACAAGCTGAACTCGTAAAAAATCAATTAATACATAACCTTTCAACTGTCCTATTTCACGACGATTCTGTTGCCGTGTGGGTTTCTTGCAGAAGAATCTCTTTGATACCATGTTCATCAGCTAATTTGGAGACGTAATCACACTTGTCTTTCGAAATTCCTTCGATATTCAAATTCAAAATCCACAAATTGTTGCTCTCTGGTCGTGAGGGTTTTTTCAAACCAGATACGACCTTCCAGGTGATGATTTTTCGGCACCTCAGATGTTTGAAGACCGCTACGGGACCCCCAATGAAAGGCAATCATCTCCCATAGATGAACCAAACCAACGCTGATTTGATATTCACGCTCCTACAGTCATGCTCTTGTCTCTCTGTATTATCTTTTATCATGTGCTCGGCTGCATCACAAACTATTCATCACATAATACTCAAACAATAACATATTTTCAACTCCACACACAATTTAATAAATTTTCAATAAGACTCTTTCATAACTATTTCTAATAGTCTAATAAAAGATTGAGGTTTCAACCGTAAAGAGTATATTTTTTCAAAGGACGGGTCGAACAAGCATTGCTGTACAGGGTTATTCACGAATATGGCTCTATAGAATATTTTTAGGAAAGACATAAAATTCAGGATTCAAATTCTAAAGGTGAGCTTCAAGTAAGAAGACGTCTTCTCGTATATTTCTTTAAAGTTCTAGGACTTCAGGCTTTTCCGGAAGTGACATCAACTTTCGTTTTTCAAATGGGAAGACCCCTTTTTTATTGCATAAAAAGATTCTCCATTGAATTCTGAGTCTTTTTGATTCCAAAAATTCGAATTTTCCCGAAAAAATTCTCTTTAAATGAGGAAATACGAAAGAAAATCTCAAAATTGAACTCTGTTGAAATACACACAACTTCGAGGCTTTTTCAGTAAAAATTCTCATTTTTGAGAATTTCCCAGAAGAAAGGCTGTTGCTTCTTTTCCGATAGCGTGATTTTCACAATATGATGCAGGAGGTCAAAAATTTTTTTGTCAAAGTTAGAAGTGACGAAACATCAAAAAAACGTTTTTTTTCAAATTGGAATCCCATTTTTTCGAAGCATTTTCGAAATCTTCGTTAAAAAATAATGGGAGCATACGTCGAAGACTTTTATACCAAAATGAATTTTTTTCGAGATATTCAGGAAAAATGATTTTGTCTTCAATTTTCAATCTCATTCCTCATTCCTATTATTTTTTTACGAAGATTTCGAAAATGCTCCGAAAACATGGGATTTCAATTTGAAGAAAATAAAGATTTTTTGATGTTTCGTCATTTCTAACTTTGACAAAGTGTGACCTTCTGAAAATCACCCTATCGGAGAATCAGCCTTTCTTCTCGGAGATTCTCAAAATGTGAATTATTCTTGAAAAAACCTCAGTATTTCAACAGACTTCAATTTTGAGATTTTTTTTCGTATTTCCTCATTTGAAAAGAATTTTCTCGAGAAAATTCAAACTCTTGGAATCAAAAAAACTCAGAATTCAATGGAGAATCTATTTATGCAATAAAAAATGGGTCATTCCATTTGAAAAACGAAAGTTGATGTCACTTCCGGAAAAACTAGAAGTCCTAGAATCTTCAAAAAATATACGAGAAATCGTTTTCTTACTTGAAGCTCACCTTCAGAATTTCAATCCCGAATCTTGTGTCTTTCCTAAAAATATTCTACAGAGCCATATTCGTGAATAACCCTGTATATTCTAGATTAATGATTTTAAAGATCATTGCACTGGGACCCCATCAGAAACTGCACCCGCCATTACGTATAGAGGAAGAGCCGGTGACAAATTTTCAGTTGTCATTTCGAAAGTCTTGAAAATTTACTGACCCAATGTTCAATATCTGCTCTATAATAGGAACTTCTTCTGGCCACCCCCAATGGTAGGGTTTAATTCACCCTGAAATTTTAAAGAGGGTAGAAAATAAGAATGATTCAAGTTGAAGTATCAGTCATGAAATGTATGCAGGTAAGTCTAAGAAGTATACTGAATGTATAAAAAATTCGTCAGAATATTTTCGTCCCTCTAATTGTTGCACAACGCTATAAATATTCATAGAAAATATGTTTTTTCATTTCATTACCTATAAATATTAACACAATGCAGAAAATATATACGGAAAATATATTATTGCATGGCAGACATAAATTTCATCAATTACTATCTACCAGTAAGATATATAAACTATAAATATAATAAATTCTTTGGACAATTTATTCTTCACATCAGAAAAAGGTAGGTATTTATGTATAGTATGTATGGGTACTTATCATTTTTCATTAATCTTTGTCGTTGTCTTTCTCTTCATCATCATTGTTTATATTTTCAATGAACATTTGGTTTATTCGAATCCCCGTTTGAATCGAAAACATATGAAGAACTGCTTTCAATTGACATCAGTTTCCACCCTCACCTGCTTTCGTTCTATGATCTTCTGTTCGGAGATGGTGTGAGCATACACTCATATGCTTAGATTTTTTTCCATCATCGAAACTCCTATGTTTTTTCTTCTACGCATCAAGATTCCTACATTTCTTGGAAATGCATGCATTAACATAGCGATTAGTGCTCTTTACAATATTTTCCAGGTATATTTTTTATGACAAAAAATTTCAAAATACAAAAAACACAGCTTTCAGGCACAAATTGTCGAATCAAATTGCATTTACAGTATATACAAAATAAAAATAAAGTGGAGACAGCCCATAGATCTGTTTTCAGTTGTAAAAACCCAGGGACATTGATAATCGAAAAAATTTCATGAGAGATCTCGAAAGCTTGTTGCTTGGAAACAAACAGACGTCGTATTCGGAGGTCTGTTGCCTACAAGCAACAAGCTTGAGAAAGTTGTCATAAAATTTTTGAGCATTTATCAATGTCCGGGGGTTGTAATTCGTATAGATAATTTTTTGCTACTTATAGAAAAAACAGAGCTTGAATAATTTATTTGAAGGTGCATTTGACAAAGGAACAATTAGAAAAGATAAATGAAGATCCAGACGTGTTAGTTTCTAGGACTGATGAGGACGTATTTCCACTACGCATGCTGTTAATAATTTGATTATGATGTTCTTCGTCAATATTCAAGTAAGGTTTTACTAAGTTGGCATTGTTGTGACCCGCAATTTTTATAAGTTTTTGTTTGAATCGTATTTCTTCCAATGGGCATATTATCATACCAGTGATCATTTTCGGATTTCCATTGACGATTTGGTCTGAGGAATAATCTGTTGGTTCTAATTCGGCCCCTTTTTGACATCTATTTTTTGAATAATCGGACAGGACAAATGTTGCTGTCCTTGTTCTCTATCAAAAACTTGCTTCCAGTACACATTCTTGAACCACCCTGGCAAGTCTCGCTGAATGCAGGGTTATATTTAACTCGATTTGTTACAGAATCCTCGTTGTTTGATTCCAAAAAAAAAAAAATTCAGTAAAGCAAGCAGCAGCTTCCCCACCTTGCCAAGCTAATTCTACCGCGGCTATGTGATAGAATTTCCGTTGCAGACTTCAGGAGTATTTTCATTCCATAAATTTACCATTTTCGTTATTTCTACACAACTTAATGTTGCTGAACTTTATTTCTTTTTACGAGGATCTGATTGCAGTTTTCGTCGTATAGAATCGCGAACAGTTCGCGCTTGTTGAAATACAATACTTTTGAAAGGGTCAATTATAACTTTAATTTCTTCAGAATATTTTACTTGTAAAAGCTTACTTGTTAAATTCCACATGGTTTTTACAGTGTTTTCTTTGAACTCTGACCAATCTTTTTTCCTCATGTTCACAGCCGAATCCTTCAAAATTAACGCCAATTCTTCCGCTGTCCGATTTCTAATTCATACTTTCTATCTTCACAAAAATCCATGAATTATTTCCATACAAACTTCTTGCTGTAAGTGGTGTTTTTGGTATGTTTGATTCAATAATTTCGTTAATATTCTCGTCAGTATTACAGCCAAATCGTGACATTTCGAAATATTAATTATTCGAAACTTCAAAATCGAAATAAGTCAACATGTGTCCATAGCACCGTTGAAAATAGCCCATGGTCTGTTTTCAGTGTAATGTTGACATGATTGGGTGAAATTGTTCATATGATACAAAATGGGGAAATTTGAGTGGTTATTGGAACTGTCAAAGAATTTTCAGTTTCATTTTTTGTTTCGTGGTTGTCAGTACTGACCTCAGATCCCCTCAATTTTCAAATCAAATCAATTCAAATTCCGTAATCTGTCAAATTTCGTGAGTCACACCAACTGAAAAGATACAATACAAAAGTCACTAATCTGAATTTTTATTTTAATTTAGAGAGTTTTTCACAAAGCTCGACTGAAATAGAGAAAATATCGTCTAATACTCGTTGCAGAAGGCAATTCCAACACTCATGCTTTCGAAAAATCGCTCCTTCGTCGCTCGTTTTCGCATTCGTGTTGGAATAGGAGCTCATTCTGCAACTTGTTTCAGAATATACTATTGAACACCTTTTGTGAATTCATGGAATCTTGTTATGAAACGAAATTGAATTTCTTCGAGAAACATTCTTTTTTTCAATCTGAAGAATGTAGATAGTGTTAAAGTATTTAATAAACCTTATTAAATATGCTAACCTTTGAAGTAACTTTCTAAACTGATGTAGTATAATATTTCGTCACTACAGTCAGTTCATTTTGGGTGAAATTTTCATTCTGATATTTGGTTCAGGAAGCTGGAACATTTGGCGTAGAATTGAAGATTACAGGTTACAGAAGCACTATTCTGGATAACATAGGATAAATAAAATTGATTGCTTATTGGAACTGTCAAAAAATTTCAGAAGATATTTTTGTGATTTATTGTGCTCAATCAAGTGACCTCAAATTAACTCATTTCATTGAATTTCTACTGTAGCAAAACATTTTAGAAATAAATTTTTTATGATTTGAAGTTGTTCATACGCTGAAAGTTTCTGAAAGCCAATTAATGTTCTCCCTGCAGCGGTTTTTGTCTTACGAAACCTTACTGCGAGCTACACCATTTTCTCGAAACTTTCCACTCATAATCTTCCAGTTGAATGAAAAATTGCCCCTCTCAATCTCACTCATGGCCTACTTAGGCATTATTTCTGCACATACCCACTTGCGCTCCCAGGTAATCCGCAGATTGTTCAATTTCCACCGAACAAATTCGTCCCAGATAGAGTTGATGCTCGCGTTGCTGTAACGCACACAATGTGCCCATTGTCTCTTCTGCGGTAATTGCGAACGATCTGACATTTCGTTAACGACACAAATATGTATCATCCAGCCGCCACCGACGCCGCCTACTCTGCATAATCCATATTCCATTGTCGTCGTATGGCCTCTCCGGTAACATCCGAACATCAATTAGCCTTGCCTCAATTACCCTGCGTTCATATGTACGCAGGTAATTCTGGGCAAACTCTACACTATTAGCGACAATCGTGTGCGCTGGAGGTCGATCTCCATACGCGCCAGTGGCGTGCGAGGCCGGAAAACCGAGAAAACCATCGCTCCTACATAAACTTTTCTACAGGTCTAACTTCAAGTTGTTCGACTCTGAGGTAGATTAGAAAAGCTATTGAGTCTTGAAATTTTTAGTTTGAAGGTATTTAACACGAAAGGAAATTAGGAAAGTATGGATTAACTCCAGGATGTTTGGGGAACAGTGTTCTTGTTCATGTAGATTCAACCATGAGACTTCTCGAGGAAAAAAAAAATCGGAAATTACCATGCGGGATGGAATCAGGAGCTATCGCTTGCTTGTTCAAAATCGCCTCCAAGTATAAAAAGCAGAAAATCGTCAAATTCATAATGACTAAGAAGTTTCCTAATGGATATACCAAAATCAACTTTAGGAGGGGAAATACATACTTAATAAACGCTACATGCCGGCCAATGAGATGGAAGAATGCGCTGTATATATGGTGCCAATTCGATTTCAAAACGTTAAACTCAGAATACGCAATATAATATCAGATAATATGTGAGTCTCTCAGAGGAAAAGTGGTAAAACTCCAATTAAGTGAAATGTTGGAATTTTAATGTTCAACGTTGCAATTGATTAAAAATCGCATTGATAGGTATGAAAAGGATTGTTACATACTCGGCCAAAACGATGATTTAACCTATACCACTTACCTATTAGAAGAATGATATGCAACCTTATGTACCCAAATATCGGTATAACTCTAAATTTCTGAATTTGTAAGTTATACCACTTTTCCTCTGACCGGCTCATGTGAAGAAGTCAAAACATTAAATCAATCAGCAGTTTCCATTCATTTTCGTATGTTCGTAATTCAAAGATCATACTAAGAACCATACCTATAACTTAATTGAAAAAAACTTCATGAAGTAATATTTGCTGCTAGTTTTCTTTTTCTATTTGAAAGAATACTCTAAATTTTGTTCCATAAAGATTTAATCTTTGACAAATAGATAATAAACTAATTTTTGTAACACAAAAACTTTATTCTCAGCAGGATAAAGACAGCACAATATGATATAGGTATAGATATGTTGATTCTTGTCTCTTCAGAAGTTCCCATTATGGATTTCCCGAAGAGTCTATCTTTTCTGACACACTGCTGAACTTTTCATATTCCACATATAATAAGTACAATTATGTTTTATATGCTTATGTGCAGATAAGTAGACGCTCACCTTAATAGGATTGTTGTCCATGTCGTCCGTCTTGGATATCCTTGTAGGTACATGTCCAGCTGTTGTGTTTCTTCTTGTTCCTGACCATTTGACCAATTTTTCACCAAGCTTTCTTGCTTTTGGATCTCTCCAGGATGTCAAAAATTGTCTGACTCATATGACCACATCCTTCACCAAAAAAAACAACAAAATACGTTAAATTCATTAATGATACTTCTTGGGCGAATTTAACACAAAACATTGTCATCATGTTCTAGGAAGAGTAGAACGTATTTGTTCAGTCCAAATGTTGAAATTGGCCTCCATTGAATTGAGTTATTCAGAAATAATCCCCAAAAATGATGAATTAGAATTGACTGGGACTGGAACAGAACCATTCGGAATCATAAAACATTTATCTAAACAGTTGAATAATATCTGTTCTGATAAAATTATATAACCTGAAATCTTAATTGTAAATTCTGGATAAAGAAATACTTCCAGTTCTCAGCCGAAAGAAGCACAATCTTTATTCATGAAATCAAAAGTTTCGTATAAAATTCAGAACATTTTTTCCGTCTTCACATTTACATTGTTACATGCTACAGTTACATGTTATAGTATAATATAATATCCTGTTACAATGACTGTAAATGTGTACACAACTTCTTTTAAAATATTATTCTAAAACAAGGTGCAAAATGGGTTTCTACTCCAACAGGAATGCGAAATTCGAAAACGAGCGAGGAAGGAGTGAGTTTTCGAAAGCATGAGGGTTGGAATTGCCTTATGCCAAATGTATTAGACGATATTTTCTCTATTTCAGTCAAGATTTATGAAATCTTTTCGAAATTCAATGATAAATTCATCCTAGTGACTTTTGTATTGGTATCTTGGTAGTTAGTTTGACTTGTGAAATTTGGCAGATTACAGAATTTGAATTGATTCAATTTGAAAATTGATAACATCAGAGGTGAGTACTGACAACCATTAAACGAAAAATATAACTGAAAACGATGCTATAATGAATTCATTACGCACTTTTTCGGTACTGTAATGAACTCATTACGATACTGAAATAGAGAAAATGCTATTTCCAATACATTTTCAATTGAATTGGGGGCATAGGGCATAAAAATGTTCGGCTCTACAAAAATGAATAACCATTGATGTGACATAAAGAAAAAATATTATTGAGTGCTCTCATGATTCTAAGATCTGAATGACTTTGGTGACAATAACCAATCATTTGGTTGTGGACTGCAGTTTCGAAATTATTTATTATCATCATAACGACAAGTGCGGCAGGACCCTATACCAACTCTTCAAAATACATAGGTTAAACAAATTGAAATAAATAAGGAACAATTATTGGATACTCACAAGGTGAACAAACAACAATGAATGAAAATTTCTTTTACACATATCCTTTTTGGGGTACAGTCCAAAGTTCTTCGAGTTGATTTGAGCAATATTTGATCGGCGTTTCTTGCATCTGGGAATTCTCAAAATCCCAGGAATTTCCTGACCACATCTTCAACCTCAAGTACTCGCCTGACAATATAAGTTTAATCCATTTTACATGAAATTTCTTAGGTGAATTTAAAACAGAAACGTTAACAAAAAAAGAAGAATGTCTTCGTTTAACTGTTTAGCCCAAATTAAATACAGAAGATTTGGATATTGGCATTGAGCAATTCCTAAAAAGTAATTGATAGAAAATGATAGGGACTAGAACAGAACCATGGGGAATAATGAAACTCATTCTACGATCATCGGGCCATGGGTCAACAGTTGCAACTCAGATGGAGTTGTGCATCTATTGTATAAATTGTAGGGTTTCGATATGTCTCCTATATTTATTTTGTTCTTCTCCTCTTTTGCATTTTTCTCATTTTTTGAAAATTGCCATTTCGATTAGAATATCCGAAAAAGGATTTTCCGTGGTTTTTCCTGAAGCCACGTCACTGTCCGTCCGTGGTACGAAAAAATCGTCCTTTGTTCGAGGTAATTGCAGCGGCAGAGTTTGTAATATGGCGCGTAGGCCGCTATAATTTTATCGATCCGCGTTTTGTCGAGAGAGAGTCGAATAAAACGTGCTTATACATATATGGCATCGCGGATAGAACAATAACACTATGCGCGAATAAATCCGGAACGAGATATGATCTGTGCCATTTCTTGTTTGTTCCCCGGACGTTAATGGATATTCTGAGCTGGCTACGTTGCGCCTTTACGAAACGACCAACTACGTTTCCGTCAAGAGCTTGTTGTCGCGCCGAGATACAAGACACGCGGTATTGTTTATTGGAGGATGACTAGTCTTCCAATAGCTGGGTCTGTATGGACCTGTTATGGTGTGATGCTGGGGCCAGTTCAGAGCTGTGCAGAGCACTGAATATTAGTGCTTCGAGGGTCTGCGAAGGTGGAAGCACTAATTCTAAAATTATATCAAATATTTGGTGCTTGATTAGTGCCTATTAGTGCCTAATGAATTTTTGATAGTACCATTATGGTTTTTGAGAACTTGACAATTAAAGTTTCTGGTGCTTACTTCACGTTCAGCTCCAAGATTTTCATCAATATTTAGTGCTTGATTAGTGCCTTTGGAAGCAAACAAGACTTTTCATAATTCCAGAGAATATTTTCTTCAGTGCTCACTTCACGGTCAGCACCAACATATTGAAATTTCGTGACAAATTTTGTTGCATTAATTAGTGCCTATTAGTGCCTAATAAATTCTTGATAATACCATGTAGGCCAAGCAAATAAGCTTCAAAAAATGGTGTGCCTGGAAATAATTGTTGTTCGGGAAACTGTTTCAATCATTCTTTTAGGCCTCTAATTAGAGAAGTTTGAGTTTTGCCCACATTTCCCAGTGGAGCGTATGCCGTGACGTTCGAAAAACCTCGAAATTTTCGGACTATTTTTGGTTTTTCTCGAATAGCTCCTATACTTAGCACTTTATCAAAAACTTTATGATATTCAAAAGTGTTGAGCATTGAATTCTGCTCTTAAAAAGTATTATGACTTCATATTTTGAACGAGTAGTTTTATGCAAATCATACGTCGAAATATGGCAGAATTTTACACCTTTCGAAAAAACAATTTTTTTTACTATAAAACGTAAAATACCTATGAAACTACGGACTTTAGAACGAAATGTCATAGGATAAGAGTTGTAGTCCATCATATTGTGATAAAAACGTAACCCCACCCTTCTAAACCACAATGATAAGTCGCGCAGTACCTCATCCTGCTGAGGATGCTGCTCATTTCATCGTAGCTAGTGCTGTTGAATTTGCTCAGCAGTCTCATGTTTGTTGGGAAGGACACTGAGCTTATTATTATTTTGATTGTTTCAGCCTCTATGTATACCAACATTTTTTTAAAGCCTTTGCACTACAAGTTTTCATCTGTTTCGAAAAAAACATATTATTCCTGCATGCTCTGATGGGTGCGTCATCTATTTCGGTAAAGGAAAAATGAAATTCCTAAAGACGTTTAGAAATCAACACAAACTTGCTGAAAGCATCAGAATTGTTTAGCAAATCTAATGCTTCTGCCGATAAGGTCGACGAGGCAGGCAAGAAATGCATGACAGATTTTTATAAAAATTATTTCAAGCAATTAAATGTATTACGTTACGAGATGTTTGGAAAATGTTCAACCAAAATTTTATTCAATCTTGCCTCTGTGCCTCCAACTGAAGCAGCACCTCGACAACACTCGCTAAGGAAGTATCTACAGTTGATAAAAATATGTAATATTGTTCTTAGTAATGAGTTGTATTGTTAGTTATTAGTTTATGAGTCCCCCGTTTGTTATTATATTTAATTTAGTTGATTTTCAACGTCTTCAGAAATTTCAATTGTCTTTTACCAAGCCACTTAAAACATGAAGGAAAAATATGTTTTTTTCGAAACAGAAAAGAACTTGTAGTGCAAGGGAGAATAGACAATTTATCGTCTTGCTTGCCTTTGTCAGGCTTTCGTACAAAAAATGTTGGTGCACATAAGGGTTGGAGCAGTCAAAATTACAAGAAGGTCAGTGTCCTCCTCAACAATAACCACACACTCATGGGACTGCTGAGCAACTTCAACAGCACTATCTACAATTAAATGTTCAGCATCCTCAATAGGAGGATCTACTGTGCGATTGTACATCGTGGATGGGAGGGGACAGGTTACGTTTTTATCACAGTTTGATGGTCTACAACTCTCATTCAATTACAGTTTTTTCTAAAGCTCGTATTTTCAAAGATATTATACGTTTAATAATGAAAAAAATGTGTTTTTTCGAAAAGTGTAAAAATTTGCCTTTTTTCGACGTATGATTTCTATAAAAGAACTTGTTCTGAATGAAATATCGTGATACGTTTTAGAAGCAGAATTCAATGCGGAACACTTTTGAATACAACAATGTTTTTGATTTAGTGCTTAGTTTAGGGGCTATTCGAGAAAAACCTAAAATAGTCCAAAAATTTCGAGGTTTTTCGTACGTCATGACGTTCTCCACTGGAAATTTTGTCAAAACTCTTATTAAAGGCCTATATAAATGATTAAAACAGTTTCCAGAACTCCACCAATTATTTCCAGGCAAAAGTTTAATTTGCTTGGTCTTATTATAGTTTTTGAGAACTTGAAAATTTAAGTTTCTGGTGCTAACTTCAAGTTCAGCTCCAAGATTTTCAATTACCATAAATTTGATTAATCAATATTTAGTGCTTGATTATTCCCTTGGGAAACAATGAATTCATAAGCAATTTCATAATTCCAGAGAATATTTTCTTTGGTGCTCCCTTCACGGTCAGCACCAACTTATTGAAATTTCGTGACAAGTTTTGTTGCATTAATTAGTGTCCATTAGTGGCGTTAAAACGGCTGCGATATGATTTTTAGTTTCACAGTAAGTGGGTGTTAGTTTTTGAGCAAAAGTTAGCAGCATTAATTCTGAAACTCTGTCAAATATTGAGTGCCGTTCAAATATTTGAAAACACATAATCAGTTTTTTAGCTACACTCAATTACCTATATGTTTTAATAAAGTGTCGCCATCTATGGAGAATGTTTACGAGGCATTCTGCATAATACTACTAAGTAAATTCGGACTAGTTACCTCTAGCTATTGTATCTTTCTGATGAATTTTTCCACATTAACAGAGATGGTGAACACAATTTTCGAATTTTCCTTCAGAGGTTTAGCTATATTGTCGGTATAGATCTCAAATTCCATTGTGTTCTGTCACAATTCCAAAAAGGTATCAAACACAATAAATTTGGTTGTTCTTGTCATTTTCTCCATGGTTTTTAAGCATCATTTTGGTTTGAGATTGTTTCCTCAACTAAATTTGCTGAATTTATTGGTAAGCTCTTTGAGACTTCTTCATGAAGTCCACTTTTTAATTTATTAGACCGGTTGTGGATGAAATTAAATGCACTTATTGTCAACTGTTATCAATATGGACTAAGAGGATTACGAAAATTTCATCACCATAACGTCCTCATTATTTCCAATGAATGAATATGAAATTTTCTTAGAAATATTCTATTGGATTATTTCAAATTGCAGCTCTCAATTTTTCAGGACGAGAGAAGGGGATTATATTCCAAAAGCCATCATTTTACTCTATGCTGAAGGCAAGTTTATAAATCCTGTAAAAAATTTCTTTTCTTAAGCGATGGAGACCAAAAATATTCATCCAGTTTGGAGCTCAATGAAATCATTCATGAAATATCATGAAGCTATCACGAATCGAAACAGAATGAATGTTCAGATCGATACGAAATAGAATCAGAGAATCCTGGAATTGATAATGTTCCGCCCTAAAACAAAGTGAGTTCAATTTTTTATTACAATAGAGATTGATATCAACTTTCCTAAAGTATCCATATGAATAAAGAAAATAAAGAAAGCAGCATATCGTCGATTTAGCAGGAAAACGGTTTTTCACCTATATCGACTATATTTAAGAACCATTTTTCATTCATTTGACAATTATTGTCAAATTTGAATTGGTGTTTTGGTACTATTTGCAGCGTTTATGGTGATAAGTGTTTGAAATCGAGGATTTAGTTAGTATTCCGAACGATTTTTATCGTGTCGTATTAATGTTGTAGGCGTGTTTTATAAATATTTTCAGTTTTCATAGTCATTTTCGAGAACCATTCCGGCAACAAAAACAATACAACTGCTCCGCCTTTCATATTCTATGATAAACCCTCTGTACGTACAGGGTGATTCACTTATCTTGGTAACCTCAATTTTTTGGAAAACGTCGAATATTTTTTTATTCTGTGAATGACGTTTTGAACAAGTCATGGTCGATTTGAGATGTGCATAAAAATTCGTGGAATTAATAAAGATGCCAGGCGTCGTGGCGCTATCAAAAATTTTTTCTCCAGGGACATACCTTTTTGATTATGTAATTCGAAAGATAATTTCATTCTGAACTTTTTTTCTAATATAATTTTTATGTTAATTATATTCCATTTATTTTTTTCTGTATTGTGGTAGTATGCCTTAATTTGGAGACATAGATATGATTTTGTGCCTTGAATTCAAGAAGGCTAGTTTTCTAGTCAATGTGCCTCTTCAAATAAGATGAAATATGTGGCTACAGCAAGATGGGACTCTATGTCACAACGCTGCCATTGTGAAGAGATATTTAGATCAAGAATTCGAAATTAAATGGATAGGAACAAATGGACCCATCAGGTATCGCCAGATACCAAACTGATTCTAATAACTTGGACAATTGGAAAATAAAGATAAGAAACGCACGTGCCCAAATAGACCCTTATATTTTAACCAAAGTAACTTATAATGAAATCGGGAAATGATATAACTTATGTATGGATTATAATGGCCGGTATACAGAATTTTATGATTCGAAATGTTTCGTTTGTTATTAAAAACATGTTTATTGTTATAAGATATAATATTTAATGAATATAATAATAGAGAAATAGTTTGTTACAAATCTCCGTTATTTTACGAAACAAAATCATATTTAGGTCATCTAGCCATTATGATCAATACATAAGTTATATGATTTCCCTATATCATTATATAAGTTACTTTGGTCAAAATAAGGGTCCATTTTTTTCGAATTCTTGATCCCAGTATCTCTTCACCATAGCATCGTTTTGACATGGAGCCCCTTCTTGCTGTATCCACATATTTAATCTAATTTGGAGAGGCAGATGGTTAAGAAAACAAGACTTCTTTAATTGAGGGAACCAAATCATATTTATGTCTCCAAATAAAGGCATACTACCACAATACAGAAGAAAATAAATGGAATAGAATTAGCATAAAACACGCTGCAGATCGCTGACGGTTAGAAATGGATAAAAATTGTATTCGAAAAAAAAGTTCAGAATGAAATTATATTTCGAATGACATGATAAAAAGGTATGTCCCTGGAGAAAAAGTTTTCGATAGCGCCGCGACGCCTGGCGTCTTTATTTATTCCGCAGATTTTTATGCACATCTCAAGTCGACATTGACTTTTTCAAAACGCCATTCACAGAATGGAAAAATATTCGGACGTTTTCGAGAAAATTGGGGTTACCCAGATAAGTGAATCACCCTGTACGTACATCGTATACAGCAATGTTGTAGATGCGAAGACTAGGGGTTGTTGTGGGGGTCTAGGTGGAGGTGGAAGGATAATACAATACTAGTTCAACATCGTGTATTATTCCAAAGTCTAGAACTCAACAGACGTAAACACACCTTAAACTAGATGCAAATGATTATTGTGTTGAATAATATTTGTTTTGTATTAATTATGGAACGTGAAATCTTAATTGTATGTCCAGATATACGTTCTAGGTCCTTCATCAAGTTTTTGCACTCAAAAAGTGCCTAATAAAGTCAACTACACCAATGAACCTGATGACAATGTCCCCAAGATTGATCAGTCTCTAACAACGAATCTTAACTTTTCGTGCTTCGAGATATCATCTGGTCCAAATGCACAAAGATGAGTGTGACTCACGATCGCAGCACGCTTAGACCGTGTCCCCCAATCAATATCTGGTGCGTGTACTGAATTCTTTTCCCCTGTTTTGCCTTACTATCGCTTCCTAATTTCAGCGGGATCAGATCATTTGGATAATAGGTACATGTTGTATTGATTTTCCGTGGAATGGCTCTCGAATTATGTAAGGGTGAATTGATTGTAGGGAAAGATGCGTGGATTGAACGGGGAGTTCTGCGATGTTGATTATTTATGGCGGAATTGGAAGTATATAATTACATTTTTTCGTTCGAAATATCTGTTTTCATAAAAAAATTTATCTGGAAATGAGTAATAGCGGTTACGACATTGAGAGATTCTTCCAGGATTTATTTCGCGTTTTGCCCATATCCGCGGTATGCACACGAATACACATATCTTCAAAAGTCTTGTTCCCCCCATATCAACTATACTTGTGTAATGTAACAAGACAAGTTTTCGTGTGTAGAATCTTCACTATCTGATCACTTCAATTAAAACAATAAACCAGCAAAAAATGTCTCTTGTTCGGGAAAATGCAGGTGTATTCGAGGTCTCAACTAGGACCATAAGGAGATGATTTGATTCCTCAAGTTTAGAGACAAGAGGGGGGTTCAAAAATACCTCGGCTATCACCTGAACATAGAGCTACCTTTCGGCAATGGGCAGAACACCACCAAGACTATCTTTTACCACAATGACAAGTGACGATTCGGTTTACAAAGTGACAATCGATGAGAAAGGGTATGCAGAGATCAAGTAAGATTAGAGCTACTAAATTTCGCCCAGGAAGTTGTGCCCTTTCAAAGCGGATCAATAATAGGTTTGTTCGCGGGTCCAATTCCGAACCGGTTCGTTACCAAGTCCAGAATTAATAAACTAGGCTATATTTCAGAACAGATTCTGATCTAACCTCACTGCGAACGTTCTTGAAATCAAAAAAGGTCTGTGCGTTTATTTTCATGATACAATTCCTTAGCTATATTGGTCAGTCGAAAATGTTGGATAATTGGGCATCGTTAAAGTCTAGGAGCACCTCTTCAAAATATGCTATATTCTTGGGACTTCATCAACTCTTGATATTTACTGAAGATCTCCTTCACTTGACGATTAATTATGAATAAAAGATATGTCTCACATTTACGAGGCACAACAACAAAACAAACTCAGGTAAGAATCAATTTGGAACTACCAGTTCTTGCTTCAACCCCGGAACTCTTGGAACCGATTCGTTATCAGGTGCGTCAAGTTGGTGACTCACTAGTGGAATTTCGATATGAAAATATTTTGGGAATTTTGTGCTCATTTTGTGCCAATTTGTGCCGTATGTTATGAATTTTGTGCCCATTCAGTTTTCGAGATATTTCAAGTTTTCACTATGAGTCAAGCGTCAAGTTGGTGACTCACATATGGAATTTTGGAAATTTTCTTTTTTCGATAAATTGTGTCTATTTTGTGCCAATTTGTGCCGTAAGTTTCGAATTTTGTGCCCATTCAGTTTTCCAGATATTTCGAGTTTTCATTGTGACGTCACCACCTTGACGCTGTGACTCATATATGGAATTTTTGAAATTTTCTTTTTTCGATAAATTGTGCTCATTTTGTGCCGTAAGTTACGAATTTTGTGCCCATTCAGTTTTCCAAATATTTCGAGTTTTCACTGAGTCAAGCGTCAAGTTGATGACTCACATATGGAATTTTGGAAATTTTCTTTTTTCGATAAATTGTGTCTATTTTGTGCCAATTTGTGCCGTAAGTTACGAATTTTGTGCTCATTCAGTTTTCGAGATATTTCGAGTTTTCACTACGAGTCAAGCGTCAAGTTGGTGACTCACATATGGAATTTTGGAAATTTTCTTCTTTCGATAAATTGTGTCTATTTTGTGCCAATTTGTGCCGTAAGTTACGAATTTTGTGCTTATTCAGTTTTCGAGATATTTCGAGTTTTCACTATGAGTCAAGCGTCAAGTTGGTGACTCACATATGGAATTTTGGAAATTTTCTTTTTTCGATAAATTGTGTCTATTTTGTGCCAATTTGTGCCGTAAGTTACGAATTTTGTGCTCATTCAGTTTTCGAGATAGTTCGAGTTTTGACTATGAGTCAAGCGTCAAGTTGGTGACTCACATATGGAATTTTGGAAATTTTCTTCTTTCGATAAATTAAGTCTATTTTGTGCCAATTTGTACAGTAAGTTTCGAATTTTGTGCTCATACAGTTTTCGAGATATTTCCAGTTTTCCATGTTAATCATCAACTTTATGTGACTCACATGATATTTAAACAATCCCCAAGTGAAAGTCATGCTCATGGTTGTCAATTCAGCATTTTTAATGCTAAATTTGGCATATTTGATTCATGTTCAGCATATATTTTCAGCGTTTAGCATAAAGTATATTATTGAGCATATTTTCGGAAGGGAAAAGAGAAACAAATTATTGACGGACTTTTCTAATATTTCACAATCAACAAATGCACAAGAACCCACTCAGTTGGTACTTCTTTCCATGGAGGTAGAAGAAGGGGAGGTTGCATATCCTATGTTTTCCTTGCTATAAAAGTCTCACCAAAAATCCGCCATGTTGCGAAGCCAAATTTATGGCGGGAATTTTGTATATTTGAATTCTTACAATTCGAAGTTTGTTCGATTTTTTTTTAATGACCAAAAGATGAATAAATAATGATCGGAACAAATCAAGGGGTCAAAATATCATAAACAATGAGGAATGTTCACAGGTATGCAAAATCGATCGAAACTTCGTCACAGTATAACCAATATATATATGAAATCACTAGTTTTTGTTTCAGTCGAAAAGACCTAGTAGTTCGGATTTTACAACCCCGTGAATATTCAATTCCTCGCGGCATGGACAGCCGCTATGTGACGTCATATTACATTCGTACATCGCACTCTGTGAGTGGAAAGGCCCTTATATTGGACCCGGCTACGTACGGAACCTCGCTAGTCGTTGTATGTAAAGTGACGTCACACGGATCCATCGCCAATCTCGGAAACTCATGTTTATAACTCGATATCTCGGGCGCTATTTGACGTATTCCAATTATTTTTGGACACAATATTTTCATTTTCTACGGAGAATAGGAATATGTAGAAATTGAAAAATGTGAACATTCCTCATTGCTTCTAATGAATTGGTGAGTTGAATTACGTATGGAATGAATAATTTGTTCCTGTTACTAATCATATATTCTATTTTTTCAATTAAGGTACATACAAATTCAGATAATATGCAATGAAGCAAATAGGTAAATTATCTCGTGTATTCCTATCAATTTAAATTGTATGCAACATTAATTAAACCATGTATTTACAAAAGTCAAAAAATTTAGCTTTTCACCATTAATTGGCGAGTAAGATCAGCATATGCTGTACAAGAAAGCATTTCTTATATGTTTTTCCACTACATACAACTGCCGAAACCAACGAACGAATAATAAATAAGGCTAAAATTGCAGAACCTACAGTTTAAAATACCTCGAAGTTGGCCATCTTGGGGTGCCAAATCTGGATTTGTTTCGGTGACACTTTTCAAACGGTATGCCCCCTCCATTTTCTTTACCTCCATGATTCTTTCACTGTTACCCTCTTCAATGAAACGAAGGAAGGAAGCGCGCAGGATTTTATAGCCCCAATAAATAGTTATGAGCTTGCAACAACCGATAGGAAATATGTAAACAAACTTTTAGTCGATCCGGCCGGACTCAAAATTTCAAATGCTTTGGAAAATCCATGTACCGTAACTTTTTTATCGTATATTTTTTCGGGAACTGAGAAACCATAAAATGAAGAATGTGAAACATTGGTTTTTGTGAAGTATCAAAGCTTGAATCACCGAGATTCAAATTCATGTTTGGATTTAAACGAACAGTTCTTCCGCATTCAGAAGTTTTCAGTAATTTGCATATCCATTTGTGAATATTAAGATATAACATATTTTATTTATATCTATACCACATCAACTAAAGGTATTTCAATTCCTTCAAGTTTGAGAAAAACAGTTCTTACAATAAAAAAATGAAAATTTAACCCAGGACCTAGGAATATTTTGAAATCTGATAACTCAGAACCCCAATATTCGTTCACATTCAAGTGTTGTGAGTCGAAAAAAATTTATATTTCAGAAATAACTATAGAAAAAAATATCAATGAAAAACTAGCATTTTTTTTGGCACTTTCCGAAATGAAAAAGCATGTTTTTGGCATTTTCTGAACGCAAAACTAGCATATTTTGCTTTCCCTGAGATGGCAACACTGGCCATGCTTAATCCAACAAAAAAACACACCCACAGAGGACCAATAGCTACACGTCTTTTACCAAACACGTGCGTCGTTGAAGACGTGCCGGAGGAGATCCTATTTCATATTGAATATGAAGAAGATTTGAAACGTCGAATATTCGAAACTTGGTTTTCTGTACCTCAACCGAATATTATGATATCAGACTAATATTTTTGTATATTAATCATTGAGAAATACAAATAACGTTCGTAAATGATTTCCTAAACGAGTATTCATCTATCTTTCACAAGAAAAACTAGGAATATTCCGAAAACTGAAGGAGCACACAATTCGTAACATAAAAAATTATCAAATTTCCAAATTAGTGACACACAGTGATAATTCGAAATATCTCGAAAACTGAATGGGCACAAAATTCGTGACTTACTGCACAAAATGGCATAAAATAGACACAATTTATCGAAAAAAGAAAATTTCAAAAATTCCATATGTGAGTCACCAACTTGACGCTTGACTCGTAGTGAAAACTCGAAATATCTCGAAAACTGAATGAGCACAAAATTCGTAACTTACGGCACAAATTGGCACAAAATAGACACAATTTATCGAAAAGAGAAAATTTCCAAAATTCCATATGTGAGTCACCAACTTGACGCTTGACTCGTAGTGAAAACTCGAAATATCTCGAAAACTGAATGAGCACAAAATTCGTAACTTACGGCACAAATTGGCACAAAATAGACACAATTTATCGAAAAAAGAAAATTTCCAAAATTCCATATGTGAGTCATCAACTTGACGCTTGACTCAGTGAAAATTCGAAATATTTCGAAAACTGAATGGGCACAAAATTCGTAACTTACGGCACAAAATGAGCACAATTTATCGAAAAAAGAAAATTTCAAAAATTCCATATATGAGTCACAGCGTCAAGGTGGTGACGTCACAATGAAAACTCGAAATATCGGGAAAACTGAATGGGCACAAAATTCGAAACTTACGGCACAAATTGGCACAAAATAGACACAATTTATCGAAAAAAGAAAATTTCCAAAATTCCATATGTGAGTCACCAACTTGACGCTTGACTCATAGTGAAAACTTGAAATATCTCGAAAACTGAATGGGCACAAAATTCATAATATACGGCACAAATTGGCACAAAATAGACACAATTCATCGAAAAAAGAAAATTTCCAAAATTCCATATATGAGTCACAGCGTCAAGTTGGTGACTCATAGTGAAAACTCGAAATATCTCGAAAACTGACTGGGCACAAAATTCGTAACATACGGCACAAATTGGCACAAAATGAGCACAAAATTCCTAAAATATTTCCATATCAAAATTCCACTAGTGAGTCACCAACTTGACGCACCTTTCGTTATCGGTGTAAGTCGATCTGCGCTTGTGCACAGTTTAGAAAGCTATTCTACACAATGTCTTGAGAAGAGTTCTGCAATGGTTCGGAACTCGACCCGCGAACAAAGCTAATGTACTGGGGGTTAGGTTCTTCTAGATTGGGTGTGCAGCTTTATAACAGGGCGTACAATGTCTGTAAAGGTGAGCAGCCAGTGGTCTGACAGGAGTGTTTGCGAGCTAGGAGTTCAACAGGGCTCTATATTGCAACCAATGCTTTTCATTATTTTTATGAATGATCTACCTGGACATCTGGTATCAATCTTGATCAAACTGATCATTTTTGTTGACGATACGTCAATTACTGTATCTGCTGCAGACCTAAAAGATCTCAAAGCCATCTGCATGTCTCTAATCGACCAATTTGAAAACTGGTGCAGAGAAAATGCACTTATTACGAACACTGACAAGACCGAATGTGTTAGATTTTCACTGAGAAGTGCAAGAGACAGCACATTTGATATATGCTACAACGATAGATTACTGAAAGCTAAAGAAGTAGTCAAGTTTTTGGGTGTCTATGTTGATGAAAATTTGCGGTGGTGCAAACAAGTTGAAAGGGTATGTAAAAAGCTTAGCTCATCTTTTTATGTTATATACCGTTTGAAGAATTCCCTTCCTTTTGAAGTGTTATTGAATCTATATTATGGCTTGGTGTTTAGCCATATAAATTATTATATTTTGATCTTAGGTGACTCTGTTGATTTTAACAGAGTTTTGGTGTCCCAAAAACTTATACTTCGTATGTAGTATACTGCTCCAAACTGTCAAATTACCACAATTATTCCACCAGAAGTACTGACACTTTCTCTTTTCAAGTGCATAGAACCTCCAAATTTAAGTCTTCTATTATGTATAAAGGCCTACAGGCTGCAAAGCCTCTGCGGTTAATGTTTATTTTCCAATAAACTTTATTATTATTATTATTATATTATATATCGACATGAACTTGATGTAAATTTGAATTTCGATTTCTTATTCGTTTATATTGTATTCTTTTGGACTTGTCCTATACACTTTGTGTCAAAAAGAATCAATAAATCATTTCATTTCATTTCAATGCATGATTTCATATACGTACAAAGAATCATTGAAACAATAGATGTTCCTCTGCGCAACGAATTTGGGGATAAACACGTGTTAAAAATATTCTTCAAGAAAACCATATCCAGTAAATTAACGGGTTAGCAAAGTCACCGCACATGAATATAATTGAGCACGTATGAGATTACTTAGAGCAATATCAAATCACCAAAACCCACATTTTCAGGAATTGAGTTTAGTACTTAAGGAACAATGGAACAATATGCCTGAATAATTCATTAATGACTTGATTAGTGGGATGCCAAGGCGTATTGGACAGATGATTGAAAGAAAAGGTGGTTATATGGTTTATTGAATTTGGATTTTGTTGTGGAATACCTAACTATAATCAAAAATAAATAATAGATAAACTTAAGTTTTTCCTAATTGTTCCTATTTTGTCTCATCCTGCATAAAGCAAAGAGCAACAAGAGAGATTTTCTATCAAATATATTGCAGTTGAAATGGAGGAAAATATTCATCCCATTTTCAGAACGTTTATTTCTTGTGAAACCTAGCGGGGCCAAGACTTTTGAAGATGCCGAAACTCTTTTCAGACTACTAATCCATATCTGACACTTTTTCGGAGTATTATAAAGTTTTGTCTAACCCTGAGTTGCACAACGTTAATTAAAATTTAAAGGTCCTTTAAAAGTTTAATAACCCTTCAAACGGATTATCCATGGCTACCGTGTATGAAATATCCAATTTAATGAAGAATTCAAATTGTAATGAACCATTGAATTTTAATTGACCTTACTGCAATCAGGGTAATCTGGGGGCAGGATATGATATCAATAGTAGACTCATCAAACGTATGAAGTTTCAATTGTATAGCTTCTACACTTAAGATTTTATGGATATCTAAAAACCCCCGATTTCGTCTCTGATTCACTGATCAGCATAAAAACTGTTAGGGTACTTCCTCAAGTCCTAACAAGTTGAAATTTGGTATATGTAACCTAGTTTCAGAAAACAAACAACGGAAAAATTCCATAACTTGATACTTTCGCCCCCAACGCATAGAAGCAAGCAATGTATAAGTTTCCATGACACAAAATTTTGATGATACAGGTCTGAAATTTGATACATAGATAGGATTGCTTGTTATGAATGTTACAGAAAGTATTCAAGAATTTCCTGTAAGAATCAGCCCCACATTGCAAATAAGGGAATGGAATTAAACGCTCGTGAAACGCGTGTGTATTTATATCAAATACAATTTGATCTCTTTTCAATCACATTGTTATATTCGTATCTAAAGTTATGAAATGGTTTCTAAGGAATAACCACAACAACAGTTTTCAATGTTGTGATGGCAAAATACAAATTCATCCCGAACGCAGCTTGAAACTAGTAGGTTTCACTTGGAGAGATCTCGGAGTTATTTTATTTTATTTAATGATAACTGAAGAAGAATTCAAGGAAATAATATGATTTTATCATAAGCAACGTACAAACAGAAGTTGAAATCAACCAGAAATATTTTGTTGTAAAATATTGCCACGACGATACGGTTTTTTCTCACACTTATGTGGAGCCACGGTAGTAACTCTTTAACTTTAAAGTCCTTATTTCACAAAGTCTACAACCCCGTCAAAATGAGTGATAAATTCATTCGCTGTTCATAACTTATCTGGTATACAACGCTTCTTACGGTAACGAAATCGCCAAGTCACATATTCTGACCAAGGTGTAGAGCTTGTGAAATGAAGACTTGTGAATTAGACTGTAGAGTTAGCATCTTGGCTCTACACGTTTCTACAATGTGAGAAATGAGGTCTCGTCTTGGCAAAATTTAACATGAAAATGTTTCTGATTGGATTTTCATTTTGGACTTTAGCTCGTATCGTAAGCGAAGAAGATGGAGAAACGCAGTTGATTTTATACGTTTCTGAAACAAATCAACCACCATAAGCCATTAATCTCTCCATCTCCGAGTTGAAAAGTTGCAGTTCAACGATCACCCTGTACATCCCACCTCATGACCTATTCAAAAACCAGTCAACCATCCTCCGCCCGCCCCCCAAACCCCACATTTGTCAACGTCTTATTCGCCCGTCAAAAAAGGCCCGCGCGTCCCATTCTGCTGACGTTCGGCGAACGCGCCGCAAAAACTCGCACCCGCCCGTTCCCCAGAACCGACCGGGCCCGACCGGCCGATCTGTCGGCGTGTCGGCCACGCATCGCCCAGTCGCCGCCGATACGAACCCCGGCCCGCTTAATTTATCAGGCATGTTTACATATGTAGGCCGGTACGGGCGCATTATAATTGTCGGCATCGGGCGGACAAAGGGGGATCGCAGCATGCCGGGGCCGAGCGTGGCGCCACCACGAAAAAACCGGCCGAAACGCGAAACGCAGAAAAGGAGCAAAAAGACGAGGGATCTGTCGGTCGCGTCTACTCGGATTTCCTCGAGGAATGCTAAAGGTGGGACGGACGTCGTCTCCTGATGGGAGATTGGAGCTGACGTCGCTCGGGGTTTCGCTGATTGATATCGGCGGTTATGAACAATGAGCGGTAAATCAGGACGGCGGATGGGCTGGTGCTGGACAGGTGCCGGGAAACGCGTCTGGAGGACGAGATTCGTGGGTTGGTCTTCTGCTGAAATCGGGGAGTTTCTGTCGATGCATTTCCGGTTCGAAATTTTCATTTTGTATGTGGTATGCCTTATTTATTTCATTTCATCATCGCTTCGGCCTACTTATTTTCATTGCAATGTTTCAGATTAACGTCCAAAATCCCTTATTTGCGTTATTCTTAGAAATGGTTGCTATAAATACACTCAAAACGCCCTAGAGCATTTTAAGCAGGCGTTATGGATCATATTTTGCTCTCAGAATTTTTATACTGGAACAATTATTAAAAGTGGATTTTTCCGGATAAATGATGTGATCGTTAATCGTCGGATTTTGTCGAAACCTCAAAAGCGAAAACTTTAAAAGTACTTGGGAGTGCTTTCATGAGAGAAATGAGATAAAATTCGTGAGAATCTGTAACCGAATTGAAAATCATTGTTGATACTTTGTTGTTATAGAAAATGCTCTGTTCTGTGCATCCTTCCGCCACAGATGTACTCTTCCATCTTCCGTGTATTTTCAAAGTTTCATAAGATGCACCGATCTTAGTTAAAAGAGTTGCCGTTGTCCTGTGTACCTATCAATTTGCATTATCCAATTTTGAGTATTTGGTAATCATCGAAAATCGAAAGCATACTTCCTATGGTATTTTTACTAACAGGTTGTTGCTCCGTCCGTTTTGGAACGTGAGGAAGAATATAAGATTCTTCAATCCACTGGGTTTAATACTTCACGCTACAATTAAAGGAACAGAAAAACATTTTTTCAATCAGCTGTCGTATGGAAAATAAAAAAACTCATTTTTGAAGCTTGAAGACTCTAGTTTCTTAATTTATTCGATAACAATTTTTTGGATCACCAGAAGCCTCGGATAAATCAGGAAGAAAAAATTTTTTAAATTTGAAAAACTTTTCAAATTATTTTTTTTGCTCTACGCGCATGGAAAAATTTTTCTCCAATTATGTGTCAAATCATTTCATTCTGCCACATCTCGTAGAACAAAACAATGTTAAGATATTTCATTCCATCATTGTTTTCAGTAATATTTATTGATGACATGTTGGCTTCCTATCATGAATTTATTTAACATCTGTCAAATTTATAAGATAGAAAACAGTTTTTCCAATCAATAGTTTTCGATGCAAAATGCATTATAGGATATGTACGGCAATATTTCATTAATTTCGATAAAAATTCTGCGAATTAGAGAAAATAATGTATGATACTCGTACAGAAGGCTCATCATAACACTCGTTCATTCAAAAACTCGCAACTTCGTGGCTCGTTTTTGCCTTCTGCACTTGTATCATAAATAACTATTTCGAGCTAGAGCGATGCAGAGGTCGCATAACCTGTAATATTCAGCTCTATTTTGTTTATTACGACCCTCGGATATGACAATTTGTTTTCGGGCAATCCACTGTTTAATGCAAAAAGATCCTTTCTCATTCAAATGCCGATATCTCCGGAAGTACTAGTCGCCTAGAAAGCCCACAGGAGGTTTCTTTTTCTGCAGAAAATTTTTTTCGCCTGTAACTTCAACGTGAAAAAAAACAAACAATGCCATTTAGATATTTTTTGGTTGATGGACTGTATCTTCGTCAATATATGAGGTAAAGTTTAGATTATAAGAAAATTTCACAGCCTGATGTTCCCCCGGTTCATTAGTTTTGTTAGACCGATTGAATGAAATTTTGAAAAAATTAAGGGAACAAAATTTTTGTTCCTTAAACTCGACCTTATCTTTTCAATCAATAAAAAATTACATTATTCCTTTATTCTTTACTCAAATTTGTTTTTTTTCGAAGATAAATTCTCAGAAAACAATCCAAAAATATTCAAGAAGTACGGTAATTAGAAAAAAAAATTGAACTAAAAAAAAGGAGCATTTTTGCTCCATCTCCACTGAAGCTCTGGACACATTTAAATATTCGTTTTCTTCTGAAACAAATTTTTTCAATAAATTTAAGGTTGATAGCCCCAATCTGCCCACAGAACTAGCTGAGCGAAATTCCGAACGGAAGAATTTTTCCGTTTTCTGCAAAGCCACAATGTATCAAAAGATAGTTTTCTTGAAAACTGTTCAACTTATTCGGAAAAACACAGATTTAAAAAGTTCAGTTTGGGGAACAATAGCCTTGTTCCCTCCATTTTCATTGGATCAATCGATCCAAGAAAATCGCTGAATCTACCGATTCGGGTTGTGAATTTGGGGTACATCCTACGTCAGGCTGTAAAATTTCCTTATAACCTAATCTTTTCTCCCACTATTGACAAAGATACAGACAATTTTTTTTTCAATGAATCATGACAGATAGGAAATTTTCTGCAGAAAAAAACCGTCTGTTGGCTCGCTAGGCAGGCAGTGGTTCTTAAGATATCGACAGTTGAGTGGAAAAGGATCTTCTTGCATTAAAAATTGGATATCTCGAAGAAAAATGGTCTCATCCCAGGGTGATACAAAGCAAATTAGAGCTGAATAGGCCGGCTATGCGACTTCTGCATTGGTCTAGCTCGAAAAAAGTTTTCAATGCTTGTAGAGCAGAAATTAAATATTGAAATATTTTGAAAATTTTTTCTCCGAAAAATTGTTAACCAATAAATCAATGAGTCACTGAGATACAGCCTGTTGACGATCACCAAAAAATATTGAAAATTTTTCGATTCCTTCAATTATTGCGCAAAATGTATTCGTGAACAGCCTCAAAGCCCCTTTTTTTCCTCCTCAATACTAAATCCTTTCCACATACCAGTTTTGCTTCGGGTATTTCAACAAGTAACAGCTTATGTTATTATCTTTTATATCGTTTTCACTAGTCCATCTCTCCTTAGTCCACAAAAAACACTTGTTATTAGAAATACTTTATGTTATAGATGAATTTCATCAGGAGCTACATTGATAAATATATGATCATTATCTTATGAAATGAAATTATGGCAACCGGTTGCCAAAATTATCAGATTTGTTGGAATTTTTTGTTGCAACAATGGATGGGAGAAAAGCGATCTATCTCATGTTCAAAAAAACTTTCAAAAATGAAATGGGGTGGAAAATTGGGTTATAGTTAACGTCCATGATCAGAGATGTCTCAGAATGTTATCCAGTCATGATGAAATAGCTCTCATAGTTCATTCAAAGGGCACTGTCTCATATGAGCAGCACGTTTGGAAGTACTCTACTCATATTCGAGCAAATCAGTTCATGATTCACTGAAAATCAAAATAAAAAAAAAATTTTAACAAAGAAAAGCCTACTCAAAATAACGAAATTCCAAAACAAGGAAGCACTAAAGAGGAAAAAACTAAAAGCGTTTTTACGAACTTTACTTTCTGTGAAATACGAAGTAATGGATAGAAAATAAGGCCCTCCACATCTTTCAATCAAAAAGCCAACCAATTCTCTAGACAATAATTAGGTAGCAAAGGGACACATTAAAGACACATAACTCAAATCATAGACATCCTCCTCTTCAGCAGCCTCCTGAATAGCTTTCGCAGAAGTGCTCGAAAAAAATGATGAAATGGGAGCACATTCAACTAATTATCCCAAATGTTCGGAAACTGACAGATCTTGAAATCAATTACCAGCCATCCAGAGCAATTTTTTTCATATCATATCCCTGCAGCCATAATTCTCATCGAAAAAACATCATTCACATAATCAGCTCAACTCTTGACCTTCTACACGACAACCAATCCATCACACGACCAAATTAACCGTCCAGGTAGACGTCTAATGCCATCCTAATAGCAATAATTTGCCCATATCCGAACGCAATTCAGGAACGCCAACCTAAAAACAACCATACCCTCCCACCCACGAATTATCACGTTATAACCTCGAAAAAAACCATTGTTCCTAGATTTCCACGTACGGGTCTAACGTCTAAACCTATTAGACGTTGCTCCTTTCACGGTATCATGTGTGTCACGCGATGCGCGGACGAAAAACGGGCGAAAAAAACCGCCGCTAAATGTAAAACAAATTGTATGCCATTAAAATTTTGCGCCGGACGGTTTCGAATTGATAATAAATGACAATAATGAAAAGGGGGCGTGGTAAATATCGGGTAGATCGCCGGAAGCGACTCTACCGGCAGCTTTCCTAACTAATATGACAGTCGCGATGATGTGTGCATGCGGTAATGATCGAGCCGTAGGTGTAATTAGGTGTGGGACATGCCTGTTCGTGCACGGATGTCCACGTCGGTCTCGGTCTTTAGTTAAACCGTTTTGTTTTTGTGCCACGGTCGTATTTATGAATTGATTCGTCCGATTTTTCGGATTTTCAGACTGGAACGTCATCGTTTAATTGGCTGGCGTATTTCGATCAATTGGGGGCAGACAGGGCGATGGAACGATGATCAAATCCAGATTGTTTCATCAAAGAGGGCTACCGAATTGACTATTAATTATAAGGAAATGGTCGTTGGGGTCAATAGTCACTTTTGACACTTTGCCTATTATCGGAGATAACGTAATCGTGCAATTCATTTCCAGACACATATGCACATCTGTCTGAATATAGACTACTAGTACGCAGTAGAAAGTATGTCGCAGAGAACTATAAGAACGCCAAGCTACTTTAAACGCGGTAATAAGATCAGCGCTGCGTATGTATATCAGCAATAAATAAATCAGAGAGACAGAGAATAACTGAAATTAAAAACTATAAGAGAACTGAGAAGTAGTCGGTACTTGAACAGACATCAGAAAGAATCGTTGAAAGAATGAAAGAACATAGCAACGATAAAATAAAAAGGATACTGAAAATTCCCTTCAGAAATACGTATATAGCTCAAACTATCCACTACAACAGTAAGGAAGCACAAATGAGTAAAAAGGGAAAAATCTTCTCTGCAAAGAAGTAGAAAAAACTGAAAAAATGAGATGAGGGATAGAGGCGTATGAAAAAAAATTTGGTTCTCATAAAACTGCTACAACACAGTTCAAATACTATCTCTTCTTGAATAACAATGAATACTTTTTGAACTATTTTGGTAAAATTTGTTTTGATTAATTCAAGATCGATTTGTCAATGTGAGTTTAGTACCAACAATATTTTGAAAAATGATCTTGTGAATGTTTCTTTGAATGGAGTTCTGGATTTGATCTACCCAGGAGAATATGGTCTTTTCTGAATCGTACCTGAGAAGAGGTCATGGACTTTTGCGAAAGTATGCTTTGTAGATGAATTTCAGATCTCTACTCTAGTTGTGTTTGCGGCAAAGCAAACACAATACATATCTTATTGATATATACCGATTGTTTTATTAAAAATTGTTCATTCAGTAACTAGTCCAACTTCAGCTCAAAATAGGAAGATCAAACTTGAAATCGTATTATTACTCACCTGTCACCCCGAAGAAATTGAACCCTTTTTTTTTCAGAATTTGAATTTATTCTTCCCAAATATCTAGATTGTGGTCTGACTTCTTTTTCCATGTTTATTTTGGTGACTTCTCATTTCCTCATTCGATGATTCTGAAAATAAATTAAATGTTTTTCTACCATGAAAAACTGAGTTTTAATAGTGAAATACATTCATAGTTTCCTGTTTTTTCATTTGAAATTCATTTATACTCGAACCGCCCTCATCAGTACAGAAGTGATTATTCGAACAAAATTTTTATAGTGACTTACGCTAGTCAGGCTATTCCAACGAGTACAAGGTGAGACAAGAAAATCCACTTTTTTTGCTTTGGTACCGCTTATGAATTTGTTCAATTTAATTTCTAAAACCATTCAAGAATGAAAATTCAGAATGTCTACTATAAGATGAAAAAAATTTGTAACAGTCTTCTCCAAACTCCAAAACAGAAAAAGTAAAAAAATTATTGCGTCTCTGCCACACAAAATGCTAGGTATGTACCTATCAACAAATCTAATCTGAATCAACAAATATATATGAACAAACAACAAAAAACAAAATGTTTTCAAGAGCCTTCCTAAGTAAAACTTAATGAAAAATATAAGACTACTCGAAAGTAACTCAAATTATCACGTACTCACAATTATTTTTTGGGTCAGTGTCAACCAAAGTAGGTTTGTGAGTCAATGTATCTACAAACATACTAAGGTGGTTGACATCGACTGTAAAATATCAGTAATTGTGAGTGTGAGTACATTGTATTACCGTCATAATTTGATTGACTCTAGGTATACTCTATTCACTTTTATAGAATCACATAGGAGGTCATGCCCAGCTAGCAATTTAATGTCTTATAAGAATTCTGTAAACGTTTTTTGTACTTTTTTATAGGACAACTCGAAGTCCTGTAAACATTTTCATTTCGTAAACCTATAGGAACAACACTTAGATCCGTTTGCACCATCGTTCCTTAAAGTTAAGGATCCCTTAAATATTGACAGTGGCACGACTGTCACTCAAATGAAATTTTTACGTAAGGGACCTTAGAATATAGAACAATATTTTATTATCTATTTAGGAACGCTTAAATAGTTCTATCTAGTGATATTTCAGTTTTTCATGTTGTTTAACTTCACCCTAGTTTAATAAAGCCTTTTCATTAGATGGCCGGATACAGATGATAGTTGTCATTTCCTTAACCTAGCTTTACTCTCATTTTGACGATTTCATGCTAGTTGAAAGTTCAAATTTTTTGCTATGATTTCATAGAAAACAGCAAATGTTCAGTCACTTTGACAAATTATTTTAGGTTACAATCCCATCCTTAAATTCGAGGTTAGGTTTAAGGATCGAAACGTCACTTAAATATTTAAGGAACGATGGTGCAAACGGATCTTATTCAACCAAAATGGGCAGGATTTATACGACAATTTAGTTGCATTTTTTAGTCTGGTAGACCGCTTTGGGACTTGTTACAGGATTGATGTATAAACGTTTAGAGAACTTTCATACGACATTTAATAGAACTCTTGAATCTATTCTCCATGATCCTATACTTGTCCTGTGAATGAACTTACGTTCCACTATACGACACATGTACAACGTCTTTACAACCAATCATTCTTACCATTCTTCGGTCAATTATAAGACTATTTTGTGCTTTTGGTGACATTAATATTATCCCTTGATTGTATAAATGTGCCTTTAGTGGACAAACCTACCATCATTTCCGGAAGGGTAAATATGCATCAGCGATGAGTGATGATATATTAATGATCTCTGTGAATGCGATATCCAAATTCAGAAGATCGATGGTTGTGAGTAAACGACTATTTCATTGTGAGTAAATCGGCGAAGAGTAAAATCCGGATAGTTGCCCCATTTTCAAAATACCTAACTTCCCAAACTCTCCACTAGGAATTGATAGTGTAAGAATTAGCCACTGTCACCCTTAACCTCAGTTGGTAACGAAATATGGTACAGTGAGGAGGCGTTTTGCAAGTGTATGTGATTATCTCCGCAACGAACTTCGAAAACATGTAGGTTTCAAAGGCTAGTATTTGCCGTTTTATAACTTTTGAAGTAGTTATAAATTCGATGATATTTTTTATTATATCAATAAGCTGGTTCATTAAGTGTGCATCTGAGTATGACCAGTTGCTTTTTTTTTGAATTGTGAAAAAATGCATCGATATCTATCCGTACCAAAAAGGAAAGTTGCCCTGATTTCTCGAGGTATAGAAGCCCTTAGGGCCATAGGTATATATCTCTATACAAACCATACCCTTGTATAGTCTGAGTATTAATTTTTTTTAATATTTTTAGTGTTCTGTTATAGTTCGCTACAATCAGTACAGTTCAGAGTACTGATTGTAGCAAGACCATGCCGCGGAAGTATGAGAGGAAAGAAGGATTACAAGGTAAAGTTTGCTCTTGGACCACAGAACAATTCGCAGCAGCTTCCGAAGGGACAGAACATTACGAAGGCGTTATGCCACTGAAATATGAAAATATGAATGAAAATACAAAGTCTCAATCCGACTGGATTCAGTGTATAAGGTATCACAACTGGCTTCATGAAACCTGTACACTTTTTCGGAACTACTGCTCAAGATGTGGAAAACTTAAAGCACTATCTGACTGATCTCCTCTTCGTTGTGTTGGTTTGATTTAAAAAGAGTATTTGTATTTCTGTTGAAACCTATTAGTTATTTAATATTTTATAACAACAATGAGAAATTCGTATACCTATTTGTTGATACCTACATGATATTTCATGATATGAAGAATTTATATTTTCGGTTAATAAATGTTTCGAAATTTCATCAAGTAGGCTGATTTAAGTTATATTACGATTATAGCAGACATAACGATAAGAGATTTCATTGAATTTGACTTTGTAATTGGATCACACAGTATGAAGGGCATCTATCCCGGACTGAATGCATCTATCCTTCTCACTATTTTCACTGGGGCAGCTATACATACCTGTAGGCATCTATCTCCAGAAATAATGTTCCACAAGAATCAAAATTCTGTAAAATATGCTGATGCTAGGTCAGAAAAAACGCACAGTATTTCAACTCAAATAACAAGGCGAGCTACTTTCATAAAAATTATTCAGATAAAATCGATATTTTCGAGAATATGAGGCAATTTCAAAAGTGAGGCATCTATCCGGGTTTTACCCTAGTCCTGTTGGCAACCTTGCTGGATATACATACTATGAATGATTCCGTCGAGAATCGATAACCTATTTGCACCCAAATTGAAGAGTTCCGTTTTTTTTGTCAATGGATGTAACAATCAGAACCTAATCAAACTCTCATCGAACTACCCTTGAAGTACACCTTTTTCAATAAAAAAAGAATTATCGAAATCGGTGAGCGTGGTATTCAGTTTTTCCCATTACTGCACATACTTAATACACCTTGAGGACTTCTCTGGTTTTCCCATGTATGCCATAGTCAGAACAGGAGCAAATTGAAATGGGACCAAACTGCAAGTATCAGCTTTCTAATGAGAAAAAAAAACATCAAAATCAGTTTACTCAGTGGAAAGTTCTGAGGTAACAAATAGGTTAAAAAATATATATACATCCTTTTCTTGATCTCGGTGATGAAGAACTGAATTCTGCCTTTATTATTCTTTCAAATCAGCAAGTTTTTCTGCCGCACCTAGTATATTAGATATATGAACGAAATATCTAATTTTCGAATATAGACGATGACAAAGTCGACAGCCGTTCAATTGGTCCCTGAGCCGGCCGAAAATCATCACTGACGACCTTCAATTGGCCCGAAACGTTTCATCTTGTGAAAACAACTCTTTCGACGAGCATCCTACTCCTCTAAAACGGACCAATTTGTCCCAATAAAATTTAATGCACCGAGATCGGGGAACAGTCCACCCTTCTCCACTAGAAAACATTGAAAGCATCCTGTGGACGTCTCGCATTTATCCAATTAATTCTAATCAAATCGGACGCTACGAAAAAAATTGGACGACAGATTCACATATTAGTTAGGTTTTAATTACCGAGGGGCCCTTATCTCGTAATTAGTAAATTGCCGAATTTGTTCGAGGGGGCCTTGATTTAGTCAGTGCTTTTGTATCTTGGATAGGAGAACAAAGAAAGGGAAATGTTAATTTGCCTTCGGTTGATTAATGTGAAGAGATTCGTTAAGATTCAGAGATATTGCACTTGACCTGCAGGAATATGCTGAAGCTCAGTTGTTGTGTAGAGAAGAGAAAGTTATATTGTTCAGAAGTGGCTATCCATTTTCATGTAATAAAAATTTACATTTTTCAACATAGAAAAAAGAAGATAACATGAATAAAATATGATAATATTGTAGGTATATTTATGTTATAATTCCCGCTCTCATTCAGGCATCCGTTCTGCCTGGGGCGCCACAGGGATAGCATCTGGGACCCTTACTTTACCTCGAATGCATAATGTTGTTTTTGGAACAAATTGAATTGTCATGTAGACAAGTATCAATGGAAATATATTATAGGAGGTCTCTGCAGAATGATTCTCATGATTATGAAAATTTTCATGAATTTGTGAATTTGTCTGATGAAGCTGTCTTATATGCACTCCGAAAGATTGAAAGTTCAAAATGTTATTACTATTTCCCTTGTTAGGCAACAATTTTTTCGAAGGAATTGGCCCCCGAAAAATTATTGCACAAGTTTTAAGCAGGAGGCGTTGTTTCATTATTTATAAAAGGTTCAAGTGGTTTTTGTTTCAGAGACTGGGGAGAAAACCCTAAAAATATTTCAGAAAGATGAGAACACATGTATGGTTATGTTAAAATACAAGTTCCAATATTTCGCCAGCCGAGTATAGACCTCAAAAAACAGAAAAAATTTCAAATATTCAAGGTATTTATTGAAATATTTTATGGGGATCTCTGCATTTTTTTGAAAGTTTTTCCAGGGTTTTCTCTCCCAGTATCTGATACAAGAAACAATAAGATTTTATTTTGAATAATATTAGAAAGGCCCCTGCGCAAAACATGTGCACTGATTTGTCAGGGACCAATTCTTTTCATAAAATTGTTGCACAACGAAAAAAGAATCAACAATTTTTTTTCATGATTTGAAAATTTTTCTAATTGTTTTTTGTTTCAGAAACTGGAAGAGAACATCCTAAAAAAAATTTCAGGAAAATATGACGGATCTGCAAATGAGCCGTTTTGGAAATACCAGCGATATTGGGTTTCCTAGTGGACTACTGAATCATTCAAATATGATATTCGATTCATTTTTTAGATTTCTTGTTCACTGAACTTACAACTAAACTGTTGGTACATTGAAAAAATCACAGGTGGAATCAAACATTGGCTTTTCATATGACATTCACATACTTTCATTGAGTATTTTGCATCCGATGCGAGTTGTTTACTTTTTTTCTCTATTTCAGTATCGTAATGAGTTCATTACAGTAGTAAAAGTAGTGCTGTAATGAAACTCATTACAGCATTGTTTTCAGATATATTTTTCGTTTTGTGGTTGTCAGCACTGAACTCAGATCCTCTCAATTTTCAAATCAAATCAATTCAAATTCCGCAATCTGTCAAATTTCGTGAGTCACACCAACTACCAAGATACAATACAAATGTAACTAATCTGAATTTTTATTCGAATTTCGAGAGTATTTTACAAAACTTGACTGAAATAGAGAAATATCGTCTAATACACGTTGCAGAAGGCAATTCCAACACCCATGCTTTCGAATCTCGCATTCGTGTTGGAATAGGAGCTCATTCTGCAACTTGTTTTAGAATAAACTATTTCAATTTGTTTTTGAGAAAAGGTTATTATTTCTGAATTTTCAGTGGTCCTGAAGCACGTCGCCTTTTAGGCCATACAAATCAGCTTCAAAAAATGGTATGCCTGGAAATTATTGGTGCAGTTAGGGAAACTGTTAATCATACTTCTAACCTACTGAGAGTAAGAAAAAGAAAATTCTTTGCCTTTACGAAGGCACATCGAGAACATTTTTGAAACATAGATGAATTCAAAATAGTAATCATCGAAATGAATACCATTTTCAATGATAAAAGATCTCTAAGCCTGGGAATTGAAAATGGTATTCATTTCGATGATTACTATTTTGAATTCATCTATGTTTCTACTGAGAGTAGTTTCAGTTTTGCCCCAATTTTCCAGTGGAGCGAAGCGTGCAGTTTAATTTATTGCTGAACACTTTTGAATATAACAAAGTTTTTGATAATGTGCTAAGTTACGCAGATACTCGAGGAAAACCTAAAATAGTCCGAAAATTTCGAGGTTTTTAGAACGTCAAGGCATAGGCTCCACTGGGAAGTTTGGGCTCAAACTACTCGTATTAGTGGCCCAAATTATTGATTAAAACAGTTTCCCGAACTCCACCAATTATTTCCAGGCAAAAATCTAATTTGCTTGGCCTAATTATGCAGAGGCTTATCCCGGTCGTCAACTTTCGTCTCATGAGGAATGAGGAGAATTGGTTGATAAAAAAACCGCCGTTATGCTGGACGTCCAAGACCGAAGATTGCTGAACATCCACATTTTACCTCCTGATATCACTGATGAAGTCGACTCTGCCAAAGATTACGTGGGTCAAGGATGGGTCCCAATATCGACCCTTGTGGGACTCCAAAAAACTTGGCGCAGGACCCGAGATCTTTGAACGAAAGCTTGCTGGATTCTATCTGTTAGATATGTCTGCAAACACCCCCAAATTTCCCTCTGAATCCATAATGTTGCACAGTCCTTATATGCTAAGAACAGACTCGAGTAAAAGTAGATCATCATTAGATTTATGCCATCTTGTGAGAGCCTGAAGCTTTTCAATCAAATAAATTTAAGGTCTTTTACTTGCTCCTGCTGGTTTTTATTTAATACAACTACAAACCTGAACATATTGTCATGTCATCATGACATGTAGATGTTATATTATAACGTCATCATCAGAGCATGAACAGAAAGATATATGGCTGTCGTACTTTGTCATTGGAAAAGTTGTTTCTAGATAGAGGTCTGGGGGTTCAGATCAAAACTATAGTTAAACCTTCAAGTGGGTGACCTTATCATGGGGTATAGTTGAAAAATAAAATAGTTAATACAACAATCAACAATCATTAATTTTGCATAAACAGAAACATCATCATCATATTTGGGTATGCATTCATCGAAAAAACACTTAAGATTAGGTAAGAACAAAATTGATAAATAAAAAACATTATTAAAACTAACTTGGTATCAGAAACTTATCCTGGGACAAAAAACTTTCCCAGATACATCTGACTAACAATGAATCTTGTAACAACAAACAAAAAATAAAACAGATAATTCAGATTGATCTATGAGATCGAATAATTGAAATTTTGGTCTGTACGGTAGGCATTTAGACATTCCGTACCCGCATTTGGCACCTGGCGCGAATAGCACTACGCCATTGGTAGACTCGAAACCTTCTATCTTCTAGACCGAGTGAACCAAACGTATCTGCAGTATCTCGCTAAACCGTGGTTATCCCGTAGTTTTTGCCTATATTAGCTGAACTCATCATTTGAGAATTTACCTTTTTGATGACACACATTTGGGAATTCATATAGGTGCAACAAGAAAAAAATAGAAAAATAGGTTCGCATTGAAATTCGAAGTTGTGTTCTGCTAATATCACAAGGAAAATCAGATAAATCTCTTGAAAAAAATTGAAAAATTTCAATAGTAGGTATTATACTAGAAAGTTAAGGGATCTGTGGAAGATTTTTTTTTCAGTATTTTTTATGTTTGTTTTTCGAATGTATGTGAAATTCAAAAGACTCCTTACCTGATATGGTGCGATTTAATATGAATTCAACTGAAACTTTCCCCACACTTTCAATACATTTCAATAGTCAAGTTTAACGCACACGAAATCTGTCATTAATTTCCCCTATTAATGCTTGATTTCGCATTTTGATGTGTAATTTTCATGGGCAACCCAACACAGAAAATTCGGAAATCTCACAAATAATTGCATTTCTGAACTATTTGATTAAATTACTCTCGTTCGATTACTCTCATCTTCATTCCATCTTTCAATTAGGTAGAGATATTTTCAGTCAGATCTGAAACCCAACAATCCCAATCCACCAAACTAATCAAGATTGTATCCTGAATTTTTCTGGAAAGTGAATTAATCGAATTTTCACAAAACGTACGAAATGACGGTGAGTTCAGTCGTCAAACTAGACATTTTCAGATAATTGCTTCAAAATTAAATAGTTCTTCTCTAGAACTTGGTACCATGTTTCGATCTCAAAAATATTTCATTTGGATGCTTCAGAATATAAATTGCCTATCCTATATTATAGTGTAGGTAAGCCGAAAAAATCTGTCTGGCAACAGTGTATATCTACTGAAAACCGTTAGTCTAGGCTCAAAACATTCACAATTTGAAATGGCTGAATAAAGCAACCAGTAAGGATTCATTCATGAATTGGAAAAAATCCTACTTTCAATCAGCCGATATTAGCAATTGCTGAATAAAATGATAAATAAAGCTGAACTCTCGCATTTTCTATGTATTATACATTTTGCACTTGAAATGTGAGTGGTTTCTTAATTTGTGCTCGTCTGATCAATGGCATAGCGAATATTCGCGCAAGATGCCAAATACGGGTACAGAATGCCCAAATGCGTAAGATAGCGAAAGTAGGAAGAGTAATAAGGTAGGAGTAAAGCTAGTAAACACAGGGAATGCATGCGATTAGAATTACTTTCATCATGAACGAAAATGTATTGAAAGTTAAGAATGGTGAAATCTTTTAATTTTTTCCATATACGTTTACTCTCTGATACTGAATTCTCGCAAAAACTTTTCCTCTCACGAACATTTTATTTCAAGAAATACCGGCATCGACCAAAACAACGCATCATGCATCATTCAGCCCCGACAAAAGCCAAATAACAATAATACACCCATATTTTCATTTGGCCGTGTGAAGCTTCAATTCCACACACGCCAGATGGCACCTTTCTCACACACAGAACAGCCGACTTCGTAACACAGAGGCGGAATTTCAACCGGACACAATTGTTCTTATATTATTGTTTTCGTATACTAAATTGTCGTCTTTGGACATCTCAAACCTGTGTTTACCGACGTTATAATGGAACAGCTTGAAGAGCTCGAAAGTTTTTTGGATTGCAACATTTTTTTCCTCCAGAATGAGAGATCGTCGCTTGGCGAGAATGGAGGTCTTTGTTTCTTTGGTGTCTCGAGTAACAAATGGTACTTGAAGTAGGGTCGGCAGTGAGGACGATATTGATGATTATAGTGTGAAGATATGTGATCATTTTTTGTACGCTAAGTGAATATAAACCGTATGTTTTACTTTCATTGATGTTGAACGCTGCTTTCAGATTTTTTGCAAGGGTATACGTAATGTTGAGGGCTTTTTTTACACGCGAAACTGTCCTTAGTACGTTTGTTGTCATGATGAAATTATACGTCAAAAACGAAAGGATATATTTTTTGGATGAACGAGTTATGAAATATCCATCACTTATTCGATCAATATTTTTCTGTTGTTGATTTTACTGACCCTTACCTCCATTAAATTTGTTTCCTAGGTTAGTCTTCGAGAAGTATCATCACCATAATAGGTTTTTTTATGTAGGGGAAAGCTAGGCATAATGAAGACCCTGTGGGTTTATCGAACACCACAATAAACAGTGATTTATTCGTTCGCCATAAACAACCATACTAAGATATTTTCTAGTCTACATATTCGGCAAACACTAGTGCTAGTTGACACGTTGCATTTTGTTCAGGAAGATCACAGAAAATCCCAAGGTTTGTGCATCGAATGTTCAGCACTTTACGCTGGCTGCGTGAAGTAAGCGAAAAGTTGGAAGCACTAATTCTGAAACTATGTCGAGCAGATTCTAATTTCCACACAAGCTCTTCATTATCCCAGAAAAACATTGTTCGAAGTGAGCTCACACTGCTCAAGAAAATTCAAATTGACACCTGGTGTTCATAATATCACACGGGAGCTTCACGAAATCTTCGACCGTTGACTAACCAGACAGATTAGATACGAATATTTTTAATCGTTTGTGGACCACTTTGAATTCGATATTTACGCGCTCATGCAGATGTTCAAGCCGGCTTCGCATTTCGCATTCCGCTCAATAGATGGCTACGCCGTAATAAAACATATAATTGCTAATAGCTAAAAAATTATGAGGGTGCTATCGAAAATTTAAACGGCACCAATTAGCACATTTATGGCACTAAATATTTGACATAGTTTCAGAATTAGTGCTTCTAACTTTTCGCTAACTGCACACTTACTGAAAAGCAACACTCGATTACGATTAAACTAAAAATGATATCGCTACCGCTTTAACGGCACTAATAGGCACCAATTAGGCACTAAATATTGGCATATAAATTTCAAGTTGAGTGTCTGAAAATCTGTTCTATTTGTTTCCTCTCCATGAAGGTAAAGCAAATAAAATGCCCAATATTATGAAGGATAATTTAAATATGTCTGTGTTAATTTTATTTCATAAAGTTGAAAACTTTATTGTTCCATATGACTAACGATCTAGGTCTTCTTTCCCGTATATAGATTCACAATTTACATTGGACTTTAACAATTAGTTTATCTTGTGAGTGAATCCAGTAGATCCGTAGACTACGAATAGTGTGTTATGTTAATAGAGTTGAGTTGGCTCAACAAGAATACGAATAGTGGTCGGTCGGTGCGGTAAGTTCCAAACATCATACTGTCTTCTCTATAAGCCTTGGTAAGTTCCTTTTGGACACTCGAAGGAGTATATCATATATCTGAGTGGCTCAATTATATTTGTGTTTTATTTTTATTCGAAAATTTGTTTTAGTCTATCAGCTATTGTTTCTATGCGCGTTCTTTCATATAAGTACTGGTAAGGAAGGGTTCTCTGGATCGTTGGGGTTTGTTTTTATTTTCCACTTGATCATTCATTCAGTCATTTATTCTTGAGTCTTTCCGAAATATGATACAACTTTTTTCATTAGTGTTTAATATTCTTCTATTTCATTTTTTTTTGTATTGTGCTAGTATGTCTTTATTTGGAGACATAGATATGAGTTCCTGTCTTAAATTCCAGAACGCTTGTTTTCTAGAAAATGTGCCTCTTCAACTAAGATGAAATATGTGGCTACAGCAAGGTGGGGCTCTATGCCACAACGCTGTCATTTAGAAGAGAAATTCAGATCAAGAATTCGAAAATAAAGGGATAGGAACCAATGGATCCAGACCTAACGCTCATGGATCACTTTCTGAGGGATAACCTGAAAAAGATGGTATACCAAACTGATCCTGATAACATGTGGACCATTTAAAAATAAAGATGAGGAACGCATGTGCCCATGTAGACCCTTATATTTTGTACAAAGTAAGTTATAATGAAATAGGAAAATGATATAACTTATGTATCGATCATAATGGCTAGATGACTTAGATAAAATTTTGTTTCGTAACATGAAGGAGGTTTGGTAAGAAACTATATCTTTATTATTATATTCATTAAATTTTATATCTTATAACAATAAAAAAAATTCTTAATAACAAACTAAACATTTCGAATCATTTGTTCTACATACCGGCCATTATGATCCATGCATAAGTTATATCATTTTCGTATTTCATTATAAGTTACTTTGGTCAAATTAAAAGGGTCTACTTGGGCGAATGCGTTTCTCATCTTTATTTTCAAATGGTCTAAGTCATTTGAATCAGTTTGGAATACCATATTTTTCAGAAAATAATCCAGGAGCCTTAGATCTGGCGATATTTGATGGGTCCATTGATTCCTATCCATTCATTTTCGAATTCTTGATCCAAATATCTCTTCACAATCGCAGCGTTGTGGCACGGAACCCCATCTTGTTGTAGCCACATATTTCGTCTTATCTGAAGAGCCACATTTTTAAAACACTATCCTTTTTGAATTCAAGACACAAAATCATATTTATGTCTCCAAATAAAGGCATACTATCATAATACAGATAAAAATTGTGGAATAGAATTAACATGAAACACTCTTAAGATCGCTGACGGTTAGAAATAGAAAGAAATTGTATTCGGCAAAAAATTCAGAATGAAATTATCTTTCGGATGATACGACAAAAAAGGGATTGGAAAGTCCTTCTGGCAGAACAGACGCTTGTTCTGACACACAAGATGTATTCCCTTCTGGTTACAACTTGCAGCAGTTCAAGACGCGCACTAACCAATTTTTACTGAATTCATCTCGGGACGCGTGAAAAAGCGCTATAACCTCAGCCTTTTCCCGAGAGTTGCATATAAAAAAAAATTAAGGTCTCGGAATCTAATTCACCTAATCTACTACTCTCATTTGGTCGTCAGTATGAAATTCACTTTCTACAATAGTAATGATCCTGTCATCACAACCTTTGCTTATGATCGCGGAAAAACATTTTCCCATCGCGACTTGTTCCTCCACCGAATTCCAACACACCAACGACACCCACTCCGCCCCCCCTCATTACGGCCCATTACGGCGGCAATCAAGGCCACATACGAAACCGCAAATTGTCGTAATTAAACGGCAGCGTCCTGACAACGACAATTTTCCCTCGAACGTGCATACCGAGCGAACGCCAGGTCGCACGGAACCCACAATCATACTAAAAGTCATATGGCACTGATGTAAAACTAATTACCGCGGTCGCGATCGCATGTACCTACGCCGGCCCTGATTAAGGCTCTATTAACGGCAAATTGCGGCTTTTCGTACGTTCATGGGAACGGGTACGCCGGTGGGCGGAAGGATCGAAACCGCGCTCTGTTTCACTTGGGTTGCGTTCATAAACTTACCCCGAGTAAGCTCTCCTTACTCTGAAGCGTTCACAAACTTACTTTCTCTATTTCAGTATCATAATGAGTTCATTACAGTACTAAATGTAGTGCTGTAATGAAACTCATTACAGCATTGTTTTCAGTTATATTTTTCGTTTTGTGGTTGTCATTACTGACCTCCGATCCACTCAATTTTCGAATCGAATCAATTCAAATTCCGCAATCTGTCAAATTTCGTTAGTGACACCAACTGCCAAGATACAATATAAAAGTCACTAATCTGAATTTTTATTTGAATTTCGAGAGTTTTCCACAAAACTTCACCGAAATAGAGAAAATATCATGTAATACTCGTTGCAGAAGGCAATTCCAACTCTCATGCATTCGTGAATAGGAGCTCATTCTGCAACTTGTTATAGAATATACTATTTTCTGCCTCGGAGTATACTCTGTGAGCGTTCATAAACTTCCTCTTTAATTCAAAATGGGACCATTGATCATTTTGAAATCTAATTTTTTGTCAGCAGCAAGCTCTAACTGATGCCCGGGATATATATTTTTTTTGGGATTTTTCATTCGCTTCCTTACCGGAGATATATAGCTTTGAAAGAAAAAATCTCTCGAAGTTACCCCATTTTACGGTACCCTTTTTTATTATTTCCCCACGATCTGTCACTATACTCTGGTCTAAAATATACCAGCCATAGGAATTTTTATTGATCTAGCTGAAGCTTTTGATACCGTAGACCACTATAAACTGCTGAGAAATTTGGAAAGTATGGGATGGAGAGGTGTGGCTTTTGACTTGATCAGGATCTGTCTGAGTGGAAGATGCCAGAGGGTCAGGATTGGGGATGAGTTCAATGATAACAAAAACATAACACATGGAGTTCCTCAAGGAACAATTTTAGGACCCATTTTGTTCTTATTATATGTATATCGAAGATTTTTTCCATGTTGGCCCCAATATAATATCGTAAGCTTCGCGAATGATACCTACTTATATTTTTTCCAATTCTCCTTCTTGGGATGCAGTTAAAGAAGAAGCTGAGAAGGGTTTCGCAGAGGTTCTTCAGTTTTTCGAAACAGAATGCACTGGATTTATAGTAAACCTAGATCATTCTGGAATGATTTTTGTAACAGATATAATTTTTCTTAGGTTAGTTGGCGATTTTGAATTTTTTTTTCCTGTTTTTATGACTATGTACAAAGAAATTTTGTTTATTTATACTTATTATGTAACTTTTGTGGGGAACAAATGTTTGTTCATTTAATAAGAAAACTTCAATGTATGATATAATGTAAATGAATGCATGAATAAACATTATTATTATTATCGGTTATTCAGCATCTCTGATTTCTCTTCTGAAACTTCTGATAGTAGTCTATGCGTTGAGTTATATAAAATTAAGTAATTATGACATATGAATAAAAGATCTTCCCAGTTAATGATTATTGAATTCTTTTTTGGAAAGGTTGTTCAATGCATTTCGGCCAGATTAATGGCCATCATTCTAAAAACCGATGCGTCAAATAAATTGAAGAATTCAAGATCAAGCTATTACTTACTATGAGAGCTGTTAGGGGTTGCAGCTAGAGGGGTAGTGATATCAAACTCATTTCAACACCCTTATTTGTCCCCCTTCCAACAAAATTTGACCTGTCCGAGCGTTTTCGTTATTTCATCCCACAGCTCAAAATTCGGGGTGGAAAGTTATGGAAGGCCCACCTGTATATCAGATTGTTTTTTGAAGTTTCGAAGTGATTGTGTGTGAACTACTTCTTTGACTTGAAGCTATGTTAGGAGATTCGCGACTATTTTGTAGTTTGTTGAGTACAATTTTGACTTTGTGGAAAATATTCTCCAGAATTATTACGGCTCTGCGGATTTACTCCAGATATATCGAAGTTGAGTTACCAGAAGATTTCATGTTATAGTTGAGTTGAAATTCCTTAATCGCTATAGCGGTGATTTTTTTGTCTTTTTGCAAATGACATGGCCTCGAAATGCCTTCGAGCCCATATTAAGTCTTGGACATTTCAGGACGAATTTATTGACGTTTTCTTCATATTTTCAATTGCTTTATATGCTATCAAACTCTAAACACCTATTTTAAAATAACCCTGTGTAAATATACGGAAGATTTCGTATTCGGCTAAATTTTTCTTGGTCTGGATCCCTGACCCAACTAAGATTGTCTTCGAATTGTTATATATCAATTTAACGCTAGTTCCTCTTTGTGCAATCCTCACAATGATACGTAAATACTCATCGTATTAAAACCTTTTGTTGCCTCAAGTCCCTTGTCGGGCAGGTAAATAACACTCTTCGGAAGCCCTGAAAGAACTAGGGTAGCTAAATAAACAGATTAAATGTTCTCGACTCCCCGAACTCATTGTACTCGAAGAATGACAATTAAAAAATATATCTGGAAATTTCATGGTTCTACCGACGGCAGCCCGCAATTTTACGAGTGTCAAATTACGTTAAGTGCCTTCGGTAGATTGTCAAAAATGTTGGGTAGGTAGAGGTACTCGTTTCTGATTTAAATTCCAGGTTCTTTTTATTTTTATTCAGATGTTCCTGATCGTCTCTGAAATTCGTTAACAAATTTTCATTCAGAAATGAAAACCAAATGAAATTATTTATATTAGGAGACATTATGTGCCTTTTGTTTATTTTTCATTTTGCTGCAGCATGTTGAATATTTTTTTAAACTAGGTTTTGCATCGAATTTTTTACATTTAATCAAGAATTGTAAATTATTGATTAAAGATTGTTGTTCTAAATAAACTATTATTATTATTATTATTATCATCATTATTGCAATAAAGTATAAGTGTCTAGAAAGAAATAACCAAAGATTATAGAGTAGATTGTATAATGTTTGGAAGTTACCGGAGCGACCACTATTCATAAACTTGCTGAGCCAACTCTATTAACATAAAGCACTCGTTTTCTATAGATTCACTCTCAGGCTGAATTATAATCATAATCCAATGTGAAATATAAAACTACACATATATGGTCGGAAAGACATGGGTAGAAATGACATAATATGGACATTTTTTATTGTAATGCCTCATAATGTAGAGTACCTATTTTATCTGATTCTCCTTTCTGGGGAGGAAATAAATAGAACAGACTCTCAAGCACTCAAGTTTCAACTGTACATGCAAAAAGCAAATTCAAGACTAATTACATGATTGAGCCTGTTGAATATGAAACGTTTCATTTGTATACAATAATTGGTATCAATTCAAATTCCGTGATCTGTCAAATTTCGTAAGTCACACCAACTGCCAAAATAGAATAAAAAAGTCACTAATCTGAATTTTTATTTGAATTTCAAGAGTATTTCACAAAACTTGACTGAAATAGAGAAAATATCGTCTAATACTCGTTGCAGAAGGCAATTCAAACACTCATGCTTTCGCAACTCTATTGGTTAGAAACAGTATTGTTTATTGTAACATCTCTCTGTTCATTAGGAATTGGGGCAGTACAGGCATTTTGTTTCATTCAACTGATATGAAAGTCCTTTGTGTCACATACTGTCAAACATCTTCTTAATGTCAAAGCATAACGCGGCAGACTTAAGTTTTCTCAACGTCGAGTGCTGAACATCAGATATAAGGTTTGAGAGTGGATGCTTTATTCAGGTTTTTTTAGTTGAATCCAAATTGAAAATTTGGTACAATAAATCAAGAAATTTCTTCATGAATTTTATAAAATTTCCCTAGAACAGTTATCGACTCTTTTGATATTTGCAAGCTTGGTTTGCGTATATGTATTATAGTAGCTGTTATTTAAACTTCTGGGAATATGCTTCAATTCGAATGATACTCAGGAATTTCTACCAGTTTCTTGTATTCACTCCCATTTGGTATTAATCTTTCTAATTAGTTCTAATTTCCAATTTTTTGTGTTTCTGGCCTCGTTAGAGTATTATTACCATGTCTATTTGATTCTTAAGACATTTTAACATTCAGTTTTGTTAATGATTAGCATATAATTCACAGTTTTCCTTATCGGTGTGATATTCTTTCATATTATTTTCGAGTGTTCGAATTTGGTATTAATTTTTAGAAAGACATTGTATCTTCGAATCGGTTAATGAAGATATTCCAAATTTTCGATTCACTCGATATTACCTCACTGTCAGAGACTCTGCTCACTGTTTTATCTAATTGTCAACATATTAACATATTCAACTCTACCATGAAGGAAAAATTAAATATCTTGTTTCTTCATTGTACGTGTTTTTTTCCAAAATGTCACATTGTACGTGTTTTTTTTCCAAAATGTCACATTGTAACAACCTTGTCTGGACTATGATGAAAGGAACAAAAAAAAAAACATTCATTTTGGTGAAGTCGTTTGGACTTGATGCCGCGTCGAACGTAACCATAGATTCATAGTATTGAGCAAAACACAACTTTATGCGACACCGCCAGCGTTAGCTGGAACTAAGCCCGAAACGAGTATCGTTTTGACAGTTAGAACGTGTAAGCTGGGTTTATTTATTTATTTTACGTTTTCATTGCTATAATAAGATATGCCTCTCGTTGTTGTAATTATGGATGTCATTTAAAAAAAACTAGGAATCCTGGAGCCCACTTACCTGGTAAAAATCAAGATGTTTACCAACAAACTAGAAATCGTAGACGAAATTAATAGACGTAAATCCTGGGAGCATGTTTTGATAATGGAAAAACCTGAATCTAAACATATTAGAGTATGCTTACAGCATTTCCGAAGAGAAAATTATAGAATGAAAAATGTGTGAATTGAAAACAATGCTTCATATATGAAATATATTATTTCAGGAACTCTCACTATGAAAACATTTCTGCTACTGGAGAAGAAAGATATACCTTCACAAAACCTACCAAAAAAGCAGTTCAAGTCAAGATATTTTAAATTTTTGTTCAGATCGTTCTTGTACAATAATTTTCAGTCTCATCGAAATAAATTATTCTCAAAAATATCGAGAAAAACCTGAAGAAAAAGAGAGAAAAGAGTATTCGGTATTATGTTTGTTATTCCTAATCTAGATACCTTAAGCACAAACCGTTTTCGCATTTTTGAAGTCGAAGAATGTGGAAATATTGTACATTTCTGGAATTTTGAAAAACTCATCACAGGGTGTTCCAAATGTTGGGTCAAAAATTGGGATCAAGATTGGCCCATAACTTTCGTTTTTCAAATTAGAACCCTATTTTTTTATGATTGCGTTGGATTGTACAAAGAAATATGATGATAATGTTTTAATATGTTGATGCTCCTAAACTTGATCATTCTTGAGTTATTTAGGATTTTCTGATTTTATGTCGAACGTAGCGTCAAATTCATTAAATCTGTTTCATATCAACTATGACCTTGTTCATAGAAGATAAATTATTCCAATAACTCACTAGTGACACACCTTTTTCTTCAATTCATTCATCATTGTTGTTATGAAACAGATTTTATGAATTTGTCGCAACGTACGACATGGAATCAGAAAATACTAAATAACTCAAGAATTATTAATTTTAGAAGTATCATCATGATAGAACATTATCATCATTTTTCTTCGCAGAATCCAACGCAATCATAAAAAAATAGGGTTCTAATTTGAAAAACGAAAGTTATGGGCCAATCTTGATCTCAATTTTTGACCGAACATTTGGAACACCCTGTGACGAGTTTTTCAAAATTCTAAATATGTAAAATATTTCCACTGTCTTCGACTACAAAAACGTGAAAACGGTTTGTGCTTAAGATATCTGGATTAGAAATAGTAAACATTATACCGAATACTCTTATCTACCTTTTTTGTTCAGTTTTTTTTTTATATTTCGGGAAGTATTTTGACGAATGCATCGATTTGAGTACCGATGTATTCAAGTGTGTGTCACTAGTGGAATAATTCATCTTCTATGACGAAGGTCATAGTTGATATGAAACAGTTTGAATGAATTTGACGCTACGTACCACATAAAATCAGAAAATCCTGAATAACTCAAGAATTATCAATTTTAGGAGCATTAACATGTTAGAACACTATCATCATTTTTCTTCATACAATCCAACGCAATCATAAAAAAATGAGTTCTAATTTGAAAAACGAAAGTTATGGGCCAATCTTGATCCCAATTTTTGATCCAACATTTAGAACACCCTGTGATGAGTTTTTCAAAATTTTAAAAATGTACAATATTTTCACAGTCTTTGACTTGAAAAATGTGAAAACGGTTTGTGCTTAAGGTATCTAGATTAGGAATAACAAACATAATACCGAATACTCTTTTCTCTCTTTTTCTTCAGGTTTTTCTCGATATTTTTGAAAGTATTTCGACGAATGCAACGATTTCGGTACGAATGTATTTAGAATTGCATACTCTGTCAAATTCAAAAAGAAAAAAACAGAAAAAAAAAGTTTGAAAATTTTTTTTTCGCTCCCTGTATAATTGAAAGTGGTCAGGCTCCAAGAATATTTTAGCTCGGTAGATAATGTCAAACAATATCATAATCCCAATTTTCAGATTTCAAATAAGTGTAGTTCTCCAGAAACGTCTAATAGGCCGTCGAACTTGGTACACCCTGTATAGAAGTCTTAATAATTCAAGGAGCCTAGTTGAAAGATACTGAATGTAAGCCACATGATAATGTGCTATAAAACTAGGGACTTTGTGAGTTTAAGTGATCCTCTCGATTGTTGCAAAATTGAACTTATGTTCAGCAATGATCAAATCTACATGTAGAATTTCAAATGAATTCCGAGAATTGGCAATTTTAAACAATATATTCTACATATATATTATACATATATTAATATTAAAAATAGCTTGATAGTATTGACGTTCATTTAGCAACGGAAAAGGTGCAATCAATCGATAGATAAGTTGAATAATTTCATTTTATTACAACTGCAGCCTAACGGCCGTTTTCAATAAACAACCGAAGATAGCCGATAGCCGATATTTGTCTACCTGCGTTTGAGAAATCGATCCATTTGTACCTACTTCTGTTCCAATATTCTATCTGCCTACGGGGATTTCTATCGATCGGTAAGGTGTATCGTTGGTTTCCTAAAGAGGTCAGATAGAGCTACACAGATACGAACGCCCAAAGTAAATGAGCCTACCGGCGTTCCAAAGAACTTTAAACTTAACCAAAGATAGTTGAAAGAATCTTCGGTAGCGTTATTTGTTTACTGGTGGAATTCGGGCAGTAAGAACTATGGATAAGTGTTGGGAATTTTTGTTAGAGTACATTTTATTGCTGTTTTCTGGGATACCTGAGCGAAATTGAATTGTATTAATGAAGTACTTTAATCGCGATATGGAATTATTGCAATAAAATGATGGGATGAAGATAAGGAATGGAAAGAAACGATTACGCGAAAAGTCCATAAAATACTTAAATGATTAGGAGTTGACATGTAAATTCTTATTGAACTAGAGTGTGTTGAATGAAGTTTTCATTTATATTCGAAAGTAAAATCTCCAAGGTAAGACTATTTGAACCTATTCAGTTTAGAAATATCCACGTTCTTAGTTTTCAGGAATCACGGAAAAAAAGCTGTAGCGGAATTGTGTGTGCAGTACGTTTCAATAGAAAGGTTCTACCAACAAGAATTTCACAAAATTGCTGATATTTATAGGCTTACAGGCTACATAATGGTGTAACTCGTATATTGATACGGTCCACGAGTAAGTATTTACTCTGAAAATAGAATAACATGTATTTAGCCTTTAACGAACTTTTATTTTCAGAAATAGTGAAAATATGACATTTCACATTGGGAGATTCAAGAAATATAAAAAGCATATCATCTTCGTATGTTCAGATTGTGTTAACTTATGCTTCTGAATGTTTCGACTTGGTGACCAGGATGAATTCATGATACAGCAATGTTTAATCATTCAGATTTGGAAGGTGAAATTTATAAACTGTTCCTGACTGTACCAACAAGTATCCATTGTATAATGATTTCAGGATATTGTGAACAACAAGACAGACTCGGAAATCGCTGGTTATTGTGTGATAATGGATATCCAGTAGTAGAGCTGAACAAATATTCAACGGAATCTCATATCTTGTATTTATTATTTTCATGTATTAACAAACTGAAAGATAATAATTTAGTTGAAGAAAATATACACAATAAGTTGAATTTCAAGTCAAATACTTTTTCAGGTGATTAGCGTGTTCGGAGGAGAAGATATTCTGTTTGAGCATTGAAGATGAGGGTTGAAACTTGAAAATATTCTATTTGTAAATACTGCTACAGCTACTTGAAGATATTTCCAAAAGTTACAATTTTAAAGAAGTACATGCAGAAATGAGTGTCACTTATAGATAGTTGGTTTCCTGTATTTAGTCATAACCTCAGCTTGGTTTATTATTCCATAGAGTTTATATTTTAAACGGATGTGAATTTGCTTTTGATTGAGCAAGCTGAATGAGGCCATTGCCAATTAGTTTGGTACAATAGGCATCCTAGTGCCCGTTTATTGTAAGTTTCGTTGCCACCGCAATAAATGGAGTTGTACTAAATAATTGAATGGTCGGCTAGAACAAAGTTGGATGTCATTTTATTTTTTTGTCTAATTAGTTTAGGGTTTTTGTTAATTTTTATGTAATTAGGTTTCACCTGTATGAAAATAAAGCTGTTTGTTCATTTTATTTATTGTTATAATTTTTTTATTGTCCTTACTGGATAGATTATCTGCTAATTCACCCATTATTTTAGTTCCACTAGGAAATGCAGATGAACAAGATCATAATGGGTAACCTTACGATAACGAACGAATATGATTGCAATTGTGCTTTCAATTAGAGTTTCTCAATTTCAGCCTGAATGATATTTCTCTCTGTTTTTTTTTGTAGTCCGTTTCTTCACATCCAAATATTAGACAGCAGAAAGACAGTCACTTACATATAAATAAATGATTTTCTGCACTAAAAATAAGATTTTTCATTATTTAACTGTTAACGAGTAGTAGTAATATTGAAATTGATATAGTTCATATCAGTATTCATGCAACCTCATTTAATTTCTCATCACGTTTATGATTTTTTTAATTATTTTTCTAGATCCCTTGATCCCCAATACTTGTTTTAAATAATCATTTATTCACAAGTGAAACCTAAAGGAAGGGTTGAAGTACAATAACTTCAACCAAATCAGATTGGGAAGTCAGTTTAATGAAATACTTTATTTTAGTTCCCCTGGTATTCCCTAATTCCAATTTTAAATTAACAAAACTTCCGAGTTCTAAACATAGATCTTGAGTTGTCTTTATGCCTATTCTTTCATAAAAAAAAGGAAAAATGAAAAAACAACAGAATTTATATGAATAATTACATTCCAATTCGACATTCAATCACAGTGATAATACAAAAATATGCGATTAATGATTCGAAAAATAAAATGAATAAATCAAGTTCTATGGATTGAGGTGAGAACTGAAGAAGTCCCTATCTATCCATGCTTTAACCAAGATATGGTTAAACCATGATTGTGAAACGCAAACCATAGATAGATATCAGCACCGATAGAAGGCCGGTAAAACCGAAGATAGAGCTCTATCGGCTATCTTCGGTTGTTTATTGAAAACGGCCGTAAGACACAAGTGAGATGCAATAAATGAATAATACACTAAAATCTAGCGTAATGAATTCTTCAACATGATTAATCGATGATCACGTCATGTTCTGCATATATACAGTTCTCTGAAAAATGTCCATTTTTATTTGAAATTTATCATCCATTTTCTTTTCATAGATTTTTTCCCTTCCTAAACAGAAAAAAAATTAGTAGCTTCTATTAAATGAATATACAGGGTGAGTCTTTGACTTGTACATATATTTTAACGGGACATTCCTGAGGTCAAAAGAAACATTTTTTGTCTCTACCATTTTTTCCGATTCGGCTCGGTTGGAAAGATACAGGCTGTTGAAAATCCATAAAAAAATTCATTTTCGAATATATCGCGTGAATGATTTCGTCGAATGAAATGATTTGGAGACTATAGGTTTTCATTGATGTGGAAAATCTTTTACGAATACGAAATTTAACTCACATGTTTTATTTGTTTCGTTATGACCAATATATACCATTCCATTCCATATTTATAGCAGAAATTCTATGATCCCGAACCTTGGAAGTGAGTTGAATGTCATTTAATGAATATTTGGCCATTTTGGAAAACATTAGTATTCTTCGTGAAATCTCGTGAAAGGCACTCTTCGAGTAATTAATGATTTCTGAAAATCTATATCAGGGAAATTAAAAAAATTGGTGACTTTGGCTGAATATAATTATGTTCAGAAGATTCGCAGAAATAAATTTGTGCATCATTTTATCAAAGGTTCAGGTGGTAGATCTAATGCTTGAAAAAATTTTAGTGTCATATTTCCAGGAGGGGCATAGCTCATTATGAAAGTTTAAGATGGCTATATCTTTTTATCTAGGCTAAATCAAAAAAAAATGCTGTACGAAAAAAGTATTTCCTTTGACCTCAAAAATCTATGGTTTGAATATATGAACAAGTCAAAGACTCAACCTGTGTTGTTCATGCTTATGTTTAATTACATTACAATCATGCATGTTTTCATGTTCTGTTGGGTCTCACACTAATATCATCCTTTTCTTAGTTTTCATCAAAAATGGATAATCCTAATGTTTTCTGTTTTGTACATCCCATTGTTATGGAAACCAAAAAAAAAAAAAAAACAGCAGAGACAAAACTGAACAATGAATTTTACCTTCAGAATCAGTAGAATTGTCAAGATATTTTGTAGTACGTAGAACCTTGTAGAGTAGCTGGGCTAAAATATGCTTGCAAATTCTAGACAATCTTGCTTGGTATGTGTATCTAATCTTGTCAACCATCACACCATCATTTTTATATGATGGGGTTGTTCGTGTAGAATTCCAATGTTTTGAAATAATTTCTTCCCACATAGAATCAAATGTTTATAATTAGAGGAACCTTTGGTAAACATCTTGCCAGATGATCTAAAAAGCATTCAAAATTGAATAGAGCTCACTTCAATATTTTACATAAAATATAACAAAAAGCACAATATTACCTATACTTGCACTTACAATATAATCCATATGAATCACAATTAAGAAAACAACTTCGATTATTGATAATCAATAAACGTTTGAACTAAAAAATCCCATAAATACAAATAGAAATCTAATGTAAACACGAAACAATACTCGTTTCGGTAAACAGCTGATCGGCGAATGCAGCGACACCATCGGTAATTATTTTGTCCAATATTCTTACTTTTTTCATTAGTTACACATAGAATCGGATACCTTCTTTACATTGTGAGAATTGCGATCTTGTATTTCTGATATTTTAAATGACAATGTTTCTGATTGGTTTAGCAAAGTCCTAGGGTCATTTCTACTGAAAATTAACATACTGAAGATTTTTTGTGGTAATGCCATGGAGCACGTAAAACTGTTTTTTACGCCGTAAAACCGCTTTTACGCGGTGATGATGCAGCGTCCCGAAATAACGCCCTCTAGCCTAGCGCCCCTGCCGGATTTCACCCGAAGTCGATTTCTTTCATTCCGGCAGGACGCACAAACGACGCGCCGTTTCCTCTGTGAGGCGACGCCCGTATCGCTTTGCCAAATTGCTTGTCCGTCTCGCATTGTGTCCGTTTCCCTCGCGCTCCTTTATTGTCCGTCGTCTTGACCCTAAATTTGACAAATAGGAGAGGAAAACACAAACGCACGACGGACGCAACGTCCGCAGCGACGTCGGGATGGAATGGATGGGGAAGGTTAAAGTGGCTGCAGAGGGTTTTGTCGAATTGGAACTGGCTCTCGCTCTGCAGGAATGATTGTCGTCGATTTTTCCGGGTTTGAGTACTGTACAGGGTGGGCGAAATTTTTTTTACCGAAATGGATGGAGAAAAATGAACGGCACATTACGATCGTTCTTCTTAGAGAAACTGCATTCCTGAATCTTCTTTTGTTTTCGAGTTATCAGCCAAAATCGAAATTCGCTATTTCAACTTTTCTCATTATCTCCGTTTCTGTTTGCGCCAATATGTTGAAATTAAAACGTTATACAGACAATTCTTTCAAGGTTTCCTTGCTGAGCTATAACATAAAGTTGTGTTTATTGTTATATCAACAATAGTTGATTATTGGCGGTATTCTGCTTCATCTTCAAGCAAATCTGTAACTTTTCATAAGATTACAGGAAAATTACGATTCTCGACGCTTTCTATGAATCTGTAACTTACAGGAAACATATCGAAAGGTATATTGTGAGGTTATGTTGAATGTTTTGTTTTTGTCACAGAATATAAAATACTTTTCTATATCCAACTATTTTTGTGTTTCATTGTCGCATTTCGGTTGTAAATTTCTCTTTCTTGTTTAAACAGACACAAACTAACCATAAATATATCCAATAATGAATACTTACGGTCAAATTTTACAGAGAAATAAATTCTATTCTATGATCTTATTACGAACTAGTTCAAAATTGACACTTCTATTATGACAGATACAGAAAAACTTCCAGAATTTCATTATTCACAAATCTGTAAGTCAGCCATATAGATACAGATCAATCGTACGCTACAGATTTGTAGCCTACAGAGAAAAAGCAGAATACCGCCATAAAACTCAGAAAGAATTAACATTTTATTCGATTCAAAAATATATAACACATTAAACGAGGTGCATTTGGACATTCCGTACCTGCATTTGGCACCTTGCGTGAATATCGCTACTCCATTGGTAGACTCGAAACTTTCTCTGTTCTAGCGCGACTGAATCAAATGTATCTGTAGCACCGCGATAAACCTTGTACGTGTTTATCCCCCCGAGTCGTAGTTTTTGCCTATATTAACTGAACTCATCATTTGAGAATTCACCTTTTTGATAATACACATTTGAACCTACACAAAGGTACAACAAAAGAAGAATAGAAAAAAATGTTCGCATTGAAATTCGAAATGATGTTCTGCTAGAATAAAAATAGTGTCAAAAGCAAAATCAGAGAAATCTCTTGGAAAGAATTGAAAAATTTCAATAAATACACTGGAAAAGGTGAAGGATCTGTGAAAGATTTCGTTTTATTCAGTATTATTTATGTTTCTTTTCAAATGTATGTGAAATTCAAAAGACTCTCCCCACCAGACTTGGTGCGATTTAATAAGAATACAACTGAAACTTTCCCCACACTTTCAATACACTTCAATAGTCAAGTTTAACGCACACGAAATCTTCATTTAATGACCCCTATTAATGATTGATGTCGAATTTTAATGCGTAATTGTCATGGAAAACCGAATATCAGAAATCTCACACAAATAATTGCATTTTCGAACCGAGTTGTAATTATTTAGGTGAGATACGTCAATCGTTCCATTCAATTTGGTTACCTATGCTAAATTCAGAAATCATGTGAATGAAATATCTATTGAAATATTGTCTGGGAGGTCTCTGCATTTTCCTGAAAACTCAATTTGGGTTGTCTCTCCCAGTCTCTGAAACAAGAAACAATTAGAAATTTTTTTTTAATAATATAAAAAAGGCCCCTGTTTAAAAATTTGAACGATTCTACAAAGTTGAATGAAAACTAGTAATTGTCTGACGAAGGAGTCTGATTTAGACTCCGAAACGTTACGCTCAAGATTTCAAAGAGTTTTCTTTTTCTTTATGTTGATTGTTAGGCAACAATTTCTTCTCGTGAAGTTTTGGCCCCGGACAAATTAGTGCTCTAATTTTTACGCAGGGGCCTTTCTTATATTATTAAAAAAATTTTTCTAATTTTCAGGAAAAAGAATGAAATAGTTCTTATGTAAGAATTTCTTTATTTGATCATTTTTGACCAAGGCAGAAATTTCGCAATACCCTCGTTTATTTATCTAGCGATTAATGGTCTTTACTTTTGATACGCTCGCTCCGTTCACACGTTAATAAACTATTCTTCTTCTTCATCTTCTCAGCCATCTTACATCCAATGTTGGATATATGCCTCTTCTAAAGCTTTCCATGTTTTTCTATCTCGTGCCGTCTTCATCTAGTGATTTCCAGCGGTCTTCCCAATATCATCACGCCATCTCTTCTGCGGTCTCCCAACTTTTACTTATGCGTGGTCTCCACTGTGTTATCTTTAATAAACTATTATTTGATTAAATTACTATAGTTCGATCATTCTCATCTTCATTCTATCTTTCGATTAGGTAGAGATGTTTTCAGTCTGATCTGAGACCCAACAATTCCATCCCACCAAACTACCCAACTAGCAAAATAGACCCCTAAAAGAACGAAATTGTTTTATAATTATCCTATAGCGCCACTGGAAAGAATAAAATTATTTTTTAATGCATCTGAATACGACAATTTTATCATAAAACAGAGAGGTTTCTATAATGCTGTTTTATAGACGTTCTTACAACTCATATAATACGACAAAGAAATAGCGTACGCATACAAATTTTATAATAGTCGCATAACGAACTATAAGATTCCTATGATATAATTGTGTTATACACATTATAATGCGGTTGCATAGCTATTGTATTACTTTTAATAGCGACGTTGAAAGTTGGTTGTAAAGGGAGCTGTATAAAAAGTTGTATTAGAGTTTCTTAAGAAAACTAATAAAATTGTTGCTTTACGCTGAAGTAAAATATTACACAATAAATATAAAAGTATTTTATAATCATTTTATAACTTCAACAGTATTCTCTCTTATGAAGAGCTTATAGAATAAATTCATCCCATGTTCAGCGTTATAAAATCTTTTCATATCATGGATCTCTAATAATAATTATTATTCTCCGAACATATAAACATAACCCAATAGTACCTAATAGAAAAATTACCCGGGCTTCCCAGCAGGTTTCGTTTACAAAATGAATTCGGTAATATCTGACTGGAAAAAAGCAAAGCAAAGTGGTCACTTCAAAAGATCAGTTAAAAAAAGGTACAATAGAATACTTTCTCAGAATTGCAGTTCGCGTGATCAACCTCTAGTTGAAGTGGCAAATAACGAAGAGGCTAATCTAGAGGATACACCAATTTTAGCTTCAGGCAGGAGAGTTAATACTGAAGAACAATATGAAGGAAATAAAGACCAACATGACATGACAAATGAAAGAGTCGAAATCAATAGTTCTCATGAAGTAACCGCTGACACCGAGGACGAAAATTTGATTCATTCTCTATCTGAAATCGAAAAGAAGATTATAATAAAGGAACTACTTAAGATATGGGAATATCTTTCAACATAAATAATTCTGCATTGAAGGAGCTTTTCGTTATATGGAACCTGGCTAATCTCCTCCCTATGATCCAAGGACATTCCTGAAGAACTACTATCTTGAACATCTTTAAAGAATATGAGTACCGGTAAAAACGAATCTAATAATTTGAGGTTAGCTCAAGCTTGGGAAGAATCTGTATAGGTATACTGAAGTTATTCCAAACACAATACAACCAAAGAATCCTTTACTGTCGTACCGCACGTATGTTGAGCGATACTTCTGTTCTATTATGTAGTTTGCCAACGCGCTATACGATAAGCCGGAAAGCTCAAGTCCAGTGTTGCTAGCTTGGGCAATTAGTAGTTATACCAACATACATTAAATTAGTTGCAATGAATAGAAAGACCATTTAATTTATTATGACATCTATCTTGTAGATCCTTATGTTCTGCGCGTCCAATGTATGAGTAAACAGCTTTTATTGAATATTAACTGATAATTATTGCGAACATTTTTGTATAGCCTACACTTTATGCAAAACAGTGACGTGTATTTTTTGCACACACTCTGACCACTCACTATACCACTATACCAATACACACTTTTTATATGAGTATTTTCCTTTTTTTCTGTAAAAAACAAAATGCTATTGGAAATTCTTCATTAAATCTGGCAACATTCGAAATTGGTCAAGAATCAAACTTCACCATGACTCCCAAGACTGTCAAAAACAACTTTATGGCGCTGCATCAAACAACATTATAAAACATTAATATCGTATACAGCTCAGAAGAAAACAGAATCATTGTATAAGGCGTCTTATTTGTATTCTACCCTATACGCCATATTTATTAAACGTTTGGCTATTCAGAAACCGCCGCCATTGTGAAAAAATTATATGCAAACGTAAGAAAGTGAAATAAAAATGGAATTTTCAAAGAAATATGAAGATTTTTGTCTGCTTCCACAACTACCACAATGCAAATTTCGTTTCAAGTTGAAAATTCAACAAATGAAACAAAATTTTATATTTCTCATTTTTCATAATACCTATTAAATGTATGCTAAACGGAGGCGTTTTAATTTTTCATCAAAAAAATATATATATATATATTGTCAGAAAAGTTAGCTGGGCAAATACATTCCGTCCAGTAGCGATATATTAGGTCTTTAATATCTGCAATATGATGAAATAATAATCACCCACCACCATAATGCCCGATGTTGGATCTTAAACCTACACAAAACGCAAACGTTAATATAGATATACCTTATGAAATATTCTTGTGACAATTCTATTCCGAATTTCAACAGTAGAAAACAAAATTATCGTATTAGCGATTCTGTCTGCATTATAAAATACTTATAAGATATTATGGATTGTATAACTAATCCCGAAGACATGCTTATAGGACAGTTATATAATCATCATATTGATGATCCTATAACGGTTGCGTAGTTTACTACAGGATGTCCCAAAAGAACGGAACTGTTGTGTAAACGTGGGCCCTTTTTGGTTGTAAAGACATTGTATAAGGGTTTATAGCCACATTATAAGATTTTCACGTTTCTATAAGATATGCTGTATAGCAGTCCTTACAACCTTTATAAAATTAGTTTTGCTAGTTGGGTAATCAAGATTGTATCATGAATTTTTGTGGAAAGTGAATTAATCGAATTTTCATATTCAGCAAACGTACGAAATGACTGTAAGTTGATTCATCAAACTAGACATTTTCAGTTCATTGCTTCAAAATTAAATAGTTTTTTTTCTAGAACTTGGTACCATGTTTCGATCTCAAAAATATTTCATTTGGATGCCGCAGAATATATAAAAAACCTACCGTGCCCCCTAAACCACAGTGTAAACTATACTCGTACTACAACGATTTGCATGGAATATCTAATTGTGAAGCTCAGTACCCCGGTGCATTCTTTTCTGTGAGTAAAAAATAAGACGAATATGCAATCGTTAACAAGGGAAATATACGAAAATGTATTATCATCAAAAACGCCGCCGTACTATTTTGCTGGTGAATATGGCCACGGTGGTGCACACTTTCTTTTTTATAACGACCTTTTTACGTTATAAGCATTATCTCATTACCAATAGTTGTTTTGTTTCGTGGTGGCTTCGGTGATATTTCAGAAATGAAATCCAAACACATTGTTATTTCCGATAGAGAACAGAATAAAGATACAACAAACTTTCCATATTGTTATTTCTTCTTTAGAAATATACGAGGGGCCCATATTACATCTTGGAGATATAAATTAATACATTAATATCAATTATTAAAAAATAATTTTCGGCGCATATTAACATTTATTCATGAAAGATACGTTTATGTAATGTCCCGTACTTAAATAAACGACAGCCATATTCAAAATTGAAGATCCCTTCTTTTGACAGTTCCCCCAATCTTCTGTGTTAAACAATTTCTCACAACTGTCAAAGTCAAGGAAAAGTCACAAGAAAGTTGACCAGAAATAAGTCATTTCAATAGCTCGAATATCCGACCAACGTTAAAGCATCTTACATTACAGGATCCATCCATAAAGTTACTATAGGCCGTTATTTGAGTTTCGATAACTTTCTATTCCAGCTTCTTCAGCGTTCAATCGTACGGCTCCCATTGCCAGAGTTCGGAACCCTGTCGTTCCTCTATTCCGCGATGATAAAAGCAGAAGAACGTCCCTATCAATAGTTATGACCGTTTCGGCCCTGAACCCTTGTCGTCTCGAGCAGCTTTCGTCGCTCGTCCGGCTTTATTCGATGATTTATTCCCGCCGATCCTAGGCGGCCGTCGTGCAGCGCATTTCGGAGAGCGGTCCGCAGCGGCTGGCGCGGTAACGAGATGCCGGGGTGGTCCCTGCCTCAGCTGTCGTCCGCCCGACGCGAGCTCGGTACTCCTTGTGCTGCCCTCTGCCGACCGTCGCGCACGGCATTGTTTACTGCGACGGGTCGCGGTGTGTGGGACCGCGATAGCGTTGCGAATCGCTCGCTGTTGGGCGCGTTTACGCGCGAACTAGGGATGGGTAACTCAGTGACAGTGAAATATACTGCTCCACAAGAGTTAGTGATATCGTATTCAATCGTTTTGAAAAGTATGTAATCTTCGAGAAAATCGCAGTGAAATCATTTAAAACTCAATAACATGTAAGGTGACAAGAGATCACACCCTTTCACATTGTGTAAGCACAAGGAAAATTGTGCCTTACGTAGGTCGCCAATTGTGTAAGGTTAAAGAGATAATTTACTTTATGTAATAATTTAACGATAGATGCTCCAGCTAGTCAGGGCATGAGACCACCTTACATTTAGATGAGGTAAAAGGAGATAATATGCTTCTACTCAGGCTAATCATAATCCAAACTTGAACAGTCGAGATTTATTCCCCTCTGATGACAATAGCTATTTACAATATCTACTATCTAATTGAAACAATTAAATATGAGGACAAGAATATGTACAATTATGAACAATTCGTCAGAAACACCATTCACGAGCGTTATTCGTTCTTTGTTAACTTATCTTGTTATAACAATGCCAGGTAAGGGAAGTGACTATCCCTCGACTAAATCTCCGGGAAGACGTTGCAGTTCCTCCAGAAGGAATGGCGTTGCAAGAGGTGAAGGTTGTATTTCTTCCAAAGGGGGGTTTAACTTCCTCCAAGGTGCAGGTACTGAAGGTTTGAAGACTTAGCTCCCTCCCAAGAGGTTTCGGAGGTTTAGTTCCCTCCAAAAAGGTGTCGGAAGCTCTCTTCAAAAAGGTGCCGGAGGCTTAGCTCTCTTCAAAAAAATACCGGAGACTTAGCTCCCTCCAAAAAAGATGCCGGAGACTTAGCTCCCACCAAAAGATGCCGGAGACTCAGCTTCCTCCAAAAGGATATAAAAAAAAACACTTGTATCAGTTCTCTGCATCGTAAAACTTCCACAATTCCCCGAGATCTCTGATAATCTTAGTTTACATAAAGAAAAATTCAAGAAAGGAAAAAATGTCCACGTGTTCACTGAAACACTGGCACAGATAAATCGAGAAATTGAAAATCAGAGGGTCACGGAACTGTGAAATGTTCAAATTCAATTAATTAACCATAGCATAGATAAACTTATCTAGAAGGAAGGTTGATTCATTGGATGGTTGAGGAAATCAGATGGAAAGTCGTACGATCCTCAAAATGGCGGAACCCAAGCGTCTCTCGCCTCATATGAAACATATGAATCGTTAGCAAAAATAAGTATATGGTTGTCTGATCAACTTCGTACTCACCAATCTCAACAATTGCCTAGGTTTAACTATTTCACTCGAGAATAAGAGAATAAACCACTGCCTCTTTCGGTGCAGAACAGTGGAATATCATAGAGGGGATCTTTCGTCTTCCGTTTGACGTGGCACACTCTCAAATGTTCTCGCGATGACGCGTACTACCCGAAGTCGTGTTCCCGATCCGAGACCGAGACGATCCGGAAACTCCCGAGATTTGAATTCAGTAAATCACACCGTTACATACTGCTCCACAAAAGTTAGGGATATCGTATTCAATTGTTTTGAAAAGTATGTAATTTTCGAGAAGATCGCTCTAAAATCATTTAAAACTCAATAACAACTTTAATCGATCCAATGAAAATCAGTATGAGACATTTCGTCAAACTGTTCGCCTTTTTTCTGAAGTTTGGTTCTTTGCATAAGCTTCATGAATGGTCTTACTTTGAAATGAAGTCAGTTTATCAACTGCTTCGATTTGAAACTAGTTTTCCCAAAATGCCATGACGTAAATTAACAAACGCTGAGGCTAATGCGGCTACCAGAATGCTACAGGGTGGCCTAACTCAGGTTGTTGGAACGGAAAGGCTCCAAGTCAGACAAAGTGTGATATGTCGACTTTGGAATAGGTTCAGGGAGATAGATTCCGTATTGGAAAGACCAAGGCTTGGTGGGCGACGAAAAACAACACCTGCTCTGGATCGTTTCATCACCGTTTCGGAGAGAAGAAAGCCTATATTACATCTACATGTAGAATCTTACAAATTTATTTTATTTATGTTTTTATTTATTTATCATTAATACATCCAGCAGGCTAATAGCCCATTGATAGGTGTAGAAAATACCATTAATGACATGAAGAGAAATAAAAAATAAAACAAACAAATATTAATTTCGGATGGAGCTAAGTATTGTCCTGTTAAACTGCTGAAAATTAAGGAAAAATATATCAACATTAGGAACACTATTTATACTTCTGGACATATTTTCAATTGGCGAATGGAAATGGTGTATCGTATTAGGCTATATTACTCTTCAAAATGCAGATGGGGTCCAAGTTTCCATTGAAACCATAAGACGACGTTCGAGGTTCTAGACGTCTATTAAGAGCAGTTCCAATATCACGTTACCATAAGCGTCAAAGACTGGAATGAGCAAGGCAACTTATCAATTGGAACGATCAATGACGTAGTGTCATTTTCACTGATGAATCCAGATATGGACGATTTTTAGATTCTCAAAGAATAAGGGTATGGACAATTCCACGCATACCCCGTAATCGACGCTATGTCCAAGAATTACATCCATTCTGAGGAGGTAGTGTTATGGTATGGGCCGGGATATGTTCAACGGGCGCACAGATCTACATTTGTCCTGGGAATATGAGTGCCTTACACTATAGGGAGCATGTCATTGACTATGTTTAGCCAAATTTGTACGCTGCTCTTGCTGAAACTTTTCAATTTCTAGACGATAACGCTAGACAGCACCGTGCAGCCATTGTTGAGAATGCGCGCAAGGAGCTTGGTATTCCACATTTACCAATACGTCCGTACTCACCAGATTTGAATTGTATAGAACATGCATGGGATATGCTCCAAAGAAGATTAGATAATCTTCAAGAAATGTTCAACATTCTCGTGTGTAGTATACAAAGAAGATGTCAAGCTGTTATTGATGCCCGTGGAGGCCATTCATTGTATTGATAGTCTTAACATGCTTGAATTATCTTGGAAAAAAATTTCGTTATTTTACTCCATTTTTCCTTACCACCCTGTATACGCTGCAGACCTACCGGCTAAAATTAATTTTATTTCCTGCAACTTGAAATCATATCAATATGAATTTTCATCACAAAAACTCATTTGAAGTATATTTTTTTGCAATTGAATTCAATATCCCTAACTCATGTGGAGAAGTTTATATTGCGCTAACACAGTAACTCAAACGCATCTCTCTGAGACAACTCCTTGCGTTACTCAATTGCGCCATATGGCGCATCAGTGTCAGAGGATCAAAACACCTACCTCATTCAAGACAACAACTAGACTCAGAAGTTCCAAGTTTTCCGTATAAGGTGAATTGATCAAACGATTGGAGAATTATTCCTTGATCTAAGCTTTTTAGTAATTGGAATCATAAAAATATTCATCATAGTCATTGGCTTAACTACACTTCAGTCATGGGGGGTCATTTCCCAAGAGTAAAGAAAATGTATGCATTAAAATTTCTCTTTTAAATCGGTACCCATAATTTTTTTCATTTCTTCTGATCAAAAGAGGGGTTTCGTCCCCAATAAGGCCCATCACTCCCACTTCGTATCGGCTTGATCCACGGCTTGATCTTGGTTTTTACCAAAAGGACTTCTGCCTTTCTGGTTATGTTGTCTTTATGTTTATCAATCTCAACGGCTTTCATTTTCATCAAAGGATTGTAATACCCTCACCTTTGAGTAAACTATATTGTGTCCATCTGTTAGAGCATGTTCCGCCAGTGTGGATTGTTTTGTCTGATTGAGTCGAAACCATCGTTCGTGCTCCTTAATTCTCGTATTGATACTTCGTTTTGTTGTACCAATGTAGACTTTTCCGCAGTCGCAAGGTATCCTGTAAATGTCGGCTTGTGAAAGTGGGTAGACTTTGTCTTCGGTAGTTCTGATCATTTGGCTTAATTTTTGTGTCAGCTTTTAAAAGGTGTCCATGTTGTGACCTTAGGGATGTATTCTAAAACGGCTTTTCCATTGGGGTGAGTTGTGATGTGTTATCATCACGTGTGGAAATTTTCGTTTTATTGTTGTCTGAATTTCTTTGGCACTATATCCATTGGCGATGGATGCATTCTGTAGATGTTCAAGTTCATCCCCCAGTAATTCCGGCTCGCATAAACGTCGGGCTCTTTCTACGAATGTTTTGATAACTCCTAGTTTCTGTTTTGGGTGATGATTGGAATCCTTGTGTAGATATCTATCAGTACGGGTTGGTTTTCTATAAACCCTCTGTGTCCTAGTTTCCCATTAGGCTTTTTTAGTTACTAAGAGGTCTAGAAAGGGTAGAGAACCGTCGTCTTCAATTTCCATAGTGAATTGGATATTTGGGTGCCTACAGTTGAGGTGGGTTTAGAAAGCTTCCAATTCCCCGTGACTCCAAATGAATAAAGTATCATTCAAATGACGTAAACATGTGGATGCCTTCTTTTTTTCCCCTTAAACTCTACCGCCTGTTCTAGGAGAAATCTGATATTTTCAGACTCATTTATTGATCAGAAAACAACCTGAACAGATAAATGAGTGCTGACCTGAAAAACTTTCGAAACGCGATCAATACTAGCAGAAATATCTACAGAATCCCTTAAGAAATACTCAAATACAAAACTAATTTGTCGATTAAATCAAAAACATTCACATACAGAAATCAACTCAATGTATTTTCAGCAGGTAAATTAAAAGATTGATAGAGTCATAACTCAATGTTTTTCATCAACACTAACCTAGAGCCTGCACCTTCAGGCTTCTGCTGGGATATTAGTAACATAAGTGCTGAAATGGACTAAACATATGGAATGTTCAGAATATTCAGAATATTTCACTTAATACAGATATAAAAAAAATATATTTGAAACAGTATTTTTCAGTAGAGCCTGGTAACAAATAACATTAACTTACTCTAAGAGCAAACGTAAACGTAGTCATCCGTAATGTCCGTGGTAAGCCTAGCAAATCAGGGAGATTAGATGGCCGTGTCGGTTACTATACAAGTCCCGTACCTATTAGAAGGAATTGCCATGCTATACTCATCCTTTCAGCGATCCTTCATCTTTATACTTTATAATTAAATCGATGGGAGTTTTCGATGATGGAGGTAGTGGGAGCTGTCAATGAGTTTTCGGCGGCAGCATGAGATTCATCATATGAAGATCCTTCTGAAATAACAGATCGTTTATTTGGTCATCGGCTTCTCAAAGCTCATGATGAAGCATCGGAGTCCAACGACGAAAAAAGTTAAATGCCACAAAGAGGTACTTCTTCCTGATAATGTGATTAATACGAAGGCATCACAGGAAAGTGAGCAATCGGAACAGACTTGTCTTCAGCTTTTAGAAGCGCGGAGGGTCAAGCTTGGTTTCATGTGGGAAAGGCTGGCTTGGGTACTACTGAAAATGATGTTTTAGCTCACCTACAGACCAAATTTCCAGATGGGAAGTTCTCGGTGGAAATGCTCCCTCAAAATGAAAATGCCACAAGTCGTTCCTTTAAGGTTGGAACTGAGCTAAATCTATTAGATGAGATGTACAAGGGGGAAAATTGGCCAAAGAATATATCTATAAGGAGATTCAATTTTTTTCGGTCAAGACGAAACAATTAATGTGGATGATAGTGAAATCCGATATAAAAAACCAAAATTTGTGCTTGCAAATTTAAATGTACAATCACTCAACAAGAAGATTGATATATTCACTCATTTTTTGGCTGATAATAAAGTGGATGCATGCTGTATCACGGAACACTGGTCTGACGAAGGAAGACTGAGTTGTATTAACCTGGGAGATCACGATATTGTGCACTCTTTCTGCAGACATGATGGTAGATATGGTGGGGCCGCCATTGTGCTTCGAAGAGGAATCAAATTTCTGAAAATGACTAGTGTCAGGACACTTTCGGTGGAAAATCATGTGGAAATGGTGGCAGTGCGAATACCTGCTCAGAAAATAATAATTATGTCCATATACAGGCCGCCTAGAGGTGACTTTGGAAGGTTCATCTCACAACTCAGTATGGCTCTTGCTGTGGTCACTGAGGGGTCAATTCCGCCTCCAGGGTCTTCATAGCTGGAGATTTTAACGTTAACTTTTTGATTGATGGAGATGGTAGGTGTGATGAACTGACAGGTTTATTCAGTTCTTTCGGGCTGAAACAGATCTTCAAAGAGGCGAGTCGTATTGCAGGTCAAACACAAACATGTATTGAAAACGTTTTTACTGATCTTGAGGCGGATGTTTATCGAGGTCTCACATTTGATCCATTTATATCTGACCACAGGGCTCAATTGGTCCACTTGTTCCAAGGATCACCTAAAATAATTGAAAAGGAGGAATTAATTCCAAAACGTAACATTAATGAAAGAAATATAAATAAATTCAAGTCGATGTTGCTCGATGTGGATTGGAGCTCTGTGAAGCTTGACACCGCCGAAAAATCTTATGAGAGATTTCATACTATCGTTCAAGACTGTTTTGATTCTGCGTTTCCGGTGGAGCGTTGTAAATCAAGACCGAAAATGCCAACTTATCGAAAAATGGGGCGTCATAGTGCAGGTCTCAAAAAGGCAGTACAAGCTGCTCAAACTATACATTGGGTGAAAAAAAGTACCGAGTCCGCCAATCTTTTATCCGTTCTGAAGAAACATTTCCGCCAAAGTTTCACCGAAGATAAGAAAAGTTTAAACGAGAGACTAATTTTGAATTCAAATGACAAAACGAAGACAATTTGGGATATAATCATTGCGGAATCAGGCAAAATGAAAAAGCACCCCTCCCAACTTAGTGAGTTAACTGCTGAAAATATGGGTGATTTCTTTTCCACCATTGGCGAGAAAATATCTGCACAGTGCTCATCATCTTGTGATGAATCTACCGAGATGACAAAGAAGCTCAGAACAGACAGAGTGCTTCGAGCTGAAACGATGTTTATGTATCCAACCACTCATGAAGAACTCATTGATACAACAAAACAGTTGAAGAGTAAGCCAACTCAGGATCTATACGGTATGAGCACTATTATACTGAAGGAAGTTATCCATATTGTTGCCGAACCATTGTCTGGTATTTTTAATATGTGCATGTTAGAGGGCACATTTCCGAAGGAGCTAAAAGTTGCAAAAGTTTTGCCGATCCACAAAAAAGGAGACATCGATGATTGCAATAATTACCGACCGATCGCGATTTTGCCCACGTTCTCGAAACTCTTCGAGTTCATATTGAAGGAGAGACTCGTGAGTTTTTTGGGGAGCAGTCTCAACCCTCATCAACACGGGTTTAGGAAGAAAAAATCGACCACCACCGCCTTGACGGATTTATTGGAGGGTATTGCGCAAGCTTTTGAAGATTACGATAGCTGTGAACTCCTCGCTGTTGATCTCAGTAAAGCTTTCGATAGCGTAAGAAAGGACATATTGATTGCTAAGCTTGAACATTATGGAGTTAGGGGTGTGTCCTCGAAGTTATTCGAGTCCTACCTAACAGACAGGCTGCAGGTAGTGGAGTGGAAGGGTATTACATCTGAGGCAAAAACCATCAATATAGGTGTACCTCAGGGTTCGATCTTAGGTCCACTTTTATTTCTTGTATATATAAATGACCTACCTGAGAATGTAAGTAGCACCAGAAGTATCCTTTACGCAGATGACACCACTTTTATGAATTCGGCTCCCACCGAGGGGGAATTGGATGAACTTTCGGTGACTACGCTTGATATGGCCGAGAATTGGTTCGGAGCAAATGGACTTAAATTGAACAAAGATAAAACACAGAGAATTAAATTTAGAACAGAATCTGACGAAAGTACTGTCTGCTTACTTGGGATATATATTGATGCAGAGTTGAAGTGGGGAGAACATCTGAAATTCTTGAAGAACAAGTTATCGACAGCCATTTTCACGATACGCCGCATAAGGGAGGTCGCAAGTAGAGAAATAAGTAAGCTCACCTATTACAGTAATTTTCATCCTGTAGCAACATATGGAATTCTGTTATGGGGAAACGGTCCAGGACTGCAGCAGGTGTTGCTGAAACAAAAAGAAGCTATTAGAGCCATATGTGGGGTTCCGACTACGACTAGCTGTAGAGAACTTTTTGGGCAGTTGGGCATACTTACTGTAACATCCGTTTTTATACTTACCTGTCTGAAGTATGTGCACAATAATAGATCACGTTTTCCAACCAACGGTCACTATCACAACTACATGACTAGGGCTCGAGACCACTTCTCAATCGAGCACCATCGTCTGAAGAGAACCCAAATGGGCATCAATTACACCTGCCTAAAATTGTACAACAGTATTCCTAGAAGACTAAAAGATGCACCTGAAAACTTGTTCCACAAAGAAATGAAGAAGATTCTTCTAAGTCGCACATTTTATACAGTCGATGAGTTTTTGATTCATATGATTTCACTGTGATGTTTTATTTATTTATTTTTACTGAATGTTATTCTAATTTGTATTTGTTCTGACGTACCTTGTAATTGTTTTATACTTGAAGGTTAATAAATTATTATTATTAAAAAAAAAAAAAAAAAAAAGAGTTATATTGATTAGATCCTCAGGTATTGAAATTGAAACAAGAGAGTCATGGAGATTTCGGAGAAGTTGATGAATGGTAATTTGAATATTTTGGGAAGTAATATACAGGGTCATTCATTATGGGTGGCAACCGGTTGTATTTCGAATACTATTATTTATTGTATAACTTCCGAAAAAAAATGGCACCAGAAAAATGATTAATAATATTTCCAATTTCTTAGTTTTTCACTAATAGATTGCGCAATGAAACTAAGGATTGTTCTAGTTATTTATGTACCAAGTGCGATATAGGTATAGGTCCTGAAGCCCAAAAGGCGTTTTTTACAATTTTGCCGAATCTACTGGCAACATTGTAATGAAATTTTATATCTGAGCCTCATAGAGGGCGCTAGTTTCACGGTTAGTACCCAGTAGTATCGAACATAACTTTTTATTAGATTTATTGAGCAAAATTTCAAACGAACTTAAACATCATTTAATTTAATATCAAATAAGTACTCTTGATTAAACTCGATACTGTGTACTGTTTTCGGAATATTCTGATTTTGAAATCATCAAGTATAAACCGAGGCTGGCATAAATTGGTGATAAAATTATCAATTATTATTAATATTGATAAGTAAGGAGCTAGCCTTGTTATTTGAGTTGAAATACAGTTGGTTTTTCTGACCTAGCATTAGCAGATTTCACAGAATTTTGATTTTTGTGGAGCATTATTTCTGGGGATAGATGCCTACAGATATGTATAGTTGCCCCACTATGAAAATACTGAGAAGGATAGATGCCTTCAGTCCGGGATAGATGCCCTTCATATTGTGTGATCCAATTACGAAGCTAAATTCAATGAAATCTCTTATCGTTATGTCTGTTCTATTCGTAATATAACTTAAATCAGCCTACTTAATGATATTTCGAAAGCATTTATTAAACGAAAATATAAATTCTTTATATCATAAAATATCAGGTAGGTATCAACAAATAGATATACGAATTTTTCATTGTTGTTATAAGATATTAAATACCTGATAGGTTTCAACAGAAATAGAAATACTCTCCTTAAAACAAAACAACACAATGAAGAGGGATCAGTCAGATAGTACTTTGAGTTTTCCACATCTTGTGTGTACAGGTTTCATGAAGCCAGTTGTGATATCCTATACACTGAATCCAGTCGGATTGAGACTTTGTATTTTCATTCATATTTTCATATTTCATAACGCCTTCGTAAGCTGCTTCGAGTTGTTCTATGGTCCAGGAGCAAACTTGACCTTGTACTCCTTCTTTCCTCTCATACTTCCGCGGCATGGTTTTGCTACAATCAGTAAAGAGTTCAGATCGGTACACAAACTATAACAGAACACTAAACACACTTAAAAGAATTAATGCTCGGACTTTACAAGGGTATGGGTTGTATAGAGATATATATGGCTCTAAGGGCTTCTATACCTCGAAAAATCAGGGCAACTACCTTTTTTGGTGCGGATAGATGCCCATGCATTTTTTTCACAAATTAAAAACAAAAAATCAACTGGTCATACTTAGATGCACACTTAATGTACCAGTTTATTGATATAATAAAAAATATAATCAAATTTATAACTACTTCAAAAGTTCTACAACGGCAAATACTAGCCTTTGAAACTTTTACATGTTTTCGAAGTTCGTTGCGTCCTCACTGCAACATATTTCGTTACCAACTGCGTTAAGGGTGACAGTGGCTCATTCTAACACTATTAATTCCTAGTGGAGAGTTTGGGAAATTAGGTATTTTGAAAATGGGGCATCTATCCAACTGGGGCATCTATCCGGGTTTTACCCTACAATACAATTTATTCATTCGTTCAGACGTTACATGATAATACTAAATTACGAATGAAATGAATGGTTATGAAATAGACTTTTGTTTAATATCATCTTTCAAAATTTTTTTTTTGATTAATACCTTTTATTACTTCATATCAGCCTCGGCTATTACCCAATTTTTAAGATATAATATTTCGAAAACGGTACACAGTCTCGAGTTTTATCAAGTATCTTTTTGGTGGAAAATTTAATGATTTTTAAGTTCACTTAAAATTTTGCGAGAAAAATATCTATTATTAACAAAGTTATGTTCATTACTGCTAATGATGAATGTATTAATTGAACAGAAAATTTTATAAAAAGGTAAAAACATAAAAAAAATTCAATTAGATTAGGTGTCCTCCGTTTTCACAAATACACAAATATTATCCTTTTTTCTAAAAAATCCACTAATCTTCTTAAAGCTCGGGAGTCAGCTATGAGGAAATTGGAGTTACGTTGAATTCTGTCCTTCAATTCTCGATGTGAACTTACCCCTGTTGCTTAAATTATTTCTTCAAGGTACGACGAAACTGTGTAATCCACTTGATTGAAATCGCATTACGCAGGAGGCCAGGAGCTTTTGCACCTCTACCAATCCATCGATTCGGAAAATGGTTACTCAACCGATTACGACACCTTCTATCAATGTGGCATGCAGCTCCATCGTGATTGATAAATAAAAGTAATAATAAATTACTTCATCAATACTATATACCAGCATCGGTTATTGCTTCATAATATTCAAATCAAAATATTTCGGAAACGATGATAAGCATAGAGTTTCATCAAGAGAACCTTTTTGGTGTAAAATTGAATGATGTTTATGATCGCTCACCATTTAGCTAAATTTGATATCAAAAAAATTATGGGTAATTATAAAGTACCTTGCCCAGTTGTATTTTTTTTAACCTAACCTGAATGCGGATCGATGTTTTCTTTTTTATCCAATTTCATTACAATGTTGCCTGTAGTTTCGGCAAAATCATAAAAAATGTGTATATTTTTTCTTTTTATTTTGAATACGGATGGCGATACGAAAATTTTTCATTGAACAAACTCCTATTATTTTTCAGTGTTCTATCTATCCTAGAGAGGGGGTCAACTTTTTTCGAAACACCCTGCATATTTGACTATATTACGATTCAATTTCGAGTAGAACGTCAAAACAGAATCTTTTAAGGTTGACATGTTTGCGGATCTGTTCCCACTCATCCAGACACCAAACTTTATATCGGGGGTTCTTCAACTCTCCGTCAAAGTTCCAAAACCGCCTTAACCAACCGTCCAGCCACAGGTTCCACCTATTCGTCGTGACGAATGCCCCTAACTCGATGCACATGTACAGTGCGAGCAGCATCCTTTCGCCGATATCTCAAAGAGACGAATTAGCAACAACCCGTGAGGATTTTCACGGGTAGTTGCAAAGCATAATGAACGACTGTCGAGCGAGAGGGCGCCACGGACGTGGCGGCGCCACCGGCGCTTCCGGTCGAGCTGGAACGTACCGGAAATCTGGATAAGATACGGTGTTTACCTGTTTTTCTGGCGCTGTCTTATCTACCAGCGCCCGGAGAAGAGTTGTGGTTAAAGTTGAGGAAGTAATGGGACATCCGCGCCGGTTCGTATGGAGATAAGAAGGGGTGCGATGGGAGGTTTATCTTTATGAATGTAGAAATGTAGTTTGTTTGGACGATTTGGTCGTTATGGGTGGTTTGCTTGAACGGGGGATGATGAATATTCGAGAGATGCACGAATCTAAAAGAATCGAACGAATGTTTATCAAAAACTTTTTTTTCCTGAGTAGAACTTGAAAATCCCATGAGAAGATAATAAACCTATTCACAAAAAACAGAATTATTGTTGAACTCTGATAACTTCCTAGAACTGAAAGTTGACCCAACATCGAAATTCCAAAATTCACTCAAAAAGTATATCAAAAATTGCCCGAACGTATTATCTGAAATAACTTTTCCTTTGACGATAATGAATCCAAGAATACCGCAATTAAATGCTCTACCTAAAATCCATAAAGAGAATTGTCCTATGAGACCCATTGTTTCTTATGCGCATGCACCAGCTTCAAAACTCTGTAGATATCTGAATTCGATTTTACCAAAAATGATTCAACATGAACCAATTTACCCCATCAAAAACACAATCAAACTTACAGATGAATTGAAGTCACTGAAAATCCCTCCGAATGCTAGGTTAATTTCGTTCGATGTAGTAAATTTATTCCCATCAATACCTAATATAGAAGTTAAAAATTTAATCAACGAACAGCTTCATAATAATTTTTCTCTCAGTGCAGAATTGATAGATGACACAAATAAACTTTTGTCTTGAACAGAGTTATTTCAAGTTCAATGGAAAATGGAAAATTCTATCAACAGTTGGATGGTCTACCAATGGGTTCTCCTTTATCTCCTCTTTTAAGCGAAGTATTCATGACACATTTGGAAAAGAAAATATTCTCGTCAGTTAATAACAGTGTGACTGAATTTGTACTATACTGGAGACGATATGTAGATGACGTGTTTTGTATTTGGACTGGCTCTGATTTCGAGCTTGAATTGTTTTTCCAACTGATTAACTCTTCGTATGTGTCGGTTCAGTTTACATTGGAAATGGAAAATGAAAATAGGTGGTTAAACTTTTTGGATATACAGATAAAAATAGTAGAAGATCATATGGAATTTGATGTGTATAGAAAACCTACTTTTTCAGACATCCTCATCCATAATAGTAGTTCACATCCATATAAAATAAAAATGTCAGCTTTTCATTCCCTGGTACACCGTCTAATATCAATACCACTTTCAACAGCTAATTTCGAAAAAGAAGTGGAAGTGTTAAGGACATTGGCATTGAACAACGGTTTCTCTCCCAACATTATAGATAAATTAATTGACAAAAAACAATATCAAAAACTATTATCAAGTATATACCCCACCCAAATTAATAACTGTATTGATAAATTTGCTTATATAAACTATATCCCACAAATAAGCGACAATATTTGTAGTAGATTAAGACGGAATAAAATTGACATTGTATGTACCACCAAAAAAACACTTAAAATCAATGTTTTAAAATGGAAAGGATAGTTTAACAACTTTTGAAAAAAGTGGTGTCTATAAAATTTTTTGCGACGAATGCCCAGCTTTTTATATAGGTCAGACTGGTCGTTCTCTTAAGATAAGGGTTGATGAACACAGAAAGTCAATTCTTCAAAACAAATTGACAACTGGTTTTTCTGATCATTGTATCACTTGTAACCATTTCATAGATTTTAATAAAACAAGAATATTGCATGAAGGGGAAAAAAGCAGACGCCTAGATCTTTAAGAAATTTTGGAAATATCTTCTGCTTCAAAATATAAACAACCAATTGTGAACGATCAATTAGATTTCCGGTTATCTCCGGTTTTAACATATGTTGTTTGATGTTTATTTCTTTGACTTGTGCGTTTACTTTTCAGTCTTGAGAATGGGATAAAACCCGAAACATGTCGACTTATTAGATGTTTAATTTATTAAATATTGTGAACGTAGTCTTGTGTTCTTTTATTTTTCAATAAACCTTTTTCTATTTCAGTATCGTAATGAGTTCATTACAGTACTAGAAGCAGTGTTGTAACGAACTCTCTATCATTGTTTCCAGTTATGTTCTTCTTTTTGTGGTTTTTAGCACTGACTTAAGATCCTATCATTTTTCAATAAATGCCAATTCAAAGTCCGCAATCTGTCAATTTTCGCGACAGTCATACCGAAACTGCCAAGACACAATGCAAAAGTCACCATAGGATGTATAATCTGATTTTCGCCAAGTAGTTCGTTTTTGAATTTTGAACTCGAGGAATTATATCAATGTCTGGTTCACTTGTATCAATTTTCGGAATATATCGTAATTTTTGGTCCCGAAAAATATGCCGTTTCATTGTGTTGTAAGATGTTTTGTTTACTGATGGGGGATGATTTTAGTTCATTAGGGTCAAGGGCGTCGCTAGAGATTTTTTCTGAGGTGGTAAAAAAATTAGGATATAGTATATTGTCATATATATATATATATATATATATATATATATATATATATATATATATAAAAATATATATATATTCTTATGAAAAAGAGAGCTAAAATAATACAATAAATGTTGAAACAAAAAGTACCTAAGCTGAGGTAAAAAAAGAACGGGGTATCATAACATTCTTTGTATGATACTATAGAATCATACGATACTATCAACACTAGTATCATACGATACTATACAGCCAGGGGAAAAAACCTCAGCCGAAAAAACCTGCCTCCCCGTAAACAAAATAACATAAAATATCAAATATGAGGAAAATCTTGAAAGACATCAGTGTGATCATCTTTATGTTATCCGTCGATGGGCTCGGATACACAGATTCTTCCCAAAACGACTCGTCATTCTTAATCTGAAATGAAAAAAGACAAAAGCAGAAAAAAAACCGATTATTCAGAATAAATCGAATGCATTTTGGAAATGCATTTGCTACTTTAAAAAAACATCAACATTAAGATTTCTTGGCCAAATAATGTTCGGAGGTTTATAAATATTTATGACAGAAATGTCACAAAATTTGAAAGAAATGAAAAAAAAATTCCATCAATTTCCCCTTTCCGAATCTGTTGAAAGTTACGAAACTGATAATTTTTCAACATAACAAGCTAAACTTTTAAAAAATCAATTAATAAATAACCTTTCAACTGTCCTCTTTCACGAGGATTTTTTTCTGTTGCCGTGTGGGTTTCTTGCAGAAGAATCTCTTTGATACCATGTTCATCAGCTAATTTGGAGACGTAATCACACTTGTCTTTCGAAATTCCTTCGATATTCAAATTCAAAATCCACAAATTGTTGCTCTCTGGTCGTGAGGGTTTTTTCAAACCGGATACGACCTTCCAGGTGATCATTTTCCGGCACTTCAGATGTTTGAAGACCGCTACGGGACCCCAATGAAAGGCAATCATCCCCCATAGATAAACCAGACATGTTATAACACAAGAAAACAGAATATTTTTCAGGACCAAAAACTAAGACATATTACGAGAATTGTCATTCTGTCATGATATGTTTCCATGTAATGATTGTATGACTTATTTTGCGAAGGTAAATATTTTTCTTGGGGGGGGGGGTGTAATTACCCCCATTACTCCCCCCCGTATCGACGCCAGTGATTAGGGTCCTGTTTCGGTCTTCAAACATTTGAAGTAAAAAAATCATTACTTGGACGGTCGTAACTGCTTTGTAAAAAACCCTCAAGATCAGAGAGCAAGCCTGAGATTTTAATTTGAATATTGAAGGAATTAGAAGGACGAGAGTGATTACGTTCCGAAGTTAGACTCTGTACATGATGTTGAGGTCTTCTAAGAAACCCACACGGCAACAGAGAAACTTCTAATTCCAATTGAAAACAATGAAGTTCATAACATCACCGCTTTCAGTACTGTAATGAAGTCAATACGATACTGAAATGGGCAAAAATATTTTTCTATAATTTTGTGTCAAATCCGTCCATTCCGTCACATCTTGTAGAACGAAATCGTGCGAAAATATTTCATTCCAGCACAGTTTTCATGGCAATATGTGTTGATTTAATGTTGGCCTCCTGGAAAGGATTTATATATTATTTGTCAAATTTATGAGAAAGGAGAGGGAGAAATGTCATGTTTGTCACTCTCGATGTCATTTTCGAATGAATTCCCCCTTCAAATCACATGTGTCCTTTCCCAAACAATTTTTTACATCCAATCCTTTGTACTGCCACTCACCATACAAACGTACAAAAGAGTAAGCAAAAAAATGCCGTTTCTATCACTGCACAACGGCGATTAATGCGATTCCCAAACATCCCGATCCCGGGGCAAAAAACCTACAGGTTCATCGGAGTCGAAATTCCTCATCGTCCACAAAGAAGTTACCCCGGAGCCGCTTTCTGGGGAACATGCAACCACTTAACGCGTTAAATGAAATGTTAAATCTTCATTTGAGGACGATTGTGAGCCGACTGGCGTATCCAATACGCGGACGCGTCTGCTGGAGCATTGCGAGGTAGCCTGAAAACGTTTCTGCGATTCGCACGAAACGTCTTCCCTTTATTCTTGTGCAGGGGCGCATCGGGGAGTATTATCTGGTCTTTTCTTTCCTTCCAATTTGCCGAGATAATCCGGCGTTGAGAGATATAGATACTTGGGCAATAAGGGAGAAGGTTGGATGAATCTGTTTCTTTATTTGGGTTCGGCTTCGGAGATGACCTGATGGTTGAGGTACCTGGACTGGAAGTGTTTACGGAAAAGACGGGGTGGTTCTTGGTAATGGAGGAGAGTTTCTTGGAATGCTCACTGATTCACTAAGAAAATTATTGTGATTAATAGCAAGAATTCTGGGAAATTAATGAAAAATACTGTCGCTTGATAACACAAATTAAAAGCAGGCCTGGAAACTTTTTGACTCCAAATCGAAACAGGGTGAATCTAGAAAATGATTATTTGATATGGTTCAAAATATACCTATGTTGTACAACTGCTATTAAAATTGACAGCAAACAATGTTCGAAAGTGATTGTTAACGTGGAAGCGTATTGAAATAGTACCTATATACTAAAACTAGTTGTTGAATGAGCTCCTATTCCTACGCGAATGCGAATTACGAAATTTGACAGATGACGGGATTTTAACTGATTTGATTTGAAAATTGAGAGGATCTTAGGTCAGTACTGAAAACCACAAAACGTGAAATATAACTGAAAGCACTGCTGTAATGAGATTCAATACAGCACTATTTTTAGTACTGTTTATTAATAATAATATGTTTATTAACAAGTTTAAATACAAATACAAAAAATAAATTGATTGAAGAATTTTCGTTAACAAACATTTAAGACCACAAAAGTGCCAAGCACTTGTCTGTGGTAAAAAAAAACATTTTTCTATACATTGATATATACATATATGGTGGTGAGTATATTCATCTGATATTAATCCAAATTCAGAGTTGAGACCAAGTAAGTATTCGCACAAACAAGTAATAGTATATTCTAAAACAAGTTGAAAAATGAGCTCCTATTCCAACACGAATGCGAAATTCGAAAACGAGCGACGATGGAGCCAGTTTTCGAAAGCATGAGTGTTGGAATTGCCTTCTGCAACGAGTATTAGACGATATTTTCTCTATTTCAGTCAAGTTTTGTGGAAAACTCTCTAAATTCAAATAAAAATTCAGATTAGTGACTTTCGTATTGTATCTTGGCAGTTGATGTCACTAACGAAATTTGACAGATAGCGGAATTTGAATTGATTTGATTCGAAAATTGAGTGGATGAAGAAGAGCCATAAAAATAATTTTCAACATATTATCATACTACCAATTTCACAAAATTACGAATGGTACAAGGAAAACAAAAATCAATTTCAATTGGTTTCAACTTCAGTATTGAGTTAGTATATCCATACATTTTTCAACCCTCATATCAACCAGTAGATTATTGTACCTTTCGATTTTCACATTGGTGATCTCAATGCCACAGATTTTTTGATTTAATATAAAAAATTTAAATTTATTGATTATGTAGATTTATTAAATAATAATATATTCTAAAACAAGTTGCAGAATGAGCTCCTATTCCAATACGAATGCGAAATTCGAAAACGAGCGACGAAGGAGCGAGTTTTCGAAAGCATGAGTGTTGGAATTACCTTCTGCAACGAGTATTAGACGATATTTTCTCTATTTCATTAAAGTTTTGTGGAAAACTCTCGAAATTCAATTAAAAATTCAGATTAGTGACTTTTGTATAGTATTATGGCAGTTGGTGTCACTAACTAAATTTGAAAGATTGTGGAATTTGAATTGATTTGATTCGAAAATTGAGTGGATCGAAGGTCAGTACTGACAACCACAAAACGAAAAATATAACTGAAAACAATGCTGTAATGAGTTTCATTACAGCACTACTTTTAGAACTGTAATGAACTCATTACGATACTGAAAGAGAGAAAAGTAATTTTGTTTATTCTCCTTATTGACAGCTATTAGCTGTTGATACTAGTTCGCGACACTTGATTTGTGCAGTCTGTAGTGGGAGATATAATCGGCGAAATATTTTGGAACGAGATCATACACATGAGGGAGGAATAATTTCGAGATTTAATTCGATCATTTCATTCTACCCTTCAACTGCTTTTGGCCATCAGTTAGTTGTGCTTCTGATTCCAATCTTACACTCTTGTGAATATTAATTAATTTCGTTCTGCTGCATTCATTTCACATTAGTTTTCATTCATGTTTTTCCTTCTTCACTCATTTTCCTCTCTACCTCCCATAGTGTGAGATGTAGCTACTTCATCTATTTCTTCTAGAATGAAAACCTAATTTGTTTTCCCGATCGTGTAGTATCAAAATGAAAATAACACTGATGATTGGTATGTTAGATCCACCTGTTTATTCTATAACTTTCAAATGGTAAAAATATAATAGGAAATTTGTTCTCGTTGCCTTCAGCTGTCTATACATCCGTTTCGGACAACCGTCAAATGACCAATTATAAATAAATGTTTCGCTAAGCACATCTAATTACCTCAGTACTACCGCCGTTCAACCCGTGTAAACTTAATCATAAGCAGTCGAATCAAGATGCGAACACTTGGAGCAAACGTACCGACAGACCGTCTCGAAAATATCATAATATACAACGTGTTTTTCATCATTTCGATTTTATTGGCTCCGCTCTCATTAGCATAAATTCTTTAATTTGTGAGCCGCTCCCGCGGCGTAGGTTTCTTTATCTTTTAATTGGGCGAGATAGGATCGAAGTCGCAAATCATATCGATCGTAAAGTTTTAAGCTACGGCTCACGGACTTCACTGCTCCTTACCTCTTCAATTGAGTATGTGTGGTCGATACTTCATGAAAATTCATAACACATATTCTCATTAGGTTTTTTGGTGAGTCGCATTGCCATCACAGAATTAACTTTGCAGAAAATATCACGCAAAAGATTATCATTTGTTCCTTTTATTTATTCCCGATCTACAGCTTAAGGCCGTACGATAATTTGCAGTTCAAACTAAAAAAAAAACATTTAAACTCTAGACAAAGATCAAGTGCTAATATCCATATAGGTTTATGTATGACAGATTTTTTAAACCATAAAAAAAACTTTGAACCATCTTAGAGATAGGTTGAACTGTATATAACAAATTGGGCTTTTTTAAAGCTATTAAAAATTCAGGTTGAGTTACACGGTTTCAGATGATTTTTTTCTCAACAGTTGAGTTGTAGGGAAAGGCCAACCAAAGTGAATACCTCAAGATATTTGAACCTTTAGCTTTTAGCGGAGTCGAAAATGAATATCACAAATGAGTCTTCATTCATTACTATTAAAAACATCATAAACCTGAAATAATCAAACAACTTCTAACAACGAATAAAATTTGAGAAAGAACGAAAGTATTGTTTTGGTTCCAAAGTATATAATTTCAATCAAAATTCAATCAAACAGATGTAAAGAAATAAAATTGACAGATTTAGGTACAGAAAGTTATTGTGTCGTTCTATGAACATTGTATATTAGTCTATGAAAATTGTATAGTATTAGGATAATATAAATCAAGAAAGTGTATGGATGACAGAAACTATGGAAACGGGGAGAAGAGTTGAATGATGTATGGAGTGAGAACTTGAAACTGAATCAAAGGGGAAAGAAAAAACTGAATTTGAAGGAAAAACTTGAAATGAAATTAGAATTCTAAGTAGAAATGATTGCAAAATGAACTAACAGAAAAAGTAAATAGGAAATCGTTAATGTAATTAGGAGTAGAAATGAAAGGGAAAATTACATTGGACATATGTTTTGAGTAGCTCTAATCGAAGATAGAGATTGAAGTACAAGAATTCGTTTGATAAACAAATGTGATATTAAGAAATTTGAAGTGAGTTGAACTATGAACGTTAATTTTTATTTGGCACATTGAATTTTCAATTATAGAGATAGTGATAGTTGTTATTTATTAGAGATAGATGAAATAGGTAATTTTCAATTCAATTTTTAACATTTATTAAAATTGTAGAGTTTATTTTTTGTGTATTTGGTCAAATTATATTAATTTTCAATTGTATACCTAAATCTATTAATTTTATTGATTTCGTTACTTTGAACGCTCGAATGAGATAAGAGTTGTGGCCGGAAATTTCAAAATTTAGATTAATTTTTTCTATTTCGATTTAAAGGTCAATTATTAAATTTTAAAAAATAAAATAAAGAATTTTGATACCATAACAGTATTTACTTTGCTCAGTTGCACGGTTAAAGCGTATAGAGTCTAAAAAATTAAAAAGAAAACTCACCGCATTTTACATGTCTGTATAAAATTGCATAGGGCAGCCCATACTTATTAGCTGTGCCTTTAATATAATTGACTCTCCAACTACCAATAGTGCATGAAAATGATCAAAACAAAAAATAATTTAATCTCTTCATATATATTGAAGATAGACGATTATGATACAGTACTTTCATTCTTTGATATTTTGGGTAACTGATAGACGTGTAGACAAAATGAAATTATGAATCTAAACAAGGGAAGACGAAAACTATGAATAATAAGTCGCTATAAAAAGTTTTATCGCTCGTAAAAAGGCTTTTCTGTGAGAGGGTTCTAAAATTTCTAATGAATGTGTTCGACCTCCGTTGGAGTTTTGACAGGAAGTTTTCTTCATGAAGACGATCTAATTAGATCTTATCTATCGATTCTACACTTATTAAAACAGAATAAAAAGCTTCCCTATAAAATGATACCTACCCAGGAGCTCTTGGACGACGATTTCGGTAGGAGAACTTATTTTTCTGAAAAAATTGGATAACAATATCATCCAATTGGAAGAAAATTCATTTAATGGTCATGCTAATCGTCAAAATTGCCGCCACTAGTTTACCGAAGATGATCACTGCATTCACTCAATTCCCTCAAAATTATATGTAGGCAGGAAATGTTTGAAACCATATCATAAGACATAGGTCCCTTTTTCATTGTGGGCAATTTGAATGGCGATTTTATAGTACTAACTCGAAATAATGTTCCAACATTGGCAAATTTATATCCTGAAAAGTTCGACATAATACGATATGTTTTCCACAGGACAGAGCTCCACCACATTACCAACGCAATAACTTCGATTCAATATTTTCAAATCGTTGGATGGGAGGAACGATCGAATAGCCAGCACGATGTCCTGATCTCAATTCCTTAGATTTTTTTATGACATAAAAGTCAAATGACGATTGGGATTACAAATGTTGTTCACTCCTGAGATGTTGAATGATGTAAGAAATTTACAGTTGAGGTAAGAATGTTGCCAATGCGTTAGCTGTGACCATCATCCATTGTATTTACATTCATAATTTTTTCACTACAGTTTGTATTACATTTCAGTTATGTTTATTGTACCAAATTCCGCTTATCACTTGATTTTGTTTCGTTTCAATATTTTGAATGACTATGAAAAAAATAACATTTTTGAATGAAGAATTGCGTGACCGTCAAACATTGTACCATTGTAGTAACATACTTGTGGGATTGTACCTGTGTTCCGAAGAGGAATGAAGGTGAAAAAATATTTGAGAACCATAATATCCTACACATTCGAATGAGAAATGAAGATCCATAGATTTTGGATCGACAATATCTGTATTTGAGGAAAAAACATATACAAAATAAACATATATTTAAAAAAAATTAACATAAGAGCACATACCCAATCCACTCTATGCCATCTACCACTTTCCCTATTTTTAATGAAATTTGAATAGGCAATATCATATTTCTTGATTGTGAAATTTAAATTAATTGCTGTCTGCAATTTTACTCAAAAAAATTTAAAAAAACAGCTGATCCAGATATCATTCATCAATTGCAACAAACATTAATTTTCCAATCCAGACATTTTCATTTCGTAAACGTCAACAAATGACGACTTTTGTTAGGTATGAATGTTTGTGAATGAAATTCGCAACCACGAGAGTATGGAAAAAAATATACTTCTGTATCAGTTAAAAAAATTATAACGGAGATTCAGGTAAAAATTTGTAGAACTTTATTGACGCTGATAATAAATTATTGCAGATTTGAATTCCAATATCTTAATACTTTTTTGATCCTTCATCACGTTTGTCATATTGAAGAAGAAATTCATTTCATGACTAGAAATAAAATATAGAAAGGTATTCAATATTTTTTATGCTCGTGGATTGTATGACAACAATTTCTAACAAATAACAGTTTCTCACAAACAATTGCAAAAATTGACGTGAAACTTTTTGGATTATTTAAATGTTTTTTTTAAATGAGGGAAAATATAGTTCTAAATATTCCAGCTGTGTTTAAATTTTCTCTGAACATATTTTCGTGAATTTCTGGTTTCCTGTTATGTTCTTCGATGGTCAGCGATTCACTAACCACAAAAAGTGAGTACTTTTACAGCTATTATAACAATAAACTAGACTCTAGTTATTGGGAAAAAAATTTATGAATGAAAAAATAAAAAATTCTTTGCCTTTGCGAAGTCCACATTGAGAACATTTTCGGAAGATAGATAAATTGAATGTAGTATTAATTTCGGTAATTACTATTCTAAATTCATCCATGTTTACAAAAACTGTTTCTTGTGTTATTACATTAGATGAAACTTGTTATTCGATATAATTTTGGCATACCTACCCCTTTAAGGGTTGACATGAAGTAATAAAATTTTTCTTTTTCAATTCGATGAGAGAATTGAATAACGAAACAAACTAGCTCTCGGAATCTCTTGACTGTTGTACGTCTGTGCTTCTTTGGAATTATTGCCATTTTGATTATATTTTTGGAAACGGTTATAATAGAATGTATCTCGGATTAAAAAAAATGGCATCGCAAGTGGAAAGGACGAAACGAAACCGGAAAGTTCCAGTCGATCGAACGCGACCTCGACCGGATCTCCCCGTTCGTTCGAAACCGCTCGTCCGTGCCGTCTTTACCTCCGATCGTCTGGTCCCATGCGGATGGTCCTTATCGGATTCTGTAGATCTGAGGCGCCTGGTCCTCGGACATTTTTCGGCAGTGTCAAAGGCACTGAGTTATACGGTCGGATTCATCGAATAGTATTCCGTGGCACCAGAAGACGCCACCGATTATTTCCTCCGGCTGAGACGACGTCTTCCGATCTTATTATGTTCTTATTGCCCCCCTTTAGATTGCCTTTTATGTCGTCCGACGATGTCGATGTTTGCTTGCTGGTTTCGCGAACTCGCACCATTTTGCGTTGAAAAAAGATTGGTAGAAGATCCTCAAATTCAATAATGAGCTCGCGGAATAAACATTATTATTATTATTAAAACTTTGCCCTTCACCAATTTTTGATAGAATCAATTTTATCAGTAATACATGTGAACAAAATACAATGCTTATGGGTTGGGAGGTTTTATGAATCAATAGATGTAAACAAATTTCTAGGAATCAATGATAATTTCGTCGACGCTCATCAATTTTCTTGGAGAGTTTATCCGCTTTCCACTAAAATCAATATATTTTTTTAGGGTAACATATAGCTATTTTTTGTTGATTTCATTTTGAACTACACTATTTAGCTACATTTTGTCTCTGGAATGATTCGTGTACCTCGAATAATTTGTGAGTTATATACGAATTCTCACAAATAGAATTTTGGCTAATTTCTCCCGTCTGGGTGGGTGACTCTATATAGGCAGACATTACCCAAATTCAGAAATAGGTAAAATGATGATTCAAAATGGTGACTTTATTGGAAAAATAGTATATTCAAAAACAAGTTGCAGAAGGAGCTCCTAGATATTTTCGATAGCATGAGTGTTGGAATTGCCTTCTGCAACGAGTATTATACGATATTTTCTTCATTTCAGCCAAGTTTAGTGAAATACTCTCGAAATTAAAAAAAAAATTCAGGTTTGTGACTTAAATATTTCATCTTGACAGTTGGTGTGACTCACGAAACTTGACAGATTACGGAATTTGAATTGTTTTGATTCGAAATTTGATTCGATCGGAGGTCGGTACTACAACTACAAAACGAAAAATATAACTGAAACAGTGCTATCAAAGCATTTAGTATTACATAAAAAAATGAAAAAATAGAAACTTTCTTATCATGAATGATTGATAAAAATAAACTTGAGTTTTCTTTATGAATATTTCACAGACTTGATGTTGCTTTTCATCAAAATAATAATTTGAAAATATAAAAATATGAAAAACAAAACTGGCACATCAAAAATTCTCATGAACTCAAGTATCCCTCTGCTTTATCGGAGCAATTGGGGCTAATAAACGCTTCCTTGTCAAATTTTGTCTGCCTGACAATATTTCATGGATATATTTTCCTCACACAGCTCCAGCTCACAATAGCATGGCTGTCTTCTAGTCCCTTTCACATATTAATATAAAACAAAACCAATCATCTACGTCATATGGACCATCAGAGCTATCATCACACTCGGATTCTTCGTCGGGAGAACTAGCACTGCAGTTTGACTGGAGAATTTCTTTCTCAACTGTTTTTTTCCTTTGGTTTGATCTCTGTTGAATCTTTCTTTGTATACTTGAGGGACATTCTCAGTTTTCATTTATCTGAAAATAAAAAAAAAATCGTTTCTATATCTTTGGTAAAGTCTCCCCTCCATAAGTGGCTAAAGTCTCCCACCAATCCGTTTTTTATTTGAATTGAAAAGAAACTGTAGGTCACATCAATAAAAGCTTCATTCTGTTATTTCAATAATCACACTAACCATTTGAATAAGTTTCTTTGTTGTACCTATGAAAACAAAAAAACAGCAACGAACTTTTGAAAACCGAAATACATACCTAAATCACTTACCAGACGCGAAATCACGTTATCACCTCGCACTGTCAAATCTAATTGGCGAATGCAATGGTATCGTGAAAGAAGGAAGCGGTGAGCGTATGGCTTCCAAAAAGTCGGGCCTCCTCTTAATACAATCATGGCCCATGATTAGGCTGCTAATTTTTCCTCTTAATACATAGTCACACAAAAATATTATGAGCTGTGGCTAAAATCTCCCCCCTGATAATCTCTCCCGGACTCCCCCCTACCTAATAAGGATACAGATCAGAACATTACCACGTTATTATGCAAATTAAAATTCTTTGATTGATATACCGGGTGTTTTCCTAAATTCATCCGACAAACTTTAGGAGGTGATTGATCGTATGAAATCCAGATAGATCTTTTTTATAAGAAGATTCTCTTAACCTACCTCTTTCTTAGATATCACCCTTGAAAGGTGAGTTTAGATCGTATTCTCCTGGACATGTCAAATCAAAAAACTTTAATGGAAAGATCAGTAATAAGACCTTTGTTATAAAACTTGCATGCATTCCATTCAGATTGCCTGATTTCCTTGTCGCTTTTATTAAGCGAAAAACAGGGAGTGATGACGTATTAAGAAGCCACCTGTGACATTGCGCTGTCGATTTGGTATTTTGAGGTTTGGGTCTGAAAATAAAAAAATATTGTGCGTCATCTATTCCGAAACGTCATGCGTCATCTATCCCAAACCCATGGAATAGATGACGCACATATTTAGGTTACAACAAGTTCCGAGAGACGACGTTAGATTAGTGAATATAGCTTTTATAATAACCCAACTCCCAACTGTCTTTGACAGAACGTCGACTTTCAGCAGAATTTTAATGAACAGTGGAATCAAACTAAACACCTTGCAAACTTTTGGGTACTTACCAACTATATATCACCAAAGATCTAGTAACTTTATTGCACTTTCAACACGATTTATCAAGGACGACAAGAGTAAAATTTGTTCATGCATCTATCTTAGGCACATGGCACTGCGTGCACCGAAATCACGAATTATATGATGCGTCGTCTCTCCCGCCGCGACATGTCTCCCTGTTTTACCCCATATCGATTGAAAAATTGACCGAATTGATTCACGCGACTTCAATCTGGGGACCTTATTATCTGGAATATAGAGGACTATGGAAAATGAATTTGGAAAGGAATTGAATTCGTTCCAAAAATTGAAAATTGTTGTCTTTCGGTAACATCCACAATATTCCTTCTAAGTAGACTCAAGAAAATTACAGAAGAAAAAGTCCTGATTAATACTTATCATGCACTATTCCATAGTAGTATGACATATGCAATCCTCATTTGGGGTGATTCTCCGGAAGCGAAGTTTGTTTTTCTGAAGCAGAAAAGGGCAATAAGAATACTAGCAGGAATAAACAAGAGAACCTCCTGCAAGGAATACTTTAGAAAATATCGCATACTCACTTTCTATTCACAGCTTATTTTTACATCATTACTTCACATTCATGAAAACAAAATGAAATACCCTTTGAGTGGCGATTTCCATCAGTACGCCACACGTAATAGAGGTGATTTATGTGTGCCGTATCATAGAATGCAGACATGCCCAAAAAGCCACAAATTACTTGGCAATAAAATTATACAATCATCTTCCAGTAAAATTAAAATCTTCAACAAATTTTAAAAATCTGCTAAGAAATTTCTTTATAGATAAGGCTTATTACAGTACCGAGGAGTTTTTGTCCGAAAATTTCCAGGAAGATTTATTTTTCAGATGTGTTAATCTTATCTGATTTTGTGTTTTTTTTTTTTTACATTTCTTCTCTTGTTTTGACTATGAATTGTTACCTTTTTGTTGTAACTATTTGCCAATAAATTTGAATTTGAATTTGAACCAAGGAGTAGGTGAAGATATGGCAGTACCAATGATTATTCTGATAGAAAAATTTGGTGGGACATCAATTTTATTCACATGAACGCTCTTCAACCAAATAGGGCAACAATATTCAGCAGCAGAAAAAACCGAGTATAGAGCTGCCGTACGAATTGTTGTTGTACAACACCCCCTGAAGTACCTATCAGCTAGTTTCTAAAGAATGTTCTTTTAAGAAGGATACAAGTTTGACTCCGAGATATCTAGGATTGAAATTATGTTTTAAAGACGAAGAACCAGAAATGACACTCTATTTTCCATATGTTTGATGATTGTTCGAATGAAAACATGAAACCTCGGATTTATTATCATTAGGACAAAGACGCAATAAAAAAAAATTTTTCGTGATTTCTAAATCTGCAGAAAGGGGACTTTTATTCTCTGAAAATCAGAATATTGAAAAGCCAGAGCAATATCATCAGCATAAATGAATTTTCCGGAAGAAGTAGATGGAATATCCCACAAATAAAAGTTTAAAAAAAGAGGTGATAAAAGTGAACCTTATTCAAAATTTCATTTCATTATCTACAAAATTACTGAATTTTTTGTCAGATAGAATCTTTTCCAATAGTCGAACCATTTTTCCTTCGATCGCATCTACCCCTGAAATTAGAAATAGTGAAAAAGACTTTATTAAAAATTTTATCAGAGATAATATGCCATGCAGAATTCACAAAGAAGACAATAACAAATTCAGAGAGAAAAACTTCCTCCCAGAATTATAAATAAAAAAGTCACAGCATACTGTAGGTACTGAATAATACATATCGAAATAACCTTCTTACGTGTCCGCTGTCTTTTTTAGAGTGATACAACTTCGAGTTGGCAAGACTGCTTTATTTTACCACCTATTCAACATTTGATTGTTGTTTTTTGTTTAGTTGGGTTTTTACATTTCATTATGGATAGACGTACACCAGAAAAATCGCCTGCAAATTGTTGAAATTTTTCATCAAAATAATGGTTTTGTTCGTCAAACTTATCGTGCTTTTCGTACATTTTATGGTGTAGATAATCGCCCTCTGGAGAGGGTAATTCCAAAAACGACTTTTTTGAACCAACTTCAGACTCACAGAGTGCCCACTATCAGTGAGACTGAAGTTGGTCAAAAAAGCTTCGAATTACCCCCTCCAAAGGGCGACTATGTACACGATAAAATGTACGAAAAACTCGATAAGTTTGACGACCAGAACCATTATTTTGATGAAAAATTTCAACAATTTGTTGGCGTTTTTTCTGGTGTAAGTCCATTCATAATAAAATGTCAAACCCAACTAAACAATAAGCAACAATCAAATGTTGAATGGGTTGTAAAATAAAGCAGTCCTGCCAACTCAAGGTTGTATCACTCCAAAAAGAAAACACCGCGGGGAAACTTTGAACAAAGAATTAATTTTGTTATATCGACTTATGGTGAAAAAACCATTAGCGACATCTAGTTTTCACTACTCAATTCGTAACACATTCAAGAATGACACGACACTATTTACATGAAAATAAGTTCAGACAGTTAGCAATTCTGACTTGTTACTTCGAACCTAAAATATCCACTTTCGATATGGTCTGCAAACTTTTGTTGTTGTAACCGTAAGTATTTGCACTACATGCTTGTAAAATATATTTGCTACACCAATGCATTATCCTAGCAACAGTATAGCAAAGGAACTTCAAATACTTCAACACATTTTGTTCTATTTATAATTTTAGAGAACAATGTGCTTAGTAATCGTTTTGAACGTGTTCAATGAAGCTCAAGATTTGAAATTAACTCGGTTTTTTTGTATGGAAAATGTTCTGCTTTTACAAAAAAAAACTTGGCGCAGGAAAATATGCCACTTTTAGTTTGGTTCAGAAATCTCAGGGAAAGCTCCCGGTGAAATAAATTGAGAAAAAATTTTTTTTGCGAGAGCTTTCCTGGCAATAAGTACCCGACGAGGGAATTATACCGATCACCGAGTTATTCAGAGCTCGGCAAGACCCCAAGGTAGGCAGAAAAGGAAAGAGCCCTCTGGTTTAGTGCAAATCATCTCCACCCATATCTAAGAAGCTGGGACTAGATAGTTCGGTTCTATTTATTGTTTTCTGATACCTATTTTTTCTATTATTACAAAATATTAGTTAAATTCAGTTTATACCAACTTTATTTTTCAGGAAAACTTCGGTTTTTCGATTCATTTTTTGTGATAATAAATGCCTGATACTATTTCTAAATAAAAAATTATTTTTAGTATATTATGTACATATTTCTATTCCACATAATTTTTTTCAAGTATTTTTGAGTATTTTTAGTATTGACGTGTTCAAAGAAACTATCTCAGAGGGTTGAATCGAAATCGAGTGGTTTCCTCATAGTCGTTCAAAGTATCCCCGATCGTAGGGTAACTTCGAACACACATAATTCATAAAAAAAAGGTTATTAATCATTTTCGAATCTAATTTCTTGTCAGCAGCAACCTTTAACTGATGCCCGGGGCCCGGGACATATATTTTTTTGGGATTTTTCATTCGCTTCCTTACCGGAGATAAATACATAGATTTGAAAGAAAAAATCGTTCGAAGTGACCCCGTTTTACGGTACTTAGAAAATTCTTCCAAATTATCACTTATTCACGATGAATGCTCATCATCGCTGAACTGTTTAATCGACTCTCAACCACCGTTCTTAGCCAGGGATTGATCTTCCACGTAAAATTGGCGCTAAGAATGTTTAGTCCTTCGAGTCGGATTCAAATCGGTGTCGTTCGGCGGTACGTTCTGGGAATTTTAAAGCGAGCACGTCCCGCAACGAGGAACAGGAAGGAAATTTTCCGAATGACCCCACTTCGATAAAGTCTCAACGACAAGTACACCTAACCAGCGGCTGTCGGAATGGCACAAAAAGCCCATTGAAATACCTGAATAATCGTCGTGAACGCTTGACCGTTTGCAGAAATCCGAATGTAAGTCCCCGGGCTGGCGCCCCGTCTTATTTCGCCCCACTTACCGCATTCATCGGTATCGCAATTTCAGGCCCTCCGATCGCAATTTACTCGTGTCGCAGGCCCGGTACCACGGTGGTACTTCAAAGAGTTTTACCTACAGCGAAGCCGCTGCTGTGGTAACGCAGGAGATGGAACCGCGTATAGAGTCCAGTTAACGAAGGTCTGAAATCACTTTTTTGCGGAAAGAGCTGCATTTTTGATATAATGATTGTAACTAGAGTAGGAAGTCATGGTCAAAAATGCATTAATAATATTAATTTGAGAAAAATTTCAGAAAAGCGCTTAATTTGTTTTGACAAAATATTTTCAGGTATGACAAAAAACAATCTCTCGTTTATTTACTCTTGTGAATATCAAACTTCGAAGAACCTCTTGAAAGCCAAAAAAGGTCTGAGTATTGCTCAGTTAGTTCATCGAAGTTTTTTGATCGATTTCGATCGAAAAACTAGTCGTTCGTCAAATGTTAGCTGTTGTTATTTAATGGTCAAACCAATAACTATTCGAGTTCGGAATATATTCATGGAAATATTCTGATAAACATTCAACGAATTACAGAAAATAATGTATGATACTAGTACAGAAGGCTCATTCTAACTCTCGTCCATACAAAAACTCGCCACTTTGTGGCTCGTTTTTGAATTTTGAACTCTTGTGACAATATCACTACTACCTTCTAGGTATCTATTTCATTAATGTGAATCTTCTACGAGAACAAAATACCACTCATATTTTTTTTTCACTGTGATCGTTACATAACATAACATTCCAGAATTATACCAGAAATTCATGTGACCCAACTGTTGAAAGTATGTTGAATTCTAATAAATATTTTGTCAATTTTATATACCTACAGGGTGTACCATACGTTTCTGGAAAACTCTGGAGCTTTTTGAAATCTGAAAATATACAGATATACAGGGTATCCAAAATTGCTTGATTTCGACTGTTTTAGGTACTTCTGGACTAGATAGGTAAAAACTTCCAAAGGTGGATTTTCGTGAAAACACCATAAGTGAAAATCGTTTCTTCATCTTTATTTTTTTTTTATTTTGATATATTATCGATTTCGAAAATGTGCCATAACTTTTTCATTTACGAAAATTTCCGAAAACGATTGAAAATTTCTAGAGATAAGAATCTATATTCAATTTTTTTTCTCTTGGAAAAAAACCACTTTTTTAATTTTAAATACGAACGATTTTTTTTTTCATCTTATATCATAAAAAAAAATTTGAAGATGAAAAAATTGAAAATAATGTCTCATTCCCGATGAAAGAGTGCTTGTTGAAAATTTTTATTTTTTTCCGATTTTATCGAAAATGAAAAAGTTATGGCACATCTTCTGAATCGAAAAAATCTCGCAATGTTGTTATATCTTCCAGACAAATGAAGATATCGTGAAACGATTTTCATTATTGGCGTTTTCACGGAAATCGAGCGCAGGACTCCTTTCAACGTTTTTTACCTATCTAGTCTAGAACAAGGGCGTCGCTAGAAATTTTTTCTGAGGGGGGGAAAAAAAATTTAGGATATAGTATTTTGTCACGATGTGTTCCTATGTAATGATTGTATGACTTATTTTCCGAACAAAATATTTTCCTGGGGGGGTAATTACCCCCATTACCCCCCACGTAGCGACGCCAGTGGTCTAGAAGTACCAGAAACAGCCAAAATCAAGCAATTTGGGAATGAAAAAAAATTCGAAAAATTTCATGTTTTGTTTTTTCGATTTCAATTTTCATAGAGTATTCAGTTTTGAATACATTCTCATTCAAATCGTTGAATTCGTCGAAATATATTCCGAAATATCGAGAAAAAATTTAAGAAAAAGGGGAGATAAGAGTATTCGGTATCATGGGCGCATGCAGAATTTTTTCTAAGGGGGGGGCAAATCAAAATTTGATAGGGCGAAGGTGATATCAGTACACCTATTTTGCTCAAAAACAATAGGGGAATCAAAATCTCAGGGCCCCCCACCCTGCGGGCGCCCATGTTCGGTATTATGTTTGTTATTCCTTTTACAAATATCTTGAGCACAAACCGTTTTCACATTTTTGAAGTCAAAGGCTGTGGAAATATTGTACATTTCTAGAATTTTGAATAATTCGTCACAGGGTGTTCCAAATGTTGGGTCAAAAATTGGGATCAAGATTGGCCAATAACTTTTCCTATTTTTTATGATTCCGTTGGATTCTGCATACGGAAATAATGATAGTGTTCCAACGTATTAATGCTCCTAAAATCAAGAATTCCAGAGTTATTTAGAATTTCCTGATTTTATGTCGTACGTAGAGTCAAATTCGCAAAATCTGATTCATATCAACTATTACCTATGGTCATAGAATATAAATTATTCTGAAAAGTCACTGGTGACAGATCTATTTACTAAATGTATTCATTATTGTTGATCTGAAACAGATTTTATGAATTTGGCTCTACGTTTGATGTAGAATGAAAACATTCTAAATAACTAAAGAATTATTCATTTGAGGTGCATCAACATGTTAGAACACTCTCATTATTTTTCTTCGCATAATCCAACGCGATCATAAAAAAAAGGTATACAAAAGGGTTCTAATTCTAAAAACTAAAGTTATGGGCCAGTCTCGATCACAATATTGGACCCAAGGCCCAACATTTGGAAAACTTTGTGACGAGTTTTTCAAAATTCTAGAAATGTACAATATTTTCTCAGTCTTCGACTCCAAAAATGTGAAAAAGGTTTGTGCTTAAGATATTTAAAATAGGAATAACCAACATAATACCGAATACTCTCATCTCATTTTTTAGTTCAGTTTTTTCTCGATATTTTGAAAGATATTTCGACGAATGCAACGGTTTGATAAAGAATGTATTCAAAACTGAATACTCTATGAACATTGGAAACGAAACAAAAAAAAAATTTTGAAAATTTTTTGTTCGTTTCCTGTAAATCTGAATATTTTAGCTCGATGAAGAATGTCGAACAATATCATAATCCCACTTTTCAGATTTCAAATAGATCCAGTTCTAATAGGCCGTCGAACTTGGTGATTAATCATATAAAAAACTTATATCAGCAAAACTAAAACAATTGGTTTCTTAAGCTGAATGACAGAATTGAAGGATAGCGATTTTAGCTCGTAATAATCCTAGATTATTGTACTATCACTCATAATTGAAATTATTCAAAATAGAGAGAGTTTATTCAAAGTATTTGAAATTGTGTAAAAGAAAGAATTCTCTTAATTAATATTTATTGAGCTTCTCGATTTACTATTTTGAATAATTTCAATAAGGAGTCATAATACATTAACCTTGGATTAATATGGGCTAAATTCGCTATCCTTAAATACATACTGGCTCTGTGATTGAAAAGCATAGTACGAAAATCGGTTATTTTAGGTCTTTTCATTAAATTTTAATTATTTTGGAAACGGTACATTTTCGATGTACTAATTTTGGTGTCATTCGATGGTTCTTGGTCTACTCTAACGCGACATGACGTTTGATTCACTAGTCATGGGACTAGTATTGTATTAAAGGGTACAGCGTCAATCATTAAATGTTGACTTGTCTCTATTCGCAAATTAAGACGAAAAAATTTTCTCAAAAGCATCGAGAGTGAGAGAAATCCAAAAAAAACCATCGGAATGAACACCATATTCATCTTCAACTCATATACTCATAGATCTTTTATCATGTGGCTTATCCCATTTTCCAGACTCATGATGAAAGAGCTGTGAGTCTATGGGTTGAAAAGATTGATTTGAAGAGTAACTATTTCAAATTATTCTATATTTCAAACATTAATTTTCAACGCAGATTCTAGCTGAACATAAAAAATGGGTTCTCATTCGAAAAAATGAGTTTTTAGGTTTTTGTCATCAATGACTTTCATATTAAAATAGAGCCACTCTGTATGTTCAATTGAATTTTTAATTTACGTAGGAGAAGCATTGGTATGTCCTTTTTTAGAAGCTATAAAATCAGGGATTTTCATGCAAGAATCTATGAGATATCAACAATGGAATGAAACCCTATTTGAAAGTGACACGTGAAAACAATTTAGATTTCAATAGATACTCTGATTTTCAATGAAAAAAATGGGTACAGACAGGTGTAAAGTCTTAACTTGGACGACACTACGAGCACTACACTTAACGCTCAAAACGAAAAATTCGCATTACCTAACGAGTTGCATCACGTGCTACATTACACCTGTCTACACCTTACTCTATTCATCAAACAAAAACCGAAATCCGTATGACCCCTTTAGCTCCTTTCGACTAAATCCAAAGGCCGCAGCAGTGTGAACCTTCAAATCACGAACTGAAATTAAATCCTACTATTATCTGACGAATTAGGCGTCCAATTCACTCTGGTTTAAACTACAGTCGTTTAATCAGTAGGTGTGGACCCGAATTAACTGTACATTTTCATATTGCGTGACTGCATTCTCCTACTCTTTCTTGCAGGGCAACAACACACAAGAATTGATTTATGGCACGCCGTTTTCCAGCAAGCGCCGATTGAGCCGTAATGTTGGTATTGTTGGGTGTTCTCACACTCGCGATTTTTTTTCTCGCTTGAAATATATGCTGACATTACTTTGAGAGGCTCATTAAGGTTTTGTTAGCGTGTTGCTGAAAGTTATGTTGTTTCCTATACAATTTCATTAGTGCATTTTCACGAAGATGTTTTGTGGAATATCCTGCAGCATTAGTATGGGGCGCGTTTGACCTACGATCATTCAGATTTCGAAAAGGATCATGAGAGTAGCTGACTCGAGGGAATACAATATTGAAGACTTTTCGTTTCTAGAAAAATTATTCAATTCCTTGAGTTTGTTTTCAGTTTTCGTCATCGTAAGATTTTCAGATACATGCTTATTAATTTTCTTATGTTGAATATTTATTGTTGTTACTTTCACATTTTATTTTTCATACTGAAATGTTTCGACATTCTTTTTCTATCTATATCTGATGCACAGAATTTCCATATTATGGTATCTGTTGAAAATTGAGCATTGCCCCCTCAGACCTCATCCTCAGCTACGCCCATGGTTACGTCTCGCAACGCTACGCCCATACCTGCAACTCTATGAACAGCCGATTGACGTCAAAACTAACCTACCTCTATGAACTAACCTGCTGACAGATTAACTCATGCTCATTAATTGTATCAATTAATCTACCTTTTCTGTATCCAGTCTCACTGAAGAACAGACCATCTCTTGTGCTCGTCTTGTAAAATTAGAATTTTCTAAAAGTCACCTCGCAAAATAATTGTTACTCTCGTTCATTTTTCGAAGAAACCAATTAAATAGGTGAGTACTTCTCAAAATCCCTCATTATTGCATATTCCATATTATTTTCCTGCTTTTCGTGAAGTTCGAAAATGTGTCCACTTTTCAGATCATGAAAATCTATAAAAATATAGGTAATCCTCTTTCAATTTATTCTCATAAAGTCTCTATTCAATTAAACTAATGTATTTGACTCCTCTAAGATATATATTTTGATATATTCTTGCAGTTCTCATAGATTTTTTCAGATTTCTCTAGACTTCTCACATGGAAGTAATTGGTTGCTCCAGAAAATGAACATTATTTGTGGTAATGAATCCTGATTTATTATATTCTCATGTGCACCTCATTATCTCACTGTATTCATCTCTAATTTCTCAACTATTTGCTTCTCATAACACTTGCTAATTATTGTTCTCGAGTTTCAGATGAATGAAAGTCCTCAAACGCGAAGGTGAATCATGGAATCAGTCTTCTCTCTCAATAAAATCAAGTGAACTTCCCTGAAGTATTCGAACGATCAAGTAACTCAAATATTGAACCTGATTGACAGTCTCAGTCCTTGCTCCACCTTGAGCGGTCTCCTCACATATTAATTAAACAGTTGTACTGGTATGTTCTTCTCATTATAACTAAGAAATTCTCAAATTCATTCATTGGAAACATTTAGCAAGTAAGATCTCAAGCCTTCAGCTCCAAACGAATCAATGGGTTAGTGATTCTTTCACTCATATAACGTACTCTCATATCGTAATTCTCATAATTATCAATTGTAGCTTTCATTTTTCTGATGAACACCAACCCTGCCTACTAAAAGTAGTTTGTCACTGTTAATGTCGTCTCAATTGATTAATTAGTCTTCTCTTTACAGAACAACGTTATAGATCATAATTATTCATTTCTCAATCATCATATTCTCACATTGTAATGATCTCAATGAAGACCAGACTTAGACTACTAAGCTTTCGATACACGTATCTCTTCTAAGGCCTGATCTCACTTTTATTACAGTTCATTATTCAATCTTTTTTTTTTCTGATGAAATAAAGAGGCTCTCGCAATAAATTTCATTTGCATCATCACTGTAAACTCTGTGTTTAATTTTGAATTAATGGAACTCTCTCAAAGTCTAAATCTGACTTCATGTGACCTCTCATTTTGAACTTCCCTAGATTACCTCTGTTTTTACTTGAATAAATTACTTTGAGTTTTTAGATTACTTCAGTATTGTATTTTTACTGTATTTACTTCATGCGGGTGACTTATTCATTTTATGATTGTGAATGATGTCAATAAATGTTTTTACAATACCATCTCTAACTCATTTATCTCACGACCAGAGAGCTAGAATTTGTGGATTTTGAATTTGAATATCAAAGGAATTTCGAAGGACAAGTGTGATTACGTCTCCAAATTAGCTGATGAACATGGTATCGAAGTGATTCTTCTGCAAGAAACCCACACTGCAACAGAAAAAAATCCTCGTGAAGGGGGACAGTTGAAATTTATGTATTAACAGATTCGGAAAGGGGGAATTGATGGAGTTTTTTTTTCATTTCTTCCAAATTTTGTGACATTTCTGTCATAAATATTTATAAACCTCCGAACATTATTTGGCCAAGAAATCTGAATGTTGATGTTTTTCAAAGTAGCAAATGCATTTCCAAAATGCATTCAATTTATTCTGAATAATCGGTTTCTTTTCTGCTTTTGTCTTTTTTCATTTCAGATTGAGAATTGCGAGTCGTTTTGGGAAGAATCTGTTTATCCGAGCCCATCGACGGATAACATGAAGATGATCACACTGATGTCTTTCAAGATTTTCCTGATATTTAATATTTTATGTGATTTTTCTTACGGGGAGACAGGTTTTTTCGGCTGAGGTTTTTTCCCCTGGCTGTATAGTATCGTATGATACTAGTGATGATAGTATCGTATGATTCTATAGTATCATACGAAGAATGATATGATACCCCGTTCTTTTTTTACCTCAGCTTAAGTACTTTTTGTTTCAACATTTTTTGTATTATTTTAGCTCCCTTTTTCATAAGAATATATATATATATATATATATATATATATATATATATATATATATATATATATATATATATATATATCTGGATATAGTCCTAAACAGTAATTTTCCAAAATCAGAACAATCCCGATTTCGAACAGTATCAAATGGAAAAACGCATAATATAGTTTATTAGCGTATTACATTTAAATTCACGCGAGCGGAGCCGCGAGTTCAAACTATTACTCCATAATCTTTCGACTATTCAGACAAAGAATCACCCCTACACCCCTCCTCGCAGCACCACGACCCCCGTCCCCTTTCCCGACTAGGACAGACCCCACCGCAAACGACAGTTTCAGGGGGGCAGCCGGGCGTGAAACGAAGACACGCCACTTCCCGCCAAGCCATCACGGGCGGCGATGCCGATAGTCTTGACTCCGTTGGCAATGACACGCAGTCATCTGCAGTTGAGAGGTCATCTCTGGTCCGGCACCGTTTCCCCGGCAACGGGGCGACGACGGGAAAGCGGCGTCCTTTTATTATGCGGGCCCGTCGGGTCGAGACGTTGGGGGGGTTTTGATGATCTAAGACGTTATGGGGTGTGGTGGGAAATTTGTGTGGAGCTATGTGGAAATTGTTCGGTGTTTGAGTTGGGAAAACGTCTGGGAATGTTGCGCTGTTGGGGTTTTTAGAGGGGACTGATGGGGGGTACATCCCCCTTCTGATGATAGTTATGACTAAAATTAATCGTATGAATTGATGTGTCTTTTGAGATAAGATTATCTCAAAAGATGTTTCTGCTTTCTTCACTGGGTCGTAAATCCAATGAAGTAGCAGTGCAGAATTCAGTAGTTTGTAAGGCTACTGAATTCAGGGTTGGTTTAATTATAGAGGGTCGCAAATCCACTACAATGAGAATTAAACACACGGTGGTGTTTTTCAGGTATTTATTTGGAGTACAGAGTTATGGTGAAATTGAAGCTGAACTTGAATTCGAACTTGTTGTTGAGAGAATAATTGTCGGTATATAAAGAAAAATATTTGCTGACAAAGACTTTTCACCATCGTCGTATGACTCGTAGTAGATTGCTGCAATTCGCTACTACGAGGTCATGACGGTATGATGATTGATGAAGAAACTAGGTCGTCTGTGGAAATTCCGTGTTAGTGGGTCATACATGTTTTGTGCAATTAAATAATTGATGATTCGTTTTTGTCAATATGGCATGCATCCCCACTTGCACCGTTTCCTAGTTAAGATAGACTTACCTAACAAGCCCTTAAGTTTTGAGTCGGGATTCACCTCGCCTTAACTTAACGCCCAATCTGATGGCAACACTGCACATACATAGTTCGGTGAATTTGTTTGTTTTGAAATAAAAATGATTATGAGTATATGGTTTCGTTTCAACACGAAGCACACCGAAGTAAGAACACGCGCTTTCATAGACAAACAAATTATTGTGGCTATGCATGAATTATTATAACGGTTTTTTCCTTTTCAGTATTTTGATTTAGGACGACATGTAAACTGCTCCACATGAGTAAGGGATATTGACTCAAATTGCAAAAAAATTTAGTTTAAATGATATTTTGCGATGAAAATTCATATTAATATGATTTCAAACTGCAGGAAACAAAATTAATTTCAGCCTGTAGGTCTGCAGCGTATATAGTGCGGTTAAGAAAAAAAGAATGAAATAACGAAATTTTATTCCCAGAGAATTCAATAATTTCAAGACTATCAATACAATGTATGGCCGCCACGGGCAACAATAACAGCTTGACATCTTCTTTCCATACTACACACGAGGTTGTTGAACATTTCTTGAGGAATTTGGTTTCATAAACGGGATCATTTAAGGATTCTGGGGTAGGTTGATGATTATCTAATCTTCTTTGGAGTATATCCCATGCAGGTTCTATGAAATTCAAATCTGGTGAGTGAAATACCAAGCTCCTCGCGCGCATTCTCAACTTTGACTGTTCGGTGCGGTCTAGCGTTATCGACTAGAAATTGAAAAGTTTCACCAATAGCAGCGTGAAAGTTCGGCAAAACATTGTCAATGACATGCTCTCTATAGTGTAAGGCTGTCATATTCCCACGACGGTGTTTGAGTTAGGAAAACGTCCGAGGATGTTGCGCTGTTGGAGTCACTAGCGTGAACAGAAAGGGGGTAGGGGGGGGACATATCCCCTTCTGATGAGAGCTATGACTAGAATTGATCGTATGCATTGATGATTCGGCATTGTCAATATGATATTAATGCTCACTTGCACCGTTTTCTACACCATTTCCAATTGTAATTCAGAAATCGTCAATTGACTTTCAGAAAACATCACTTGTACTTCAGATTAGTCTATTGTATCACAGAAAACGTCAAAAGTTATTCAGAGTTGTCAATTGAATTTCAGAAAATATAAAATGAAATTCAATTGAGTTATCCAAAATACATTTGATGTTTTCTGAAATTCAGTCGACTAATCTGAAATTCAACAGACGCTTTCTGAAATTAAAGTGACTAATCTGAAACACACAAGACCGTTTCTTAATTACACTTGGAAATGGTGTAGTTAAAGGTGCGTTTGTTACCAATTCGCGGGTCGAAGTGCTCGAAAGTTGGCACGTAATTTACCATTCAAAATAAACTTCGGACTTTAATTGAACGCTTGCGTTGAGCCGCACGGATTATAAAGTTTGTGAATTACTTTTAATGAAACTGAAAACGGATAATGAAATTTCATATTTATTAATTATCTTTGATTGAAATTGAAAATCAGAGAACCACTATAGTCAGTTCGAGTTAAAACCCGAATGACTGTTAAACATGTGATTGAAAGCACTGCGCATGAACAATGGAAGGCACGATTTCGTGCTGAAAGCGTGCAAGGATTCTTGCAGACGTCGAGTTCCGTGCTACACATGATTTTCATTATGAATAGTAACAGAGAACGCTATCTGCCTAACCGTGCCGAGAATTGATTATGAATGCACCTCAGGACAGACTTAAATTTTGAGTCGAGCTTCTCCTCGCCTCAACGGATCATTTCATAGAAACGGCTTTGTTAACAACGTGCTAAGCAATGCTCAATCTGACATAGTTCGGTGAATTTGTTTGTTTTGACATAGAAAAGATATGGTATATTACCATATGGTTTTGTTTGAGCTCCAAGCACATCGAAGTAAGAAGAACACGTGTATTCAGAGACAAACAAGATATATTGTCTATGCATGTCTATGTTTTCTGATTAAGAACGACATATTTTCAGTTACGCGGCGTACAGGTGTTGAGACAATCGGTTATTGCAAAATAGTATATTCTAAAACCAGTTGCAGAATGAGCTCCTATTCCAACACGAATTCCAAAATCCGAAAACGAGCGACGAATGAGCGAGTTTTCTAAAGCATGAGTGTTGGAATTGCTTTCTGCAACGAGTATTAGACGATATTTTCTCTATTTCAGTAAAATTTTGTGGAAAACTTCCGAAATTGAAATAAAAATTCAGATTAGTGACTTTTGTATTGTATCTTGGCAGTTGGTGTCACTGATGAAATTTGACACATTGCGCAATTTGAATTGATATGATTCGAAAATTGAGTAGATCGGAGGTCAGTACTGACAACCACAAAACGAAAAATATAACTGAAAACAATGCTGTAATGAGTTTCATTACACCACTACATTTAGTACTGTAATGAACTCATTACGATACTGAAATAGAGAAATTAATATTACAAATTTGCAAGATGATGATAAATGAAGACTTGCCTGAAATCAATTCTCCCATTTTCAAGATGTTGAGAAAAACTGCAAAACCTACTATTATGGCTTCTTATTCAACTCTCATACCATATGATCTATTTCAAATGTCTAGAAAAAGAGTCTTAATACATTTCATCGTTCTCATTGAAAAAATTCAGATACATAGGTTATTATTATTGATACACAGACTTGCATTTTACGGTGCAATTGGCATAAAAAATGTTGTGATTAAATGAATAGAATGAAATTAATACATACTTTCAATTGAAAAATGATCTTTAGGAAATATGAAGTGGCTTCTTTTTTCTGAGGAAAAAAAACATAGAATTCCTGAAGACTTAGACTTTAAGCCTTTCAGAGCGGTAGTATGAAAGGAATTTTGTCCGAGCAAAGCTGAAGTGTTTTTATCGATCAAGGGCGTAGCTAGAAATTTTTTCCTGGGGGGGGGGCAAAAAAAAATTTAGGATATAGTATTTTGCCACGATGTGTTCCTATGTAATGATTGTATGACTTATTTTCCGAACAAAATATTTTCCTGAGGGGGGGTAATTACCCCCATTACCCCCGCATAGCGACGCCAGTGTTATCGATTCATTTACATCAATTTTGAATACAAATAAAAAAAGGCATTAAATTTCAACCAGATGAAAATTTCTGTCTGCGGAAAATTTTTTTTTTAGGTCTTGGTTAAGCAATTAATATCAAGTCAACAAGATTAGTGTCCTATCATTCCTAATAGTTTTATCGATGGAAAATATAGAAAAAAGATTGAAATTTATTGTGTTGGCGATCGATCGATTTTAGTTACATTAGAACCATCATCGGGCTAACTGAAATAAAAGTTCAATACTGTAACAAATACTAAGATCTCATATACGTTATTAATTTATAGCACATGGAAAGTTCGGTTACGAGTTAAAACAAGAAAACAGCAGGAATAAGCAACGTAGCGTCAAAATGTATGATTGCAGTACAATAACACAAAAACATGAACAAATCAATGACCATAACTCCCTGCTAAAATATTCGTTGTAAACCAGAAATTTCCCAAATAGTGCAATATTCTATCTGAAGATGGTGGTAGGAGGCAAGTATGGTATTCGAGAACGGTGGCACGTTTAACGAATATTTTAGTAGAGGTTTATGGCCATTATATTTCAGCTGGCCTGATGATAGTTCCAATGGAAAATGAATTTGCCCACAGAAATTCTCAGCTTGCATCAAATATAATGACGTTTCTAGATATATTCGAAAGGAAAACTTGAAATCTTCTGTGAAATCATGAAATGTTAAATTAAAGAATAACAGTGAAAATTTCGACTATTATTTCAATGACATTTTTGATTGTCAATTACTTGTATCTCTCTCTTAAATTAAAACCTTTGTAAAATGACATCCTCCATATCAACATAAGGATCCGTCATAAGATGCTCACATACAGATGGAGGTTCACCAGAACTCTGTTTCGGATCCAACAATTTTTTCCGATAGATTCTGCTGAAGACAGCAGAATCCACAAAGTGAATCACATGTCTCGAAAAGACAAGCTGAATTTCCGTCGTTGTTTAGTGTCAAATAAAGAAGACTCTTTCTTACACAACTTCGTTTTCCTCTCCCAAAACAAACCCGTTCCCAGAATCGCCTCTCACTCGATCCGCTCGCATTAATATGCACACGCTCCGCATTAATTCGCGAAACGGAAGCGGCAGTGACGAGATACAACCGGAAGCTGTATCGTCACAGCGGCAGAGATGTAATTGTTGCGTCGCAACCCCACGCAGCGCCACCCTCCATGTGACAAATTTTTATGGCTTTTTCCCGACTGCTCGCTCTCTCAGAAAACCCGCAACTCACGCTGCGTCCCAATGTGCGCCGTCTCCTTCTAACTCGCGGCAAGGACAGAGAGAGGGCGCTGATGTGCCGCGGAAATGATGAGCCAAAAAACGCACTTTGCTCTGGTCGGCGGCTGTTAATGTACCGAAACTGTGGCTAATTGTTATTGGTTGTTAAAGCCACGTGACCCCTGGCGATATCGCGATATGAATAAGGAACGTTTGGGGACCGTTTTCGGAACTCGGGGTCTCTCGGCGAAAAAATGTTATCGGCTTATTGTTCCAGCGGGGATGCTGTCAATTCGGATTTTAGCTTCCGGACTATTGGGGAAGGGCTGGATTGAAATGTTAGTCGCTGAGAATGATCTTGTCTTTTTTTTAGTTCATTTTATTTATGGGGAAATCTGATGTGGCACTGATTGCGTTTTCGTAGATTTTCATTTGATTATATCCTGGTGTTGTAGGAGAATTCACGTCAACAGATCAAATGACACATTTCTGATTTAGTGTAACTTTTTCATTCGATTGCCTTCAACATAAATTTCTTATTGACACAAATCAAATGTACAAGATATCAGGTAAGGGTTTATAGAGAAGCCACCAATGGTAATGACAATCATCTCCTCAGAATAACCATAATACAAAAGGCAAAAAGAAACCAATAAACAGATACAACAATTGAGAGTACGAGAGAATTATAATACAAAAAGAGTCTTTATGCAAAATTAATAGAGAATGTCGAAGCTCTGAAGAGCATTATGAATAAATGATATCGAAATATGTCTACATGCAGCTGCATAGGTATCAGGGGTACATGAACCCATCAAAAACAAAAATACCCCAGACATAGAAGGCGTTAAAAAAAATAAGCGACTTAAGTATTCCTAAACACCATGTAGAATCAGGTGATTATCCTAGAGTAGTTTGGAGGGGGATTCAGAAAGGTTTTGTTTGTATTAAAAGGAAATTTTGAGGTTTCACTGACAACCCCTTCTTGTACTAGCTAACAGCGGTATCGTTGGGATCTGAGTGTGTTATGGGATGAAGTAAGAAACTTAGTGAATATCTTCTGAACGAAAAAGACAATATTTATGAAATTCTGCAGATAATTGCAATGACGCAAAATTGATCTGACGTACAATTTTGTTGTTGATGATATACTTCTGGTTGAAACGGAAATACCATCAACGTTTTCAATTTACATGGGATCTCGAATTCGTACAAACCAGGTTTAGTGTGAAAAATCTGTATATATGAGGAATTATCGCAAGTGAGTCAACTTAATTGAGTTTTTTACAAAAAAAAAAGTTCAGATAAAGAAATTAGTGTTGTGAGTATACATAATATGTAATAAACGAATATGATCTAGCGATAACTATTGCTCTAGTGTCATATTCTATCGACCAATACAGATTTCTTCATTTAATTGCAATAGATCGTATAGAAATATTTATAATGATTGCTCATGGCAATCGTGTGAGAACTGATGTAAAATTTTATAAATATTTTCCTTTTAGTTCAAAAGATATTAACTCCACTTCCATACTTCATCTCAACCCTGTATAATATAATTGTTGAAAATAGTAATCAATATTGTCGTAACCTTCTGATATTGATTCACTGTAACAACCTTGCTTACCTGTACTTTTTTTCATTCGTTTATTTGTTGAAAGGCTAAACGTTACATTACACTCACCTTCTAACATCATAATATTTCAGTTTAACATATATAATATAATGAGATATTACTTGAATTGTTGAGTCCATTTATGGACTAATCACAACAAGAATGAAAGCGATATACCGAAATATAAAAAAGCACTAAATCTAGTCTGAAGAAATATAACGAAGATGAAAAACAAATCCTGCGAAGGAAATTGCTCAAAAATCCATACGTATCTGGGTGATACAAAAGGTGTGGAGATTATAATAAAACAATTGAGATGAAGGAAAAGTATGTACAAATAACGATGGATGGAAGACTTATTTCAGAACACCACTGAAATTTTTTTAAGGTTTTCTTTCTTAGTTTCTGAAACAAGAATCAATCAATAAATTTTCAAATAATAGTAGAAACGCCCCTGTGTAAAACTTGTGCACTATTTCTTCATGGGCTAATTGCTTAAAAAAATTGTTGCCTTACAATGAAAAAAGAAATAACATTTCTAACTTCGTTATCTTCAGTTTTCGATAATTTTAAAAGCATTCTGGTAGGTAATTTCCATAAACCACTAAAAACAGCTAACATATTCACATTTTTGGAAATAACAAAATAAAAAATCTACTAATGAACAACTTCTTGAAAAATTGCCTAGAAATTTTTTTTTAGTTCTCAAAAATTTCTAATGCTTTCTGGCAGGAGTTGTGTTGCAAAAGAATTCACTACAATCAACACTATCAATGTTTTGCCACATTTTCACGCTGCTTTTGGTGAAACTTTTCAATTTCTAGACGATAAAGCTAGACCGCATCGGGCAGACATAGTTGAGAATGCGCGCGAGGAGCTTGGTATTCCACATTTACCAATACCTCCGCACTCACCAGATTTGAATTTCATAGAACGTGCATGGGATATGCTCCAAAGAAGATTAGATCATCATCAACCTACCCCAGAATACTTAAATGATCTGAGAGAGCCTCTGCTCAGTTTATGGAACCAAATTCCTCAGGAAGGGTTCAACAACCTTGTGTGTACTATGCAAAAAAGATGTCAAGCTGTTGTTGATGCCCGTGGAGGCCATACATTATATTGATAGTCTTAAAATGCTTAACAACCATGTATACGCTGCAGACCTACAGGCTGAAATTAATTTTATTTCCTGCAACTTGAAATCATATATCAATATGAATTTTCCCCACAAAATCTCAGTAAAACTATATTTTAATGCAATTTAAGTCAAAAGCCCTAAGTCATGTTCAGCAGTTTATTATATGTCATCTTCTTTAAAGGACACAGATTCCACAAATGACCTTATACCGGGCATTATTTTGCCTACTCCCTTTAGTATTATATCATTTTCCTGTTATTTTTTTTGTGTGTCTTTTTTGGTTTTTTTTTGCATGCTCTTTTACATTTATGCAGCTGTATTCATACTGTTAGTAGGTATGTAAAAAAATTAAGGTGTAAGATGTTCCCCTGTTATCATGTTTCATTAATTTCAACTTTTCCATTCAATATTCGCTATTTCTTTACGTAGTAACTTCATTGTCTTCAGGTCAAGAAATAATCAAAAACAAATATATTAGGAAGCAACAATTATAAAAATCATTGTCATCTACCAATCACGATCAAAGTAACATGATATCAAAGATAACCTTATTTTGGATTCAGCGGCCACAATGTGGATTTTTCACAATTAATACCGACTTTTCGCTTGCAACGAAGTAAATGATTAACTGAAGCCCAATAGTGTTAAATGCTACGTATTGCAATAACATTCAACCAGATGGCATTTTTAATGAGATCGTAATCTTATCCCATGGGATAAACCGATCAAACTCGTGCAACTTTCTCCTACTTTTGCGATAGTCGAAAACAAGTTGAACCCATTTTCTTTTCCCCTTTTATTTGAATGGCTTATAGAAATAATTATTCGAGAATATGTTTAATAAGTTATACATATTGGAAGCAAAGAGTTTCGCTCATTTCATAGAGTGAATTCGATGGAATCAAAAACCTCGTCCTCCACTTTTCATAACGGACCATTAAATCGTCCTCGGGCAGGACAAAATTGAATCGACGTTCACCAAAACCAACATTACCCGCAACTTTCATCCGACGAAAGCCACAAATCAACCCATCATTAATGTCTATATCGACCCAAATCGGACATCACCCCTTAAGGCCACATCGGAACGGAACCCAAAACGGTCGCGACCGATTATAAATCCTAGATGACGTCCCAAAAGCGACCAAATTAATTGAATAAGACACGATCCCTATATATCTCTCGTTCGAAATCTACCTCGGGACATTGTAAAAGCCGAGAAAACAATCTTCTCACGAGCAGATCGGCATTTTCATCGTCGAAAAATATCCGGAGCGTTCGGGATTGGATTCTTGGCGTGCCTCGGGTGAAGATGGGACGATATGAGGAGCCCGGTCAGCTTTAACAGATTATTAGGCCGAAAAAGACAGTGTCATCGGCGCCGTCGAGTTAAGACGGAATGATGGAGGAGGTTAGATCTTTTAATCGTGTCCAGCAAAGTTTTCTAGGTCTAAGCATCCCGTTTGAGGTTTGTATACTCCGTTTATGCCCACTTGCAACGTCAAATATATGTCTGACTTACGTCCAAATTTTAAGTTAGGTTTGAGACGCCGATTCTCTTGCACCGCAGTGTAAGTGCCACATAAGTTATGACTATTTTGAGCCGCGAATATTCATGGCTTAAACAAGACTTTAGCCTGTCTCAAATAACGAACTTCAGTTTTGACGTGTTGTTTTTGATTGCGTGAATTTAATAATCATTATGGATGGAACTTTATTGAATGAAATTGATGATCTTTATGAGAATGTTTTCGACATATTAGATATCATTGACTATGGCTTTCCTGAAAGTCTAGAATTTAATAGGGCCGATCACTACCATGATATGGACAAATTCGCATTTTTCGACCAAAAAAACTACTCTGCAGCTGCCGAGATTAATTGAGGATAATTCAGAATTTCTGAGTTATATGTAAGTACATATCTTATGTATGATAATGTCAAACCTCAAAGAAGGGAGTTTAAGCCTTAATGATTGTAGGAATCAGAGTGTATCACCGATGAGTCAATTCCTTACGTGCCTCCGACTCTACGCATCAGCAGGACATTTATTGGCTGTAGCCAATTTCATGAAAATCCACGAATCTACAGTATCAAGAATAGTTGTTCGAGTTTCAGTATTCATAAAAATGCCTCAGACAGAAGCAGAATTACGTTCCACCCTAACCCAGTTTTACCAAATTGCTGTATTTCCTCGTGTTATTGGAGCGATTGATTGTGTAATTATCAATTCTGCAGGTACTATTTACTCTTGTGAATATGAAAAGTATTACTTCGATGATATTCCACAGGTGCAGAATTATGACATTCAAGTTACGAATAAAGAATTGTTGAAATCAAATCAAATCATTCGCTGCAAATAAAAAAAAATTCGTTGTACTGTGCCAGTTCGTCAGTGGCCCAAAGTATATGCCGTTATGTAAATCAGAATACTGAGAAGGATATTGCATAGACAAATTATCTTGTTCGTCTATGAATTCGCGTGTTCTTCTTACTTCGCTGTGCTTAGTGCCGACACGAAACCATATGGTCGTATCGCATTTCTATGTCAAAACAAACAAATTCCCTGATTTATACATTATTGCCAGATTTGGCATTGCTTAGCGCGTGCTTAACAAAGTCGTTTCTATTAGATATGCGGTGCAAGATCTGATCCGTTAAGGCGGGGAAAAGCATTACAAAAAATTTAAGGGCGCCTTCTATTAGGGTGCCTTAACCAGAAAACGATGCAAGTGGGCATTACTTTTATGAAAAGACTGGTTTGGCTATAATTTCATTTTCTTCAGATTTTGTAAGCAGAATTTCACTGAAAGAAATTTGATTGGTCCACATAAAATATCGCAAATGTTCAAACGACGTTGCCAGTTTTTCGCAATGTCCTCAACTTTTCCTCTATGGCAAAAATGAATATATTTCTTTTCAAATTCATTCATTTTCTGAAGTGAATTCACATTCTGCGGAATACGTAATTTCTAAGAACATTATGTTATTTAAAATACAAAAATGTTTAAATAAGCATCTTAATCTCCCATTTTTCTTCGATACAGGTTGGAATATGTCAAAGTTCCGTATAAGTGAATGTAGATAGTTGATTTTGTATTGATGTAAATGTCAATCAGTTTGAAGCCCTCGAGTTGAAAATATGAACAAGGCGATGAAAATGGATATCATTTTTGAAACTTCATGGTGTTCACACTCACAGAGACTGAAACAACCTTAATTTAGGGAAATTATCCTCTGTGCTTATTCCACCCTGAATTCAATTGTCGGTTCTGTGTTATTGATTTGTTAAAAAAACTCCCCCACCATCAGAACCGAAAAGAATTTTATACAGAGTGTAAATTTCTTATTCCATACAGATGTTTGGGGGACATCTTTCGGGGTATATTTAAGACTTGAACGAGCAACCCTTTAAGAGGGGGCGCTTCCACTCCTCAAAATTGAAAAGGGAAGGGGGGATTTGAGGTATACTTAATTCATCCCAAATATCTCAGGGACAAAATCTTCATGAAAAACTTAGATATTTGAAGCAATTAGTTGTGAAGTACTAATTGCCTCAAATATCGAAGTTTTTTATGAAGATTATGTCCCTGAGATGTATGGGATACTGATGAGGCCAAACAAGGCCGAAACCGGTATATTTCTCATCTCAGTGACAAAATCTGATATCATTTCTCCAACCTCATGATAAAAGATCTCTGAGCCTGAGAATTGAAAATGGTATTCATTTCGATCATTACTATTTTGAATTCATCTATTTTTTCAAAAATGTTTTCGGTGTGGCCTCCGTAAAGGCAAAGAATTTTCTGTTTACCGTTTTATTCTTTTTCCCAAAAACAATATATTCATTTAATAGAAGCTACTAATTTTTTTTCTATTTAGGAAGGGAAAAAATCTATGAAGAGAAAATGGGTGATAAATTTTGAATAAAAATGGATATTCTTCAGAGAACTGTATGTATGCAGAACATGACGTGATCATCGATTAATCATGTTGAAGAATTCATTACGCTAGATTTTGATGTATTATTCATTTATTGCATCTCACTTGTGTCTTAGGCTGCAGTTATAATAAAATAAAATAATTCAACTTATCTATCGATTGATTGCACATTTTCCGTAGCTGAATGAACGTCATTACTATCAAGCTATCTTTAATATTAAATTGATACGAAAATGTATAATATATTGTTTAAAAATGCCAATTCTAGGAATTTATTTGAAATTCCACATGTAGATTTGATCATTGCTGAACATAAGTTCAATTCTGTAACAATCGAGAGAATCACTTAAACTCACAAGGTCCATAATTTCATTGCACATTTTCATATGACTTGCATTCAGCACTTTCAACTAGGCTCCTTGAATTGTTGAGACTTCTATATATTCAAAAATATCAAGTAGACTCAAATTAATTTATTTCGATAGGAATGAAACTATTGTACAAGAACTATCTGAATAAAAATTTGAAATGTCTTGACTTGAACTGCTTTTTTAGTAGGTTTTGTGAAGGTACAGCTTTCTTCTCCAGAAACAGAAATGTTTTCATAGTGAGAGTTTCTGAAATAATTCAAAACATATGAAGCATTGTTGTCAATTGACGTCAGTTTCCACTTTTGCCTGTTTTCATTTTATAATCTTCTGGTCGGAAATGGTGCGAGCATACTCTAATATGTTTAGATACAGGTTTTTCCATTATCGAAACTTGCTCCCAGGATTTACGTGTATTGATTTCTTCTATGATTTCTAGTTTGTTGGTAAAGTAAACATTTTGATTTTTACCACGAAAATGGGCTTCAGGATTCCTAGATTTTTTAGAAATACCCCCATAAACACAACAATTAGTGTTTTCACCGTTTTTTCCTCAGGCATATCTTTTTATCGCAATAAAAACGTAAAAATAAACTAATAAACCCAGGTTTCACGTACTGACTGTCAAAACGATACTCGTTTCGGGCTTAGTTCCAGCTAACGCCGGAGGTGTCGCATTGAGTTGTGTTTTGCTCTATATTTCTCTTCTTCGTGGATTTTGAACATGAATTGTGAATTAGTTTGACTTGAAATAGATCTCGCAATGATTATATTTTATTCAACTGTAATTTCGGAGAAAATGAACAAAATGAAAGGATTTTGTCATAAGCAACGTACAAAAAGAATTGAAATCCAACCAGAAACATTTTCATGTAAAATATTGCCAAGACGAGGCCGTATTTCTAACATTGTCAAAAAGATATCAGATCTCATGTAGAGCCAAGCGGCTAACTCTGCACTCCTTAAATTCACAGGTCCTTATTTCACAAACCCTATGCCTTGGTAAAAATAAGTGACTATTATATAACAAAATTATTATGGGGAGAAATTGAAAAAATTTGGTCTTGAAAAACGGTCGAGTCATTCATTCTGACCAAGGCTTAGAGTTTTTGAAATAAGGACTTGTGAAGATTAAGAGTGTAGAGTTACCAGCTCGGCTCTACAAGAGACCTGATAACTTTTTGACAATGTGAGAAATACTGCCTCGTCTTGGAAATATTTTACATGAAAATGTTTTTGGTTGGATATCTATTATACAACACGTGAGTTATTCATTCAAAACGAGCAATTCAGTTTCTTCTCCTGATCAAACATCAATTTAATTCTCTCATTGCATAAATAACTATTAGATATAAAAAATTAGAACTCCCCGATCAAAAACAACCAGACCCAAATCTTCCAACATCATCATCCCAGTCAAACCAAAAATCTCCATACAAATCCAATCGTTTATTTCTCCCCTGTCAGCCGTTCGATCTCTCCCAGCCCCCATAAAATTAAGGACTGACGCCACTGCGGCCACCGTCAGCCGATTATTAGTTTAAGAACCCATCTGAGCCCCGGTCCATTGTTTTTATAATCTTAACATCGCCGTTTAGTAACCAAATTGTGTACCAGGAAAACGACCTGATCGTCGGATCGGTCCGCAGTCCCGTGTTTTTTATCGTTGTCTCAACGACACATCGCTGCTTCGGATCTTGTAGAAATGCAAGGTCAATTTGGCTGTCTGAGGCAGGATCTATGGGTGATGTACTGGGCGTTTGGGCGGGTCGGGTCCTCGCGGTGATTGAAATGTTATCGGTTCGGGAATGTTGCTAGTTATTGGGGTCCGATTCTCAATTTTCTGTTTGATCTGTCTCAGAATTGATTCACCTACCGCTCAGAAGCAGGTTCAGGAGTTTCTTGCGAGATAGCAGGTGTCTTGAATGGATTAGGCAAGCGAAAAATTTGGGGTTATACCTACTTGAGCTGAAATTCAATAAAATAATGAATAGAATTATCAAGAGAACAAGATCGATGTTAATTGGTCTTTCTTTATTTATATATCATTAATACATCCAGCAGGCTTATAGCCCATTGTACATTGTACAAAATACCATTAGTGACATAAAGAGAAAAAAATAAACCAAACAAATATTAATTTCTGATGTCCTGCTTAACTGTTCAAAATTAAGAAAAAAAATATCAACATTAGGAACACTAGGGTAAAACCCGGATAGATGCCCCACTTTTCGAAATTGCCTCATATTTTCTAAAATTTCGATTTTATCTGAATAATATTTATGAAAGTAGCTAGACTTGTTATTTGAGTTAAAATACTGTAGGTTTTTCTGACCTAGCATCAGCAGATTTCACAGAATCTTGATTTTTGTGGAACATTATTTCTGGGGATAGATGCCTACAGGTATGGATAGTTGCCTCACTATGAAAATACTGAGAAGGATAGATGCCTTCAGTCCGGGATAGATGCCCTTCATATTATGTGATCCAATTACAAAGCCAAATTCAATGAAATCTGTTATCGTTATGTCTGTTATAATCGTGATATAACTTAAATCAGCCTACTTAATGAAATTTCGAAAGCATTTATTAAACGAAAATATAAATTCTTCATATCATAGAATATCAGGTAGGTATCAACAAATAGGTATACCAATTTTTCATTGTTGTTTTAAAATATTAAATACCTAATAGGTTTCGACAGAAATAGAAATATGTACTCTTTCTAAAACAAAACAAAACAACGAAGAGGGGATCAGTCAGATAGTGTTTTAAGTTTTCCACATCTTGAGCAGTAGTTCCGAAAAAGTGTACAGGTTCCATAAAGCCAGTTGAGTGATACCTTATACACTGAATCCAGTCAGATTGAGACTTTGTATTTTCATTATTAATTTCATATTTCAGGGGCATAACGTCTTCGTAATGTTCTGTCTCATCGGAAGCTGCTTCGAGTTGTTCTGTGGTCCAAGAGCAAACTTGACCTTGTACTCCTTCTTTCCTCTCATATTTCCGCGACATGATTTTGCTACAATCAGTAAAGAGTTCAGATCGGTACACATACTATAACAGAACACTAAAAATATTCAAAAGAATTAATACCCAGACTATACAAGTGTATGGGTTGTATAGAGATATATATATCCCCTAAGGGCATCTATACCTCGAAAAATCAGGGCAACTATCCTTTTCGGTACGGATAGATGCCCATTCACTTTTTTCTCAAATTAAAAACAAAAAAGCAACTGGTCCTACTTCAATGCACATTTCAAGAACCAGTTTATTGATATAATAAAAAATTTGATCGAATTTATTACTTCTTCAAAAGTTCTACAACGCCAAATACTAGCCTTTGAAACTTTTACATATTTCCGAAGTTCGTTGCGGAGATAATCACATACACTTGCAAAACGCGTCCTCACTGTACCATATTTCGTTACTAACTGAAGTTAAGGGTGACAGTGGATCATTCTTACACTATTAATTATTAGTGGAGAGTTTGGGAAGTTAGGTATTTTGAAAATGGGGCATCTATCCAACTGGGGCATCTATCCGGGTTTTACCCTATTTATACTTCTAGACATATTTGTAATTGGCGAATGAAAATGGTGCATCGTATTAGGCACTGGTATATGAAAAGTTTCAACAAATCTACATTAAACAGTATCTGAGATAACAGACTTGAAGAGTCTAATTGACCGTGAACAATTTTGTGAAAAAAACACATATCTCTGCTTTCTCTTCATTTCCTGAGTGATATCATATTAAATTCTCTCAGTAATGCATCATAACTATAACCTCGCACTGGATAAATCCCATATCTGAAATAAGCATATTTAACAAACTTTTTTTGAACATTTTCAAGAGCTGTTAAATATTTCACATAAAATGGGTTCCTAACAACGCTGCAATATACTGGTTTACTTCTAACTAACGCCAAATAAACACTTCTCAATAATCCAAATGACTTAAATTCCCTGATCATAAAACCTAAACTCCTCACTGAAAATAAAATAATATGCACTATATGAAGTTGAAATGTTAGTTTTGCATCAAAAATGACTCCCACATCCTTTGACTCGGCAACCCTTGACAGAGTCCCGCCAGCAAGCTCATAATCGAATATTTCATTACTTTGCATTTACCTATATTCAGACACAATCTGTTACGGGAACACCAGCTACTTAAGGTATTCAAATCCTCTTGCAGAGCAATACAATCCGCTTCATTCTTAATTTCCCCATAGATTTTCATATCATCAGCAAACAGTAATTTATGAGAGGAAATGTTGTTTTTTGAAGTTCTTTTTTGTTATAGAGTTGAGCCAGATAAGTGTGGCATACGTTAAGCTGGGCATGAGTGCTGTTTGTATTATTCGGATCTTATTTTCCAATGACAGTTGCTTCCTCCGTTGAGGAGTGGGTATAAAGATTTATGTAGTTGTCTTGTTCTCGTTCTATTTTCCTACATTTGTGCGTTGAATTTTAGCTCGTGATTCATTCCTCCAGCGACCCTTTGGCCGTGTATCGTGATGTTTTCTTTTTCGTCGATATACCAATCTTTTTAATCTAAATAGTATATGGGCATCGGTTTTATTTGCGTTTACTTCAATCTTATTATTACAATTTTCACATCCAACAAGGGCAGTGGTTAGGTACCATTAAGAACTGGGTTTATAACACAAATCATTTGTCAATAAATCACCACTGAGTTGAGCGAATATTGAACTTTTTCTAATCATGTTGATGTAACGACAAAATAATTTTTTTCGTTCTTGATTTTTCATATCGTAATTGAGCCACATCTATTCGTTATTCTTTCTATCATGAATTTAAAGTTTTTCGTTGAAAAACCATGCGGAATCATGCACGATATTTGCAGTGTCTTATAGGCAAGAATGAAATACTTACACTGCCTGGTTTGTACTACATATAGAAATTAATGTAATTTTTCCACCTTTTCAACAATATTTATTTTATCTTACTCGCCACAAGATGTTGGAGTATACAAAGCATAGACATCTCCTACCGGAAAGGGATACTCATATAGAACGTTGCCAATTAATAATAGTGAAAAATTTAAAATTCTTCAAAAAACGAAAATTCAATTCATTGATTAACTTATAACCGTAGGAACCAGGTCTTCCTTTATCATTAGTGTATTTTATTGATTGTTTTGTATTTTCTTATTTTAATGACCCAACGAAACATTTTTCTCTGTAATGAAAACAAATATGTAGTTTAATGCTGAGCAGGCGGAGGTATTGATAGCTTCACTCAGATAACTGCTGTTCATTATTATTATAATCAATCACAATTTCCTGTGAAGAAAAGTCTTCGAAATTGATTATAATTCTTGTCATTGTGAATTCGGTGAACTCATAGTTTCAACACCTCTACCTTTTTATTAGAAGAATTGAGTTGTAATAGTACCATCTCCTTCGTTAAGTAACGTCAGAATGTTCGGTTCGTAATAGGCTCAAACCCCTCGACCTACATTAATATTATCCTGAGTTATATTCTGTTCAATTGAATTCAATTCAATTCTTCATTTTCTTTTAGACATAAGAAAATGTATAGCACATGTCAACATAACATGAATATGAATATTGAATGCTAACAATAGTAAATAATAATAGCACAAAAACAGCTTCTAACATCATGAGATAGATCATTTCAATATGTCAGAAATGAACTTTTCGGAACTGCATTTACATAACAATCGATAAACTCTGGCAGAATCTCCCATCAGGGTTGGATCATTCCAAAAAGTTCCTTCAGAATTTTGAAACTGCAATATCCAAAAAATATTTCGATCTCAGTAAGAACCAACTACACCTCCTCACTGGCTTTCTTACAGGGCATTGACGCCTCAGAAAGCACTTGCTGAGAATGGGCGTATCGGACACTGACGAGTGTAGATTCTGTGGGGAGGAGGAACAAACTCCTATTCACCTAGTCACAGAATGCTTTGGCATTGTAAGCCAAAGGAAACAATGCTTTGGTCAAGAGACCTGTAGGAGTGAGGAATTAGCCTCACTGAAGCCTTCCGAGATATTGGATTTCATAAGAGCTCTGGGACTGGAAGGCGACCTGTAAAGCTTTGTCAGGGGGCACAATAGACCATAAGGTTGCACTGGACTGTAACCCCTTCTAAACTATCAATATCAATCGGTAAAGATTTTTTGAAAGTTTGTACCCCCAGAGCTTTCAGATCGTTTCGAAGAAAAAAGCGCATAAGAAGGGGGCGCTACAGGTTGTTTGTCCAAAGTAAATCTAGGATAATTCACACAACCCTACAGTTTCGATGCGTTACTATTCTCCTAATGAAAAACACGCAACACCTCTACGTAGAATATGTTAACTTTGACCAGATTTTTCTAGATAACCAGTTCAAAATTACTTTTCAGTACTATCCACAGTCCGTCGCGACTACGATCATGGCAGTGTGTTAAGGTTGACGGAGGGAGAGGATTTATGAACGTTTGACCAATAAGAAAGTTGTCTATGCGCGAACTATGCAATTTGGTTTGTTCAACTTGCTCCTTCTTATATTTAAACAGACTATAGTTGACTATAGTCGATAGATGATAAGTGTAAAGTGAATATTCTTTAGTTTTTCATTTAACCTCGAATTTTAGCATCCTCAGGGTCGGTTTCACAATCGAAGGTTAACCTTCATGGTTAGGTTACCGACACTCGATGATTAACTCGTACCTGGCGTTCTACAATAATTTTACCGATTGAGGTTTCGTAACTATGGGTTCTGCTTAAATGTTCTTAAGTTGGTAGAAAATAATGGTTCTTTTGATGTAAATAGTAGGTCGGACGCATTTACGAATTTTTAGGACGTCAAAGGAATATTGAAATTTTAAAATCAATGATAGAAATGTACAAGTTTAATATAATTAATTTTCATATTTTATGCAAATAAATATTTCCACAGTTTGTTCATTGTACATATATACATAAGATCAATTATTTCTCTAATTTACAATCTATTAAAATACATTTTAATGGAGGTATCTGGAGTAGAGGTACTTGCATCATGCCTTTGATCAGGAAATTCTAAAAGATTAATATTACTAGTGAATTCTACAATATGCTGTATTATGAAGAATGACTGTAACCAATAACATAGCCTGAGCTGTATCTAATTTTATATGCATTCCCATGACAAGGGCCAGAAAGCGACGTTTCTACACACTCTTTCTCTCAACGAGATTTCTTGTACAAATGTGTGATTTGTTGAATGAGACTTCAGAAGGTTTTCTTGTATTAGCTGAAGTTGTGATTATACAGGGTGAGTCGGGAGGAACGGACCAAACTTCAGGTGTGTATTCTGCAGGTCGAAATAATTTCAAAAAACTCATATGTTGTTATCCGATTCTCATTTGTTTACAAACTATAGGGTAATTAGAATATTTCAAATAAATAATTTTTTTTTTTTAGTTTATCGCTTCTTATCAAAAATGCTGTAGGTACTGACTCATTTTTTTGCGAAATGAGTTAATAGCATCACTGGAGGACGTTCCTTCAAACATCCGAATGCAAATGTATTATCAGCACGATGGAGCTCCCGCGCATTTCGCTCGTCAGGTCAAACAATATTCAGATCAAAAGTTTCCCGGACAATGGATTGGTCGCGGTTGTCCTATTAGTTGGCCTCCAAGATCTCCAGACCTCACACCACTGGACTATTGTTTGTGGGGCTGGTTCAAGGACGAGGTATACAAAGTTAAAGTTAACAATCGGGATGCCCTAATTCGACGCATTAGAAATGCGGAATTGTCTATTAAAGAAAGACACGAATCAATCAGAAAAGCAACAAGAGCCCATCGCAGACGAAGTCGATTGTGTTTGGAGGTTAATGGCGAGATATTTGAGCATTTATTAAGATATTGCTATAAATGAAACCATTTTAATGTAGAAAATGTTGTTTTCTTATAATGACGCTATAGTTTGAAAACAAAAGAAAATCGGATAACAACATATGAGTTTTTTGGAATTATTACGACCTGTAGAATACACACCTGAAGTTTGGTCCGTTCCTCCCGACTCACCCTGTATAAGGCTCAATTCCATAGCCGCTATCTCCTGCTAAAACATTGTGAGGAGAATCCCTCCTTTGAAATGATCCGCACATGATAGAATTCTGAGAAATATCATGTGCTGACCCTGGCCATTTGGCATCGATGTTTGTAATTTTCAGAGATGGATCAGCTACAGATTGCACATTAAAAAAAAAACTGTTGATGGTTCCTGAATAGTTCGGCTTGATCACCTGCCAATTGAATTTTTAATGTGTGCAGTCGATAGCACCTATGCACCTCGAAAACCTGGCATTTTAATTACCTTCTGGTTGGACGAGCTACCCAATGTTCTATTTGGTTTAGAATATTCAGCATACGCTGAATAAATAATAATAAAATGCAGCTTTTCGATAATATGAATTTAAAAAAAAATCATAATCGTCGTTAATTCCGAAAAAAATTTGATCTAAGACGCATCACTTCAGGTCTACGACATCTCTCTCCATCACTGCCAAAAGCGTTGAAATCAAATCCATATTAACAAATCTCTAGTGAGAAAACAATTTCTTCAAAACAATAATTTTCGAATCAAGCAAACATTTTAGGTTATATACATGATTCCATGGTTCTTGAATTAACTTCAGGTTTACCCACACTTTCGGTGTTGGTTAAGTTAACTGATAGTTAACCACCTTTCGTGGGATTGTAAAACGCCTAACCTACAAAATTTCCATAACCAAAAGTTAATTGTCAGAATGACAATTCTCGTAATATGTCTCAGTTTTTGCTCCTGAAAAATATTCTGTTTTCTTGTGTTATAACATGTTTGGTTTATCTATGGGAGATGATTGCCTTTCATTGGGGTCCCGTAGCGGTCTTCAAACATCTGAAGTGCCGAAAAATCATCACCTGGAAGGTCGTATCTGGTTTGAAAAAACCCTCACGACCAGAGAGCAACAATTTGTGGATTTTGAATTTGAATATCGAAGGAATTTCGAAAGGAAAGTGTGATTACGTCTCCAAATTAGCTGATGAACATGGTATCAAAGAGATTCTTCTGCAAGAAACCCACACGGCAACAGAAAAAAAATCCTCGTGAAAGAGGACAGTTGAAAGGTTATGTATTAATTGATTTTTTACAAGTTTAGCATGTTATGTTGAAAAATTATCAGTTTCGTAACATTCAACAGATTCGGAAAGGGGAAATTGATGGAGTTTTTTTTTTTTCATTTTCTTCATTTCTTTCAAATTTTCTGACATTTCTGTCATAAATATTTATAAACCTCCGAACATTATTTGGCCAAGAAATCTTAATGTTGATGTTTTTTAAAGTAGCAAATGCATTTCCAAAATGCATTCAATTTATTCTGAATAATCGGTTCCTTTTCTGCTTTTGTCTTTTTTCATTTCAGATTAAGAATTACGAGTCGTTTTGGGAAGAATCTGTGTATCCGAGCCCATCGACGGATAACATGAAGATGATCACACTGATGTCTTTCAAGATTTTCCTGATATTTGATATTTTATGTTATTTTGTTTACGGGGAGGCAGGTTTTTTCGGCTGAGGTTTTTTCCCCTGGCTGTATAGTATCGTATGATACTTGTGTTGATAGTATCGTAGGATTCTATAGTATCATACAAAGAATGTTATGATACCCCGTTCTTTTTTTACCTCAGCTTAGGTACTTTTTGTTTCAACATTTAATGTATTATTTTAGCTCTCTTTTTCATAAGAATATATATATAACCTTCGATTGTAAAATCGGGGAGTAGTAGTAGGTCGAACGTTATGACAATCTTCCTGACAATAACCGATGAAGACCCGCTTCAACCCACGATCGCAATCGACATGAGACTAGTGGCGCAAATCGCAAATGTAACCACGGAGATCTCCCACGGTCCCGGGCAGAAAAAATCCACGTCAATCTTCAGCGATAACAATGCTGACAAGATCCGGAGGACTTGTCGGTGGGGACCTGGTGAAGGACTGCCGTCAGCGCAGCGACAACCCGACGGCCGTTTGAATAACGACGACGCGAAAACGGCCATCATGTTTTCTGTAATGTATGAACAACACCTCCGTTGTTACCGTTCAAAGTTAATTAGAATTTACTATTAACATGTTCGGTCGAACAAGAGATCGGTTTTCGCTTTGGATTTGCGGGTTGGGATAGGGCGAGCGTCGTTTGGACGGCTGCATTTCAATGAGAGCTGTTGTGGTTATCATCAACGTCGATGGTGTCTTAACACCACCCAGAGAAAGGCAACGTCGCTTACGCGGATTCCTAAATAAGTTCGACACTGATCTATGTTAGCATCACTATTATCAGTAATTCGAATAAAAGTTGAATTTAAATTTACGTTTTGTTTTGAATAATAAGAAAAAGTACTTTTCAATAATACCCAAGAGGTATCACACGATTCGTCATCACCTTGTCGTGGTGTGAGGGCTTAAGTAGTTGTGATGAATCCTGAGAACCATGTCCTTCAGACGAGCAACGAAACCCAGAATGACTAAACCCCCTACCCCTTTGTCCCTCTAAAAACATAGGTTAATTGTGTCCTCAGAAAATACCTAGACAATGAAGAAGGTAAGCCATACCTATCGATTTCAAGAAAAACCTCAAGCGATGAGCAACCGAAATAAGAGCGCATACCAAGAAATTTGGAACTATCTTTAGATGAGATAACATTATCCAGATAATGAATTACCAGTTTACGATCATTCTACTTCATGGTGAAATAAAAACAGTCAGTTTTCTCGACATTGATCATCAAGTTATCATGATGACACCAATTTATAAAGCTCTGTACGAGAAGCTCACATAACTTTTGCAGCTCCTCAAAAGATGATGATGCAATTGCCACAGAGGCATCATCGGCGAACAAAGTCACTATATAGTTCCTCAAGAAAATCGAGATATCTTCAGAAGGTACCAAGTTGAAGAAACTGTCCTGCAGATAAACAGGAAGATCGTTAATAAATAGTAGAAACAAAAGGGGCTCAAGGACAGAACCCTGTGGTACACCCAGTCCACTAATGCGATCAGATCGAAAACCATCCTGAGAATCAGTCAGTCTATTGAATTTATTAAGGTAGTTGACCATTCTGTCTAACATAATCCTCTCGAAGACCTTAGAAATATGCTTAAAATGGAGATAGATCGATAGTTGGTAATACTGCGTATATCCTACTTTTTGTGAACAGGAACAACTAAGGCCTTTTTGAGAATGGCAGGAAATACTCCAGAGCTCACAGAAAGATTGATACAATAGACAAAAAGATGACAAATATCTGAGTTGATCAACTTCAAGATCCTTGCAGATACTGAATCTGCCCCCGAACTTTTATTCCTTTTCAGAGATCTTATCACATCGAATAACTCGCATTCTAATACAGGATGGCAGAGGAACGTTGTATCTACCAAACAAGAGATAGTACAGACATTCAGTTATTGTCGAAAAGTAATCGCCAAACATTTCCATCAATTCAGACGAATAACACACATGGCACCATCAATATTGAGAGAGATAGGTTGTTCACCATGGACCAAAGTATTCTATTTTTGTTATCTTAATTATTAGTTTTTTCATAAACCTTCAGTCTAGTATTATTAATCTTTGGAATGAGTACTGGGACTTTATTGGAAACCTAGAAACATCGGATGGGTACAATGAATTAGTACTCTGCCGATAACGAACTTCCAAAGCTCTATTCTCGAGGAAGACAGGGAAATTGTCTCACTAATACCTAATCGCCCAAGCAAAAGGGTCGTACAATCATCTACAACGACCTTAGTTCAATAACCAAGATGTGGGGAGATACGGAATGTGGAGTCAAACAAGAAAGCAGTTCCTTATCACAACGAAAACTATGCAATGGATGACTTCGAGACTAGTTGGAAAGCTTCGAACTCAAATCCAAACATTTCAGGTCCTAAGTGATCTTAACTAGACATGTTGTGCTAAACAAAACCATACCTCAGGTTGTCTCTAATGGTGTCTCATCAGCTGAAACAAGTTGCCTGGATGGAATTGGTGTTCTTAGGGTTCCAGCCAAGCAGCTGAGGTTTTTTTTTAGTTGCTGGCACCTTCAAGAACTGGCGACTTGGCTATTGAGCTTTTTCCCTACCTCAAGGCTACGAAAAAGGATGTACTATCGTGAAGACTATTGGCAAATACCGGAAGCAAATAATATAAACTTTCCACATATACGACTCTGTTGAAATTCTTCAAATGATTATTCAGAGTGAAGACTTCTAATAGTTATTTTCTCAAGACTTTCATTATGTAAAATAAAAAACCAACCTCTGAGTAGTTCAGAAATGGGATGGGAATGTGTATGAATGTGCTTTTCTTTAAAGTGCTCTGTCTTAATTGATCAAAATTAGAATATTCAACGTATTTGATCAATGTTTTGTCTATTTATGAGCATGTGTTATACATTTTCAACTGGCTAAAAAGGCAAAGAGATCTTTGAAATTATCCGAAAGTTCAAGAAGTTTTAAATAAAAAGAGGGGTCTGAAACGAGAAGAAATTGTTGCCTAACAATGAACAAAAAGAAAACACTTTTAACTCTTAAGGGTAACGTTTCGGAGTCTAAATCAGACACCTTCGTCAGGCAATAACTAGTTTTCATTCAACTTTGTAGAATCGTGACAATTGTCACCACGCAGGGGCCTTTCCTATATTATTGAAAAAAAATTTCTGATTGTTTCTTGTTTCCGAGACTGGTAGAGAAAACCCAAATTAAGTTTTCAGGAAAATGCAGAGACCTCCCAGACGATATTTCAATAGATATATAAGTGATAGGTTCAGTTTGAATCAATCATTTTCATTGATTGACATGCTTTCCAACTAAATATCTCAAGAAAACGGACCCTAAGAATTCTAATCCGACAGAAATCCACACAAAATCGAAAAAATTAATTTTGTTTTCAAAGTTTAATATCTCCATAATGGTTAAGTTTCGGACAACATATTACAGAACCAAATCAATCAGAAATAACTTGCATGATATCTTTCTTCAATATTCAGTTCGACTTTTTCCCAGTAACCTGTATATAACCTGTATAAAGTATATGACACTAGACTAAACTCCGATGGTGCAAAAGTCGCCACCACCGCGGTAGTGATAAATCCGCGCGTCCGCCGCGCATGCTCGCGCGTCCGTTCGTCGCGGACAATCGCTAGATGTCACCCGTTTTTTACGAGTGTTAATTTCCGACATGTCCCCGGCAATTGTCACTCTTTCTACGTCCCAAACCGACACTGTGTCGTCCATAAATCCGGCAAGAACAATCGGGGATATTTTCAATGGACAGGAAACTGTCAGGGTTTCTCGGCGAAGGTACCTACGATCGATTTTTTTACGGGGTCGTAAATCGGGCAGTGTTCCGCACAAAGGATAATTTTCGATGTACTCCATCGGTTAATTGAACACAATCAGAGCCTTGTCGTGTTCATTAAGGAAACTGTGGCAACGAAATACATCAGAGTCATCAGTATTCATATAGTTACTTCACCGCAATACCAAGTTTACAGTTTTAGATTCGTTTCATGACATCTACTTATAATTTTCGTGGAGTGAATTTTATTTTTTACCTACACGTTTTATCCCATGATATCTCTTTTGTTATTCATCTCTTTTACGGCCCTTTTGTGTTACCTTCCTTGTGTTCTCTTAATTTATTTTAAATGGACATCTTCCTCAGCCACATCATCTCTTGAAAGGACCTCTGCTTTCGTTTTCGTCGAAATATTCGCTAGCTCAGCGATTGGATCTGAATGGAAGACAGAATTATGTTTCTCTATTTCAGTATCGTAATGAGTTCATTATAGTACTAAAAAAAATGCTGTAATGAAACTCATTACAGCATTGTTTTCAGTTATATTTTTCGTCTTGTAGTTGTCAGTACTGACCTCCGATCGAATCAAGTTTCGAATCAAATCAATTCAAATTCCGTAATCTGTCAAATTTCGTAAGTCACACCAACTGCCAAGATGAAATATAAAAGTCACTAACCTGAAATTTTATTTCAATTTCGAGAGTATTTCACAAAACTTGACTGAAATAGAGAAAATATCGTCTAATACTCGTTGCAAATGGCAATTCCAACACTCATGCTATCGTAAAACTCGCTCCTTTGTCGCTCGTTTTCGAACTTCGCATTCGTCTTGGAATAGGAGCTCATTCTGCAACTTGTTTTAGAATATACTATTTTAAATTTGGAAAAACACTGGGAAAAATGATTATAATATAGTAGAAATTGAATTGAAAATTGGTAGATTATTTGTTCTATGGTCCTTCGCTGTTTTGTTCATCATTCATCCCTATCTATAAGATTATTAAGCGAATTGAATTGAAGTCCTATCGTCTTGTAGAAAATGTACTCTAGCTGACAGTGAATCATTGTTTAAGTAACCTGGTACAGCAGAGGAGGTGTTTGAGATAATTGTTCAAAATATGGGGTGTTCAAGTTTTGTCAAATACTGTTATACAGATAATTGAGTTGGAGATGGTAGTGTAAAACATTTATTTTACATCATTCACAATCATAAAATGTGAGTTGTAAGGTTATAATTTAACACTAAATGCCCCAGCTAGTCAGAGCATGAAGCCACCTTACATTTATATGAGGCAAAATGAGACAATATGTAGCTACTCTGGCTAATGATAATCAAAACTTGAACAGCCGGTATTTATTCTTCTCTGATGACAACAGCTATTTACAATATCTATTATTTCAAGTTGAAACATCAAAATATGAGGACAAGAATAATAACAATTATGAGCAATTCGTTATATTTTTCATTCACAAGCGTTCTTAGTTAACTTATCATATTTCAATAATGCAAGATAAAGGATGTGATTATCCCTCGACTTCTTCCAGAGGTGAGATGTAGTAAACTCCCAGATCGTTCCCAACTAGAATGACGAATTTTCGACCTCTTATACTTTATCCAAGGCTGAAGTTCTTAACTCTCTCCAGAAAGACGTTGTAACTTGTTGAAGGTTTAACTCCCTCTGAAAAGGTGTTGAAGGTTTAACTCCCTCTGAAAAGGTGTTGAAGGTTTAACTCCCTCCAAAAAGTTGTTGAAGGTTTAACTCCTTCCAAAAAGTTCAAAAGAGAGGTCATATGAAGTCAGACTTAGATTTCGAGACAGTTCAACTAATTCAATATGAAGTACAACGTATACAGTGACAGAGCAATCAATGAAGTTGATTGCGAGAGCTTTCTTATTCCATCACAAAAAAAAAAGGTTTGAATAATGAATTTTTGAGAAGGAGTTGTAATGAAAGGATAGGGCAAGAGAAAAGTACAAGCGTTGAAAGACAAATTATCTGAGTCTGGTCATCAACGACCACCTACAGTTAATGTGAGTGAAGCAATAATATCATAATTAGTCTTAAAAACATTCGTCTGAATGAGAGTGCAAAATTCATGAATGAGATTGTACTTCTAAATACAATCAGATGAATTAACCTGAATATTTCCCTCCTGTCAAAAACTTCGTGTTGATAGAATGCACTTATCGAAAATTACAGCGATAATTGCATTGTAGGAAGCAAAAGATCCCTGCGATAATTGCACTGCTCATATCCATAGCAATTTCGGGAAATATTCAACCGAATTACACTCGTGCATCAAAATGACCTGATAATTCTACATTCCAGCGTGTTGTCTTTGAAAAACTGCATTCGGTCATTTTCATTTTTGGAGAAAGAGCCCGACACCGAACATGCAGTTTTTAGGCAACACGCTGTCATGCAAAATTATCGGTAATTTTGATGCACTTGTGCAATTACTTCCGAGAATTAAGGTTTCTAATGAGCAGATCATACCTATTGATTGAGTTCACCATTATCAGAGGTGGCCGTCCAGGGTGAAACAACGACAAAGGGCTGTCAACCAGTTTCATGTGTATTACAATTGACCATTGGACTAAATCAGACAAGTTCACATCGTGTTCTACAGAAGATCAACTAAATCCAGGATTCACCCTGAAGGTTTGAGGATTAATTCATATTGTTAGGATTGTTCATGTCAACTTTTGACAACTATAGCTACTTAGTATCTTGGCTGTATTGGACTCCATTTATGGGATTAAGTGATTAAAACCCAGTTAATTCATATGAAACTAGTGAACAGTATATTACAAGAGATGAACAGTTGAGAAATTAAATTAACTGATTGAATTATTGAGATGAGCATGAGAATATAATGAATCAGTATTCATGATGATAGATGATTCACATAGTTAGTTAACTTTGATGCGTTCAATCAGTCAGCTAAGTTCCGGAGACCATAGGGATGGACTTGCAGTGGAGATGGACTTGGAGGTGAACTAGGAGGTGAACTAGCCATGAGCGTCGATAGAAGTGAGATCGGAGGGGTGCATCGTTCCATTTTGAACAATAGTATATAGCTTGAAAAATGCCAACTCAGTGGGATTGACTGTATATCTACAAAAGTTATCAAATATTGAGCTCAGCACATTGCACTGCCTTTGTGCATATTAATGAATATCTCAGTTGAACCTGGCGAGTTTGTAGAAGAACTGAAAACAGGACTAGTAACACCCATATTAAAAAAAGATCCTCTGTATAAGCATAACTACAGGCAGATAACTCTTTTAACTGTAATCAGTAAGGTTGTAAAAATTAATAACGTGGATATTTTAGGCCCGTGTCTGTGATGTCCTGTGTGGCTTGAAAATGTTACAATTCACTACAATTTGTCCTTTTTCGCTTGGGAACGTTAGAGTAGAGTCAGATTCGTGTTAGTTTCAACTGGCAACTTTGGTATTTCAAGCCTTGATATGCTGTGTGACCTAGGAACGATAAAGTTGAATTTCGGTTTGGTTGGTAACGTTGGTATTTTAAGCTTGGGACTGTGATGCCCTATTTTGCTTGAAAAAATTGCAGTTTATTCGGATTCGTTTCGGTTTCAACTGGTAACGTTGGTATTTCACGAACGTGAGTGTGAGGTTCTGTGTGGGTTAGGAACTTTACGGTTAATTTGAATTCATTTTTGTTTTCCTTCAGCTTGTAGCTGATATGTTCTTCGTGGTTTCGGAAATTTATAGTTAATTGGATTTCTCTGATGAAAGCTGCTGATTAGAATTTGTCTGATACGAATTGAGTAGGATTTGGTTCTCACTGATGATTTGATTTTTAAAGAGTATCGCTCAGAGTGAAATCCAAGACACCAATGTCTTGCGTGTTTTTTTTTTGTGTGGAATGAGAAAAGGTTTAAATCAATAATAGTTGTATTTGGTAGCGATGTGTAAGCATGAAAGCGGATATATTGTTTCAAATGAAAAAATCTTCAAGACATAGCTTAAAATGGAAATTTCATTTTTGCACATAACCAATATGTTGGTTGACTGCAATGAAATGAAATTTCCATTTTCAGCAATGGATTGACGATTGAATTTTTAGAAAGCGTTTTTCTCAAGCATCAATCATACACATTAGTGACTTTGGCATTGGTTGGACGATATGGAATAGGAATATTAAAGAAATATTGATAAATGTAGCCTATTATTCCATTATTTGAACAGAAATATCATAATCTGCTTATGTGAAACGCTTTTGTTCGTGGAAACAAGTCAACAAGTAGGATCGAATCGAGCAGGAGCGAGCTCATGATATCTAGTAGCGACTACCAGAGCGATGCAAGTGACAAAGTAATAATTCCAACGACTCTGACAAACGCGGCAATCAAGCTGTCATCTTTGTTGTAATAATCTTCAAAACTGGTAATTCGAAACGACGTTTCCTAAGCGATATTCAATCATTCGTAAATTGGACCAATTAATTCTTACCATTGGTTCAACCCGTTCAACCAACCGGTGGATGTTTATGGATCTACGGCTAATTACATATTATTGGTATTACTCCTAACCATAGATGATATATGGCGGTCGTGTTAAGCAGTGTTTCGATGTGCCCATTGATTTTACCAGCAACGTGGACTTCGGATCGTGAGAATAATTGCGTTTACTGGTTGCATAGCGATTTATTTTCTTGTTTCGGTCTAATAGTATTGCGACTAATGAACTTTTTAATACAAATATCAGCTTATTACGTGAAGATTGAAGGGGTTGGAATGAAAACAATTTTTTGTTTAAAGTTTGCGACTGAATCGAGTGAGATCAGAGTTAACACTGGCTGCTCCCAATTTTTTAGCAACTGATTATGGAATTAGATCTGGGGGGTGACTACGTAGTAGTGAGAACATCTCAAATGGATGCACATAAGACCTTGAGGTCGCAGAGCAAGAAAACACTCTTGAAATTTACAATATCCAATTTACTTGAAAGGACACAACTGACTTTTCGAAATATCCATTCGTTCATATTTTCACAATATTATTATTCCTTTCAAATTGTACAGAAATCATGAAATTCTGAAATGAGTTTCAAGTTTTTGGAACTCTGAAAAAGCCTCTCTGTATTTTCAAAGGTTTTTGAAAAAAGGAATTTTTTCCAAGGTTCGAATGTTGCAAATTTTTTTGAACACATTTAACAGCTTACAAGTCACTACACTCTACGAGGCGATAGACTTCATATTGGAACCAGAAATGAAATTTTATGGGCGTTTAGCACCCTCTCATCAACTTCTGTCAACACTACAATCTACACACGCTTTATTCGATTATTATTGTAATTATGAATAAATTTCAAGTCAATCATAAAAATGTTCATGAATAACCTTCCCATCAACATAAGTAGGACTGTTTGACAATGGACTGGATGTAATAGTCTTGAAATGTCACCACAACTCATTGGTTTTAGCGTTTTATACTCAACAGTTCTGTTTTTGTTTTGAATACATTCTTTGTTAATTGCTGTGTTCAAACTTTTATCTGTTTGAATATGGGCTTATGATTATTGGTGGCAATAAATATGAGAGGTTGTATAACCAATGGGTTCTGAAAAGGTTCCCTTTGTCATTAGATGAGATCAATGAAAAAACGCCATGTTGAGTACAAGAGGAAGTTGTATTATTCACCGCCATATTGAAAAGAAATATTGATTTTATGAAGGACTCTTTCATGGTAACTACCTCTTTAGTATGTGATTTAAAAAAGATTTCATGTCATCAAAGAACTGGTTCACAGCACATTGTTATTTCCGAAGCCAATGAGAATATTACATCACAGATATCATCAATTGAACCGTTATAACAAAGTTTCATCGCTTTGAAAAATTGAAAAAATATGTATGTGCAGTGCGTTGGTCCACATTAATACTATTCTGCAATCGTGGTGTTATCAATGTGATATTATTAACAAAAGGGTCTTATCACTGAGCGAAAATAAAATAAATAAAGTCGTATATTAGAACAATATATAAGTCTGTAACAAGACAATGATGGTGACATGAAAAATGGTTTTTACATAGTTGCTTATGAAGGGTTATTCACAAATATGGCCCTATGGATTATTTTTAGGAAAAACACAAGATTCAGGATTGAAATTCTAAAGGTGCGCTTCAAGTTAGAAGACGACTTCTCGTATACTTTTTGAAGGTTCTAGGACTTCCGGTTTTTCCGGAAGTGACATCAACTTTCGTTTTTAAAGCTTGGGATAATTTCCGCAAATTCTTAATACCGGAGAACCTTCAAAAAATACGAGAAGTCTTCTTCTTACTTGAAGCTCACCTTCAGAATTTCAATCCTGAATCTTGTGTCTTTCCTAAAAATATTCTATAGAGCCATATTCGTGAATAACCCTGTATATTTGATATTGATTTAATATCAGTATGATGGAATGTTCTGCAACATTCTCACAAACTCAGTTGACAAAATTTTTAATACTGAATGAAAATTCCTGCTCTAAATTGTAAGGAGATAATCATTTCGAAAAATTTGTTGCCTCACAATAAACGAACAAGAAACAAGTAAAGTAAGTTGTTGATTTTTCATCAATCTAATGTCTTAAGAGGAATCAATTAACGTTTATACATAAATTCAATTCATACGACCAAATGGTCGTATAAATCATGCCCATTTTAGTTGATTATGTTCAGTATATACGGAGCAGAATAATTTGCAGGAGTTTAACTCCTTCAAAAACGTGCCAAAAATGTTTACACGAATTTTTGAGACATGCTGGCTAGGACCGTTCATTAACTTGGGAAAAAGTGAGTTAATTTATTTTTTGATTGAAGGTAGTTTTCTATGGATTTATTGAATAACCGATAACGACGTATGTTCCATATGATATTCATCTCTTAAGCAGGCTAAAGGCAAGATCATTAAAGGATGCTGGTGTTGCTTACGTCACCTGTCTAGTCGAAAACACTATCATAGACATCTCCCATATGGAAACCCAACAACGCAATCGACTGGAAAAACTAATCTTTGAGCGACTTACCTGCCATCATCTCCAGAACTTAAAAACAATTTCACCGTCGACTTCACGATCTAGATGACCTATCGGAGGATCTCTTCGTCCTACCGCAAAAGGTAACCTCAAACCGGAGCTGCCCGCTCCGAACAATCATCAGATATCTGTTACCACGGTTTTAATTGGTACCCAATACCTTGTCCGACATGATATTAATAAAAAACCGATGCGATCTAACGTGGGACATAACGCTTAGAACGCCATCTGAACTGACAGGCGGTGTCAATGTCAGATACATGGCGATGTGCAGATGGCAGATTTTTGTTCGAGGCTCTGAGGGGATGATTCTGTGATACCATCGGAGTTGACGTGGACTTTGAGGATGACGTTAGAAGAGTTACTTCTTATTTTGCTACGATCAATCGGATGAGTATTCGAACTTGTACATATATTTCAACGGGAAATTTCTGAAGTCAAAAGAGACACTTTTTGTTTTCACCATATTTCTCGATTAGGCTCAGTTAAAAAGACAGGTTGTTCAAAGTAGTAGAATTTTTACATTGGGGCAATGTAATCGCAAGTTCGCAACCCCCAAGAAGTTGTGGAAAAATTTGTACACATCAAAAACCGCGAAATTTTTTGACTTATTTAAGATTCTGCTTTATATCTATCTATCATCTATCTGTTTTTAAGAGAATTAAATTTGTGACCGATGAAGCCCAAACGGAGCTTTGTAGGTCAATCAATTGCCGATTCACAGCACTTTGAAAATAGGCCAGTAGTTCCAAAAATAAAAAATTTCAATTCTACATCTTCATTGGAGTGAGAATGCGGAGAAAACCATTCATAATTTTCAGATGCTTTTTGGCAGGAGTTGTGGTACGAAAGAATATAATCATCACTATTATGCCAGAGCAGGCTCCATTATTCCATTTTCCACATATGAAACATTTGATCCACCCTTCGCACCTTCCGTATCACTGGAAAGTCTTTCTGTACAGAATAAATATCCAGTAATCTTCTTTAGACGATGCAGATTCCACAAATGTCCTTTTACTGAAAATTTTTTTCCTACTCCTTTTCCTATTGTGTTGTTTTTATGAACAGCCTGTTTTTTCAATCTTTTTATATTTTTCATGTTTTTTTACACTATTTTACCTGTATTCATCCTGATAGTATGTGAAAAAATAGGGTGTAGGATGATCCCCTGTGATCCCCTGTACACAAATTAGGGGATCATCTTACCCCAAGTACAAATTTTCCATTGAATATTCGCTATTTAATCTATACGTACTTTCCGTCTTCAAGTCGAGAAATAATCAGAATCATACGTATTAAAAAGTAACAAATATAAAAATCATTGTCATCAACCATACACAATAAAAGAAGGATGATCTCAAACTTAACCTTTTAGACCAAGGGGTCACAATTAAGATTTTTCATAGTGAAGTTATTACTTCAGCCCCTTCCCCTTCTAAGGCCGCCCCTCCAAGTTTTTATTTACCCATATAATGGCCTACTTAATCTAACAGGCCGGAAGGTTAGACGTTGCCGTTGTTACCATTGGAGTGTCAAGTAGCACGCCCTGATATAGACAGTGTACGGCTTTCCTATGCAATTCTCACTGTCTTCGATATAATAATTTAGAATTTATTTCAATTTACAATGAAATAAAGAACTGTAGAGAGGAAAACAAATACAACATTTCGTTTATTTGCGAATTATATCCAAATATTTTGTTGTAAATCACCCAGAACTCACCACGAGGAGGTAGTTGTTGTATTGAGTTCCACAAGATTTCAATCACAATGAAAATTAACGACTAAAACACATTTGTCTTGGGAATATGACCGCCTTACACTATAGGGAGCATGTCATTGACAATGTTTTGCCAAATTTTCACGCTACTATTGGTGAAACTTTTCAATTTCTAGACGATAACGCTAGAGCGCACCGTGCAGCAATAGTTCAGAATGCGCGCGAGGAGCTTGGTATTCCACATTTACCAATACCTCCGCACTCACCAGATATGAATTGCGTAGAACATGCATGGAACATGCTCCAAAGAAGATAAGATAATCATCAACCCACTCCAGAATTCTTAAATGATCTGAGAAAGCTTCTGGCCCATTTATGGAACCAGATTCCTCAAGAAATGTTCAACAACCTCGTGTGTAGTATGCAAAGAAGATGTCAAGCTCTTATTGATGCCACTGTATTGATTGTTTCAAAATGCTTGAAATTTCTGGGAATTAAATTTCTGTATTTTACTCGATTTTTATTAAGCACCCTGTATACGCTGTAGACCTACAAGCTTAAATTAGTTTCATTTCCTGCAACTTGAAATCATATTGATATATTTTCATCACAAAATCCCATTTGAACTATGTTTTTTGCAATTTAAGTCAATATCCTTAACTCATGTGGAGCAGTTTGTTCATTTCAATTCGAATTTGACATCCTGGGCAACAGTTACCGCTAGATCGTGCTCGTTTATTAATTATCATGCGTGCACACAACATTAATTTGTTTACCTGAACGTTTTATGACAGTAATGTAAAAAATTCAAAAAAAGTTGATTAACTTTCATTAATTCGTCATGTTTACAGATTTTTCACACTGAACCCAGGGCTTTGGAATTCAAAGTCCCAATCTTTTTCTACATCTGCAAAGAATTAGAGGAGGTCTCATATAAATTGAAAGAATTGAGGGTATTTCCGGAAGTATGTTATCAACAAACAATTGTTACATCAGATGAATTTTGCACTTATTAGGGCGGGTTTCACAAAGCTTTAATTGTATGATTAAAAAACCAATTCGAACCAATCGTATCACTCGTTTTGAACTTTCAACGATTAGCGGTGGCTCCAATTAATTTAACAGTACAATCGAAGTTTTGTGAAACCGACCCCTAGACCAGCAGAAATTCATGATTACTGATCTGTTCGTTCAAAAGATATTCAATCGGTACAATAAAAGTATTGTACCGATTGAATCCCCCGTATATTCATGGATATGACGAAGAAGATATTTGTCATTTGGCAACATAGACTGGAAAAAGTAGACATTTACGTCATCAGTATCATTACTGATGGAAGGGAAACTTCGATGAAGTTTCGATGGAATTAAGACAGAATTCCCTATATACTTTGTCTACTTTTGGCTTACTTCTAGTGAATGAACATGAGGATTGCCATCCTGAATCTTTTTCACGCAGGTTTGTATGAACCATGAGACCTACCGCCTATCGCAGTAAGAATCTTGTCAGTTTGTAAAACTCCTTTGCTGTGTTCATTTCGTTAAAATCATAGTTTTCTGATGACAGATTCTGAGAGCTCGATACTGATTTCCATAGATCCAAAGTTCTTCTCGGAAATGGCTCTGAAATAAATTGTCGACCTATTCTTCGAATCCAAGGTCCAACATCAATAGCCAATCATTTGTTTACCCTCCAACGTCCAGACCTTCAGCAGTCGTCATGGTCAACAGGTCGGAAAAACAGGGTAATTTTCTAGCAAATATAAATTGGCCGAATGTTCGGACCAGAGCAGCGGGGACCGTCTGCGACAATTTCGCTTTTCCAGGGGCTAATTGCATACTTTCCTCTTTCCGTCGGGCAGTTTCCTTCAACCCTTACGCGTCATTGAACGTCTGCTGGAAATTTATAAAGGTCGGGGGGAAGTTTGAGAAATGGGCTATCTCTCTTGTATGTTTTCCACTGAGTGCGTAAGTTCTTCCTCTGAAAAGGAAACTTTTGTTGAGTCACTTTCATCTCCAGCTCAGTAAGAAACATTGGCGCAACTATTAGTTGAGTCTTGCCGGGTTTAATCACCAGTCAGAAAAATATTTTAATTTTAATTTCTTTGTTGCTTACAGATTTTTTGATTTCTTCTAATCAATGTAGGGTTACGTCGTCAATGATAAGAAGAAAAAAAAGGAAAAGAGAAATCCGATCATCGACTTGGATAAAGTCAAATATATAATATTAAGAAATGAAAAGATTTAAAAAACACGAAAAATTCTTTGACTATACGGAGGTCATATCGAAAAAATTCTTGAAATACATATGAAATGAGAAAAAGTAATCATCGGAATGAAAACTATATTCTGTATAGGCTCACAGATCAAAAATCAAATTGGAGTAACTTAATACAAATGGCGACATTCAGAGTACCAGAAAACTAATGTAACTCGTCAATAATTATTCTTGTACCAAGAACTATATAGGAAAATCCTCGAACTCGTCTATTTTTTATCTTCAAAGCAATAAATCGTATACTTTCTTCTATTCTACAGGGTGTACCATGTTCGACGGCCTATTAGGCATTTCTGGAGAACTGGACATATTTGAAATCTGAAAATTGGGATTATGATATTGTTTGACATTATCTACCGAGCTAAAATATTTCTGAAGCCTGACCACTTTCAGTTTTACAGGGAATGAAAAAAAAATACATCGAGAAAAAACTGAATAAAAAAGGGAGATAAGAGTATTCAGTACTGTTTGTTGTTCCTATTCTAAATATCTCAAGCCCAATCCGTTTTCACGTTTTTGAAGTCGAAGACTGTGGAAATATTATTGTACATTTTTTGGAAGTTTGAAAAACTCGTCACAGGGTGTTCCAAATGTTAGGTCAAAAATTGGGATCAAGATTGGCTCATAACTTTCGTTTTTCAAATTGAAACCCTATTTTTTATGATTGCGTTGGATTTTGCGAAGAAAAATGATGATAATGTTCAACTATGTTGATGCTCCTAAAATTAATAATTCTTGAGTTATTTAGGATTTTCTGATTTTATGTCGTACGTAGCGTCAAATTCTTGAAATCTGTTGCATATAAACAATGATAAATGAATTCAGAAAAGAGGTGTGTCACTAGTAAGTTATAGGAATAATTTATCTTCTATGACTAAGGTCATCGTTGATATGAAACAGATTCTATGAATTTGACGCTACGTACGACATGAAATCCTGAATAACTCAAGAAATATTAATTTTAGGAGCATTAACATGTTTGTACATTATCATCATTTTTCTTCGCACAATCCAACGCAATCATACAAAAATAGCGTTCTAATTTGAAAAACGAAAATTATAGGCCAATCTTGATTCCAATTTTTGACCCAACATTTGGAACACCCTGTGACGACTTTTTCAAAATTCTAAAAATGTACAATATTTCTACAGTCTACTTCAAAAATGTGAAAACGGTTTGTGCTTTAGATATCTAGATTAGAAATAACAAACTTAATACCGAATACTCTTATTTTCCTTTTTTATTCAGTTTTTTCTGGATATTTTTGAAAGTATTATGACGAATGCAATGATCTGAATACGAATGTATTCTATCGAGTTCAAAACCAAAAAAATTGAAAAAAATTTTTTTTTAATTTTTTTTCATTCCTTGTATAACTGAAAGTGGTCAGGCTGCAAGAATATTAAAACTCGGTAGATGATGTCAAACAATATCATAATCCCAATTTTCAGATTTCAAATAGGTCCAGTTCTCAAGAAACGCCTAATAGGCCGTCGCACTTGGTACACCCTGTATATTTCTCACCGCTTACGTCTCGCACTCCTCTACTTTATTTTTTTCAAAAAGGATTATATGGAGTGTGAAACATCAAATGAAATGTAATTCAATTACCTATCCGGCGATGTCGCTGAAAGAATTGATTGGGCCGTTTTTTTTATTAAAAATCGAAAAAAAAATTTCGATTGGAGATTAATGCAATCAGACCATTATTTATTCATTAATTTTTATTAAGGGATTGTAAATTCGGATGCTGGTCTCCCTATGTTTTTTCAAATTTGAAAACTTTCACCCCTTACGCACACCCTGGACTGTTTTTTTCAAATAGGAATATATGGATTAGGTAGGTATGATACAACAAATGAGAGGACATTCGATTCCAACTGAAAAAAGAATTTGTTAAACTATTTGTCATTACAAGATTAAAACAATTTTTAATTGGAGTTAGGTTCTCATTCTTGAAAAAATAATTTTCGAAGAATATCCTCCTACCTGTCAATTTCTATTTTCGAAGAATATCCTCCTACCCGTCAGTTTCTATTTTCGAAGTTTGAGAAATGCATGCAGTTTTGAGGTTAGGGGTTTATACCCTTAACCCTCAACAATTTCAATATTACTCGTAGTATATCGCATTAAAGGTCATTCAACGAACAATGCAATAAAAATTACCTCAAAATTCTTGGAATAAAAATGTTGTGCTGAAAAAAAATTTTACACAAGTTAAAAACAGCTGTGAATTAATGTATGAGATCTCAAATAAAACAACTAACAGATAAACACAACCCACATTGTATTCCTCTTTAGAAAAAACAGTACAGGGGTGTGGAGCGTAAAGTGTGAAAGATTTCAAATTCAAAAAAGCATAGGGAGACCTGTTTTCGAAATAATAAATCCATGGTTTCCTGGATTTCCCTTGATTATACCTGTTCAGTAAAAAAATAATGGTCCATTTGCGGTACTCTCTCATCATCATAAATTGCAAATTATTTCCTGATTTTTTAATAAAAGAACGGAACCACCAATTCAACTCTTAGCCATATCGAGTAATAGGTAATACAAATATCTTTTATTTGATGTATCACAATCCACATATTCCCTTTTGAAAAAATAAAGTAGGGGCCCCCCACATGGTTAATCCCGCTCTGGAAAGGGGTATCACATAGGTATGAGTAAAAAAAATGGACCCTAAACCGACTCTTGTGGAAGACCATTGTTTGAAGTTTTAAAATTACTACTGTAGTTATTAACAGAAAATCGAAGTCTTCTATCTGATATTCTCTAATAATAGAACCAGTCTTTCTCATTTCAGTTAAGTAGGTATATATTACCATAAAATTATTAAAATTAATTGATCAATGTCGCATTTTGGGGAAATATCAAAACACCTCTACTCAGGTGCTTGTTCATTTTCAATTACTCACAAGGACTCCGTGGCGCAACGGTAGCGCGTCTGACTCCAGATCAGAAGGTTGCGTGTTCAAATCACGTCGGGGTCAATGTAATTTTTGTTTTTTTTCTACATCGATATTAATCAATTTCTTACTCTCTAAATAACTTTCGGGATTACTGGATTACAATATTCTTTTATCTAACAGTCCTAGAGAAAGTTCAATTTTTACTAATCCATCTGAATAATATGCGTTTTTCCTTGATGAGAATTACCATGAATAGATATCAATTCAATTGGAAATCATCAAATTCGTTATCATATGTGGTTCATTATTATCTAGTTATATATTCGAAGATCTATTTGAATAGGTTGCATTTATTGTAGGCATCGACACGTTGAAAAATAGTCTATAAATGTAATTCTTGCTTCTAGTTTCGACAGCTTAGTTGATAGAACCTCAAGGTATGGTTCTCCGGATTCTCGTTCACATTATTGAAGTTTCATCCATTCTTCTGAAGTCATGCTGAAGAAAAATAAGAATTTAATAATTGCTTTATGTCTTCAATATTATGTTTCAAGAATTATGAATTGCGAATATCGGCAAGAATAAGATGCTAAGGCTAAGGCGAAGGTATTATTTTTAGGTCACAAAATATTCTCAACATATTGGATATACACTTTGAATTCTTGATCAGAGCTGCTCAATTGTTACTATCGTTAAAAAGCTAAGAATTATTTTTTTTCGTGAAAAGTTATTCCGATTCTTCAATTGTGACGTATATGGTGAAAACGGCAGAGTAGTCGGCAGAACATTACGATAGTTTGATTTTCCACCGGTTACCTCGTTCGTCGAATTACTCAGTAAACCACGAGATCCAAGTTATAATACAAATGATATATGGGAGATAGTAGGTAGAAGAAAAGTTTCCGGAGTGAACTTTCTGTCAAATATTTACTGAAATGGCTTAGAGGGTTTAAAAAGATTAAATGCAAAGCTTTGAAGGCAAATATATGATGGCACTAAAGTAAATATCATGAAAACAGTATGGAAAGTTATATTGTATATGGTATAAATAAAAAATTAAATATGATTAAAATGAAAAAAAGAATTGACACTAATCCTTGGAATGTTTCAAACTGTCCAATTCAAATCAAGAAAGTAAGTTAAATTGTCTGAATCTGACCTGAATATATCACCAGGAAAAGGAAGTAGGTATATACGCCAGTTCCGTGAGATTCCACTATCCTCGAAATCAAACTTGTCTGCATCCGACGTACTCCGGGTATGTTTGACAAGGTAAATGCAGGTAATGTTCGAATAACGAAACGTAGAAGATAGAACAAACGATGTAGAAGTTAAAGAAAAGGTCTCCTGCAAGCATCATTGTCGATGAAGCATTGTAGAGTGAAAATTTGAGTTATCTACTCACTGGATGTTATGCGGCCTTTTGAAGAGTTTTCCAATGCTCTAATCTGAATTAATCAAATATGAAAGGCATAATAGGTAATTCACAAACGTAGATTTGCACTTCCAATAATAGAAGCCAGCAGGAAAAACCAAAAAAAGTCTTCAGGACATATGCCGCTGATTGAGCCCGATACGCATTATTTCGAACCGCTAACGATGAATGAAAATAAATCGCTGCAATTTCGTCAGGAACCAGTGGCGGTACAAAGATTTACCTATGATAATTTTTCGCTTTTTGAACTTTTTTTCAAAGACAAAATGACACTGTCACATATTGCTTATAAAAATTTGATACAATCACGTATATCCGAGTCCGCCCCTGCTCGAAACTTCGAATGCTCACGCTGAACTCGATTCTAACTACCTTTTACCTGTGAAAAGACATGGATAACTTGTTCCGATAGATGAAAACATGGAAAGACTGATTCTTTCGGTTTTTTAGTCTTTCGAGAATGATTAGTTATGAGGCTGGCCACAGAAAAACCAGTTTAATTTATAGACCCGCGTCTAGCCCATTTCGTCCGATCGAGCGGCAGCTATATGGTTATCTGTATTCCGATGCGATGCAAACTTTATCGCTTCATACGGATTCAGCAGGAACAACTCCCCTGGGAACTGCGCAGGAAAAACTAACGCGCTGGTCTGATTGAGTAACGTGACGGCTCTGTGCTCCGAGTTTGGGTCTGTAAATGTCGGTCCAAGGGGAAAGCTGTAGTTTGTACACTGCGCGAAAAAATTAACGCACATTCTGAAAATCTCAATTTTAATGAAAGTTAACTCTACATTGACTTTAAAACTTATTTTTTATGTTCACTCGGGAAGGTTTTGAACGAAACAAGACACATTAAATGGAAGAAAAATTTAGGGTTTCACCGAATATTATGTGAAAGAAGAGAAATGAACAATTTTCAAAATACTGAAATGCTGATAAGTGATTTAATACTTGGTATTTCCACCCCTTGCGTTAATTATAGCTCGGCAACGACGGTTCATACTCAAAATGAGTGATCTTAAAATGTTCTGATCTAATCCTTCCCAGATTTCTCCGAGTTGGATTCCCAAGTCATTAAGAGTAGCTGGATGATTTTCTGTACTTCTCAGCCTTCTATTGAGGTTGTCCCAAACCTGCTCAATCGGATTGAGATCTGGACTTCTTGCTGGCCATTTCATTCGAGAGACTTCAACTTCTTCAAGGTACTCCTGACCAATTCGCGCACGATGGGGTCTGGCATTATCGTCCATAAAAATCAAATTTTCACCAATGTATGGGACGAATGGCACTACATGCTCTTCAAGAATGTTCCCTATATACTTATCAGCATTCATAACTTCATTATCAACGACCACTAGGTCTGTGCGAGCAGTCAAAGATATTCCACCCCATACCATAATCGATCCTCTCCCGAAACCAGTAGTATCCAGGAAATTGCACTGAGCATATCTTTCATGTGGACGTCTGTATACAAGGGAACGTCGATCACAATGGTAGAGGCAGAATCTAGACTCATCTGTGATGAGATCTCTTTCCCAATCGGCCGCTTCCCAATGGATATGCCCTGTCGCAAAATCCAAACGCAACCTTCGATGGGCTGGGGTAAGAGCTGGGCCTCTTGCCGCGGCACGAGGTATTAAATCATATTCTCTGAGGCGATTTCTTATTGTCTGAGTGCTAATTTGCACCCCATGAGTTTTCTCAAGCTGATTTTGAAGGAGGCGAGAGGTTGCAAACCGTTGTCTCAACGAAGAAACTCTCAAGTAACGTTCTTGAATGGCAGTTGTTACCCGTGGTCTACCCTGTCCTGGTCTTCGGGCATTTATACCTGTCTCCCTGAATTGCTGCAACATTCTAGACACACTTGTTTGGGAAACTCCAAACCTTCCTGCGATTCTTGTGGTTGTCCACCCTTCTTCTCGCAAAACTGTTGCTTTGGCTCATTGCTCTTGGGTCAAATTGCGAGTTTCGCGTTGCATAGCGATTGAGTGTAGAAAATCAAACGAAAGAAAAACTATTGATCACTAGAATTGATCGAGAACAACCGATTTTAGAATGGAGTTAATACATTCAAAATCTGATAATATCATCTTTTTTTATTCCTGCTGGGAAAAAACATCTGTATTGAAGGAAAACGTTGAAAGTGGATAACATATGCATGCATAATTCTGATAAAAATAATTATCATTGAGAACACCTTCAGTTGTAGAATAAATTTGAGATTTCCATAACGTGTGTTAATTTTTTTGCGCAGTGTATGTTGGTAGTTGCAAGTTTAGTAGTCAGACTCATGGAGCATGGGAGATATAGGTGCCTGACTCGGTGCTTAAGTTGAAGTTGTTATAAACGACCGCCAAGAAAGTATAAAGGGGACAGGTGAACTGCTGCAGAAGCACCTAGGTGTACAGATGACTCCATAAGAGAATGAGGCATATATGGCCTTATGTATGGGGAATAATTGCCATCGAAACATCCTCTTCCTCTGCATCCGAATCGAAGGAACTATGTTGTGAACGAAATATGTTGAAGTTGAAGAAGACAACAAAGAAGTAGAGTTTTGCTGAATTATATTTCCATTGCAGATAATCTCGTGGAAAATTGATACCTGATAAGTATCCAAGTATTTATTAAATATATAGTCTTGATGCTGAGCCTCATAACTCAAAACATTTCAGGAAGCACAGCAGCTAGAAGACAACTCAAAAGTCTGGTTCAGTTAACTCTCAACAGAGAATAGAACGATCGGATCATCGCAAAAAAAAATATTATGGTGAGGATAAGAGAATATTATCTAAGGAATGACACGTTTCTGTTATCTGTAATTCTGTTTTCTGCTTATAAGAATCAGTTATAAGATTTTTCTTGAAAAAAAAAAGATTCAGATTGCCAAATTTTTTTATCGCTTTCATTTATATCGATTAAAAAAATTCACTAAAACGGTTTACGTGACTTCAATCTGGAGCCTCATTAAGTACCAGCTAGTTTCTGAAGAATGTTATTTCGAGTTTTAAGCTTCAAACGTAGATTATCTGAATGGGCATTGATATTCATCAAGTACTCCCAGTCTGGAGGAAGAAACTTATGATCTGAAAAGAAGATTAAAACTCGAAAGACTTGTAGACGACAAGAAGAACTCACTACGAACACGAGCAGAAGATCTGAGTACATCAGAACGAAACTGTCACGATTTTAACAGCAGGTTCACTAATCACTTAAATATCAACTTAGGCGAATATTAAATGAAAATCCCAAGCTTAGGACCTAAATTTCTTCCAACACCAACAGACGTTTTCAAGACTGCCATCGACGTTGAAATTCAAACTAAGAACAACCCCTGTTACGATTCAATCTCCAAATATGTGATGGCGGAGATGTTTAGATTTTTCATAGCAAGAGGGTGTGCAATCGCGAACATCTCAAGCTAATAAGGAACTATAAGGAAACTATACAAGAAAGCATAATATAAAACAACCTTATAATAACAAAGGCATATAAAATGCATAAGTATTGTTAGATAGGAACTCTATTTAAAAACAATATTCAAATTTTTTTATGACAATGTGAAACTAAAATTCAGAAAAAAACCCTTTTTCGAATAATGTAATAAACTCAATGATACGAGCCATTTTGTAGAAGAAAAAAATCCTATTACCAAGATTATATAGTTTAAGGAAGAATAAAACCCTAATAGGAGCATAAGATCAATTAATTCTACAGTTTCCCCACCATGTCATAAAATTAACAGACCCAAATATAGATCGTATAAAAATTGAACAATGCAGCCCTCCGACCACGTTCTTGTGTACGCTCATGGCTAGATCAACTCCAAGTTCATCTCTATGCTCTGAGGAAATCAGCTGATTGACACACGCCGTCACTATTTTGATCTCTCAGATATCGCAAGTTACCGTTCCAGAATTGAAAACGGAATTTTTTTTTTTTTTAAAGCACACACACAGTGTGTGTGTGCTTTGGCCTTGTGAACTATGCACATTAGCCATCGGTAATCTTTATAGTATCGTCGGAAATACAACATCAGACATACACAGACACCCTTGACCACGTGGGAATCGAACCCACTACCTCCGCGTACGAAGCCGACTGCGTATCGGAGGCGGTCAAAACGAAATTTATCTCTCTTCTATCTTACTTTGATAGTGTTAACAACTCATCTTGTGTTAAAACTGTATATAGTTAGATTTCTCAGGATACCTGATTGAAGAATCGTACATTTCTTGTCATCCCGAATGGTCAATTATTCAATTTTCATGCTTTTCATAATGTATGAAATATGTCCACTTGCTAGATCATAAAGAATCTACAGAAATATTGGTGTAATCCTAGTTCGTTCTACTCAATTTTCAGATCAGCTGCATTCTTTTCGTTCATGTGCATTCGCATCGATGTATGTTTTATTATATTTTTATGATTCACATAGATTTTCAGACATTCCTAGATTTCTCACATGAAAATGATGAACATTCTCATATCTTCATCTCTGGTAGGTAATGAATACTGATCTATTTTATTCTCATGCTCATCTCTTTATTTCAATCAGTTACTTCAATATCCGAACTGTTCACGAGTTTCATATAAATGGAATCTCAAATCTCTAGGGTGAACCCTGGATTCAGTTGATCTCCTGCAGAACACGAAGTGAACTTCCCTGAATTAGTTCAACGGTCAATAGTAATACAGATAAAACTGGTTGACAACCTCTCGTTATTGTTTCACCCTGGACGGCCTCCTCTGATGATGGTGAATTTAATCAATCGATGTGATCTACTCATTAGAAACCTTAATTGTCAAGTTAATTCATCTGATTGTATTTAGAAGTAGGATCTCAAGCCTTCTGCTTCTCAAAACCAAGTATTAGTGGTTATAGTCACTCATTGTACTCACTTTTTGTATCTCTCATTATTTATCAATTGTCTCTTATATTTTTCTGATGGACGTTCTAGTCTTGTTTCCTCGGAAGCAGTCTGTCTCTGTAAATCTTGTATTCATTACTATATCAACAATAGAATTTGCCTTAGTGGATAAATTGAACACTGATTTTCAGATATGGCAAAACAAGGTTACACAAAAACGATTTATTTCGCTACAGACTATAAAAGTACCGAGACAAATTAAATTAAGTTTTCCTTCAACAATCATGAATCAAAATTCTATATAGTTATTCTGCCTTAGACAAACAGTCAATACAAAGAAATGAAGTGTACATGTCATATGTGAGACTTTCCATCAAATGTCAGATAAAAACAACTGAACAACGAACAAACAAATTAAAATAGATCATATCATTATCAATATAATTAATTAATTATAAATATGTTGAAATATTAATAAAAGTGTTGGATAATTTAACGATCAACGGACGAAAAAATGCTAACTCCACATGAAGAAAAAAATAAGAACAGCAAGGGAACAAAAACAACAACATAACCTCGTGAAACAATATATATATATACAATGTTATAATTAATAGATGTAATAATGGACCCGAGGTTATGTTGTTGTTTTTGTTCCCTTGCTGTTCTTATTCTTTCTTCATGTGGAGATAGCATTTTTTCGTCCGTTAATCGTTAAATTATCTAACACTTTTATTAATATTTCAACATATTTATAATTAATTAATTATATTGATAATGATCTATTTTAATTTGTTTGTTCGTTGTTCCTGTGAGGATATGTGTGGTTCAAATGTTTCCTAAAATTACGACCGTAGTGTGCTTGGCACACTTCAGTAACGGTACATTGTTTGGCGCCGTTTCGTGTTTGCGGCAATTCTGTCGGTCCGAGTATTTTTCCGTTAACTATTCCAGTCCATAAATTCACCGTAAATCGATATTGGGATCTATCTTGCCTTTATTGTGTGGGTTCTCGATGTGCCACCTGTGAATATTATTATTTATTTATTTATTTAGTTCACAATAAGAGTTGAGGAAAGTATTATGGTGGAAAACAATGGACATAAAATATAGTGTATTTTTTTTTTTATTAAGACGATTCCATTGCGTTAGGTATTTGAGATCGTACGCAGAGCCAGTCACAAGTAACTAATATCAACTCAGTTAGTGAATTCGCACGTGAATAAAATTTTATTGATGAATTGCTGATTATTTTCAGCGGGGTGTACAAAATGAAAGATTTCGTGAAAAAAATGACTGAATCACTTTTTCGCAGAAATGGTCTATTTTCGCAAATCATTCGAATATCTTTTTTTCCGAAGAGGTTTATTAACTGTATTTTACCATTTTGAAATCCTCACAGAGTAGGCAACTTTCCAACGTGAGAGTCAATCTCAGATCGAATCCGGTACGAAAAAACACTTTTATTTTAAATTTTAAAATTTTTTTTCAGAATCTCTGCATGAGATATTTTGCTTTTGTTCAGTGCATGAATTGAAGCAATTATTCAACTATATTCAAGCAAAAAAATTTATTCGAAAAGTATCAAATGGCACCTAAGGCATGAGAGAACGTAGTTGAAGTGGAAAAAATTCAACCTTTTCATAAAACATAAAAAATTTTGAGAGTTTTATATGAACGATTTTTTCACGTCAGGTAGAGCCCTTTCCGTTTTCGTTTGACGTGGTCTTTTCGGGACATCCTGTACATTGGGGACATCATCAAGGAAGCAAGCAAAATTAGCATCATTCCTATCGATAATTCCATTAGATAAACTGAAGTTCGCTCACTGTCCCGACCACAGTTCTCAAGTCAACTAAACTTCATCGGCCGCCTACGACCCGGCCAACTCAAACAATAACCGGGACCTCTTCGTATACCCGTCCACCCTTCGGGCTCACTGATGCACGTCGCTGCAGCATCCGAAACAAACGACAAACGCAATTGTTTTGCCGCACGGACAAGGAAGCCACCCTCCGTGCAACCCTAAACGACCGCTCGCAAAGTCAACAGACAATCGACGATCGGCGGGCGCGGGCGGAGGCCGCGGGCGCGCTCTGGGTCCTCGCTCTTTATGCCGCCCCGTCAGGCGATCGCTGAGCGGTCCGCCTAATTTAATTTAGAGACGGCAGAAGGGTGTCGTTTGGAGATTTGTTGAAGTGAGGGTATTTAGTGGAAGTTTGCTATTTACGGGGGCGGTTTTGAAACTGAAACTGGGTGATGAGGGTAAGGATGAAGCGTTTCTCCAAGATTAAATTTTCACGGTTGTCCTCGACTATCTATGTTTAATGAAAATGTTTTCGTATAGAAAAGTTCGAGAAATTAAATGGACCTATAAATCAATATATTTTCAACTTCGACCTCTCATGAAAAAATGAGTGACATCCACAGTGGGACACCAGCATGAAATTTATATCAAATATAAGAAATATCAAAGCAGGTGTGCCTCAAGGATCGGTTCCAGGTCCGCTGCTATCCATACTAATATAATAGTTTGAAAAAGATCTCAAAAAAACGACGTTTCGTTTATTATATAAATATCGTCAAAGCACTAAGATAAAACATCAGCCAGAAAGCGATAAGAAAATTGTCCGGAGAAACCCCTTTCACAGAATAATTGAAAATATATCAAAACAATCAATAAACCACAACAAAACAAACAATACAATACAAGATGTTCCTGAATTCAGAAGGTTTATGCTAGGTGGAAATTAAGACGGGTCTTTCCTATGAAAAAATTTCCTAAGCCCACCCCTGTTCGAGATACCACATGTTTTTAAATTTGCACTGAAGATTGAAACTTGAAATTCTGTAATTTTCGGGCACTCACATAGAACTTATCACGGGTATTTTTCCAATATTTCTGTTACATTATACATTACCAAAATTTGGCAAAGGGTGGGAATTGGAACTACCTACCAAGAATATTCTAGATCAAGCAAGGGGATAATCACTAGCTATAAGAATATCTGTCACCTTTTTTAAATTATCATCATGAAACTGTCACTATGAGATTCAATCCTGAAAATTATTCCATATGTTCAAAACACTACGGATTGGTGAGTTTGGAGTTCCGTAGAAGGATTAATTAATTGTCTTTTATTTATTATTACCTAATGAATGAGATATTTACGAATCTTCTCAAACCAGGTTCAATTCTTGACGATATTTTAGTATATGTGCCTGTAAGAACTTTTAGACGTTATGGTTTCTTTTATCTCATCCTTTGCGGACTACGAATGGTGCACAGAATTCTCCTATACAGAGTGAGTCTTTGACTTGTACATACATTGGAACCCTAGATTCTAAAGGTAAAAAAAAATAGTTTTTTCGTATATCATAAGATCTAATACCTGAACCTTGAAACCTGAACCGAGAAAATGTAAAAGAAATTTAATTCTGTAAATCTTTTGAACAGAGTGGGATCATGAAAAAGTAACCAATTTTTCTAACTTCGCTGATATAAATTTGTTTAAATCATAAATTGCTCAAAAAATGCGCATTTTATGAGATTTCACGAAAAATACTTATATTTTCCAAAATAGCTAAATATTCATTAATTGGCATTCATCTTACTTTCAAGAGATGGGACCTTTGAATTTTTGAAATTATTATGCCATGTTATGATTTATGTTGGTCATAATGAAAAAAAATAAAACATGTGAGTGAAATTTTGTGTTTGTTTCACGATATCTTAATTTTTTTTAATTTTGATATATTATCGATTTCGAAAATGTGCCGTAAGTTTTTGTTTATCAAAATATCTGGAAACAATTAAAACTTTTTAGAGGCACTTTTTCACTGGTAATAAGACAGTGTATGAAATGAAAAAGTTATGGCACATCCTCGAAATCGATAAAATATCAAAATTTTGTTATATTTTCGAATAAAATGAAGATATGGTGAAACGGTTTTCACAAGTGGTGTTTTCTTGAAAATCGAGCTCAGGACTCCTCTCACCGTTTTTACCTATCTAATCCAGAAGTACAAGAAACAGTCAAAATCAAGCAATTTTGGATACCCCTTATTCTAAAACAGGTTGCAGAATGGGCTCGTATTCCAACACGAATGCGTAAAGAAAACGAGCGAAGAAGGAGTGATTTTTGTGTTGGAATTGCCTTCTGCAACGAGTATTGGACGATATTTTCTGTATTTCAGCCAAGTTTTGTGAAACATTCTCGAAATTCAATGAAAAATTAATATTATACATCATTATGTTTTTTGTATTGTATCTTGGCAGTTGATGTGACTTACGAAATTTTACAGATTACAGAATTTGAATTAATTTAATTTGAAAATTGATAGGATTGGAGGTCAGTACTGAGAACCACAAAAAAAAATATGACTGAAAACAATGCTGTAATGAGTTCATCACAGCACTACTTTCAGTACAATAATGAAACTGAAATAGGGAATACTTATTTATGATATGAGTGTCAAAAGTGACGTTTCATTTTGTGAGTGAAAAAGTTTGTTGAATGAGCGGAGCGAATTGAACAATTTCACGAACAAAATAAAGTCACTTTTAACACAAATACCATACGATGTTTTTTGTACAACTGCCTCATTTTGATATTGAAATGGGCGGATTTGCAATGACAATAAACTGCAAAATGCATTTTAATATTCAAATAATCAAAAGGTTGTTTTGAATGGCAAACGTTGCCAACGTTATGATCACTAACAAATAAGAAAAGACGCTGTCATTTGAATTTCGTTCCTGTCCAATTTTCGTTCTAGGCTTTTAACTGCTTAATAAGTTTTTCGATAGTCCATTTATTAATTGAAGTGATGCTTTTGTTTTTCCTCTGGATATTGAATAGTCTGCAAGAAGAGCAAATCTGGAACTCCTACCTAAAAAATCTGTTCGGCAGTACGATATTGCATATAACAATTTCCTGGCCTGGTGTGAATTGAAAAATGTAGAAGAGAACTTCAGTTAAACTGTTTTCCTGGCATACATAAAAGAAAAATCCAAAATATGGAGTTCATCAATTTTATGCAGCAAATTGTCAATGATAAAGTCAAGCGCCTTTGTTAAAAATGGTGTAGATGTTTGTAAATATTTTAAAGTAAAAGCATATCTGAAACGGAAAAGTAAAGGATATCGTCTCAAAAAATCGAAAATTCTCTTTCGTGAATAAGTTAAAAAGTTTATAAAGGGGGCACCAGATGAGAAATACTTGATGGTTAAGGTTGCAACTATTATCAGTCGTTCTTTCAGTATTATTAGGAAGTATGTAGACTATTTTCATAAGAACTTTGCACTGCGCCCTTCTGTCATCAAACATCGACGTTTTTTCCTGAAATACATGAATAATAAATGCACTGCCAATACAGTTGGTATTAATACATTTGGGAAAATTCCATCTATTGTTCCCGAATTCCTCAAACTGTCAGAACCAAAGCAATATACAGGACACTGTTTTCGACGATCCTCCGCCTCATTGCTAGCAGAATCAGGAGCAAATATTACGGATATAAAAAACATGGCGGATGGTAGTCTACGACGGTAGACGAGGGCTATGTTGATCATTCCATTGCATCGATTTCGCTTCTAGTCTAGACCGGGTACACATTGAGCTTTTCAAAATGCGAGTCTTGATAGCGCGCGTTTCAAAACACAAGAACTTCAATGATTCCGTACACAACCAATCGATCGCGCGTTTGCATGTGTACGGTATAATTGGAGCACTTGTGTTCTAAATCGCTCGTTAGAAAACGCGCGTATTAATTAAAGCAAACGCGCATTTGCGTGTGTTCGGAATCATTGGAGCTTTTGTGTTTTTTTTATTGCGCTCTAGCAAAACGCGCGTTTTCAAAAGCCTGCGACAGGGTTCACATTAGGCGTTTGGAAACGCCTAATAAGAACGGGTATACGTTAAGTGTTTGGAAACGTGCATTTCGCAAGGAGGAGAGTTCAAAAACACGAGAGCTCACGGTATAAGTTGTAGCATCTTTCTTGTCTTCCTCTCTTTGCTATACGAGTGTGGTGTCGGCTGTTCTCACCCTTTCTAGGAAAACTCCTTCACTTAACTGTATCGTTGCTGAGATATATCTACAAAATACGGTTTTTCAGTTTATGCGTTCAGTGTCTCCGTCATGGTTGTCACAAAACCTCCCTCATACCCAACCAACAACAACCCAAACCAAAATCCAACCATCATGTACCTATCGGGCGTCCGCCCATCGTTCCCGCTACGCCCATGCGACCCCCTCGCCCCCCGCCGAACATTCGGTGACGACATCATCTCCGCGGCGTTTTCTGGACGGTGGTCGAGGCTCGGCGACGGCCCCCCGCGAAGGCCCGTAGCGCGCGAGGATGGGTGGTCCCCAGGTCCAAGCGCCGCGCTATAGCGGCCTTACGCCGAAAACGGCGACGGCGATGGTTGATTTAATGGCGCCGCGGATGGTTCGGCCGATAGAGAGCATTCCTGGGAAGTGAGGCCGCGGCCGGTTCACATTTGCCGGGGGTGCGCGGGGACCTGGTGCTGAGACGTTGCCTACGGAGATGGCGTCGTGCTTCTTATCGGAATTGATCGGGTATTGTTTGGTTACGACGTCTTCAAGCCTGGTGACGAGAAGAAAGCTGGAAGTTGGGGAGTTTCCGACGGAGATGACGTCGTGTATTTGATCAGAATTGGTCAATTATGCAGTTCTGCAACAGACCTATTCCTCTTAGGACCTGGTGGAGCGAAATCCTGGTGGTGACACATCATAATGTGTGTAACGTTCTGAAAGCTTTGAAGCCGTCTGATTTAGTCAAAATCGATTAATTATGCAACAGGTACTGCATTAGCGTTGAATTTTCAATCTCAACACCGGCTGAATGAATGCATGTGTTATCTACTGAGATGGCGTCAAGTATTTTGTAGAGGTCAATCAACCATTCCGTCATTTCTAAGTCTTCGAAAGATTGGCTGAAGAATAAGTAGCCCGTGAAAGGGTGTATTTGGTTGAGAAGACTTTGTGCATTTCAACAAAATCTAGTTATTAAGCAATAAAGTCTTGGTTACAATGCGTTTCGAGATCGGGTGGAGGAGAAGACCTAGTTATTGAACTTTGAGATGTAATGTTTTCTCTCAAAATCAATGAATTTTCCATATAAGCTTGTCTTGCAGAATTTATGTCTTCTTGAAACTTATAACAAGAGAGCTGCTGGGACGTTATCCAAAGAAATAATGTAGTAGATCATGTACTATGTGGTAATGAATTATCTATATAGCTTCTTGCGCAGCTTCTTATACCTGATGATAGGAAAGCTGTATACACGTTATCTGCAGGTATAACCAAAGTCTTGACACCTTCAGAGACCTGGTGAGAAAAAGGAAATTAAGATCAAGTAGTTTTGCGAAGATGACAAAATGTCTGAATCGTTCTACAAAAGCTTTCAAAAACCCTTATCAGTTAAGAGCACATGGGAAAATGGTTTCAACTGTCCCTACAAAGGTATAATTTCGACATTGGTAAGTATACATAGGTTTCACGGTGCCCACCCAGAAAGAATAAAAATTCAACTAAAAATCACTGAATTCAAAAATTTGTCCGAACCTTCCTAAGATTCGTGCTCCCCCACAAAAAAATTTTATTTCCGCCTATGCTAGTATACTATAGACAAGAAATCTCCTGGAGTTCGTTCTATGAACACTACAACCTGAAACAGGCAGCCAATATCCCTATAACATTAAAATTGAAATACTATCTTTATAACTTTGTTAATTTGACAACTGCCAACTGCCTCATGTGTCAACCTCTCAAACTCTTGGACATATGAGGAAGAGATACTTGACAAGAACATATCAACAATATAGAAGAGGTGGAGGCTTTTATCAAAATATTCTGCATCTAGTGTTGAAGAAAATTAAGGTTATGGTTGTTTACGTAGAAGATGGCGTATACACTCAGCAGGATTGCTTAAAACGTTGTCGATGATATCCTCAATAATTAAAATGTTTTTGAAACCTGAGAAGATCTTTGGTCACTCTTTTGGTCAATGCGATGGCTAACATGACTACTCTGAAACTTTACGGAGGATGGGAGTTCTCGACCATACCAGAAGGATGCCAAGAATAATTGAAGAGTGGAAATTCAAAAGGGTCTAAGTGACAAAAAAATCGAACTGAAATATTAGGTACATAAAACATGTCTCAAACTAATGAAAAAAGTTTAAAAAAAATTGTTTTTTCATCAGAAATGATGACTGCCTGAAGCGGATGACACATGAACCGTTTCGTAGGCTATTGGCCTTGGCACATAGACCCCATAACAAATGAAATCTAAAATTTCGTGAAAATGGTACTTAGACCCTTTTGAATTTCCCCTCTTCAATTGGAGTATAACAACGTTGTATAGATATGATGAAGCGAACAAATTGAACAAAATCTTCAAATACAAATAAACCGTAAGCGATTTTGATATCAATGTGAATTCAGATTTTAATAATAAGAATAAAAAGAGAATACTACCATTCATTTTAATTGAAGTTGTTTTTTCTTGATAAATTTCGACGACATCGACAGCAGGAATCATTAGTCGTTATTTACATTGCTATTTATATTCTGATTCAGTGAATCGTCGAATAACTTGTCAATTTTGAGTCAACCTTATCAATTCGTGTATAAAAAACAGTAGGCGCTCGATAATCCGGCGCTCGCCAATCCGGCACGCTCGGTAGTCCGGCACTTTGGGACTCAGGTAATCTCTATAATCCGGCATTTTATACAGCTGAACGCCGGACTACCGAGCGGTTCGAGTAGTTTCTCCCGCCCGGCAGTCCGGACCTAACCTCGACAGTGATGTCACGTATTTGTTTTCTTTTGTTTCACAGCTTTCCTTGACAAAATAGCGGACAAATTTCACGAAACTTGGATAGGGATGAAAATCATATGAAAAATGCTTTCTTTTCCTGTAAAAATTCGATAATCCGGTATTTCCGATAATCCGGCATTAAGGGAAAAAATCTAGTGCCTGATTTTGGAGCGCCCACTGTACCAGTTTTTGAGACAAAAGGAATACTAGTTATGGCTTTTTTTTTTGCTTTTTACACAAATATTTACTAGCCAATGTACGGAAAAAATTACATGGTCGAAGATGCCTTCAACAATTGAAAGGACCCTTTTTACCAATTGGCTGACATGACTCCTTCTTGAAGTCATGGACGATGGAGGTCCTCCATCGTAGTAGAGCCTAGAAGAATCGGTGCATAACAAAATACAACTTGCAGAAAAATAGGTTGTGATGCGTCGGCGACTTCCAGCACAATCAACAGCTGTACCGATAGCGTCTGGTTCCAATGAACCAAGAAATCCAACAATTACTTCAAATTCTAATGAACTGTTGACGTTTTCCTTCAATTTCAAAATGTGAATTCTGTTTGTAATAGAAACAAAGGAAACTGCAACTATAAACGTGAGTCATGGTCCATAACTCATTAGTTAATTATGAATTATAACACTAGTGTGTTATTTGATAGTTTACCTATCTAAAATGATATTGATCATGACTGTTGCTCAATAGTATATTCTAAAACAAGTTGCAGAATGGGCCCCTATTCCAGCACGAATGCGAAATTCGAAAATGAACGACGAAGGAGCGAGTTTTTGAAAGCATAAGTGTTGGAATTGTCTTCTGCCGCGAGTATTAGACGATAATTTCTCTATTTCAGTCAAGTTTTGTGAAATACCTTCGAAATTCAAATAAAAATTCAGATTAGTGACTTTTGTATCGTATCTTGGCACTTAGTGTCACTAACGGAGTTTGACAGATTGCGGAATTTGAATTGATTTGATTCGAAAATTGAATGGATCGGAGGTCAGTACTGACAACCACAAAACGAAAAATATAACTGAAAACAATGCTCTAATAAGTTCATTACAACACTTCTTTTAGTACTGTAAGGATCATATTACGATACTGAAATAGAGAATGGATATTATATCATGTATGTATTCATGACAAATAAAAAAACAATGGTTTCAACAACAAATGATTAATTCTTCAACAACGTCCCAGATTAAAAGATTGAACATTGAAAACGCTGTAGAGTAAGCTGAACTGTAGAGTTTGAGCAATGTTGGGACAAACAAAAAGAGAATGATTCCACTCAAGAAAGTGTACTATCTTAACAACAAAGAATCAGTTGTAACGCCTTGGGATTTAAACATCTCTTTAAATACATTGCATGAAATAAGTTAATTATATCATAATTGAATTATTTGGAGGAGAAACACTGCACAAGAAGAAAGTTGATAGAACCAGCACACAATGCTGTAGAAATCCTTTCATTGGCCTCAGAATTTAGATATCTAGAAAACCATATCAATCAAATTGAAATTTCAATTCCTATTTGATATCTCGAAATGAGTCTGGCAAGCAACAGCTTTTGATTTGGCTACTCTGACGACTGTATGCAGAATAGAGTTTTCATTATGATTACTTTTTCAATAATGGTCTCTTGAAACTGACTAATACGAGGTTGATACGCCACTGATCCACCGATGCGCTAAAAACCGTCGAATACCGCGTTTAATGAGCCCGCTCCTCTCTTTTCCTCGTTGCCATCCCATCGACCAGTCCCATACCAACGTGTTTTACTGGTACCAGTGTCTTCGGATGTGTCCTTTACCGGCTGACTTTTTATTGGCCGTTTTTGAAAATTCATCGACAGCTTGTTTGTCGTACTTCTTCGGTACCTTTCTGTATGGCTATATCAACCCGTCGCCGACGGTAGCGCCCTCTACCTATTTATAAGCCACGAATTAACATTCCGTTTTTCTGATGCGGGCTGTTCGCCATGCGGAATATTGATTGAGTTGTTCGGGAGGTAATAGCGAGGAGGATGGAGGAAATGCTGGATAGAAATGGAAGTGGGACGTTTTTCGTCGAGATAACGATCTTGATTTTTCAATTGGAAGAGGCGCGAAGGCTGCTGCTGCCGAGGACTGGCGGCCAAGTTGGGGCAGGTCCTGATAAGGAGCTGCTTTTTCGTTTTGATTATTGGTATGGGTTTTGTTCGTGGGGAGTGGAGGAATTCGAGATTCATCAGCGTTATTGCGGAGTTTCTATAGTTGGCTGTGAAAAAAGTGAAGGCTATTTTTATTGGAATCAAGGAAGAAAGAGAACGTTTGACAATAAAACCGTTTCTATTGAAATGGTTTATTTGTGTCGCCATCGATAATTTTGTTATTTTCGAATCGAAAAGTGAGATCATGAGATATTAATAATTCTGTTTCGGCACAAAACATACAGGCGAAAAACAATTATGAAGCACTAATTGATTGAAGAATACACAATACAAACAAAATCGAACATATATTGTTAGGTGAGGAGCACAAAGAAGGACCTACAGCTCGGCGCATGATAATGAATAGTTATTTCTCTATTTCAGTATCGTAATGAGTTCATTACAGTACTAGAAGTAGTGCTGTAATGAAACTCCTTACAGCATTGCTTTCAGTTATATTTTTCGTTTTGTAGTTGTCAGTACTGACCTCCGATCCAATCAATTTTCAAATCAAATCAATTCATATTCCGTGATCTGTCAAATTTCGTAAGTCACACCATCTGCCAAAATAAAATATTAAAGTCACTAATCTAAATTTTCATTTGAATGTCGAGAGCATTTCACAAAACTTGAATGAAATAGAGTAAATTTCGTCTAATACTCGTTGAAGAAGGCAATTCCAACACTCATGCTTTCGAAAACTCGCTCCTTCGTCGCTCGTTTTCAAATTTCGCATTCGTGTTGGAATTGTAGCTCATTCTGCAACTTGTTTTAGAATATACTATAATAGTACAAGTGCCGGAGTAACTGATATTCTGTCATGAGTTCAAAATTGAAAAAAACGAGTATTAGAATAAGCATTCTGAACAAGTAGGCAAGGACGCATCCACGATAACATTTCAGGGGGGCTCTATGAACATGCATCTTTGACGTTTGATCGAAAAGTCTCAATTATTTTTAAACAAAAATTAATCTCGAGGGGGGCTGGGGTGGTCTGCAGTCCCATGGTTCCCCCCTCGGTGCGCCACTGCGAGTGGGTATTATAAATTTTTTTCTATAATTCTGTGTTTTGACACAGACTTCACTCTACCATATTTTGTAGAACAAAATCTTGCGAGAATATTTCATTCTAGCGCAGTTTCCATGATAATATTTATTGAATATATGTTGGTCTCCTGCCACGGCTTTATTTATTATTTGTCGAATACATGAGAGAGAAGAATGTTTCGCCAATTAGTTTTTCTCAATGCAAAAATCACCAAACAATATTTCTCGATTTCAGTATCGTAATGAGTTCATTACAGTACTAAAAGTAGTGCCGTAAGGGAACTCTTTACAGCATTGTTATCAGTTACAATTTTCATTTTGTGGTTGTGAGTACTGACCTCTGGTCCTCTCAATTTTCAAATCAATTCAAATTCCGTAATCTGTCAACTTTCGTGAGTCACACCAAGTGCCAGAATACAATACAAAATTTACTAATCTGAATTTTCATTTAAATTTCGAGAGTATGCTTCATGCATGTTCTCATTCTGAAATGGAGTCAGTTCATCAACGGCTTCAATTTGAAACGATTATCTGAAAATGACAAGACGTAAATTACCAAATGATGAGGCTAATAGGGCTATCGGAATGCTTCAAGACGGCCTAACTCAGGTTGTTGTAGCGGAAAGGCTCCAAGTCAGCCAAAGTGTGATATCTCGACTTTGGAATAGGTTCAGGGAGACAGGTTCCGTGTCGAAAAGGCCAAGGGTTGGTGGGCGACGAACAACAACATCTGCTTAGGATCGTTTCATCACCATTTCGGCGAGAAGAAAGCCTACATCTACGTGTAGAATGCTACGGAATACTCCACAAAATGCAGATGGGGTCCAAGTTTCCATCGAAACCATCAGACGACGTTTGAGAGAGGTGAATCTAGGTTCTAGACGTCCATTAAGAGGAGTTTCATCAACACGTGACCATAAGCGTCAAAGAATCGATCAATTGGAACGATCAATGGCGTAGTGTCCTTTTAAATGATGAATCCAGATATGTACGATTTTCAGATTCTTGAAGAATAAGGGTATGGACAATCCTACGCATATCTCGTAATAGTCGCTATGTCCAAGACGTCCATCCATTCCGAGAGGGTGGTGTTATGGTATGGGTCGGGATATGTTTCAACGGGTGCACAGATCTACACATTTGTCCTGGGATTATGACCCCCTTACGCTATAGGGAGCATGTTATTGATAATGTTTTGCCAAGTTTTCACACTGCTAGACGATAACGCTAGACCGCACCGTGCAGCCATAGCGAGAAGCTTGGTATTCCACATTTTCCAATACCTCCGCACTCATCAGATTTGAATTGCATAGAACATGCATGGGATATGCTCCAAAGAAGATTGGATAATCATCAACGTATCCCAGAATCCTTAAATGATCTGAGTGAGCTTCTACCCCGTTTATGGAACCAAATTCTTCAAGAAATGTTCAACAACCTCGTATTTGGTATGCAAAGAAGATATCGAGCTGTTATTGATGCTTGAATTCTCTGGGAATAAAATGTCGTTATTCCACTCGATTTCTCTTAACTACCCTATATAATATACGCTGCATACCTACAGGATGAAATTAATTTCATTTTCTGCAACTTGAAATCATATTTATATGAATTTTCATCTCAAAATCTGATTTGAACTATATTTTTTCGCATATTAAGTCAATATCCCTAACTCATGTGGGGCAGTTCATTTTATGGGAGGTCCCTGCATTTTTTAAAAGTCTTCTTAGGGGTTTCTCTCCCACTCACAATAGTTTTTTAAGCATTTCTTTCGACCAATCGACACGAACCTTGTTTCGGACGATTTACAAATTGTGTGGGATCCAACGAGAATGAACTTTTTTGACAGTCAAATTTTCAAGCAATATTGAATTAATGCTGATCTACTAATGCCTAAGGTTGTCTCAATCTTACGATAGGTCACATGACAATCTTCCAATATCAGTTAAGATTTAATTTCATATTTTCATCGTGATGGATCAGCACTGAAACGTAAATTTGGCAATCTCCGAAAAAGATGGTAAAATGCAGAGCGCTCTTGAAAGGAGACAACCCCGTGCTGCGACCGTGGTTACCCAAAAACGATGCCATCGTACACTATGATGCCGACCTAATCGCATCAACTTCGCACGACAAGACGGATCATTTTTTACCCGGGACCCCACGACAGGAAGATAAATCTAACATCCCTAATAGATTTTTAACGATGTCTCAGTTTACCCTGTTGGGGAAACAACTGTCAGAAATTTTATTATTTTTTACGACACACGGCAGACGGGAGAAGTTTCGGAGTTATATAGGCAGGATCGGGCGGTTCGACCTTAAATTATGCATTATGTGTGCTTTTTTTGCTGCCTTCGGCCATTTATACCGGGAGATATCGTGTTGTTGGTTTTAATAAAACGGGGGCTGGTTTCGAACTTCCCGGCGAGGATAATGATAGGCATTACTGGGGATTTATTTTGGGTATTTGTGTCATTTACTTTGGGTACGAATAATTGACGTACCTTAGAAGTTTGATGAATGAGAGTGGGAGACTGGCAATGACAAATGTCATTTTATCTAGACGAACCTTGTATAAGATCACTTGAAATGTTATTAATTGGTTTAAGAAGGCAAAGCCCAAAGTAGATTTGAAAGCAACAAGGGTCAGTTTCTTAAGAAATTTGGTTTCTATCTCCGATATGCGCCTCTGGTACCCAGAAAGTGTCCACGTACAGAATATATCAATATGTATGTTCGAAAAAATAAATCGAATCCTAGTATCGATATTTTTGGATGAATTGCTAGGAAACTTAGATATTTTTTCACTGTCGTATACTTTCTACAACTGGGTAGAGGTTGGATAGAGCATCATGTGAAGTTGAGTGTAGATCTCAAAAAATACTAAATAATCAAAAATCTCAATCCACTTTATTTACAGCTACTATATCAAGATTTGATATTCTTAGTGAGGTTGTAGTTGGCGAACAAATTTTACCGTGTCACCATGCAAATTTTTGGATGAGTTCAGAATGTTTCATTATCATTTGAATCCAACATAGATAAAATCATCAATTTACTCAGCTCGTTGCTCTAATATTCTTCTAGAGCACTGCCTCAGTGAGTTAAACTGTTTATTTTCTGTTACATGTGGAAGAAAAATATGTAAAAGAACATCTTTTTGTGAAAAATTGTAATTGTAACTGTGAAGATTGTAATTCTAATGGTTTATAGAAAATAAACATAATTATTATTATTGTAATTACAGATAAATTAGATAAATGCATTTTGAAAATAGTGTATCATGTCAATTTTGGATCACTGGTAAGATATGGTATTTTGAGCAACTACGACGAGTTTTTATTTATCAAGAATGAGTAATTTTGAAAATGGATCATAAGTTAATTTGGAAGTTTCTGCCATATATGTTACGGAAATATTATTGTTTCCTTTCAAAAATTGGGAAATCTTCGATAATTTCAAACAAGATAATTGGATTATACGTATTCCATAGCTAGGCTCTCAATATCTGAAAAAAAAACCTTGATACAGACATCTTGAAATTTACAGTAAACTAACATAGGTACTCTGTCAAGACCATAATTAACAATCCAAGACAATTCAAAAAAGCAATTAAGCAAATTTTTCAACAAAAAAAAACCGACTCCAAAAAAAATTCAAAATAAAGATTCACTTAAAAAAAAGTATAGCGTTTTTTCCACACAAAAAGCAAAGTGATACCTAGCAACTTTTTTTTAAAGTTCTACTGAGTAATTGTACTGTAATTGTAATTGTAATTGTAATAAAAAATTATAACTACTGAAAGGTCGATCAAATTGTGTACTCACAATTATTTTTATTTTTCTTGTCGGTGTCAGCCAGAGAAGGTTTGTGACTCTAAAAAAACAATAAACGTGAGTACTTTATATTATCGTCTCAATTTGATGGAATTTGGAGTAGTCTAATATTTCACTTCTTTTCACATTGGAGAAATTATATTTTGCTCATCGTTTAATATTCATCAGGTATGTGATGATTTATATTTGGAGTTGGTAGGTACCTTTCTAGCTTTTTGTATGAGATTAGGTAACGCAATTATTTTTCCTCTATCAGTGCATCTTTATATGTTTTGGCATTTTGTTTTTCGGCAGTTTTTGTTGTTGGTTTATTTGTTTTCTTAGGGATTCAGCAACTGACTTGCCTGAACATGGGTAGACCTATTTAACGTGCTGCACATGTGAGACAGCCCCGTTTAATAGTATATTCTAAAACAAGTTGCAGAATGAGCTCCCATTCTAACACGAAGGCGAAATTCGAAAACGAGCGACGAAGGAGCTAGTTTTCGAAAGCATGAGTGTTGGAATGCCTTCTGCAACGAGTATTAGACGATATTTTCTCTATTTCAGTCAAGTTTTGTGGAAAACTCTCGAAATTTAAATTTAGGTTAGTGATTTTTTTGTTGTATCATGGCAGTTGGTGTGACTTACGAAATTTGACAGATTACGGAATTTTAATTGATTTGATTTGAAAATTGAGAGGGTCCAAGGTCAGTGCTGACAACCACAAAACGAAAAATGTAATGAGTTTCATTACAGCACTACTTTTAGTACGGTGATGAACTCATTACGATACTGAAATAGAAAAATGAACATTATGAAGGATTTTTCATTATGAATGAATAACAGATAACAGTCTGGGACATTTCAGATAATGTACGTAAACCATAACCCCATTTTTCAACACATCATGTTACTGAAGGTATTTGCCAAATATGAGGTAGATCCCTTTTCTCCAACCATTGCTGTGAAATAATTTTCAGGAAGATCCAATAATTTTAGCAACACGGTGCCATAATTTGATTTCATTCATCTGGAAACTTTGTATTCGAATACGGCACACAACGATATCATGATCGCTAACTCAAATATCCAGATACCCTATTAATGATTAGGTGGGAATCGTTCATGGATGCCATAATCAGAATCAAACTAAAACTCTCATCAAACTACACTTGAAGTTCAATTTTTTCCATTAGAAAAGAATCATCGAAATTGCACATGCTTGATACAAATTTAGAACTCATCTTTTTTTCTCACAGATGCCATTTTCAGAACTGAATCAAAATGGGACCAAACTGCGAGCACCAGCTTTCAAATAAAAAAAAATCCTCACCTAGTTATAAGTTGTGAAGCATTAATTTTTTTTTTCTTTGTGTATCACTTATTTTTTCGTATCATCTGATATTTGTTGTTTTCGTTTTTATTTTAGGTTAAGTTGTCACGGTTTAAAAATAAATCGGTTCTTCAACTTCACCCTTTTGCCACCCTGTGCAGACGCCGCTGGAATTTGCAATCGAGTAACCGGATAATTCGCTATGTTTTTGAATTCACATTCATATGTCGAATTTCCCGATAATAATCAGATGGTTTAGCTTCGCTGTGAGATGAGCATATTCGTTTTTACCGGAGTATTTTCACAAGGAGTGTTGCGGTAACTCAAAATAGGAGAGAAAAATAGGACTGTATCTATAAAAACTCTTTTGAAATCCTATTAGGAAAAAAAGAGAGAAAATGAAACAAGAAAATGGTGCACTAGAAAACTCACCAACGGCGTCTTCCTTCACACAACCTGAGAGCTCTCGTTAGGTGGGAATTTTCCAGCAGGCAGAATCTTCTTTCTTCTGTCACTTTGTTATTTCGTTCTCGTCCAAATAAGACAATCTTTAGCGTTCTAAATAAACTTTAGAAAAAATAACTGTTCTATCAAAAAATAGCGTTTTGCGTTTTATACCAAATTCGAAGCACTTTTCTAACGAACTGAAAATCATACACATAATGTGTCCACAAGACGGCTTGAAGATGCCTCGTAACTGGCGGTCCTCAGAGTAGTCTAGTGCACATAAATTTTTAAGAAATGGATTTTGAAAAAACCTATTTATTACGGCAACATTTCCTGCCCCCCAAAAATGCCATAGCATTTTTCAAAAAAAAAAAGAAAAGTTGCGAAAAATCCGAAAAAAAAAAAAAAATATATTAAAGTTGTGCAAACTATGAGGCAGAAGAATACTCGTAATAACTAATAATCTATACGTTATTTATATATATATATATATATATATATATATATATATCATGTGAGGAGAGAAAAAAAAAAAGAGAGATATCATGAAATAATTATTCATGAAATTACTGTTCATCGCAAACAGGCAAAGGACACAGTTTAACTAGGGGGCGAGTTAGGACCCCGTCTCGGGTTTTGATTTGAGCAACTCGCGAAATACCGTCCTTACCCTGGAAGAGGGTAGTTATGCGACCTAGGCGCCATTGATTAGGAGGCACATTATCCGCCTTAATCAAAACTAGCTGACCCAGAACAGCAGGAGTAGAAACATCGCACCATTTAACACGCTGTTGCAACGTATGTAGGTATTCGTTCCTCCATCTAGACCAGAAATGTTGATGAAGGTTTTGTAAGAGCTGCCAACGTGATAACCGATTCAAGGGTTGATCGGTTAAATCTGGTATAGGTATCGCAGTCAGCGGTTCCAGAGTCAAGAAGTGACCCGGAGTAAGACAATTCAAATCTTCGGGATCTGAACTTGTAGCGCACAAAGGCCTTGAATTCAAGACGGATTCAATTAGGGTGAGCAACGTATAAAATTCCTCATAAGTGAGAATTTGCTTTCCGATAACTCTGAACAAATGTGATTTTACCGATTTAACTGCAGCCTCGAATAAACCTCCGAAATGACTACCAGATGGTGGGTTGAAATGGAACCTTATGACTTCCTTTTCTGCAGCGATTTTCATTAATTTTATAAGTTCGCGATTGGCTCCAACGAAATTAGTGCCATTGTCACAGTATAAATCTGTACAGCGTCCCCTTCGTGCGATAAATCTCTGCAATGCAGCTAAAAATGATTCAGAGGAGAGATCATTAGCCAATTCCAAATGAATTGCTTTCGTTGAGTGACATACAAAAAGGCAAATATAAGCTTTCGATGTTTTTTGTCCTCGATATTTTCTCATTGGTGCAATCGTAAATGGGCCAGCGTAATCACATCCGCAATGCAAAAATGCTTTTATAGTAGAAAATCTTGATTTAGGCAGATTTCCCATAAGGGGTTGATAAGCAGCCGGTTTCATTTTGAAACATTTAACGCACTTCGACAAGACCGAATTTATTGCACGTCTTGGTGACAATATCCAAAACTGCTGAAGAAGTAAGAAGTGCAGTTGACGTGGACCAACGTGAAAATACTTTCTATGATAATACTCAATAAGATGTCTCGTCAATAAACTACTTCGTGGCAAAAGTATAGGGTGTTTGGCACGATAATTAATATCCGCATATTTCAAGCGACCACCCACTCGTAAAAGGTCGTCGATATCCCTGAAAACATTCAGTCTTCTCAACGGTTTTGGAAACTTTTTCCCAGAAATTTCATCGTTGAAAGATACACGTTGCGTATACTTTGCTAAAATTATCAAAGCAGAGTGAAGCTCTTGCGTAGTCAAAGATTCAAGTCGTTTTTCTAGCGGATGACATAAATTGTGAACGAATCGCATAACATATGCACCAATACGTAACACCGTCGAAAAATTTGAATGTGTTTTCAAGAGATACTCACAAAAATGTTCGACTTGAGGAGCAACTACCAAACAAACATTTCTCTCTTCGCGATTAACATCATCTGAAATGAAAACTTCCGAAGAGCCTTCAGACGGTGAAAGAACTTCAGAATTTTTCAACAATTTCGGACCACATAACCAAAATTCATTATTAATGATTTCCGACGGAAAAAGCCCGCGGCTTCCGAGATCAGCGGGGTTGTTTTCCGAACTAACGTAATTCCATTGCACAGATGGAATTTTTTCTTGAATATATGCAACCCTATTAGCTACAAAATTTTTCCAACGATATGAAGGTGAACGAAGCCAGGCTAAAACTACTTTCGAATCACTCCAAGCAAAAACATTGGAAAATTTGACTGTTTTAGAAAAAAGCGGAAGTACAAAATTTATCAACTTGGCCAACAAAACTGCTCCACACAGTTCCAAACGCGGTATACAAATTTTCTTCAGCGGGGCAATTTTACTTTTAGACGTGACAAAGCTTGTGGTTATATTTCCATCGATAGTTATTGTCTTGAGATACAAGACGGCGCAATAACCCTTTTCCGAACTATCACAAAATCCGTGAAGTTCCAAACTAGCGAAATCTGAAGGGAAAAGGTGCCTTTCAATTTTAAATTCAGAAAGACATTCTATCTGGGACCTAAAGCGTTTCCAGACACGCAAAATTTCATCTGGAGGTTTATCATCCCATGTAAGTCCGATCATCCAAAATCTTTGAATGAGATACTTTACCAGAAAAGTGACTGGCGATAGGAATCCTAACGGATCATAAATTCGAGCTAATTGAGAAAGAAGTTGACGCTTAGTACAAGTTTCGTCAGACTGCGGGACAACAGAAAATGAGAATTTATCTTCACGCGGATTCCAAAATAATCCTAAAATTTTGACAGAAGTAAAATTAGTCTCAGAATCAAAATCAAGGGGATCTATACTACGCATAGAAGCTGGAAGATTTTCCAACAACGCAGGATCGTTACTCGACCACTTCCTCAAATGAAAACCTGCTTTACTAAACAAAGTTATCAACTGATTTTGTAGAAGCTTGGCTTCTTCAAGTGAAGAGGCACCAGTGACAACATCGTCAATGTACGTATCTTCTTCTAATACCTTCGCTGCTAAAGGAAATTCACTTCCTTCATCCTGCGCTAACTGTTTCAGACATCGCAACGCCAAGAAAGGAGCAGATGACACTCCGTATGTGACAGTTTTCAAGCGATATGTTATCAAAGGCTCGTCTGGAGAAAATCTCCAAAAAATCCTTTGATAATCTAGCTGGTCATAATTGACCCAAATCATTCTATACATTTGTTTTATATCGGAACACAATACGTAAGGATGCAGACGGAACCTCAAAAGAATTGACACTATATCAGCTTGCAATTTTGGACCCGTTAAGAGACTATCATTTAAAGAAAATCCTGAGGGAGCTTTTGCGCTCGCGTTGAATACTACACGCAATTTGGTGTGAACACTCGATGGATTAATGACACAATGATGAATCAGATAATAAGGATTTTCGCTCATACAATTTTCAGGTACAACTTCCATATGACCAGAATCTAAATATTCGCGCATAAAAGCAGAGTACTCATCATAAAGTCTTGGACTTTTCATGATTCGGCGTTCTAAAGCAAAAAATCTTTTAGAGGCGAGTTCTTCCATACCGCTAAAGCTGGGTATGTCAGTTGCGAAGGGTAATGAAACTATATATTTGCCATAAAAATCGCGTTTATGTGTATTGACAAATATTTTCTCGCATAAATCATCAGCGGGAGAATTAACATTCACGGATGGAACAGATTCAACTTCCCAAAAACCTTTTAAAATTTGAGGAAGTGAGTTATCATAATTTTGACAATCGATGTCACAGAAAAAAGAAGATGTTACATTCCTAGAAATGTCTGTTCCACCTCCGATGAGAATGAAACCAAATATAGTATTGAAAGCGCTTACACCCTTATTACCGGAAATATGACCATTAAGTAGAATTTTAGTGAACATATCTGCTCCAAACAAAATATCGATATGCCCAGGAATATGAAAAGAAGGATCGGCTAACTTTAAATTCTTAAACTCATCATGTATGACAGCGGGTATAGGCGTAGTGGGTAATTTTTCTGTTATTTGGTTAATTACAGATGCGTTAGTGTATAATATCGGGGAATCTTGACCAACGGGTCGAACTGTAATAGCAACTAAACCTCTACTTGTGCAAGATTTAGAAGAGTTCAAGCCTGTTACTTCAAGAAACATATTTTCAGCTCTCAAACCCAATCGAGATGTGGCATGCTTCGTTATGAACGACGTCATGCTGCCAGAATCAATTAAACACCTTAGTTTGTGAAAAGTCCCGTTCGAGTCTAAAACTTCCACTAAAGCCGTGGCCAAAACAACATATGATGTTCGATCAGAATTAAGAACACCAGTACCCGCAAAATTAACAACTGATTTCGCTTCAGAATTAGAGACACCGCTAGTAGTAGCAAGTGATACATCATTTTCAGATTTTATATCCTCTTTCTGCTTAAAATGCAATAACGTATGATGCTTTAAAGAACAATGGTGACAGGTCGATTTGGACTTGCAAGAACGAATATCATGCAAGTTAGATAAACAATTGAAGCACAAATGAAGCTTCTTGGCGAGATTATAGCGCTCAAACGGTTTCATACTGAGAAATGAAGGACACTTGAAAATATAATGATTGGATTTACATAAAACGCATTCAGAAGGAGAACTCTTGGAAGAACCAACTGCGTTTTCAACAAAAAAAGTTTTCAATCTATTTGGTTTTGACGATCTTTTATCGGCAATAGTAGAATTGGCGGTGCTAACTGATGGTTTCATGTCACATATCATCTCAGAAGCTATACATTCACGTTCTAAGAATGAAGTGAGATCGCTATAATTCGGAACCTCTGAAGACCCGTAAGAATGTTCGAATCGCGAAACTATTACATCGTCCAACCGATCATATAGCATCATGAGCAATACAAAGTCCCATTCTGTTGTTGGAAAACCCAAGTTTTTCAAAGCACATATATTTTCTTGAAAAGTATCTAATAAATTCCTTAAAGAATTCGGAACCCCAGATTTAATTTTTCCGGTACCCTCTATACGACGCCAATGACATTTTGCCAACCAACGCTTATTATTGTAACGTTGAAATAAGGCATCATATGCAGATTGATAATTATTACCATTCAATTCGTAGTGTTGAATTAATTTAAGGGGTTGTCCTTCAAGGGCGGAAACCAAATAATTAAATTTTTCATCGGGGCCCAATGCATCATTATTATGCACAAGCGAATTGAACAATCCGATGAATGTTGAAAACTGGGTTACATCACCTGCGAATCGTTTTAATTCTAACTTCGGTAAATTGATATTCGCATTCGTTTTATGTTTAACATCAGAATCTCCAACACATTTCGAAATGTTGGTCGTTAAAACATCGTAAATAGACTTGATTTCATAATAAAAAGTCAAAAATTCATCCCGCATTGATTCCTCCCCGCTTAACTCAACGTCTTCCTCCTGAAGCAACGTATCCACAATTGTCTTATGTTCACCAAGAAATTCATTCCGTATTCTTTCAATGTCAGAAAACCTAGCTTTGAATACATTGAAATAACTACTATCTAATTCAGCTTTTTTTGCGAAATCAAAAAGTGACTTAATCTCACCGATGGCCGTAGCACGATATGCTCTAGCTCGTTTAATCTTCGACATGATTTTTAAATTGATATTCTACAAGACTTGAAATATAGAAATAAACTGCTGAAGATCCTCCGTTACAGTACTTGTTTCCAATACCGTGTATTGAAAAGACGAACGAACGTATGTTCCAAATAATTAAATCGGAGCGAACAAAAAACTCTCCGCGATAAGAAATATGTTTTTTTTTCTGATCTGCGAAATAATTGATGAAACGAAATAATGAATTTCAATCCGTTTCCTCAGATATTCTCCTGCACAAATTTGCAAAACTTTTTAAAGGAAAAATTTGAAATTCCTGATGGGAAACTCGATTCAATATCCGGCGATACCGAATGACCAAAAAAATGTTGCGGTAACTCAAAATAGGAGAGAAAAATAGGACTGTATCTATAAAAACTCTTTTGAAATCCTATTAGGAAAAAAAGAGAGAAAATGAAACAAGAAAATGGTGCACTAGAAAACTCACCAACGGCGTCTTCCTTCACACAACCTGAGAGCTCTCGTTAGGTGGGAATTTTCCAGCAGGCAGAATCTTCTTTCTTCTGTCACTTTGTTATTTCGTTCTCGTCCAAATAAGACAATCTTTAGCGTTCTAAATAAACTTTAGAAAAAATAACTGTTCTATCAAAAAATAGCGTTTTGCGTTTTATACCAAATTCGAAGCACTTTTCTAACGAACTGAAAATCATACACATAATGTGTCCACAAGACGGCTTGAAGATGCCTCGTAACTGGCGGTCCTCAGAGTAGTCTAGTGCACATAAATTTTTAAGAAATGGATTTTGAAAAAACCTATTTATTACGGCAACAAGGAGTATAGCAGAAAAGCAGATTGTTTTTCGAATATCGTTACCTTTTTCTTACCTGAAAGACAATTTGTAATCGACTTTGTCGGATTTATCTGTTACAAACCACAACAAGAAGCCGCACAACATCCAGTGAGTTATTTAAGAATAGTGAATTTCATTAGCTAATCAAAATTCCATCAAAAATTTTAGGAGGCTGTTTCTTACGGGCGATTTGCACCCTTTTATGAGATCCTGCTGTATGTCACAACTGCACAGTGATGGGGAAATCGAGATCAAATTCTACGTTTCCTGAGCTCTTCAGGGACCGTAAGATCCAGGGACAACCGTGGACGATAGAACCCAGAGTTCATGAGGTCAGATCGTCACCATTTCTTTATATTTTCTTTCATTTTTTTCTGAGAGAAAAACAATTGTATTTGGAGTACCAATAATACCGTATAAATTCCGAATCCCTCAGTTATTTCTATATTGACATAAGAATTATCTTGTAAAATCTGAATGAAAACTGAGTGTAACGTTACACAAGGGTACTTTGATTTTTTTGTCTACTCTCCATTACTTATTTTATATATATTTTTTTGTTCACTTTTTATTTTTCTCAATACCCTTTGCATATTTCGTAATTTCGAGCAAAGCGGAAACAAATTGTTAATATTATAAATTACGTGGCGCCCTGATTAAACATTAAATTCAAGGAATTTCTTTTGTTGTTCGACCCACCCCTACTCTCTGACTGAGGGGCACATTTTTTTTTCTTTCAGTTATTATCAGGGGTTAAGATTAGACTTGATAAATTTCCTTAACCACCGTGATAAAGTTTGAAACCAGCTTTGCTGTACTTCGCCTTCTCCTCATATATTTGTGAATATTGTGAATGAATAAAGTCTATTATTATTTTTATTTTTTTTAATCATTTGACGGCATCGACAGCTGGAGTAATTAGCCGTTATTATTATTATTATCATAAAGAAGAAATAAAAAACATAACAAAAATTATACAGCTCTTTTCTTCAAGTCGGTTGAGATTTTCTTTCGAATTGTGATATTAATAGTTATCTCAATTTATAACGTGTAGGTGAATTTCGGTTTGTTTTCTCTTGTACAACACTATTTTGTTGAAAAACTTGATTTGTTGAGTTTTCCTCAAAATAAACATTATTTAGTATTATTTTAATTTCATCATAAGGAAATGTAGTGTTGAAAATATTTTCTACCGCGTTTAAAATATTTTTCTCTATTTCAGTATCGTAATGAGTTCATTACAGTACTGAAAGTAGTGCTGTAATGAAACTCATTACAGCATTGTTTTCAGTTATATTTTTCGTTTTGTGGTTGTTAGTACTGACCTCCTATCCACTCAATTTTCGAATCAAATCAATTCAAATTCCGCAATCTGTCAAATTTGGTTAGTGACACCAACTGTCAAGATACAATACAATTTCACGAAACTTGACTGAAATAGAAAAAATATCATCTAATACTCGTTGCAGAAGGCAATTCCAACACTCATGCTTTCGAAAACTCGCTCTTTCGTCGCTCGTTTTCGCATTCGTAATGGGATCGGAGCTCATTCTGCAACTTGATTTAGAATATACTATTAACACACTTTCAGGTGGACAATCACTTATAACACTGTTGGCTATCATTTAAAGTGTTACATTTGATGGTAGTTGTACAAAAGAGTATATTCTGAAACAAGTTATTTATTGGGCTCCTATTCCGACACGAATGCAAAATTCTAAAACGAGCGAGTTTTCGAAGGCCTGAGTGTTATTATTGCCTTTTTGCAACTAGAATTATACGATGTTTTCTCTATTTCAGTATCGTAATGAGTTCATTACAGTACTAAAAGTAGTGCTGTAATGAGACTCATTACAGCATTGTTTTCAGTTATATTTTTCGTTTTTTGGTTGTCAGTACCGACCGACCTCCGATCCAAACAAGTTTCGAATCAAATCAATTTCAATTCCGTGATCTGTCAAATTACGTATGTCACACTAAGTGCCAAGATACAATACAAAAGTCACTAATTTTCATTTGAATTTCGACAGTATTTCACAAAACTTGACGCATTCTTGTTGGAATAGGAGCTTATTCGAAAGCATGAGTGTTGAAATTGCCTTCTGCAACGAGTGTTTGACGATATTTTCTCTATTTCAGTCAAGTTTTGTGAAATACAAATGAAAATTCGGATTTGTGACTTTTGTATTGTATCTTGGCAGTTGGTGTGATATACGAAATTTGACAGATCACGGAATTAAAATTGATTTGATTCGAAACTTGATTGGATCGGAGGTCGGTACTGACAACCAAAAAACGAAAAATATACCTGAAAACAAGGCTGTAATGAGTTTCATTACAGCAGTACTTTTAGTACTGTAATGAACTCATTACGATACTGAAATAGAGAAAATTTGATTATGTCGATTTCATGATGAAAATTCCCATTTAAATCAATCTTGTTTCTTGTTTCAGTTCACGACAGACGCCACCCTCCCTCAACAGCCTCCCGGCTCCTCCACAGCAACCCGAAGAGTTAACAATCCGACCATGCCACCGTCCACCCCCAGTATCAGAATACCAATCTGGGTAACAGGATTAGAAAGACGGACATTGCAGTGACCGCAAACCGGCCGGTGTTTGCCAATTGAGCAACGGCCTAACGATCGCTAACAATCATTAGCTGAGCAAACAGGACGTCGTTGCTGCTCTTGGATCGTGACTTGTCTAAAATTGTCAATTGGAGAATTCCAATCAGGGTAATCTCGTTGTTCACTGTATAGATGCATGTAGAGGTACGCCATTTTCGATCGAGATCGGCCATTAGCTGAATGCACGGCGATTATTTCGAGGATGATGGGACGATTAGATAGTTCGACATGTGGTTCGGTAAAGATTGAAGGTTAATTGTGATCTGTTTAGGGAATGCTCGGAATCGAAGCGAAACGTACGATTTGCGATGATTAGAGTATTTCGTCGAGGTTGCAGAGGAGATTCCGATATAACTGTTTCCTTGCTATCCTTTCAATCGACTGAACCTGAAAAACTGGCTTATTTCGTTTCAATAATAGTACTAATAATAGCCAAGTACCAACAGAACAACACATACATAAAATATTTAGATAGTCCAAGATCCGAATCTTAATTGATGTTCACTGAGCTCATAATACTCATAATAGAATAAAACCTTATTTATAATAAATTTCGTACATTAAAAAAAATATTAAAAATGGGTTGTCTGAAAAAATTTTCAACAGAATATTTTAAATTATTTTTTGAAACATAATTGTTCATAAAATTTTGTAACATCAAGGTAATGAACATTTTACACTGGACTTACTGTATGAAACAGGTAGAATCTGCAGACATGGGATTGCCTATTATTTACCTGGACAAATTACTGAGTATAAACAGGTATGTCTCTGTACCAGTTACTTTCAATGGATGTGGTAATGAAAAAAATTTTATATCAGCATATGAGCTGTTTCATTGTAAACATGTTGATATTGGGTTGTCTGCGAAAATCTTGATCCTAATAGATGTGTGAAAATGAGTGACTTTAATTTGAAATAAAATTCAGGGTTTATATAAATCGAAAGCTCATTTATTCAGGATTCAATTCATTATTATATCATTACAGCTGATTTACGTGTGTTTTTTTTTAAAATTTGTTGTTAATGACGAAATTAAAGCAATTTCGACAATCAGGGGATTTGAAACAGAGTGTTTCGACTCCTCTCGTTGCAAGTCTGTGTAGATGATTTTACTAGCCAATGGGTTTTCTGGTAATTTTTCCGTTTATTTCATTTCAGCATGCCTACTGATTATAAAATGAAAAGGTAACATTAATAATCGGCTAATGATCTCAGTAGTCGAAGCCGGAAAAAAAAAACATTAATAACAGATGACAACAGAAATGTCTTTGCAAGTTGCTTTCAGTTACAACATCAATCAAAATTCAGTGTTTAGAATGCAGAACTTGGGCTGTTGAAGCTTATACTACTAATATTTTCTTTTTTATTCTGTTTGATATGTTTGTTTCCATAGACATGATATTTTCGATTACATAAGAAACTAAAACTCATGAAAATTTCAAGTCTGATTAGAAAAAGAGTCATTTTTCTGGAAGTTTTTTTAGGGTTTTCTGAGAAATCAAAAATTCTTACCATTTCGACAAATTTCATGAAGTTGTGAATTCCACTGCCGAAGAAATCTAATGTTGAATCTGAAATGTTACGAAGCTTAGAATTCGAAGTGTTGGTTCATTTTTCAATGTTAGGCAAACATTTTTTGAAAGTATTTGACCTCTGACAAATTGGTGCATAATTTTCACGCAGGGGCCCTTTTTCTTGTTATTTGAATTTTTTTTTCCTAATTGATTATCGTTTCAAAGACTGGGAGAGAAAACCATAGAAAAATTTTCAGAAAAATGTAAAGACCTCCCATGAACTATTTCAATATTCAATATTTAGAGATATTGATTGACTGAAATTTGATATATTATGAGAACATGTTTTTTTTTGTTTCCTATCACCGTTTTGCTCATTGATGTTACATTCGTTGTGTTGTAATGATCTCTTTTGTTATCTTTATTATAGTTACAATTAACCAAGTTGAATAGTCTCCTATGTTTGATAACTATATCGTGATAACCGATAAAATACTTCACCACCATCTACCATAAAATAATGTGTTTTGACTGACCTCGGACTCTGATTCAACTCACCTCGTTACGAGGGGAATTGAAACAGAATGACTTTTATCGTTAGATTCGATTTTTCTATCATAAATTTGACACTTAAGTTTTTGTTTTTTTTTGGCATGTAAGCCCATGATGAAATGAACTATCGGAAGGTTTTGATCTCATGCGGTTTGTGTTTATAGTTTCTTCACTATGCAGCAAAATGTAAAATTTTTTTCAACTCCCCTCGGTCTTTCCCACAATGAAAGTAACTGTTTAAGGAAATAAATCTGATCAAGAATTCGAATTTTTTTAGACAGTACCAAATCAGTTAGTACATATTTTATTATTCTTTCAGTTTTCTTCTTATTGAATTCATAACAGATAATATTTTTTTATTAAGAAAATTCGCTTTTAACTACAACGGTTATTAGCGATGGAAAAATGATGATACATATTATATTAACACTATAAATCAAATAAGAAATAATTTGAAAAACAATTTTTCTGAAGGTCCTATCGCCTGTTTTTTTTTCTAGTTTTATCCCCACGGTTCTTATCATTTTTCAAAAGTTTCCTCTCAATCTCTCATTTAGGGTTCCATCAAAAAAGCTTCTAATTGCGTTTATAACAATTTCGGGGGGAGAATAGTTATTTATAATACAAGTGCAGAAAGCACTGATATCCTTTCACAAGATCAAAATTCGAAAATGAGTTTTGAATGAACTAGTGTTAGAATGAGCCTTCGGTACGAGTATTATATGTTATTTCTGTAATTAATTAAATTTTCAACGGAATAAATAAAATATTTCAATAAATATCGTTAAGTGAATTTTGCATCGAAAAATATCGATTGGCAGAACTGTTTTCACTCTCATAAATTTCACAAATGATGAAGGGAAGAAGTCCGACATATAATCAATCATGAAAACTGAGAGAATTTATTCTTTTCGTATAATTTCGTTTTAAATGAACAGATTTGACAAAGTATTGGATGAAAAAATATAATCGTTTCAACGATTTGAAATAATGGAACCTATTTCACCTCGTATTCGAATAACCTATGCAAAAATCACCCCAGCAGACGCATCTAGAGATCGATGGCGAACGCGAACCGAGAAAAAGCAGCGGGCACACGACCGATTACCCCCTGAAGTGCCATAAAACATGGCGTCGCTCTCGTCCCCGGCCTCCTCGCGAGAAAAACGAGAAAAAAATCGAGTCTACCTACCCCGATAATTAAATCGGCCCATACACGTTCGTACCTGCGCGTATTCGCACGCCGCTAATGCCCATTCTACACGGTTCGACCTGTCAAACCGATCGCCGAGATCCGGCTTATTAACAACCCCGGCCTTCTTCGACCATACCGGCGACTTGTCGCCGCCTACTTCGTGGTTTTTTTAAAACAAAAGCACCGAGCCTGGACTGCCCCGCGATTGGTCGAAGGTGCAGGTCTACATGGGAGGCCCAGCATAATAACTTATGAGTTGGTACCGGCGTTTAACATATAAAATAACCGCTTCTATTTTATTTTGCTCCACGTCGTATGCGATATATATAGACGATGGTTCGGTCGGATCGATCGCCTTAATGAAACGTCACTGCAGCAGGACCGTATAACACTTCGTCCTGGTTTTCGAAGATTTTTGGAAAATGGAAAATTTGATTGATCATAGCATTATTTGAATTATTTGAAGTGTTTCTGTCGTTGAGAATTGTATCAAAGAAGAAATCGCCTTAAAAAATATCCAAAATAAATTAATATGCATTTAAAAGTAAATTGCATATTCTTCAACAAATTGAATATTTTTTACAGTTTTTCTTAATTAAATGAAATGATAAATATTAGACTATTTCAAAATCAATCAAAATATCACGATAATATGTGTATTCCAAATGATTTTTATTTTTGGAGCCAGTGACAGCCAAATCAATTGCCGAATGAAAAAATATATTACTTTTGCAAGGTATATTGTCGTGTTTCTTCCGAAAGTAACAATAATTGTGAGTGCATTACATAATCGTATTAATTCTATTTACTTTTAAGTCGTCTATTATTTTTCATTTCATTCTACTTAGGAGAGATCTAAAAAATATATAACTCATATAAGGATAGTAATATTCTTTTCTAATTTTCAGTGCATATCAATTTGTTCTGGACTCATTTTTTAACGTCGGCTATTTTTTTAACTTTTTTCTTCTTTTTTCAGTTTTCAGTGAATCACCAACTTATTTGTCTGATTATATTATAGTCCTACTGAACGTGCTGCTCATATTTCAATCAAACTAACGAGGTCAAGGATAAACATCTATCTCAACAGAAGAAATCTACCCCGAGGAGAAAAATCGAATAAAATTCGAATTTCAGGACCAGAGCCAGGTTTCGCTCATTCGAATTCATTGATATGCTCGTTTTTTTTAGTAGGCTATGATAGGAACTGTCATTCTAACCTTTTCAATGATGCTGATGATGATGAAATAAACAAAACAAAAATTCAGTTTAAGAAAATTAATGTGAAAAATCACATTAATTTTCTTGACAACAAAAAACCCAAAACAGAAATTTAATAATAACTATTCAACAAAAATTTTTACCACAAATGAAGAAATATATTCAATTCATCACTGTAAACGTAATTGCGATTTTGCATAGTGATTAGTCAAACAACAAGTATGAATGACAATTATTAACAATGCATTTCGAATGAATTGACATATTCAATAATGACAAAGCCTACTTGAAAATTATCTCAATAAATTTATTAGACAAAGAGATCTGTTTATTCCTGAAATTCGGATTTTATTCAAAAACGGCAAAACAACTTATTTTGAAGGCATGAAATGTTTGTCATACTCTAATAACTTTTTGACGTGCAATCGATCGGAATTACAAAATTATATATGGTTGCCATTTAAAACACAAGAGATTTCATAGTTTTATTGAGGCACTCTTTGAAGCCCTATTTCAGACACCCTGTTTGAAATTTATTTGTAAATTATACCAGAAACAGTATCATCGTACTTTATTTCATTCCACTGTGGCGAAAAAAACATTTCACAATGAGGGATTTTCGAAATATAAACAACCAATTTGTGAAATCTTTCTTACAAAAAATTTGAAAATTAGTTTATAACTCAAAAATCGATTGAAGTGCTTGCGCATATCATACATCAAATTGGTGTAGAATTAAACGAAGAATTCAAAGATTTAAAAATATACAGGGTGGTACATTTGATGATGAAGGTGATATTAGTTTCCGGTAGAACCGGAAGTAGATTCTGCTCGGAAAAATTTCACATTTCAAGGTTATGTACTCTAAAACAAAAATGCAATATCTTTAATTTGTAATTTAATTGCTTCCTCGAAAAGTTCTAATGAAACACATAAAAAAATCACCCTGTGTAAGTTCTACCATAAGCATCACTAAATGGCTACTTCTGTACTTTCGATTATTTTTCTGGTATCTACAATATTCTTCAGAGTTTATTCCACACTAAATATTACTTGGATTTTGTATACAAAATGAAAGATTTCCAGTGACTTAATCAGGAAAGTCAATTTCAACTACTGATGTGAAAATGACCACCCTGTAAGTCTCTGTATGAAATTCTTCTCATATTGGATGAAGCGGAAAGAATTTATTCTCAAAAATATGAGAAGGCAGGCAACTTATCAAAAAAAGTAATTTTAACCACAATTTGGAAAATCATCTTCTTTAAGTCTTTTCATGAAATTGAAAATTTGAATAACTTGATGAACATGAGATTCGGAATTGGGATGGAATTTTTTGATTAGTTAATTATTTTCTGATACGTCAGTCAAATGCAGGTATCGATGAAATAAATTATGGAAATTCTCCGCATTTTTTTAGTTTTGTCCCTACCAGTTTCTAGAGGGGAGCTTCTAAATCATTCATTTTTGAGTTTCATTAGAGGTTGGTTTTGAAATGTTAACAAAATTAAAGTGTCGGTAAATCTTACGGTGCTCTCTGTTTAAGTTTTATACTGGTACGATATTGTTTGTCTTTTGTATCGTCAATGAATAAATCGTATCATTAATTCGTATTGCAAACCATTAGGTTGTTTTGATGGAACAAAACTGGAAATGGTTTATTCAGTTTCAACATGTCTTTCTCACACATGAGTAGAGGTTAATACTTTGGCAGCCAATTAGATACTACCAACAAAATGTGCTGTTGCAGCCACATCTAAGGATTTTTCAACTATGTCAAAAAACAAATGTGAAGTAAGAAGATCTATGTCATGTAATTTTCCACTGGATAAGCGATATCTTTTTCAAACTTCTTGTCGTTGGCTAGATTAATTACAGAAAAAAATCATCTCTACCTAGAAATGCACGAGCAGCAAATCTGTCTCGATTTTCTTTCAACATCACCGTAAAAAGCTTCAGACATTTCGACTTTTTATAGTCCCTTCAAAAAATATGCCTCTCAATATATACTTCTCCATGTATGCTTGTGGGGCCAATTACATCCTCGTAATTTTTTTGAGGTTAAGTAATTGGTTCCCTAGATAGCGCTCGGTACATATGTCGATTTTCCAATAAATCAATTGAGTTGTTTTAACGTCTTCGTATTCGAAATTGAGATGAATCAATGGTTTATGGGCATCCTAAAACATTGCGCGGATTTTTGCTGATAATTATATGAAATAATGGCCTGGAATGGAAAAGGATTGAGTAATTGACTCGTGGGTATGAATAAATTGCAAGATCGCCATTTTTGGAGCGGAATCCAGGGCCGTATCGGCCGTCTTGTTCAAAGTACTAAACGAGATAATCAAATTTGAGAATGAGGAACTCTACTTTTAATACAATCTACTTAACTTTTTGATATTCTATACCTTCAATTATTGGCATTTCTTAACCAACACAAGATGAAAATTCACTCAATTGTAATAGTTTTGTATTTCTTTACAAACTTGTTAGGGTTTTGTCTATCGGTTCCTCGACAAAAATCAATTGAAAAAATATTCACGAGTACCTACATAATGGAAAAGGGCCCCTGCGTCAAACTTTTGCACTAAATCAAACCTATTCAAGAAATTGTTATCGTACAAAGAAACAAGAAATATCACTTCGAACTATCAAATTTTGTAACATCCCGGAGTTCATTTCAGACAAATTCTTGAATTGATGAAAATTTGCAGAAACGTGAACTTTTTTTGTTTAATCAATTGACATTTGTCGACAAATGGTGAGCATAGATTTTTACTAAATACTTTGTTGGTGCTATTGATCCATTTCATTTAAAAATTTCTAAATATCAGTTTATTACTCAACGAACCAAATCAAGTACGATTCCCATCGAACAATAAGGAAGATTATTTTTCTTCATCCAACAAATTTCAAGCTGTGTCCTCAATTTTTTTTCAAATAATTCTGTTCTGTCATCAGAATTTTCTTGTAATTACAATCCATCATGTGATCTCCAGTATTGGAAGACACGTGATCTGTAATTTGCCACCTAAAAATATTTTAGGTGTATATTTTGTGTTCTGAAAACGGTTCTCATGTTGAAATAAGAACCAATTCTTTCCATATTTTCTTCAAGTCCATGAATTTAAGGAATCAACTCAAATACTATTGGTTGTTTCCGACGCTTTCTTGTTGTTTCCTGATTTCCATTATAATTTTGTTCCAACATTCTTTTCCCTGAATTTGATATAGAATTTTCTATGAAGTTTGCTCATTGCTGTGTCTTTATATTCCTTATTTTGATTGTGAATAAAATTGAAAGAACTCATTTGTTGATTAAAAAAAAAATCAACAATAAATGTTTGTGTTTTTTTGAGGATTCTTATAAACTTGAGAATGTGTCTGATGAAGGAGTCTGATATACCTAGACTAAACTTTACAAAGATTGATAATTTTAGGTGTTATTCATTTTTATTATTATTATTACTAGTATTATTTATTATGATTGAGGGCGTAGCCAAAGCCTACGAGCGATAGTGAAATATCACAATGGAAAAATGATTAAAAAATAAAAAAAAACAGGAAAAGATAAACATTGATAATGTAAAGAAAACAAATTAATCCGCTCAATAAACACAACCTGGACACCCTGGAATGAAATGTATTGATCGTATGCGTTCCGATCACGTTAACACAACAATCTCTCTTGTCTCATTGTTAGTCAAAATTTTTTTTTTAAAGGTTTGGACCCCGACAAATCATCACACAGATCTTACGCAGAAACCTTCCTACGATTATTAAAAATGTTTTTAATTGATTTTCGCTACACAAACTAGGGGAGAATACTCCAAAAAGTTTCGGAAAATGCAGAGATCTCCATTTTATAAGTATCTGCTGTTTTATGATGATACTGAGAAAGTTTCGTGAATGTTTCAAGTTTCGAGTTCCAAATATCCCAATAATAAGGAAATATTCATTAGTTCTCATTCATGTATTGTGCCTGCTTTCCTAATTTATTTTCAATACTTTGGAAAAGGAAATTTTTTTACATTTATAAGACAGTTGATTAGTTTTCTCTTCAATTTCAAAACAGAATATTGCGAGACTCCTCTTTAAGGATCTGGTCAATATCGTTCTCTTACTTTTATATTTTCGAGAACCCAAAGCAGCATCAAACTCGATACTCTCTGTCCCCGGAGAAGAAAAATATCGATGTTGGAGCCTTAAAAAAACGGGGTTACATTCTACTGCGACCTCATGGTCTATTGTTGGGCTCTTGATACCATACGAATAATTTTCTACTATGTGAATGTTTTTCTGTTATAGTTTTCGAATATCGATTTCAATCTATTCTAAACATATATTGATATGTTATGTTCTAAGCCTTTTAGAGATTTTACGTTCAGTCGTCGATCTCCGAAACCAATCAAATAATTCTCGCTCTAATTTTGGAAAAATTTAGGATTGTTATTCTTTATCCTCATAGCCCATCAGCAGAATAAGAAGAATCGGTTTCAAATTCTATATCTATACAAACCCGAACTAAACATTTGAATGAAAAACAAAATTTGTTTATAACATTCCTTTTATTTGTGGAAAAACTAATAGCGGATAAACATCAAGATTGTCATAGAGGAGAAATCTTGATTTTAAAAAATAAAATAAGTAAAATTTTATAATATTGCAAAGCATTTATGCTCCAATACCTGGACATCTACAAGATTACAAGAAAAAAGTTAATGAGTGTAGATAACTAGCTGGTCAATCATTATTCATCAGGTGTAGACTGTATTCATTTCATTGAAAAAAAATGACATTAGGTAATTTCAGAATTAAATAATTTCAATGTGTTAATAGTCAATTAATATATTGATATTATATCTGAACAGCAATTGCCTTTCCTCATTTTTGATCAATAAAGGAGACATTCGTCGAATTTCATAAGATTCGTGCCAGAATTAGATGAAAAATTTCACTAAATGTTCTAATGCTTCTGAGGTTCCAATGATTAGTTCCAAAAAAGTCTCTATCAAAAGTTCAAAATGTAAATTTTTATTATCTATTGAAATATTGTCTGGGGGGTCTCTGCATTTTCTTGAAAACTCAATTTGGGTTTCCTCTCCCACTCTCTGAAACAAGAAACAATTAGGAAAAATTTTTTAATAACATAAGAAAGGCCCCTGCGTAAAAATTTGAGCACTAATTTGTCAGGGGCCAAAACTTTACGAGAAGAAATTGTTGCCTAACAACGAACAAAAAGAAAACTCTCTGAACTCTTAAGCGTAACGTTTCGGAGTCTAAATCAGACTCCTTCGTCAGACAATTACTAGTTTTCATTCAACTTTTTAGAATCGTGACAATTTTTTGATTTTTGGATTGACATTTGTTTCTTTTTGTTCATTGTTAGGCAACAATTTCTTCTCGTAAAGTTTTGGCCCCTGACAAATTAGTGCTCAAATTTTTACGCAGGGGCCTTTCTTATATTATTAAAAAAAATTTCTAATTGTTTCATGTTTCAGAGACTAGGAGAGAAAACCCAAATTGAATTTTTATTGTCCGGTCCTGCGTTCCGCGGACCCGTTTTCATGTGTGGCAAGTCCGTGGCCAGTAGTTGTTCGCGATTAAAACGTTTAAAATGCCAGAGTGCAATAAAAGAAACGTATGCCATCTCCGTGCGCTCGCCAAAATTGGCCTGGCTCTCGACGGTATGTTCGTATGTGACAAATGCGGGAAATTTTCGATTTGGCTACCAGGAAACGGCAAGCCGTGATGAAATTCATGCTTAGTTGTCCTTGGAGGAGTTCGGGACAAAGTTTATATGGGTTCTAATCGATTCACAATCCAGGCAGATGTTGAGAAAAATCCGCTTCAAATTTCGTTCTGACGTTTTGTAAACTGTGGAATATGGATAATAAATAAAATAGACCCAAGAATGGAACCTTGTGGCATCCCCTTCAATATTTCCAGAAATGATTATTTCTCATTTATTTTATAAAAACACATCGAATCGATGCATGTGATAAGAAGAAACAGAGGCGCTGACTCAACTGATAGACCAATATGGACCAAAATAGCTTTAAGCACGCTGTAGTTCGAGCTATCAAATGCCTTATGCCTTGGAATAGTCAAGCAGAGTTTAGATGGTTAATTTATCTTGATCTGCTACTCTCAAAATGTCTATTTATATTTGGTATTTCGATTTAGAACCCTACTTCTGATATTAAAGATTAATGAGAAATAATAGTATGTTCTAAAAAAAGTTGCTAAATGAGCTCCTATTCCAACACGAAGGCGAAATTCGAAAACGAACGACGAAGAAGCGAGTTTTTGAAAGGATGAGTGTTGGAGTGGCCTTCTGCAATGAGTAGGTATTAGACGAAATTTTCTCTATTTCAGTCAAGTTTTGTGAAAAACTCTCGAAATTCAATTAACCATTCAGATTAGTGACTTTTGTATTGCATCTTGTCAGTTGGTGTGACTCACGAAATTTGACACATTACGGAATTTGAATTGATTTGATTTGGAAATTGAGAGGATTGAAGGACAGTACTGACAACAACGAAACGAAAAATATAACTGAAAACAATGCTCTAATAAGTTCCATTACAGCACTACTCCTAGTACTGTAATGAACTCTTTACGATACTGAATTAGAGAAGGGTATTTTCTGAAACAAGTTGCAGAATGGGCTCCTATTCCAACACGAATGATGCAAAATGAGTGTTCGAATTACCTTCTTCAATGTGCAACATTTTCTATTCCAGTCAAACTTTGTAAAGAACTGTCGAAATCCAATGAAAATTCATTTTATACATCCTAGTTACTTTTGTATTGTATTTTGACAGTAGGTTTGACTGCAACGAAAATTGGCAGATTACGGAATTTGAATTGACATGTGTTGAAAATTGATCAGATCGGGAGTCAGTGTTGACAATCAAAAAACAAAAAATATAACTGAAAAGAATGATGTAATGCGAGAAGCACTGCTTCTGGTAATGAACTTATTACGATACTGAAATAGAGTAAAAAGTAACATTAATCAAGAACATGCAAATTTCATCAGTCTTTGATGTATGTTTATGAGAAGAAGAGATGTCCCAGATTGATCCATAGTAGCAGCTCATTTCTGTGAACAAATACAACATAATACTTCACGGCGTTATAAGTTTTTTTGGTTTTTTCTTTCCATTGATATCATATGCATACTTAAATTTTTCATTAAGCATTCCGCCTAGTTTTAAGCGCTTGACCCATTGAATTTTTGGCATAATTATGGAATCACGAAAATAAAACGTGTGTAGAATTTGGTGTTCGAAGAAGATTGGCCACATCAATGAAAACCTTTGCCAAATCTGTCAACACTGTATGAATCAGTGAATTTGTTTGTTTTGACATAGAAATGCGATGACCATATGGTTTTGTGTCGGCACTAAGCACAGCAAAGTAAAAAGAACACGCGAATTCATAGACAATGAATTTGCATTTTCCTTTTCAGTATTCTGATTCACAGAACGACATATAACTTGGACCGCTGACGAACAGGCACAGTACAACCCATTTTTTTTATTTGAAGCAAATGGTTTGATTCGATTTCAACAATTCTTTATTTGTAACTTGAATGACATAATTCTCCACCTGAGGAATATCATCGAAGTAATACTTTTCACATTCACAAGAGTAAATAGTACCTGCAGAATTAATAATTACATGGGTACAATTAATTAATAACACAATTAATAACACGAGGAAATCCAGCAATTTGGTAAAATTGGGTTTGGGTGGAACGTAATTCTGCTTATGTGTGAAGGATTTTCATGAATACCGAAACTCGACCAACTATTCTTGATACTGTGAATTCGTGTATTTTCATCAAATCGGCTACAGCCAATAAATGCCTGCTGATGCGTAGAATCACAGGCAAGTAAGGAGTTGACTCATCGGTAATACACTCTGATTCCTACAATCATCAAGGCTCAAACTCCCTTCATTGAGGTTTGAAATCATCATTCATGAGATATAATAAGATATGTACTTACATATCACTTCGCAATTCTGAATCATCCTCAATGAATCTCGGCATTTGCAGAGTAGTTTTTTTCGTAAACCGAAATCGCCGAAAATATGCGAATTCGTCCATATCATGGTAGTGATCCGCCCTATTAAATTCTAGACATCTAAGAAAGTCATAATCAATGATATCTAATATGTCGAAATCATCCTCATATAGATCATCAATTTCATCCAATAAAGTTCTATCCGTAATAATTATTAAATTCACGAATATTTGAGACGGGCTAAAGTATTGCTTGAGCCGTGAATATTCGCGGCTCAAAATAGTCATTACTTATATATATATATAATATATATATATATAATATATATATATATATATATATTATTCTTATGAAAAAGAGAGCTGAAATAATACAATATAATACACATGTATAGTATCATACGATACTATACAGCCAGGGGAAATAACCTCAGCCGAAAAAACCTGCCTCCCAGTAAACAAAATAACATAAAATATCAAATATCAGGAAAATCTTGAAAGACATCAGTGTGTTCATCTTCATGTTATCCGTCGATGGGCTTTCATACACAGATTCTTCCAAAACGACTCGTAATTCTTAATTTGAAATGAAAAAAGACAAGAGCAAAAAAGAAACCGATTATTCAGAATAAATCGAATGCATTTTGGAAATGCATTTGCTACTTTGAAAAAACATCAACATTAAGATTTCTTGGCCAAATAATGTTCGGAGGTTTATGAATATTTATGACAGAAATGTCATAAAATTTGAAAGAAATGACAAAAAAACTCCATCAATTTCCCCTTTTCGAATCTGTTGAAAAATTACGAACTGATAATTTTTTAACATAACAAGCTAAACTTGTAAAAAATCAATTAATACATAACTTTCAACTGTCCTCTTTCACGAGGTATTTTTTTTCTGTTGCCGTGTGGGTTTCTTGCAGAAGAATCTCTCTGATACCATGTTCATCAGCTAATTTGGAGACGTAATCACACTTTCCTTTCGAAATTCCTTCGATATTCAAATTCAAAATCCACAAATTGTTGCTCTCTGGTCGTGAGGGTTTTTTCAAACCAGATACGACCTTCCAGGTGATGATTTTTCGGCACTTCAGATGTTTGAAGACCGCTACGGGACCCCAATGAAAGGCAATCATCTCCCATAGATAAACCAAACATGTTATAACACAAGAAAACAGAATATTTTTCAGGACCGAAAACTAAGACATATTACGAGAATTGTCATTCTTATGAAGCACTTAAACTGCGGTGCAAGAGAAACGACGTCTCAAACCTAACTTCAAATCTAAGTTGGACGTAAGTCAGACTTATATTTGACGGTGCAAGTGGGCATGAATGAATCAAATACGGTCTATGGTTACATTTGAAGGAGCATCACGTTTAAAACAACTACACCGAATTAGATGAATCTATTTTTGTTGTGTTTGTTATAACCCAGACAAAGTTTTTGTAATGTAATATTTCAAGAAAAAAACAAGTATTAAAAACAAAAGAGCGAATTTAATTCTTCCTGCAATCATAGAGTTTAATTTATTAGGATTTTGACACTTCGACAAAACAAAGAGAAATTTTCATGTTTTGTGTAAGGTTATATCGAGCTTTCAATATGATATTGTGAATCTTGGTTAGAATCGTTCGTATTTTTCGTTGTAGTGCCGTTAAATCTGGTTTTGGCCAGGAACTGCTTCCGAACAAGTAGCAAGCATAGGTTCGATAGCTTTTCCCAAATTTTTGGAGTTGCGTCAATTTTTAATATTATTCTTTAAGAAGCGTAAATTAATTTCAACAAGCGCAGACGCTTTTTATCCATTCTGTCGTCTGTGAATCAACAGTGCATCAGTCATCTGACAAGCAGAAACGTAGCATAGTGTCCGATTCCACAATTTCTATAATATTCGCTTATCTCGACTAGTTACGTCACAAATCATCCACTGTACTGCCTGGAGGGTATCCAAACATTCGACAAAGCGCCCATTATGCGACAAGAATTTGCGAGATATTACGCATTGGGGTCGAAAATGCATTAAACCTCTTATCAAAATAAAGGGCCCTTGGCCGTCCCTGGGTCAACTCAATAAATGGGGTAAAATACAATCGGATCATCGATGGCAATAACAAGACCATGACAAATATCGAATTCGATACAGAAGGTCCGAATCGGGAAAAGCGCACGCACTTTAGGTATCGATGTAATTTATAAAAGTGGGGTGGAAGGAGGACTGACAATACGTTTTTCCGGATAATGCGATCTTATCGAGATGATTGGCTTGGGAGATGGATGGTAGATATTTCGAATAACTACGAATGCTTGGTGTATTCGATATTAACGAGATTGAATTTGGGAATTTATGGAATTTTGCAATAAAAACAACAATAGAGAAAAGGAGTTGAAGAAAACTTGAACCATAACTTCACAAGTTCAAGGTGACTCTAATCATACTCACAATAATATTAGTCGAAATCAAATTGGAACCAAAGTATTAAACTGGAATTAATCGAAACAAAATGGGGATAATGAAAGCATACCTTAAAGCTTAAGCTTGAAAAAGATATGGTCTCAGGGTTGATTCTGGTCCTTTCTGGAGATAGTCAGGGCTCTCCAATGTCTACTCTACCTACTGTTTAAATGCTTCATTGCTTCATAAATGATATAGGAAAGTACAGGGTGATTCACTTATCTTGGTAACCCTAATTTTCTCGAAAACGTCCGAATATTTTTTCATTCTGTGAATGGCGTTTTGAACAAGTCAATGTCTACTTGAGATGCGCATAAAAATCTGGGGAATGAATAAAGACGCCAGGCGTCGCGGCGCTACCAAAAATTTTTTCTACAGGGACATACCTTTTTTATTATGTAATTCGAAAGATAATTTCATTCAGAATTTTTTTTCGAATACAATTTTCATCCATTTCTAACCGTTAGCGATCTGCAGCGTGTTTTATGTTAATTCTATTCCATTAATTTTTTTCTGTATTGTGGTAGTATGCCTTTATGTAGAGACATAGATATGATTTTGTGCCTTGAATTCAAGAAGGCTAGTTTTCTAAACAATCTGCCTCTTCAAATAAGATCAAATATGTGGATATAGCAAGATGGTGCTCCATGTCACAACGCTGCCATTGTGAAGATGTCTAGATGTCCTGATATGATTTTGTTTCTAAAATGACGGAGGCTTTGTACCAAACTATTTCTCTATTATTCATTAAATATTATATCTTATAACAATAAGAAATTTTTTTAAAACCAATGAAACATTTCGAATCATATGTCCTATATATCGACCATTAAGATCCATACATAAGTTATATCATTTTCATATTTCATTATAAGTTACTTTGGTCAATGACGGCCTCCTTGGGATTTAAATGAAGGAGTTGGGTAAAGGACAAAAGATCCTTGCAGTCAAAGTTCCCTGAAGCCTGAACGTAGCCACAACGACCCTTGTTCAGAATAATAATAGTACTTTGGTCAAAATATAAGGGTCTACATGGGCACATGCGTTTCTTATCTTCATTTTCAAATGGTCCAAGTTATTAGAATCAGTTTGGTATACCATATTTTTCAGGGTACCCCTCAGAAAGTAATCCATGACAGTTAGGTCTGGCGATATCTGATGGGTCCATTGGTTCCAATCCATTTATTTTCGAATTTTTGATTTAAATATCTCTTCACAATGGCATCGTTGTGACGTGGAGCCTCATCTTTCTGTAGCCACATATGTCATCTTATTTGAAGAGACACATCGACTAGAAACTGGCCTCCTTGAATTCAAGGCACAAAATCATATATATGTTTCCACATATACAATACAGATAATTTCCACAATACAGAAAAAAATAAATTAAAAAGAATCAACATAAAACACGCTGCAGTTCGCAGATGGTTAAAAATGCATGAAAATTGTATTCGAAAAAAAATTCTGAATGAAATTATATTTCGAATGACATGATAAAAAAGGTATTTCCCTAGAGAAAAAAAATTTGGTAACGCCGCGACGCCTGGCATCTTTATTTATTCCGCAGAATTTTATGAGCATCTCAAGTCGACATTGACTTGTTTAAAACGCTATTCACAGAATGAAAAAATATTCGGACGTTTTCGAGAAAATTAGGGTTACCAAGATAAGTGAATCACCCTGTACATTAAGAATTCACTCTTCTTGTTGTTTGCAGACGATATCGAATTATTTAAAATTATAAAGATATTTCATTATTGTTTTTTGTTGCAAGAAAATCTTAACAATGTTGTTAGATGGTGGTGTATCGTCAATGAAATGCGTTTTAATGTCAACAAATGTAATAAGATGGGATTTCTTTGGATCAAGTCCCCTATTCGGTATGATTATACATTATATGACGTCAAGTTGAGTTGCATTCATGAAGATGCAATAAATGATGATTTTCTTCATGATTTCTTATCAATGAAAGCATTAGACATAAGAAGAAAAAGTTCATCGACTGTGAATATTTACTGTCTACGATAAAGAAGAATTCTAGTTGGGTAGTTTCAAGACGGAGAGGTGTGTTTAATTATAATTTCATTCATACAAATTACGGCATGAACAATGCTACTTTACGAACGATAAAGGAGACAAATTTAATAAAGATTGATTCGTTCCCGACATATTCTATATTTAGCTTGAAGAGATAATTATAGGCTATTTAAATATGTATTTCATAAGCGTCGAAAGTCTATTTCTCTGTTTCTGTTCAAATTTAGAATTTTTTTATTGTTCTTTTTTGTTGGATGATAATTTTATAGCAATTATTAATTTGATTTGCTGTTCATTAATAAAAATGATGTTATCAATATAAATGGTTATTATTGTAACCAATCACGTCCAAACCAATACACTCAACTGAATAATTTTTATACTGTTGTGTTCGTTTCTCAGTAAGGACAAGGTTAATACAATATAATATTCTATTGAAATGCCGTATAAAAAAATTTCATTTTCGCTGCAATCATAGAGTACAATTTATTTGGATTTTGTGATACAGACAATCCAGTGAGGTATTTTCAAGGTAATATTGTAAATATTAAAAGTCAAAATGTTTTTCCAAAATGTCAACAGCAGTAATTCCAAATTCCCAAACTCGAAGATTATCTGAAAGAATATCAGACTGATAAAAAAAGTGAATTATATGCAAATTATTACCAAAACACTTTGAAATTGAATGTCAAGATGTCAACTTCGATAAGAATCAATTCGACAGGGTAAATTTATGGTATGGCAAATACTTTAACAATTCAAGAAATAGAAATGATTAGTCAATTGATAAGAATGTGGAGGAATAGTACCAAATCCTTCATAAATAATCTGACATCACAACACCTGGAGTAGACATCGACAACATCCCATGGTCATGGTTCATTGTCAATGTCCTGAATGGGAGTACAGGGTGGTCAGATTTCGATGGTTTAGTACTACATCTCCTAAATCCAAAATGATATAAGTTATATACATGTAATGTTCTCTTTTTTCGAGAAACATAAATTGCTGAACATGGCAAGTCTCTGTGGTGTCCTGTTTCATGTTATAGGATGATTATGAAATTTGGCCAATTGGACAAAACTTCCGCAGTATAGCAAGTCCGCCTTCGAAATAAGAAGAAAAAGATTTTCAGAGCACTTTTCTCAGAATTTTTCACAGGTGCTATCGGATTTTTCGTCCCTCTTCAAATTCCAGAGTACTTTATAAGAATTCTTTTTTCGAATGCAAACCATAATATGCTCTGATATTTTTCAATAGACTCTTTTAAGACAATTTCAAAAATATATATTATGATATTCTTCCGATTTTATTATGTATCGTCGATTTCGAAAAATTACTATTCGGTCAACAATGCTCTCTTTAACAGTAATATTGTTATCATTAAATAATATCTCCTTTTAAAAACTGTTTGTTTCGTTATTAATTTTCTTAATTTATTATTTTCGATATATGAACTCGAAAGTATATCATGAAATCAATAGCTCCATAAGAGTTAGGGATATCGTATTCAATCGTTTTGAAAAGTATGTAATCTCCGAGAAAATCACTATAATTTTATATTTTAAAACAAGTTCAAGAATGAGCTTTTATTCTAACAAGAATGCGAAATTCGAAAACCACCGACGAAGGAGCGAGTTTTCGAAAGCATAAATGAGTGTTGGAATTAGCGAATACTCGTTGATGAAGCGACGAGTATTCGATGATATTTTCTCTATTTCAGTCAAGTTTTGTGAAATACTCTTGAAATTCGATTGAAAATCCCCATTAGTGACTTTTGTATTGTATCTTGGCAGTTGGCGTGACTTACGAAATTTGACAGATTACGGAATTTGAATTGATGTGATTGGAAAATTCAGAAGATCTGAACCACAAAACGAAAAATATAACTGAAAACAATGATGTAATGAATTTCATTACAGCACTACTTTTAGTACTGTAATGAACTCATTACGATATTGAAATAGAGAATATCATTTAAAACTCAATAACCACTTGAATCAATCCGATAAAAATCAGTATGAGACATTTCGTCGCCTTTTTCTGAAGTATGGTGCTTTGCATATGCTTTATGAATGTTTTTATCCTGAAATGGAGTCCGATTATCAACGGCTTCGATTCGAAACGAGTTTTCTGAAAATGCCAAGATGTAAATTAACAAATGCTAAGGCTAATAGGTCTATCGGAATGCTGCAGGGTGGCCTAACTCATGTTGTTGTAGCGGAAAGGCTCCAAGCCAGTCGACTCTGGAATAGGTTCAGGGAAACAGGTTCAGTGTTGGAAAGACCAAGGCCTGTTCTGCAATGAAAAACAACACCTGCTCAGGATCGTTCCAACAACGTTTCGGCGAGAAGAAAGCCTACATCTACGTGTAAAATGCTACGGAATGCTCCATCCATTCCGAGGGGGTACACAAATCTACACATTTGTCCTGGGAATATGACCGCCTCACACTATAGGGAGCATGTCATTGACAATGTTTTGCCAAATTTTCACGCTGCTATTGGTGAAACTTGTCAATTTCTAGACGATAACTCTAGACCGCAAATTGGAGATATAGTTTAGAATGCGCGCGAGGAGCTTGGTATTCCACATTGCCCAATACCTCCGCACTCACCAGATTCGAATTGCATAGAACATGCATGGTAAATGCTCCAACGAAGATTAGATAATCATCAACCTACCCCAGAATCCTTAAATGATCTGAGAGAGCTTCTGCCCCGTTTATGAAACCAAATTCCTCAAGAAATGTTTCTCGTGTGTAGTATGCAAAGAAGATGTCAAGCTGTTTTTGATGACCGTGTAGGCCTTTCCATGTTTTCATAGTCTTAAAATGCTTGAATTCTCTGTGAATAAAATTTCGTTACTTTACTGGATTTTTCTTAACCACCCTGTATACGTTTCAGACCTACAGGTTAAAATTAATTTCATTTCCTGCAACTTGAAATCATATTTATATGAATTTTCACCACAAAATCTCATTAAAACTATATTTTTTCCAATTTAAGTCAATATCCCTAACTCATGTGGAGCCGTTTATATTTTGGAAACTGTCTAGGTCTATGATTTCAATTTGAAAAAAACCAACACAATAAAATAATAGAAATTCACGAGTATTGTTTGAATTCAAGCATATCCTCAAAAGTTTGAATAGCAGAATGAAAACTAAAAGCAAACCGACCTCGAATAGTGAAAAAGTGTGATTTTAAATTTTTTCTAATGTAACCACTTTTAGCGAATACGTTGGTATGGACATTCATTTATTCATTTTATTATTTTCATGTTCATTCAAGTCTTTGATATTGTTTCAGTGTCTGGGAATTAAAACCGAAAATATTTTCACAAAATTTAATTCCTTCTACAAACTCTGTCTGTTAACCCATTACTACATGATATATTGAATAATTGAAAAAAAAAAAATTTTTCTGGGTGAATGATTTTATTGAGGCTTCAAAATGAATAATAACTTCTTTTTTCGTAAGAAACTACATTCATTTAATTTTTTTTTCAGAAACCATATATGGGTTCGTATGCATCAAAACTTCAAATCCTGTGGAAATATATGGTTTCGTATGCACACTGAGTACATATGATTATTTTATCAAAACCTCATCATATTCAAATAAATTTAAATGATGGAGAATTTTATGAAATTATGCGTCTCCACTCAAAACTTGGTATTTATAACCCCATTTATCCTGCTCTGCTGGATTTACTGTTTGAGTTTGTGCCTTTGTTAGGTATCATCTACTCAACTACCGCTAAATACTTTTCCTTTGGAATTATCAATAGGCGCTGTTGAATTTTCTCTATCAAAGGACGAACTTTGAATAGTTAATCGTGTCCTTCACTAATTGGAATATTTTGAGTTGTCGTTGAAAAGTGAGAAACATTGCTTTTAAATGAAATGGAGGATATAAGAAATCAAATCATCATCGCTTAGGTCATGCTCAGATTTCTCGTTAGTATGCTTATTTTGCCCATAAAACCGCTCATCGGGGTATATTCTGTCACCAAGAAAGAAAAGAGTAGCTCCGCATAAAGAAATTTGAAGCAAATAGAAACGAAACCATATCCTCATGCTCATTTACAAATCATATTTATATGCATACGAAACCATATATGTCCAAGCGAAGAAAGAGACGAATGCATACGAACCCAAATATGGTTTTGAAACAAATAGTGTTGAAAAATGGATAGAATTGAAGAAAAGTGAAAATCTATTGTAATGAATACAAACTAGAGGATATGTCACAAAACAAAATATTTTTTTTTGTTCGAAAAACCCATCTTTTCATTCCTAACTATTCTTGCTAAGTGGAGAGACGCACGAGCATATGAACAATCACAAACAATGTCTGGAAAAGTGAGATTATATCTAAGAGGAATATGACCATAAACAAAATAGATGATTTTGTTTTGGTTAATGATACAACAAATGAAATCCGTTAAAGTTTATATATTAGTTTTCTATTTTTTCCAGAAAAAATTAATTGGAAAAGTGTCAAACCATATATGGTTTCTTATGCGGTAAAGCGTTTTAATCTGAGTCGATACCTTATAATTCGGATAGATATCTATGAAGGAAACTTTATAAAGGATGGAGGTGTCCGACAGACAAAATCTGAAAATTTCAAACATCTATTTATTTTTAAAAGCATGGTAGAATTAGATAATGAAATATTTTAATTTTTTTGAAATATAAGAAAGACCTTTGCATGAAAATTCGTGTTATAGTCGATCATTCCACACTCTTCAACACCCTGTATTCTTCGGGCCGTACGCATTCACCCACCGTCCAACCGTCCGTGCGCACATCCGGTTCCTGGTGGAGTCCGGAAATCCCCGGATATCGAGTTACGATAATCCGGCGTCGATTTCTTCACATCCCTCGCGACGCGTGCCGCAAAGTAATTTATCGGGAACGGGGGTTCCGGCCGTCGGTTTTCTCCCGAGAGCAATGGAAGGATGCGCAATTCGCCTGCGAAAATAAATTTCATCGGCATTATAAAGCAGTTGCTTGGGGTCAATTTGTAAATGAGCCGGGGGTCCCGGGACCCCCGATGAGGTCACTGTTGAATTTTAGGGGAGTCGATTATTCCGACGACGATGATGATGTCGATTTTCGACGCGGCGTTCATCTTCACCGATTTGTCGTTTCATTTCGGATTATCATCTACAATAAAGAACCCTAGAAATTGAGCAAATAAATTTTTAACCCTTCTGAAATATGAGAAATTTTCTTCGAAATCTGCGAATGATGAAATCTACAAACAACAAAATCTACGAATAATAAAATCTATGAATAACAAAATTTGACCATATTCATGTCCACGAAATCTGAATTCTTTGATCACTAAGCGTGTTTCTAACACTAAAGTTAAAAATATTTTTAGCACTCCATTTTCTTATGATGAAATCAGATGAGAAAAACCGAGCAAATGCAAATTCTTATTATCGATATTTAACAATCATAACTTATGAACATTAATATTAATCGTAAAACCAGAACAATTACTAACATTAATGCCCTGTGACGTTAGGAAGCTTCGCAACACATTATTAGAATTTTCATCATCAGTACTTGTAGAAACCGGAAGTATAATATTGGATGATGATGATCCAAAATCTGTTGAGGTTGGGATAATTTTTTCAGCAATGAAATTTGTATATGCAATGGAATGATTAACATATATAGCCCTCGACTACCGTCGTAGACTTCCATCCACCATGGTTTTTATATCCGTGATATTTGCTCCTGATGCTTCTAGCAATGAAGCGGGGGATCTTCAAACACAGTGTCCTGTATATTGCTTTGGTTTTAGCAAGAGGAATTCGGCAACAATAGATGGAATTTTCCCAAATGTATTAATACGAACTGGATTAGCAGTGCATTTATTATTCAAGTATTTCAGGAAAAAACGACGGTGTTTGATGACAGAAGGACGCAGTGCAAAGTTCTTATGAAAATAGTCTACATACTTCCCAATAATACTGAAAGAACGACTGACTTTCGTTTTTGTATTTGGAATTTGTATAACCAATGATTTATTTGTTATCTCGATGTCTTCCACTTATAAATTACACAATTCTTCACGCCGACAGGCCCCAAATAATCCAAAAATAGTTGCAACCTTAACCATCAAGTATTTCTCATCTGGTGCCTACCTTATAAACTTTTCAACTTTTTTTTGGGACGATATGCTTCACTTTTTCGTTTTAAATATGCTATTACCTTGAAATATTTACTAACATCCACACCATTTTTAACAAGGGCGCTTGACTTATCATTGAAAATTTGCCCCACAAAGTTGATGAACTCCATATTTTTGATTTTTCTTCTATGTATGCCAGGAAAACAGTTTCACTGAAGTTCCCTTCTGCATTTTTCAATATACACCAGGCCAGGAAATTGTTATATGCAACATCGTACTGCTGAACAAATTTTTTAGGTAGGAGTTCCAGATTTGTTCTTCTTGAAGACTTTTCAATATCCGCAGAAACAACCAAATCGTCACTTTTATTAATAATTGGACTCTCGACAACCAAATTAGGCAGTTAAAAACCCAAGACGAAAATTGGACAGGAACGAAATGCAAATGACAGCGTCTTTTCTCATTTGTTAGTAATCATAACGTTGGCTATTCACAACAACCCTTTGATTATTCGAATATGTAAATGATTTTGAAGTTTATTGCCATTGCAAATTCGCCTATTTCATTATCAAAATAAGACAGTTGTACGAAAAATATTGTATGGTATTTGTGTTAAAAGTGATTTCATTTTGTTCGTGAAATGTGATATTTCATGTTTACTTTGTTTGGCAGTTCTTTCATCTATAAACCAATCTGTAACTTTTCATGAATATCGCCAATCACCATCAACTGTTTGACAAACTATTTATTCACTGATGGATATATTCTTTTACAATGAAATTCGACAAAATTTTGTATGCATTCTGGTCTTATTCCAGAGTTTGGATGAAAGAATTATTTTCAATTTTTCCATGTATGCTGAATTTGCTACTTCTTTACAGTTTATATTATACGTAGATGATATCAAACTAGCTTCATCCTATTCTCATAATAATATAGACAGTAACATTACTTTAGAGATATTTCTAAGAAAATATTCCTCTGGTGGATTTCGTATCCTAACCCGAGTATAAGGGTCGTTTGGAATCATCAGACGAAAATTCAATATACTTTCGATGAATAATAACCAAATGGTATAAGACTAAATGTATCGCAGTTTCTACATTAAATATTATCGAGAATAATAAACTGAAATATTCATTCGTGGGGGTGCTATAAACTTAATCCGGTTGTAAAACACGTCAGAGAATGCAGCGAACAGCAATATTTCGCAAAACTAGCTCATTAAATGCAGTTGTCACAGTTTTAGAGAGCGTTCGTCCCATTTGACGTTTTAATTATCACCATTAACAAACGAAAACACGATGGCCTAGGCGATCACCTTCTTTGGAACTCTGAAAATAGCCGGCGATAAAACGTGCACAACGACCATTGGCGTATCTCGTTTCTCCATAGATGACAGATCGATTTAAAAAGGAACGGAAATATCCTAGAGTGGAAGTCTGAAGTTAAATATCTGGGAATTACCCTGGACAGTAAGCTTCTGTGGAACAGGCATATATGTAATGCTACTAGTAGAGTTTTTAAGGCTCTTATGGCGTGCAGGCGTCTATGAGGCAGGAATTGGGGTTGTAACCCAAAAATACTGCGATGGATGTACGTCATGATTGTAATCACATATGGGGCAGTAGTCTGGTTTGCTAAAGCAAGTCAGACAAGTACGAGGAAAATGCTCAATAAAGCAAAGCGGCTTGCCTGTGTGTGCATCACGGGGGCCATGAGAACGTGCCCAACCAGAGCACTTGAGATTATAACAGATCTCACACCCCTACATCTGGTGATTGACAGGATGGCCGATGAGGCCATCCTCAGAATATCTAGAGAAGGCGCAGGTAATGAGAGAATTAGATGTCAGAGAGTCTGGTGCTCTCTGAGTAACTACATCTCATCTGCGAACCTTCCTAGTGATGTAATGGTCAAGAAAGTAAGTACTGAGAGAAACTTCAATACGATGCTATGCAAAAAAGAGGAATGGGAGCGGGAATACACCGACCAAAATTTCAAAGAAAATACTGTAAAATGGTATACAGATGGTTCTAAAACCAACACGGGAGCTGGCGCTGGGGTTCTCGGGGCCACAGCCAAGTGTGCACTATCGTTTGGCTCCTGTGTGAGTGTTCTGCAAGCAGAAATATTAGCAATCGAAAGATGTCTAGACATTAAACTAGAGAGAAACTATCTGAAATGCGACATAGCTATTCACTCAGATAGTCGAACTGTTATCAAAGCACTGAACTCCTATGTCATCGACTCAAAGTCGACATGGGAATGCCGGATCAAACCCAATGAGGTAGAAGGTAGGCAAGAAAAATAAGGTCGTACTGACTGACTTTGCCTTCCTCCTTTAGACTGATACAGTCCAGGGACTGATCCCAAGATGCAGGTTATGACTTCGTCCAGAGTACTAGGACTTTTTTGGAAACCTTGTATCTTCAGATGGGATAACCCAATGAGTAATGCCAATACCGAAATCTCATAGCTTTATTTTCAATGAAGCCAGGGAGGCAATGTCATTGCCTCTCTACCTCAATTTGTACGAATTCGGGTAGTAGAGTCGGTGAAGATCTCTCTGAGGTTCTACCCCCGACCATAGTTCAGAAACCAAGAAGTGGGGACATACGGAACGGGGGGTCAAGCAGTAAACAGTCCCTTCTTACAACGAAATCTCTATACAAGAAGAGCAGGGAGTGAGCAACACGCTGAATCACATTTTCCTGAAAACTTAATTTGGGTTTTCTCTCCCAGTCTCTGAAACAAGGAACAATTGGAAAAAAAATTAATAATATAAGAAAGGCCCCTGCGTAAAAATTTTTTGAGCACTAATTTGTCAGGGGCCAAAAATTTTACTATAAGAAATTGTTATCTAACAATGAACAAAAAGAAAACACTTTGAACTCTTAAGCGTTACGTTTCGGAATTTAAATCAGACTAATTCGTCAGAAAATAACTAGTTTTCTTTCAACTTCGTAGAATCGTGACAATTTTTTGATTTCTGGATTGACATTTGCCAACATATGATGAACATAGATCATTATTGATTACTAGATGTTGTTATCGTTATTTTATTTCCAAATTCCCTGAAACCAGTCCTTTTTTTTCAATAAAAACAAATCAGTATTATCAAAAGGACTTGAGTGTTGAAAGAGGTATTATAAAAACACTTTATGATTAATTTCATCGTCAACTGAAATACGGAATAACGAAGTTAATTTCATTAAAGATATTCTTGACGATAATCAATATCCAACTAACTTCATAGAAAAAAACTATTTCAAATTCAGAGAGAACAATTTTCCGTCAAAACGATAATGACAATCAGGAACCAACAAAAAACTGTCAAAAACAACCAATTTTACTAAATTTGATTCCTTATGGACTTTCAGGAAAAATTAAAAGAATTGGTTCTAAATTCAACATAAAAACTGTTTTCAAAACAAAAAAAGATTTACGATCTTTATTAACAAAAACTAAACCTTTGAATGAGAACCAAAAATCAAGAAATTGTATTTACAATATTCCCTGTATTTGTGGAAAATCTTATACAGGAGAAACATCAAGATCATTAGAAATAAGAAAACGTGAAAAACAGATAAGTACTTATGTACTATCAGTATTAATTCACTATGTTCCTGATGATGAATCTCTATTATTATTATTTTCGCAACGAATCAGTCGATATTGAACAAATATATTTATTTTTCTTTCGACCTCGAAATAATAATCAAGTTTAATGCACTAGAAGTCATCCATTAATGACCCTTATTAATGCGTAACTGACATGTGCAGCAAAACAGAAAATTCAGAACAGAAATCATTTTGATGTTAGAATTTCCTTATTAGATTAGATTAGATATTAGAATGTTGCATTCCAATTCCACTAGTTTATTTATCTAGCGATTAACGATCTTGAACTAACAATGCGCTCGCTTCGTTCACACATTAATAAACTAGTTGATTAAATTAATATAATTCGATTATTCTCATCTTCATTTCATCGTTCAATTAGGTACAGGTGTTTTCAGTCTGAACTAAAAGCCAGAAATCCCAACCCACCGAACTAAGAAAGATTGTATCCTGGATTTTCCTGGAAAGTGATTGAATTAATCCAATTTTCATATTTAGAAAACGTACGAAATGATTGGAACTCCTTCAAACCAGACTTTTCCAGTTCATTGCTGGAATAGTTCTTTCTTGGAACTTGGTACGATGTCTTCATCTCAAAAATATTTCATTTGGATGATGCAGAATATAAATTATCTATATTATGGTATGGGTAAATCGAAAAATTCTGTCTGCCAACTATATATACTGAAAAATGTCATGCTACGATTAATACATTCACAATGTGAAATGTCTTAATAAAGCAACCAGTAAAGAGTCATTCATAAATTGGAAAAAATCCCACTTTCAATTAGCCAAATAAAGCACTTGCACTGAGCTATATCTTATTGTACGAATCATACATATTTTGCACTCGAACTGTGATTCGTTTCTCAATTCGTGCTCGTCTGACCAATGGCTTAGCGTCTATTCGCGGTAGGTGCCAAATGCGGGTACGGAATGTCTAAATGCTTACGGTATCCTTGGAGCACTTGTGTTTTGATCGCAAGTTAAAAAAAGAAGCGTTTCCAAACACCTAATGTGCACCCTATCAAAAATATCCTAACGGACAGACTAGGATCAGATTAGAGATGAATCTTGAAAATCTATCTATGAAGATTCACCTGTGGTTTCAATGAAACTTGGACCACCTGTAGGACATACTGGAGTGCAACTCTTCAATGTTATTATCGACTTGTCCGTCATAGCGGACCCTCACGTACCAGATGATGCTTAGAAAAAAATCCGATGGAAGTACGCCGCTGTACCATCTAAGCAACCGCCTCCTTTTGATCTCGCAAAATTGGCCGCGATAAATATAGCAATATCTCTCCGTGAGCGCGGTCGTTAAGAATGCAATAAACTGTCTTGAGAGTTCTGAAAATGGCGGCTGTCAGGACCGTATAGGACATACGCGAGTGTTAATTGATATTTGTAATTAGCCGTTTTGTAAGGAGCAGACCTGTTTCTCTATTAAAACTGCGCTAAAAGAACGGCCAGAGCTCACAGTCGCCGTGCCGCGACCTGCATATAAACCGGGTAGATTTATGGCTCTCTGGAGTGTACAGGTTGATTGTGCAAGAAGGAATCGAGGCGCATGCGGGGTTTCATGAATACTCTGTCAATACGGGCGACTTTTCTTCAGTTGAAAACAAACACTTTTTGCCTTTATCATTTTTCACGATTCGACTCGGTTGATTGAAATTTTAAATGATGTTTATTTTGCGATACCTCTTGACTAATTGTCAATTACATTAAACAACCAAATTTCGTCGTTTACCCTCCCGATTAAGGTTAAACAGTGATCCGCGCAAACTCAACGTATTTATATCTTAATATATAAAACCAAGTCGGCCATTTTATTGGTTACACCATTTATAACTCAAGATTGGATGAGCTGTTTGTTATGAAAGATTTTTTGTTGGATTCTTCTACAGTGGGGTTAACATAAAATACATTGAAATTCCGAAAAATTTGATGAAATGAAAAAAAGAAATAATTTTCCTTCTTGCAAAAAACGCCAATAGGTGTCGCTACGGTACATTTTCTAATAATATTAACGCATCTGTGTCCATGTGTTATTAATAATTATAATTATCGCCAATAGATGGCAATCTTAGATATAGATAGTTATCTATATCTATGATGCAATGTAAACAACAATTACTGTGTATTTTGAGTTGCCTAAACTTCCGAATCAAGACATTGACATTTTCTATCGAACACACAAAAATACAATGGGTGTTTCCAACTGACTTCATTTGGAGCAGATATAATTCAAGGACGTGGATTCAATCCAACATTCAAGGTAAGAATATAATATCAACATTATTGATTTCAAATCACTTATTTTGTCCTCCCTATCTGCTATTTAGATCCAAGGCCAGATTCCCCTTCCAATTGGAACATTACAACCACTTGGAGATGCACAACATAAATTCCTCCAAATATACTTCATATAGGCAATATGGATGATCAACTTGATGAACGTCAATCAATTAATTCAGATGTGAGAAGAATAATTCTTCAAGATCTGCAGCAACTACTTCATAAACATCATGCATTGGTTCGATTGTTTGAAACTGCTTTGGAACGTATACCAAGTGAGGATCACAAGGTTGTCATTAGAGCAGATAAACGACCTGTTGAGGCACATGACGCCAATTCAACTCCCCTTTAATAGTCGAAGTGGCAATTTTGATTGTAGGTGGAAACTTGGAAACGCGAAATATTTTTCTTACGCGTCGCAATACTGGAGAATTGCAACAAAAATATGAAACACACCGTTCATAAGATGCTCTACAATACCCGCTAATTCGTTAAAATGCCTCCTCCCAATGAAGTAAGAAAAACGACAATAGATTTTTATAGTATTGCCTTTTTCCCTCGTGTGATTGGATTAGAATACAATCCCCTTTTGAGTACAGACATAATCTGCTATTGAATTAGATTTTTTCTTTGTTATCCTTTCTATAATATGAATAAAAATGATGAAGAACTGCTTCATTTCTTTATGCAAAGTTTCGTATCTATTTGTTGCTTCTTCAAGATCTCAGAAGTTGTTATTGTCTGGTCAATTCTTCCATATAATATCATCAAATTTCGAAAATCAGGGATATTGAAGTTTACTGAATATGAAATTCGATCCCAAAAATTATCCAACATTATTTAATCTGCTAATGTAGGATTTATTTTGAAAAGGTGGAAATGATCATGAAGTTTTCAGAAATCGAAAAGGTTATTTTTCAATACGTGCAGGCTGTATGTGATAGCCAACTGAGGTTATTAGATGTAGTTGCTCGATGACCTGGGTCAGCAAATGATTCCACAATTTCCAATAACTCCAGACTCAGGGCACGATTTGAGGATAATGAATTTCCTAACTGCATCCTTTTAGGTATATATGTTAATAATAATAATGCTTGACCTAGTATTATATTTAAAAATGGTTCATTTTCAGGCTATAGGGCCACTATCATAATTTGGCAAGAGGGAGGAATGAAGAGGAACCACCTTTGCTAGAAGAGATGGATACAGTAAAATTGGAATATTTTATTTCAACAGAAACTTTGGGGGAATTCGGAGATGAGAGTATCCCTCTCAGTCAGAACAGGGAAACTTTAATCAATAATCACTTTGCTAATCTTTCGACATAGAATTGTGTGAAAAATGAGATAAAATGAAGTTTTCAGCATATATTTTCTTTCATATATATACATATGTGTATACTCAAGATGGAAAATTACGGATCATTCAATAGTTTGCTCAATTTCTGCTTCTCAATAGCAATCTGCACCTTCAGCAACTCTTCTTTTAACTTATTCTCTAATTTAATTGATAGAATTTCTACATTAAACTTTTGCACTTTTTCTTCACGTTGAGTTTTGATGCTCAAAATTTCTTCGTTGAGTTTTTCTAATTGTTTTTTTACAAAATTTCGTTTGTCATCAATCAAATTTGTATAAGAATCAGCCAAATCGGATGTAGTTAGTGCCTTCACACTTAATAGTCTACGTCTTGAAGTTGGGAGAGCTGTCTCACATTGCTTTGGCGGATTACATCCTAGAAAAGATGAGAAATATTTGAATATTCAATATGACATTTAAAACTATTCCTATAGAAATTGTACTCAATAAAAATATAAGAAAAATGTGCCATGACCACAAAGAATTTCTTAGAAATCAATAATTTTTTTTGTATGTTGGCAATTAGTGATTTGTTTTTTCCAAGGATGATATAAATTATTATTGTTGCTTATGAAAAATATTGATATGAATTTGCCGTAAGGTCAATCTTCAATAATATATCACCATTGCTTTTGCTAGAAGATGATCCAGGTTGTTCCACATTTAGCCCATTTGTTAAGTCGGAGGAAATAGGCATTTTCAGGTCCAATGGCTTCCATTTCTTTCATGTGTTGACCTGAACATAAATAATATTTGAAAAAAACCTAGGACTCGAATCCAAATTCTAATAACTCACCTCACTGGTACTGTTTCCAATTTCAAAAATTTCAATGTCATTTTCCATAAACACATAATTTTCTTCTTCAATATCAGTTACATCGAAATTCTGAAAACAAAATATATACATAGTCATTTGATATAGAGCAAAACAAAACATAGAACGCAATATCCAAACAAGCATGTTGAATTCATATTATAACATACGAGTACTCACAACTGGACTTGTGATTGCCTGTTGTGTCAAAACTAATAAAAAGTCTTTTTTCCAGTGTGCTTGGACTATTCAATTCATTTTGTTGACATGTTTCGGCCCATAGCCATCCTCAGAACACAATACTAAAAATATATTATAGCTGTCAAGATATGATATTTGAAAATTTACACTATTTCATCAAGGTACAGATGTGCTGTTGAGAAAGGCGCCTTATTATTTATTTTTTTTTTTATGAAACTATAATCAAAATTTCGAGCCGTTCGGGACTGGATGTTAAGATCTTATTCATCCCAAAAGTTATGAACACCTTCCCAAATAACGAACACAAACCGAACAAGGAGAATAAACTTATGAATGTTAAAAAATGTAAATTAACTCACTGAAGTCCAATGTCAATATAAATTCGCAACTTCATTAAAAACCTTTCGAGTACATATCATCACCCAGTTAAAATCAAGATCTTAAAAATTCCGAATATCGAAACAAGGTACCACAACAATATAGAAAATTACAAACAACACATGCACGAAATCAGTCAGACTCGAAACAACTTATCTACACCGAAACAGACCGACGGTTCAGAACGCAAACAACAGAGGACGCGGACGTGTCCCTGGCTCTTCCATATTCGTCAAATAAACGATCACCATCAAGCTCATTATGTAAACCATATACAGTTTTCTCATTCATAATTGACAAAATAACATCATGATAACGATTTTTCGTCATGATTTTGGCTTGGCCACTTCCTGTTGCACCATATTGTTTTCATTCTTCTGCGGCAATTTTGCGAACATCTCTCTCGCGATTTTCATAAAATCTTTTCAACATTTCTGGACTTCTGAACACGTAACTGTTGGTGCACATGGTATTTACTTCTTGTGCTATCATGCCCCTGATTTTATTCTTCTCTTCTCTTGTAACTTGATCAGTTTTTTTATTTTCTGGAACATTTTTGTACCCTGAGCAAATTTTCGCAATTAGTAATTTCTCGTCAGGGGAGAAACTGACACATCGATTTCTTTTTTAGGTTCGTGTTCCATCTCTAAAGTTCTTTTACGTTAAAAAAATTATAACACTACTCACAGTCACTTAACTTCAGAAAAAACGTGGAGTGAATGCAGAGACAACTCTGAGTGGAAGTAAACATACAAAACTTGTAAACTGATAGAAATTCTTGATACCGTGGAAATTTTGCAATGTTGCCAAATATATCTCCCGATTAACTAAACCAGAGTGCAACCAGAGAGAATTATAAAAATTGATTACTAGTAAACGTTGATTAGTTAAACAATGATTATTCTGTGAACGGTGCAACTGGCCAACAGGCTATTGAGTACATTAAAAAACTGCGAGGGTGTCAAAATGCTGTGTCGAAAATTATATTAAAAAACTATTAACTATGTTAGAATTTGAGTTTAGTTTGAATATAGGATGAAAGTGAGTTGACAGTTTGATGACAATATAAGAAAAAAGGAAGTGTGAAAACACGTCCCACTTTTCTAGCAGAATCTGAGTTCAGTAGTTGATCAAGAACTGAGAAAACTATATACCAGCCTTCAAATATTAAATATTAGAAATCTACTTATTTATTCAACTCTTAATTACTTAAATAAGTTCACTTCGCCTTTTGACGACATTGAGGGCAATTACAGTACCAGATCCGCTAGAGAAAAAAACATCTAGATCTAAGCCCACAAGTGTCACTTACTATGGAACAATACTTCATAATAAATTACTTCCTGATTTGAAAAAGGATTTAAATAAAATAGAAGAAGGTTAAAATCAAAAACAAAACAATTCTCACTGTCAAACCCAAGTGATTCCAATTCCTTATTTTGTAAACTATGGTTGTCTTTTTTTCTCTGTTCATATTCCTGAACCTGCTGCTTCTCCGCCTTTGATTCCCTCTACATTGCTCTATTTGGAAGAGGATATCTGCACACAAGGTGTTACTTAAGGCTGATTTCTCTACTATTCTTGTTGATATATTGTTTTTTAATTTCTTCCTGATTAGAATCAATTCTCACAAAGTGTAGATATTTTGAAAAATAAGTTTGAAACCTTTGAAGTTTTGTTGAAAATCCATAAGAAAAGGAATTTTCGAATATATCTCTTCAGTGAGTTTATCGAATGAATTGATTTTCTGAATAAAGGTTTCCATTGATATGGTGAATCTCCTAAGAAGATAAAATTAAACTGTTTTTTTTTTCATTTTGACGATAACCTAGATATCTATAATTATACCAAAAATTTAAGGGACCCAACTCTTAAGAAGATTTTCAGAATTAAATTTCTGCTTGAGTTTTTCGAAGGTTCAAGCTTTTGACCTTATGCCCAGAAAAATTTCAGTATCATATTTCGAGGGGTGGCATAGACTCTCATGAAAGTTTAAAATGCTTTCCAAAATATTATATATTTATGGTTTCATTTAGAAAAAAAAGTGGGTTATTGCAAGGAAAGTAAATACCAATTTTGTCGCCAAAATTTGAGGAAAATTAAGAAATATTTCATTTATGCCCACTTGCACCGTTTCAAGGTTAAGACAGACTGATCTAAGACACCCTTAAATTTTGTGTCAGGCTTTACCTCGCCTTAATGGATCAGATCTTGCACCGCATATCTAATAGAAATGACTTTGTTAAGCTTACGCTAAGCAATACCGAATCTGGCAACATTGTATAAATCAGTGAATTTGTTTGTTTTGACATGAAAATGTGATATGACCATATGGTTTCGTGTCGGCACTAAGCACAGCGAAGTAAGAAGAAAACGCGAATTCATAGACAAACAAGATATTTTGTCTATGCATTTTCCTTTTCAGTAATCTGATTCAAAACGACATATATTTTGGCCGCTGGCGAACAGGCACAGTACAACCTATTTTTTTTTAATTTGAGGAAAATAATTTAAATTGATTTCAACAATTCTTCATTTGTAACTTGAATGACATAAATCTACACCTGTGGAATATAATCGAAGTAGTGTTTTTCACATTTACAAGAGTAAATAGTACCTGCAGAAATAATAATTGTATGGGTATAATAAATTGCACCCATAACACGAGGAAATCCAGCAATTTGGTAAAATTGGGTTTGGGTGGAACGTAATTCTGCTTCTGTCTGGGGAATTTTTATGAAATGTTGACGCAAACGAGCTATTTCTTCTGAAACTGGGACTACTCTTTTTGATACTGTAGGTTCGTAGATTTTCATTAAATCGGCTACAGCCAATGAATGTCCTGCTGATGCGAAGAATCGCAGGCACGTAAGGAGTTGACTCATCGGTGATACACTCCGATTCCTACAATCTTCAAGCTTAAACTCCCTTCTTTAAGGTTTAACATCATCATACATAATTTGTCCAAATCATGGTAGTGATCAGCTCTGATATATTCTAGACTTCTAGGAAAGCCAAAATCAATTATATCAAATATGAAGAAACATCCTTATATAGATCATCCATTTATTTCAAAAAAGTTATATCCGTAATTATTAAATTCACGCAAAAAATCAAAAACAACACGTCGAAACTGAAGTTCGTTTTTGACGTTATGAATATTTGAGACGGGCTAAAGTCTTGCTTAAGCCATGAATATTCTCGGCTTAGAAAAGTCACAACTTATGAGGCATTTAAACTGCGGTGCAAGAGAAACGACGTCTCAAATCTAAATTCGTCGTTAGTCAGACTTAAATTTGACGTTAAGCGTTTTAGTTGCAGATTTAATAATTTCATTTCAGACATCGCTCAACCCTGTATATCAAGATAATACCACACCAATCTCCCACCACCCTTGGGATATGTATCGTTTCACTAAATAAACTTCAATTTAATTTAACGTAAACTGTACACTAAAAGGTCTCGAAATGAGAATTCACAGGCATGTCTCTCGACGAAAACTTTGAATCTCGGCAATCTTAAAACATTCAAGACAGTTCAAGATGCCAAGTATTCCAGGGTTGGAACAAAATTGATTCTCAGGAGAATCTTGCAAGTTGAGAATCTCGCATTCCCGTTCTATTTTTTAAAACAACAACCAAAACTGGCATCATAAATACCCTGCGGGTTTTTCAATCACAAAAACAACCTTTTCCATCCCCCGAACGCCACCCCTCCAATATAAACCCCGTAAAATAACTGCCTCGTATATCCGAACAGACCTCCCCTAGAATAAGCGTCCCCAAAATCGCCGCAACAAACCAGCCGTCCCATAAAAATAACCATAAAAACAAAGGACTCTCGAACGGCAAAACAAAAGAGAAACATCGACAGGGTGAAGATGTCAAGCCTTCGGAAGAAACATTGTAAAGTCAAATGGGACACTAAATCTCGAAGGCATGCCGCCCCCCTGAAAATTAAATTCTCCGGCGGCGCTGGAGGCCTGAAGGAGGGGGGGGCTCCCAGGAGGGGGGGGGTCGGTCGCGGGGCTTATTGGAACTGACACCGCGAGCGAGATCGTCGGAATGCCGTGTATTGGGGGCTTTATTGGATTTTATGAATTGTTATGTCGCGGCTGATATGTGAGATTTTCTTATTAGGGACGGTTTGGTGAATGCCGGTTTAGGGCGGTTTGTTGCGTTGAAAATCGCATTGGGGGTGGTTTCGACGGCTTTTATAATGTCAATCCGACGGGGGTGCGGGAGACTGATGGATTTGTTCCGAGGACGAATGGAGGATCTTATTGAATTGAATCTGATATGGATTTTCTCATTGCAATCTGAGGTTTAACAATTTACTGGAAGTTTCCATATACTATGTACCATCTAATAAGAAGATCTCTTACGACTTTTAATTCTAGACGGTCTGAGAGAGTTTCGAGACCATAACAGTTCAATGAAGCTCTCAAAATCAAAGGAAAAAAGCAATTCCAGGACCTACACTTCGAACAACACTTCAAGGAACAGAAGAAATTTTCGAATTTTCTGGTGATTTTCAACAGGCTGTATCTCAGTCAAAAATGGTCGTATGGGAAAAAAAAACTTAGTTTTGAAGATTCTAGTTTCTTAATATATTGTTTGAAAATTTTTCGGAGTACCGGTAGCTTTGCAATCTCCTGATGAATCAGGAAGAAAAAATTTTCAAAATTTAAAAATTTTTTTTTTTTTATTTTGCTCTATGCGCATAGATAAATTTTTTCGAGCTAGACCGATGCAAGACGAGAGGTAGTCTCTTTTTCTGCATTAAATTTCCTACAAAAATCTGTCATGGTTAATAAAAAATAAATTTTCCGCCTCTAAGTTAAACGTGAAACAAGAGCAACAAAAATGCCATTTTGCCATTTTTTGGTTAATATCTTTGTCAATATTGGGGTAAGAGCTTAATTGTAAGGAAATTTTATAGCCTGATGTTTCCTAAAGTCCCCTCCTGAATCGGTAGATCGATCGGTTCAGCGGTTTTGTTGAACCGATTGATTGAAATTTTGAAAAAATTGAGGGAACAAGTTTTTTGTTCCCTAAATTAATCTTTCTGAATCGGTGTTTTCACAGAATTAGTCGAGAAGTTTTCAAGAAAACTGTTTTTTAATTCTTGAAATTTATTCCATTTTCAATAATTCATCTTAAAAAAAAACAATTTGAGTAAAGAATGAAGAAATAATGTAATTATTGATTGATTAGAAAGATTAGGTCAAGTTTAAGAAACAAAAATCTTCTTCCCTCAATTTTTTCATAATTTCAATCAATCGGTACAACAAAACCGCTGAACAGATCGATCCACCGATTTAGGGGGAACTTTGGGGAACATCAGGCTGTAAAATTACCTTATAAGTTTTCCCCCAATATTGACGAAGATACAGCCCATCAACCAAAAAAAGGCAAAACGGCATTTTTTTGTTATTTATTCACGTCAACGTTACAGGCGAAGAAATTTTTTTTTAAATAAGCATAACGGATTTTTTTACGAATATTTCTGCAGATAAAGAAATCGCCTGTCGTTTTGCTAGGCGATCAGTAGTTCCACGGATATCGGTAGTTGATTGAAAAAGGATCTTTTTGCATTCAAAATTGGATATCTCGAGGCAAATGGTCATATTTGAGAGTCGTGAAAAACAAATTAGACCTGAATAAACATGCTATGCGACATTTGCTTCGGTCTAGCTCTAAAAACTTTTTCCATGGGCGTGGAGGAAAAATAATAATTTGAAAAATTTTGATAATTTTTTCCTGATTCATCCGATGATTGCATTTCTACGAATATATTTTATTTCCGGTTTTCCGGGATGTTCCGATTCTGTTTGCACTTGATGAAGGTTGACAAATGGTCACCTCCACAATTTGCGCAATTGGGAGCTCTTGTGATTTTTTTTGTGTATTCCCCCGTCATATGACCTTCTTCACATTTCATGCACTTGAATGTAGCATGACAGTTCTTCTGTCAATTGACTTCCATGACATTGAATAATTGCGTTTTTCATTCAAGCTTCCTACTTGCAGAACTTTATTCAATGCTCTTAGGCACTTCACAAAGTATTATAATTGATATTAATTCGGTGAACTACATTTTGTTATTATATCAAGCATCTGAGTTCATGTGTTATTACATGTATCATTTTTCCGAACACTACGGAAAATGTTATGACGAAATGTTTCGAACAAATTCCCATTCTACTTTTATCGCCATTAGATGACAATGTAAACAATTAGTGTGTATTTTGAGTTGCCTAAACGTCTTAGCCTCGGATTCTGCAACGGAACACGTTTGGTGGTGAAGCACCTTAAAAGTAACGTGATTCATTGCACAATATTCAAAGGTAAGTATAAAAGTGAGGAAGTTCTCATTCCCAGAATTCCGATGATTCCAACAGATATGCCATTTGAGTTTAAGAAAATTCAATTTTCCATTCGTCTTGCGTTTGCTATGACAATTAACAAATCGTAAGGCCAGTCCTTGGGCGTGTGTGGCTCAAATCAAGAAAATAATTGTTTTTCTCATAGCTAGTTATATGTCGCGTGTTCACGAGGAAAAAAACCAAATATGTTCTTCATCACAAGGTACTACAATGAAGATATTGTGAAATATTGAAAAAAAGTAACCTCTTTACCTCTTAAATGAAGAGAATTCTTTTGATGTATGCATAACAATAACAGCTAGCTTATCTAATTAATGTTCCCTATTAGGACGGGAAAATTATGCTTGATTCCATTTATAGTTTTTTCCAATTATGAATTAGTTTCGTTCGTGCTCTCACCATTCAATCTTATCTAACACGGACAAAATCCCGATTCTCTCAATCGATAGTTCTTTTTTCAATTTTCATTGGTGATAATGGACCAAAATTCAGCTAACGCCAAATTAAACTCTTGCATAAATTATTAAATAACAAAATCCCTTCAGCTCCTAAATCCGGGAACAAATAAGAAGGCGGTGAAAAACCTCGTGGCCCGCTGTACACTCACGCTCAAAAGCATCGTAAACATTAGGGATCTGAGATTTCATTAGATTTGTTTGATGAGAGCATTAGTAATCTATACGTTTTGTTGGGGGTTGATTGTAATGAATAAATTGAGTTATGGCTTATAGGAACATCCTCGATACGCTTTGATTGAGAGGATGCTGTTTTTCGTGCACTTATTGAACTTGTCTGCAAGGCATGCTTTGGAAATATCGATTTTGTTCATTTCGGAGCAGAAGGCTTTCAATTTCTAGAGTGTTACTACATCTACAGTAAGAAGATGTTTTCAGATTTGTTCTCGAAAATGTAACATATGGCTGCTCCTTTTGTTATCACACCATGAACTAAATTTTCATATGTCAAACTATACTTGCTCCTCGACTTCTTAGGAATAATTAGCCAATTATTATTATCCACCTTTTCGACAATCAAGATCATAGAAAAACACAATAGAAATAACGAATTATGATACTAACGATACGTTTGTAGGGACGTTTTGATACTTTCAATTGGTATTCAAATAGTTACATCCTATTCAAATAAACTTCAAAATGCATTTTAATATTCAAATTATCAAAAGTATGTTGTGTGATTACTAACAAATGAGAAAAAACGCTGTCATTTGAATTTTTGTCTTGGGTTTTGAACTGCTTAATATGTTTGTCGAGAGTCCAATTATTAATGAAAGTGACGATTTTGTTGTTCTTCTGGATATTGAAGAGTCTGCAAGAAGAGCAAATCTGGAACTCCTACCTAAAAAATCTGTTCAGCAGTACGATATTGCATATAACAATTTCCTGGCCTGATGTAAATTGAAAAATTATTTATTTTTATTTATTTATACATAATTCCGCTTCGACTTCGAGGTCAAAATTGAAAAAATATAGGAGGGAACTTCAATGTTTTTCTGGCATACTTAGAAGAAAAATAAAAAATATTGAGTTCATCAACTTTGTGGAGTAAATTTTCAATGATAAAGTCAAGCGCCCTTGTTTAAAATGTTGTGGATGTTAGTAAATATTTTAAGGTAATAGCATATTCAAAACGGAAAAGTGAAGGATATCGTCCCAAAAAATCGAAGATTCCCACTCGTGAACAAGTTGAAAAGTTCATAAAGGAGGCACCAAATGAGATATACTTGATGGATATGGTTGCAACTATTTTCGGATTATTTGGAGCCTGTCGGCGTGAAGAAGTGTGTAATTTATCAGTGGAAGACATCGAAATAACAAATAAATCATTGGCTATACAACTTCCAGATAAAAAAACGAACGTCAGTCGTTCTTTCAGTATTATTGGGAAGTATGTAGATTATTTTCATAAGTACTTTGCACTGCGCCCTTCTGTCATCAAACATCGTCGTTTTTTCCTGAAATACATAAATAATAAATGCACTGCCAATCCAGTTGGTATTAATACATTTGGGACAATTTCATCTATTGTTGCCGAATTCCTCAAACTGCCAAAAACAAAGCAATATACAAGACACTGTTTTCGAAGATCCTCCGCTTCATTGCTAGCAGAATCAGGAGCAAATATTACGGATATGAAAAAATATGGTGGATGGAAGTCTACGACGGTAGCCGAGGGCTATGCTGATCATTCCATCGCATATAGAAATGTCATTGCTGAAAAAATTCTCCCAACCTCAACAGATTTTGGATAATCATCATCCAATATTGTATTGTCAGAATGACAATTCTCGGAATATGTCTTAGTTTTTGCTCCCGAAAAATATTATGTTTTCTTGTGTTATAACATGTTTGGTTTATCTATGGGAGATGATTGCCTTTCATTGGGGTCCCGTAGCGGTCTTCAAACATCTGAAGTGCCGAAATATCATCACCTGGAAGGTTGTATCCGGTTTGAAAAACCCTCACGACTAGAGAGCGAGAATTTGTGGATTTTGAATTTGAATATCGAAGGAATTTCGAAAGACAAGTGTGATTACGTCTCTGATGAACAGGGTATCGAAGTGATTCTTCTGAAGGGAAACCCACACGGCAACAGAAAAAAAATTCTCGTGAAAGAAGACAGTTGAAAGTTATGTATTAATTGATTCTTTATAAGTTTAGCTTGTTATGTTGAAAAATGACCAGTTTCGTGAATTTCAACACATTCGGAAAGGGGAAATTGATGGAGCTTTTTTACTTCTTTCAAATTTTGTGACATTTCTGTCATAAATTTTTATAAACCTCCGAACATTATTTGGCCAAGAAATCTGAATGTTGATGTTTTTTAAAGTACCAAATGCATTTCTAAAATGCATTTGATTTATTCTGAATAATCGGTTTCTTTTCTGCTTTTGTCTTTTTTCATTTCAGATTAAGAATTGCGAGTCGTTTTGGGAAGAATCTGTCTATCCGAGCCCATCGACGGATAACATGAAGATGATCACACTGATGTCTTTCAAGATTTTCCTGATATTTAATATTTTATGTTATTTTTTTACGGGGAGGCAGGTTTTTTCGGCTGAGGTTTTTTCCCCTGGCTGTATAGTATCGTATGATACTAGTGATGATAGTATCGTATGATTCTATAGTATCATACGAAGAATGTTATGATACCCCGTTCTTTTTTTACCTCAGCTTAGGTACTTTTTGTTTCAACATTTATTGTATTATTTTAGCTCTCTTTTTCATAAGAATATATATATATATATATATATATATATATATATATATACTTCCGGTTTCTACAAGTACTGATGGTACTCTAATAATATGTTGCAGAGCTCGCTAACGTCACAGGGCATTAATCTTAGTAATTGTTCTAGTTTTACGATCAATATTAATATTCATGAGTAATTATTGCGAAATATTGATAATAAAAATTGGCAATTACTGAATTTTTCTCATCTGATTTCATCATAAGAAAATGGAGTGCAAAAAATATTTTTAACACTAATGTTGAAACACATAAACAATCAATTTTAACATTTTTTGCTGTCACTTTTAATAGCAGTTGTACAAAAATATATTCACCTATAACTTCAAATGGCTTCAGGAAAATGTTCTGAATTTAGAATTGTAAGCGAATATCTGAAATATCGTCATCATATTCATTCAGAAACACCCCGTATTTTCGTGGATTCTCATTCCGAATTCTATTTCTGCCACATAGTGACTTTCACCCAAACGAGGTATCTCCATTTGGTCATTTTTCCCTAGCTTCGAGTGTTACAAGGCGCACCACGGTATAAAGAAGAGTGTCGCCGCAATTAAACTGCAACTTAAATATGCACACAGAGGTGTCCAGTTGCAATCACACTCCAGTGTGACCAACAATCGTGCAATCGGGATTCCCTACACAGCCTTGTTTACTTAAGTATGTTTGTCTGTTTGTACAAGGATAGCGTGGGTGGTTTTGTCGGTCGTACACTCTAGGTGGTTTTGATAAGAGCTTATGCAAATTTAATTAGCCATCTGATTGTTGCAACATCGTTCGACGTTTAGAAAAACCGGTAGTTGTGCGTTGATATGTGGTTACACTGCTTGTAGCAATGTTTTACATGGCACAGATACATATTAATTTGTCGAGGAAGTATCAAAGAGGACAACTAGGCTACAAAGTGGAGAGTTGTCACTTTTCGTTTACTGTTTGAGCATTGTTCTTGGTTCCAAAGTATCTACGAGAATTTCTGAGGTGTAATCTTTTATTTCGTGTATAATTTAAAACGATGATTATTCGTGATACATATATGACTTCAGAATAGTATTCATTGAAATGAATACCATCTTCATTTCATAACAGATCTTTCATCTGTGAACCTATGAATGGTTCAGATGAAAGATCTGTGAGCCTAAAAATTGAAGATGGTATTCATTTTCATGATGACTATTTCGAATTCATACGTTTCAAAAATTATTTTTTGTACAATTGCCATTAAAAGAGACACTTTTAATGACAGCAAACAATGTTAAAAGTGATTATTTACGTGGAAGCGTGTTAAAAATATTTTTACTATTAGTGTTCAAAATATTTTTAGCGCTCCATTTTCTTATGATGAAATCAGATGAGAAAAATTCAGCAATTGCAAATTTTTATTATCAATATTTAACAAATCATTACTTATGAACATTAATATTAATCGGAAAACTAGAACATTTACTAACATTAATGCCCTGTGACGTTAGGGAGCTTCGCAACACATTATTAGAATCCTCAGCACCATCAGTACTTGTAGAAACCGAAAGTACAATATTGGATGATGATGATCCAACATCTGTTGAGGTTGGGAGAATTTTTTCAGTAATGACATTTCTATATGCAATGGAATGCTCAACATAGCCCTCGGCTACCGTCGTAGACTTCCATCCACCATGTTTTTTTATATCCGTAATATTTGCTCCTGATTCTGCTAGCAATGAAGCGGAGGATCTTAGAAAACATTGTCCTGGATATTGCTTTGGTTCTGGCAGTTTGAGGAATTCGGCAACAATCGATGAAATTTTCCCAAATGTATTAATACCAACTGGATTGGCAGTGGATTTATTATTCATGTATTTCAGGAAGAATAGACGATGTTTGATGACAGAGGGGCGCAGTGCAAAGTACTTATGAAAATAGTCTACATACTTCCCAATAGTACTGAAAGAACGACTGACTTTCGTTTTTGTATTTATAAGTTGTATAACCAATAATTTATTTGTTATTTCGATGTCTTTCACTGATAAATTACACAATTCTTCACGCCGTCAGGCTCCAAATTATCCGAAAAAAGTTACAACTTTGACCATCAAGTATTTCTCATCTAGTGCCTCCTTCATAAACTTTTCAACATGTTCACGAGTGAGAATTTTCGATTTGTTGGGACGTTATCCTTCACTTTTCCGTTTTAAATATGTTATTACTCTTAAATATTTACTAACATCCACATCATTTTTAACAAGTGCGCTTGACTTTATCATTGAAAATTTGCTCCACAAAGTTGATGAACTCCATGTTTTTGATTTTTCTTCTAAGTATGCCTTCTTCATTTTCCAATTTACACCAGGCCAGGAAATTGTTATCTGCAATATCGTACTGCTGAACAGATTTTTTGGGTAGGAGTTCCAGATTTGCTCTTCTTGCAGACTCTTCAATATCCAGAGGAACAACCAAATTATCACTTTTATTAATAATTGGACTCTCGACAAACATATTGAGCAGTTAAAAACCCAAGACGAAAATTGGACAGGAACGAAATTCAAATGACAGCGTCTTTTCTCATTTGTTAGAAATCATAACGTTGGCAACGTTTGCCATTCACCACAACCTTTGGATTATTTGAATATTAAAATGTTGAAGTTTATTGTCATTGCAAATTTTCCCATTTCGTTATCAAAATAGGGCAGTTGTACAAAAAACATGGTATTTGTGTTAAGGTGATTTCATTTTGTTCGTGAAATTGTTCAATTCGCTCCGCTCATTTAACAAACTTCACTTTTAACACTCATATCATAAAGAACTATTTTTTTTCATTTGTTTTTCTTCTTGTAATTATTTGAATCCAGATTTGTAATGCAATCAATTTTACCAAAGATGTCAATTAATTTGTAATGGTTTTCGGTATTTTTCTGTTTCATTTCTTTCAACTTTTAATATTTCTGTGAAATGTTGCACGATTATTATAATATAATAAATACTATAATAATTACGATTTATTTTTCTTTGCGCAAGGGAGAAAAAATAAGTCCGCATTATTCTACTCTCAACCCTTCACTTTCCCAGAAATCACCGATTTCGCCTGCCTATAAAATATGCAGACTTAACGATATTTTAATAGTTTCCAGATAATGTATGTATGAAATATTTCATGGGCTCTAAACGTTGCACGCCTTCGATACAAGCACAACGAGTCCCTGCTCCAGAAGTTGTTGAATTTCAAGTAGGCAGTTAATTTGTTTTTAATAATACCTCGACAATTTTATGATATGTATATATTCTGTCAGCTCCGGCATTAGTTTCACCGGAAGTTACCTTACGCAGTACTTATTTGATTGAATAATTAATAAGGCTTACTCTATATAATCGCAAAATCTCATTCAATGGTACTTCAAGAACCAATAATCAACATAGGTTAATCGATCCAACCATTTAATCTGTACAGCGCCAGATATTCCCGAACATTCCCAAGGAAGAAAACATATATGTCATAATCATACGATACACCCCAAAAATGAAATATCTGCGTGGCTTCTCAAAATAATATGAAAATCCAAACAATAATAATTTCAATATAAATAAATCGACTCGCATGTGGAGTGTAAATGATGAAATCTTGACACATAGTGTTTCATATTACAGTTGTTTTTCTGTTTCTGTAAAAATTCAGAAATAATAAAATATGCCCCGAATAATGGAAGTGATTCTACTTGAGAAACTTCACCAGGTTTTCATCGATTTCTCTCCACTGTTACAATATTTGATAGAATTGTCTCTACGTCATAGTGAATACGAAATAATTAGATTAACTTCATATTCTTGGGCATAATCAATACCCAGCAAATTCCATAGAAAAACCATATCAAAATTAGACAGAAAAATTATGGAACAAAATTATAATGAAAATTAGGAACCCACAACAAACCGTCAAGAACAAACACTTTTATTATATTCATGGACTTTCGTTAAAACGAGAAACATTAGTTCTAAATTCAACATATGAACCGTTTTCGAAACACAAAATGATTTGAGATCTATACTAACGAAAACTGAACCTTCAAATGAAAAACAAAAATCGAAATGTTGGGTTTGTAATATTTCCTACAATTGTTGAAAATCTTATATACAAGAAACATCAAGACCTGCAGAGATAAAATAGAGACATAAAAATAGAGATATTGATAGATCGCCCAGTCGGCATTTCTCAAATGAAAAATTATTAAAAAAAAACAGTCAGATGAATTGATAACCAACTCTTTTTTTTTAAGTCGGTTGGATAGATAGGTGAGTACACCGATGAGAATAAAATTTGTGATTTATGTCAATTTATGTTATTCATTGGAAATTAAGCGATGTTGTCCATCTTGGACGGTCGAACAGCAACAAAAGACGAATTAAATTATCTTCTTCTTCAATGATTTTTGCCTTTTGGATGAACTACAGGGTGGGCATATTTCGATGTTTTAGCACTACAACTTTTGAACCAGAGGAGATAGACAAAATCTGATACCCCATTCTCGATCTCTTTCTCGGAGAAACTGACAAGAGTAGTATTCATTTTTAGCTACCTTCTTTTGTTTTCGAGTTATAAGCGAAAATTGGAAAAATGGTGATATCGGAAAAAAATTATATCTCCGCCAATACTGATGATAGAGCTCTGAAATTAAAACACTATACAGGCACTTTTCTACGTAGAATCCAGTGGCATGCTCGCCTTTTTTGCAGCATTTTTAATTACGAAGCTATGACACAAAGTTATGTTTTTTTGAAGAAGAACACTAGATTTCTTTGCCATTTTCTGAAAGCTTAATTTTTTCTGATTTCAAAAATATATAACATCGTATGCTTCCTATCAATAAATCAATATGAGTATAGAAATTGGTCAAGAACCTATATTCGTCTGAGTCTCAATACTTTTCATGGTTTCAATTGTCGATAAGCACGAAAAATTTAGTATCGTATAATTACCACAATTTCTTTCTAGTAGTCTTTTCATTTCTATGCTCTTGTTATAGGAAGCTACATTTTTCTGTGCTCATCAACAGTTGAAACCATGGAAAGTATTGAGACTCACATGAAAATAGGTTTTTGACCAATTTCTATACTCATACTGATACAAACTTCACGATGTTATATATTTTTGAAATCAGAAAAAATCAAGCTTTCAGAAAATGTCACAGAAATATAGTGTTTCTAGTTGAAAAAACATAACTTTGGATCATAGCTTCGTAATTGAAAATGGTGCAGAAAAGACGAGCATGCCACTGGATTCTACGTGAAAAAGTGCCTGCAGAATGTTTTAATTTCAGAGCTCTATCATCAGTATTAGCAGAGATATGAATTTTTTTCGATATCGCCATTTTTCCAATTTTCGCTTATAACTAGAAAACAAAAGAAGGTAGCCAAAAATGAATAAAACTCTTGTTAGTTTCTCCGAAAAAGAGATCGAGAATGGGGTATCAGATTTTGTCTATCTCCTCTGGTTCAAAAGTTGTAGTGCTAAAACATCGAAATATGCCCACCCTTGTACAGTTATTTCTATGATTATAATAACATTCTGATTTTATGTTGATTTATTTTTTGTGATTTTGTGATTATGTCAGAATGTTATTTATGCCATTTTTCATGTTATAGGTAAAAATGTTCTGACTTTTTCTTTTCTGCATTTTCCTATTCATTATTGTTTCTTGTTGCGACAAAAAATATCATGCTTCATTTCCGTTTATATTTTTTTTCTAATTATGGTTTTGTATGGCGTCCCATGATCACTATCAATATTCTCAGAAGAATAATCGTCAATTCGATTCACGATTAGGTCAATCGGATATTTTCACAGGTTCATTATGGAAAATAATGAACCAGAACCTACGCAAGCGAATGCCGCAACATGAAACTTGGATCACAGAGACTCGTGCAGCGACTTTAATTAATTTTAGATCTCGCTAATTTCGTCCTCCATCTGTGACATCTTCGAGACCGATCCTTTTCCAAGATACGCTTCTTCAAATGCCCCTCACGATCACTCGGAACGAAACTCGAACGTCGTGACAGCGCTCTCAAAGGGTACTTACTGAATGGGACTAATTAAACATAGTACATTTGTACCCGCGGCAATTTAATGTAACATATTTCAAACTCGACGCTTAATGACTCGACGCGAGATACGTATATTATGCCCGCATTTATATTAAGACGTCTCGGAGAGGGCCTTTATTCGGGTGAAAAATAGACAGCTGACATGAAGGTTGACATTTAAATGACAGTTGAGGTTAGGTTTGATATATGGACGGGAACGGATGGGAGTGGTGGCTATTTCGGATGATGCCTTCGGAAGCGTCGTTTTCTGATTCCACAGGATTTTAATATAATTTGATATCTTTATTTCTGTCATTGTTTCACAATGGTATATATGAAATATGCCATTGACGATATCTTTCTGCGATCAGAACACTCAGGTTCCGCAACCATTATACGAGTACTCTTCTTCTTCTGGGTCCTCTGTTAGCTATTACTTTCCCCTGGATTATATTCTGCAATAGGAAGTATTTCTTTTTATTGCCCATAACATGCCCCTGGTATTTGCGATTTCTTCTCTTTACTGTATAAACGATTTTATTCCAATCTCTCTCCAGTCTCTGAAACAAAAATCAGTTTGAAAAATTTTAAATGATAGAATGCCCAAACTTTAGCACATATTTGTTAGGGGCCGAAGATTTCAACATTTTTTGGCAAACAGTGAAAAGAGAAACCACACTTCGAAATTTTATACTTCGTAACCTTTTATGAATATAACAATTCTGACGAAGAAAGTTGATATGAACTCCGAATCCTTACGAAGTTTAAGATTTCGAAGTGTTATTCTCTTCTCATTGTTAGGCAATACATTCTTGAAAGGAATTGGCTCCTAACAAATAAGTGCTGAAGTTTTGAACAGTGGGCTCTCTTCTATCATCTATCCAAAAACATATTCATGTAAAATATTACCAAGACAAGGACGTATTTCAAAATTGTCAAAAAGTTATCAGATCTCATGAAGAACCAACCTGCTAACTCTACACTCTTCATATTCACAAGTCTCCATTTCACAAACTCTATGCCTTGTTCGAAATGAGTGACCTGGTCGTTGTTATACAATAGTTCTTATAGTTACGAAACAGCCAAGTCACTTATTTTGGCTCGTCTTGGCGGGTGCACTACCGTGCTCCCAGATTAACAATATTTTTTATTGATTTTCGGTTCAGAGACTAGGAAAGAAAAACCTACAAAAACTTTCAGAAAAGAATTCTGGTTGACGAGTTTAGTTTTCCCCAATTTTATCGTCCCTTTATTTTTTATCCCTTCCTTTTAGTAACGTCAGGCTGTTAGATGAATGCTTGAGTTCCCAAACTCCACAACCTGAGCATATATCCTTTTAACTGTTTCCTCAAGAAGAATGCCCCCTACCCTTATAATATCAGCTATTGGTGGATATAATTTTTCTCATAATTTTGGTAGTTTCGATAATGATTAATTGGAACTAAGTTTAAATTGTATTATGTAGATAGAACAAGCCTATACCTGTGGCTCCGCTCGCGTAGTATTTCCATGTGAAACGTGCCATAATATGCAGGCAGCTTCTGTGCATCCGATACGCATAAAAACAGCAAATCAAAAAAGCTCGATACGTGAAAATGAAAACAAACGTCATTACCATCAATCTTCAACAATGATATCCAACATAAAAAAATTTATAAGCATGTATTTAAAACGACGATGAAGAAAACAAGAAAAAAACTCTCAAGTTATCCTAATATTCCTGAAAAAACAACTCCACCAGTACGTGTTCCCTCGATTCAGCTACTCTTACGACCCCCTTCTGAATCTGAATTATCTTAGGTCGATAGCGCCTTCGCTTTGATAACGTCGTCTTCAAATGAAAGGACTTGACGAAGCGTTCTCGCGTACGCGGAGATTTAGTAGTAATTCCTTGTTCAAACTCACATTTCTTCAACCTGTAAAATCTTGCAAAATATACGGTAGAAAGCTATGATGCGACAGATAACAGTCACATTCATTTTTATAAAAATTCATTCCATGCAAGTCATCAAGAGCCCCCTTCAAATTGAACATGATTTTGGATTGAATTGAAAATGATGAAGTTGAACATGTTTTTGATCATATTCCTCTATCTTTTATAATTTATTCAGCGTCGGCCGTAAAAGAATGAAATTTACTGCTTTGTTAACAACTTGATCCAGAAAAATCGATATTTTTCTTCATTTCGTTATATAGGAATGAATTTTACATGACAAGCTTCTGAAATAAATTCTCCACACTATAGTGAAATTTTCATGCCAATCGGACATCTGGTTCCTGAGTTATATGAAGACAAACAAACAATCAAACATACAAACCCGCAAACTTACTATTTTGAAAATTTTATAGAAGGTCCTTACATTTTTTCTCAATGTTTTTTCAAAGTTTTCTCTCCCAGTCTCGAAAATAAACAATCAGAAATTTTTTTATGATAAATGTAAGGCCTCTGCGTGAAAGTTCTGAATTAATTTTTTCAGGGGTCAAATCCTTTCGGCAAATTGTTGCCTCACAATGAAAAAAACAACACTTGTAACTTTTCGAAGTCTATCTCATACTTCTCAATCAGACAAACTGTCAGAAAAAGGAAACTCCTCGTAATCGTGCGAATTTTTGATTTATCAAATGACAAGTTTGAAAATTTCAAGTGTCGTTTCTTTTTTCATTGTTAGGAACCATTTTTTTTTTTTAAGAATTGAACTCAGACAAATTTCTGCACAAGTTTTACGCAGATGTTTATCTCCTATTATTCAAAAATAGTTATGATCGATTTTTGGTTCAGAGATTGGCAGAGAAAACCGAAAAATGAAAGATTTTTTTGGATTCCTTTACGACGGGGTTAACATGAAATACAATAAATACAAAAACAATAAAAAATTTGATGAAATGGAAAAAAAATTGGAAAACATTTTTCATCTTGCGAATAACGACAGTAGGTGTCGCTACGAATAGTAGCGTTTTCGTGAAAGTATTATATTTGATATTAATTCGGTAAACTACATTTTCTAATTATATTAAAGCATCTGAGTCCATGTGTTATTACACCTATCTTTCTTCCGAACACTACAGAAAATTTTATGGCGAAATGTTTTGAACAAATCTCCATTCTACTATTATATATGTAAACAATTCCTATGTATTTTGGGTTGCCTAAACGGATGTTTTGGGGCGCATTGATTCTTTTGTCTGGTGACTTCCGACAACCATTACCGGTAATTCCAAAATCGACGGCTGCCGATGAAATAAATGCTTGCCTAAAATCATCAACTTCAATTTTAGCTAGGTAATGAAGCTCTCAATTCAGTTGATTGCGGTTGGAATAGATATTTGCAGCCCACAAAAATGCAGCCTGGAAGATACGTCTCAATTGGTCAAAATACTGTTATAAAATTAATTGAAATTTATTAATTATATTATTAAAGACCCATTTTTGCACATTTAATGCTGAAAGGGGTGGTTCTTACGGTCTTGAAGTATATGAAGACCTTCATTTAATTCATAAAACGCTACTGAGGTCCAAAAATTACTTTGGTTTATGTTAGAACAAGTTTCTCTTAATTTTGGATAAAGGGGTTGTTTTCACCCCTTGAAAATAATAAGCATAAATCGGCATAGGGTAGGAGTAGGAGACAAGTATAGGTTATATCCAAAATTTTATGAAAATCGAAGTATCTTGATGGAGGTAATGCCTAATTTTCGCCCTCATTTACTGGACTAATTGTACAGGACAATTCTATGTCCACTTTCAAGGTATTATACAATAATAGTGTATTACAATATTAAAGTTGCTTTTTTATTTATCGATTGAGGCAGTACGAAGTCTGCCGGGTCTGCTAGTTTAAAATATGGGTACGGACAAGTTACCCTACAATTAAATCACGGATTCACTTTCTCTCATATTCGATGTGAAATGAGGTGAGAATTCAGTTAACAATCAACTAATTAAAGAGACGCCCATACCACAGTCAAAAAAACCTACATAGCTATTCCCTACTTTTCCAACCTAATCAGCAGACTGCAAACAATGCTATCGAAATATGAATTAAACCTCATCAATGTTTCTCATAGAACACTAGAGGGAAAACTAGTCAACAACAAACCCAATAAAGAAAACAATCAAAAAAGCGGAATATACAGTGTGGCCATTTGAAAACGAAACAGACGAGATTACAGACGAAATAAATTTTTTCGAAAGAAATGCTCGGACAGGTCGATTTCTGTTTCGAGGGGGACAACTTAAGATGTAGGTCACGGACGCATAGAGCTTCAACCCTTGCTACTACAACCCTCACCCCCAATTTTTGAATAGGGAAGATGGAGTGAGTGATACCTCATTTGAAAGGTATTTTTATACTGATTTCAGCACAGTAATTGTTTTTTCATTTTATGCATTATTTCTCGAAATATTCTTGACTAAGCATTTGAAAATGAAGTGGTGTTTTCATGGCACTTGTAGTGTTTTTTTGTGAAAAACCTTTCAAATGTGGTATCATTCACCCCATCTTCCCTATTCAAAAATTGGGGGTGAGGGTTGTAGTAGCAAGGGTTGAAGCGCTATGCGTCCGTAACCTACATCTTAAGTTGTCCCCCTCGAAACAGAAATCGACCTGTCCGAGCATTTCTATCGAAAAAATTTATTTAGTCTGTAATCTCGTCTGTTTCGATTTCAAATGGCCACCCTGTATAAGATTATTTGCGAGAACTGTCCTGCCCTCTATATCGGGATGACGACCAGATCAGCACAAATCAGATTCAACGAACACATCAAAAATAGGCCCGCTCCTTCCATGGGAAATCATTTGATTGACAGTAAACATTCCACCTCACTCGGCAATCTAGCTCTACTTCATCAAAATAATGATTTTCATAAGCTGACACTTTTAGAATAATTTGAAATTTTGAAGAGCAAGAACAATGACCATCTCCTTAACGACATAACAGATTTCCCGACGCCTAATCTGTTCAAGTCGATTTGTCCCCTAACAACATAATGTTAACTTTTCGATGACCCCTGTACTCGTGTAAATTGTTCCTAAGATGACTGACAGCTGACGCAAATATTTCCACGCAAGACAGATAACTCGAATGATAAATATCGACACTGAACACCCAAAAATAAATACAACCAAATTGTAACATAACTTGAATACTGAACCTTTAAAAGAAAACTAAAATTCATGACAGGGCCGCCGCCAGGGCCTTCAAACCGGGCAGTCTGCCGGGGCGGCAAATTCTAGGGGCGGCAAAATCAGTTTCGTCATACTAGATTTTTTTTCCTTTGAAATCGAAAACCCGCCTGTTATTGAAAGTGAAAAGCACGACCAGACTCAGGGGCGGCTTTTTGAGCCTGGTCAACCAAATATATCACACTTGTACACAAATAACCAGATAAAAATGCAATTAAACCAATACAAGAGTAATACGATCGAAGATCCAGCATTCTACTCATAAATAAATATCTCTGTCAGGTTGTAAATTTCGCCAATGCTTCTACTCAGCGGCCTCTCATCCTAGTTACACTCCCTTGTTTACGAGTTTATTACCAAGACGGTCGGTCCCTTTGATGAACATCTGGGACTAAAGTTTTTGGAAGGGTTTCTGGGATAATTCAGCAATGATTCTTATTTTCAGTTTGCCAATCGGAATTCTAAATTTTAATATTCGGGAGGGGTTTATAATACTCGAGAAATAATAAGGGTATCAACTAGTTAGTCCTCAGTGTCGTCAAACTATTCAATATTTTTGCAACACCACATAGTGCTACATAATAGAAATCTTTCATCTTCTTCGGAGTTATCATTTTCGAACTGAATTACCCTACAAAATTGAAGGTGAGTTCTATAATTCCGTATTTTTTTACCGTCGGATTTCACATTTAAACGATAATAAGTATAAGGCGCTCTCTGCTTATTAACAGTGATGTAGGTGATTTCAACGATCGCCTCAGATATGCATATTAATCATAAAGCATCGTTTCAATAATTCGGAAAGGCGTCTTTGATTGAGTTGAAAATATGCCTCCCTGAAATTTGAGGCAGGTTAGTGTTCTTGATTTATTGGATAATGGTCATAGTAGAAGAATAAATCAATATTATTATAATAATCATTATAAGATATAGGTTAATACTTAGGATTTATATTGACCTCTCTTCATTTACTTAATCAGATGCCAGAGTTTAAGAACATCGCAACAGGTAACAAATGTTATAGGGTTATGTAGATACCTTATTCTGATCCGAATGTCATTGCCTTGGAATTAAGAATTATCAAAAAATGTAATTTTTTTCCCTTTAACATGAGATCATTTAGCTTCGTACACTCAAAGCAGAGAGCGTTTTCATTGTTTCGATATTTTGTATGTGAATGCAATTTGAAATTCTGAATATTTATTTGACATATCTTATACAAATGCATTTGTACCTACTTGAATCGATTGATTTATTTTATTATTATTATGATACCTTACCGCCTGATTGAGAATTTTTACATACGCATTTACATTTATCGGTTTCGTGTATCGTAGAAACTGTCGTATAATGATTTTATTAAATATGGAAATGCTTTTGGGATACTTTTGGCTAGAGAAGCTTTTCAGAGTTGAAACTAATAAAAAATTTTCTACGATCAACAATGGCCCAAGATAGATTATCTGATCTAGTCATTATATCCATTGAATATGAGAGAGTCAATATTCTCGATATATTTCAAATAATTCATGACTTTGCGAGATGAAGGTAAGAAGGAACAAATTTATTTGAGTTCGAATATTTTAGTCTGAGGGTTCTAGTTCACCTTTATACATACGATAGCCGGTATATATGATTTTTTTTGTTATTTTTTATTTAATATATTTTTTGTATGATACATATTTAAAGTTATATTTTCTATTTACACTTTCCAGTTCCTGAAATGATATGTTGAGTTTTATTTATGTTTCAGCAAGTTCATGTGATTATACAAGAGAAATCATCTCCAATAGAAATTATTTACAATTGAATCAAGGGGAAAAAAAATTTTCTGGGGAAAAAATATTCAGAAACGAACGTTTCTGAATTTTTTCCCCCCTGATCAAATTGTAAAAGAGTTTGTTATGAATCCCAAACTCAATATATCACAGCAAGGTGGCAAAATATAATTTTCCCGGGGCGGCGAAATTTTATTTTGCCGGGGCGGCAAAATGTCTGACGGCGGCCCTGATTCATGAAAGTTGACAGTACATATTCCTTTGACGGTGAGTAATAAATAACAAAGTCTGTCACGCTTGTTCACTTTTATTGTTGTTCTAAAGATTATTATTATGTAAAAGAAATTTTAATTTGTAACTGTTCTTGTCATCATATTTTATAATTTGACTACTATTTTTCAGCTGACCTGATGATGGCCTAGAGCCGAAATCGATCGTCAGAGAATATAATTATTTTATTAAGTGTGTCTTTATTTCTCTCTTCTTATAATTAAACAGAGTTAAAATTCGTTAGAGATATTGACATCTAGCGTCTCATCGAACGAGCTACGAAAACTCCCCAACAGATGTCCCAAAAGCTCATCGTCGCCCAGTCTGGCAACCCTCCGACCTCGCATCCAAAAGGAAAACAATTCCGGAAAAACTTCCCAGATCTCATCTTCCACCATCCCCCCTTCCCCCCTCCGGATCGTTAGCGGCGGAAGACGTGGGAGTAAAATGGAGGAGATCGGCAAGGATCGGCGAGAAAATAGATGAGAGAGGAGCTAGCGCTAGATGCGACGTACACACGCATCGCGGGCTTTTTACGACGCGCAGAGCTTTCGAACGGCGTCGGCAGTTGACGCGACGCCAGGCGCCTCCGAGCGACGCCCCCTTCACCCCGTTTGGAACGGCGCCGAGTGGCGTTGTTCAGCCACACCAGGGGCCAAGATGGGGTTGGAGATGGGGGGGTTGAGGGTTCCGGTCTAGAGGACGGTGAGACGTTTCGGAATTAGATGAATTAAACTGTTTGAGGAGTTGCCGGATCTGAGCGGTTTTCCTGGGATTCAGGGATTTGTTTCTAGTGGAAGATGAAGATGGATGAATTGTTCCGTCTGAATTTTGATGGAACCAACTAGATATTGTTGAGATTTCCCAGGCAATTCAATTTTATGTTTCTGCTAGGAGTGCTAGGCACCTGAGGAAACATGTTTCATTTTAATACTTTACTAACCGAACCAACCGAAGTACTGCTATGGTTCTTACTAATATGTATAATACAAAATTATAAATTAAATTTAAAAAAAAGGATACGTTTTGATGAATTTTTGTTTATGGTCTTTTCCAAACTCAAATAGATTATTTATTTTCATATAATTAATACATTTTTGTCTAACATTCTTCAGAAACATTTTATCCAAAATTGATTTAGATCTATCTATTGTGGCCATCACCTGAAAAAGAAAGGTTTCGATAAAAATTATAATATATAGATTCCGTGTAGCATAGTGAATCAGAATAGAATCAAGAGAGAAGGAATTTAGGAAGAAGGTTGTTAACCGGTGTAACAAGAGGAAAAAAGAAAAATCGACAGAAGGGGAGGAATTCGGAAAATAATCTAAGAAGCATGAAAAATGAAAGCAATAATTGGAAATTGAAAAACTTATCAAGAAATTGAGTGTAGAATTATAAGCTGCTGGGAATTACTTACAATATTATTGTATAAGATTTTCATGATCCAGAGTGCCAGATTTGGTAGTTTTGAAGAAAGAAAATAGGAGACATATATTAAGAAAAAGGAATAGGAAGTGTTTTTTTTTAGCAGAAACTGCCTTTGTTTTCATTAGTTGTGAAGTTGAACTCATTTGAACCTAAATTGAGAGTTGAGAGTGATAAATAGTGGACCATAGACTTGGATAAACATAGATGTAAGTTGTTTTTCTTCATCAGATATAAGAAAATCAAATTGGTTTGAGAAATTTGTTTGTACATTGAATACTTTTCAGATAAACATAATTAAATTTCATACTAAAGATTGATAGATTTAAATTTTTCATTTTTTGTTGATCCCTCAATAGAGATAAGAGTATATATTACCGGGAATTTTCAAAATTTAATGTTTAGATTTGTTTGATTCCGAAATCCAAGTAAATCTAATATAGCATATGTATTTGGAATCATAACAGTACCTTTTAATCCTTGACAACAATGTTGGAATTGTGTGATTGTAGAGTGCAATCAGACAATTATTTTCGAGAAGGAGAATAGTTGTTAATAAATAATCTCATATAATTTTCAATTTTTTTGCCCTTTATGTGTATTCGCATGTTTGCTCAAGAATAATGTACTTGTAGACTCGGAATTTTTAACTCTGTCTATAACTGTCTGTAATTCACTTCTGAAGAATAACTTTCCCTTGTCATTGGTTGAAATTTTATGAACAGGGTGTATCGGTGACTTATTTATGAACAAAGTCAGTTAAAAACATATTTCATTTCCCTTCATGAATGCCTTGTAACAAATGATCAAAGATGTTATTATCGAATTACTCAGCATTTATTGAGAAAAGAAGTATTATAGCTCATCAAGAGATAAATCTTTCGAAATATTTGAAAAAAATCTTACTTAAAGGAGAAGTGCCTGCTTCTAATTTACATCTAAAAGCCAAAGTGAAATGGAATGTCAGTATTGTCCCAAGATATAATTTTTACTTACACTTGTTGTCCTTTGTGTTTTTTTGTTCATTATTTTTTTTTTCTATTTCAGTATCGTAATGAGTTCATTACATTACTAAAAGTAGTGCTGTAATTCCGTAATCTGTCAAATTTCGTAAGTCACACCAACTTTCAAGATATAATACAAAAGTCAGAATATACTATTATAGTCATTATTGCATAATGCATCACATTAAATATACCTCACTTTGAACATTTTTGGGTTCATTTCGTTATTTATTTCCACGCTCGCAAAACTACAACATAATGTACGAAGAGCGGAATGATAAACTCAGTTCGACTGAGAGAAACAGCTAAAATTTTTCATACCAGATGGTTTTTTTATGACACAGTCCATATGACGTAACTGAGAAATCTACAACTTGGTACCCCCTGTAGCCATTTCCTTTCAAAACTTGGTGGCAACAATAGAGAGTTATCGAAACTAAAATACAGGCCTAACTTTATAGAAAGATCCTGTAATAATAAATGTCTTTACGATGTTCGCATATTTGAGTTATCGAAATTTATTATGACATTTCCTCTACTTGACAGTTGTGAGTAGTAGTTTGGATTTATAGGTTATGTTTTTCAGTTTTGAGATCTGAAAACTGGGTATTAAATTTAATTTAATTAAAACAAAATTTACACAATGAACGATACCAAATGACCTCTACTTCAATTCTCCATTGCTAACTAACTTCTTTTGAAATGTCAAGTTTCAAATAACACAGAAGAATGCGAGAACTGTCAAAATAAGGGATGTTTTATTTGAATATAGCTGTTCTTTATTTATGTAACGTAAAGGAGGCCTGAATTTTATTAAAGACCGCCTTAAAATCCTGCATGTGTATATGTCAAAATAAGAGAAACTTTATTTAAGTTAGGCCTCTATTTGCGTTTCGATAACTCTCTAATATTGGGATAAATACTATTTGCTGCCGGCTACAGATATCATTCTAAAAACCCTGAATCTGTGTTAACACGTATCACAAATTTGTACAGTTTGAGTTATTTCATTTTATCACCACTTCTTTTATATCGCAGAACGTTGTCTGTTTCTGTCAGTTTGACAAGTACTGATTCCGAACTTCTTTTTAGGCGGAAATATAAATTCTTATGGGGGGGAGGCAAAACTTAGGAAATTCTTGGGTAGGTTCGGACAAATTTTTCAATTAAGTGATTTTCAGATAAATTTTCATTCGTTCTGGGGGGCACCTTGAAATCCTGGGGGGCTGGGCTCCCCTAACCCCTCCCCCTATTTTCGCTTATGTATTTCATAACTTTTTTGGAAGTATGTATTTCAACCCCATCTATTGAAATATTTTCAACTGTTTTGCAGTTTTTTTGATTTCTCTGAAGTTTTTCCAACAGCTTTGAAATTTTTTCGAATGCTTTGAAAATTTGACCATTTTGTTCAACATTGGGGATGATGAAATGTATTCATAATTATTTTTATTTTCGGAGTCAGTGTCAGCCAACTAAGTATGTAGGTACTACCTCCAAAAATTACAATAACTAGAAGTAAACTACAGAATCATCCTAATTTGATTGACTTTTGAGTAGTCTAATGTTATTTATTTTACTAAGGAGGAATATTTTGCTTATTGTTAGTTATTCATAGGTATAGGTTGATTTAGATTTGAAGTTGGTAGGTAACTTTCTATTTTTTTAATTATTTTTGTCTGGTAAAAACGCAATTATTTTTTAGTTCATTTTTGTTTGTTTTGGACTTTCTTGAAGTCAGTTGTTTTTGTTAAAAATTTCTTTATATTTACTGAGAAGGATAAAAACCTGAATTGTTTCGAAATATGTTGTCATTTCTTTGTTTACATTTGGGAATCGCTTGTTGGATTATGTCCTCCTGAATGGTGAAATGTGTGTGTAAGAACATAATCGATTTCTGAAAATTAAGACGATGAAGTTAATACTCTTTACAAGATATTTCCAGGTTATATGTTGACTACGACACATATTAAAAAACTTAGTTATTCCAACAGTATAACCGTTTGGATGCTTTTAGGTAGAGAAGACTAATTACCACGAAAACGAATAAATCTCAATATCAGGTCATTAACGGCGATCTTCCATCTGCCCCCTGCAACAAGCACGGAAAGTGTAGCCCTTTGTCCAGTTTCCAGTGGGTCTCACGAGAACAAAAGACATTATGACCATTGTCAAGCGGTAGCTAATGCTTTTCTACTCCATTCAATCAAGAGGTTGAGAGCTTTGTTTGCCAACATCGGTCATACGCTGTTAGTTCTGGCAACCATCACGTTGATGGGTAACAATTTCCCCTGACCTTGCTCTGCGATGAACACTGAAATTGGTGGGTTTAGATCGTTGATACGGAATTGAGTTATAAGCGTAATTGGGACTACGTATTTACAGAAGATTCACGGTTGTAGCAGATACGCTTAATATAGGTGGAATTGTGGAAATTGAAATAGACTCCAGAGCATTGGTCGAATGACATTTTTAAAATTTTTTTTAAGTATTTTTTTTCCGATTGAGAGTGAAACCCCCAGAAGATTCCAGAAAGTGCAGATTATTCATGAAATATAAAGTGACTTGTTTATATATACAGCCTGCCAAAAAGTAACGTAATTGGGGGAAAAATTCATGTAGGAAGAATTATCAAGGAAAATCCTCGCACTGTCGATTTTTAATTTCGAAAGCAATTTATCATATAATTTTTTGAATTTGATATTTCTCAATATATGGATTGTCATATATCGAATGGAAGAAAATTTAATTACCTATTCAGCGATGTGGCTGAATGTAGAAGTAGTTGTGCCGTTTTCTTTTTAAAAAAGTGAGAAATAATTTACAATTTGTGATCGGAGAGTCGGTACAGCAATCAGACAATTATTCTCTTACTAATTAATATTAAGGAAATTCCACGAGTCCCTGGATTTGTGAGTTCGAAAGCTGGTCTCCCTATGCTTTTTTGAATTCGAAAACTCTCTTCCACCGCTCTACTGTTTTTTTTTTTTTAATATGAATATATGGATTGTATTCATCTGTTTGTTGTTTTATTTGCGATTTTAAACATTAATTAGCAGCTGTTTTCAACTTGTTTATAATTTTTTTTCATCGTAACGCTTTCTCATGTTCCAAAGAATCAACAACTATTAACTATTTGTATAACCTCAGCTATGAGAGTGTATGAGTTATATACTGGGAAAATGAATGATATTTCTAATTATATTGCAAATGTTCCAAAGCCGGGATGATATTATGTTCAAGAATTTAACGCTATTTTCATTATCAATCCTGAATGTCCTTGTTTGATCAACACTGAAATAATGCGGCTGTGTATTTTTAGTAGTCATATCGCTCAATTCTTGTTGTTGTTGAAGCTAAGTTTGAAAATATGTCAAAACAGCAATGATGAAAAAAATATCCTGAGTTTCAGGCAGTTCAGTCCAGTGAGAACATCTCCTGAAATATAAATCCTGAAGATGCCAGACACTCGAACTGGCGAAACGTCGAGAACTAATCTACGACGACGGCATAAATGCTCGAAAGAACATGTCACATTGAACGATGGCCGCGAAAGCCTCAACCAATTCATTACATTAAAAATATATTGTGGAACAATATAGTCATCATAAAAAATAAAAACAAAGTCAGAAAACGGGGAATTCAATACAACATTCGATGTGGTGTGATTGTCAATGATTATTTATTTCTTTCGATCTTTTCGGATGCTCAGTTATCAAAACTCCCCACACATTGATGTTAGCCGGTCAATTCGAAACACACATTCCTAGGTCTAACCAATTCACGATCGAAGTCGAATTTTATTGATTAAATTAGTATGAATCGAAGAATAATAAATGCATATATGTTCCTTATGACCGTTATCCTCCATTGAAGTTCTAGAGACTTCACGTGTAAAAATACTCATTTTCATATTAATCAACAGATATTCTCGATATCATTTCCAATGCCAGAAGTACGATTGATAAAGTCTGGAAATCTTCGGTGATGAGTTCAACTCAACTGATCATGTGATAGTATATTCTAAAATAAGTAGCAGAATGAGCTCCTATTCCAACAAGAATGCGAAGTTCGGAAACGAGCGACAAAGAAGCGAGTTTTCGATAGCATGAGTGTTGGAATTGCCTTCTGCAACAAGTATAAGACGATATTTTCTCTATTTCAGTCAAGTTTTGTGAAATACTCTCGAAATTCAAATCAAAATTCAGGTTAGTGACTTTTATATTTCATCTTGGCAGTTGGTGTGACTTACGAAATTTGACAGATTACGGAATTTGAATTGATTTGATTCGAAAGTTGATTCGATTGGAGGTCAGTACTGACAACTACAAAACCAAAAATATAACTGGAACAATGCTGTAATGAGTTTCATTACAGCACTACTTTTAGTGCTGCAATGAACTCATTACGATACTGAAATAGACTACAGGTGTCGCTCACATCACTGTAGTCGCTTCGTTTCCCATCTTTATACTCTTTAGTCTTTGGGTAAACCTTAGCCATCCACCAAAATTTGGTTCCCGGCAGTTTATTTGAGCACTATTTTCATGAGTAACTTGACCGGACTATAAGTACTTTTCCACTTTTCTACCTATCATTTCGTTATCGATGGAAATTTTGGAGCGAAATTACAGGATTACAGTCTTTGATAAGATTTTCATAATGAAGTACATATGGCAACACCCCTCATCCGTATTCAAGATCAAGAGGTTGTGAGCGAAAAGTTTCCTCGAATCAGAAATTGACGGGTTTCAAAAATTTCAAGAAGTTTAACATGCAAAAATAATCTTTCATGAAACCAGATGTATTATTCTCTCCATCAATTATTCCTCTTATCAAAGCCTAAAAATTCCATAGTGTTTTAATATTCAATTCAAATTTACAATGACTTGTTTTTTCCCGCCCTTCTACCAGAAGTCTTCAAATTGTAATCTCATATGGGACTATCTTTGCTTTGCTGTAAATAACATAACATAACAAGCTCCGCAAGAATTGGAAACCTTCTGCCTATTCGAAGTTTCTGCTGATGATCATCATAGAAAAAGCGGTCTAGATCTTCAACCCACGCGTCTCCGCAACAGAACGTTACAACATGATGATAACCATAAAACACAGCATTACCCCATACGGCATACCATGCAACCTCTTGGACATTCAGCAGAAACCACTGATTTAGATTGTTATACAGAATCTCGCGTACAAACTACCGTTCATTAACTGAACCAGCAGTTGTCAGGAGGCACTTATTTATTGTTCTAATATTTTTATGAATCGTTCTCGTTCCCTTTGTGTCGTCGGTCTCTCAGTATGTGTGTACGTATATACGTGTGTCGATAAAAAAAAGAGCCGGCATATCGCCAAGTAGGAGGTCCGGATCAAGTCGCATAAATCAATGCCTGTTTTACCGGCCCAGTTACGCATTGTCGGGAACGTAGCCGTTGTCGGAACATACCCATTGAGAAACGGTGACGTCATTCGCGCCATGCAGGTCGTTCGGTTGGATCTACAGGCGAATAAGGAATGTTGAAGATGAAATCTTTACCGAAAAATCAGCAAAAACAGTCGAACGAATGAAATTATTTTTCTAGTGAGTGATCACGAATCATTAATCAAAAATTTTGATGAAAACTCAAGATTTTCCTTAAAAACTAAGAAATTCTGAATTGATAGCCCAACTTACCGATTCGCGATATTTTTTGATGATATAATGAATAAAACCTGAACAATAAAGGTTCAATTTTTTTCCCCAAAAATAGAGAAATATTCCTGAATTTTATTAAACATATAAGGTTTCCACTAATTCCATTCGACATATCACTCAACCACCCTGTGTGCTACTCTTTTCAAGAGTCTTTTATATAAAGTCAAGCTTTTCGGCATTCCTTTTGAAGAAGATCGTTTTATTGGGGCTCGACGGCTTATCCGATGTTGCAAAAATTATTGTCAAAATTCTCCAGGATGTTTTTATGAAGAATGGAAAAATATTATGGAATTTCTTTATTATTACATTTCCATTCGCCAGTCTAGTAAAAGAAACAAGTGTTCGAATACGAAACCACGTAATGAGGTTTGTTCAGAAATAAAAGTCACTTTTTCAGTTCCTTTGCTTTCAGGGTTTCAATTTTATTGAAGGTTAGGTTAGGTTAGGTTAGGTTAGGTTAGGTTTTTTATTATTACATTTCCATTCGGCAGTCTAGTAAAAGAAACAAGTGTTCGAATACGAAACCAAGTAATGAGGTTGGTTCAGAAATAAAAGTCACTTTTTCAGTTCCTTTGGTTTCAAGGTTTCAATTTTATTGAAGGTTAGTTCATGAATTAATGGCAGAACTTATTTTTTCGTTAAGAATCGCCTCTCGTATTTTTTCAATTCAAATTATAAAATGAGCAAACAAGAAAATGGCAGTTATAATAACAAATCATTTTTTAGATATTAGAAGATATGTTGGAGCGCAAAACAATATTTGAGTGGAGCTCGCAGAAGAAAACTCCAGAGACAAAATACAAAATATTCTGTAAGCAACGGAAAGATTTCTCATATTTTAATAAGCCAATACTTGAGTTCAGTCAATTATTCAGCAGGAATCTCTCATAGCTCTAAAATTCCAGTGGGGAAAGATCGGATCATATTAAGAATTCAATGTCGCAAACACGTCTATCAGACTTACTTGAGCCTACTCAGCATTCAACAAGAATTTTTGTTCAATAATTTTTCAAGTGGCATATCACATTGATTTCTTTCTAGTTAGTTTTATATCGGGATCTACATTATTTTATTTAGATATTTTTTGTTATTTCATATAGGTATATATTATTTCTTACACTTTTTCTCAAGTATTTTCCTTTTGAAACACTTTGGGAAAAAATTACCATAATACCATAGACCCAAGGAGGAGGGCCCCTGACTGAAATTATGCAGGGGGAGTCCCGAATTTTGCGCTACGCCACTTGAAAGAAAGAACTAATTTGACACAGAATAGAAGAAATTCAACAAGTAAGACCAAAGATGGAGGATGAGAAAACGAATCATGATAATCAGAAATTAACTTCAGGAAAAAAAATTAAAGAACAAAAACCGGGAAAAATTTCGACGCATGGATAAATGGAGAATAGTAATCATCGAAATGACAAAAAACTTTTTTTTCTATATGACCAAAAAATAATCAGCTAGATAACAATTTTTTCGGATTCTAGGGCACACAACAGTCCGACAAATGATCTCAGATATTTATTATTGTTATTATTATTATTGCTCCTGAGAGGAGATGATTGACTTTGAGTCTTATTACCTGATATTCTCAGTATTATTTCCAATGACGAAGACCGGTTGGAAATCTTTGGTGATGAGTTAAACTAGACTGATCATGTAAATAAGGGAAAATGATTGCGAAATGAATATTGAAAGTTCACTTTGAGCTTGCAAGAGAGTTCAAAACAGTTAAAAGTATGAATGCTGACAAATTAGTGCTCAAGTTTTACGTAGGGGTCTTTCTTCTATTATTTGAATTTTTTCTAATTATTTCTTGTTCCAGAGACTGGGGGAAAAAACCAAAATGAAAATTTCAGGAATAAGAAGATCTGCTCACATCTTCTCTCACTCTTCGAGATTTTATCAGGGGAGCTGGAGAAGAGTCCCCATGCAAGTTTCTTCGAGCGATGAAAACTCCAAAGTTTTCTTGAGTGATTTCAAGAAAAATATAAAATGGAAATCGTGGGCAAATTCATCCCAGCATACCAGTTTGGATTCAGACCAAAATGCGCAACAGTACACTCATCATCTTAACAAACAACATACAAACCAAATACAAAGAGGGCAAAAAATCGGCAGCACTTCATGGACATAAAAAAAGCATTTGACAGTGTATGGAATGCAGGTCTATTGTATAAATTACACCATCTTGGCTGTTCAAATTACCTACTGAGAGTAATCAAAGAATTTCTATCTGACCGCAGCATCCAAGTCAAAATTAGAGATACCTTGTCATCAAAATTCAAACCTGAGCAAGGTTTACCCCAGGGTTCACCACTTTCCCCACTGCTATACAATTCATACTGCCACGATATCTACCAGTACCACTCACCCATCTTCGATAAAAGTGCTTACCCGTTACAATTTGCAGACGATACAGCCCTCATCTGCCATGGAAACTCTCTTTTGGAAGTAGTAGATTCACTTCAGGAGTTGACGGACAAAACATCAAGATGGATGAAAAAAGGGAGAATCAAACCAAATCCCCAGAAATCAATCCTAGTACTCTTCCATTACAGACTGAAACCTACATCTCCTACGCTACGTTTTCATAATACCATTATCAAGCCAACCAACTCCGTGAAATACTTGGGAATGATTATGGACTCTAAACTTAACTTCAAACAGCACATAACAAAAGCTAAAAAAAAACACCATAGCCAGATCAAATCACTTTCGCTCCATAACCTACAAAGACCAGGGAATAAGCACCAAAGCAGCTAGCAATATCTACCAAATGATATGTAGACCTATCTTAGAATATGACCACCAACTATATAAGACCTACAGCAATACCACCTGAAAAGGAATAATAACAGGAGAAAGAATAAGCCTGAGAAGAACAACTAAGATTAGACACCCGAACAACCCTCTTCACAACCCTACAAATGAGATGCTCTACCAAAAAACAAAGGTTGAACCAATAGAAGCAAGAATCGAACGACTCAACAAGAAATTCATGGAAAAAAGCCACAATAAAGAAATTATTCAGCCACTACTCCTCGAATTCAGAGAAAACCATGCAACCAATAGAAAAATCCCTGAGAAACCGCTTTACTACTTGCTGAAAGAATGTCGATTAAGATAATTTTAAATCACAATCTCTTGTACCATCTTAATTTCTTGTTCATTTTTATTATAGTATTTAGTTATCATTGTTAGCATTGTTTGAAACAGGCTAAAAGACTTCGGTCGTTGGCCAACTGGAGTGATCCAATAAAGATTAATAAATAAATAAATAATAAAAAATAAACAAATTTGAAAATTTTATATATTTCAGAAATTAACTGTTGATGATTTGATGCAGGGTTTAATTTTCGCCTACATTCAGCATATTCTCAATTAGAAGAGGTTTTGGACGAGAAAGGACTAACAGCATAGAACACATTCACGATTCTTTCTTATTTATGCTAATATGAATGAAAACACAATTTAGTCGGGACACCCTACACTAATCTTCACCACGAATCCTATACGCCACCAACAAATGCTAATAATACGTTAAACTGGTTTCATTGATCGCCTGTTAGCGAAGATTAAATGCAACTGACACTGTAATCTTGTTTGGGGTAGGGGAATGTTCTAACAAGCTTTGCCAGCAGTATATTTGCCTCCCCTGTTTGAGTGACAGCTGGATCTGATTCAGACATAATGTTCGGTGTGTCGGACAAATAAAGGATGCGTTCCTTTATTTCCGTCAGGGCGGTTTCGATTTTTTCAGAAAGGATTCGTGGAAAAAAGTGGGAAATACTAAACGCTTGAATGCTCGTCAATCTGTATCTCCTCGAAATTTCACATCGAAGTAATTGGCTTCATATGAATGAAATATGAAAGTTTGTGAAATGAGCTGAGTTAATTGAACTATTTCACGAATAAGATAAAAAAACTTGTAACACAAATATCATAAAATGTTTTTTGTATCATTTCCACTTTCGAATGTTAAAATGTGCCAATTTGGCATGAAATTAAACTTCAAAATGCATTTTGATATTCAAATAATGAGTAGTTTTGTCGATAGTGGAATAATTAATAAATAAATTGATTTTTTTCCTGGTGATATTGAAAAGTCTGTAAGAAGGGGGACTTTGGAAATCTTATCTCCAAAATCAGCTCAACAGTACGATATTGCATAGTTATACCAATTTCCTGGTTTGGTGTAAATTGAATAGTGTGAAAGCAAACTTCATTGAATATGTTTTCTTAGCTTACTTACAAGAAAATTCAAATATATGGACCACAACAATTTTGAGTAGCAAAATTTCAATGACAATAAACATTTACAATTATTATTATAACTCCACCTGATCTCATCATAAGAAAATATAGTGTTAATAGTATATTCTAAAACAAGTTGCAGAATGAGCTCCTATTCCAACACGAATGCGAAGTTCGAAAACGAGCGACGAAGGAGCGAGTTTTCGATAGCATGAGTGTTGGAATTGCCTTCTGCAACGAGTATTAGACGATATTTTCTCTATTTCAGTAAAGTTTTGTGGGAAACTCTCGAAATTCAAATAATAATTCAGACTAGTGACTTTTGTAATGTATCTTGGCAGTTGGTGTCACTAACGAAATTTGACAGATTGCGAAATTTGAATCGAAAATTGAGTGGATCGGAGGTCAGTACTGACAACCACAAAACGAAAAATATAACTGAAAACAATGCTGTAATGAGTTTCATTACAGCACTACTTTCAGTACTGTAATGAACTCATTATGATACTGAAATAGAGAAAAGTATTTTCAACACTGTATACAATAGTGTATTCCAAAACAAGTTGCAGAATAGACTCCTTGTCCAACACGAGTGCGAAACTTGACTGGAGCAGAGAAAATATCGTGAAATATTAGAGGCAGAAGACAATTCCAACACAAATGCTTTCGAAAACTCGCTCTTTTGTCGCTCGTTTTCGAAAGCATTTGTGTTGGAATTGTCTTCTGCCTCTAATATTTCACGATATTTTCTCTGCTCCAGTCAAGTTTTGTGATATACTCTCGTAATTCAAATAAAAATTCATACTAGTGACTTTTGTATTGTATCTTGGTAGTAAGTGTGACTTACGAAATTTGACAGATTACGGAATTTGAATTGATTTGATTTGAAAACTGATAGGATCGGAAGTCAGTACTGACAACCACAAAACGAAAAATATAACTGAAAACAATGCTGTAATGAATTCATTATTACAACACCACTTCTAGGACTGTAATGAACTCATTACGATACTGAAATAAAGAATAGCATATTAAACATAATTAGGATCGCAAGGCGGTTTACACCGGTGTCGGTTGTTATAGTAATGTAACATAAAGCTGTCAGTGGACACTGTCAACAATATTAATTTATGTTTTACAATTATTGCATCTACGGTTGCATTTCAATTTAGAATTGATAAGCAGTTTTATCGAGTTAGTTCACTCAAATGATAACCAATTTGACAAATTTTCACATTTTTTTTATTTATTTATTTAATTTCAATTCATTACATTACAACCATAACAAAGATAATAATACAGAATAGAGTAAATATAAATGAAATGCAATTGCAAAAAGGTCTAAGCCACATGGCATCTCAAATAAGTAACATTTGCAATTATGTAGTTCCTAAATTAGTGATTTATAGAAATGCAGTACAAATTGCCGGAAAATTATGCAAGAGGCATAAGAAACAACACCGTCCCTAGGACATCAGATGCATTTTGCGCTAATGCACTCACCTGCAAAATTTCTATTACCATTTTGTTCAAATGATATTTACTTGGTTTAATACTTTATCCGAACCCTTTGTGTTATGTTAATTTTAATAACGTCAAGTTAGAAAATAAACATTTTGTCAAAATACGAGGTACTTGAGTTTTGAAATTTAGCACCATATCTCGTAGGTCTTATTGTTTTTTGAGTATCATAAGTACCTGATAAAGATGAATAACTTAGTTTCACTCTCGGTTAGCAATAAATACATTAATATACGTATAGTAATTTGATCAATCTAAAGTTTTCCAACCTGTAAAAAGCTCAACTCCCAGATTGCATCAGAGTGGCTTCGAAAAATAATGTTGGGGATTCAAAATTCAGATCATCAAAACTTCGGGACTAATTGACAAAATCGTGGGAACTGAAGTTATCTCGAATCATAGGTATAGTTTTTTTTTAATGAAGGACATCGTGAACGATTAAGGTAAAAAGATTAGAAGTGGAGAAATTACGACTTACCAGGTTGTTAACAGAAATTCCACTGTACTGTCACCAATCATGTTCTGAAGAAAAATAGTTTTTTTCTCTGAAAAATATGCATTTTATTCACCTTAAAACCCGACTCGAATTCACTTCTCCAATTTCCGATGCGAATCTGACGTAATCTATACAGCAACTGCTGATCGCCATATTATGTGGAATGGAAAGAATCGCATTATCTCAGGAAAAAGTAAACATTCTTCTCTGCCTAATAGTGGACTCGACGAATTCCTACATTGCCTTTGCGGATACAGTTATTGATTCTTGCATGAGGGGATCATGAGAATTTTCATCTTTGAAATCGAATTATCCCAAACTAGTTTTCAAGAAAACAAATCAGTTTGGTCTAGATTACGCTACGGAGAAGAATAAAAATTTCTGAATGAACTTTGTTGATCTCTTTATGGAGAAACTTATCTTTTATGGATTCTGTAGCGCCATCAAATTTTTTTATTTCAACTCCGTGAGATCGAATGTAACTTATGAGTTCCTTCCATTTTTCTTTCATATAACTTTTCTCTGAAGAGCACCCATTCCGAGAAAAATCACGACTATTTTTTAATAAATCAATGCATTCAGTAAAATAATTGCATAAATTTGACGGTAAAATATACAGGGTCTTCTATCTGAAAAATTTCAAGTTTGTGCTCAATCTCTGGAACATTGCTCTGAAAACTACGCCACTGACTTCTACGTGAAATTATCTATTAAAAGCATATTCCATTTTTTCTCTGTCTCATACAGGGCCTGAAAAATAATACCCTCTCCAAAAAGTGCACATTTTCGTTTTCACCCTATATTTCAGAAACAAAAGTAGTTGACATATTTCTGTATGTGGATTAAAAAGTTTTACAAAAGAAAGTGACACAGGGTCTCGAAAACCGCATGTCTCTATCTTCAATAATAGCTGAGATACAGTGCAGTCCCACCCAATTTGGGACACAGTGTACACATACCTAGCATCATTGTTCTTTATACAATGCTAGCATAAAGTATGCCGCACCTATCTTGCAAAACGTAAAAAGCTAGAAAAAACTTCAAAGTATTCTGAACCTGGCAATCTGAAGAGCACTTGGTGTCCCATGATATATCAGCAGTAAACAGATCAGAGGAGAACTGAAACTTTTTGCACAGGAAAATGGTTCGAAGAATAAGAGAACACAGCAACGATTAAATAAAACATTTAGTAAAAATTCCTGTCAGAAACACCGAAACTGCAAAGAAGACCAACTAAGTAAAAGGGAGAAGTATTGCTTTGAAAATTAGTTGTAGAAACAGGCAAAATGAGATGAGAAGCGTATGGAAAAAATTTCCAGTCTTTATATGAGATCATCAAAGAGGGAGGAGGAAGGTAACTCATTTATGACAGAACTAGCCTTAGTTTTTCGTCTGATTTGTTGTCTGTTTTTTTCTTGTTAGACAGACTGAAACCTTGATTTTCTGGAATTTTTTTCCGAATTCATTTCCTCCCTACCATATTCCACACTGGGAGATTGACGGATTGAATTCTCGTAAACTATGTTGGCACCACTCTTGTGAAGAATCTGGGGGCAAAGCGCCGCGCCCTGGCGCGGCGACAATATATCCATATTGTCTCGAAGTGTTTCGTCGTATTTTTGAACCCTCATAACTAGAGTTTGGAATATAGTAGAAGCATAAAATTCGCAGGATATAATGCCAGTAGTGAACTCATCAAACGTGCAAAGTTTCAAGTGCATAGCTCGTACACATAAGACTTTATAGTTATCTAAAAACCCTTGATTTTGTCACTTACTCACTGATGATCATAAAAACTGTTAGGGTACTTCCCGATGTCCTATCAAGTTGAAATTTGGTATGTAAGCTAGTTTCAGTACAGAAGCAACGGAAAAATTTTTAAACTTGAAACTTTCACCCCCCAACCCTTAGAACCAGGGGATGAAAAAGTTTGTATAAGATTTCCGCCATTTTTGATGCTAGTGGTCTGTAAATTGATAAAACGGAGGACTGCTTGTTATGAATGTTAGAAAGAATATTCAAGAATTCTCAGGGAAAATGTCCCCCACGTTTAAAATGAGGGGATAAAATGAAACGCTCGTAAAACGCCTCATGTGTATTTACACCAAATACAATTTCCTGTAACAACCTCAACCACAGTTTCCATTGTGTAATTTCCCGTTGTGATCATCATATAATGATAGGATTTTTCATTCAATTGTTGTGATGACAGCTCTCAATTACATAGCCAGCTTGAACCTAGGTAGGTAAAGGTATATTTCTATACTTCGTACATTGTTGATTTTGAACATGAATTGTAAATTAGTTTGACTTGAAATGGATTTCGCAATAACAATATTTTATTTAATTATTATCGGGGAAAAATGAACAAAATGAATGGATTTTGTCATAAGCAACGTACAAAAAGAATTGAAATTTAACCAAAAACATTTTCATGTAAAATATTGCCAAGACGAGGCCGTATTTCTAACATTGTCAAAAAATTATCAGATCTCATATAGAGCCAAGCTGCTAACTCTACACTCTTCATCTTCACAAGTCCTTATTTCACAAACTCTGTGCCTTGGTAAAAATAAGTGACTTGGCCGTTTCGTAACTATAAGAACTATTGTATAACATAAAAGTTATGACCAGCGAATGAATTTTTCACCTAACGCTCACGTGGCGAAAGAGAAACGGCCAAGTAACTTATTTTGACCAAGGCATAGAGTTTGTGAAATAAGGATTTGTGCATATGAAGAGTGTAGAGTTAGCAGCTTGGCTCCACATTAGATCTGATAACTTTTTGACAATGTTAGAAATACGGCCCCGTCTTGGCAATATTTTACATGAAAATGTCTTTGGTTGGATCAATTATTTACCTAGTTTTCATTTTGATTACTTTGTTTCGTCATGAACTTTTTATTTCATGAATGAAGGTTAATACCTTTCGTCTTCTTCTTTCAATAATTGTTAATAATTCTGATAAAATTGTTGAAAAGGGTAAGCAATGATTAAAAAAATCCCCTTTTAACTAAAGCGTAACAAAGTACGAAAAATTCAGAGCACTTCTGAATCCGTCATGAAATAGTATCTTCAAGGGTTGCAGAAATAGTCAACGGACACCCCTCATCCCGCAGAAAAAATTTTCCAGCTACGTCCTTGGCAAAATGTCCCATCATCCCATGAGTACAGAGGATGTCAACCACTCGTCTTCATCCGAAACGCCATACAGGCCGAAAGAAAGCGTTCTCAGCGCCCACAATTTTTCGCCAACCCTTTGTCGGCGCCGATCAAAGGCCCTGTGTGGTGCCCATCTTGCCGAAAATAAAAAACGTGAAAAAGTTCATTTACCGGCTCGAATGAATGCAATCCTCCCACACAAACGGCGCTATCAGATTACCCAACTCCGCGGTGCACTTTTGAGTTATGTTCACAGGGAATCGCGAGCATTATCGTCGAGTTCTTGCCCCCCCTGAGGGTCGGGGGGGTCGCCGGTTCGACCGGGGGCGAAGATGCTACGAAGAGAGCGTGTGACTTGATCAACTCAGTCGCTGATGATATATGCTAAGCATGATTAAGATATATATCGCCTAAAGTATGAGAGAATGTTTGATGTTTGTTCTCTGTTACAGAATTATTGACATCTCGGCGGCTTTGAAAGGTACAATTTTATGTAAATCATTAATAACATCAGATCAGCAACATTACATTTATATTGAGTTACGGGATTCAGATTTCTATTGAGAAAAACACTGTTAGATGGCTTCTGTAAGTTTGAGCTACAAATCGGAGATATTGATTATAGTTTCTGCAACAAATTCGGAATTAACTCTCCTATATTTCAGGCTACCTCAAACCCTCCTCTTCACTTGCGTAAACTTTCAATATACGTCGCTACTGTACACTATATCATGCGTTTTTCCATTCGTTGCCATAATAAGCAGATTCAATGCATTAGATATACGTCAGAACAGAAAATCAAACAACCTTTACTCAGTGGCGTTAATAGTCTGACCTGCGCCCCAATGCAAGAATTTGCCGTGCGCCCCTATTCGTAGACTCATTCAAACTCCCCCCTCCCACGACCACCAACGAAACTAACAACGACATTTTTTCCGTATTTCCACACTTCCTGGATACTATTTCACCACACACGACATTGTACAAGCTCTATCCAATTAGAGAAAGATTATTCAAGTAAAAATAATTTTAAAGTTAATTATAAAAATAAAAAATTATTCAAAAAATTTATTGAAACCAACATTAACTTACTTAACACATCTCATATTGCCAACTCTGTACGTTTATTCCCATAATTCCCTGACAAAGCCCCTACTGCTCTTTGTTTCTAGGAACCGTCTTGCTAACTTTTCTACATCTAAAGAACGAGCTCTTTCATGTTCAATACTAATTAAACTGAGATCACACAGTCTTATATTGGACATAGAATTCCTTGAGTAGTTCTTTATAATTTTCAGTTTAGAGAAAGACCTTTCACTGCTTGCGACAGTTACGGGTAATGTAAGAAACATTATAAATGCGTACATACGTTTGGCACACTTGATGCAATGAACTTATTCCTAATCAATAGATAATCAGCCAACTGGCTGATTTTGCTTATTTTTTTACTTTTGATATCGTCTTTGACTAGACAGACAGAGGCTGACTTTACAAGTTGTTCGTCAGAAAACCGTATTAAATTATCTGGGTTCAAGAAACCGAACGTGTCAGTTATACACAGCATAGATTTAAATCTTTCTTTTAACTGTGAAATTAAAATATCAACAGCTCTCAAAAATACCTTAACTTTGAAGCAATGCATAGGATCACTAAACTCATAGTCGCTAGAAAGTTTGTCAAAAAAAGTCTTTACTTTTCCTTTGCGTTTGGAGGTCATTGACGAATCAATATTCCATTCGGCAGCTAACTTTCTGGCTTGATCCAGGACATCGTCGAATTGTCCTCGCAGTTCGCTCACAGTCTTCAGACACATCTGAAGGAGATTCTTTGCATCGTCTAGAATAACATCGGATCTCTGTAGGGTTTCCGATGTGATCTGGATTCTTTCTGAAATTCGACTTTGAAACACTAACATCAGAACAAACTCAAATGAAGACATTTGCTTTATGAGACCAGTTGCTTCTGCAACTTCATTGTTCTTGTTTGAAGTCAAAATTATTTTTTTAGACACTTCAGCACTGCGACAAAATTTACACTTATTGATAGCAACGCGTCGTACCTTGACGACCACCTAGTAGGACAGAGTTTTTTCAAGGTTAATTTGATAACACAGGAGTCGAAATTACACTGAGCATATCTTTCATGTGGACGTCTGTATACAAGGGAACGTCGATCACAATGGTAGAGGCAGAATTAGGACTTGTCTGTGAAGAGAACTCTTTCCCAATCGGCTTCTTCCCAATGGATATGCTCTCTCGCAAAATCCAAACGCGCCTTCGATGGGCTGGGGTAAGAGCTGGGCCTCTTACCGCGACACGAGGCCTTGAATCATATTCTCTGAGGCGATTTCTTATTGTTTGAGTGCTAATTTGCACCCCATGAGTTTGCTCAAGCTGATTTTGAAGGAGGCGAGCGGTTGCAAACCGTTGTCTCAATGAAGAAACTCTCAAGTAACGTTGTCTACCCTGACCTGGTCTTCGGACTTTCATACCTGTCTCCCTGAATCGCTGCAATATTCTGGACACACTTGTATGGGAAACTCAAAACCTTTCTGCAATTCTTGTGTATGTCCACCCTTCTTCTCGCAAAACTACCGCTTGGGCAGATTCCTCTTGGGTCAAATTGCATGTTTCGCCTTGCATAGCTATCGAGTGTAGAAAATCAAATGAAAGAAAAACTATTGATCACTAGAATAGATCGAGAACAACTGATTTTAGAATGGAGCCAATACATTCAAAATCTGATGATATCATCTTTTTTATTCCTGCTGGCAAAAAACATCTGGATTGAAGAAAATCGTTGAAAAGGGATAACATATGCATGCATAATTCTGATAAAAATAATTATCATTGAGAACACCTTCAGTTGTAGAATAAATTTGAGATTTCCATAATGTGATCATTTGATCAAAAAGCTTCATTCATACGTGTACTATTCATTTTTGTCAAGAAACATTTTTGTGGCTCCTTAAAATGTGATCATTTGATCAAAAAGCTTCATTCATACGTGTACTATTCATTTTTGTCAAGAAACATTTTTGTGGCTCCTTAAAAACTTTGAAATTTTGTAAATTCCAATTTTTGGCCCTTTCGACTTTAACGGTTGCCGACCCTTGAGTCAACCCAATATATAACCAATATCAAATCCAACGGTTTCCCCATGAAAACGGAAACGCATCGGCACAATACAACCAATCCTTCATTTCCGGAATTAAACACACTAATTTCGCCAGGGATAAATACCTAGTTGACCGCAATCGACCCAAAAGACATATGGCAGTTCTCTCATCCACGCTACTAATTATGTTGTTTGGTGTTATTTTTTAGCTGCCTCGAACGCACGAGCAGCTACCGTAGACAATTGAACACGGGCTTTTCCTCTATGTGCGAGTCTTCCGCGACGTCAAAGTGGCATTATTAAGGAGAACGAGAACGCCGTTTCAAACACGCCAGCTTAATACGAAATTATACGGTTTTCGATCGCCACGAAATCGATAGTTTCCTTGTTGGGGGGTTGGTGGTTCGGTTCAGGGGAAGGGACGAAGAAAAGACGTACGTAGACGTGTTGTCCTTTCCTTTTTCAGATGTTTCGAGTTATCATTATTATCACAAGATCAAAGATTCAGGCGGAGCTTATAAATTCAAAGTATTAAACAAGAAAAAAAAAAGTTAATTATACTTATGGGTAAGAATTACAGCACAAAAAGTGCAAACAAGAGAAAGAATGGTTATCGTCACCAGAGGCACTATTGGACGCGACGGAACCAGCTATCGAAGACACTCTTGAAAGCGTTCACTGATACCGAGTTCAAAACAGATGAAGGCAGGCCATTTCACACATCAAACACGCTATTGAAAATGAAATTCTGTCTCTGTGACGTTTAGAAATTCTCCTTGCCAACTTCAATACATGACCTCGGTGACGATTATCGGGATTCAACCTCAAAAAGGCGTCCAAGATCAACCCCAAACATATTTTGGAGCGCTCGATAAGCGATGATGTGATCTCCACGGATTCTTCTGTCTGCCAATGATGGTAAACTCATGAGGGAAAGCCTTCCCTCATTACTGGGACATTTGCTACCATATGGTAGTCGAGTTGCTCGACGTTGAACACCCTCGTGCATTTCAAAGTCTCTGTTTAGCACTCGACACCACAGAGAGCTGCCGAATTACAAACCTCTATAGGGCTGCACATATGGATAGAGCACATCTTCCAAAAGCTTTCTGGATAAGAAAGAGAGATCGCCTTGCACTCAACGATCGGAATATTGTTCAAAAAATACTGACGACGGGGATTCTGAATATCTAACTGCAGAACAGCACTTATACTGGTTCAGTGGCAACTGCTAGACCCGACACCAATAACTAAATTTTTCAAGGTCCTGCTGAACTTCGTGAGCTGAATTGTTGAGATTGCCGTATAAACTGTTCCACATGAGTTAGGGATATTGACTTAAATTGCAAAAAAATATAGTTTAAATGACATTTTGTGATGAAAATTCATAATTATATGATGAAGTTGCAGGAAATAAAATTAATTTTAGCCTGTAGGTCTGCAGCGTATACAGGGTCAAGAAAAATCGAGTTAAATAACGAAATTTTATTCCCAGAGAATTCAAGCATTTTAAGACTATCAATCAGGGCCGCCGCCAGGACCGGCAAACCGGGCAGTCTGCCGGGGCGGCAAATTCTAGGGGCGGCAAAATCAGTTTTGTCACACTAGATTTTTTTCCTTCGAAATCGAAAACCCGGCTGTGAAAGCTAAAACACGACCAAACTCAGAGGCGGCTTTTTGAGCCTGGTCAACCAAATATATCACACGTGTACACAAATAACCAGATAAAAATGCAATTAAACCAATACAAGAGTAATACTGGCAGAACGAAAATGATCGAAAATGCAGCATTCTACTCATAAATAAAAATCCCTGTCAGGTTGTAAATTTCGCCAACGCCTCAGCGGCCTCTCATCCTAGTTACACTCGCTTGTTTACGAGTTTATTATCAAGACGGTCGGTCCCGTTGATGAACATCTGGGACTGTAAAGTTTTTGGGAGGGTTTCTAGGATAATTCAGTAATGATTCTTATTTTCAGTTTGCCAATCGGAAATCTAAATTTTGATATTCGGGAGGGATTTATAATACTCGAGAAATAAGGGTATCAACTCGTTAGTCCTCAGTGTTGTGTGTCATCTCAATATTCAATATTTTTGCAAAACTATATAGTCCTATGTATATAGTTCTATTATGTAATAGAAATCTTTTATCTATCTTCGGAGTTGTGATTTTCGAACTGAATTACCCTACAAAATTGAAGGTGAGTTCTATAATTCGGCATTTTTTACCGTCGGATTTCACATTTAAACGATAATAAGTATAATGGGCTCTCTGCTTATTAACAGTGATGTAGGTGATTTTTTTAAGTCTTTCATCGATCGCCTCAGATACGTATATTATTCATAAAGCCATACAGCGTCGTTTCAATAATTCGAAAAAGCGCCTTTAAATGAGTTGGAAATATGCCTCGCTGAAATTTGATGCAGATTAGTATTTTTAATTGATTGGATAATGGTCATAGTGAAAGGATATATCAATATTATTATAATAATCATTATTAGATACAGGTGAATACTTATTTATATTGACCTTTTTTCATTTACTCAATCAGATGTTAGAGTTTAAGAACATGGCAACAGGTAATAAATGTCATAAGGTCAAATCGCAGAACGAAAACAGTAAGAATAACATGTACCTTATTCTGATCCGGATATCATTGTCTAGAATTTTCCTTACACACGAGAGCTGGGTTGCCTCGGAATGAGGGATTCCAAGGCGCTCAAATTTTTTTTCTTTAACATTAGTTCATTTAGTTTCGTACACTAAAAGCAGAGAGCGTTTTCATTGTTTCTCGATATTTTGTATGTGAATGGAATAGAATTCCGTATTTTTATTTAACATATCTTTTACAAATGCATTTGTACTTGAATCGATTAATTTATTTTATTATTATTATGATACCTTACCGCCTGATTGATAATTTTTACATACGCATTTATATTTATCGGTATCGTGTATCGTAGAAACTGTCGTTTAATGATTTTATTAAATATGGAAAATACTTTTGGCGCGAGAAGCTTTTCAAAGTTGAAAATGAAAAATTTTCTACGATCAACAATGGCCCAAGGGAGATTATCTGATCTAGCCATTATATCTATTGAACATGAGACAGTCAATAATCTCGATATATCTCAAACAATTCATGACTTTTGCGAGATGAAGGAGAGAAGGAAGAAATTTATTTGAGTTCGAACATTCTAGTTGGATGGTTCTAGTTCACTTTTATACATGCGATGGCCAGTATATATGTTTCTTTTTGTTATTTTTTATTCAATATATTTTTTGTATAATACATATTTATAGTTATATTTTCTTCGTTTCTGAATTTTTTTGCCCCTTGATCAAATTGTTAAAGAGTTTGTTATGAGTCCAAAACTCAATACATCACAGCAAGTTGGCAAAACATAATTTTCCCGGGGCGGCAAAATTTTATTTTGCCGGGGCGGCAAAATGTCTGGCGGCGGCCCTGCTATCAATACAATGTATGGCCTCCACCGACATCAATAACAGCTTGACATCTTCTTTGCATACAACACACGAGGTTGTTGAACATTTCTTGAGGAATTTGGTTCCATAAACGGGGCATATCATTTAAGGATTCTGGGGTAGGTTGATGATTATCTAATATTCTTTTGAGCATATCTCATGCATGTTCTATGCAATTCAAATCTGGTGAGTGTGGAGGTATTGGTAAATGTGGAATACAAAGTTCCTCACGCGCATTCTCAACTAAGGCTGCACGGTGCGGTCCAGCGTTATCGTCTAGAAATTGAAAAGTTTCACCAATAGCAGCGTGAAAACTTGGCAAACATTGTCGATTACATGCTCCCTATAGTGAAAAGCGATCATATTACCAGGACAAATGTTTAGATCTGTGCGCCCGTTGAAATATATCCCGGTCCATACCCTAACACTACCCCCTCGGAATGGATGGACGTCTTGGACATAGCGACGATTACGGGATATGCGTGGCATTGTCCACATCCTTATTCTTCGAGAATCTGAAAATCGTTCATATCTGGATTCATTAGTGAAGAAGGACACTACGCCATTGATCGTTCCAATTGATATGTTGCCTTGCCCATTTCAGTCTTTGACGCTTATGGTCACGTGTTGGTGTTATGGTCTAGAACCTAGATTTACCTCTCTCAAAGTCGTATGATGGTTTCGATGGAAACTTGGACCCCATCTGCATTTTCAAGAGTACTCCGTAGCATTCTACATGTAGATGTAGGCTTTCTCCTCGCCGAAACGGTGATGAAACGATCCTGAGCAGGTGTTGTTTTTCATCGCCCACCAAGCCTTGGTCTTTCCAACTCGAAACCTGTCTTCCTGAACCAATTCCAAAGTCGAGATACCACACTTTGACTGACTTGGAGCCTTTCCGCTACAACAACCTGGGTTAGGCCACCCTGTAGCATTCCGATAGCTTTATTAGCCTCAGTGTTTGTTAATTTACGTCTTGGCATTTTCAGAAAACTCGTTTCAAATCGAAGCCGTTGATGAACTGACTCCATTTCAAAATGAGAACATTCATGAAACATATGCAAGGAACCAAACTTCAGAAAAAAGGTGACCAGATTGACAAAATATCTCATACTGATTTTTATTGGATCTATTCAAGTTGATATTGAGTTTTAATAGTATATTCTAAAACAAGTTGCAGAATGAGCTCCTATTCCAACACGAATGCGAAGTTCGAAAACGAGCGACGAAGAAGCGATAGCATGAGTGTTGGAATTGCCTTCTGCAACGAGTATTAGACGGTAGTTTCTCTATTTCAGTCAATTTTTGTGAAATACTCTCGAAATTCAAATGAAAATTCAGATTAGTGACTTTTGTTTTGTATCTTGGCAGTTGGTGTGACATACGAAATTTGACAGATCACGAAATAGGAATTGATTTGATTCGAAACTTGATTCGATCGGAGGTCAGTACTGACAACCATGAAACGAAAAATATAACTGAAAACAATGCTGTAATGAGTTTCGTTACAGCACTACTTTTAGTACTGTAATGAACTCATTACGATACTGAAATAGAAAAATGATTTTACAGTGATTTTCTCGAAGATGACATACTTTTCGAAACGATTGAATACATTATCCCTAACTTTTGTGGAGTATATTTTTCGAACCTCTTCCTGAAGGTTATTATATTTTCGTCGTTTTTCCTTCAAATCAAGGATTTCGTTGGTCATCTATGGTCGTTTTCAGGTACGAGTTTTTTTCAGATGTACGTTACATCGTTTTTCTTGAAATTTTCGGAATGCAAATTCAACTCCGTCATTAATAGGTTCCTTTGTTTTCTTCTGCAGTTCTTGATGAACAGAAGACCTTCAGAATTTAATTTTCTGATCAACAGACAAGAATCAAATTGATTCCTTATTTGTTAAGATATAACATCTATACTCTCTTCTTTAGAGGAAAAAACCCCTTGGAACCAATAATCAGCTGAAGAATCTCAGCTGATCATCTCTTGTCGATATCATCACTATATCACATCTCTACATCAATATATTATAGGGTTGACCCGACATTTCACCATGTATGAAATAACACTTTCTACTTGAAGCTATGAATGCGCTTAGGTTTCCAAAAACTTCATTCTTCATGTTTTGTCCTCAGAAAATCATAATGAATAATGGCAACAACAATTTCACCCTTTTCAACAACCCATATTCCCGTGCAACTCACTAACACTTTTCCCTTCCTCTTGAAAGGACCAATCGGTCGCCACCCACGTTGGGTTCTCCATCAAGACTTGCACGTCTAGGAGAACCCGCTCGTGTGTGGGACCCATACAGAAGTCGTTTCCCTGTCCAATTTGCATAACGCTGGCCCGTTTCCATCGGTCGCGATTCCACGTTTGCAAATGGCCTGAAAAGCATCCAAAAACGATGTAATTTCTGCATTGTGATTCACGCCGTGTCCGCTGTCCGTGTGTCAGTGTTATTTATGCCCGTGCTGCCTTCTATGGACGAGGCGCGGGAATTATTCGGAGTAGCGGACAATTTCCCTGCCTGTCGGGCATTGTTATGGACCATGCACTGCTGACCCCGCAATGATACCAGTAATTGAGGTGAATCGGCGGGGTTCACTTGGACTTGGGGCAGGGCTTTTTGGTCATACGTTGTTGGTTTTTGGGTCGAGTGGGTATTTTGTTCAACTCTCCTTTTCCGGAAAAACAACATGTTAATAAAACGAATACTTGAAGTAGATGGCCATCAGATGAAGCACTCAGCTAGATTGCACGAAAGAGTTGACAAAATGCATTTTGACAATTCTCGGAATATGTCGTAATTTTTCGTCCTGAAAAATATTCTGTTTTCTTGTGTTATAAGATGTTTGGTTTATTTATGGGAGATGATTTCCTTTCATTAGGGTCCCGTAGCGGTCTTCAAACTTCTGAAGTACCTGGTTCGAAAGAAACCTCACGATCAGAGAGCAAGGCTGAGAATTTAAATTTGAATATTGGAAGATTTCGAAGGACAAGAGTGATTACGTTCCGAAATTAGCCACTGAACATGGTGTTGAGATCTTCTAAGAAACCCACATGGCAACAGAGGAACTTCTTTGTGAAGGAGGACAATTGAAAGTTATGTACTCTTTGATTTTTCACCTAGTTCAAATTACGGTTTAGCTTTTTGTGTTATGAGTATTCTTATGTTTAGCAATTCTAAAAGGGGAAATTGATTGGTTTTTTTTTCATTTCTTTCAAACATTGTGACATTTCTGGCATAACTAATTCATGAAGAAAAATTTTCTGCAATGGGTGGTTAATTCAAAAACCATTTAATCGATTATAAGTAACTAGTTTTTTCTGCTTTAGCTTTTTTTTATTTCAGATCTAGAATTCCGGGTAGATGGGTGAAGAGTCTGTTTTTCTCTGCTGCCCATAGAAAAACTACATGAAGATATTCTTCTGATCACGTATATGTCCTCCAAGATCCTCTGATATGATATTTTTGGTAAATATTTTTTCTAACACGGATGAGGTCATGGTTTCTTTCTCTGAGGTTTTTTCCTCTTCCTCATTTTATCATACTACAGACCTGTATGGTTTTCCTGTGTTGCACTTACCCCAGCTAGGTACTTTTTTGTTTCAATATGTATTGTATTATTTGGATAACAGTTGGGAGCTTTAAATTATAAATTCTATACAAGGTTGATGGGGTATGATGGTTATAATATTAAAATTATGTGGCCCCCATATTTTGCTGCACTCGACCCATTCAATGCATGAAACATGAAACTAACCATGTCATAAATTTTAGAGAAAGGAATTCTCAGAGCCACTAATTAAGAAGAAAGAAACGTTTAAAGTCTCTTAGATTACTCTAAAGCCTTCGATAACCTCATCACCAGCTTCGCGGGGCTATTTTGTTTGAAATTGGTCTGTCAAAAGAAGCGATCTGCACCTGCTCACCACATCATCATCTGCAGGTTGATTCCTACAAAAACGAAATTTCTTTTGGCGTTCCACAGAGCTCAATATTGTCATTCCTTCTTTATATAATGTACATCTTTCAGTTAATTAAGTTCGTTGTATCTTAAGTTTGTCATTCGTATGCATATGATAGTTTAAAATATATACTGAAGAAATTGGGCAAGATACAGCAGCCTTGAACTATGATTTGCAATGTTTGTTGGATGTTTCTCAGACATATCTAAATACTGAGGAGGCTGTTGCTATAATTTTTGGAAGAAAAGCTGTAAGAATGTAAGTGTAGCTGTTGGCTAAACTTCGCTTCTCGAGAGTTCATATATTCTGTAAGAAAAGTCGTTAACAAATAAATAAATGAATCTATACTCACAACACATAACAAACATACAAGGATCAGGGGGAAGTAATTTCATTCTCTCAAAAGGCGGAGAACCTTGGTGAACTATGGGAACGTTTTTCACCATCCATCTTTATTAGGCATAAATGATCACCAAAGAGTTCAAAAGTCTCCGTTCGATATTTGGCCGCAAAAAATTTGAAGGGATAAATCATATACAGTATGCCAAAAAAGTATTGTAACTTGTCAAAAATTCTTGTACAAAGAATAATTGACGAAAATTCTCTTTCCTCAAATCGGAACATATGGATTATGATACACTAAATGAGAAGTATTTGGATTACCTATTTAGTCGTTCTTTTATTAAAAAATTTTTAAATAATTCACAATTCATTATTGGAGAGTACTGCAATCGGACAACGATTCTTTCACTGATTATTATAAAGTCCACGAATCCATGGATGTGTTATTTTGAGAGCAGCTATGCTTTTTTGAATTTTCAACCTCTCGTCTTTTTTTTAATAAGAATATATTATACTTTTTTTTTTGCTCTTTCCTCCATCAGATTTAGAATACTTCATTCATAAACCGTACATGACGTACTTCCATTGTAAAGTGGGGATTTTGTCCGTTTTTTTCTCGAATAGTGAAACGTGATATCCATTACGCGAAAATGCAATTTCGTCGAATTGCATTCGAAACGCATCGAGAACAATCAACCGTATAGCATGCGTTTCACGAAATCCCGACTGCATAGAGTGTTAAAACCAATTTTGCGAGTGATTTATTGAACATTTCAACACGGGATTGACTGCCCTGTTGATTTTATGTAACACCGTTGAAATTCAAATTCAATGAACAGGAGAATGAAGAACTGAACAGACATCGATGAGGTACACAAAACGCGCGTTGAAATAAAAAACAGGTCATTCATGACATGGGCTTTTGATGAAAGCATGGTTATCCAACTTCTACGAATAATGAAAGATATTCAGCCCAGAGAAATTAGACATATGCCTAGCACATTGTCTTTCCTCAACTCACTGTAGATAGCGCAATAACGTAAGCTTTTCATATCAAGAAAGACTGTTCCCTATATCAACTGTTCACTTGAGGAGTTTCATTGTCCGACAACTAGGTGAAAAAATTACGGACAAACTCTCAAAAAGATTGATGCCGATAATATATTGCGTTTTCTCGCTTCAAATACACTCAAAACACTCTCAGTTTGATTAGATTTGGGAATAATCACGTAGAAAAATTCCCCGTCGCGTGATTCCGATGAGGAAAAGTGGTTAACAGGATTGCAAGCATGATAGTGTGTTTTCTTATGTAATATGTTGTAGCGCTCTTAACGTCCATGAACTCTGGACGCATGTCAACAAAGAATGGATACCGTACATAGTTCAGTAAAGTAAGACAGGAGAGGGTGGTCGAAATTACAGGATATCCAATCGTTTTGAATTCATTTGTGAGTTTTTAATTTCTCAATGAAGAAATGATTTGAAGGATATTTTACTTGAATGAACCATTGCAGTATACGAAGTTGTTACATTTTGAAATGCCTTTCACAATTCTTAGTATTTATTAATTTTTCTTAGTAGTACATTTATTTCCAAAGTGAAATACAAACAGTCATTGCAGCATAAAACAGTATTCACGAATTAACAAAACAAATCATAGGTACTATACCAGTAAGAGAGAAATCTACTCAGTTTATTCTCATAACTTAACAGTATGAGAAAAACCAAATACTGTGTAACCTCGATATAACGAATCGGAAGGGAATAAGTGAAAATTCGTTATAACAAGTAATTTGTTAAACTGAGGTTAGTTATATTGAGGTGAGATTGGTCTAAAATTTGTTATATCGAGGTTACCCTATAGGTTTAATTAACCTAAACATTACGTACCTAAAACGAGGTAACTTTGAACGATTTTTTCTTTCCAAGCTACATATCTGCGGTCAGGAAGCAAATGAAAAATCCCAAAAAAATATATATCCTGGGCATCAGTTAGAGCTTGCTGCTGACAAAAAATTAAATTTCAAAATGATCAATAACCTTTTTTTTAAATTAAATTATAGGTGTTCAAAGTTACCCTACGATAGGGGATACTTTGAATGACTATGAAGAAACCAAGCGATTTCGATTCAACCTACTAAAAATTCTTAAAAGTACTTGAAAAAAATCTGTGGAATAGAAATATGTACATAATATACTAAAAATAATTTTTTTTCGAAATAGTATCAGGCATTCATTATCACAAAAAATGAATAAAAAGACCGAAGTTTTCCTGAAGAATGAAGTTGGTTTAAACTGAATTAAACTAATATTTTGTAATAATAGAAAAAATAGGTATCAGAAAACAATGAATGGGACTGAACTATCTAGTCCCAGATATGGGCGAAGGTGATTTGCACTAAACAAGAGGGCGCCTTCCTTTTCTGCCTACCTTGGGGTCTTGCCGAGCTGTGAATGATTCGGTGATCGATATAATTCCCTCGTCGGGTCCTTATTGCCAGGAAAACGCAAAGAAATTTTTTTTTCTCAATTTATTTCACTGGGAGCTTTCCCTGAAATTTCTGAACCTGAACTATAAGTGGCATATTTTCCTGCACCATGTTTCCTTTTGTAAGAGTGGAACATTTTTTACAAGAAAAAACCGAATTAGCTTCAAACCTTGAGCTTCATTGAACAAGTTCAAAGTTACCCCGAAAACGATGACTAAGCACATTGTTCTCTAAAAGTATAAATAGAACAAAATGTGTTGGAGTATTTGAAAAACCTTTGCCATACTGTTGCTAGGATAATGTATTGTTGTAGAAGATATATTTTGCGAGCATGTAGTGCAAATACTCACGGTTACAGCAGCAAAAGTTTGCAGACCATATCGAACGTGGATATTTTAGGTTCGAAGGAACATGTCAGGATTGCTAACTCTCTCAACTTATTCTCATGTAAATTAAATTCTTTAATGTGTTACGAATTGAGTAGTGAAAACCAGATGTCGCTAAATCTAATAGTTTTTTCACCATAAGTCGATATAACACAATTAATTTATTGTTCAAAATTTCCCCGCGGTTTAAAGTTACCCCATTTTACCGGTACTCTTCTTGTTTCAGCGAACAACTGCTACTTATAAATGAGAACACATTCTTATTAAAACTTTTTTTAACAACTTTGACTGTTTTACAAAAAAACGTGTCGAAGCCTGTTGCGACTGAATAACATATTATTAGATTGGGTCATATCGGTGGGAACGCTATATAGAGGTTTTGAGTAGACAAAATTCGTTAATTAGAGGTATCAACACTTTTTTTTTAGTTGAAAATTCGTTATAAGGAGGTTGTTCGTGAAAAAATTTCGTAATGTAGTGGTATATTTCACATTGACTCCTATGGACGATTCAAGGGGATTAGAAAAAAATCGTTAAATCGAGAAAATCGTTATATTGAGGTTCGTTATATTAAGGTTGCACTGTAAGTAGTAGAGCTTTTTCAGTACGAAAATAATTTCGTGATTGAGAATTTGTTCTTTTTGATTGCTCTACAGAAATGAAAACAAAATAAAATGCTCTATATTATAAGGCATTGCTATGAAGTATAATTTAAATCTGTATTATATTATTTCATAATGAAGTAGTTTTGATATTGAAAACCTAAGGTTCGGTTTCACAAAACTTTAATTGTGCGATCAAAAAACCTTACGTAAATTTGAACCAATCGAATTACTCGTTTTGAAATTTCAACGAATCGCTGTGGCTCCAATTAATTTAACGGTACAAAGTTTTGTGAAACCGACCCTTAGTGTTCCAAAGGGCTAATGAACTAGGTCTTCCTGTTCACATTCAGATCTATATTTCACATTGGAATATAATTATTAATTTAGCCTGTGAGTGAATCTAGTATATCTATGAAATAAGAATAGTGAGGTATGGTGTTGGCTCAACAAGTATTCGAATTGTGGTCGCTCTGGTAACTTCAAAATATTATAGAGTCTTCTTCAGAGTATCTATAGAGTGACATAATCCAACTAAAAACAGAGGTAATCTAGAGCAGTTCTTATGAGAGGTCATATGAATTGAAGAAGTCAAGCTTAGACGTTGAGACAACTCAGCTAACTCAATACGTTCACGGTGGCAGAGCAATCACTGAAATTGATTCTTCTTTATTTCGCCAGAAAAAACAGAAGGTTTGCATAATGAGTTGTAATAATGATGCAGGCCAAGAGAGAATTACAAGAGTTAAGAATTGCATTATCTGTTCATCAATGAAATTAATAGAGTAAATATGGGTCGAGCAATAATATTGTAATTAATATTAACAATACTGGTCTGGAAGATAGTGTAGAATTCATCTACATAGACATCATTTCCAGACACAGACTGCTTAAGAGCAAGCACGATTAGAACTTTCATCAGAAATATAGAAGAAAAAATTCATAAATTATGAGCGATACAAAATGAGAGAACTTATTGATCGGAAACCACTAATCGTTGGTTTCAAAAAGAGCAGATGGCTTGAAATATAACTTGTAAGTAAAATCAGATGAACGAACTTGAGAGCTGAGGATTATACAGAACAGATCATACCGAATGATTGAGTTCACTATTACCAGAGGAGATCTTCCAAGGTGAAACCAGGACTAGAGACTTTCAAAGAGTTGCATGTGTATTACAATAGACCATTGAACCATACCAGATAAGTTCACATCGTATTCTGCAGGAAATCAACTAGATCCAGGGTTCACCCTATGTGGAGATACGAGGATCCATTCATCAGAAACTCGAGAAGAGTAATTGGTAATATGTTAACAGAGGTCATCAATAATGATATGAAATGCACTGTTTAAAAGAATGCGATGAGCATGAGTATATAATGAATCATTATTCATTACCAGAGAGAAAGACATGAGAAAGTTGAATTCTGGTGCAACATCACCCCTTCCAAGTGAGAAACCTAGAGAGGTCTATAATGAAATATACATCTATGAGACTGCAGATAAACAAAGTGAATCGAATTGAGTAAAACTAATGGGGATTTCCAATATTTAAGTAGATTTTTTATGATCCAACACGTGGTCACATTTCATACAGAATGAATGTATGAAACAACATGCAAACGAATAATTCTAAGGAGTCTAAAAATACATACCTGTGCGAGTACCACCAATATTGAACGAGATGGTGAGAAATGTTAATTATAGAGATAAACGAAGAAACACCTAAATACAGTTTGTAGCACAAGAATAGTTGTTGACACTATCACAGCAAAACGAGAAGGGATGAATTGAAATCAGTTTCCAGACACCTGAGATATCAGGGGGTTTGGAGTGGGCTTACTGTGAATCTGCTGTCAATCAGATGTTTTCCGCAGAGCATAGAGTTGGATTGAAGATTGAATCAGCCAACTTTGAACAGTGTCCTCGAGCTCCTCGTTTGAATAATTCAAATTTCACGACGTTCTTGATCAAGTGACCAAATTGCCGAGAGTACCTTTCCTCAATAAAGCCAGTGCCTGCAGTACAAAAGTGGCGACGATTTATGGATACCAAGGATACAGCGTCAGTTTATTCTCACTACTAAGAGCACCGAATAGTGCTCGTATATTAGCGACTGGAACTCTGGTTCCTAGTAGAGGCACATCCCATGTCGGCAAGGTACAAGGTGAGCTGTGGAACTAAGGCTGACCACTCTCCATATAACATGATCAAATCCTAGACCCATTCCCCCTTACCCGTAACACAACAGGAATGTTTTATATTTTGTTTCACCTATGCTATTGGGCTAGGAGACACTCTTCTTTTTCCCACTTTCCCAAGTTAGATAACTACGATGACAAACCTTGCAGCAACAGTACTGGGATGTGTACATGTGCCCAAAGCAAGGATAAAAGGGAAACACAACAAGAAAAAAATTTACGGAGCCGGAAAAGAAATAAAACCTCAAGTCACCAAGAACAACGAAGGAAGGAAGAAAGACATAACGATGCCAAACAAAGCAAAAAGCTGAATACACGAACCCGTGTATAGACGACCCTAGGCCAGGAGGGCCTAAGAATCGCTGGAGACTGAGCTAGCAAGCAAAGGTTTAGAGTGATGAGCAATTTAGAGAAAGGCTCTATTGACTCTTGGATCCTCAGACACGGGACAGACTCAAAAAATTCTGTTAGCACCAAATGCAAGCTAGCACAGCTAGAACGAAAAGAAGTAAAAATGACTAACTTTGCCTTCCACCTGAAACAGTCCAGGTGCAGGACCCCAAGCTGCAAGTTAGAAATTCATACAGGGTACTATGACCTTATCGCAAACTTTAAGTCTTCGATTATTATGACCCAATGAGTAATATTAGTAATCTGTCGATACCAAACCCTCATAGCTCTCTTTTCTAGGAAACCAGAGACAATAGCTCTTCTACCTTTGTCTGTACCGAGGCGGGTAGTGGAGTCATCCAAGACCTTCCTAAGGATCTACCCACGACCATAGTTCAGTAACCAAGACTTGGGGACATACGGAACGAGAAGTCAAACAGTAAACAGCTCCTCCTTAAAACGGAAACTGTGTATTGGATGACTTCGAGACTAGCTCTGGACCCACATACCAACATCCCAGGGCGAGAGTGAGCCTAACTAAGCATGCTATATTGAAGAATATCATAGCAATTGGTGCCCCACTGGCCGAAACAAGCTGCCTGGATAGAATCGGTGTCCTTGGGGTTCCAGCCAAGCAAGGTTTCTTGAGTTGCTAACAGACCAAAACTTGCTAGCACCATCAAGAACTGATTATAAAAAACAGTGTATATCGGAGCACGGCCAAAGTAATGTAAAAAATAAAATAAAATGGAAAAAACGCATGTACAACGGAACGTCGCCTCCACGCTTCACGATTCCATTCAGGCTCACCAACTGCCAAAACTGTAACACTTAATAAACGTCATAAAACCTCCGGCAAACTCATCACCAGGTACTCCCACGTACCCAGATATCCCGTTGCCTCTTGCCATCTCGTAAAACGTAATAACATTTGTCATCGGACATGTTTATGCAAATAATATTATATTTATTGTGTACTTGATCACGTTGCCCCTCATTTTTATGAATGGAACCGCTCGTTAGCGGCCCGGCCGCGTAGTCGCCCTAAATCGCAGGGCACCTAAGGACCAGTTTCGGCTGGCACGCCCCGATACAGATCGTTCACGTTCTTCTTGGTGTTGCCCGGATCGGCTCGAAACGTGAAAAGTTCAAAGATATAAAAACTAATATTCGTGGGATCCTGGCCGTATTCAAATGAGGCTCCTTGTTATCTTCATGCCAAATATGAATGAAGTTGGTACTTGCTGCAGATTGTATCTGGAGCGTTCGGACGAGATGGTGTTTCTCATGGTGGAAGAGTTCACAAGTGGATTGTTAGCGGCGGAGGAAATGGTACAGCACATGCTTTCTGGTTTAATGAACCGAGAGGACGCAGTAAGGTGTTCCTTATGTCATTTATGATCATGGTAAAAAGACACTGCCTAAGCTGGCTGTTAACTTCAACTGTAAGATCATAAATAACAGTTCCAACTATTTGCTCTGTGTCAGCATAGAGTATATGAGTGATTCTAAAAAAATTGGGTCACTTTTGAGGTAATTTTGTTTACTATAGTTATTAAATCAAATTATTACCAATTCCTCTGTATTTGATGTCTAATCTAATGAATATGTTGTTCCAAATAGGGCCAGTCACTTTTTGAAGTAGATTGTGAGATAACTAAAATTTTCTGATGATGATTGAAAAAGTTTTCCCGAAATTGCACTGCCTATGGGCCCCCCACATGATTAATCCGGCTCTGATACTGAGAGAAAATACTATTCCAGTTTTCAGTAAAGCCGTTTGACATTTGAGAAAATGTTATTTGTTTGACTTAGCTTCACTTAATATTTTTAAGTATGAGCTAATTCAAATCCCAAAATAAGAAAAAAATTCATATTAACATGGGTCCGCGTTTTGGAGATATAAGGCCACGGCCCCCCTGGCCCCCTTCTGCGGGCGCCCATGACCACTAGCGCAACCAAATACGATATTTGATTTATTTTCATCTCTCACACATCTTCTTTGCTTAGCTTACAATTAAAATACTTTTCAGTCGGTTCATCAAAAAAATAAAACCATAGCTAGCATCAAACATTTGCCCTTTATATGATATTTAGGTACTTTTATTGAGTATTTTACATCTGATTCGAGTTGTTTAGTAATCATTCCTGAATTTAGAATGCTGTGCCAACGAAAGTGCGAACCCTTATCTCGATCGTCAATTTCCCTCTTATGTTACTTACGCCCAATAAAGTTTTTGGACGATTGTGGAAAGTTGTTCCTCAAAAAAAAACTCTGGTTATACTGGACGTCCAAGATCTGTAAGTACTCCAGTATAATTTCAGCGGTAGTAGGAATAAGTGACCCTTTTGTCCGGAGAAGTATGCATCAAAAACATCTCTATCAATTCCATATTCAACGCGTACAAGCTTTCAATCCTCAGGTCAAGCCAGTAAGATATTCTATCAATGGGTTTTAACAATGATCGCCGAACATTCCTATTTTACTGCTAAGCTGGAATTTTTTTCATAAAATACCGCTCCACAAGAGGATGTCGTATTCAATCGTTTTGAAAAGTATGTAATTTTTAAGAATATCGCTGTGAAATCATTTAAAACTCAAAAACAACTTGAATCGATCTAATAAAAATCAGTATGAGACATTTCGTCAATCTGGTCGTCCTTTTTCTGAAGTTTGATTCTTTGCATGTGCTTCATGAATGTTCTTATTTTGAAATGGAGTCAGTTTATCAACAGCTTCGATTTGAAACAAGTTTTCTCAAAATGCCAAGACGTTAATTAACAAACGCTGAGGCTAATAGGGCTATCGCAATGCTACAGGGTGGCCTAACTCAGGTTGTTGTAGCGGAAAGTCTCCAAGTCAGCCAAAGTGTGATATATCGACTTTGGAATAGGTTCAGGGAGACAGGTTCCGTGCTGGAAAAACCAAAGCTTGGTGGGCGACGAAAAACAACACCTGCTCAGGATTATTTTATCACCGTTTCGGCGAGAAGAAAGCCTACATCTACGTGTAGAATGCTACGGAATACTCTTCAAAATGAAGATGGGGTCCAAGTTTCCATCGAAACCATCAGATGACATTTGAGAGAGGTGAATTCAGGTTGTAGAAGTCCATTAAGAGGGGTTTCATTAACACGTGAACACAAGCGTCGTAGACTGGAATGGGCAAGGCAACATATGAATTGGAAAGATCAATGGCATAGTGTTCTTTTCACTGATGAATTCAGATATGGATGATTTCCAGATCCTCCAATAAAAAGGGTTTGGACAATCCCACGCATACCCCGTAATCGTCGCTATGTCAAAAAAATCCAACCATTCCGAGGGGGAACTGTTATGGTATGGCCGGGATATGTTTCAACGGGAGCACAGATCTACACATTTGTCCTGGGAATATGACCGCCTCACAATATAGGGAGCATGTCATCGACAATGTTTTGTCAAATTTTCACGCTGCTATTGGTGAAACTTTTCAATTTCTCGACGACAACGCTAGACCGCACCGTGCAGCAATAGTTGAGACTGCGAGCGAAGAGCTTGGTATTCCACATTTACCAATTCCTCCGCACTCACCAGATTTGAATTGCATAGAACATGCATGGGATATGCTCCAAAGAAGATTAGATAATCATCAATCTACCCCAGAATCCTTAAATGATCTGAGAGAGCTTCTGCTCCGTTTATGGAACCAAATTCCTCAAGAAATGTTCAATAACCTCCTGTGTAGTATGCAAAGAAGATGTCAAGTTGTTATTGATGCCCGTAGACGCCATACATTGTATTGGTGGTCTCAAAATGCTTCAAGTCTCTGGGAATAAAATTTCGTTATTTTACTCGATTTTTCTTAACCACACTGTATATGCTGCAGACCTACAGGCTGAAATTAATTTTATTTCCTGCAACTTAAAATCATATTAATATGAATTTTCATCACAAAATCTCATTTAAATTATATTTTGGATTTTGGTATTAGATACCAACGAATATTTCGGAAATATGACAAATTGAAGAAATACGAATTTGGGCAAGAAATTATTAAATCTTCGCGTACGTCACATGCGACTACGATGTTATTAAAGGCCTATATAATTCAGATTCGGAATCTTGGAATTTCGGAAGATTGCGCGAATCTTTCGATAACTTCTGGTTTTTGATTTCATTTATTTCAGTCAGTCGTTTTATATTTCTTCTTATTGAAATGAGGTGATAGATTATATACAGAAGGAGTTTTGAGTATACAATGCCTTAATTGTCTCATGAACAAGATCCATAATAGTGCGACTTTTATTATTCACATTGTTGTCAGGTCTTTTCCGAATTAGTATATAATTTGGGTACTCCAAAAGTCTCACCATGTATATTTTCGTCTATTGAAATCCTGAATATTTTTATACCTGAATGCCAAAATTTCGGAGTTGAAGCTAAATTTACATTCTCTCCGCCAAAAAATACATCTGAGTTACTCGAATAAATTCAATGAACTACAGTAAAATGAAAGATTTCATCAAAAGGGTCATCTTGTTCCTAAGTTATGTGAAGACAAACATACAAACACACGGATTTTCACATTTATAATTTCAGTACGAATATGTAAACAATTTGGTGTGTGAATGAGAAAATAGATCTCAAGTCACCCGAAATGCAAGTGTAAGAAAAAATGTAAAAAAAAAATAAACTTTTCTAAAAGACCTTGTTTCTAGAACATTTTCCATATATTTCCTGGAAGAATCCCTTCTACACCATACTCGTCCCCATAGTTCACCCAGAATTTTCAAATGTAAAAAAATTGATGAAATTTCCCACCCCAAAATTCTTGAGAAATGAGAACTCATCCCACTAGTAACAGTACCGTGCCTCTTCCACTTCTCCCACTGCCATACGCGCTCTTGGCGCCGTCTTCAACAGGGATAACGAACAATATTCAATAATCCTCTCGGTGGTTTGCGTGATCAGACCAGCTCATCGATCAAATTTATCTAATTGGCCTTGGATGAGCCGACAAAGGCTATCGGCATGGACTCAAAGGAGATTCGCACCCGAGTTTTACTCCTGCATAAAAAGATTTAAACTCACCAAAGGCGCACGTATTACTGGCTTTGTTTATGGCCAAGTTATGACCAGGATTGAGGTAAGGGAGCTACCTTCACTATAACAGAGGATTTCAAGGTGCGCCTCAGAAATTTCAAGTGTCTATTTCACCGCGATGTCACTGTTTACTATCACTCTCAGTTTAGGCTGGTTTTGAGGTGGTTTGAGTCTCAGCTTGCCAACATGTTTCAGAACTCTGAAATGTTCTAACTGTCAAGAGAAAATTTGGTATCATTAGTCCTTCCACTTCAATTGAAAAACTATAGAGCAAAACACAACTAAGCCCGAAACGAGTATCGTTTTGACAGTTAGTAAGTACGTGAAAGCTGGGTTTATTTGTTTATTTTTACGTTTTTATTGCGATAAAGAGATATGCCTAAAGAAAAAACCGTGAAAACACTAATTGTTGTGTTTATGGATGTGATTCTAAAAAATCTAGGAATCCTGGAGCCCATTTTCGTGGTGAAAATCAAAATGTTTACTTAACTAGAAATCGTGGAGGAAATTAATAGACGTAAATCCTGGGAGCATGTTTTGATAATAGAAGAACCTGTATCTAAACATATAAAAGTATGCTTACAAAATATCCGACCAGAAAATTGTAGAATGAAAAACAGGCAAGAGTGGAAACTGATATCAATTGAAAACAATGCTTCATATGTTTCGAATTATTTCAGATAATCACACTATGAAAACATTTCTGTTACTGGAGAAGAAAGCTGTACCTTCACTAAGACTACCAAAAAAAGCAGTTTAAATTTTTGTTCGGATCGTTCTTGTACAATAATTTACATTCTTATCGAAATAAATTACTTTGAGTATACTTGATATTTTTGAATATATAGAAGTCTCAACAATTCAAGGAGCCTAGTTGAAAGTGCTGAATGCAAGCCATATGGTAATGTGCAATAAAACTAGGGACCTTGTGAGTTTGAGTGATTCTCTCGATATTTGCAAAATTGAACTTATGTTTAGCAGCGATCAAATCTACATGTGGAATTTCAAATGAATTCCGAGAGTTGGCAATTTAAAACAATATATTATACATGATATATGTATCCATAAATTATTAATATTAAAAATAGCTTGAAAGTATTGACGTTCATCTAGCAACGGAAGAGGTGCGATCAGTCGATAGATAAGTTGAATAATTTTATTTTATTAAAACTGCAACCTAAGACACAAGTCAGATGCAATAAATGAATAATACATTAAAATCTAGCGTAATGAATTCTTCAACATGATTAGCCAATGATCACGTCATGTTCTGCATACATACAGTTCTCTGAAGAATGTCCATTTTTATTCAAAATTTATCACCCAGTTTCGTTTCATCGATTTTTTCCCTTCCTAAACAGAAAACAAATTAATAGCTTCTATTAAATGAATATATTGTTCATGCTGATGTTCAATTACATTACAATCATGCATGTTTTCATGTTTTGTTAGGTCTCAAACTAATTTCATCCTTCTCTTAGTTTTCATCAAATTTGGATAATCCTAATGTTTTCTGTTTTGTACATTTCATTGCTATGGAAAACAAGAAGAACAACAGCAGAGACAAAACAAAACAATGAATTCTACCTTCTCAATCAGTAGAATTGTCAAGATATTTCATAGTAGGGCTAAAATATGCTTTCAAATTCCAGACCATCTTGCTTGGTATCTGTATATAATCTTGTCAACCTTCACACCATCATTTTTATAAGACATCAATTCCTCAATATGATGGAGTTGTCGTTGTAGAATTCCAATGTTTTGAAATAATTGTTTCCCACATAGAATCGAATGATTGCATTGCAACACTTGCTCACCCTCTACACAGCATCTGTGAGCATGTAAATATTGGAAAATTTCCTATAATTAGAGGAACCTTAGGTAAACTTCTTGCCAGATGAACTGAAAAGCATTAAAAATTGAATAGTGCTCACCTCAATATTTCACATAAAATATAACAAAAAGCACAATATTACCTATACTTGCACTTACAATCTGATCCACAGGATCCACAATTAAGGAAACAACTTCGATTATTGATAGCCAATAAACGTTTAAACTAAAAAATCCCATGAATACAAATAGAAATCTAATGTAAACCCGAAACAATACTCGTTTCGGTAAACAACGGATCGGCGAATGCAGCGACACGATTATTTTGTACAATATCAAGTCTTTACGTGAAAACTTACGAAAGTAAAAGTAGTAAGGGTTGTTTTCGAGGGGACACTGTCCCTTAGTTTCTTTGTAAGATTAACATAAAGGACTTGTGGATACAACACTCTTCACTCCTTCATAATTTGCCCGAACCTGTATCAGATATCTACTTCATGATGAGGACAGGACAGGACCTCGTTCCGAGCCATGTGGGACCCCAACGATCGGTCTCTCCCGTACGCCGCCTGTTATGACTCTGAGCGCCTTTTTCTCGCAGCGTAACTGGCCTTCTAGATCGTCGTAAATTTCAGCTAAGTGATTAGAATGTTGATTTGAATCTCATCACGATTTAATTTCGAGTACATCGGCGGCCTGAGATCAAAGGGCTGGATTTAATTGGTGGTCCGAATGTTGAGAGATCAACGGGCGCCCGCCAGTTGATGGTGTTCAATGAACTCGAGGATTTTATGGGGAAATTCGGAGTCGAGATGGGTCAGCGGGTGGGTTTCGCTAAGTTGTCTCGAGGTGGAGAGGTGACAAGGAAGAAGGTCAAATGGGATCCAATCGATAGTCACTAGTTCACTTTGAAAATTACTACGATATCCACCTCAAGAAATTTTGCAGGATAAAATTTTCTGAAAATTGTATCAATGAGTAGGACTTTTTTTGGTTTCAATAACACCCTTAGCAAACATGGGCGCCCGCAGGGAGGGGGACAGGGGGGGCCGTGGCCCCCTCTGAGATTTTGATCCTCAATCGAATTGATAACTCCCTGAGGCGTGTTGAGCACTTTTTGGGTGAAAAAAATCATGGAAAGTTTTCGAAGACGATGAATTTCATGTTTTTGTTTACCTCAAACGAAGTAATGAATTCATAAACTACCCCATGCTTATCGGCATTCTCTTCAATCGCTACCAGATGTTCGTTTTATGACCGGTTTATTTAGGCGGCTTCTTTGATGGGGGATTCTTCCTGCGACTATCGAGACTACTGTCATATTTCAATAATTATTGTCCATTCTCCAATCAGAATATTTTTTTCCGAGAAGGCGGAAATATAGAATCTTTTCATTAGTATTTTCATTCTAGAGAAAGATGTATTCGAATTCGAAACAATCCTATTCAGAGAGTATTCTTCGTTTTTAGTGTCTTTGACTCCAAATTTTGTTATCGAGGGTAGATGATTTTTTCGTTCGGCGCCTCTCAATGTTAAATTTCAACTATTATAATTTTAGATTATTGATAAGAACTGTAAAAAATCGTAATGTGGCAGCCTTTGGGGTCTGCGGATAGAAGTGAAAACAGAGTAACAAGTGAATTGTATCGTAGAGCGTCGACCCATTAGATTATTATTTGCGAATAATTTTTTATTTGTAAGGAAGTATTAGTGATCAATTTGAACTTCCTTGATCCCTGATCATAAACACTCCTTTGTAAACCAAAACTACTTCTATCAGCAGTCCCAGAAGACTGTTTTTTTCTTGTTTCTTGAGAGTCATTTTACTTATGTTTCTATATATAATATATTTCATATATTTTTATAATTTGATGAATTTACCTTTGGAAAATATGGATATTCTAAAATTTTTCCAAAGGAGATCGAATGCCGATGACGATCGCTATAAGACACCCAAAAAAAAACTTTATACATCGTATTATCTTATACATATTGCCTTATATTGTTGAGGTAGAAAACTTAATCATTTTTTACAAATTCTGCGGGCGCTCATGCATGAATATAAAAAACGAAATAGAAAGAAATGGAATACTGATGTCGCATGCGCCTTATCGTTTTTCGACGATTTTTTTTTGCCTCCCCTGAGAAAAAATTCTGCGGGCGCCCATGTTAGCAAAAATATCGAGTATCCCCAACCTCGCGAAAAAATTACATGCTTTGCTTAGGGTCAGATTTCGGCTGTTACTCTTTCGGGTTATTCTGAATTTCATAGCCCCGTCACCGATTTTAACAATATTTTGCACAGTGAATCTATAGGACTTCCTGATATACAGTCTCAATTACAACTCTGGGGAGGCAGTAATTTTCGATAAAAAAATAAATGAAACTCATAAATATACTCCATTTACCTCGAATACGGCTCTGATATAGTCTTATATATAGTCTATATAGTTTAGTTCAACAAGGTTAGGTTAGGTTAGGTTCATTTTTCCCACCAAAAGTTGAAAAAAAATGTTTTTTAAATAAAAAAAAATTTGATCCAGGTTAGGTCAAGTTACGTTAGGTTAGGTTAGGTTCATTTTCCCTACCTCAAGATCACAAAAAAAAAATACAAAAAAAATACAACTGGGCAGGGAACTTTATAATTACCCACTTTCGGGATGGCTCTAGAAACAAAGCCGACCTTTCTAAGATCATTGCTCTTTCTATGAGGACAGTAAATTTTTTTCCATGCGCCTCTCATCTAATTTTTCCTGCTTTTTTACTGGTTTTCAGAGAAGTACTTTTCCATCTTACTTAGTTGGTTTCGTTTTCAGTTTCAATGTGTATATTGAGCTATACATGATTTTTTGTCAGTCTCTCTGTGAGGAATTTTAAGAACCTTCTTTTTTATGTAGCGTAGATTCGGGTGACTTGTCATATTTTGAAAAGAAGGACCTATGTTCTTTTGAAAGAAAGGTTCAAACATGTTGAATGGATCAGACATTGATTCGTATATATTCCATTGTTCAGAATCATGATATGAATTAAAAAAATAAAATAAAATATACTTGTCTCAAGTCACCCACCGAGTTAGGTTTGGGACACAAGTTAAAATCAATTGATTCTTCAATTCTCAAATGAAAGTGTGTATTATTCAAAAAATTATAATTCCTCTTCAAATAGGACTGTATGAATTTTATTCATTTCTGTTCCTTAATTTTGTAGATCAATTCTTGGTGCCGTATTTTGACGGATCCTTTATTTATATCTTGTGGATAGATTCAGTTAATGTCTTCTGTTAACAGCTCCATCTGAACTATTGTGGAATGTTCTTCTCGAAATCCATATCGGGGAATTTAGTTTTCGTCTACGAACTTTGATAATCTTATATGGATCAGTTTCTCTATTATTTTACATTAAAAGTTTCGAGAGAGATCCCCTGTTTCTCAAGACTGAAATAATCGAGACTAATTAGAAGAAAAAGCACAATCCCCGTCTATACGCACCAAGTTAACAAATTTAAAAAGTTATAATCATAAATTACATATATTACAACGAACGACATGACTAAGAACGTGAATTAAAACAAGGTTATGCTTATTAATAAAACTGTGGTCAGACAAATCATAAGCTAGATCTAAAACCTACCATCTTCAATTCATAATATCACCCAATCTTCATTTCGATTATTACTTCTTTCAAATAATCTTTGTTTCAAACCATCCTCAGTATAGCCTCTCCAAAGGCAAAGAATTTTTGCAATTTCACTTTTTTTCAAACAACAGCACCTGTAATAAAGGTAATAATATGGAATACTAGCTCAACCCCACGGCTTCGCTAGCGTAATATTTCAATTTGAAACGGTACTGATAGGTCCGCAACCCCACATTCATAGCCTCGTATCGGAGGAGAGACAGGCACGTGACTACGTGACACAGCGATCTCGCGTAGATTCAATAATTTGTTGCTCACATTCGTTCTACCTGCGGTAACTTTTGAAATATCCATTAGAGAACTATACTGTAAAGCATTTTTCATAATAATGCATAATAATGCAGCAGATAACAATCACATTCAATTTTATATTGACTCAATTCATGTCAGTCGACAACCCTCTTCAAATTAAACATAATTCTGAATTGAACTGAAAATGTTGAAAATGGTTATCGTGGGTTGTCTTCAGTAGTTAAACATTGCCGTCCCGGTCTTTTTTATAGAACTTTTTGAGCACTACAAAATTGTCTGTTACAATGATTCTCTATCTCTTATAGTTTACCCGGCATCGGCCGTAAAATCCTGAAAATCCGGGTGAATTACCGACTTTTTATGAAAACTCGAAATTTTTCTCATTTTTTCGTGATATAGAAATGAACCGTACATGAAAACCTCCCAAAATAAATTTTCTACATTACAGTGAAAGTTTAATCAGAATCGGTCATCTGGTTCCTGAGTCCATAGAGGACAAACAAATACACAAACACACGGACATTAACATTTATAATATTAGTATAGATACTATAAATATAATAAAATACAATGCAATAAAAAACAACTACTGGCCCTACAAAAAAATGGGATAAAAGCACCTATAACAATTGACTGTATCAAATACTAAGACTCTCGTCATGTCTACTACTAGCGTAGTTTCTTTCATTATTAGTTTTTTTTAATTATTATCATCTTAATGTTGCAATCTTGCAACAACCTAACTTATTTCGAAAAAATAGCTTTGGCTGCTCATGCGAAACTGGTAGGATACATGAACAATTGTGATGAAGTCATGATTTTAAATTATGCAAGAAAAACATATGCTAGAAATATTAGTTAAATGATGCATTGAAAAATAAGTCAATCACGAATGTCCATTAAAATTTAACTTTTCAGTAAAGTTATAATTCTCCATTGAACAGGATATTCCAGTGACTGTAGCCATGGATACTTTGTTGAATAGAAAATTAAAATTTCAATGAATCATTAGATTTTAAGGGTGAATCTGGTTGTGATTCTCTAGTTTTTTTTATTTTTGAAACATAGATGAATTCAAAAATACTATTCTGAATTCATCTATATTTCAAAAATGTTCTCGGTGTGGCCTCCGTAAAGGCAAAGAATTTTTTGTTAACCGTTTTATTCTTTTTCTTAAAAACACTAATATTTTTTTATATTGGCACTTGTATTGTAATCGGGTTCCATACATATTTTTGTTTTCATGGCATGTTTAATATTTTAACATTTTTATTCTATTCCATGACATGTATCTGAATCTGCTAAGTATAAGCACCTCGTTAAAACGAATTGCGTCGTTGGTTCCCCACCTCCCTTCTAATTATTCTTAATTATTTCAGCGTTGACAAACAGAAGATCTTTTTCTAAACTCCTGCCTTCTTAGGTATAGAATGAAAGTTGTAAAAAGTCTAATTACCAAGTACATAGTATATTTATTCACTCATACTTCATATTGTTATTACCAATTATTTGTACGTTGTCTTCTAGTGGACCAGGATGCCCGTGATGCTTATCCCCTTTCTATTAGTAATTATCTACCAATTCACTGTTAATTTCCATCAACATGGATACATCAGGTAGCACCAGCAAGGTGCAGGTAACGTCGAATTTTTTATACACAACTTCACCCAAGAGTCCATGCATAAAACCGCAACGGATTTGGTGAAATTTCCTACACATCGAGCCCACCCGACGACCAGACATAAATACGTATCATTATCCGGCCTCTAACTGATAATTGGCGTTTGTGGTAAACTAGTCAGTGTTTATCGCAACCAGGGATGCCATATGGCTACCGTTCTGCGAAACCGTTGTCTGAAATCATGGACGTTGTTATTTTTGTGCATGTGGAATCATTCTGGAATTAGAGAGGATGTGCATGGTCCTTCACACCGGATTCGTGTGGTTTTCTATTGTGTCTTGGTAGTTTCTTATTGTTTTCCGATCTAATCCCTATCACGATATGGGAAAATCGATGAAAGGATATCTGTTCACGAAGGTTCTCGGAGAGGAACCTTGTGGTATTCACACGGTGTGAGGCAGGAAAGTGCCAACATTATTTCACAATGAAAGATGTGTTTTTGATGATTTCTGATTGAGTCGAAAGCTCATGGTCATCATAAACTGATTACATAGAAAAAAAGGTTTTCCGTTTAATTTCTTTTAGGATAAGTTTGGTGATTAATACAAATTTCGAAACCATTGGAATGAATGTAAAATATTTATGATGTATTGATCGTCTTCCTTTCAAGATACCTCAGGAGTCTCCAAAAAATGTCCCAGACGTATTCAATGGGTGAAAGGTGAGGATATTTTGGGAGCCATGACAAGAGATTGAGTTGATGGTTTTCAAAATATGTAGTTGCATGCCCTCTCTACGTCTGTTTCATTCTTTTGTTTTTTATTGTCCTTTTGTTTTTCATTAAAAGGCTGCTGACTAATTTAATAATAATAATAATAATAAACTTTATTTGCAGACAAAATACAATAATTTTACAACAGAAAAAGTATATATAGCCTACAAACTATTATCTGCAAAAAGGAGACTTACGGCAGTAAAACTGTTCATATGTAAGCTCCCAAAAACTGAAAATACAAAGAAAATGAAAAGACTCCAGCACTGAGAATATTATGCTAGTCAGACACGCCGAGAAAAAAAAACAATAGAGATTTGCAAATTTTGTGCATTAATTGGAGTAAGCATAGCATTCGAAAATCAAAAACCGGCTCTCAAGCCCGCATTTATACCGCACGTTAGACACGTAATAAATCCTAAAGTGAACCTGCCAGCAAATTTTGTTTACATGCTTTTCTGAATTTATATAAACTGCAGGATTTCAGGGTAAGAGGTAGACTATTATAAAGAGAAAAAATATTATAAGTAAAAGATCTGGTAAAAGTTGTTGTAGAATGGGCGGGCACTGAGAGGAGACCACGATGTCTGAGGCCCAAAGCATGAACATCCGAGCGCAATTTAATTTTTTCAAACAAATATGGTGGAGATTTATAAAGCATAATCGAGTGAAAAAGAGTCATCGAGTGGAGCTTCCTACGTTTTTGCATGTCTAGCCAGTTACAGTCCTTGAGCTTGTGAATGACTGGTTCGAACTTCCTGATACCATATATAAACCTCAGACATGATCTTTGTACCTTCTGAATCTTCTTTTCATATTCTCTAGTTAAACATGGACCATAAACTGTGTCGCAAAAGTTGAAATGACTAAGAACCAGGGCCTCTGTCAGAACAATTTTCAGCTTTGTTGTAAGGTAATGTCTGTGAGGGTATAATCTTCTCAAGTTTGCATAAGCCTTCCGAATGCACGCTGATATATGTTCCTTGAATCTTAATTCCGAGTCCATCAGGAGTCCCAAATTCCTCGCAGAGCTGACACAAGAGAGCTTAGAATCATCCAGTTCAACATTCAGTCGCGATTGAACCTCTTCCCTATGTCTGCCAAATACGATCACCTTGGTTTTAGATGAATTCAAATTGAGGTTATGTCGACGAGAAAAGCATGCGAGAGCTTTCAGATCCTCATTCACCCTCACACATGCGCTATCCACCTCAGATGACAAAAAAGTATGGAGTAGCTGGGTGTCATCCGCATAACGAAAGTCCATACAGTACTTCAGGTCGTGTGTCAGGAAAATAGTATAAATACAAAAGAGCAGGGGACCAAGCACTGACCCCTGTGGCACACCGCAATGAACCGGTTGCGCCGACGAAGAACCCCCTACTGTTTCGACGTATTGAGTACGACCAATCAAATAGCTGCGTATGAGCTCAACCGCCGAAGGCGCGAATCCAATATGTCCAAGAATTGCCAGCAAGAGAACATGATTTATTTGGTCGAATGCCTTCGAATAATCCAAAAGAATGAGAACGCACGTTTTACCCGAATCTATGGCGCGTAAAATTTCATCAACGACATCCAGAAGTGTAGTCCCGCAGCTATAACCCTTCCGAAATCCTGACTGCCGCTGAGGCAGAATGTTGTATTTCTCTAGATGTGCCCTTATCTGAGAAGCAATTAGTTTTTCAAAAATCTTAGAACAAGTTGGTAGAATAGCTATAGGGCGGAGATCGTTAAGATCGTGTATTTCAGTTTTTTTAGGCAAAGGCAGCACCCGAGCGATCTTCCAAGAGTCGGGAAATACAGATTTCAGAAGACAAGAATTGAAAATATTGAGTAGGAACGGTACAATTCTTGGGCAGCATAGTTTCAACATTTCCGTACTCACCCGATCTGATCCTGCGGAATTTGACCTCATCGATAAAATAACAGAGATAACCTCTTCTTCCCTAACAAGAGTGAATGACAGTTTTTCCTCAACATGCTGCAAGGTCGTCGTAGAATAAAAGTTCATTAAATCTTGATCAGGAGTCTCTAGCCTCTGAATTTGTAGGAAAAAGTTGTTGATAGAACAAGGGTCACTCAAACTTTCAGGCAAGTCTACTGAGTTCACTTTCTTGCTGTATACTCCCATTTCATTCAAATGCTTCCACACATGTCTGACACCGGAATTCATTGAAGTGACATAGTTGAGGTATGATCTTTTTTCTGCATTTATTGCATTAGTAGTAGCATTTCTCACCTGTTTATAGAACTGCCAGTCTCGGGGCGAACTAGTCTTTCTGAACCTCTCATAAGCCCTGTCCTTCTGTCTCGTCATCAATCTGATCGCCTCAGTAAACCATGGCTTACACTTGTTATTAAGGGTAATCAACCTCTCTGGTGCAATGTGATCGTAAAGATCATTTAGAAGTTTGGTGAATATTGCTACCTTCAGATTTACTTCATCGACGTACAGCACACTGTCAAATGGTGTGGCCAGAAATAATTGTTCAAGAACATCACGATCTACCCTATGCAACGATCTCGACTTCAAAGTACGTTTTTGTGAGAGTTTTCGTTCGAAGTTTAATATGACATAAACCAAGAAATGGTCCGACAACTGTCCTACAGCATCAACTCCGTGGATGACCTCCTTACTCTCAGATGAAGTCAATACAATATCAATCAAAGTAGCCGATCTATTCGTAATTCTTGTGGGAGAATCTACAATCTGATTTAAATTAAGTTGGTTGAACAATTCAGATAATTTCCGGACTCTGTAGTCATCAAGTCTCAAAAAGTCCACATTTATATCACCACCGCAAATGATATCACTACTCGATGGATGATATCTCAAAATCAAGTCCTCAAAACAGGCTAAAAATTCCGAAAAACTTCCGCTTGGAGGTCTGTACATTACGCAGATAATTAGCGACCTACGATTAATCCTAATTTTTATCCACATATGTTCAATACAATTAGTAATATCACCATATAAAACCTCATAATCCAAACCATTGCGAAGATAAACACCAAGGCCTCCCCCTCTAGATCCCCTGTCTCTTCTTATGAAATTATAACCAGGTATACTAACCAGTTGCGCAAGCACACCGTCGCCGAGCCAAGTCTCGCACAACCCAACCATATCGAAATCATTATTACAGAGGAAACTGCGAAAATCAGTGAAATGTGCGAGTAAAGAATGTATATTATAAAATGCTATGCTCAAATTCTTCATATTTTAGGCTTTCAAATTTGAAAAAAAAAACAAATGTATCCAACTAGCAAACATTTCGACAAAAAAAAAATCCAAAAACTTGAATCGTGAGAAAAAAAAATTCACAAAAAAAAGAAAAAATCTTAATTTCTATATTTCCTTCAAGCAGCAAGTATTGTTGAGTCACTCCATTAATTATATTCAATTTTTCATAATACCTTTCAAGTCTTCAGTGGATCGGACAACATATTTCTGACCCTTCCATCTAATGAAAATTCTGCCATCAAAAGACCAAGCTTCCTTTCTTCCGACCATTTCTTCAGCAGCTTTGAGTAGTTCGTAATTCAGCCGACTGAGTTCCTCGAATAGAAGCAGTTTGGAACCTTTTAATCTTCTTTTATTACGGAAAACTTCATTTTTAGAGGATAGTGATGAAAACTGTATAAGAACAGGTCTAGGACGATCTTGATCGATATTCTTCTTTCCAATTCGATGGCAATTCGTAATTTCAACTTTGTTCATCTTGAGTTTCGAAACCAAGATTTCCTGCACCGAATCGATCAAGCCCTCCTCAGCTGTCTCCTTCAGCCCCAAGAGTCTCAGTTTTTTGCGTTTATTATATTGTTCCATTTTATTCAGTCTTAAATTCAATTCGCTTATCCTAACCTGGTCATCAATGGATTTCCTCTCGAGTTCACTGACACGTTCTTCAAGACGGTCAAGATGTTGTTGGAACGTCGACGTTACCTTATCGGCCAGATTTGATAAGAACTCCTTATCTGATAGGCATTCAAGAATACACTGTTTTATATCTTCTCGTTGTTGTTTTGTGAGTGGCATTTTCTTTATTATTCTGATGAATAAAATATTATAGGGATGAACACGTCGATACAAAAATACAGGTATTTAAGAACTAGCCCTTACAAGCAGATATGTTTTTCAAAACTAATTTCACCACTGAATTCAACCGTTAACTTAGGAGCTCAACGAAACGTGTCTACTCAGTGCGGAGCATTACACACAATGTAATATTAATGTATTTTGACATCTGTATGTAGCTCTTTCAACTTACATGTTCATTTCTAATTTGATTAATTCTAACCTCTATGTACTTACGTGACGTAAGATTTATTCTTTTTCTTACTAGCATTCGCCTACCAGCTGTTATACCTACATGTTCTCAATTTTTTATTCATTTCATATCAACATAATAGTTCTTCAAATGCAATTCTATTGTTGTCCCTTTATCAATACTATGAGTAACAGTATAACCATCGTTTTCTGCATCTGAACCTATAACATTTTTTACTATCTTGAGTAACACTTACATCTGAATTTGTAACACTATTATCTATTTCTACTACTTTCTTCTACATTTCCTGATGAAATTTTATCATATTATCAGATATGTATAAATTTATTATAAGAACTGTAAGAAGATATCACGGTCTTATTTATTAGTTTTCTCTTCCTTCTATTCTTCTTGTTATTCAAATCTTTCACAATGTATGAACGTTCAATTTATTTGTCTACTATATATTCTCTATCACACTGCTTGTTTTTTTGAAATAGAATATTGTCACCTCCATTCGAATAAGGTAAAGGTTTATATGTTTCGTAATAATATTTTCTTTATATTCCTTTTTTCTCAATAACTTTATATATACAGTCTTTGTATCAATGATGTTTGATTGTAACAATTCATTAGAAATTGGAAATTTTGGCTTTCACTATTCTATTCAATACCTGTATTCTGTATACGGATATTGTAGTTCTTCATCAAACAACCATATCAAATTTTCTTTCTTTAGTTTTTTTTGTGTTTATTAAGAGAGTGCTGATCAATTCGGAATAATGTTATAACGAACATGTTTATTTCTTATCTGATTAAATCTAATTTCTATATACTCTATGAAAACCGTGACATTAGACATAATTCTTTTTCTTATTGTCATTGGCTCTCTTGTCTCTATATATCAAGAAGGGGCACACAAGGTTGACCTGTATTCATAAACAATCACCCCCATTTAAAACATTTTGATGCACATGCTTTTTCAGAGAATATTGAGGAACACGAAATGCATGGACCTCATGTATACCCGAAAATAATCTGGATTTATCATAAAAGACAATGAATTGACACCTACATATCTTATTGTCGTTGTAGGGTGTCAGATTTCACAGAATTGAGAATATTTAATATTCCTTCATTTTAATATCAATTCAATTAATCATGGAATAAAACTCCATTGAATAAATCATTCTAGTCTGAAACTGTCGGAATAGCTGCCTTCTTGAAGATGATATTTTTCGAAATTGCCGATGAGTACAAGAAAATAATCTCACGCGGATGTAAGACAGCTTCATCCTCAGACAACGCAAATGATGAATCAAACAATTCTGAAGATTTTCGTTGAGTTGGGAATTCGTCTGATGAAGGAGTCTGTTATAGACTCCGAAACGTTCAGTAGTTCGATGCTATTTCTTGTTTCATTAGTAGGCACCATTTTTTTGAAAGGATTTGGTCCACGATTTTCATGCAAGGTTCTTTCTTCTATATTATCTAAAACATGTTACTTACTTCTTCTTTTGTTCCAGAATCTGGGAGAAAACCCTAAAGAATTTCACGAGAGGCCATGAATCTGAGGAATCGCTTTCAAAAAGTTTATTTTCTTGATTCTCCTTAATCATCATCATAATTTTGATAATAAGTTTGTTTCTCTGAATTTGATTCGATTATGCAATAAAAATTGTTTTGTATCGTATGTATTGTACTGTGTTGTATTGAATTGCAGTGTATTGTATTGTATTGTATATTGTGTCGTATTGTAGTGTATTTTATTCTGTTTTCTCCATACATTTGGCTAGGTATTGATTATCTCCGAAGAATTTCCAATCAAATTAATTTCATTATTTTCAATATGAGATGTGTGGCAATTTAATGAACGTTTCAAAATGAATTTCTTTTCAATGAGTTTGATATCTAATATTATATCTCTTCAACAGTCACCAGTTCGTGGCCTTACGAAATAACCATTAATCAGTCTCAGCACCAGAGCATTGTTGACACGAATATCGACCCCTCAAAAAAAATCCCAGAATCATATTTCTGGCAACAACCATCGAAAAAAACGTGAACCCCTCGCTTCCGTGGTTATTTTCGTGACCGACTTCCACATTAATATTCCACAGATAATTTAATCTCTATGAATAAAAAAATCTGTGGCCGCTGCCGCGTCGGTGGTCTAAAATGGCGCCAAGTCGCGATCCATTTCCGCGATAATCCGAAAGATGGCCCGAGATTTATAACGGGCCTTTTGTAAGCGGTCCACGGCTATATAGATCCCGGGGATGATTGTGGACGTCGGGTCGAGCATGCCCTTCTTATTATTCAGAGTGATTACAGGGTTTACGGAACGTATCGGTGAGATTAAACGAGAGGTTTGTCGGTGAGACGGCTCAACGTTTATGGTCGTCGGGCCGAATTAATTCTGACATAACTGACGGATGTCAAAATTGAAGGATGACAAGTTTAAGTTTCGGCCGGGGAATCGTGAGGAGTTTACGAAATCAACTATCAGAATTCATTTCATAATCTCTACTCGATTATTTTCTTATCATTTCGAGATTATATGTGAAAATATACTGAATTTGTAGAGATTGGACTGACCTGAGTTCGGAAACAGTATTAAGAATGATACAACATGTAGAATAATTTCTAACAGTAACAGAACAATAAGATAACCTTAAGACGAAAAAGAAAAATGAAAAAGCATTCAGAAATATCTTCATCACCCCTCTCTTGTGTTAATAAGTTCTAGCACACAAATTATAGCCAAGACCACTTCAGTATGATGTAAAAGTAGGGCGCCACCTTTTCTAGATAAAAACAGTAAGAGAGTTATAGTCCCAGAGCGTAGGTTTTGACAATTCAGGCGATAAGTAGCCTAGTAGGTACTTACCGAACAGTCTGACGTCAATAGAGATAGAAATGAAGGGAAAAATCAAGGAAACCAAACTACATACGTTTCTCTTTTTCAGTACAGTAATGAGCACTACTTTCAGTACAGTACAGCACTACTTTCAGTACTAGAATGAAACTCATTACAGCATTGTTTTCAATTATATTTTTTGTTTTGTGGTTGTCAGTACTGACCTCAGATCCTATGAAGTTTCAAATCAAATCATTTCAAATTCCGTGATCTGTCAAATTTCGTGAGTCACACCAACTGCCAAGATACAATACAAAAGTCACTAATCTGAATTTTCATTTGAATTTCGACAGAATTTCTCAAAACATCACTGAAATAAAGAAAATATCGTCTAATACTCGTTGCAGAAGGCAATTCCAACACTCATGCTTTCGAAAACGAGTGACGCGAATTTCGCTTTCGTGTTGGAATAGTAGCTCATTCTGCAACTTGTTTTAGAATATACTATTAACAATGGTAAAAGCATATACCTATTTAACCTACAGTAGTTTCATAGCTAATCACGAAAAGAATTTATTTCGGTGTCATGATTAATAAAAGATAAATGCTCTAATGGCTCAAGTACACACTGAAACCTGAACACTTGTAGAGTAAATCAACACTTGAATATAATCAATGGAATGAAAAGGAACTGTACCACTACTTTCGATGTCAGGAAACGATGCAGCTCAATGATTTTGAGAAAAAAAAACAAATTAAAAACTCAAAAATTCTTTGCCTTCAAGGAGTCCACATTGAAAACATTATTGAATCATAGATAAATTCAAAATAGTAATCATCGAAAGGAATACCACCTTCAATATCTAGGCTCACAGATCTTCTATCATGAGGTTGGAGAAATTATATTAGATTTCATCACTGAGTAAGAGATATACCGGTTTCGGCCTTATTTGGCATCATCAGTATCCCATACACCTCAGGGATAAAATCTTCTTCGGAAACTTCGATATTTAAAGCAATTAGATGAGAATTACTGAGGAGAAATGACAAAGAAGCGACATCCAATTGCGTCAAAATGAAGTTCCACATCTCCAATCACATGCTAAAAAGAACTCTGTACATCCTCTTTCACTGAATGAGATATTAGCAGTGGCCCTAAATCAGGGCCCTCATGCAAGTTTCTCTAAGTGATGGAAACGCCGAATTCTTTTCGCGACTTTCTTCATAGTAATCCAGTGGCTTAGTAATATGTCTTAGTTTTTGCTCCTGAAAAATATTCTGTTTTCTTGTGTTATAACATGTTTGGTTTATCTATGGGAGATGATTGCCTTTCATTGGGGTCCCGTAGCGGTCTTCAAACATCTGAAGTGCCGAAAAATCATCACCTGGAAGGTCGTATCTGGTTTGAAAAAACCCTCACGACCAGAGAGCAACAATTTGTGGATTTTGAATTTGAATATCGAAGAAATTTCGAAAGAAAAGTGTGATTACGTCTCCAAATTAGCTGATGAACATGGTATCAAAGAGATTCTTCTGCAAGAAACCCACACGGCAACAGAAAAAAATCCTCGTGAAAGAGGACAGTTGAAAGGTTATGTATTAATTGATTTTTTACAAGTTTAGCTTGTTATCAGTTTCGTAACTTTCAACAGATTCGGAAAGGGGAAATTGATGGAGTTTTTTTCATTTCTTTCAAATTTTGTGACATTTCTGTCATAAATATTTATAAACCTCCGAACATTATTTGGCCAAGAAATCTTAATGTTGATGTTTTTTAAAGTAGCAAATGCATTTCCAAAATGCATTCGATTTATTCTGAATAATCGGTTTCTTTTCCGCTTTTGTCTTTTTTCATTTCAGAATTTCCTTTGGGAAGAATCTGTGTATCCGAGCCCATCGACGGATAACATGAAGATGATCACATTGATGTCTTTCAAGATTTTCCTGATATTTGATATTTTATGTTATTTTGTTTCCGGGGAGGCAGGTTTTTTCGGCTGAGGTTTTTTCCCCTGGCTGTATAGTATCGTATGATACTGGTGTTGATAGTATCGTATGATTCTATAGTATCATACAAAGAATGTTATGATATCCCGTTCTTTTTTTACCTCAGCTTAGGTACTTTTTGTTTCAACATTTAATGTATTATTTTAGCTCTCTTTTTCGTAAGAATATATATATATATATATATATATATATATATATATATATAGTGGCTTACCATGTTTTTTTGACAAGAGGCTTCCTTTCTTTGCTATAACATAAAGTTGTATTTTTTCTTATATAACCAATAATTAATTTTGACTCAGAAAGAATCATCACTCTTTTCCGTTTCGAATATAGATAACACATTATACAGAGTGGGTTGAGTAAAACAATTCAACTCCCATTTTTCTAAGTATGCTCCAGAAAATGCTTCGACAGGTTAATTTTTTGACATCAAATAAAAATTGTTAAGTATATTCATGAATAGAATTGCAAAACCTTTTCAATGATGTGTCACTCGAACCTTATAGATTTTTGGCACTCCGATTAGGGGTATGATTATAGACCACTGACCCCGAAGTCAAATGGCGTCGAAAGATTAACTTTTCTAAGAATTTTCTATAACTTACGCACGGAAACATTGGGCAGTAGGTATTTTTTTACGTGGGCCACCCTGTATAAGTATAATTTATGAGTATAAAGTATAATGTATGAGTCTTTCTGGGTGATAAAAAGCTATTGTTTCCATAAGCAAAGCATAACTTTATGTTATATTGTAGCTTAGCAAAAAAACCTCTCGGGAAAAAACATAGTACGATACTGAATTGCCATTAAAAAAGTGTCCCTATAATGTTTTCATTTCAAAATCCTACCACAAACAGAAACGGAGATAACGACCCAAGTTGAAATCGCCTGAATTTCAATTTTGGCCTATAACTCGAAAACAAAAGAAGATGGAGGAATGCAGTTCATGGCATTATCTGTTACCCTGAAAAAGAAGACCGTAATGTGCCATTCATTTTCCTTCATCCCGTTGGGTTAAAAATTGTAGTTCATGTATCACCAATTTTGCCCACCCTGTACACTCATAGGTAGGCCCTGATTGTTTCAGAAAAATATTGCTCTTAAATTGTTACTACCGTTATAAGACCCTTCAAAACCATTGAGAATATTTGTAAAGAGTTATTTCACAAATAATATCTTCTGTTGAAAGAAACAATAGTTTTTTCAGTAAAACCGAAATTTCAGAAAGAAGCATTTAAAATCTTCTACAAGATTCACATTCACTTTTGTATTTTTATGATTTTATGTTGAAACAACCTCAATCCTTGTTACTTATCGAATACAAAAATAAATAAAGAAAATTTTAACAAAATACAATTAAAATTTCATAACATCGAGCATAAACGTATTCAGCCATCCTCAGCGTCTCCTTTGACCGGAGAGGGACTACGATCCGAAATTTGAATATTTCACGTCTCCCTCCGACCCCCATTAAATATTCATACCGCGTAGAATTATCCGTTCCGGCAATAATGGAATTTATAAGAACATTTTTTTTCGAGGACCACTCCACTGGCTCTTCTCCGCATCTGCAGCCACGACGATAAGAGAAACGTCCACGATGACATAATTGACGTTGTGCATTCGAATGAGGAGGAAATGCAGGTCTCAAAGGGTGAAAGGTCGAAGGGACGACGTTTCCGTGAAGATGGGCATCTTCACGGGTGGTCGGTTTGAATGGCGAAGCCCATTTCGTGAAGAAATGTGATTTACTATCTCGATTTATCAAGATCACGATCGCACAGGACTGAAGGAGTCACGTGAGATTCATAATTGTCACTTTTCTTTATTCTGGTGTACGAATTGTCTGAAAAAACATCGGGAAACGATGAAAAATTGAAAGATTAACGACCAAGATTAATTTTAACACAGATGAAAACAATATACTGACTCAAGCCTCATAACTGTTAGTTAAACTTTGAATCAACGTTAGTGTTCAAGTTATTTTTCGTGGAGTTCTGGTGATATTTTATTTTTTATTGTGTTGATTATTAGTATTTTCTTAAATTTAACAATGAAAGTTATAACAAAATTCGGATTTTTAGAAATTACATAAGCATAATTTTTCTGAAGAAAAAGTTTTAGACCTTTTACTTGGAAGGAGCCATATATTGCAAAAAATTATCAGGGCTGTATATACAGGCCATACCAGAAAGAGCAGGTCAAACTTTAACTGAAAGTAGATCAGAATGTGCTCTACCTGATGTAGAAAAATCGTCTCGCAGTAATCTAAATATTTGAGGTTTCATGAAAATGTTGAATATATTCACTTAAATTACTTTGCTCATGCCATGGATATATTGAAAATACCATCATCAGCATTTTCCAGTGAATATTGTTGAATATTCGCTTCAATTTATGCAATGAAAAATAGCACAAAATATTATACAGGGGTTCTGAAAAACTTCACCTTGTGGATTGAGTGTTTTTTCTTACCGAATTCGATCTGAGGTGGTGTGAAAAGAAAGCATTTATATAATATAAAGGATCAGAGTTTGCAGTTATTATGATATTACGATTTTAATAAAACAATATATACTTCAAAATGAATTTAATCACATTCACCTTTCCTTGTAAACATGAAGAAATTAATTTTGTTCGAAACTAATACGAATATTTATGTGAGATTCAGATTGTAGAAAGATGATGATCTTTGAAATTTCAACCAGGTGATACAGATTAAGAGACGAGATTTTGAGTTCCACTAAATATTTGACCCTGTGTACTCTGTAAGTATAAGCATTATGCATCTATTCTTGGAACCTTGGATTGATCGAATTGCACAGTATACAGGGTGGCCATTTGAAAACGAAACAGACGAGATTATAGACGAAATAATTTTTTTCGATAGAAATGCTCGGACAGGTCGATTTCTGTTTCGAGGGGGACAACTTAAGATGTAGGTTACGGACGCATAGCGCTTCAACCCTTGCTACTACAACCCTCACCCCCAATTTTTGAATAGGGAAGATGGGGTGAGTGATACCTCATTTGAAAGGTATTTTTATACTGATTTCAGCACAGTAACTGTTTTTTCATTTTATGCATTAGTTCTCGAAATACAGTGTGGCCATTTGAAAACGAAACAGACGAGATTACAGACGAAATAAATTTTTTCAATAGAAATGCTCGGACAGGTCGATTTCTGTTTCGAGGGGGACAACTTAAGATGTGGGTTACGGACGCATAGCGCTTCAACCCTTGGTACTACAACCCTCACCTCCAATTTTTGAATAGGGAAGATGGGGTGAGTGATACCTCATTTGAAAGGTTTTTCACAAAAAAACACTACAAGTGCCATGAAAACACCACTTCATTTTCAAATGCTTAGTCAAGAATATTTCGAGAACTAATGCATAAAATGAAAAAACAATTACTGTGCTGAAATCAGTATAAAAATACCTTTCAAATGAGGTATCACTTACCCCATCTTCCCTATTAAAAAATTGGGGGTAGTAGCAAGGGTTGAAGCGCTATGCGTCCGTAACCTACATCTTAAGTTGTCCCCCTCGAAACAGAAATCGACCTGTCCGAGCATTTCTATCGAAAAAATTTATTTCGTCTGTAATCTCGTCTGTTTCGTTTTCAAATGGCCACCCTGTATTTCGAGAACTAATGCATAAAATGAAAAAACAATTACTGTGCTGAAATCAGTATACAAATACCTTTCAAATGAGGTATCACTCACCCCCATTTAAAAATTGGGGGTGAGGGTTGTAGTAGCAAGGGTTGAAGCGCTATGCGTCCGTAACCTACATCTTAAGTTGTCCCCCTCGAAACAGAAATCGACCTGCATTTCTATCGAAAAAATTTATTTCGTCTGTAATCTCGTCTGTTTCGTTTTCAAATGGCCACCCTGTATGACTAACATAAGCCTCGTTAACAATATCTACTTTAATTTCAAGAATTCTTCAAGAAAAACATCTGAAACCTTCAATTCTAGTCTTAATTTATGATACTACTGTGCCATACGGTGTTATTGAAAATTTGAAAAAATACTTCTCGTGAAACAAGAAAACAGATAATACTAAATTGAAAAGACTAATATACGATACGTGCGTAAAACAGGGGTTACTGTAGTGGTGTACCATACTATACCGCATACACAAGAGCTTTATACTTTCTTAAAAATCAAGATACGATGGTAACCCCATATTATTATCTTACAATTTCTCCCTTCAACTCCATTAAATGATCTCTGTTATCGTTTAAAAACATGAATCTCATAGGGTATATTCTTTCTGAAGGATGAAGCTTTGTTTCATTTCCATTTCTGGAAATTCTTTTGGCAATTTTCGGAACAAAGCGTAGTTTTAGGTTTCGACAAATATTCCGGTTTTTCCTTAAGGTATAAGATGTTCGGTTTATCTATGGGAGATACTGTCCCTTCATTAGGGTTCTGTAGCGGTTCTCAAACATCTGGAGTTCCGAAAAATCATCACCTGGATGGTCGTACCTGGTTCGAAAAATCCTCACGATCAGAGAGCAGGACTTTTAGAAGTACTCATTGATATTTTACTCAGTCCAATATACGGTTTAGCCTGTTATGTTGAAAAATTATCAGTTTGTGATGTTCAACAACTTCGGAAAGTTGATATTGAGAGAGTTTTTTCGTTTCGTCCAAATTTTGTGACATTCCTGTCATGAATAATTTACAGGGTGTTTCAAAAAAAGGTGATCCCTCTGTAAGGTAGATAGAGAACTGAAAAATAATGGGGGTTTGTTGAGTAAAAAATTTTCGTAACGGCATCCGTATTCAAAATATAGAGCGTTGAAGAAGAAAAAAATATACACATTTTTTACGATTTTGCTGAAACTACTGACAACATTGTAATGAAATTCCATAGAGGGCGCTAGTTAGACGGTTCGTACTAAGCAGTATTGAACATAACTTTTTCGATATCACATTTATTAAGCTAAATTTCGAGCGAACGTAAACATAATTCAATTCTACACTTTTATCTTCAGATAAAACTCGATTCTGTGTCCCGTTTTCGGATTATTTTGTTTTGAAAATTATGAAGTAATAACCGATGCTGGTATAGAGTATTGATGAAGTCATTAATTTTTAATATTATTAATTAGTAAGCACGATTGAGCTCCACCGCACATTGATAGAAGGTGTCATAATTGGTTGAGTAACTAACCATTTTCGGAATCGATGGATTGGACCTCCTCGGTCATGCGATTACAATCTCATGGATTACACAGGTCGTACCTTAAAGAAAAATTTATGGCACAGAGGTAAATTCACCTCAAGAATTTAAGGACAGAATTCAACGTCACTTCAATGACTCCCAAGCGTTAAGAAGATTAATGGATTCTCCAGAAAAAAAATATAGAATGGTCTTATTGTGAAAACAAAGGACATTTTGAACACCTTCCCTAATTCAATTCCTTTCAATGTTATCAGCCGTTTTCAATTTTTTTTGTGAGCTTTTGTTCTATTAATACATTCATCATTTCTTTATACCAGCATCGATTAAGACTTCATAATTTTCAAATCAAAATATTCCAAAAACGCATCACAGTATCGGGTTATATCAGAAGTGCCTTTTTGAAGTTAAATTGAATGATGTTCAAGTTTGCTCAAAATTTGACTCAATAAATATAATATCAATAATATTCAATACTAATTGGTATAAACTAATGGGAGTCAGACATAAAAATAAATTCATTGCATATCAGCTTCCAAAACATATTCGTATAAAATTTCATCACTTTTTTTTTCTTTTTCAACGCTATCTTGAATACTAATGGCGTTACGAAAATATTTCACTGAACAAACCCCAATTATGTTTCGGTTTTCTTTCTATCCTAGGGAGGGAATCACCTTTTTTTGAAATACGAATGCATTTCTGAATTGAGTGATTAATCTGTATATATAAAAATGAATTGCTGTGCGTTAGGTACGTTTAAACTTTAAAACGGCTGGGCCAATTTGGCTAATTTTGGTCTTGACTTATTCGTGGAATTTCAGGGAAGGTTTAAAAGGTAAGAAAATATAAAAATGCAAATTATTCAATATGGTTTTTCCTTAGAAATAGAGGTAATCGATTATCATTGATTTTCGATGATCATCGATGTTTGACATTAAACATCGATGTTTTAAAATTGATTTTGCATTATTTATAATATCGTTACATCCATTTCTCGATTTCAATAATTTCTTCAAGTGGGGACGACGCAAAGTTTGCACAAAACACCAATTTTATCAATTAATAATAAATTATTAATTAATAATTCGATAAACATCGAGTATCATGTTTGGTTATCTATATCATTGTCGGCTTCGGTGATCATTTCTGAAGTTAAGTCCTTTTTTTGCAACTTACCTCAAAGTGTGCGAGAACAATTTTGTCAGTTTGGTTAATTTCAATTCGCGATGCCGAGAAGAAGAAGACCTGACATAAAAAACCGCATTACGGGAGGGCCCATGCATTGAGAGGGTTGACTGAGAATATAGTTCAGGTTATTTAGGTATAGGACGTATATGAATGAACGAAAAGTAAGGAAATACAATTGGATTTGGTAGGCGGTGTGGCAATCAGGATCTAGGCTTCTTCAAGATTTTTCGTGTTTGACAATAATATTGGACTAATAATAATAACAATAATTTTAATAGCCGATTTGGGTAGACGAAGTTGTGCGGGGGGCCAGCTAGTTCATTATAAATAATTGGTTTTTTCTACTCATGTCTTTTTCATTTCAGATTAAGAATTTCGGGTAGATTGGGGAAGACTCTGTTTTTCTCTATCCATAAAAGAAAAACATGAAGATGTTCTTCTTGATCACATAGATGTCCTTCTGATATTGAATATATCATTTTTTTGTCTAACACGTGGGGAAGAGTTTTTTCTGCTAAGGCTTTTCCTTCCCCTCTTTTATCATACGTAGAACTGTACCTATGGTATTCCGTTGCACTGTATTATTTGATGTATTTTATTATATTTTGTTTATTGCATTACCTTTATTGTATTATTTCTGAAATTTAATCGAATAGCCATATGCTTTATGACAAAAAACAATGTACACAGCTCTGAGCTCGTGGATTCCGTACAGTAAATGGTAATTCCTAATTTCCCTATTTCAAGGGAGTTATTGAAACATAAAAACTAACAGATGTTCTTAATATCGTCGAAAAACAGAAATTTCAACACCAAGCATAAGCGTTCTGTTGTAGATACTAATGATTATGACTTATGTTGCCACGGAGGGCGCCGCATACAAATATGCGACTTATCCCGTCAAACGGTTTAATCGATTTTAGGGCAGGTGGCTTCTTTAATATTATCAAGGTTTTTTTAAGCATTTGTACTAATATTACGTGTCAATTAACGAATTTTCCAACAGTTCTTCCTGTCTCGTTATCAAGATGCGCTCGCATCAGACGTAATCTCCAATTATCCATATCACGAAACAAAACTCACCAATCTTCAAAAATTGCTTTCTTCCGTGTCCTTCTTTCTTTCTTTCCCGTGAACTCGAAGAATCATCCCATTCATCAAGCACCTTTTTCATCGAATTTAAACGCCCGCCCCTGTTTGTTTGTTTTTCGACTGATCTCCTGATGACGTATAATTTGGCGATTGTTTAACACTTAAGTCCTTACATCCGGCTGCTCGGGCAGGTGTCGTCCGGGCTTAATGAAGGTCGGAGATGATCACTGTAATCGCGGATGATGAGGTTACCTTCCATACCACCCTATCTTGGGGTTATTTGTTTTATCCTGCGTCTGATTATGGAGCAGAGAGGCATTATGGGGCTGGTTTGGCCGGGGGGTTGCTACGGTTGCAAGGTGGACGGTTCCCTGCAGTTTTGGAATTCATTATGGAATATCATTTTTGGGGAACGAGGGTTTTCGAGTTGTGGTATGAACCCTTAATTTATGTTCTCGTTGACAGGTTGGTAGGTAGACGAAGTGAATTGACAAGGCCTGGAATTTCACAGCGTTGTTCATCATCTCTTGATTACAGATCTTCGAGATATCAGTCGGAGTTGGAAATATATGTTTTGTATTCGCTATGATTTATGAAAGAGTGTTGAAATTATTCACCAAAACTTGTGGACAATTTTCAATTTGTATAGATTCTTACTATGCTCCTGGTCTAGATTTCTCATTCAGTTAATCAATGGGCAGATAAACTTTGATATTTGGTGCTTTCTTTCTTGTTGTTTATTCATTATACATTGTGGTCCAACCAAAAATTAACACCTCGATTTCCTACTTTAAAATGGAAATTTTGAAAATCGCTTTGACCCGTCAATTTTTTATTTCAGGGGAAACCAATTTTCCCGCTTTTTCAACCCCCTAGCGAGGGTAAGTAGAACCCCTCGATCGATCAAAGCTATACCAGAGAACTGTGCTTTGTGCTTATCAAAGTACCCGAAGCCCTTTTGTGCCCCAAGCACCTTTAAAAATCAGTGTTTAGTAATTAGTAATTGAAGCACTTCACCGAAAAGCTTAGTGCTTAGTAATCCATCCTCAAAGTGCAACCTCAATCATCTCTGCGGATTACTAAGCACTAACCCTTTTTCTAATCGTGTCGTAACGGGAATATTTGCAATCGATACCGACGCCTTGAACCCTAAGATCTATACCTACATACTTATTACATTCAAATTATTATTGAACAAATATATATATATATATTCTTTTGAATAAGAGAGCTAAAATAATACAATAAATGTTGAAACAAAAAGAACCTGAGCTGAGGTAAAAAAAGGAACGGGGTACCACAACATTCTTCGTATGATACTATAGTATCATACGATACGATCATCACCAGTATCATACGATACTATATAGCCAGGGGAAAAAACCTCAGCCGAAAAAACCTGTCTCCCCGTTAAAAAAATAAAATAAAATTGTTGTATCTGATTATTCTATATAGAAGGACATCACGATCAGCGGGACGGCTCTTCGGAGGAAGGATTTCCAAACACAAACTCCAACCTGAAAATAAAAAAAGACAGAACAGCAAGAGAATTCAATTCATACTTCATCAAATTGATCTGAAATTTTCAACCCATTGCAAAAATGAGTTTGATATATTGTGTATGGCTCTAATACCATCTTGGAATTTATAAATCGAACAATTATTAATTAGGTGTTCAACTGTTTCCTCTGATTCACCACATTCACAATTAGGACTATCAACCGAATTCCACTTGAAAAGCATGCTGTTGGTACGACCATGACCTGAACAAATACAAAATGAGAATGAGCAACTTCAAAACGGTGAACACATAATTGTGAATAAACACATTCAAAATGGGACCAAACAATTTCAAAATGGTTATCATAATCAAATAGGAATTAAACACATTCATATTGTCACTGAACAATTCCATATTGAAAAAAGTATATATACCTTTTCAGCTTCAAATGAGACTAATCACATTCAAATTGGGATTAAACAACTTCAAATTGAGAATTAGCAACTTCGAATTGGTAAACACAGTCAAATTGGGAATAAACACATTTCAAAATGGGACTAATCAATCTCATATTGGGAAACGACATGTCTTTTTTTAAATATCAGAGAATTTTCACGATTCTGAAGACTTTCATGAATAAAATTTGCTACAATCTTTGAAAGTTCGAAGTGTTATTTCTTTTCTATTGTAAGGCAACAAGTTTTTGAATGGGTTTGGCCTTTGACCAATTTGTGCACAAAATTTTCATAGTGGTCTTTCTTCCATTGAGTTAAAAAGGTATAGTTTTGATGTTCAGTCGAGTGATAAATATCTCACGTTATTGCATGACGTGTATAATCTGGTAAGTTTATTGTAACTTTTCGCAGTCTATATCAGAAAACTTCTCAACAAATATCTCTTCGAAGGAGTCTGCTGTAGACTCCAAAATGTTACAAAGCTTAAAAGTTCGAAATGTTGTTTCTTTTTTCTTTGATAGGCAACAATTTCTGAAAGGATTTGGCCCTTGAGAAATTATTGCAAAAGTTTTACGCCTTACTTCCATTATAAATATTTTTTTTCTGATTGTTTCTTGTTTCAGAGACTCGGAGAGGAAACCCTTACAAAACTTTCACAATAATGCAAAGTCATTTCATGAAATATTTCTCTAGATATAGATAATAGAGTGGTCAATATTAAACCCTCTCCATGATATTCCTTTCATTGTCAAGTTTTCACTGAGATAAGAGATGAGGCTTAGCTTTCGAGAAATTGAAAAGAAAATTCAAATTTTCAACAAGATAGTAATTTTAATATGTCTAAGAATAGTTAACAACAAGATAATAATTCAAATGGGCTCAGATATTTGAACAAATATGGATTATCTATGAATGAACAAAGATGATTTTGAATGAATATGAGAAGTTTACTTACAGCTTGCAGAAGAGTTCAAAACAGTATATGATTGAGAAATATGCAATTATCAGGTTCGAAAACACGTTAAAATTTTTTTACGTTGTGAAGTTAAAACTTATTCAACTTCTAAGGGTCTTGATGTTTCTCCTATATAAAATTTTCCACAAATACAGGGAATATTGTAAATACAATTTTTGGATTTTTGATTCCTATTCAAAGGTTTAGTTTTTGTTAATATAGATCGTGAATGAGAACCAAAAATCAAAAAATTGTATTTACAATATCCCCTGTGGAAAATCTTATACAGGAGAAAAATCAAGACCCTTAGAAATTAGAAAGCGTGAACATAAGAATAACATAAAAAATAGAGATATTGGTAGATCGCAGATAGCAGATCATGTGTGTTCCAATACCGGCAATACTATGATGGATTGGAATAGCACAAAAATTCTAATGGCGGAACCTGATAATTATAAAAAAAATCAAGGAGTCAGCTTGTATTTTGTTGGATGAGGCTAATCATCTCGCCAATTGTTCAGTAGGAGTAGATCGAATTTGAATGGATTTATTGAAAAATGAACTGGTTTCAGGGAATTTTGGAATAAAATAACGATAACACCATCTAGTACCTCATCAATATTAATCTATGTTTATCATATATTGATAATTGTCGAATAAAAAATCAAAATATTGTCACGATTCTGCGAAGTTGTATGAAAAATAGAAATTGTCTGACGAAGGAGTCTGATTTAGACTGCAAAATATTACGCTTCAAAGTTCAAAGTGTTTTCTTTTTGTTTATTGTTAGGCAACAATTTTTTCTTGTGAAGTTTTGGCCCCTGACAAATTAGTGCTCGAGTTTTACGCCGGTTCCTTTCTTCTATTATTTAAATTTTTTTTCTAATTGTTTATTGTTTCAGAGACTGGGAGAGAAAATACAAATGAAATTTTCAGGAACTAAAAATGTACCTATGATTTCAATCTCATGGTTATCATGTTGGAGATTTTATCGAGTAGTTATCTGATCTTGAAATTCGGCATAAAAGTTTTCATCCATAACGAAATGGCAGGTAAAATAGTCGACAAGTACTGAATACCAAATATCTTTTATAATATTAATATTAGCGAGATGAATTCCATATTGCCTCTTCTACTATTTTCGCTATTATTCAATAATCAGTGGCAGAGCTGTGCCAAGCACAGCTATCATATTAGTGTTCCGAGTGCTACTTTCTGGAATATGCAAAGACCTCCCAGAAAATATTTCAATAGATATATGCATTTTTAATCGTATTTTTACATTTGGAACAACTCATGACTTTCTCGTTTCAGATTAGATATTTTGGACGATAATCCCTTGTAAACCCTGCGATTGCGAGCTACGTACCAAATAAACGTTGTAGTATGATGTCACAATGATCCATCGCCTGAGAATCAAGAGAATCAGATTGCCTTTCTTGAAAATTGCAGTAGAAATCGATTTTTTCAGTTTTTCTGGGTCTATGCAGTCGTAAAAAAATCACTAATGAGTGGGACCAAATGGGGCTCTTCAGGCAATTAAAAACATTCTCAAGAAGTGATACAGAAGGATATAGCTGATGCTCTCTAACATTAATACAAGGCCCCATGCCGAGGTATTCGCCTACTCTGTCCCAAATTACCCGACAGGGTACCCGACCGACCATCTCCGATCGCATTAAATCAAATATCCCGACGATTTGTCATAATTTTTTCGCATCGCCCGCTCCGCCGATGCTGCCCGGCGCCCTCTATCGGAAATAATTCAATTTTCCCCGGAACCCTACCTGACGCCGAAACGCAAATTGAATAGCGAACGTCCCGGGCATTAAATCCAGTTTTACGACTGTATCAGAAACGATGACGGGTCGTTAACGCCCATGTCGTAACTCACGCAGGCGGGGCGCCCACCTCAAGACGCGGCAAGATGAAAACACATAAATTTCGAATTTCCGAAATCGATTCCGGGCCGAATGGGAACCTTTGGAGTCCCCGCGGTAGCTCGGGAAGCTGGGCCGTTTTAGGGGGTTTGGGATGGTTTACGTAAGTGGGCGTACAGAGTTCCTATGCAGTATGTATCAATAGGAACATCCTGTATATTTTTCATACATCCGACCCGATATATCGGATTATCATAATGATATCGAAGGACATGAAGATATTGAAGTAAAAAAACTAAGAACAGTCGGAAAGAACTCATCTTTCAGTGTGGGTGTTCCTTCCGAGAGGTTATTCGACATCATATGTGATCCGGAATTGTGGCCTGAAGGTGTTGTGATCAGGGAGTTTTCGTTTCGAAACTTTTTTCGTCAACAAAGCACAAGTGATACACACGAATAGTTTCAACTTTACAATTCCAGATGTGCTTTCCGATGCTAATGTATCACCTATTAACAAGAAAAATTTTAATAATCACTGTGTACATGATACTCCCAACAGTAAGAGTATAACAATAATCCATTAGAACGTGCAATCAATAAGTAATTGTGTCAACAGGTTGGAACAATTCATGCAGAACTTTCCTGATTGTTTATTCTTCTGTGTAACCGAACACTGGAAAACTTAATCTCAATTTAAAAACTACGGTATTAACAACTTTTACCTGGCAGAAGCTGTATGCCGAGGGAATGAAAACCAACATGGAGGAAGTGCAATCTACGCTAAGAAAGGTATCAAAGTCAAGAAACTACCTAAGGTTACAGGTATGTCAGAAACTGGAATTTGCGAACTCTGTGCATCAGAATTTTATGTCAGCAGTCAGACCATATTGATAATGTGTGTGTACACTCCTGGTGGTATAGTTGCTAGTTTTCTGAAATGCCTAGAAAAGATTCTTGCAAATTTTGTTTCTTACAAAGGTTTGATTTTTTTACTGGGTGATTTCAATAAACAAATGCACAAAACAGATACAAACATGGATAAAGAAACTTTATTTGCTTTACTTGGCTCCTACAATTTATTTCCACTGGTTCAAGACTACACAAGGGTAACTATCTCATCATAATCTTTAATCGACAATATCTTTACCAATTACAAACAACATTGTGAAGTCGAGGTAATTCACAATTTAATTTCTGATCATGCTGCCCAACGAGTTAGCTTTCTTATTCAGGACCAAAATGATTATGTTGTCAAAAGAATTTTCAACGATTCTAACAAAGAAATGTTTCAGGAAAGACTAAAACTTGCAGACTTTACAATGGTAAAGGGCAAACAGTGTGGATAAAGTGTGGGAATGTTTCCATGACATTTTTCTACATCACTTCAATATCTGTTTTCCTGTCAGAAGATTCAAACAGAATGCAACAACACATAAGCAAATAACATCAGATGAAGAAATGAAGGAGTGCAGAAGACAACTGGACATATTATATGTAATGAGCTCCGTGAACCCCATTTATGGTCAACAATATAAGGCATCAAAGAAAATCTATGAGAAAACACTAGCAAATAAGAAGGCCTAATACTATCAAAATAAAATAGAGAATTCTGATAATAAATCAAAAACTGTATGGTCAGCCATAAACAACATATATAAGAGGTGGATCAGATGCATCCAAGGATATTCAAATGCATGGAGATGGCAGATTGATTGCAAGTGAGTTCAACAACTACTTTTTGAAGTTTGCAAGTGCTTTAACGTCTGAGTTACCAACTGGATATTCTTCTTATTTAGAACAGGTAGACACATGCATATTTCCTAGACCCATTACAGAGTCTGAAATTATAAGTATTGTAAAGAACTTAGGAAACAAACATAGTAGCGGTGATGAAGAAATTCCTACTTCAATAATAAAATTGTGTATAAATGAGATCATTGCACCGTTAACTTTTGCAATTAGATCATCATTTAAAATGGGTATTTTTTAGAACTTTTAAAGCTGGCGACTATCATACCTCTACATAAAAAAGGAAGTGTGACAGAATTTGGGAACTATCGACCGATTAGCTTACTTCCAAGTTTTTCAAAAATTTTTGAAAGATGTATGTGCGATAGGTTGATGGAATACTTCCTGCAAAATGACTTCTTTTATGAGGGTCAACATGCCTACTTGAAGGGAAAGGGCACTAATACTGCTCTATATGAATTTCTTGATGCCATATTACAAGCAATGGAGAAGAGGGATCTTGCAGTGGGTTTATTCCTAGACTTATCAAAAGCCTATGACTGTGTTAATCATCTTGACTTGTTGAGGAAATTGAAACTGTATGGAGTAACTGGTGTGGCATATAACTGGATGATGTCTTTTTTGTCAGAAAGCAAACAACAAACAGTGATTACAAAAAATGGTAGAAATTTTAAATCGGAAAGGAAGTTGGTTACATTGGGCATTCCACAAGGTAGCATACTTGGTCCTCTATTGTTCCTCATTTATATAAATGATTCACATAAAGCTGTTGCTCAACTAAATTGTTATTTGAACTGTCTTCTCGTTAATTATGCTGATGATAAGAATTTCCTCATTACAGCAGAGAAATTGCAAGCTTTACTAGATTATTTAAATAGAACTTTCAATGCAATATCTGATTGGATTACTAATGAGAGCAAAACAAATTGTGTTATGTTTCACACCAATAGAATTAACCCAATTAATATAAACAAGGTAAAATTAAATGACTTGGAAATTAGTTGAAGTTCAGAAACAATTCTCTTGGGATTGATTGTTGATGATGTATTATCATGGGAAAGTCATATATTTAAGTTGAATAAGAAACTGAGTTCTGTATGTTATACCTTGAGAGTTTTATTTAATTATTTGAATGAAAATGGCCTTAAAACTGTTTACTTTTCTAATTTTGAATCATTGGTGAGATATGGTCTAGTTTTTTATGGGAGTGCAAAGTGAGCAGCAACAATTTTTCAGTCAGAAGAGAGCAATTAGAATAATCAAAAAATTAGGTTTCAGAACATCTTGCAGAGGTCACTTCAAACAAATGAATGTGTTAACTACATCAGCACTCTACATCGAAGAATGTTTAATGTTCCTTGCGAAAAACAAGGAATATTTTAAAATGAACTTAGCATCTCACACATACAATGTCCGAGACTGTCACTATATGTATCCTGTGCAAAGGCTATCCCTCACAGAAAAAGGAGCTAAGTATTCATGTATGAAACTTTTCAATAAGCTGCCATCAAGAATAAGAAGAATCAACAACCAACGACTTTTCAAGAAAGAAATACACGGGCTTCTGATGGAACTTGAGCCATATACGGTTCAAGAATTTTTGGATTCAACTCTGTAATATTATTTGAGCAATCACTTTTTGTTATCTTGACGAATATTTCATTCTGATTGCTTATAGGTATATCATACATGTATGCAGGATTTATGAAATAAATGATATTATTATTATTATTATTATTATTATTATTATTATTATTACATACTTGAGACAACAAGGTCTCAACGGTCCGAGTAACCTTAAATAATCTTAAAAACGTAATGAAGATCTATACACATTGTTTATATCCATGGTCAGTATATTTATCAATTCATGATGTTGTTTTAAAGAAGTAAACAATGTTAATATATATAATATCATTCCATCAAAACAACAAGCAGAGTTGAACTGAAGTCATTGATTGAATGATTCATTAATTGTGGATCTGTGTAACATGGTCTAAGGAATAAACACCCTTGATCAGTCTCCAGTGTATAATTTACCTTCCCTCTGCTGTATAACGATTGACCGAACCAACCATAGCTGGGTACATCACACCTACACAAATGCATGAAAGGCACTGACATAAAAAGAAAAGTTCGAAAAAAAGGAATGCAAAATGTACTGTAACAAAAAACTTTACATACAAACAGACGTCGACCAAATCGCATCCAATCATATCATGGAAAATCCATCCGACCAAAAACATTTTTATGTAAAATGTTGCCAAAACTAAACCGCATTTCTCACATTTTGAAAAAGTTATCAGATCTCATGTAGAGCCAAGATGCTAACTCTAAACTCTTAACAAAAGTATTTACAAATTTAACATCGGAAATAATCAGAGGTACCGCATAACGCAATAAACCCATAAACATTCCAGTTTTCGCTTATATTGATTCTTCTTACTACTCTCCGCTGGTGGCCTCTTTTTTATTTACACTGTAACTCGATCAAACTTGTCGAAATTATCTTTGATATATGCCGCCAAATGTTGATCTGATTTAGGGGCAGCTTTCTTCATATCTCAGGAATTATTTTCATTTTCAATCGGCCAATCAGCATGTTAATTTTTTACGAATGCAAACTCCATTTCATTTGGATAGAAGAATTCTAGGGATTAGGAAGTTATGAGAACTGTTTTTTCATACCGTATAGATACCATAATCAATATAGTTATTTTGATATTGTTGCAAAGTGAATGATTCCCTCTATTATCTAATTTTTTTAAGTTTCCCTTGAAGTGAAAGAAAATTTGTGAAGGTAGGTATTTGTGAATAAACATTATTTTTTATTTCTGAACACAATTCCTATTTTTGGTGTATGTCATAATTTCAGAAGAATCAGTGCCTTCGAATATAGTCGAAGTCACAGGTGATTCATCAATACAACCGTTTATAAGAACAAAACTTCCAACTAGTAATAATCGTAATTTTTTTCTTCACTTCAATAGTTTCTTCGGAGTGGTTACAAGACAGTCGCAATACGATTATAGGGATAGTACGAGTATCGACAAAAATACAGGGCCGATCCGATTGACTGAAGAGATCAAGAATTTTCAGTTTACTGATTAAGATTTAGATTTGTCTGATCCTGGTGAATGGCCAGTTATAGATGATAACATGAGGATTATTCTGATTTTTAAACAACATCATCAAGTTGAAAGTTATTATAATTTCCCGTGCAATGCAGATAAAACACGTTTTTCAGTATATCATTCTCAAAAGGTCCAACCCAATACAGAAAGTGTTCATCGGCGATAGTGAATCTATTACAAATCGCTAGGTACGATCTTCTGTTTATGTTGTAAACCTTTCGAAAAACCAATTAGTAAATCGATAGAAAATTTTATTGTAAAGGATCCTACGATTGAAACAATCTCTCGTCTAGATTAAGAAGTCATGAATCAACTTCTAATATTTCACTTGCTACAAGAGTTGGAAGGAATCAGAAATGCGATTGAAAGGCGAAAAAACTTTCTAGAAAGAAATTTTGAAAATTATCAAGGAACAAGAAGAATACTGAATCGGAGTTTTGGATGGCGTATTATCCCTCGTAAGAACTCTTGGAGTACAAAGTTTGGCTTTAAGAGGAACAAATCACTTATTTTCACCAAAGTGAAGAGTTTACGGAATAGGGACCTCTCGAGTTGCTTGGCTCTTTGGGAGATCTGATAACTTTAGGACAATGTAAAAAATGTGGTCTCGTCTTGGCAACATTTTCATTGAAAATGGTTTTGATTGGAATTCACTTGATTTTGTTCGTTGATTATGACAAAATAATATTATTAAGAGAGAACAACTTTATTGAAAAACTTTTCAAAGGGCTATCGACCGAGGTCTTCCTGCCCAAAATAATATCATTTTCTTAATTTTTCCTCAATAATAATTCCAAGATCTACTTCAGGTGAAACTAATTCAAGTAGAAAAATACTCGTATATCTATACCTACCGAGGTTCAAGTTACGATTGCGATGTATTTGCGATTTGCCATCACGAATATTTACATATGGGAAACTGTGGTTGTGGTTTTTACTTACGAATATAACAACAATGAAATTGAAAAAAGACCAAATTGTATTTGATATAATACACTTTATCCCCTGATTGAAAATGTGGGGTTATATTTACCGGAAACTCTTAAATAATTTTTTTACATTCATGACAAACAGTTCTCCTCCCTATAAATCAATTTTTTTCCGATCGTGGGAAAAGTGACTCTATTTTGACCTGTTTTCTATGCGCAAAGCTAAACATACCAAAAGAGTGGGCAATTAGAAAATAACAGTGCGGTAATATTCTTAAAGCAATGCTGTAGCGTGCGATAATGTTACGAAAGGATTATTACAATAAAATGAAAGAAAGTATGGTTTAGATTTTTATATTGATAAGGTTGTTATAAAAGAAATAAGAGAAACATCTAATTTATAACTATATTCTTGAACACAAATCAATTGTTGTTAATATTTACATTTATTGTACAGTTTGTACAATTTGGTGTTGAATATTTTATCAGCCACTTCTACTTCACTACTGAGTGATTCGTCAATAAAGTTTTTCGCCACATTGGAAGATTTCCATCCTCTGTGGCGCTTCAAAGAAAGAATATTCTTCAATGATAAATCGCACCCTTGAATCAAAAGTGACACAACTCAAAATTAAAATTCCAAAATATTCAAATGCTAAATATTTTCTGATTAATTGGAAAAATTGAATAGATACCTGCTTTGGTATATTGGTATTGTTATGGTTCAAAAGTGTATAATTTCAATCAAAATTCAATGAAACGGATGTAAAGAAATAAAATTGACAAATTTAGGTTAAGAAAATTATTGTTTAAATCTATGAACATTCTATATTAGTCTATGAAAATTTTATACTATTAAGATAAGGTAAATCAACAAAGTGTATGGATGACAGAAGACAGAAAATATTCGGGGGAGAAGAGTTGAAGGATGGATGTAGTGAGAACTTGAAATTGAATCAAAGGGGAAATCAAACTGAATTAATTTAAAGGAAGAAGTTGAAATGAAATTAGAATTCTAAGTAGAAATGGTTGTAAAATGAACTAACAGAAAATGTAAATTGGACATATGTTTGGAGTAGCTGGATTTGATAAACAATTGTGATATTGAGAAATTTGAAGTGACTTGAAGCATGAACATTAACTTTAATTTGGAATATTGAATTTTCAATTATAGAGAAAATGATAGTTGTTATTTATCAAAGATAGATGAGATAGGTAATTTTCGGAAGTAATTGCACAAGTGCATCAAAATTACCGATAATTTTGCATGACAGCGTGTTGTCTAAAAACTGCATGAGTTCATTTTCATTTTTGGAGAAAGAGCCCGACACCGAAGGTGGAGGGCTCTTTCTCCAAAAATGAAAATGACCGAATGCAGTTTTTCAAAGACAACACTCTGGAATGCAGAATTATCAGGTCATTTTGATGCACGAGTGTAATTCGGTTGAATATTTCCCGAAATTACTATGGATACGAGCAGTGCAATTATCGCAGGGATCTTTCGCTTTCTACAATGCAATTATCGCTGTAATTTTCGATAAGTGCATTCTATCAACATGAAGTTTTTGACAGGAGGGAAATATTCAATTCAATTTTTAACATGTATTGAAGTTCTGGAGTTTATTCTTGTGTATTTGGTCAAATTATATTAATTTTCAATTGTGTACCTAAATCTTTTGATTTTATTAACTTCATTATTTTGAACTCTCAAAAAAGATAAGATTGGCCGGAAATTTCAAAATTTAAATAATTTTTTTTATTTCGATTCCAAATTCAATTAATAAATGAAAAAAAATTTATGATAATGATACCAACAGTATCTATATGATAAATGAAGGACCCACTGATGTGGGTAAAAAATGTTTATGATTCAATGTCTGCTCGTTTACTGATCTTTTCCATGTAATTTTTGTTTCTTTGTGATTGAAACAACACTTGACTGTATGAGGGCGAACTGAACTAGACTCATAAGTTCTGAGGGAATTCTTAACTCCACAGTTTGCCGTGAGGTGTATTGATCAGACGATTGGCGAATGATAAATTTATTGATTGAGTTGATTATTGTTCCAGAGACTGGTATAGAAAACTTGAAAAATTTCAGAAAAATGCAGAGACCTTCAAATATAAATTTCAGTCGTTATCTGTTTACAATGTGTACCTTTTGGAGCTCGAATTTCTCCACAATGTACTCAATGAAATTCATTCATGTAATCAAGGAAACTTTGGGCCGAAACCACTGTTATCATCCATCACTGATGAGTGATGAAACCTGCATCGAATTTCAAATAAGCTAAACTTAAACTTTAGATTCATTAACCTGAATATTCAACTCTTCACAATACAGGTAGCCGGGCACAAAAGGTTTGCATTTGAACCCTCCATTATATTTCGGATAAACGGTTATTTATTGTCGTAACCTAGCATCAAACAATTTTTAAATTGATTATCAGTTTACCCATTCTGATCGATTGGAGACGTTCTATAATTTTCTATATAATTTTTATGTAGATTGAGTGCACGCTCTCGAACCTCAACGTGGGCAGCAATTATTTATATCCTTCGTGTCGTCGGTGATGGGAAAAACGAAGACAACCAGGAAACTCTCCTTGGAAGATTTATCGTTCATTTTGTGCAGTTGATTTTACGTTCTCCATTGATTGTACATAACATCAAACCATTTGTTTTATTTTCACGTTGAATTATTGGTATCGATGTCATTACGAAATTATGATGTAGATTGACGTTTCTCAACATTAACACTTTCACGACCACGCGTCACATATATGTGACAATCAGTTTTCCCCCATGAACTGATGTCACACATTTTTGACAATGGCCCTACGATGAATAAATGCAAATAATTCCCTGGCGGTTCAGCGGCGACGGATGCGTTTTGGCGTCGGTTTCTGGACGTGTCTATCACACATATGTGGTTTCAGGAAATGTCATTTTTAGATTTTTGTATGTGTTTTTTCATTTCTTACAGAAAATATGTTTTTTTTTGTATTTTTTCTCTTGTATTGAAAGATTTTCATAGTTTTCTCGCAAAATAAATAATTTAAAAAAAACTATACCAAGTTTCATTTAGTTTATCAAATATGTGATATTCATACAAAATACACGTCACACTATTGTGACAGGTGGTTTATTTTAATGAAAAGCTTCTCAGAAACCGATGTCACATATATGTGACATTAAATAAAAACGCAAAAAACATACAAAACAAATCACATATGACCTATAAAAAAATATAATATTTCTGTCAAAAGAGAGTGACCTAAAAAAGCCAGGTGGTTTCTAGACATCGTCAAATTTCATAAAAGCGGTCGTGAACGTGTTAAGTTTCGAATACTACGATATGAAAAAATCAACCTTTATAATTTGGTCATTTCTTTTTGTACGTATATAACTGACACTCAGATACTGATACAGCTGGATTTGTGAGGATTTCATCATAGGGAAAGCCAAATAAAATCATAATCAGAAAAAAATATAAATGGAAACAAGTATAATTTTTCAGTCATAATGGGAAACATTAATAAATAGAAAAATTCAGTAAGGAAAAAGACAAAATGTATTAATCTATAACATGAAGTTCGCATAATTTACATTGTGACATACTCGCAAAATTGTTAAACATGTAATCAACATAAAATCAAAATATTATAATAAGAATAAACATAAATGTACAAGGTGTTTCACTTATCTTGGTAACCCCAATTTTCTCGAGAACGTCCGAATATTTTTTCAGTCTGTGAATGGCGTTTTGAACGAGCCAATGTCGACTTGAGATGCGCTTAAAAATCTGCGGAATAAATGAAGACGTCAGGCGTAGCGGCGCTATCAAAAATTTTTTCTCCAGGGACATACCTTTTTTATCATGTCATTCGAGAGATGATTCCATTCTGAATTTTTTTTCGAATACAATTTTCATCCATTTCTAACCGTCAGCGATTTGCAGCGTGTTTTATGTTGATTCTATTCCATATATTTTTTTCTGTATTGTCTTACTTTGCCTTTATTTGGAGACATAGATATGATTTTGTGCCTTGAATTCAAGAAAGCTAGTTTTCCAAACAATCTGCCTCTTCAAATGAGATTAAATATGTGGATACAGCAAGATGGAGATCCATGTCACAATGCTGCCATTGTGAAGAGATATTGAGATAAAAAATTCTAAAATAAATGTACCCTTATATTTTGACCAAGGTAACTTATAATGATATAGGGAAATGATATAACTTATGTTTTGATCATAATGGCTGAAGGACCTTGATATTATTTTTTTTCGTAAAATGAAGGAGGTTCTGTAACAAACTATTTCTCTTTTATTATATTCATTAAATATTATATCTTATAACAATAAACATTTCGAATCATATGTTCTGTATACCGGCCATTATGATCCATACATAAGTTATATCATTCCTCTATTTCATTTTAAGTTACTTTGGTCAGAATATAAGGGTCTACTTGGGCACATGCGTTTTTTATTTTCAAATGGTCCAAGTTATTAGAATCAGTTTGGTATACCATATTCTTGAGGGTACCCCTCAGAAAGTAATCCATGAGCTTTAGGTCTGGCGATACCTGATGGGTCCATGGGATCCTATCCATTCATTTTCGAATTGTTGATCTAAATATCTCTTCACAATGGCAGCGTTGTGATATGAAGCCCCATCTTGCTGTAGCCACATATTTCATCTTATTTGAAGAGGCGCATTGACTAGAAAACTAGCCTTCTTGATTTCAAGGCACAAAATCATATCTATCTTGCAATACGTGTGATAGATTTTGTTTACAACATTTTCTTATTTGGGCCTTTTCTTTCACGTTGATTTATTTTATGCGAATAACCAGTTTTGTTATTCGGCTATTTTGTCATTGTCTGTTATTATCATATCCAATATAGATTTTGCATGTCAAGAAAATGAAGAATGCAATTGGGACGCAGTCTATGTATGTGTAAATTTTTTCATAAGAGTACATTTCGCATCAGTTTTTTTCGAACCTAATGCATTTGTTGTGTAGGCACTCTAATTAAAGTGGAAGAATCACTTCCCTCATCTCTCTTTCAGAGAAATTGTATACAATGGACTTCACAGAAGTCCTTCTGCTCTCATGTATAAATGCTTCTTTTGAAATTTCGAAATGAATAATACAGTATTCCCTTTTCAAATCAAGACTAAAAAAGCCATTTTGATCCGAATTTTTATGAGTCCAGTCCCATCTCCCCAACATCTAGGAACCGTCCATCTGCAGACTTTCATAGTCCGATAAATAACGTAAAATATGTAGCGCGGTTTAGGGTCGGTCTCAGCATCATTTATCTAAGGAGGCTGCGTTGGCGCCCGTCTGGCATTTGTTTAGACCGCCCAATGTCCCATCGCATAGATTGCCACGCCAAAACGACTGGCATGTAAATTGAATTTGCGCTCCCGAAAATAGTTTCTCAAAAATGCATAACATATTTATGAAGTCGTTTAATATCGGAGAATCAGTCAGAGATGAGATAATTTATGATGCGAACTTCGGAGAGCATTTTGAATGGTTCCTAGATGACTAGTTGGTATCAGACACTTTGCTAATACAGATTGAAGAATAACCGATATACAGGGTGAGTCTTTCACTTGTACATATATTTTAACCGTAGATTCCTGAGGTCAAAAGAAACACTTTTTTCCTTCACTATTTTTTCCGATTCGGCCTAGAAAAAAAGATATAGCCATTTTAAACTTTCATAATGAGCTATGCCACTCCTGGATATCATAATCATAAATATAATATATGCCTGCCATTCAAAACTTGGAAATAATAACCAACTGTACAATAAAAACAAGCGTCAACTTTCTTTTTCAATCCTATTCGACGAAAGATGAAGTACGATTTTGTTAGTTCTGAATAATTACCGAATGTATAAAATGTACCTACAAAGAATTCTTATACTTCATACAGAATTTCGTTAGCGGAAAATGTTGAATATTCTTCTTTTGATTTCTTTTCCATTATTGATAATTGCTATCACCTATACCTTCAGTATGTAATCATTATTTATCGTGGTTTATAAAATAAACAAATGTCATTGAATATTGAATTGAACTTCACCGCTAAGCTGAAGGTTGCCAGTTAGGTTAGAACTCCGTAACCATAGATCATAGACCTATTATTAATAGAGTGTGCATAGACTTAACACTTAATGATCAAATGTCATTGTGTTTTGATAGTTTTTTTCAATTATAACACTGTTGTGAATAATTTGTTATCTAGAATTTGACTTAACATTTCAGAAGATACTCATCATTATGTCTAATATACTTCATAATTTAATGAAAAGGAAAAAATTTTAACTTCGACAGAGCAGATTTATCGCGACTCTTCTATGTTGATCGTTGTTTCGCATAGAGTGATCGACAAACAATTCAAATTGGGAATTAATGGTATCGTGATTTTTAGTTAAAACCTTGTTAACAGCAGTTTTGTGAATAATATGGCCGAATTGTGATCGCGTGTGTCAAGTGTACCTATCTTGAGATTCGGATGGAGGTGCCAAAGACACCAACATGATTGTCTCTGAGTGGAGCATTCACTCTGGCTTTTAATGAAAACGGGAAGTTAGGGCTTCTAACGAACAATCCCCTTTAAAAAATGTAACTTGCCTAAAGTATTAGTTATTCAGAAAGAAGTGTGTAAATTTGCTCGAATAAATAAGGATGTAAATCAAAGAAGTAGAGGTGAGCTCATTAATTTAACTCAATTTCCAAAGTCCGCTTTCCTTTCCATTCATAATAACCTTGTCCTTCCAGAACATAAATTCTCGGATTTAAACGTGATGATTTTCAACGTGACAACCTAGCAGAAATTGAATTCTGTGCATATTTTCGACACAGTTACATTCAGCCAAAGTACCCAATTTATGGAATTTCTCAGAAAATTATTTTCTTTCAATATGAAATTACTCGTAAACGGCGGGTTTTACAAGAAAATATCAAGAAGACTTTTATTTTCCAAAATGAATGAATATTGATCTCATCACATTGAATTTACTATTTACAATTAGACTCTTTGAATTTCTGGTGAATTTATGGAATGTTATGGTCATAATTGAGAAACTGCCGGATGTTGGTGGAATTTTGTGATAGGGATAGATCAATCACGTTTACGAAAAACCATATTCCGAAAATTACTGCATTCGACCGATTCGTTTGCAAAATATAACTGAAAATTACATTTTTTCATGGATTTTTGACAGTCTGTATCTTTCAGGAATCTACGGTTTAAATATATGTACAAGTCAAAGACTCACCCTGTATAGTTTTCTTATTGGGAGAAAAACCCTATGGAAAAATTATTAATTACAGCACAGACATGAAAAAATTTAAAAAATTGTGCCAACAAAATTCGAATTATACAGAGGGACATCAAAGCTCTCGTAGATTAGAAAAAATGAATTTGAAACAACATTGAAAATAGAGCAATTAGTAGATCACATACTGCGGATCATATATTCATATGTTCGAATACCAAGGATCACAGGATTAATATATACATATTTATTCTTTTGATTGTCAGAGCTAAAATAAAACAAGACATATTGAAACGGAAAAGTACCTAGCTGTATGATACAAAAGTTTAGGGAAAAACATCAGCATATTTGAGAGGACTGCTAACCAAGGAGTCGGTGAAGAAAGTGACACTCAATTTTCTATATTTCTGATGATTGTTCCAATGAAAATATAAAACCTCGGTTTTATTATTATAAGAGCACAAACGACATATTAAAAAATAATTTTTCATGATTTCCAGATCTGCTGAAAGGGTACTTTCTATTCTCTAAAAATGAGAATGATGAAGAGCCAGAGCAATATATCATCAGCATATATGAATTTTTCGAAAGAACACAAAAATAAATCAAAAAGAATAATAATAACAATAACTGAAACTTGTGGAAGACCAGTGTTCAAAGTAATCAACACTCATTAATTATTGACAAAAACACTACACCTTTTGTCGAAAGGCATATTCTACTAGTCCAACCTACTTTCCACATTTTATATGATTGAAAATTCATGTTGCTGTCCCTTTTTTCAAGTATTCATTGAATCTTGATTCGGTGAATGTGGTGAGACTGAGAACATGATGACATCAGTTCTTATTTTTCCGGAAACCATAATAATTATTTTGTGAAGATTCTTCCACAGTTGATTCAATTCTAAATGGATTCAGTCTCTAACGTTTTGAAAGAAGCACTTGATTAACTAATAGGAGGGTAACTACTTGAATCAGAAAATTTTTTTTACGTTTTAAAATTGCTACTACTCCAGCTTTGCGAAATGAAAAGATAATTTAAATACTTATACAAATATAATTTCAATTAGCGTCCTCCAAGATTAATATTAAAAATGAATTTGTGGGAATAGGACAATAAAAGCTCAACAGATTAGCCTTTAATGCATATATTCGGCGACGTTTCGCAGATTCTCATCTGCTTCTTCAGGCATAGAATTGAATAAAACAATAAATAACTTCAACACAATACACAATGTGTTGATAATTCGAGAACTATCACATTATTCTGGTTGCGTGGGTCATTTTAATTCAGGGGTTATGATGGTTGGCTTTTGAATTTGTTTGTTATCACTGAAATTTTATGCCTTTGAAATTAGTGAACTTTTTAAGATCTTGCTATTTCCAGCATATAGTTTATATGGTGTTGAAGTTATTCATTGTTTTATTCAAATCTAGGCCTGAAGAAGCAGATGGGAATCTGCGAAACGTCGCCGAATATATACATTAAAGGCTCATCTGTTGAGCATTTATTGTCCTATTCCCACAAATTCATGCTTAATACTAATACAAATATTTGGATGATGGAACTTTATTCAAAATAGAAATCTAAGAGTCTATTTTATCTGTTGGATGAAGGTAATAATCTAGCTAATTATGCAGTAGGAGTTCGTATTGAAGAAAAAAACTGATTCAAAATAAGTAAAAAATTATTAAATTTAATAATTAAATAAATCTACGTATCCGCCTCAAAAGTTCACCATTCTGAAGATCAGGTGATTTTGTCTGATGTAGAAGTCTCAGAGAGATTTCGAAACGTGGCCTATTTAGATAGTTCCAAGTTTTCATGTTTCCACTAGTCCTAGTTGATAAGTTCAAGAACTTCAATACGTTGAAACATTTCCATCATTTTGAAAGTTTTAATTGATTTTTTTCTAAAGACTGTGGGAAAAAAACTTCATAAATGAAAAATCCTCTCAAATTCAATTCAATCGATATCTCAAAACTTCTCGTCTCCTTATGAAGTTGAACATTTCTTCTCCGTGTTCTACCTTTCTAATAGAATTCCAACTAATTAATAATTCTATACCTCTGCCCGATCTGGAGAATGTTAGACCTTCTTTTACAACGAACAACATTTCGATTCAGATAACTCAGTTGGACTGATGGATTGATTTTTGGGATGTTTCGTTTGTGTTACCGAATGCAAGAATGTTAAATAGTTGTTTTTTTAAGTTGACTGCGTATTTTTCACGTTATGGTATAAATTAACAGGAATATAAAGGAGACGATAACACGAAAACTCTTACTGAAACCCAGAATTAATTATTGAGTATATTTAAATACATCTTGTGGAAAGACGATATGAAAATATACTTAATTTGCTGAGGAACTTCATCATTGAGGAAGAAATAGTTTTCACAGAACGTTTTCTTGTGTGATCATCAAATGCCACAGAAGAGTATTCTCATTATTGCTCGAGTTCAATTGACGAAAGGCATTTCATTTCTACTCAACTCTTCCTGAAGAGCAAATAGTTCACGAACAAAATAAAATTACTTTCAACACAAATATCATACAATGATTTTTGTCTAAGTGGCCTTCACAAGGTTTTTGTGAATGGCAAACGTTTCAAACGCCATGGTTGCTAGCAAATGCATGTTTAGGGTAGACCCTGTCATTTGAATTGGGTTCTTGTCCAATTTTTCTCTTCGGTTCTTGACTGCTTCATATGTTAGTCGATAGCCGAATATTTAATAAAAGTGTTGATATTTACGGCCGCTTTCAATAAACAACCGACGATAGCTGATAGCCGATATTTGTATACCAGGGTTAGAGAAATCGATCCATTTGTACCTACTTCGGTTTCAATATCCTTTCTGCCGACGGCGATTCCTACCGCTTGGTACAGTGTATCGCTGGTTTCGGAAAGAGGTCAGATAGGCCTACCAGAGATACGAACACTAGAAGTAAATGAGCCTACCGGCATTTGAAAGAACTTTTCACTTAACCAAAGATAGATCTTCGGTAGCGTTGTTTGTTTACCGGTGAAGTTCGGGTAGTAAAAACTATGGATAAGTGTTGGGAATTTCTATTGAAGTGCATTTTATTGCTGTTTTCTGGGATACCTAAGCGAAATTGAATTTTAATAATGAAGTACTTAAATAGCGACAATAACGATAAAGAATTATTGCAATAAATTGATGGGATGATGAGGAATGGAAAGAAACGATTACGCGAAAAGTTCATGAAATACTTGAATGATTTAGAATTCACATGTAAATTATGATTGAGCAAGAGTGTGGTGAATGAAGTTTTCGTTTATATTCGAAAGTAAAATCTCCAAGGTAGGACTATTCGAACCTATTCAGTTTAGAAATATCCACGTTCTTATTTTTCAGATTTTTCTTGATATTAGCGATTGTTCTAGTTGTACTTACGATAAATTATTATTATAATTTTATCTTATTTCATAATAAGAATTTATAGAATATAGAAGAAATTTGTGTTTAACTGTGTTAAAAATATTTTTAACACGCTTCCACGTGGACAATCACGTTCAGCACTGTTGACTGTCAAAAAGTATCACTTTCAACGCCAGGTGTATAAAAAAGTTCCTTATATCTACCAATTGTTCAGAGTCAGCATGACAAACTCCGAACATGTTTCAATATATCGATTTACCCCAAATTAACGACACAACTAACAACATTTCAAACGCTGTAGTTTGCATGAGTAGAGCAAAGTCCTGAATAATACACAGGGCATTAGGAAAAATGCTTTCCAAAACTTGCGCCCCAGAATATAAAATAGGAGGAAATTACAGGTTAGAGACAAACCGACAAAACAATCCACTTCATAAGAAGGGCTACTTACTGAATATTGTAGAAACCTTAGTTCTATTTGTTTCTTCACAAGCTATTGGCCTATCAGGATCTAAACTACATTATCCTCGGGAATATACATAGGGTAGATAGTTAATTTGGGGTTTGCAACCTTCTAGTATCGTCCTAATGTTGATACGCTCATGTCAAGCGGGGGAGGAAACTATAGGGGTTAGCTAGAATTATTTATGTTACAATTTCCTAAAGACGAACTATTAATTGGCCTCAGAAAATGCAGTATCTTCTTGAGAGATCCCAAATCGGTTTCATCTTCATATTAACAATACCAAATGAAGTTGAAATTATACATTCATAAGTTATTTAAGAGGTGACAAATAGATAAATAAATAACAAAAAGAATGTCCACAAATGACATAATCAGATTTCAGAAGTACTACAGAATATACACTGAATATGATTTATTTTGAAGACCTCCAAAGAGATGGAAAGAATCGTGGTCTTCGATATCACAGGAGAACTTAAAGTTGGAAAATACAGGCCCGAGACCTATGATATGTGGAAGGAGAAGAAGAAGAAAGAGAAAGACAAAGAAAGATAAGTTTTCAGTAATCTATCAGAACAAATAGATCATTGAATCGCTCATTCAATTGCAACGTAGTTAAAAATTGATTCTTTTTCATTGTTTTTAAGTATGTTCCTATATTATTAACTGATTTCTGGCTGATATGTCCTACTCCTTTTCCTCTGTTGTTGTAAGCCGATTCGAAGACTCCATACTTCGAAACTAAGGATAAAAACTCTTTCAGGCTTGATAATGGTCTTGAAAGTCGAAACGTGGTGACTTAGTTTTTATTATATGTTTGAAAAATAAAAGTCTAGATCAAGAAATTTCGTATCACATTAACCTAGCTATGGATTACGCCGAAGTAATTCTTAATGTTCCTACATCTACAGGAGACTATGATAAATAATTGAGGGCCATATTTCAGATTTTCAAGGAACAACCCATCATGGACAGCTGACGAAATCTATAGAAAAAATTGATAATTAATAAAAATATACTCACGTACATCAAAAAGAACACCATTCATTTCAACAGCATTTTATATAAATTTGCAGGGCCGTAGCTAAAAGCTTTCCCAGGGGGGGGGGAGAAACGGATTTTGGTGCCCCCTCATTCAAAAACATATCAAAAAATACAAATTTATGGAAGAAAATTGATATTGGTAGAAATTAATAATACAGGTTATCAAGGACTTGGCTATAAATTAACATAATTAACAAAAACTGCAAATTATTGTACAAGATATTTATAATACAAATGCAGAAGGCATTCTCCCACGAGGTCAAAGTGTAAGAACATTACTTCGCTCTATGAGTATACGTCGTTTTCTCCAATTGATTTAATTTTTATCGAAATTACTGGAATATTTCCATAAATAACAGTTAGTGATTTTGGAGTGAAAAATATTGATTGGCAGAAGTGTTTTTTCTCTCATAAATTTTGACAGATAATGCATAAATTCGTAGCAGGAGACCAACATGTAATCATAAATATCACTATGTGCTAGAATGAGTTATTCTCTCACGATTTGGTTCTACAAAATGTGGCAGAATGAATGGATCTGACACAGACCTAGAGAAATAACTATTTTTTCTAATTTTGTTATACCTATCGCTCAAACTTACATCTTTCGTTATTTTCAGAGACAATTTCTTCTTTTCTAGAGTAACTGGCATTGATCCATGTATTCAAGATATTGATCACATCTGCGCCTTTCTTCCTGAACAAGTTTTTTTTGCGCCCTCTTTCTGAATTCCGCCCCAAACGGTTCGAATTTGTTCTGGCGAGGATTCATAATCCGTTATTTCGTTCGAATGTTTTTTTACTTGAGACATCATAATTCAATAAATAAAAGGTTATGTTTCTCACTCGTGAACAAGTTGAAATGTTTATAAAGGAGGCCAGTGGCGCAGCCAGGATTTTGTTTTGGGGGGGGCTGAACTGAACAATTTTTGATGATACAACAAATACGAAAGTTGCAAAAAAATAAAGAAGAAAGGAATAACGAAGAAATTAACGGACAATTCAACTTAGGAATTTATTACTTCTCAATTATCACAATGTGTACAAAATATATGCATACAAAAATAAATTTAGCATATGTGTATACAAATTTCTCAAAAAATGAAAAATTCATTCGATCATAAAAAACTATCTGTGAATTTATTATGGATACAATTGCTTATATATAAAAATAAAAATAATTAATTAAAATAGTTGATAAACATATAAAACTAGGTAATTTTAATATAAAAAACAATCAACGAATAAACGAACCATGTAGGTAATATATGTGATAATTCGAAAACATTTTATTATTAAATATTCAGTCTTCTTTCAGACCTTGCTAAGATATCTAATACATCGTCAATATTGAATTCAAAATCATAATATATGTGCAACAGAGCAAGTCCAGTCATTCTTTCAGCTCCCATTGTGCTCCTTAAATATGTTTTTAATCTTTTAAGGGTAGAATATGTCCTTTCCGGAGTAGCAGTTGACACTGGTAACGTACACAATATTTTCAGAAGTACAGATATATTCGGAAATAACTGTATACTGCATTTAGAAAGAGCTGATATGGCACTGAGTTTTGAGTCTGCAGTTCTCGACAATTCCTTCTTCCACATCTTGAATTCACATTCAAGGGTTATTTCGTTAGCAGTTTCTAAATCGGTTTCATACATTTTTATTAATTTTTTGAATTCAATCAAAGAATCGTTAGCTCAATAAATTTATGTTCGTAGTCTACGAACATAAATTTATTGCCTCTTTCGCTTTGTCGGGCCGCCAGCGCCGCGCCGCGGTAGACATTTAAATAAGGTGTAATTGAAATTAGGTGATTCTGAAAATACTGATAATACGGCGAAGTGAATGTGCAAAAATGACATAGTTTAAAATCAGCCAAATGAGGAATGTTTGTTAATGTTTGGCGTATGTCATTGAACTCAGAAAAAATCGAAACTGTTAGAATCTTTGGGGGGGGCTGCAGCCCCAAAGCCCCCCCCCTAGCTGCGCCAGTGAAGGAGGCACCAGGTTAGAAATACTTGATGGTTAAGGTTGCAACTATTTTCGGATTATTTGGAGCCTGTCGGCTTGAAGACTTGTGTAATTTATCAGTGGAAGACATCGAAATAACAACAAAATCATTGGTTATACAACTTCCAAATACAAAAACGAAAGTCAGTCGTTCTTTCAGTATTATTGGGGAGTATGTAGACTATTTTCATAAGTACTTTGCACTGCGCCCTTCTGTCATCAAACATCATTGTTTTATCCTGGAATACATGAATAATAAATGCACTGCCAATCCAGTTGGTATTAATACATTAGGGAAACTTCCATCTATTGTTGCCGAATTCCCCAAACTGCCAGAACCAAGAACCAAAGCAATATACAGAACACTGTTTTCGAAGATCCTCCGCTTCATTGCTAGCAGAATCAGGAGCAAATATTACGGATATATTAAAACATGGTGGATGGAAGTCTACGACGGTAGCCGAGGGCTATGTTGATCATTCTATTGCATATAGAAATATCATTGCTGAAAAAATTCTCCCAACCTCAACAGATTTTGGATCATCATCATCCAATATCACGATTATTATTATTATTATATTGTACTTCCGGTTACTGCAAGTACTGATGGTGCTGAGAATTCTGGATTCTAATAATGTGTTGCGAAGCTCCCTAACGTCACAGGGCATTAATGCTAGTAATTGTTCCAGTTTTACGATTAATATCAAAGTTCATAAGTAATGATTGTTAAATATTGATAATAAAAATTTGCAATTGCTGAATTTTTCTCATCTTATTTCATCAAAAGAAAATGGAGTACTAAAAATGATAATTATATACCCAATGTGGAGAAAAATGAGGAGCGAATTAAACGAAAAAGTTCAATGCAATGACATAGTTCTGTAGTCTGTAGTTCATATATATATCGTCAATATCGTGCAAATCCGAAGGTTTGTGACAGCTTTGTACGTTTATCGTTTATGAGTGGTGCTTATTTGTGTATTTTCTTTCATGTTGTTATATTTTCATGCAAATATCACTTTTTGTATTCGCTCATTTGCTCAATTGTTTTTATGATCATTTCTGTTATATGTTCTTCGGTTATCGTCCATTATGAAAATAAATGAATCAGATATTGGGATTTTTGGACAGTCCAAAAATCCCAATATCTGATTCATTTATTTCTGTTATAGTCGTTTTTTATCAAACATTTCGGTTTTATTGCCAGTCTGGCTTATTTGATCACTGTTCTTTGTTATAATTTCCGTTATAGACTTTTATTTCATTAAAAAAAAACCAATGTCAATCTGTTCATGAGTAAAATTTTACTGGTTATATTATAAGTTTTTCCTAAACTTTTTGGTTTTGTTATTTTTTAGGATTCACTTACTGCAACTGGACGAAAAGCATCTTGATGATAATGATCAAAATAGGTTTCCTGCACACTTCAAATTGGCATATAATGGGACATAATAAGGTTTCTGGCTAGAAACAACATTCATCTGGGTTTGCCTGATGAGGGTACCATAAATGGGGATGAAACGTTGAGGAATGAACCAGTCAAGTTCCTCAAGAATGAACGAGGTTTCAGTTGTCACCAGAATTCATCCACTGTTTCATACTAAGACGAAACCTCTTATCTCTTCACCAACATGAATCATCTCATAGGTTCTCTTCCCATGGACCGCTCAAGTTAATAATTTCAATCATAAACATCGGTGGCACGGCCAGGGCATCCTCCTCGTCCTGGTGCGTATAGACAACCCAGGTATATCAATATCGGACCTCCCAGCATGACTTATAACCAGGTCTATAAACCTGTGATTATACGAGGCCAGCCCTCCTATTTCTTGAGCACCTTGTTAGCGAAATCATCACTTGCCGTGACGTTACCCCAACTCGATTATAGCGGGCCTGGGGGCCCTATGACGTAGACCTGTGACTACGACCACAACGTACCTCTATATTATCTAACTCTTATTATGTGAGTATGAGATGAAAAAATCCTAGGGCGAGCTATGATTTGTGGCTTAATTATTTTCAGAGGGTATTTCTGAAATTTGAGCTCATGTTACCAGGAAGAACTATTCTTGAAATATTACTCTTATTTACCACCCGTACTACTCATCTTTTTATGATGAAACTTAAGGTGTGGGAGAGGTTGAGAAGTTCTAAATTTGGACCAGATCCCACAATGGACAATGGTCAAAAATTGAAGGGAATAATTTTCGTATGTGGGAGATTTGAAAAATTGTATACATGCTACTTAGTGTATACAATAAGGTGTCTAATACACGGGGATATAATTACTTGAGATCTAAGTTAAGCCTTTCATTATAAATTGACAAGCTTTGTCAGGGCCGCCGCCAGGGCCGGCAAACCGGGCAACCTGCCGGGGCGGCAAATTCTAGGGGCGGCAAATAAGCTTTTTCATATTGAAAGTTTTCTTCTTCAAAATCGAAAAGTCGCCTGTTATTGAGTATGAAATCCAATAGACGAAAAGACTTTGGGGCGACTTTTTGGCTTTGCTCGACCAATCCATTTATATTAGTACACCAACAACTGAATAAAAATTTAATTAAACCCGGAATTATAGGTACAGGCAGAAAAAAAACGTTTAGTTTTTGGAAGGGTTTCCAGGATAATTCTGAAGTGATTTTTATTTTCAGTTTGCCAATCAGGATTCAAAATTTTCATTTCTAGGAGGGGTTCAAAAAATTTCAACCGTCGGATTTTACATTCAAACGACGATACATATATTACTCTCTCAGCTTATTGATACGAAATGTAGGTAAATCTTTTTGGGTTTTTTCATCGATTGTTTCAAGTACGCATTGTTTCAAAATTCGAAAAGGCGCCTTTTATGCGTTGAAAGGATGCCTGACTGAAATTTGAGACAGATTAGTGTTCTTTATTTACTTGATAATACTCATAGTAGAAGGATATGATTTATTTCGCGCACAGGAGGAAAATCGAAATTGCGATACTGAGGTCTTTAGTGATTTTGCCCGTGGAATCGAATGGGCTGATCAAATTTCCGGACCAAAAAGCCCTTAAGTATATGAGATATGAGGCCGAACATTGAATTCCATATGCAAACCCATCTTTTTTATTGCCGATTCGGATTAAGCGCGAAATTTTTCATCCGAATTGGTTAAAACCAAACTATATTTGGGCCCTTTATGAAGCATTATTTGTTCAAAAATTCGGGGACGTTCATTCAGATCATGATGCAAAAATTCATATTCCGATACTGAGGTTCTTAGTAATTTTTGATTCGATCAGATTTTGAGTCCAGAAAGGCTTATATACAAGATGAGAGGTCCAACTTTGCAATTTCAAATGCAAACCTTCCTTTTTAATTTTACATTTTACATCTGAATTCTTTGAACTAAAATTTTTTCGCCCAATTTGGGCTCCATGCAGCGTTTTTCCTTGAAAATTCAAAGTTTGTCCTCATATCACGCATAAACCCCATAGGGACCAAAATATAATGGGCCCACTCGATTCCCTGAGAAAAATTACTGAGGACCTCACTACTAGAATATGAATTTTCGCATTCCAGTAAGAATAATCCCGCGGATTTTTGAACAAAAAATTCTTTATAGGTCCCAAATATGGTAGAAAATATTTTTGGTTTTAACCAATTCTGTTGAAATTTTTTTCCGCTAAATCTAAATCTGCAATAAAAAAGACGAGTTCGCATTCGATATGTCAAAGTTAGGCCTCATATCTCGTATAAGGCCCTTTTTGTTCTAGAAATCTGATGGGCTCAATCGATTCAATATATACATTGATTGCTCACACTAGCTGGATAAAATTTTTGAGTTGAGAACTTGGCCACCGTAACGTGAAAAAATGTTATGAGGTCAAATATCCAATCGAAATACGAAAACAGTTAAAAAATCTACATGTAATAACATTGTCTTGACTTTTTCTTACATTCGAGAGCTGTGTTGCCTTGGAAGCAGAAATTAGGAATGATAAAAATCCAAGTGTCTTTGAAACGAAATTAACTTATTTAACTTCTACTCAGAGCCGGGGCGGGAAATTTTATTTTGCCGGGGCGGCAAAATGTCTGGCGGCGGCCCTGAGCTTTGTTCATTCACATGGCTGGATTCAGGGCACTAAAACTTTTGAACTAATGAAAATTGAAACAACCATCAGTTAGTTCATATCAATCTGAATGGAATAGTTCAAGGTCCAGTAGAACTTTACCATGAGATTAACATCGATAAGAATATATATATATATATATATATATATATATATATATATATATATATATATATATACATCTTGAATGGAAACAAAAATTAATTCCAGTAGAACGAAGGTTCTTAATTCTGACCAGAATCTTTCTTATGTTCTTTTAATCTTATTTTAAAATTCCCGCCACCTGATAAACATGAGACTTATTGCAAGGTCCACAATAAGTTAAGGTAATGAATGAAATTCTTCACACCTCTTTGAATTTCAAAAACAATTTATTACAACTACTACATAAACTCAAACGACAAAAAAGTAAGGGCAGATAATGGAGACAATTTTTCCCCAATACATACGTAAGAAAATCCTGCAAAAAATGTAAGCAACAAATAATGCACAAAATATAGATATAGATGTAAATTTTGTGTAGCTTGTTCATTGCTTCTCAATAGTTGTTAGCCGTCCCCCTCGAACGAAAAACATGTAAATTCGAAAATTTGTTTGTAATAATATCGGCATTCTCAACCTCAACTACATTCAAAATCTGTACCTACACCAAATTTCAAATAGTACTATTCTTCAAATACCTATCATTCTTGTGATGTTATTGAATCCACATATAGAAATAGTTAGGTATAGTATTTATTAGTTTTAAACTTGATCACAATATGACGAGAACATGATGAAAGGGCCCCTCCAAATCGAGCACAAATAAAATTTTTTGTCTTAGTATCTCCATAAGTGGCTGGCTTTCTAAAATGAATTGCGGAACAAAATAATCAACATTCGAGTTTTCTATACGGTTTTATTAATAAAATTTCGTATTTTATAAATTTGTTTTGTGCTTGTGCATAGGTAATTATTTTTAAATTCAATGAAGAGATATTTTCGTCTTCTTCAAAGGTAGATAATTTATATAAAAAATACATTTCTATTTCAGTATAGAGAGTCTTTTGCATTTGTCTACTGATGATGGGTTTTTTCAATCAGAACAGTGTAGGTACCTAGTTCATTAGAATTACATAGTAACTGATATTCCTAGAATATTCTGAAAATATGAAGGTTTTATAGTTTATTAAGTATATAAACTTTTAGAAATTCTTTTTTGTTTTTTTTTATATTAGTAGAAAAATCTGTATTGATTATAAATTAAATCCAAAATAATTTGTATTAAGAATTTTTGTTTATACTTACTTTATAAAAGGACGACGTTTTATTGCATGTTCGTCATTGTTACCGACTCGACATAAACATTTACTGGTATTGTATTAATCATTTGATCAATTTAATAAGTATAATAAGCACTGAAGGTGGATATATATAAAAAATGTTCATTGCTGATCATGAGATAAGAACAAAACAAGTAAAACAGAAACCTCTATATTAATATGCTTTATTCATTACTCATATTATTTAGTACGTAAATCTTACAATAAAAAAATCACTGGGCATTAATTCTGATGTTTGTTAAACATTATTCAATACTTTCACAACACTTTGCTTCATTTATTTCCATAAAATTCATATTTCTTCAACTTAATTCATTAAAAATCATACATAAATAGATAATAGGGTAAAACCCGGATAGATGCCCCAGTTGGATAGATGCCCCATTTTCAAAATACCTAAGTTCCCAAACTCTCCACTAGGAATTAATAGTGTAATAATGAGCCACTGTCACCCTTAACTTCAGTTGGTAACAAAATATGGTACAGTGAGGACGCGTTTTGCAAGAGTATGTGCTTATCTCCGCAACGAACTTCGGAAACATGTAAAAGTTTCAAAGGCTAGTATTTGCCGTTGTAGAACTTTTAAAGTAGTTATAAATTCGATCAAATTTTTTATTATATCAATAAACTGGTTCTTCAAATGTGCATCCAAGCATGACCAGTTGCTTTTTTGTTTTTAATTTGCGAAAAAAATGCATGGGCATCTATCCGTACCGAAAAGGATAGTTGCCCAGATTTTTCGAGGTATAGATGCCCTTAGGGGACATATATATCTCTATACAACCCATACCGTTGTATAGTCTGAGTATTAATTCTTTTAAATATTTTTAGTGTTCTGTTATAGTTTGTGTACCGATCTGAACTCTTTACTGATTGTAGCAAAACCATGTCGCGAAAGTATGAGAGAAAAAAGGAGTACAAGGTCAAGTTTGTTCATGGACCTCAGAACAACTCGAAGAAGCTTCCGATGAGACAGAACATTACGAAGGCGTTATGCCCCTGAAATATGAAATTATGAATGAAATTATACAAAGTCTCAATCCGACTGGATTTAGTGCATAAGGTATCACTCAACTCGCTTCATGAAACCTGTACACTTTTTCGGAACTACTGCTCAAGATGTGGAAAACTTAAAACACTATCTGACTGATCCCCTCTTCGTTGTGTTGTTTTGTTTTAAAAAGAGTACATCTTTCTATTTCTATTGAAACCTATTAGGTATTTAATATTTTATAACAACAATGAAAAATTCGTATACCTATTTGTTGAAACCTACATGATATTTTATGAATTTATATTTTCGTTTAATAAATGCTTTCGAAATTTCATTAAGTAGGCTGATTTAAGTTATATTACGATTATAACAGACATAACGATGAGATATTTCATTGAATTTGGCTTTGTAATTGGATCACACAATATGAAGGGCATCTATCCCGGACTGAAGGCATCTATCCTTCTCAGTATTTTCAAAGTGGGGCAACTATCCATACCTGTAGGCATCTATCCCCAGAAATAATGTTCCACAAAAATCAAAATTCTGTGAAATCTGCTAATGCTAGGTCAGAAAAAACCCACAGTATTTTAACTCAAATAACAAGTCTAGCAATTTTCATAAAAATTATTCAGATAAAATCGATATTTTCGAAAATATGAGGTAATTTCAAAAAGTGGGGCATCTATCCGGGTTTTACCCTAGATATTGTGCCATATATATTAGGTAATATTATTATTTTTTTCCAATTGAAAATATCTATTTTTTCGATGAAAAAAATATTTATTTGTCCATCTGGCAAAAAAATTCTTCGTTTTTAATAATTTATGTTGGTTTATTTGAAGTAAATAGTTTTCTCAGTGTATCAGAGAAAAATGCTAGGGATAATAATTAAGATTCCTTTATCTAGAACAGTTTTATTGATTAAATTTTCTCGACTTCTGATCCCCTCATGAGTCTATTCAATAATTACGCCGATGTTATTGATTAGAACCCCTGCGGATTCTGAATTTATTGGATTTATTCGGGTAATATTGACTTAAAATGAGGAAAGTTAATTACTGAGGGAAGCAATAAATGTTGTATAGGAAAGGTAACATTAGAACATTATATCCAAAACATTTTTAGTTATTAAAAAATATTAATTTCCATGCACTGACAAAAATTTTCATTTGAAATAGAAACCTCACATATTGATGTCAAGTGTGCATTTGATTGGAAGTTATGTAAACTTTATAAATCAATGATAAATTGAACACCAATAAGTATTATCTGGATACGTCGATTTCGCCCTCCTCCTCATCAAACCCTTTTCTAGGGTAGACTCTATCTTTCATAAATTACAGTGATGCGTATGAGTGTACCATATTGCTTAATATTTCATTTTCTTTTCCTTTCAGTATATTCTTGTTTATCTTCTCCTATTGTAATTCTTGATTCTTCAAATCCGAATATAACTCTTTCCAACTGATGTCTAACATACAATTGATTGAGAAAACCTGTTTATTCTTCTACAGTATATTTATACATACATGGTGTTTCAAAAAAAGTTGACCATCTCCCTAGGATAGTTAGAAAACTAAAAAATAATAGGGGTTTGTTCAGTGAAAAATTTTCTTAACGTCATCAGTATTCAAGATACAAGGGCGTTGAAAAAGCAAAAAATTTACTCATTTTTTAAGATTTTGCCGAAACTGCTGGCAACAATATAATGAAATTTTACAAAAATAAGTTTTGGGAGCTGATACATCTAATGAGTGTGTTTTTATGTCTGACTCTCATAGAGGGCGCTAGTTACACGGTTCCTACGAAGTTGTTTTCAATATAACTTTTTTTATATTACATTTCTCAAGCTAAATTTTGAGCGATCTTAAACATAACCACCAGAAAGGTAGTCTTGATTAAACTAGATACTGTGCACCGTTTCCGGAATATTTTGATTTGAAAATTATGAAGTTATAATCTTCATGGTACGACCAAACTGTGTAATCCTAGGGAATGAAATCGCATTAGCCGAGGAGGCTAATGAATCGGAGCTTCTACACTTCTACCAATCCATCGATTCGGAAAATAGTTGCTTGACCGATTATGACACCTTCTATCAATGTGGCGTGGAGCTCCATCGTGCTAAAATAAATAACTAAAAATAATAATAATTTAGTACTTCATCAATACTTTATACCATCAGGATCGATTATTGCTTCATAATTTTCAAATCAAAATATTCTGAGAGCGGTGCACACTATCGAGTTTCATCAAGATTACCTTTATGGTGTAAAATTGAATGATGTTTAATATCGCTCGAAATTTAGCTCAATTAATCTAATATCAGAAAAGTTATGTTCAAAACAACTTGGTATGAACCGTGTAACTAGCGCCCTCTATGAGGGTCAAACATCAAAACACATTCATCAGATGTATCAGCTTCCAGCCAAGTAGTGAGAAATGTGTATAATTTTTTCTTTTTCAACGCCCTGTATCTTGAATACAGATGGCGTTACGAAAATTTTTTACTGAACAAACCCCTATTATTTTTCAGTTTTCTATCTATCCTAGAGAGATGGTCATTTTTTTTGAAACACTCTGTATATTTGAAAATGTGAAGTTAAACTTCGCAGGTGACGTCAACGCAAGTTGCGGTAGATCACAATCGAGCGTGCTTCGTATCATGGTTTCAGACCGGATTTTCGCACCCAAATTCAGGCACCCCACCCCCCGGTCAACCCTTCACTTCCCGAACGCAACCCCATGATGCCTCACGCCCATCAGTCATTGGCCGGATCGCGCTGCCCCGATACCGAAGAGTTATGGCCGTCTCGGGGCGCGTCAGTTTCGGAACACACACAATCTACGCGCCGCGGCAATTAAGGAACGAGCGGGGCTGATCCATTAGAACGGCGCTGGTCGCGGGTTTTTCGGGTTCCTCGAGGGCAGATCGGCGGCGGCCACCCCGACGGTGACGTGGGGCCGTTGGAACATCTTGATCGATCGCGGTGGGCCGCGGAGGCGCGATTGAGACGTCGGGGATTCGGGCCGTGGTCGGCCGATGGCAATCGATACTTCTTTAATTATCGGTTTCGATGTTTGGGACGTTCGGTATCTGGCCTCGTGATCGGACGAGCCAGTGACGGCTCGTCGGGGTATATAAACACATCGTCAAAAGTCTTGGTCACACTAGGTTTCCCAAGAAATAAACAATCTATGTTCTGGAAATGAGATGAATATTTTCCTCTATTTCAACTGCATCATATTTTATAAAGCATCTTTGCTTTATGCGGAGTGAGACGTGAGGCAAACTAGCAAAAACGAGGAAAAATCTAAATTGATTGATTACTCATTTTTGATTAATTATAGTTATCCAACGGAAATATAAGAAAGATGCTAAGAACTATAAACCCTGCACTCGGTAAAGTATAAGAGAAAATGATCCATAAAAGATTATCAAAGTTCAGAGACGAAAACAAAATTATACACGATCACCAACTTGAATTGTGAAAAGAAGCTACAGCTGGCGCGGTAAACGGAAGGCATAAAAGAAAAACTGAGGCTAGCCACAAAACCTGGGGCTGTCTTCTTAGATATATAAAAAGCATTAATTTGACAAAATGTGGCAACAAGAATTGATCTACAAAGTATGCTCCAGAAAATGCTTCGATAGGTTAATCTTTTGACACCAAATAAGAATTGTTAAGTATATTCATGAATATGTGACTTGTCTAAAGCATTCGATAGTGTCGAAAGACGCATACTTCTTCGGCAAATGGAAATTTATGGAGTTAGAGGAAAAGCGTTGGCTATTTTCGAGTCATACTTAAGAAATAGGACTCAGGTGGTCTTGTGAAAAAACGAAATATCAGAAGTGAAGGTTCTTGAGGATGGAGTGCCCCAGGGATCAATTTTAGGTCCCTTATTGTTTTTAATATACATCAACGACTTACCGCTGAGTGTACCGTGTACCCTGACTTCAATGTATGCAGACGAGACGAGCTTTGTGAATGACTCATCTGGAAAAACAGACCTAGAAAACAGAAGTGCCGAGACCTTGGCTCATGCTGAAAAATGGTTCAGTACGAATGGATTAAGGCTCAATGTAGATAAGTCTCACTTGATAGCAAGTAATGAAGGTCCGCAGTCTTTAAAATTGTTCGGTATAACAGTAGACAATCGACTCTCTTGGAACAGTCACACAACATCGCTCTTGAAAAGACTCTCAACAGCTATACAGGGTGTTTCCTTAACATGCGGCAAAAATTCAGGGGGCTGTTCCTTGGACTATTCTAAGAATATTTTGTCCTTTGATGATTTTTGAAAAACCTCTTTGTTTCGAAGATACAGGGCAAACAAAATTTTAGATAATAACATTTTATTATGAAAAATTACATGAAAATTTAACTTAACCTACAAAAACTGTTGAAAATGACCACCTCCAGCCAGCATACAAGCATCCAATCTTCTCCTCATTGACTGCCGAACCCTTTCAAAAACACCAGGATCATTTCTTATTAAGTTACACCCAGCAATGATCCGATTTCGCAAGTCTTCCACATTTTCTACTGGAGTGGTATAAACTAATGATTTTAGATGGCCCCATAGGAAATAATCTAAGGGGTTATAGTTGTCAAACACATTTAAAAATAAATTGTACCTACTTAGTAAACACAGTGCGGTACGCATTTTTATTTATACTATTATCAATTTTAAAAATATGAAAAATGTTGTTCGCCCTGTATCTTCGAAACAAAGAGGTTTTTCCAAAAACATCAAAGGACAAAATATTCTTAGAATAGTCCAAGTAACAGCTCCCTGAATTTTTGCCGCATGTTTAGGAAACACCCTGTATTCACCATACGTAGGATGAGGGAGGTTGCTGGTCCGCACATATCAAAACTGACATATTATGCAAACTTCCACCAGACCGCTATATACAGCATAATATTATGAGGTCATAGTCCCGAACTGTTAAGTGTCCTCCTGAAACAAAAAGAAGCTGTCAGAGCTATTTTTGGACTCCCAAGAACAACTTCATGCGGAGAGCTCTTCCGATCATTGGGTATACTCACCGTCACATCTGTATATATACTTACCTGTATACTGCATATCCACGACAACAGAGATAGATACAGACAAAACAATGACCATCATCACTATCATACTAGACACAGAAATGAACTTAGCATTGAGTTTCATCGACTGAAGACCCAAACAGGTACCAATCATTTCGGAATTAAATTCTATAATAGACTATCCTCAAAACTGCAGATGCTGCCGCGACATAAGTTGTTGAAATACTATTTACAAGTTCGAAGATTTCTGAGACATTGATTTCGATGAATAAGTTTCATTTCTATAAAAATATTTAACCTTTTTTTGTATACGTATTTTACTGATTTGTGTTCTTATATGTGCTTTTATACTATATATTATGAACTGATTATTTTCACCTGCCATATATTCTATTCTTGATGGTAAATAAATGATGATGATGAATAGAATTGCAAAATCTTTGCAATAATGTGTCACTCGAACCCAATAGAGTTTCGAATCTTGAAGGGACTGCCACCCCGATTAGGGGTATTATCATAGACCACTTATATCTAATTCAGAAGAGGTCGAAAGATTAACTCTTCTAAGCATTTTCTATAACTTACGCACGGAAATATTGGTCAGTAGATATTTTTTACATGGGCCACCTTGTATAATGTATATATTTTTGAGACAGTAAAAAGTGATGATTCTTTCTGGGTCATGATAAACTATTGTTTCCATAAGAAAAAACATAACTTTATGTTATAGAACAGCAAGGAACCCTATTTGAGAAAAACGATTGATATTTAAAAAGTGTGTGTATAATGTTTTCATTTCAACATCCTAGCATAAACAGAAACGGGGATAATGACCAAATTTCAATTTTGGCCTATAACTCGAAAACAAACAAAAAATAGACGAATGCAGTTGATGGCATTATTAGTTTCTCTGAAAAAGGCAACCGTAATGTGCAAGGGTCATAAAAATTGCAATATTCGGGAACTTGTAGATTTAAATCTGGGAATTTCAGTCTATTTGGAAATATGATGAATAAGAGCTTCCGTTTTCGCCCACATCTCGTTTTTTCATGTAATACATTTTCTATACGCAATGTATTCGAATTTGCCCAATTCCCATTTGGTACTTTGGTAAAACAACAAGTAGGTAGTTTATCCACTACAGATTCGGAAAACTTTCTTTCCTTTCATATATTATTCTTTTATTTCAATTTTCGCCTGGGAAAGGAAAGAAGAGTTCTGAAACTCTGATGAAACTACTTTTTTGTTTTGGGAAATATTATTAATCGCTAATCGCTTAATATTTTAACGCTTTTCATTTTTTCCCACTCACCTAATTTTATTGTTTATTTGATTAACTTTATTAACCATCAATACTGGGAATAACATTATGTATTCTCATGAACTATCCACAATCCGGGGCCCATTAACTACTCTTTTGTAGGGAGTCATAATTCCTGAGCATCTCAGAACTTCAGAACCTCCTCTTTCGTTCTGTACGTCGACTTATATTCCTGATTACCCTATTTTGACGTTTATGCGAAAGCATGGTATATATATTTAGTAAGGACGTTGACACCACAATTCGAAGGTCTTATAACATCAATGGTACAAATTTTTGTAGGATTTCTTGATCTATTCCATCGCCAGATCTATATCCGAATAACTGGATTTCAGGATAACTCAGCTAAAATTTTTGTCCTGCAAATGCCGAAGAGAATCATTAAGAAACACAATCTGGAAAAAAACGAAACACCGAAGCGATTATACAACATTGTCAATTGTATTTCACTCATCAATACACTATAACCATTCGAAATTACAGATTTTTTCGTTTCATCAAAACATAAGTAAGGTATTTGTATAATCAACAAGATCCTGTCGTCGACTTGTGATCCTGTCAAATTGTTTCCAATTCTGCAGCATTACATCCGGTTTTGGTGTCAATCAACCGGACGTTCGAAGACAATTCACACGCCCATCACACCCACCAATCGTTTCTTGCCAAGAAGAATGTTAGCTCACTTTGCATACATATCGGTAATTATCGTCTACGCTCGAGATGATTAAGCATCAAGTAACCCGTGACCCCATCGCAGTTTTCACACAGACCTACGCCGGAGGTCCCAATTTTCTCAAACGAGCCACAATTAACGACAAAATGAAGCCGACACTTTGCTTCTAATTGTTCTTCGACCAGTAAGGCGCCTAATCGAGTTTCGACAGCATTAATCAGCAGGATATTCCCCATAAGAGCTGAACGAATTAAATCGTCAAGTCAGAGCTATAGGATCTTTCTTCTGGTTGTATATTCACGATGCTGCGGACTAAGAAATATTTTTGTTTAACTGCAATTAAAAAAACACTTTCTATGAGAGCCTACAATGTTGAAAACGCTTCTAGTAGAAAAGTATTGAAATATACTGCTCCACAAGAGTTAGGGATATCGTATTCAATCGTTTTGGAAAGTATGCAATCATCGAAAAAATCGCTGTAGAATCATTTGAAACTGAATAACAACTTGAATCGATACAATAAAAATCAGTATAAGACATTTCGTCAATCTGGTCGCCTTTTTTTTTGAAGTTTGGTTCTTTGCATTGTAACGGTATGATTTGCCGATTTCGGGAGTTTTCGGAGCGTCCTGGATTGGAGATCAGCCTCTGCTGCTGCGAGCGTCGGAAAGCTAGTGCTGCAATCTCTCTGTTAGACGGTCGACGATGCCATTTTTGAATTCACGTCGTCTCGTTTTCGCACTGCATCTGAAAGGTTGTAGTACTGTTCTCTCATTCTCGAATGAACTCAATTATCTGTGGCGATTAATAAATATCGCTTTTTGGAGGGAGTTAGACCTTCAACACCTTTTCGGAGGGAGTTAGACCTTCACCACCTTTTTGGAGGGAGCTAAACCTTCAACACTTTTCTGGAGGGACTTAAACCTTCAACACCTTGCTTTGGAGGGAACAAAACATTCACCTCCTGCAACGACATATTTTCTGGAAGAATTACAACGTCTTTCTGGAGATTTAAGAATTTCAGCTTTGGAAGAACTGTGACAAGTCAAAGATTCATCATTCTAGTTGGAAAAGAACTGGAAGTCTACTGCATCTCAACTCTGGAAGAAGTCGAGGGGGAATCACTTCCCTTACCTGGCATTATTCTACTAAGATAAGTTAACGAAGAACGTTCATGAAAAACGTATCTAACGAATTTTTCATAATTGTACATATTCTTGTCTTCATGTTTTGATGTTTCAATTTGTGATAATAGATATTGTGAATAGCTTTTGTCATCAGAGAAGAATAAATCTCAATGTTCAAGTTTTGATTATCATTAGCCAGAGTAGAAGTATATTATCTCATTTTAACTCATATGAATGTTTGGTGGTTTAATGTTCTGACTAGCTGGGGCATTAGTGTTAAATCATAACCTTACACAATTTACCTTCAACCTTACACAAATGGCACCCTTACGTGGGGCTATAAGTTTACACAATTTTCTATAACCTTACAGCATATGCTTCATGAATGTTCATATTTTGAAATGGAGCCAGTTTATCAACGGCCTCGATTTGAAACCAGTTTTCTGAAAATGCCCAGATGTGAATTAACAAACGCTAAGTCTAATAGGGCTATCGGAATGCTACAGTGTAGCCTAACTCAGGTTGTTGTAGCGGAAAGGCTCCAAGACATCCAAAGTGTGATATCTCGACTTTGAAATAAGTTCAGGGAGACTGGTTCGTGTTGGAAAGACCAAAGCTTGATGGGCGACGAAAAAAAATACCTGCTACGGAATACTCTTCAGAATGCAGTTAGGTTCAAGTTTCCATCGAAACCATCAGACGACATTTGAGAGGAGTGAATCTAGGTTCTAGACGTCCATTGGGAGGAGTTTAATTAACACGTGACCATAAGCGTCAAAGACTAGAATATCAATTGGAATGGTCAATGGCGTAGTGTCCTTTTCACTGATGAATCCAGATATGGACGATTTTCAGATTCGCGAAGGCTTCCTGACCGGTGAGGAGATGTAATTGGTTCTTACTAAGATCCAGACACCATTTGGTGTTCCAGGAGGAACTTTTTGGAGTGATCCATTCCTAGAAGATTCCTCCAGTGTGCTTCCTTTTCGTCTTTCCCTTTCTCCAGAAACTCCTTCTAATAGGTTAATTTGTGAATCCGAAAAGTCAGCGGAATGGATTACCAACTGAAATCCGCAACTGAAACTTTGCTGGACCATAAAATATATTTAGGGCCGATATATTCACCTTCCCTGTAAAGTATGCGTTAACTACTTGCTCCTAATTTACACCTGTAAGATATTTTGGGTATATTCATGCTCATTTGTCTATATACAATGTGACACAGACTCATGGTACACCCCCATTTTCTCCTTTGTTTTTGTAGTTATATTTTTGAAATTTGAAACATTGAATGAACTCACTATAGGGCACTTTTTGAAAAATTCGAAAAAAAAATTCAACTTCTGGTTTTTCCGGAAATGACATCAACTTTCGATTTTCAAATGGGACACCCGGTATATTATTACATTTTTGAAATCTCTATAATTTTCTCAATCTAATAATACCTCATAGTTGATATTTCATTCTTCCCATTTTATTTTTCGATCTAGAGAGCCATGAACTCCCTAAAATTATTCCAAATAATCAAAATAATGCTACATGCTACCCTATAGTAACTTCGATTTAAAAAGTATCGTGGTTCGAAATACGTGCCAGAAAAGTAAACCAGAACCTTTTTTCACTCGAAACTCCGTTTTGTCAAATGGTAGCCTAATGGTACTCTGACGTCATTCGAAAGTACCTTGGTGGGGTATCCATCAATATCAACTATTACGACACGATACGAACACGATAATGGAGTTTAGACAAGTTTAAGTATCTTCCCGGTTCAATCCAAAGTTGATGTCATTTCCAGAAAAACCGGAAATTGGATTTTTTTCTAAATATGTCAAAAAGTGCCCTATAGTCAGTATATTCAATGTTCCAAATATCAGAAATATAGCTACAGAAACAAGGGAGAAAAGGGAGGTGTACCATGAGTCTGTGTCACCCTGTATATACTACCGACTGCCGCACGAAACCTCCGACTTCAAAGTCCACAAACAAAACTATAAGATATAATCCCTCCGGTAGACGTTTACTGACAGGTCGGAGTGATCTGTAAATTTACCTGCTCGGTAACCAAAATTTACAGACGACTTCGATCTACTAGGAGGTGAATATACGTTTAATAAGGACACTCTTTCCGGAACAGTACCAGACAGTTTACCGGTAGGTGAATAAATCGGGCCTTAGTACTCTTATTCTATTGAAAATTTATATTAGGGTATGCCATTTCTTTTTACTGAGTTTCCATAACTCTCTATTGATTGTAGAAAAAAAACATTGATTTTTGAGGAGATACAGAAAACTTCCAAATGTGGTTTAAATGCTTTTCCCTGCTTCCAACGAAAGATTATTGAACTTCTGTTAGGCTGCTTCCATAAAACCCATGTTGAATCCGCACACACGCACCAAAGTCCGATCCAACACGCACTTTCACCACCCCTTATCAAGATTCCTAACCTGCAAATCAACCTAACCTGAAAATCGGTCCTGCCGCCCGACATGTAATTGCTCACGGTTTGGAGGAATGCCAGGCATCCGTGGGATGGCGCCAGTGCCTCATCGGTCCGGTCACGCTTGTCCATTGGCGTAGATCCTAAGGTCCGATAACGATCGGAATTAATGACTTGTGTTTGCTCGGGAATCGATACATGTGTTTACACCTTTCGGGTAGGCTCGATTTGGGGCTCTAAGGGCCCGCGCACATCTGCCCCGTTTAAATAGATTGTCTCGACGAGGATGACTCGATTAAACAATTTTTAAGTGGGCGTTTAGGGTGATTAAAACTTTCTACTACTATTATAATTATTTCATTACATATTTAAATATCATACTCTGTGTACAGTTACTTTCAAATTTGCTGTACCCGAGGGTATTTCTGCAACTGTTTAATTAGGAATATATGACTTATTTCTTCATGACAGATTGAAAGGTTTTTTCAGTTTCTTGATATTTGTCAAACTTTGGAAGTTACTGGGTGGTTTTGAAATTATTACTTTTTCGATGATACTGTGTGTATTTCTTTAACTTCTTTTGATATTTTCAAGAGAAAAACAGTCATAAATATTTTTACGAGGAATTCATACTTATAGTTTAAAGAGTCATTACTCGAAAACGATAGCTGAGGAACATTTTATACATGTACGAGTTTTCGAAAGCATGAATGTTGGAATTGTCTTATGCCACGAATATTAGGAGATATTTTCTCCATTTCTGTCAAGGTTTGTGAAATACCCCCGAAATACACATAAAAATTCAGATTAGTGACTTTTGTATTGTATCTTGGCAGTTGGTGTGACTTACGAAATTTGACAGATTACTGAATTTGAATTGATTCAATTTGAAAATTGATGGGATCGGAGGTTAGTACTGACAACCACAAAACTAAAACTATAACTGGAAACAATGCTGTAAAGAGTTCATAACAGCACTACTTTCAAGTAGGTACTGTATTAATTGCGATTCTGAAATAAAGAAATGATATTCCACCCATCAAAACAAAATTGAAATTTTATCGATTGTTTTGCCGTTCTTGAAATCAAAGATATATTTTTCTTCTATTTAATATATTATTTTGTCTTGTACATTTTGAAGATTTCACTATTTTCACTTATATGGTGTTATAGTTATCATCTATGTTTTAATGCCGACATCGCTAGAATTTTCAAGCACTTTGCTGGACTTTACATTCTTAGGTTCAGAAAATTAGTGCTTCGTGCACTAAGGACTAAGCATTGGAATAAAAGGGCGCCCGAGTCTCGAGCACTAAGCACTGATTTCCACGAAAGGCTCGCGATTACTAAGCCCTTTGCGAAAGTAATTCGATATTTCGAACACTAAGCCCTAAGCTTAGGAAGCTTAAGTTGTATGTGAGGTAATTTCAAACGGAATGAAAATTAGCGAGTAAGAAAAGATATACAGGGTGACTCAGAATCATGGTACACCCCATATTCTCCCTTGTTTCTGAAGCTATATTTCTGAAATTTGGAACATTGAATATACTCACTATAGGGCACTTTTTGACATATTTAGAAAAAAAAATCCAATTTCCGGTTTTTCTATCATTAGATTGAGAAAATTATAGAGATTTCGAAAATGTAATAATATACAGGGTGTCTCATTTGAAAATCGAAAGTTGATGTGATTTCCGGAAAAAGCAGCAGTTGGATTTTTCTTCTGAATATGTCAAAAAGAGCCCTAGTGAGTATATTCAATGTTCCAAATTTCAGAAATATAGCTACAGAAACAAGGAACAATATGTGGGTGTACCATCAGTCTGTGTCACCCTGTATAGGGTGTTTCCGAGGCTTATAACTTTTGATAGGAGACCCCTAGAGCGCGCAAGATATTCCAAAAATTTCAGTTTTATTTTTCAAGAATTTTATGACAAAAATCAAAATTTCGGAAGGAAAGTTGTTTTTTCTTATAAGGAGAAAAAGCAACAGCTAGATAACAAGTTTTCGGATTCTAGACGACACAACAGTTTCAAAAATGGAGACATGCTTTTATTGCATCTAATAGGAGATTTTGAATTTTTCATAGATTTTACATGGAAAAAATACTCATTTTCTTTCAAATCAACAGATAATCTCGGTATCATTTCCAGTGCGATTGATATCGATTGGAAATCTTTGGTGATGAGTTCAACTAAACTGATCATGTGAATAAAAAAAAATGATTGTAGATAAATATGAAAAGTTCACTTATAGCGTGAAAGAGAGTTCAAACCAGTAAAAATTTTGGATAATGAAACAACAGCTTCTAATTAACTTAAAACCTCAGAAAAATGTTTTTCCCATACAAAGTTGATTGGAACTTCAAAGTCGATTATCTCCTCTCAGAGGCAATCAAATCAAATATACCATTTATTACAATGGTCCATTCTCTAGAACCCACAAAAAATGGTATCTAGCTGCAAACTTTTCTTCGACATAAAAAAACCACTTTCTTGTCGAAAATATGAATTTTTTCATCAATTGCGAGAAATCTAAGACTCATCCCTTACCTCAGTAAAGACTTGACAATGAACGGAATGTCATGCAAGAGGTTCGACCATTCTATCACTCTCCTTTCAAAAGTTAGGAGCTTTGCCAATACGGAACTTAATTGTGAACCACTGTTTATAAATAATTGAAACCATACATCTTCAGAAAAGTCGAAAGCACATTCAATGAATATAACAGATCTTTGTAACTGCACACTAACGTCACACACTAACTTCAGATGTTTATTACTCGAGTGATCGTCTAAAATAGATTCAGGTTTCAAGGTGTCGGCCTCAATCCCAAACAATTTCAAACTGATTTCTAGGTTTTAGGTCTCAATAAATTTCATTCTTTGATGGACCTGTAGAAATTTTCAAGTACGTTACGTAACTAGAAATTGAGCTGCCTCTTCCTATACTTACGAAGCTTGCTGGGATGACAATAATTGTAAAAGGGGATATATTAACTTTTATTGGATTAAATTATATGAATATCTCTTCAGAAATCACTGGAATGGGTACTTATAAGACACGGAGCATACCTCTATCATTGCCCAATAGTGCCAACCTAAGATGACGGAATGTCACCAAAGTCTCCTCGGTGAACATAGAAAACCATCAGATGCGTTCCGAAATGCTGTCAATATCCCCGTACCGAGGTTGACGTCAGTGGATGCGAACCAGTGTGCAGTCCTCATGGCTACCGATCTTCGCCAGCTCTCGCGTTCATCCCGAACGCCGTCAGCGTCCCCACGACGCGATATTAGTCATTGAAATCGATGGCGGTTGTCAATCGTCAGAACAGAACAACGATCCGGTCGGCGGAACAGTCCTCGGACCATAGAGGAATATATCAGAACGTATTAGGTGCCTCGGTGGCGGTAACATGGCGAGTTCCATTTGTTACCCGGCCTGCGCCGTGGGTGGCAGCACTGCCTGTCGACCGCTTCTTTTGTTTCGGCCATGGCACTCTACCTACACGGATTTAATGCCCATTTAATACCTCGCGGTGAAGATGACGTAGGGGTTCGATACAAATGTTGCGTCAAAATTTAATGGGCCCAGGATAAATTGATAAAGTTGAGTTTTTGGGAGATGCTCCGGTGAGTGTGGAAGGGGCTGATTCAAGAACTATGCCCACATAAGGAACCGGATATCTGTAACCGCTACATATATGATAGGCAAATTACTATGCTTTCATGAAGTTTCTCGTTATATTATATTGTCTTTGCTGTTTGATGATCTTACCAAAAATGAAGCACGTGTTTTCATCGCTTACTCACGACTATACAACCAGAGCAATTGAGATCCAAAATCTGGTGATACCACCCTTACTTGCTCCCAAAAATGTACAACATTCTACCTGTTGAGTTGAGATCCATTTATATTGTTAACTTTAAAAATGATAATAAAAAACAGAACATTTTTACTCAATAATTCTAGAGTGCTTGGGAAAAGGAGTATAAGTCAAAATTTGTTTTTGGAGATTCAAGTTTCTTTGTTTTTTTTTGGGGCGACTGTTATAATTAACTATTCTGAATTTAGTTATATTCTAGTTTGTTATATTGCAAATGACTTATTCTTTTTTTACCAGAAGATGAAATTCATTATTGAAGGACATACATATGAGAAGTAAGGACATCTCTCATTCTGGCCATTTAATGACTTATACTCCTTTTCCCGAGCACTCTAGAATTGTTCCATTTTCTTTCGAAAACTTTCTCCATTTGTGAATCTCTTTATAAAATAAGTATTCATCGCTTACCCTTATTTTCTTTATTTAATCAACCATTATGTGCTAGTAATTTTCTACCTGTTAAAGTTAGTTTTAGTTAAGTAAATGTGCCTCATACTATATCAGAGAAAAAGAGCACAAATACTTAGTTTAGTAAAGGCCAAATTCTCTGATATAAGAAAATGATGTAAAATTTCGAACATAAAAAAAAATTTACTGTCTGCGAGTTTTTGTCATCTGAGAAGGTCCTGAAATTCCAGTCGAGGCTTAATTTCTCATGATCAGTAACTCAAGCTTTCTATGTTTAAATCCATAGACGGAAATTTTTGTGGGGGGCACAACTTAGGGAATTCTGAGGTGACCGCCCCCAAAGTAAAAAAAGATTCAGACAAATTTTTAAATTCAGTGATTTTCAAAGAAATTTTGAGTCCTTCTGAAATTTATAATAGTTTAACTAAATTTTTTAATAGCAAAATGACAATTTCACGTTCCTTCAAGTTCTGGGAGAAAATCTGAAAACCTCTCTGCAAAAATAAATATTTTGTTATTTTGATACATTGAGTAGTAACTTCTTCTTTACTTGAGTAACATATTGGAAATAGATATCGAAAAGAAACTTTCGAGTAACCAGATTGAATTGGACCATTTTGACAGCGAAAGGCTTTCACACCACTACTAAAAACGTTCAAATTGTATGAATTTTGGTTGTGACACACTGTATTGTATAGAAATTAGAAACAGAACTGCACAAATAATAAAAAAAATTATATATCACGTTGTAGAATGTAGAATAATTCATGCCAGTACGATATCAGAATAAAAATTAAATTACTCAACTTGGTTGAAATTGAGAACTGATTTAATTCACTAATTTAATTGGTCTTAAAACACAGTGTATTTTGTTCTCGTACAAAGATCTAAATGGGAAGCTCAGTCGCTCGGTTCACTCTTCTCTGTAAGTAAATTACATCTGGCAAACATCAAACTCTTGTTGCATTCCACCAGACGAAAAAAAAATTGGTTGAAAAAATTCATAGAATCATAGGACATAAAAAAGAGACATATCCAAAAATGTATGGCGACGCCATCCTAGTATTATACTGGTAAATATGGTAGTGGGCCCCTCACGCCAGTGGACACTTTATTTTTCATAAAAACTTATTCACGATATAAGCGTTACTCCATTACCCATCGTTGTTTGGTTTCAGGAAGGCTTCGGTGATATTTCAGAAATTATTTTTATTTTCAATTCTCCAATCCAAACTCATCATTGTTATTTCAGAGAGAAGCCCAGGATACAAGAAACATTCAATATTGTTATTCATCCTGCAGAGATATAAGAGGGGTACATACATACCAGTTCCTACCTCAACAACAAATCAATCCAAATATGAGCCACTCCCACACCGATCAATTGGCCAAAGTATTTTTTTCATCCAATAAAATAAAAGCTGACTCTTTAATTTTTCTTTCATAATTATCTGGTTCCGTCATCAGAATTTTCGTGTTAATCCAATCCATCATGTGATCACCGGTATTAGATCTTAAATCATTCTGTGATTTGAAAACGGTTTTTATGTTGAATTTAATGTGTGATGATAATAAGGGAGATGTCAGATAATTGCCTAAATTTAACATCCTACATATTTCAAATTGAACCATGTTTTCTACAAACAAAAATTTGGTAGTTAGAGAGTTTTGTATCGTTTCCTTTTGTAGTGAAGCTATCTGAAGATGCTCTAGAGCTGAACTAGTGCTTCAATAATTTAATTTCAATTGTCTTGATACCTTTGAAGAAAAAGTATATTCAAAAAATTCGAGGACATAAGTGAAATGAAAAAAAACTTAAACTTTCTCTTTATGAGTTAAATGAAGTTTTTTGAATGGTATAAAACAATATAAAATCAATGACACACCACGCTGAGACAATAATACATATGTTGAGTTGGAAATTAAGATCTTTTATGTCATTTCTATACTGAGTGATACTAAACTTCATAATATATAATTAATAAACTTAATTCCTCGATAAATCGGCATAGACCAGTAACTCTTCGTTCTGTTCCCACGCTGCTATCACCATGTCAAGAGTTTTTTGTCATCATAACTTATTACTAGCAAGATGATTTATGTCTATTTTCCCTTGCATTAATTTCAAACCTATACACTTGGGGAAGTTCAGGTTCTTCAAATATTATCAAGAATTTTTCAGTGAGGGTATTTTCATTAACAAGTTCATTCATTAGACACAACAACTATTGTGAGAGGAACTACGTACCTTTTATAAACTTTATGCTGCTTTTTAATATCGTTTATAAACGTCCGTCGTAATCTGTTCCTAATTAGGTATGAATTTACTATATATTTGCCTATATCTATATCATATTTCCATATTTTAACCCAATAACGAAATGAATGCATGCATTATAATGAAACGTAACTGGTGGCGCCACCTATTATATACTGAACTGAAACTGCGTACTCTATCGTCTAAAAACCGAACTTCTTATATTTGCTACAGTTTTCTTTTTATATCTTCTCATATAATACAGTTGCCTGTAATAGATCTTTCTTAGTTCTGGTTAAATCCAATAGAGGCTTTTATTTTCATGAAGAAAAAGAAGAGTTATTTTGTGCTGGAATGGTGACATATTATATGTTTAAGTTTTTCTCAATTTGATAGGATATAGATTTTTTTCGTGGGGGGCCAATAACCATTGAAAACGAATAACTAGAGACTTTCGGTTTTTTGAGCTTGGGAGATATGTATATGCTTACCACATATTTAGAAAGTTTTCATTGCTAATATACTTCGCGAAACAATTAAAGGAACAGAAAATTTTTCAAAAACTTTTTGTATATCAGTAAAAAATGGTTTTGAAGCAAATAAAAAACCAACTTCTGAAGCTTGAAGACTCCAGTTTCTGAAGTTATTGTTTAGCAATTTTTCAGAGCACCGGTGGCCATGCAATCATCGAATACAGCACGAAGAAAAAATTTTTTTTGCTCTAATTTTTTCTAGCTAGATCGATGCAAATGTAGATGCTTAACCTGTTCATTCAACTCTAATTTGCTTTTTACGACTCCCGAGATATTCACTTTTGAATGCAAATGGATCCTTTTTCACTAAACTGCCGATATCTCCGAAAATACGGGTCGCCTAGCGATTTCTTTTTCTACAGAAAATTTTCTACAAAAATCTGTTTTGCTCAATCAAAAAGGAAATTTCATTTCACCTGTCACATAAACGTGGGAAAATAACACAAAAATGTCATTTTGCCATTTTTTGGTTAATGGACTGTATCATCTTCGATATTGGGGGAAATATTTGGCAGCCTGATGTTCCCCAAAGTCCCCATCAAATCGGTAGATCGATCGGTTCAGCGGTTTTCTCGGACCGATTGATTGAACATTTGAAAAAATTAAGAGAACAAGGTTTTTTTTGCTTTAAACTTGTCCTAGTCTTTTTAAATCGTTTTTTTACCGAATAAGTCGAAAGGTTTCCACCAAAACTGTTTTTTAAAACGTGGTGTCAGAAAACATAAAAATTCTGTAGCTCAGAACTTCGCTTAACGAGTACCTACCGTGGGCAAGTTGAAGGTATCAACTTTAAATTCATTCCATGATTTTTTTCTGAAGGTTTAAATGTATCCAGGATCCATAGCTCCAGTGGAGGTGAGTCAGAAATGTTCTCTCCTTTTTTTTAGATTAAAAAATTTTTTTATTCTTATTTTACATTGAGAAGGAACAAAATTCAACGAAATTTTTCGAATGTTAATTTTTTTTCTCAATTTCGGAAATCTTTGGAAATGAGAAAAAAAACTTTATGAATAATTAAAAAAAAAATTGAGTGAAATGTGGAGAAATAATTTAATTATTGATTGATTGAAGAAATTAAGTCAAGTTTAATTAACAAATACCTTGTTTCCTAAATTTTTTCGAAATATCAATCAATCAGTTCAGCAGTTTTCTTGAACCGATTGATTGATATTTCAAAAAAATTAAGGGAACAAGGTGATCTATCGATTCAGGGAGACTTCGGTGAACATCAGGTTGTACATTTTTTTTCATAACCCCAGCTTTTCCGTCAATATTGACGAAAATACAGTCCATTAAACTAAAAATGGTAAAATGCCATTTTTTGCTCTATTTCCACGTTTTTGGGCCAGGTGAAAAAAATTTCTTCCAAATTGAATATAAGGGATTTTTGTAGTACAGTTTTTGGTAGAAGAAGAAATCGCCTTTCGGCTCGCTAGGCGATTAGTAGTTCCGGAGATATGGGCAGTTAAGTGAAAAAGGATCCTTTGCATTCAAAACAGGATATCTCGAAGACAAATGGTTATATCTCAAAGTAATGAGGAGCAAATTAAAGCTGAATGAATAGGTTATGTGACATTTGCATCGGTCAAGCTCGAGAAAATTTTTCCATGCGCGTAGAGGAATTTTGAAAACTTTTTCTGACTAATGGTACTCCGAAAAATTGTGAACCAATATATTCAGAAACAAAAATCTTCAAGCTTCAAAAGTTAGTTTTTTTTTTCTATAAAACCTGATATACACTCTGTTGAAAATCACTAAAAAATTTTGAATATTTTTCTGTTCCTTGTATGAAATTTTTCTATATGCATCACGTTGAGTAGGTACCTTTTTTCAGGTTTTCGATAGTCATGAGGGGGGGTCATTACCCCCATTACCACCCCCTCCCCTGTGAATCCGCAGTTGATGAAAAGTTGCAAGTTGATATCATTTTGTCGAGATTTGAGGAGAATTTCAGGAAAACATTAGATTTCATGAAACATATTATACTACTCGATCAACAACCTCACCACCACCACAAAATGATTTTCCTCAGGTTCGAGTAGAAATACCGAAATACCGAACATTTTTATGATGTATATACCTTTTAGCAGAATATCTAAGAATTTAATCGAAAATTTATCTTCGTTGAATCCAGTTCTAGTTCTTCTTATGGTTTTGAGTTTAGAGATATTATTACATCTAAATATATTAGAGGAATTATCTTCGAAACTACAATAATTGAACGTCGATTCAGTGTATTTTATTCGATCATGAGCTATTTTACTAATTATTACCTTGGGAAGCAAATTATTTGTGAACATAATCCCAAATGTTACAATTGAGCTTGAATTAAAATATATTTATAGTCCAGAAGTCAGAATTTTTTCGGCGGTGTTAATCTTTTATCTTGTTCTCTTGGTGACAAAAAACAACAAATTCTGAGTCTGCAAAATTTTTGGATGGATTCAAGAAATAAAAATAAAGTGCAAGTCTACTTTTCTATTCTGTCTTGGCAGTTGGTGTGACTTACGAAATTTGAAAGATTACGGAATTTGAATTGATTTGATTTGAAAATTGATATGATTGGGGGTCAGTCACAAAACGAAAAATATAAATGAAAACAATGTTATGATGAATTCAATACAGCACTACTTTCAGAACTGTAATGAACTCATTACGATATAGAAATTGTTCTTCTTTGAATGCCTCTCCTAATGAAGATTGGCGATGACCATGGCAAATTCATCCTTGCTTTGAGCGGTATGAACTTATGTTGAGACTTTCATCCCAGTCCAGTCTCTTATGTTCTTCATCCAGGAGTGTTGTCTCCTTCCTGGTCCTCGAGAGATGTTAAAAGTTCTCTCTCTGCGTTGATCATGTCGAGTACCCTTTCATTTGAGATTTAATATATCCAAGAGATCTTGAGCATTTTGCGACAGATACACATCTCAACTGCCTCGATACAGAATATTTCGACAGAGTTATAAAACAAAGAATAAGAAGAAAAAAACTCCTTGGATCACACATGACATTGACGTTCCCAAACTGTCAGTATCTTCCAGTTAAATTCACTCTTCTACCTTGAACTCAAATTGGTACAAAGACTAACTCGAAAAAAAAAACGTGACACCATGGTGAAGCAACCTGCTGTCCCCCACAACACCCCAAAATCCGATGATGTCCGAAAAACCGACCGTGCATCTTCCAAAGTCAGTGAATCCCCCGAGAAGCCGAAGGCTTCCAAGACCAGCAAGCACCTGGAGAGAACCAGCAGAAGAAGGAGCTCTACTGGCAGCAATGTCAAGATATCGGAACTGTTCCATGTTGGTTCCTCCAACATCCCACAAGTGCATTGCTCTTGCGAGAGACTCGAAGACGAGCTCCTGATGTTCGTCCGAGACTTCATTGACTCACAGGAATACACTGATTACCTGGAGTTCAAAAGGTCGATTATAAAGAAAGACGAAGAAGTCCAGTATGACGAAAATGATCTCATGGAAGCTGCAGCTGTTGTGGTACCGGAGAAGAAGAGGAAAACTGATAAGCTGAGAGCTCTCAGTCGAAGGGCTCTGAGAGTTTTTTTTCTCGAGGTTCAGATCGAGAAATATTTGACAGATATGAAGAATGCTGAGATTCTGAAGAAACAAGAAGAAGCTATCGCCACCATAAGGGTGTGAGCAATATTATTCGTTCTTGTACCGATTGAAATATATTCTGGGAGGATTCCGCTATGTCAGAAACTTTTGTTGGGTCTTTTCCTCACTCAGTAAAGCTATAACAGCTTGACAGAATATGTTCAATAGTACCTTCAGGACAAATGGGCTAAAATTTTATTTCCTTTAATCTTTCAGCAAAAACTTTCAGAAGTCAAAGAACTCTTCGTTTGTCATGGACAGGAAAAATTAGAATTGAAAAGAAGAAGAGAGCAAGATTTGGTAAGAAATTTCATAGATCGTCACAACATAGACATTTCGAGGATGATATCGACACATCGACTAGACAGGGTGATTTTAGACGTCGAAAGAAGGATCAGAATGAAGAGGAGAGGCCATAAGAATAACAAGAGAAGTATCATCGAGAAGCTTGTGAAAGAATACCGTCAGAATGAGACGAAAAAAATGAAGACCAAAAGGATATGTTTGAAAAAGGAAAAGAAAGAAAAGAAAGAAGGAAACGGTGGAATTACTCACATCAAGGGTAGAAAAGTGAGTGCAATCCTTTAAAATACCTACCTACTAGAAGTAGAAAAGTTGATTTCTTGTATTTCTCTATTGATCAAATAGGCGATTCAACTTAATCCCGAAGCCACCTAGCGGCAAAAATTTCAACTAGCTGGTTAGCGTTACTGGGTTTGAGATTGTACTGATTTCATAGTAATTGTTCTCGTATTTACATTTAATACAGTCGTTGGTGAGAGTCGAAAACTTAAAAGTTCATTTTCTACTTCTCGTGTGTTTGAAAATGAGTGATATAAATAACAAAATGCTGAAGTTTATTGTTGTGTTTATGGATGTGAAAGTCGTGCTAACAAGGACCATGTTAGAAGCTGAAAAGGAATGCAGTTCTCACAGAAAAAACTTCCGAAGGGATCCCATGAAAACACTACTTGACAGAAAAGACGGACTATAATCAAATATGACCCTGCACAGCCAATTGTAATAATTTTTATTTGCATAATGTTCTTTTCAATTAAAAGTATTTCATTCTCAGTAGAAAAACCAATTGTGGATCAAGAAACTTACAAAGAACACCCTACACAGGTAAAGAACTGAAATATTCCTAAAGTCTTCATATTAAAGATATAATTTCAGGAAATAACCAGAACAACCGATGAACGGTTGGCTGCTGAAGCTCAATGTGCTTTGGCAAAAGTTAAATAAATAAATAAAGAAAGAAATTCTGCGGTTGTGAATATGTCAACTCCAATTTTTTCATAAGATAGGTTTTGAAAGTAGTACAATGTACTCTCCAAATATCTTTTGAGTACTTTTTTCATAAACTTCACTTTATAGTGTCTAAATTATATATACAGGGTGAGTCGAAGAGGTGTACCGAGGTTTATGGGGTTAATAGTACATTAGGTAATGTTTGATAAATAAACTCATGGGCCAAAATGCATATTAGGGAAGATATATCCTTCCAAAATTGAAAAAATTGCATAACTTCTAAATGGTGAATTCCACCAGAAATTTCGAGCATAAATGTACCTATACTCCAACTCCATTCACTTTTATAAAATCACATAGGAGGTCATGGTATCGTTTTCAGGAGTTGGTGCACCTGATGAAAAGTCAGTGCGCACAAAATGAGGTTGCCAGTTCGTTTCTTTGTTAACATATTGTATACATATGTAGAAAGGTCAACATAATGTTGACTCGAAACATAAAAATATTTTGAAAAATGTCATAACTTCGATACATAGTGGAATGTGTCAAATTTCCAAGGCCAGAGGTGTGAATTTATATTTGTGAATGGGGTATAAATACATTTTTGTATTACACCCATTTCTGATACCATCACCCCATAAAGTTTGGTACACATTTTTGACTCACCTTGTATACTTATGTCTTCTGATTCTTTAAAAAAATTTGTAAGTATATAAGAATGTCATCAATAGAAACCTGGATAGTTGTAATTTTTTTACATATATGTTTATTCATTGGCTATTGTGCAATTATGAGAATAAATTTATTGTTTATTTGATTTGAAAATTATTTTCCTGTAATTCATTATGTTAACAAGATTTTATTAGTACCCTTCAGTTAGTTGAAGAAAGTTTTCATGAAATCTGATACAAATATAAAATCCCATTCACATGTTTTATATTCAGAGCATTGTGACCATTACATCCCATAATGAAACCAGCAGTTCACGGCGCCCAAGCTACTTCTATAATTTTCCTATAATTTGTTCCCATCTTCTTAGACACTCCTACTATTTGGAACGGCTTCCAAATATGTGAAGTATTCATTAAAAGTAAGAAATACTCTATTTTCATATAAATCCATCATTTCAATTGAGAAAATATTAGGGAAGTAACTCGCTTTAGGATATTCATAAACAAGTAACGACACTAAGGTGCTGTTTCAGCAAACTCAATGTTTACAGAGGGCGCAACCTACCCTTGAATCGCCTATAGAAAAACAGCCCGAAACCGGTATGCATCTATTTCATTTTTGACGACGACACCATTTCCTGTGGTTTATTTTCAGTTTGGATCTCCGGTAGTCTACGATCGAATTGTGACCGTTTTCTTGCGTTAAGAAGTATGTCAGTAGATCTGGGAAGGCCAAACGGGAAAGAGAAAAGTCTTCCGGATTGCTCGGGAACTCGGGAGAGTGAGTAGATCTGGGGATACGGAACGGAAAAGTTCTGCAAATTATTCGGGAAAGTACAAGTACGTCAAATTAGGTCGTGAAACGGGCGACGGTTTAAAAGTAAGGTCACATTTTAGTAGTTGTCGAATAATTAGGCGGGTTTCGGTGGGTGAAAATCCGTTGTTATAGAGTCTTCGGTAAGAAAAGTTTTGGATTTAATCATTTCGTTTTTAGTAGGCATCGTTAAGCGAATGCGTAAATAACGTCGCGAATGGAGTGTGGTAATCCAGAAAAAATAAGAAAAACAACCAAGAAAAAGGTCAGATCTTTTCAGTTTGAGTGTCTGAGGAAAGTTTGGGTCCAGAGTCCTGTAAGTTTTTTCGGAGGTTTCAATTAAAACCCTCAAACTAAACTAGATTCTGTTCAACAGGCCCTACCCACACTCTCCGAGCTGGAGAGAGTTCATCTTCTTTTAAGTTTCAATAACATTCCTTAGTCGACGGAAAGTAGCTCTCTAGTTGACCACCAATTACCCCAAATAGATTTTTATCGACAAGTCTGTTTAGTTACACAATTACAAACATAATTGTTAATAATGAAATGCACCACCTTAGCGAGCTTATATGTTGTTAGGAAGATGGATCAATCTTTATAATTTTGTCTCTCTACATTCCCCTGGATTCCATTTATGAAATAAAGTTGAATCTTTCGAATTTATTCGCAAAAATAATTCACATTTTAAGAGAAAACACTTTTCTTTTAGGGTTCCCAAATGCTGATCTCTTCACTGCACGTGTTTCATAAGGAAGATCCCATCATAAGAGCCTTCAGAGAGGCGGGAGTTTGTTTGAAAGAAAAAAGAGTAGAGTTTTATGAAAGTCCAAAATTCTGGGACAAGGCCTGCTTGACAGATGTTCCTTACACTACGAGCGACAAGAGTTTACAAGAAAGTTCTCTGAAGGTGAGTAAACAGAATATCCTCTGAATTAATATTCCTGTTTCTTCGATAACATCGACCATTGAATATTTTCTTCTCGAAGTTGATAACGCTATTTCCATCATATTGCATTGCAAATATTCTTTGAAATGGAGCTGTATAGTTGTTCACTACTGATGTACTTCATCACCATTCAAATAATGAAATAAAGAAATTGCAATAATCAAAATATATTAAATTTAGAATTTAGTTGATAACTTAAGTACACCGATCACCATTAAAAAAGCAAGCAATATGCATTCTCAAATTTATGTTTTCCCTCAGAGCATATCTCTACAAATACCGCAAGAAGATAACGTCTACAAGATGACCTTGAACGAGGATGCTAAGCAAAAACTGGGAACTATGGAGTCTTTTGTAGAATTTGAAGACTTCATGGAGGCCCGACATTTTTTCTGTACTTGTGAAAAAGAGAGGAACGAAAAAGAGAGGGCTGAAATAGATTATCCTGATGATCAGGCAATGATTTCGAGACCCGATCGCATCAGTTTTCAGGTAAAATGATCATCAGATTGAAATTATAAGTATAACAGTTTATGAATTTCCCGATATTCGTGATTTCAATTGGAAAACCATTGAATCATGATGGAATTCAAACGGAATTACTAATTAACTTGGCTAACAAAAACTAAATATCTTCCGAGAAATGATAAAGTAAATGAAGTCATATCGAATGAAAAAAATTAGATCCAAATGCATTTTTTTTTAATAAAAAGTAATACTTAAATGATTTTTCGCAAAAGGAAAATAATAGATATTTCCATCTAAAATCGATTTTCAGGATTTTTTTTATTATCCGCCGAAAGCTTGGTACCAAGGGTTGCTTAGTGCAATTTTTCTTTTTTTCTCGAAGAAAGTATCAATTGTTTTTTAATCTATATAATACTCAGTTAAACTACTCATGGGAAAAAACAAAATCTGCATACTTGTGACTTGAGAAGGAATGCATCATTTATTTAAAAGAACCAAAGCAATAACTGAAATGAGAAAAGTTTTCATGAAGGATTTTGAATTAACCAAGAAAAATAGTATATTCTGAAACAAGTTGCACAATGAGCTCCTTTTCCAACACGAATGCGAAATTCGAAAACGAGCGACGAAGGAGCGAGTTTTCGAAAGCATGAGTGTTGGAATTGCCTTCTGCAACGAGTATCAGACGACATTTTCTCTATTTCAGTAAAGTTTTGTGAAAAACTCTCAAAATTCCAATAAAATTTATATTAGTGACTTTTGTATTGAATCTTGGCAGTTGGTGTCACTAACGAAATTTGACTTGTTTCGAAATTTGAATTGATTTGATTCGAAAATTGAGTGGGTCGGAGGTCAGTACTGACAACCACGAAACGAAAAATATAACTGAAAGTCATATTTCATTACAGCACTATTTTTAGTACTATAATGAACTCATTACGACACTGAAATAGAGAAAATATTATTTTTCATATGCTTTTATGTTCTCAACAAAAACTACTACGACCTATGATTTTTCCAGAACTTCAAACCAGGAAAGGTGTACAGCAAACGAATAATCTTGAGGAATAAAACTCTATCTCCAGTAAGACTGAGATTCTTCAAAGGCTTTTTTGACGATTTCAAGTTCAAAATATACTTCGAGGTAGGTGTTTAAGACTTTTGCTTCATTGTTTGATTCCTATAGCAGAATTCGTTTTCTGATTTACGTCGGTAACATTAGTTCTATGTTCATTTAGGTTTTTTTGATATTTATTCAGATATATTAATTTATTCTATGATCGATTCATTTCTTTTCGAACTCAGGTGGATCCAGATGATATGAAGATCGCACGACCTGGATTGCCGGTTAGCTTAACTGTTAAATTCCGTGCCCCTGAAGACGTCGATGTCATTCAAGGACACTTGGTCTTCTTGACGTGCTACAAATCTAGCTATTACCGGTTCATGTTACCAATCGAATGTTTCTCCTCCATATCTGATGTCTCGATAGAACCTCCAGTTGTATCCTTCGGAACCATACCCATTTGGAAGTTTTCCAAGAACAACCCTGTGTTTACCAGGTTCGTCAAGGTGAATATTCTTTTTTTATTGTGAATACATATTAGAGGCCACCCTTATTCAGGGTACCCGGAATTAACAGAAAAGGAAAACTCAATATCAACTTATGCCCACTTGCACCGTCAAATATATGTCTGACTTAAGTCCAACTTAGATTTGAAGTTAGGTTTGAGACGCCGATTCTCTTGCACCACAGTTTAAGTGCCACAGAAGTTATGACTATTTTGAGCTGCGAATATTCATGGCTTAAACAAGACTTTAGCCCGTCTCAAATATTGAAACCTCAAAAACGAACTTCAGTTTTGACGTGTTGTTTTTGATTACGTGAATTTAATAATTATTATGGATATATTTTCATTAAATGATTGATGATCTATATTTGGATGATTTCGACATATTAGATATCATGGACTATGGCTTTCCTAGACGTCTAGAATTTAATAGGGTGAATTCGCATTTTTTCGGCGACTTCGTTTGACCAAGAAAAACTACTCTGCAACTGCTGAGATCAATTGAGGATGATTCAGAATTGCCAAGTGATATGTAAGTACGTATCTAATTATATCTTATGTAGGATGATGTCAAACCTTAAAGAAGGGAGTTTAAGCTTTGATGATTGTAGAAATCAGAGTGTATCACCGACTAGTCAACTCCTTATGTGCCTCCGACTCTACGCATCAGCAGGACATTTATTGGCTGCAGCCGATTTGATGAAAATCTTCGAATCTACAGTATCAAGAATAGTGGTTCGAGTTTCAGTATTCATAAAAACGCCTCAGACAGAAGCAGAATTACGTTCCACCCTAACCCAATATTATCAAATTGCTGGATTTCCTCGTGTTATCGAAGCAATTGATTGTACCCATGTATAATTATTAATTCTGCAGGTACTATTTACTCTTGTGAATATGAAAAGTATTACTTCGATGATATTCCACAGGTGCAGAATCATGTCATTCAAGTTACGAATAAAGAATTGTTAAAATCAAATCAAATCACTTGCTTCAAATAAAAAAAAATTGGTTGTACCATGCCAGTTCGTCAGCGGCCCAAAGTATATGTCGTTCTGTGAATCAGAATACTGAAAAGGAAAATGCGTAGACAAATTATCTTGTTCGTCTATGAATTCGCGTGTTCTTACTTCGCTGTGCTCAGTGCCGAGACAAAACCATATGGTCATGTCGCATTTCTATGTCAAAACAAACAAATTCACTGATTTATACAGTGTTGCCAGATTTAGCATTCTTAGCGCGTGCTCAACAAAGTCGTTTCTATTAGATATGCGGTACAAGATCTGATCCGTTAAGGCGGGGAAAAGCATGACTCAAAATTTAAGGGCGCCTTAGATAAGGGTGTGTTAACCAGAAAACGGTGCAAGTGGGCATTAGGTCTAATATTGTGAACGAGATATTCTTGATAATGGGATATTTGTTAGGACATTATGTGCCCAGAGGAACTAAGGACCCTCTGAAGTTACCTTTAAAACCCATCACCTATGTTTCTAAACACTCTGAATATTGATGCACAGGGTGTTTCTAATGGACAGGCTCATGACCTTGAACTCGGAGCCAAACATGCTTCAAGCTGAAACATCCATTGGGGCATGTTGCGAATATTTTTCACAAGAATCCTTTGTAGGTGAGATGCACTGGTGAAAACGCTCATAAGCTGATAATAAAGAGAGTGCAAGACCCTCTGGAACTCCGGATCGAACATCCCATGAACGTAGTCCCTGAAGACGAATCTTCATCATCCGAAGACAGCGTTGGGGTGAAGAAGTCTCCTAGCCAGTTGGAGATGGAATGGATCATAAGGGATATTCTGAAGGAAGTAGACTGTCAGTTTCAATTCGACAGGAAGTTCGTCGTCGTTGACGGCAAATCTGCGGAGCAGAACCTCAAGATCTCGCTGTGCAGTGTCAAACATCCAGGGTCCTTTTTCGAAAAATATGAGGTTGATGTTTATAAGGTCGTAGAGAATAGCGAGGAATATAAAGGAACGCAGGTGAGGCAGTTATCGTTGATTTTTACTTTATTTCGTGTAATATGTGGTTTGAAATTATACAGGGTGTCTCATAATTAAACCGACAAGCTTCTAGTGGATGTTCTAGACATTTGGGACACTTTTGACCAAAATCATATAATACAAAAATGCTTCGTTAGGAGGATGACTTAATTACTTAATTACTTAACTATTTAATGAGGTGAAACCTTCATAAAATTGTCGAAATCAAGTAGAATAAATTTATATTTCACCCACATAATAATTCTTTACATAATAGTCTAAGATCCGAACCTACATCGACCTACACAGAGCTGATAATAGAATACAACCTATTTTATAAAAAATTTCCAACAGAAAATCTTTCATAACAAACCGTTTATCCAATCTTGAGTTATAAATGGTGTAACCAACAATATGGCCGACTTAGTTTTATATATTAAGATTTCACATGTTAGGAAATATATTGAAAATAGGTTGCCTAAAGAAATCGTGGTCACCAAAAATACCCTTCGCCTCCCAAAATAATACCTTTATTATGGAGATGAAAAAAGTGCACTCGAACCATTTGATGCGTATTTTTGACATTAGCTGATGTGTAAAATTTCAACACTTCAGGTGACGCCGTTTTCAAATGTAACAAAAAGTGTTGCCTGGAAGTCATCTTCACAAGGCTCCAGCTCCTTAACGAATGTCTTCTCTTCGCTAACACTGCTTTCAATGCAACAAGCTACAGGTGGACCTGAATGGTATAACTCACTGGGTTCAGGTTGAGGGATAGTTGTTATTTATTACAACTCAACATTGACAAGTGTTGTATGCTGCACATCGGCAAGTCCCTGGACTTTCGTATACTATGGTTAGGCAAAATCTTAATAGGTCAAAGCGATAAATATTTCAATCTTTACTAAACCGGGAATATATAACAAAAGCAGGACATAAAGCTAAGGTTTCCTACCTCATCAAGCAATTTTTCTAAGGAAGGAGTATGCAGACTGCGAGATTTATGTATAAAAATGTATGGAGAAAATTCTTGATTTTGCTCCCAACCTAGCACGGTTGGGGTTGTTTCAACTTAGCAGCTTCTAGGGCCGATGTTTTAGGGATTAGAGATTGTCTTAGGAATGTTAGGTTTTAGATAAACTGTCTAGGTGAATAAAGGGTTGAATCTTATATAAATTCTCCTGGATGATGTAGTTGATGCGAATGCCTTCAATACTTTGAAGAATTGTGAGATCAATGGAAAAAAAATAAGGTTTTTTATGTTTCGTCTTGTCATTTCATTTAGCTTGTCTCTTCTTGTTCGATGCATTTTTCATTGAAAATTGAGGATTACATTATGCATTTTTTCTCAGGAAATCGTGATCACGCTAGAAGTATCTGACTACTTCATTAAATGCGACCCCATTTGCGTAGATTTTGGAATCTGCTTTTACGGAACTGCTTACCAGGCATCCTTCAACCTCATCAATAGCTCAAGGAGCACTCAGTTCTTGTCTGTAAGGATTCCCAGCCTGTTGAACTACTACATTTCAATGGACGATTGTAGCATTGTTATCAAGCCCGGGGAAACTCGTAGGATTGCTGTTAAGTTTTTACCCAGGTAAAAATCAGATCATTTGGACCTAGAGGAGATATTTTAGGTTCTTCATTGTTGGCTTTTTGTATACTCATAACGAATTTAACACCTCATATCGAATAAAAAAGTTTTGATGATGGTTTCAGAAAGAAAACTGTTGTTGAAACACAGAATAACTCTTTTATATTATATCTTTTGAAAGATCATAACGTCCAAACTACTGCACCAAATTATAACATTTTTTTTCTGTTACGTTCTTCATAGTCCGGACAAAGTTTTTACACCGTTATATCTTAGGAAAAACTCGAACCAGCAGGAAAAAAAGGATTTGAATTTTTTCTATCATAGAGTTTAATTTTTAAGGATTTCGACACTTTCTTTTTCAAATTTCGTTATTCGTCAGAAAATAATTTCCAAATGATTGAAGGTATAAGTTATGCTATTGTATTCGATGTATTTTAAATGCTTCCTTTCATTTTCTACCGAGATGAATTTGAAATAACTTCAGATGAAATGTCAAGCTCTTCCTTATTCTCAAGAATGTACATTTCGAAAATAGACCTACCTACCAGTCAATCAAGCACTCACCTTGCATGAGTGTCCTGTTAAAAAGATATTGAAATATAATTTCTACTAATGATTCACAGCTTCGACCTCATGTTAGAGAAGTGCAAGTACTTCGACCAAGAGACCTGCATCCTCTACTTCCCAATTGAAGTGAAGCTGGTAGATAAGAAATATTCTGGCGCCCCCTCTATAATGGAACACTGCTATGCGATCGTGAATGACTGCTCGGATCTTACTCTAGACCCTCAGAGACAGCACTATGAGATGTTCAACGAGCAAATGGTGCTGGATATGGGAGAATGCTTAGTGACCGAAGCGATTACCACTAAGATCGTTCTGAGGAACACTTCGTATTCCAAGAGGTATTACGGTTTTCTAAATCTGCCAAGGGTAAGCTTGCATCCAACAATATGTATTGAATTTTTGTTTCGAATCCTTTTTATACTCTATTACGAACAAACTGGAGTTAATATATTGCATGATTGACTTTCATAAAAGCTGTGGAAGTTGACACATTTCCCATAGTATAGGACGAATATATGGGGTTATGAAGCTTGTCTGAATATTGAGAAAGTGATTTTGGCCTCGATGACATGTTTTTGTCGATTTTTGTGAACTAGCACCCTTTATGATTATAATTTATAGTTCTCCTCATAGTTCAAATTATCTTCAACATAATTATGTAATGTGCCAGTACTGACGTGTTCTTTGTTTTTATTTTCAATTCCTCTTTCCATTAATACTAATAAAGTACTTTTATATTCAATCATTCAATGAATTTTTTGTCGTGACTTAGTATATTACCATTCTACCAAATTATGGCTTCGGATCCATCAACGCTTTCCAAGAAATCGTCTTGGACTTATTCGTCCATCCCCAAGTTGAAGACTTCAAATTTTCATCGAACGAAGAGGAAAAGTTCTGCCAAAAAAGAAGCACAATACTTTCCGTGGAAACTATTGCGAATCTTGGAAAATATCGAAGGGTGAGTTTTCAACCCCTGAAACTAGTGGACGATCAAATTTTTCATGTCAACAGAAACCCAGCCTCAGCCGCCTTCTGAAGCTGATGAGACTGATGCTTCAAGAAATGAAGAGGGAGACGGACATAGACTTGTTAGAAGCCATCTTCGATGCAAAGTCAGATATTCGCAACGACTTCAACTTGTGCACATGTTCATCTGCCATGATTCTCAAGAATGCGTCAGCTAGGACACTGGAGATTCTGGAAGAACCAATAGAATTGAAAAAGGAGGAATCTGAAGCGAGTAAGTCATAAGATAATGCATTTCAACGTTCTTCTTTTCCTCATTTTTAGTGCTCTGACCAAATCATCTTGATTTATCAGTCTTGAAAATGTGAATTAGGTAATCACTAATTTCCCCATTTTTTACAATGATTGAATTTGCAACTGTTGTTTTGAAAAACCAACACATATCTACAAGTAGTCGACTACTTTCCTGAAAATTTAATATGGGTTTTCTCTCCCAGTCTCTGAAATAAGAAATAATTAGAAATAATTTTTTGATAATATAAGAATGAATTTGTCAGGGGCCAAAATTTACGAGAAAAAATTGTTGCCTAATAATGAACAGAGAGAAAATGAAAACATGAATTGGTTGAGGCTTTCGCGGCCATCGTTCAATGTGACATGTTCCCAGAAAATATTTCAATAGATAAGTATCGACTACTCTGAAAAGGATTTTGTATCTTATCGCAGGTTCAAACTTCAAACTGGAAGATGCTCAAACTAAAGGCAGTATTATGAGCCATCGTCAGAAAAAGAAGAAGCACTCAAGGGTGACAAGTGGAGATCCTTCCCAGGAACAAAGCGAGGACGAGAACCTTTCCATGAAGAAAATAAGCATCGGAGATCCCAACACCAAGAAAAAACGCAAATCTTCCAAGATTAAAAGTCCTTCCGATAATGAGGTGGTGGACTCTTCTCATGCAGTCGAAAGCCCAAAAGAAGCACCTCAAGAAAACATAATGGAGCGTCAGCCTTCTTTACTTGAGAAGAAAGCTGTCAATACGATGGCGATAGAACCAATACCCTGCATTTCGCTGTCTCCTCTTGCGAACTTGGCAGAAACCTTATCCAAAGAGCTGCGTTTGAGGATGGCGTTCACCAAACCCTTGTACGAGTTTTCCTTCAACTATGTGGAGTTCCCTGAGACGCCTGGTGGGTCGTATTCGATGATGACGACGGAGTTGAGGCCACTCAAGTATGCGGAGAAGAGCTGCTCACGTAGTGCAGAGGATGGAAAGAAACGTAGATGCAGGTCTACGTTCAGGATAGCTGGGAGTACGCAAGAGGTGAAGGTTGAGCCGATGTATGGCGTTCTGGAACATGGAGAGGTAAACACAGATTATATTCATTTCTAAAAAAATTTGAAGTTGAAGTTTTGATAGATTACTCGTAATATATAGAAAAATGAGATATATTAATACTGATCATGTGGTAAGAGTCAATTTATACAAAAAATCAATTTCAAGTATGAATAAATAGTCATACACGTGAAAGAACAAAATAAAGAACATAAATTTAATGGCGAAATGGCAAGTCACATAAAATAAGTGTTTTGAAAATCACCCTCCAAAACAAAAATTTTCTTACTTTCACCCTGAAGTTTTTTTGATTATTTTCTAATTTCATTGGGTATTTTATTGAAAAGAGTGATCGCTGTGTATTTTGGGGACTTCTCAATGTTAGAGGTCCTGACAGAAGACCTGATCGAGTGATCATGTCTAGTTTGGTGATTATGACTGGATGATACAGCTGTGATCGACTAGAAAAAATTTTGTAGATTAGTTTTGGTGATAAGTCACTTTTGATGCATCAGATGACAAATCATTCTGAAAACTTGAAGATCAATGACCATGACCATTTCACTTCTATAAGAGTATTGGCACTCTAAGGATCGACTGATTTTCTTTCAATCGGTTTTGAACTTTGAAGAGGGCAAAATTGGAAAATCATAATTTATCTCGATATACATATGTTATTGAAAAAGATTATTCTAATAAATAATGTCTCTTTTATTGCTTTTTCAGATAGCAATTCAACATTTAATCTGAAAAATACAAATTTGATAGTTATCGACACACATTGTATACTTATTGGCCCATGAGAGAAACAGTAATTGGCATATTTAGCGCGTATTCGGATAGGTATAGGAAAACAGGAATGTGTTCGAAGGAAAGTAAAATAAAACTGAAAATATAATTCCCAAAAAATAGACAACAGAATGAATAAAAAAAATATCTCTTGAAACATAAAATTGAAAATACTTTCCTCCGCAAAATGAACTAGATAAAATAATAATAATTATTAATTAGAAATTAGTCGTTTAAGTCTTCTTTTTCACACAATCAGTGGTATATTATTATGTTCCCGAATACAAATAGAAATGAATGAACGGCAGCACTGATTACATTTCATTCCTTTCGCAATATAACATCTGAAACATAATCCTTTCAATATTCTCTCGTTATTGATGAAATCGTCACTAAAATTTGGTTCAGTGGTATTTGTTTGATCATAACCACTATGGAATATAAGTTTTCTAACATGTGGCGGTTTCTTTGAAGCATTCGAAACATCCGGAATTCTAGTGATTCGATATATCTGGAAAGGAGAAATCGCAACATCAACATTTATATTGATGACAGTCTTATTCAAGATCGGTGCTTTTTTACTTTTAGCTTTTGCTCTCTTAGGTTTTATAGCCTTTTCTTCATTGGTGTTTTTTTCTTGTGCTTTCCCTAATCTTTTTTTTTTTCTTTCTTCCTTTTCTATCCCAATTTACTTTTTCTCATTCTCCTTTTGCAATGTATCCTGTAACCATTCTTGGGATGTCTACGCAAAGGAAATTCTGTCGGTGGGCTTAGTATCTTTCCTCTCAGGCGTTGGGAAGCACGGAACATAATTCTTGATAATCGGCGTTTTTTTGAGTAGAACCGTATTACTTTTGGGGAGATCATCAATAAAACTCTTAACACTAGCTTGAAGATCTTCTTTCCGTTGAGGAAAGCTCTTTCTGCTACAATTTATCATCCAGTCAACCGAAAGACTCTTTTCTCTTTCAGTTAAAATGGGTGGTCGACCATGTGATGACTTCGTGAATTTCTGAGTCAATCTGAATTGGATCGTAGCTCTATTTCCTTGCTACCGATTTTTTTGAGGCTCCTTCAGCTATTTCTTCAGCTCTTGTTGCATCCGGTAAACTAAAAGACCCTCTTTTCTTTCGGTTTAAATGGGTGATTAACCATATGATAACTTTGTGAATTTCTGACTCAATCTAAATTGGATCGTAGCTCTAGGGATCCCATATTTCCTGGCTACCGATTTTTTTGAGGCTCTTTGAGCTTTTTCTGAGCTTTTTGAAGGGCCCCCTTTGTGTAATTCTTCTTCTGTTTTCGGCATTTGTGTGAGGGCAAAACAACATGAGAAATCGGTTTCTTATTATTTCTGGGTTGATGATATATGTCTTCAACATATAGCTTGTTTCAAAAAAAACATGTGAAATTTGAATTTCAATAGTTATTGGCACTCTCATTTTATAGTTATTGACACTAGTGCCAACAACTCTTTACAGGGCAATATACAAATTTTGGATGAATATCCCAATGAAGAGAACTGGAAGAATATCTTTCATGATATTTAATTGAAAATGATTATCAAATCATAAATATTAGTTATTGTCACTCCCTTGCCAATAACTATTTTTTTGTCCTTTACAACAACCAATGATTGGCACCTTATAAATATATATTTCCCGCCAAATTCATTCCTTGAATTATACTTTTTCAGAAAGATCAACATATTATATTAACGATGTTTTTTTCATAAATTTCAATTACACTTTATATTTTCTGAGGAGATGGCAACATCAAAGTTTGTACCTACCTTGTGATATCGCTAAGATTCTACTCTAATACTGGTACGACACCAAGCACCTCTAATAAGACGAGACTTTCAACAACTATGTCATTGTAATACTTGTCAAGCAGTTGAAGACAGCTGGAGCAATGATGCCAGAATGTATTAAACATCAGAATTTCTGATGATATTGCGATGTTTCACTAATATTGAATATTTTTCGGCTAGAATGCCAATAACTGAGAAAGTGCCAACAACTGTATCTCTCACCCTATACAGGGTGTTTCAAAATAAGGTGATCCCAACCCCAGGATACATAGAAAACTGGAAAATAATTGGGGTTTGTTCAGTAAAAAATTTTCGTACCGCCACTCGTATTCAAGTTGAAGAGCGTTGATGAAAAAAAAATCATACACATTTTTTACGATTTTGTCGAAACTACTGGCATCATTGTAATGAAATTTCAAATGATTATGTTTTGGAAGCTGATACATTGAATGAAGTATTTTCATGCTCGACTCTCATAGGGGGCGCTAGCTACACGAATCGTACATTACATTACTTTTTTAATATTGAATTTATCATGCAAAATTTTGAGTGAACCTGAACATCATATAATTTTACACCAAAAAATTACTCTTGATGAAACTGGATACTGTGTTCGGGATAACCTTTGTTTGAAACACCATGTATTTCTCAGCGGTGAGGCCGCTACAGCACACTCATGATTGCCGTTCGATTCGATCGGAAAGAATGAAACTTTATAATCCAAGAAATTACACTCTTTCAAATCGATTTTTTCCTTCGCAGTCCATAACATTGACATTGGTAGCGACTCCTAAAATGAACGAGGACGTCGTTGCCGCTTACGCCTTCGAAGAGAAGAGGAATACCTTGTTCCAGGCGAAATTAGAAGAAAAGATGAGGAAGAGAGAAGAGTTGTTGGCTCGTAAACAAAGGAAGTCGAAGACCAAAATAGCGTTAAAGTCAGAAGCAAAAAAAGAAAGACCTTCGATGGATGCTGAAGGTATGTTCAACTGAATAATGTTGATGATTTTGTCCGAGTACAGTTTTTTCACAGGTTCTGCTTCTTTTTGTTTCAGTTTCTTTCTTCAACAAGAACCTTCTCATACACATTTTAATATTCTTATTTTATTGTAATCTTTTGAAGTGCTGATTACCCTATAAATAAACTCATTGTTTTTCTTCCAGAGGGAGAAATAGACATAGAAATATCTCCCGAAGAGGTACAAGTAGACTTCTCCGATTTGTATCCTGCCGAGCTGGCTCTATGGCGCAGCATTGAACCCTACTTCCTCAAAACCAAATTAACCTGCAAAGTCTCCTACGAGATGGACGACCCTTGGTGAGGAACTCTGACTGTTCGACCATCGAACGAAGACAATTTTGATTCCTTGCAGGTCACACGAGCCAGATATATTCTCTTTGGAAACTGTTTGCAAGGTTATAAGTCCCGCGTTTATACACGATCAAAAGACCCAACACTTGGAGTTCGGCCAGGTTCCTATTGGTGATAGCAAGAAGAAAATTGTAACTATTCAAAATTTGAGATGTACGTATTCGAACTAATTCTAATTCATTCTTGTATTGCGCAAGCCCATTTGTCCCAATTGATCAATTTTATCAACCTGACGATACATGAATTTAACAAAGTAGATAAATGTGAAAGTGAAAATACAGATACAAAGAATTATGTCAATGAATATGAGAAAAATATTCCAAAAATAGGAACTGTTATTGGAAATTTCACCTACAAACAATGCAGGTGAATCCAATTTTGGACAACAAGCTTTCAAATTCTTCCAAAACAAAAATAAACCACTCCAATCTAAAGTTGTCTGATACATATAATTATCATTCACTTCAAAATTGCAATCTATTCTCAAATTGTACCTATTTCTGTCATTTTATCGAATTAGTACGAGAGCTAGTGAACCTTTTGAGTAACGGTTTGCCTGTAAGGCTAGAAATTTTTATAGTGATAGTTCCTAGCATGCTAAGGACGGAAATCACTCCTCACCCCTGCACGTCATCAAGATCTATATCTTTGAAAGTGTTAAAAAAATAAAAAAAATAAACTTGTTCCTGTAAGCTTGAAACTTTCATACGATTTTGTTCGTTCATTGTGAAGTTCAAAAAAAAATTGACAGGCGATTTCGACGAGCACAAGTACCTGCCAGGCGACTCGAAAAGGGTGTAAAATACGAACAAAAATGAACTTTTTTATGTAAGGCTGAAATTTATATATGTGTTCGTCTGAGGGAATGAAAAAATAAGTTTTATTATTAATCTTCATCATCATTTGATATTGTTATCATTAATTTTTCATCATATAGTACAGTCGTTTCAAGCGTAGTACACTGTGTCTTAAATTGATTGAGACCGCATTATATCTCAGCTATTATTGAAAATAGAGTCATGCGGTTTTCGAAACCCTGTGTCACTTTTTTGTAAAACTTTCAAGTCCACAAACAGAAATATTCCATCTTCTTTTGTTTCTGGAATACAGTGCGAAAATGATAATGTTCACTTTTTGAAGATGTTATTATTTCTCGGGCTCTGCATAAGAAAGAAAAAAAATTAAAACTTATAATGATATTTTTACGTAGAAGTCAGTGGCGTAGCTAAACATTTTTTCAAAGCATTGTTTTTGAGATTGAATTGGAACGGAATGAAATTTTTCATATGGAACACCATGTTTATTTTAACGTCAAACTGTATCACGACCTATGCTTCAATAAATTTCAGTTGAAAAAAATATCCCACGCATTTAATCAATATTCACAAGCATTTAATCATTACTTTTTCAAAAAGCCATGTGATCTAAACCCATTTATTTTATCCTATTTTGAACATAATTTCAAAATATCAACTGAAAAATGGTTTTTTGATGCATGTGTGGAAGAATTCATGTCTTACTTTAAAAAAAAACAAACAGAAATACAGTAGGCGCTTGATGCCGGATTATCGGAAATGCCGGATTATCGAATTTGTACAGGAAAAAAAAGCTAATTTCATATGATTTTCACTACTATCCAACTTTCCCAAAATAAGACCGCTATTTTGTCAATGGACGCTATGAAACAAGAGAAAACAAATACCCAAAGTGCCGGACTACCGAGCGTACCGGATTGGCAAGCGCTGGATTATCGAGCGACGACTGTATACATTTTTCGGATGGTTGACGCTAAAATTTATTAAAGGTAAGGCTGTGATACATCGATGTATTCAGAAAAAAATGAGAAGATTTGACGTTAAAACATACGAGGTGTTCCATTTGAAATATTTCAAGTTTGAGCTATATCTTAAAAACATTTATTAGATAAAAATTTTAAGCCACGCCACTGACTTCTACGTAAAAACATTATTATAAACATTTTCATACTTTTTTTTCTCATACAGGGCCCGAGAAATAATAACATCTTCAAAAAGTGAACATTTTCATTTTCGCACTGTATTCCAGAAACAAAAGAAGATGGAATATTTCTGTTTGTGGATTTAAAAGTTTTACAAAAAAGTGACACAGGGTTTCGAAAACCGCATGACTCTATTTTCAATAATAGCTGAGATATAATGCAGTCTCAACCAATTTAGGACACAGTGTACTACGCTTGAAACGACTGTACTATATGATGAAAAATTAATGATAACATATCAGATGATGATGAAGATTAATAATAAAACTTATTTTTTCATTCCCTCAGACGAACACATATATAAATTTCAGCCTTACATAAAAAAGTTCATTTTTGTTCGTATTTTACACCCTTTTCGAGTCGCCTGGCAGGTACTTGTGCTCGTCGAAATCGCCTGTCAATTTTTTTTGAACTTCACAATGAACGAACAAAATCGTATGAAAGTTTCAAGCTTACAGGAACAAGTTTATTGTTTTTTATTTTTTTAACACTTTGAAAGATATAGATCTTGATGACGTGCATGGGTGAGGGGTGCCAGGCGATGATTTCCGTCCTCAGCATGCTAGGAACTATCGCTATAAAAATTTCCAGCCTTACAGACAAACCGTTAGTCAAAAGGTTCACTAGCTCTTGGACTAAATAGTGAGATATAATTTCGGCTATTTAATATCTCATTAAAATACGGGGGTTGTTCAAATATGATCGAGACAAATGCTCTGATATGTTTATTTACTATTGAAAAAATTTACAAAAATTCCGAATCGATGCCGATATCGAAGAATTTCTTGTGCAACTCGGGCAGCCATATGTGCACGAACTCCTGTACCTCATCGTTTTTAAAGCCATTCAACACTAATAAACGAATGGTCGTATTCACCGGACGAAACCGTTGTGCAACTGTTGCGGAATCGTCCGGTGGCACATGCGCTACAAACTCAACACGTTTTGGAGCGTTCGCCTAGTCGCCATTATTAGGAGCGCTTTTAATTTGTGCTATGTAGCGGTAGCGGAATGGAGAGGAAAGTTAAGGTATAAATACTGGACAGATAGTCTTTTAAACTTTGAAGAGAAATGATTCGGTTTGTGCTACAGGATGAGAATTATTTTTCCTTCTCTACAAACCAAAATTCACAAAAAAAGAGGGGTGACAGCGAACGTTCAACATGTTCCCGACCTCTACCGATACTGATAGATGGCAGTAGCGCTTTGTGCACGTCATGCGACCAATGACAATACGTTACAAGAACTGGATAAATGTTTTTGTTTCGTCCTATCTTGAAAACGTATAAAATTGAAAACCGCATCCGGTACTCCAACCCCTAGTAAACTTCTATAAGAAAAACTCCTATTTTCAGATCACGACTTAACGGTAACAACGAGTATCTTGAGACCTAATGGTAGCTTTTCTTGTCCAAATTTCGATTCTGTACAGTTGCCGAGTGAATGTTTGCTGAAGATTCCCATAACTTACAAACCTACACAAGATGAAGCAGTGAGTATATATCAATTAATAATTCCACTTAAAATAACAAATGGATAAACAAAAAATTTTTGCCTTACGGAGAAAACACAGAGGACATTATCGAAATTGATCAATTCATAATAGTTATCATAGAAATGAATACCTTCTTCAGAGCATGATGCTGGAAAAATGAGATGAGATTTTGTCACTAAGAGAAGACATAACCCGTTTTCAGCCTTATTTGGCATAATATATGACGTACTGATGATGACAAATATAGCTGAAACTGGCTCAGGAATATATGCAGAAGATAACAGTAACATTGATTTTGGTACGAATTAATAATAACAATAATACAAATTCTTCAGTTGTATTCCTAGACACGAAAAACTGAACGGTATTCTGTCAAACTCATAAGAATGGAAATGTCAAGAATGTCATAAGGTACTGCTTGAAAAATTTTCAACACCACAATATATTCAAATATACTGCTCCAGAAGAGTTAGGGATATCGTATTCAATCGTTTTGAAAACTATGTAATCTTCGCTGCAAAATCATTTAAAACTCAATAACAACTTGAATCGATCCAATAAAAATCAGTATGAGACATTCCGTCAATCTGGTCGCCTTTTTCCTGAAGTTTGGTTCTTTGCATGTGCTTCATGAATGTTCTTATTTTGAAATCCGATTTGAAACAGGTTTCCTGAAAATGCCAAGACGTGAATTAACAAACGCTGAGGCTAATAGGGCTATCGGAATGCTACAGAATGGCCTAACTCAGGTTGTTGTAGCGGAAAGGCTCCAAGTCAGCAAAAGTGTGATATCTCGACTTAGGAATAGGTTCAGGGAGACAGCTTATGAGTTGAAAAGAAGAAGGCTTGGAGATCAACGAAAAACAACACCTGCTCAGAATCGTTTCATCACCGTTTCGGCGAGAAGAAAGCCTACATCTACGTGTAGAATGCTACGGAATACTCCTCAAAATGCAGATGGGGTCCAAGTTTCCATCGAAACCATTAGACGACGTTTGAGAGAGGCGAATCTAGGTTCTAGACGTCCATTAAGAGGAGTTCCATTAACACGTGACCATAAGTGTCAAAGACTGGGATTCGCATATCATTGGCGTAGTGTCTTCTTCACTGATAAATCTAGATATGGACGATTTTCAGATTCTCGAAGAATAAGGGTATGGACAATCCCACGCATACCCCGTAATCGTCGCTATGTCCAAGAACTCCATCCATTCCGAGGGGGTAGTGTTATGGTATGGGCCGGGATATGTTTCAACGGGCGCACAGATCTACACATTTGCCCTGGGAATATAGCCGCCTCACACTATAGGGAGCATGTCATTGACAATGTTTTGCCAAATTTTCACGTTGCTATTGGTGAAACTTTTCAATTTCTAGACGATAATGCTACACCGCACCGTGCCGACATAGTTGAGAATGCGGGAGAGGAGCTTGGTATTCCAGTTTACCATTACCTCCGCACTCACCAGATTTGAATTTCAAAGAACATGCATGGGATATTTGCTCCAAAGAAGAATAGACAATCATCAATCTAACCCAGAATCCTTAAATGATCTGAGAGAGCTTCTGCACCGTTTATGAAACCAAATCCCTCTAGAAATGTTCAACAACCTCGTGTGTAGTATGCAGAGAAGATGTCAAACTGTATTTGATGCCCGTGGAGGCCTTACATTGTATTGATAGTCTTAACATGCTTGAATTGTCTGGGAATAAAATTTCGTTATTTTACTCGATTTTTCTTAACCACCCTGTATACGCTGCAGACCCACAATAGGTTAAAATTAATTTTATTTCCTGCAACTTGAAATCGTATTAATATGAATTTTCATCACAATATCTCATTTAAACTATATTTTTTGCAATTTCAGTCAATATCCCATTCTCATGTGCAGTGGTTTATTTGACGAATTCCTTAGAATCTGTCACAGTTTGTGAAAAGCGCCACCTTCAGTTGATTGGACGAAACATTCCTCTTATACTCAAATTGGCTACAGAAATCTTTCGCATAACTGAACCAACGTAGTGCGCATGTCCTACTGAAGAATGTTTCGAATTTTTTTTTTTTTACGGCGATTGTATTCGTCTCCGGGACAAGAAAATGAAACAACCACGTGGGAATTTTAATCTTCGATATTGCATTCAGTATGGGCGGGGTTAAAAATCGGCGTAAGACTCAGGTTTGATGAAAAACTGTCTCTCTAGCTTGCTCTGGAAAACCCAGGACGGTTTAGTCTTCTTTTTGCAAGAGGGCGTCTTGATGAAGTATCTTCCGGGACCAGGGTGGATGGGCCATTGGGTTGGGGGTCTCTGGTTCATATTCGAAGAACCGAAGGGATGCAATGCTTCTTCCTGCGGCTTGAAACTGGAAATTGAAAGGCCCGCAATGTCATAAGAGCAGGGAAGCAATTTGAGAATTCTCCGAGCTGAATAGAGTATGTACATCAATGAATATGAGAATAGTCTTATGTCCTTATCGGTTACTCAGATGTCAGAAACAATGGGCGCATTCAGCGAACGTAACAGTTGTGCAACTGTTGCGGAATCGTCCGGTAGCACATACGCTACAAACTCAACACGTTCTGGAGCAGTGGGCATTTTTGGGAGCGCTTTCAATTCATGCTAGGTAACGGTAGCGAAATTTTCGTTCGGTGAGTGCGCCCATTGTGTCTCCTGTGAAGTGAAAGGATGAACCCTTTAAAGAATTGTCAGAATGTTATGGTTCAACTACTTCCCTACACTACTTGGTTACTCATGAAATGTGGTATTGGAATGTCCAAAAATATCTATTGAATTATGGAAAAATATCAATGTCTATCCATTTTGGATAAAGAGAAAATCAGAAACTGGATTGACTCTTATGGAAAATCAAAAGGAGATCGAACAGACTCTGAAAATTTTGAAATAAATGAATTGTCATAATTCTGATAAATATTATGTGACAGAGAAATATTCGAATTCAACCGAAAAAAACGAATTCAAACATGAGAAAATGAGTGTAGTGATTTTAAAATCATTCGCTATCATGTGGATACAATTAATTAATAATATCGAACAGTTGTAAGTTGAAGTTTACAATTCCTCCTAATAAGAAATGGAGTTATCATATCTCCGTCATTCAAAAAAGTTATACAAATGAGGCATCACAACAGTTGCGTTACACTCAGAAAAGGGAAACTTTTTCTGAGTTTTCGACATACCTAAATTCCCTCGAAAGGTCGTAGTGACCTGGCCCTGGTTCTTCTGGATCTTTATAGCACATTGTCAAGTCAGCTAACTGCATTCTTGAGGTGGGCTTCTTGGGAAATCTTTCCTCTTGAAAAAATTTTCCATATCTACAAATGAATTGAAAAAAAAATAATATAAAGGAACTATTGTCAGCTTCAATAGTGGGCAAGCAGAATTTGTGATCAGCAATCTTGTTTTTATACAGGGTGATTTATTAGAACTTCGAAAAGTTTTGCCATATGAAAAGTCATGTAATTAGGCATACTTTTTTCATCATAATGATGAGACACTTCAATAAATGCCAATATTTAGAAGAGAAAGGAACGAGATGTAATAATCTATAAAGAAAAAGATAAAGCAAATATCAAATCACAAACAGAAATGAACTTCAGGGTGAAGCGAAAACCTTAAAACAATAAGACTATCAAAAAAAAAAAATAATTAAAATACTTTGGCACAAAGCACACTCAGAGAATATAAGGACTCATTATCAGTCTCAGAATGTAAAAAAGTTTTGAATACATAGAATAATGTTTAAAATTCATAACATAATTTGTTGAAATACTCAAGACAAAGTAAACGACCAAATTGAATATCCTGACACCGATGATAATTCTGTATTTCAAAAATAATTTCATTTATATGTTGTAAATCCATGAAGAATAATGCATTTGTGCTGTTTATTATTGGTTCCACTAAATAATAAATTACGTTTATTCTTTATTGTCATTTCTGTATTTCATTTTATTTTATTCAGGGTGTTTGGTAATTCGACTTGATCCTCTAAAAGGATGTACTAGACGTTATTTGCAGCAAATTACTTCGACTAAAGCATGGTCTGAAAATCTATGCTAACGAAGATATGGCGATTTTCCAACTTTTTTGAAATTTTGTGCTTCGTCATCGAAAATAATTAATTTTCCAAAATCAACTTGACTCTTAATATTCAATGAATATTTTTTCGAAAGCTGGGGAGATGGTCAACATTTTTTGCAACAAAGAATTTACTAAATATTTAGACAATATTTAAAATATAAAAGGTCATAAATGGCTGCAACTGTTTCTGTCATAAAATTTTGATGAAAGAATCATGAATTACTCGAAAAAAGTATCATGAACTTGGTGTACAAATGTAAGAAAAAACCTCCTTGTTTTATCAGTATTTCAAAAAGGCACATACGTCAATAATTCTTTCATGCAATCAAAAAGTATATCTATTGAAATATTTTCTTGGAGATCTTTATATTCCTGAAAACTTTATTTGGGTTTTCTCTCCCATTCTCTGAAACAAGAAACAATCAGAAAAAAAGGCCACCTCGTAAAAATTTGAGCACTAACTTGTCAGAGTTCAAAGCGTTTTCTTTTTGTTCATTGTTAGGCAACAATTTCTTCTCGTGAAGTTTCACCCCCTGACAAATTAGTGCTCAAATTTTTACGCAGGGGCCTTTCTTCTATATTTAAACATTTTTTTTCCAATTGTTTCTTGTTTCAGAGACTGGGAGAGAAAACCCAAATAAAGTTTTCAAGAAAATCAAAAAGTATGACCGGCTGTTATCAGACCTTTTTTAGTTATTTAGATACCTTCTATTTTACCCGTGATTCGTACGCGGGCCATGGTTCCGCAATCCTCGGACATGATTTGACAGATCACAATGATCAGAAAAGTTGATTTTTCTTGAATATCAATTAAGAGATGTACCGTTGATAGTACGAACACGAAGTATTTTCCAGCTCGATGGCTTTCCAGCCGCAGTGGGTCAGTTTGAGTGGGATCTTTAATTTTGTTTATTTTTTTTATAAATTTTTTTGTTTAATATACGGATATGTTTGTGCTGAGCATCATTAAAGTCTCAATTTTCATCTTGTTCATTAAATTTTTGTTGGAGCAAGATGGACAAAAAATAATTCATGTCAGCTGTATGTCTTCTAATTGCTATAAAAAAAAATTTACCTTTCTGATCGTTGCAGGCAACTAACAGTTTGGTAAATTAATCTTTAATTTGTCAAGTCATGTCAACTATTCCGATGTTTTCCGAAAGTGATCGAACCATGGCCAGCTTACGAATCACGAGTGAAATAGGGGATATCTGAATATCTCGAAAAAGTCTGATACCCACTCGGTTTTCCGGCCATCTTTTTTGATTGCATGAAGGAATTATTGACGGATATACCTTTTTGAAAATCTGATGAATCAAGGGAGTTTTTCTTTACATTGGTACTCGAACCAAGTTCATAATACTTTTTTCTAGTAATTCTCAATTCTTTCATGGAAATTTTATTACAAAAACAGTTGCAACCATTTATGACCCATTATATCTCTGATTGTCTGAATTTTTGGCCAATACCTTTCTGCAAAAAATGATGGCAATCTTCCCAACTTCCAAAAAAATATTAATCGAATATTTATAGTCAAGTCGTTTTTACAAAATTAATTATTTTCGATAACGTACAGAAAATTTCAAAAAAATTGAAAAATCGATATATGGTTACTAACCATAGATTTTTGGACCATGCTTCACTCGACTCATTTGCTGCAAATGACGTCTAGTATATCCCCTATCAAATTACCAAACAGAAATCATATGTTTTATCTCTTCATTTTGTTGTTTATTTTTATTATCATTTCCGTTATGAATTTTTCCCATTAGACCTACTTTTTTTTTGCGACGAAGTCTTCTTGTGTGCATTTCATTTGTTTTCTCTTAACTTTTTCTGTTTTGTGAATGTCTATGGTTAGAGTAGGCACTCCAGATCCTGTGGCACTTGGACTTGAATCTCGAATTGTGTTCTATTTTATTTTTAATCTTGTTCAACCCACCTGCTTTTCATCGGATGATGCATCATGACGTCGATGTCGCTGGGTTCCAGGTGGTACCTGTCGGGTACAATCGTGTACGGCGGCGAAAAATGGTTCTTGATGGAGGTACCGTCCCTCTTACCGGTGAAGAGGTTGTAAGGGCCCTTGATCGAAACCACGCGTTCCATCAGAGCCTCCAGGGATTTCGGATCGGGGACGTTGTAAATGTTCGGAGGCTTCCTGAAGGAAGGTTCCGTGTCCTTGAACCGTGGCACCAGGCCGTCCCATTCGAAGCGCTGCACCCTGCCGAAGGTCTTCTTCGAGGTGGGATGCTTGTCGAAAATGTTCCGGAAATAGGCGTCTGTAAAGGTAAAAGTGTACATGTTAAGATAGGAAGGAGCAGACGGTTAAATGGAGTATCAGATACGTAGACAACACCGTAGTCCTTGCCGATAAAATAGCAGTCCTACAAAATATGATGAATAGAATAACTGAAAATAAGATAAACTGTCCTTTATGTTTTTATAGGTTTCCAAAGGTGGGGCTTCATTTTTGGCAGGTGGTAGAATGTGGTAAACCATGGGAATTATTGATTTTTCAATTCACATAGTTGAAAATGAACGTAAATACAATGTTGCGAAGGGGATTATCAAAGAACTGATATCCCATCCTCAATGACTCAGACGTCTGGAGATAAACGAATAATTTCCTATCGGACTCTGTGAAATAAAATGTTCTCCAAACCTTTTCAGTTATTATAAATAATCCAACGGACAGGGCTTCAATTTGGGATCTCAGCATAAAGACCGTGTGACGAGACTCTTTGCTGAAATGCAAAATTGAGAAACTGGTCATGGTCCGGGCACGCCTAATTTAGAGAAGGAGAAAAAACGATTTTTGATTTCAGCAAATCTGATTGGTACTACCCAAAAATGTAAAGTTGGAGACCACCCACTAGAGGTGAAAAGCAAATTAGTTTCCTGAAGGAGTATTCAGTAGACCTGGGGACGGCGGTTTCGTGAGGTTTTCCAGGTTGCTCCGAGGAAGGTCATAAAGAGTGTATCTGGGGATCTCGGGCGGGAAAGACATCCTTAGATAACTCGGGTGACCGGAAAGTCCGTCGAGAAAACAGTAAAGTCCTGATTTTGGTAATTCGGAAATATTAGGTTGTTTCGAAGATTGAAACGGGAAACGGTTAAAGTCTGTTGAGGGAAAAAGGGAAAAGTATTTGTTTAGTAGTTGTCGGAATACTAGGTAGCATCGAGAAGTGAGAAAGCGCAGTAGTAGGTTTTTGTATAAAGGGGAATTTTTCGTCTTGTTCAGATAGGATTTTCGAATCGACAAGTGCGATCGGAAATTAGGGTAGCTGTTCGCAAAAACGGGAGTGAAGCGTTTCGGGAGTGGTTTATATCAGAGATCTCAGCGAGGAAAATCAAAAGGTCAGAACTTTTCAATTTTAATTGATGTGGATAGTTTGAGTCCAAAAGTCTTGCCATCTCTCACCTCTCATCAACTCACAGCATAAACTATCGTTTATGTTTTTATATTTTACCAAAGTTGGGGGCTTCATTTTTGGCAGGTGGTATTTTGTCAAATAGCAAAAATATAAAGCAATTGAAAATCAAAACATCAAAAAATTCTGAGACATTGTTGTCTTTGCAAGTTGTTAATTCATAACGAAAGCATCGTTACATTAATAATACTGGATACTGGTAAACAGCGAAAGACTTCTCCTCAGCGAAAAATGACTACCATGGGCGCCCACCGAATTTTTTCTCATGGGGACACAATAAAAATTTGATAAGACGCAGGTGACATCATTATTCCATTTTTCTCAGAAACAATAGGTTGATCAGAATCTCAGGGGGGGAGCACGGCCACCCTGCGGGCGTCCATGATGACTCTGTTGAATTTGAGAGCTTGAAAGAGCATACATACAGGGTGTCCGGGGAATAACTGCACATACTCTTACCAGAGATAGAGGTGGACTAGGTGATTACTGATTGACTATAAAAATTTAATTTCCGGATTTCCCAAGAAAGCTACAGGGTGATTTTCCAACTTCATGGAAATACTCAGACCATCATGCAATCCAAACTTATTGACGGATATTATTGAAACTTAGGAGGTTATTGGCACATGCTAAGGTCGTGTCAGAAAGATATCAATTATTTCATTATTCCAGGGCCGGGCTCATTAATCTTCATTCAAAGTGTTCAGGGTAAAACAAACACTTTGTATTTCGAATTACAAATAATTGAATTGCTTTTTAGAAAGAAGCTGAATTATGCTTCAATTTGTGGTATCCCTTAAAGTTGTCACATCAACAATCATTTTTTTATGAATTTGGATAAGGTTCGAAAACTTGAATTTATTTACCTGAACAGGACTTAGTCATCTTGTAGAGGTCAAAAATAAATGATAAATTTTCTTAAAAAAGTTACTGAAGGTGAGGAAGACTATAATAATTTGTTGATATACTGGGTGGCCACCCCAGTCGAGGATCTCATTGCGATGGAGTAAATGAAAGTATATTTCGAAAAAAAAAATGGTGAAGTGTATAGGGTATACATAAGCATATTTCAAAATTATTCGTATGTGTACCGGGTGTTCGACAACAAAGAGACACACCAAAGTGACACTTCTTCCAATGTAAAACCCTCTAACTGAATTAATGAATCGAGGAGTATCTCCAGATTTCAACCCGCTAGATTATTTTTTACGGGGAAAATTGAAGGATATGGTGTATTCTGAAGAAATCCAGTCAAGAGAACAGCTGATGAACAGAATTATCAACTTTTTCGATATTCAAGAAAAAATGGCGATATGATTCGCAAGACTGTATCCAATTTGAACATTCGGCAAGATAAATGTACACAAGCTAATGGTTTTCATTTCAAACCACTTCTGAAATAACGTTGACTCATCAATTCACTCGTTCCTATTTTCATTTTTATTAGGTATTTTTTACTGTATTTTAGTTTCTTTCATTTGTTATTATTTCGTTATGGAATGTGCTTATTGAAGATCTGAACTCTTTTGAAAATTTTCTACTAATACTTCCGCATTTCATATTCAAACATGAGATTTTCAGTTCTCTTCATGGTGAAAAATTCAATTTTTCAAACTTTATCCAAACTCAAAAATTCATAAAAAAGTAATTGTTTAAGCGATATCACAAATTTAAGAACAATTCAGCCTCTTTCTGAACTGCGAATCGATTATTTGTAATTCGAAATACAAAGTGTTTGTTTTACCCTGAACACTTTAAATGAATATTAATGAGTCCGGAATAATGAAATAATTGATATCTTTCTGACTCGACCTCAGCATGTGCCAATAACCTCCCAAGTTTCAATAATATGCGTCAATAAGTTTGGATGTTATGATGGTCTAAGTATTTCCATGAAGTTGGAAAATCACCCTGTATCTTTCCAGGGAAATCCAGAAATTAATTTTTATAGTCAATCAGTAATCACCTTGTCCAACTCTATCTCTGGTAAGAGTATGTACAGTTATTCCCCGGACACCCTAGATGATATTTCTGAGAGATGTATCCAAATTTCACGAACAATTCTACAGGGTGGTTCTACAAGCTCTGTTCTACAAACTTTGACAGATGGTAGCTGTACTTATTCTGAATATTTTTTTTCCTATGAACATATATCCAATTCGTTTTTGTTGAGAAGATACAAACATCTGAAAATCTATATTTTTTGTTCAAATCATAATGATAATGGAAATTTTGAGGCTATAAAAATTGTTCAAAATGTCCACCTTCGGCTTGAATGCGCTTGACATCGACAAAACTGAAGATGCCGGTACTCGGCGGATCAGTTTTGGGTCGTTCCGCATTTGGTTCATTGCATCGTGAATTCTATCAAGTACTTGTTGATGCCATTGAATTTCATCATGACAAAAAAGCTTTTGCTAATGTTCCCATAAATAAAATTCTAAGGGATTTAGATCAGGCGAACGAGGTGGCCATTGTATAGGTCCTCTTCAACTTTCCATTTATTCTAGAAATGTTCATTCAGCAATCTGAATACTTGTCTCTCTCTATGTGTTGGTGCACCATCAAATGCTTGTAACTCCGAAACGAAAACGAATCGGACCTATGTTCATAGGAACAAAAATGTTCAAAAGAAGCACAGCTACCTTCTGTCAAAGTTTGTCATAGATCTCGTAGAACACCCTGTATAATCACTTAATCGAAGCAATAGGATCAACGAATTACAGAGTATGTGAAGTTCTGTAATGGTGATTTTTCGAATACCAGTAAATTTTCTGTATAGTTTCATTGAAACCATGGTCGTCATAGCTTTCTCGATAATGAAGAGTTAAATATGATTTATTTTTTTTTTTTATATTCAATACGTTTCGCCAGGAAATATCAAGTACAAATTTTGTTCTTTGTGTATCTCTTTTCAGGCAAAATGAAAAATATAGTTCCAAAATGCAAAACAATACAATAAGCAAATAATGATAATCGAACTTTCAACTCGGTTCCTCACTCACTCATTGGCGGGAAGTTATATTTGAAATGACTGCAAAACTTCCTTTCGGTCGTGAATCCCTTATTCTCCACGACGGAGCAAGATTTCTGCCTGTCGATGTCGTCCGGTATGTTGTAGGTTCCCGGTCCTCGATGGATCCTCTGGAACGCTCTGGCTTCCAAGATAGGCGCATTCCTGAAGCCCAGGAATTTCGAGAATTCCTCCAATTCAACCATACGGGCCCATCTGAAACCCAAATCTGACGTGATTATTCGAAATACCGGGTGGACAAAAATGAATGCGCTTCTATTAGGAGAATATAAATAAAAGTAGTAGACCGGGAGATTTGCCTTTGAAGGCTGAACGATCTTTTTCTGACGGCAACATATGAAAAGTTTTCAATCCCAGCCAAAATAATACCTTTGAAACTGTTCGTCTTCACGCAGACCGCTCTGTGATCAGTCGTGTCAACCTGATGTTAACCTAAAAGGTCATCCTGACATCGATTGCCAACATGACATCGCCGACGTGTCATTAGTTCAGTAAAACAAATTTCTCTATTTCAGTATCGTAATGAGTTCATTACAGTACTAACAGTAGTGCTGTAATGAAACTCATTACAGCATTGTTTTCAGTTATATTTTTCGTTTTATGATTGTCAGTACTGACCTCCGACCGAATCAAGTTTCGAATCAAATCAATTCAAATTCCTGTCAAATTTCGTATATCACACCAACTGCCAAGATACAAAACAAAAGTCACTAATCTGAATTTTCATTTGAATTTCGAGAGGTTTTCACAAAAATTGACTGAAATAGGGAAAATACCGTCTAATACTCGTTGAAGAAGGCAATTCCAACACTCATGCTATCGAAAACTCGCGCCTTCGTCGCTCGTTTTCGAACTTCGCATTCGTGTTGAAATAGGAGCTCATTCTGCAACTTGTTTTAGAATATACTATTCCCTATTTCAGTATCGTAATGAGTTCATTGCAGTACTAAAAGTAGTGATGTAATGAAACTCATTATAACATTGTTTTCAGTTATATTTTTCGTTTCGTGGTTGTCAGTACTGTATTCAGATCCTCTCAATTTTCAAATCAGATCATTTCAAATTCCCAAAAGTCCCAAATCTGAATTTTTATTTGAATTTCGATAATACCTATTTCACAAAACTTGATTGAAATAGAGACAATATCGTCTTATACCCGTGACAGAAGGCAATTCCAAAAGTGGTTCGTGTTGAAATAAGATTTCTGCAACTTGTTTTAGAATATACTATTCTCTATTTCAGTATCGTAATGCGTTCATTACTGTACTGAAAATAGTGCTGTAATGAACTCATTACAGCATTGTTTTCAGTTATATTTTTCGTATTGTGGTTGTCAGTACTGACCTTCGATCCTCTCAATTTTCAAATAAAATCAATTCAAATTCCGTAATCTGTCAAATGTAGTAAGTTACACCAATTGCCAAAATACAATACATTAGTCACTCATCTGAATTTTCATTTTCGAGAGAATTTCACAAAACCTGACTGAAATGGAGAAAATATCGTCTGATACTCGTTGCAGAAGGCAATTCCAACACTCATGCTTTAGAAAACTCGCTCCTTCGTCGATCGTTTTCGAATTTAGCATTTGTGTTGGAATGGGAGCTTATTCTGCAGCTTGTTTTAGAATATATAAATGTTATTTACTGCAAGTAGTGCTGTAATGAAATTCATTACAGCATTGTTTTCAGTTTTATTTTTCGTTTTGTGGTTGTCAGTACTGGCCTCAGATCCTCTCAATTTTCAAATCAAATCAATTTAAATTCCGTAATCTGTCAAATTTCGTAAGTCACACCAACTACCAATATAGAATACAAAAGACACTAATCTCAATTTTTGTTTGAATTTCGAGAGTATTTCCCAAAACTTGACTGAAATAGAGAAAAAATCGTCTAATACTCGTTGCAGAAGGCAATTCCATCACTCATGCTTTCGAAAACTCGCTCCTTCGTCGCTCGAATTTCGCATTCGTGTTGAAATAGTAGCTCATTCTGCAAATTGTTTTAGAATATACTATAATTGATTACATGTTGGCCTCCTGCAACGGATTTATCAAATTTATGAGAAAGAAAACAGTAGGGGTGGGTTTCACAAAACTTTAATTGTGCGATCAAAAAAACCTTACGTCAATTCGAACCAATCGAATCCCTCGTTTTGAAATTTCAACGAATCGCGGTGGCTCCAATTAATTTAACGGTACAATCGAAGTTTTGTGAAACCGACCCTATGTAAAACAATATTTTTCAATGCAGAAATCACGATATTTATGGATTCATTACGTTAATTTAAAACAGATCTATTAATTGGATGAGCCTTCATTCTAACGCTCGTTCATTCAAAAACTCGCTTCTTTGTGGCTCCTTCAAAATTTGTTGGGCATTTTAGTGTACGAAAAATTTTGCCACATTTTGATGTAACGGGGTGAGTTCACTTCTCCTTGTGAATTTTCAAAAATGAAAGGGCTTATTATGCCTTTCTAAGAAATCACTACCCACACAGTTACATTCGGGTGCAACGGCTTCTTATGGTTTTATTATATCCAGAACTGCAATTTCTGAGTTTTGAATATTCTTTCTGCTACATTATTGCTAAGATTCAAATGGTATGTATATCTAATGCTCAGGAAAAGTTTAGTTCGAAATGTCGATATCTTTTTATATAGGCTGAATCTGAGACACTTGTACACAAAATAAGTGATCTCCAGAATCAGGGTTTAAAATACATGTTCAAATCAAAGTCTCACTCTGTATTATAAGCAATCTTAGAAGAAAAACCCAAATAGACCTGAAATTTTTTTTCTTTCATTTCAATGAGAATTGTGTCAGATTATGGTTTAAATGGGGCCTTTTCATATTTTTCATCTTGATGTGTTCTTATTTTTCACGAAAAGTTGAAATTTGTGGTGTTCTTTTAAAGGAGCGGTAGGTTTTTGAGCGACTAAGATTCATTCTATGAAAAATGAACATTGAATTATAATATGTCATAATTATAGAAGTAATTTTTCGGATGTTATGCTATTTTATATTTAATACTTATAAAATATTAGTTTTTATGCCACACTTCACAATTTTTTTATTTTATTCTGGTAAACAATCAGGTGGTCTACTCTGACCTATCTTGAAGATCGGTGTAAACTCTTTGATTGCTTAAAAGGTCCTGTTTTTGTTGTTTTTCTATTAGTTTCCAGCAATCTTGTTACGATGACAGCTAGTCTAGTTTGTTACCATTTCTGCGTATTGAACAATCATGTCAAAGCAGTGTGCAAGAAGTGGGAAATACAATTTTTGTCCTTGTCGAAATACGATTCTAACTCATGTTTTTACGGGATCAGTCAACGCCCCCCATATATTCTAATGTTGCATGAGTTTTGGTTAGTCAATGATATTTTTTTTCTCAAGGTGAATATATTATTACTTTGTTTGCTGCATGGAAATACGAATGAGAAATTATTAGGCGCATAAGCAACATTATTGTTATTTCACTTACAGAAAACTATTGAATTATGTGCAGAAGAAAATTTTGCTATCAGGTGGTTCTGAGATCATATCCAGATTATCTGCATGATGTTGTATCTCATGCAGAGTCAGTTTATTTTTCAATAGTTATAACAATATATTCAGGTAATACAGTAGGTGATAATCCTACCGTTCCGTTAAAAGAACGCCTTCATTTATGTAGAAAAAATCAGGATTTGAAATCATGGAGAAGATGAATTCGCCTCTAATATTATTCATCCGACCATAGATATAATTATTTTATTCGCAAAAGCGATGAAATAAATACATATGAAAAAATACACCACCAGAAAAAAAGAGGTATTGCAACAGTTGATATATTTATGAAGTTAACATGGCTTTAAAGTGAATTTGAATACTGAAGCACTTTGTAGGTTATATTCAGTGTTGAAGAAAGCATTAATTTATGTGTTTATATTGACGCCTTCTTTGTTTCTTTATTTTGAGCGTGAATAGAAAACTTTTAGATAGGTGTTCTTTATACGGAACGGTAGGTCTATTTGGGTTAATACCATTCAATGTATGAAAAGGACAATGGGGAATGTTAATTCTATGTAGATTTTTTCAATTTGTAAATGGAATGGGGCATGCTCACACACTTGGACTCGGTTGGCTCCTTCATAGGGCACCTCAAGAAGCCGATGTCATACTGTCCTGGACCTCCTCTGCTCGATACCTTTTTTAAGGTGCCAGACGTGTCCAAGGAAGGATGCAGACCAAGTCGCGCGAAACGAGGAGTGGAACTCGAGAAGCCGTACGGCGTTCTCTTCGGGCCTTTGCCCTTCTCCTTCAACTTCTGGACCATTTCGAAAAAAAAATTGCAAAACGATGAACAAAAACCGGTGTCTTGGTGTGACAATTCTTGACGCACAGGTGACAACTGCCCTAGGTTTGAGTTTTCATCGTTCATTTTTCTATGTTTTTGAAGGGTTATAACATAAAGAAGCTAACCATTGGATTCTTTTTTTCACTCCTTCACTAGAGGTGACTTCGAATGAATAGAAGCACTTGTCATGAAATTTCGACGAGTCTTCTTCAACTTTACAGTTTTTGATCGGTCAATTAAACGGGATATAGAGCAATTTCGTAGATGGCTTTGAAAATATCTATTTCCATATAGTATTCGAGCCAGGGGCAGCCTCTGTGTAAGAAAAGTGGTGTCCCCAATCTTAGTCAAGTTTCTACACAGTTTTGAAGGCAATTTGAGGAGAGCAATCAATTGAATTTGTTTCAAGTATTTCAGAAACCATATGACCCAGAAATATTGCCAATTTCTGTAAATTTAAAAAAAAAGATTCAAAATATTTTGTTCTGTCAATCCTAAGGGGGCTGCACTTTATTTAAGAAATATTTTCTCTTCGACATAACATGAAAATATAATCAAGTACTTGAATTATTTTGTATGCCTATGAAAGCAGTATATTTTATTAAATAACAATCCAAAAATTCATCAAATACTGCAGAAAATTTATCAAAGCCAATTCGAAAGCACTACAAAACATAATAGTTTATGGGTCGGTTTCACAAAACTTTGCTTGTACCGTTAAATTAATTGGAGCCACCGCGATTCGTCGAAATTTCAAAACGAGTGATTTGATTAGTTCTAATTTACGTAAGGTTCTTTAATTGTACCTTCAAATTAATTGGAGCCACCGCGATTCGTTGAAATTTCAAAACGAGTGATTTGATTGGTTCGAATTTAGGTAAGGTTTTTTAATCGAACAATTAAAGCTTTGTGAAACCTGCCCTATAGCATTTTGGAAGGGCTTACCTATTTTGTGGGACTTTTTCATTGCATTTCATAATATACCGTCATATAGATCGGGAAAATCGAATTGGAAACATCACAGTTTCTATTGTAAATTCGAACAGGGCCATATTCTAGGCATTCTAGAGGAACAGTGGCAGAATCAAAACCTCAGAGGGAAGTGATATCGAATGAACTGCTGGGCCGACAGATTTGGTTGGGTAGGGATGTAGAGCACAACGTATGGTACTCGAAGTGTCGAATCGAATCAGTATCATTCCAAACTCGGTATGGGTGATTTCATAGCTGTTGTTGATGAATACGACAATTATATTCCACTCTGAGGCAAGGCATAGATATCGAAAAAAATACCCAGATGAGGTTAGTGAATGTATGATACAAGTGCTCAAGAGAAAAAAACCTGCCCCTATTTCCGAGAAAAAAAAATTACTGAAAATATTTCATGATGAAGGATCTTGAAGGACATCTTCATGTTTTTCCTCTATAGACAGAAGAAACAGTGTATCCTTCGAATTATCCGAAATTTTTAATCTGAAATGATAAAGATAAAACTATTTATAATGAATTGGACTTTTTTCAAGTTAACTACCCTTTTCAGAATGCATTTCGTAGTTCACTTAAAGCTTTGAAAGTATCTTCGATTTATTGATGGTACAACTATTTATAAAAAGTTCTTTTGTTTCCTCAACTTCCTCACATCCGGAACTAGAGCTCTCGAACGAATTATATCTGGAAAGCATGCTGTTGCAACGTCCATGACCTTTTGTAATAGAATGAAACAAATTCTCCTGGAAAGGTCGAATTGAGGAGAACTAATGGATCTTCGTTGGAAAAATTGCATACATTACATTCAGATTGTCAGATTTCCTTGTCGCTTTCATTCAAATGGATTGAAAAATTTGACCCAAATGTTTAATGCGATTTCAATCTGGGATATGGGAGAGTATGAGAAATGAATTTGAAAAGCAATTCCTAATATATATATATATATATATATATATATATATATATATATATATATATATATATATATATCCTTTTGAATAAGAGAGCTGAAATAATACAATAAATGTTGAAACAAAAAGAACCTAAGCTGAGGTAAAAAAAGGAACGGGGTACCACAACATTCTTCGTATGATACTAAAATATCATACGATACTATCATCACCAGTATCATACGATACTATAGAGCCAGAGGAAAAAACCTCAACCGAAAAAAGCTGTCTCCCCGTTAAAAAAATAAAATAAAATTGTTGTATCTGAATATTCTATATAGGAGGACATCACGATCAGCGGGACGGCTCTTCGGAGGAAGGATTTCCAAACACAAACTCCAACCTGAAAATAAAAAAAGCCAGAACAGCAAGAGAATTCAATTTATACTTCATCAAATTGATCTGAAATTTTCAACCCATTGCAAAAATGACTTTGATATATTGTGTATGGCTCTAATGCCATCTTGGAATTTATAAATCGAACAATTATTAATTAGGTGTTCAACTGTTTCCTCTGATTCACCACATTCACAATTAGGACTATCAACCGAATTCCACTTGAAAAGCATGCTGTTGGTACGACCATGACCTGTTCTTATTCGATTAAGAAGGGACCACATTCTCTTGGGAAGGTTAAAACCAGGAACTTTATTCGATGGATCAGGTATTAGATCTTTATTAGATAAAGAACATACATCCCATTTGGATTTCCAGATTTCGTTGTAGCTGAAGTTCGAATTCAGAAAGTTATTCGACCAAATAGGTTTACGAGATTTCAGTCTTGGAATTCTATTTTCTGGAACGTAGAAAAGTATCGGAAAAGAATCCGGAAATGAATTGAATTTATTCCAAGAATTCCAAGTTGCAGACTGTCTTCGAATATGGGGAGGAACTATATTCGATAGCACTGGTAGCCATTGGATAGGTGTAGATCGGATGGTTCCAGTAATTATTCTCATTGAAAAATTGAGCTGTGCATCGATTTTCTGAACATGAACACTATTGAGCCAAACAGGGCAACAATATTCAGCGGTGGAAAAAACCAGGGCAAGGGCTGCTGTTCGAAGTGTAGTCGGGTCAGCACCCCATGACGTACCAGCAAGTTTCTGTAGAATGTTATTTCTCGTTTTCAGCTTCATTCGTAAGTCATCCAAATGTGCTTTGTAATTCAGAGAGGAATCTAATTTAACACCTAATATGAGGCCAATAGGATGATTCTTATACAAAGGATGGTTTTGTAGCTTTACTACAGCACATGTGTCAATCAGTAGAGCGAAAACCAGAGTGAAATTCAGTATTTTTCATATGATAAATGTAAATTGAAGTACGTCAACTATCTGAACAATGTTGAATATTTTTCAGGTGATGGAATACATGGAAATAAGAGCGGAAGGAACAGTCTACCAGTTTCTTCTTTCAGCAGAGGCTGCCACTCCGAACATCCGTCTAGACCCATCCTCGAAAGTCCTTCGTGTAGCTGTTAAAAAGGGCAAGCTGTCAGATATAACTTTCGAGGTGAATCTTTTCACTTATTCAGTTGATAATTTTCAACCTCTCGTGAATATTTTTCAGGTGGTGAATGATTCCCGCCAGGAGGTGCAGGTGACCTTGGAAAAAGTTTGCGAGTTGGGAGGGAGGATCGACCAATTGCCATCTCAAAAGAGATCGAAGAGTCGATCCGAGCAACTGTTGAAGAAGAAGGCGGAAAACTCAGCTGGTGCTGTTGCGAAGAAGAGATTGAGTTTCTCCGACGAACTCACTGAGGAAGAGATCCTTGCAATAGAAAACGAATTTTCAGCCAACACAGGTAAGGTTTATTCGCACAAAAGCTACACTTAAAGTCGAAAACGCTCATTCATTAATGTGATGAACAAGGAACCTAAATGAGAAGAAACGAAATAAGAAATGAGGTAGTGGATACAAAGATGGTTAAAAAAAATATCAACGAAGAATAAAACGATTGAATTTCAATTATTCTACAATATAATACTATATATATATGTGCATAGCTTTAGTCTTTCGCCTTTTTCACTCCTCTCCAGAGAAACATGCAGTCATCACAGTTATCTTAGATATCAGAAGGATTAAGCTCAGTTTCTTGGCTTCTTGGTGTTGATATTCTTGTCTTCATTACCCCTTTTTTCTGCATCATCGATGTGATTGCGTACCATTCTTGATGTCCCCATGAAGAACAGCTTTCTTCATGATATTGTAGGTGCTCCCATCTGATTGAGGCTGTCATATTTTGATATATTTAAATATACTTTTATTCTTAGCTTATCAGTTTGTATAAACTGAAGGCAAGAAAAATGAGAATCAATAATTGCCCAATCCACTCGTTCTGAGAATGGACATCCGAACCTCAAAGAGTTAGCGGAGTTTTAATTACCCGCCGTCAAGAGATGAGAATATTTTCCAATTTGATTATGGTCGGGCACGCCTAATTTAGAGAAGATGAAAAAATTTTTGATTTCAAGAAACCTGATTGGTACTATCCAAAAATTTTAGTTGTGGAAGTCCTCCCACTAGAGGTGGAAAGCAAATTGGTTTCCTAAGGGAACATTCATTAGATCTGGGGGATACGGTCGAAGAAGGTCTCCAGGTTGCACGGAAGAAGATCGGCTAAATGTTAGGTCGCGAAACGGTTAAAGTCCGTGGAAGGAAAAAGATAGTGTCCTAAGAAATATTAGGTAGTTTCGAGGAGCGAAACGGGTAATGGTTAAAGTCCGTTGAGGGAAAAAAGGTACAATTTTATTTTAGGAGTTGATAAAATATTAAGTATAGTTTCGAAGAGTGAAAAAACCAAAGCAGTAGGTTTTTTTGAAAAAGGAGAATTTTTCTTGTTATTTAGTGATTATTTTCGAGTCTCGAGTCGAGAAGCGCGATCCGAAATAACGGTAATTGTTACGAAACGAGAGTTTCGGGAGTGGTTATTTCAAAGAACTTGGATTATTTATATATTTACGGCATGAAGTTACAATAAACCAATTACAATATAATGATATAGTATAATCATAACTAAATACAGACTATTGCCGCCTTCCCGTCACCCTCCTCCGCACCTCTCTGTTCAGAACGTCCTCAGTAGTTAAATCCCGGGCCTCCATTGCTTCCTTGATCGTATCATTCCAGGATTTCCTAGGTCTGCCCCGTTTCCTTCTACCAGCAGGAGTCCACTGAAAAATTTGTTTTGGTAATCTATCCTCTTGCATGCGAAGCACATGTCCAAAACATTTGAGACTTCTTTGTTCTATACGCTGCAGTACCGTCTCCTCTGCCTTCATGATCTGTCTTATTTCGGCATTTGTCCTTCGTTCCATTCTCGATATACCGGCACTCCTTCTGAGGTAGTCCATTTCTACTACCTGCATCTTTCTTCTAGAGTCTGCGTTGAGTGTCCATAGATCTGAGCCATAACACAATACTGATTCCACCAGTGTTCGGCCAAGTCGTTTTTTGGTTTTGGAGGATATGTTCCGATCCCACCAAAGACTATTAAAGCACCCAATTATTTTTTTGCTGTTTTGAATTCTTGTTCTTTTCTCCTCTACTCCAATGCCGTCTTTATTTATTATTGCTCCTAGATACTTAAATCTGTCAACTTGTTGGACTTGCACATCATTATTGATGAGTACTTCGAAACGAGCATTGGAGTTTACGACCAGGTACATTGTTTTTTTAAGACTTGCAGTCTCCATCTCTTGTATTCATCATACAGTCTCTTGATCATGAACTCCAGATCATAGGAGTCTTGTGCTATTACAACCTGGTCATCAGCGAAACTAAGGGAGAAGAGAGTTCCATTCCCAATCGGTACCCTCATCACTTCGCATCTTCTTCTCCACTCTTTGAGTGCCACTTCGACATAGGCATTGAAGAGTAGGGGAGACAAACTACATCCCTGCCTTAAGCCCTTTGTCGTCTCAATAGGGTAGGAGAGTCTACGTCCGATTTTCACAGAAGATTGATTTTCTCTATATAGTTCCTTGATGAGCCTAACTAATCCCTTGTCGACTTCCATTGTTTCGAGAGCTTGCCAGATTTTTTCCGGGGTATGGAATTATAAGCTTTCTCCAGATCTATAAATGCCAGATGAATTTCTTGGTCTACCATGATCTTTTTTCCCATCAATTGTTGTAGAATGAAGAGGTTGTCTACGCAGGATTTTCCGGGTGTGAAGCCGCTCTGATCCTCTGATATTTTATGGCCGATGCTTGCTCTCAACTTTTTTTGGAGAATTTTTCCAAACAGTCGCGATATCGAACTGTTTATACTCAAGCCCCTGTAACAACCTGGATCATCGCGGTTGCCTTTTTTGAAGACGGAAACTATGTGAGACACCTTCCATTCTCTAGGTAAATTATTCTGCTGGCAGCATTGATTGAATAAATGGGTCAATCGATGTATCAGATTTTGGGTGCTACATTTCAACAGCTCAGTAGGGATGTTACCTGGACCAGGAGATCGACCATTCTTCGTTTTCTTCAGAGCTTGTACCACATCTACTTCATCTGTTGATATAATATCACCACAATCGTCCTCCTCTTCCTCTGTCATGAATTCTGTTCTGTTCTCCACTAATAATTCGGCGTAGTGGTTTCTCCATTTTTCCATTTTATTAGATATCTTGTCAGTTTGATTGGTTTTTAGTTGTTTGATTGTTCTCCAGACTTCTGTACTCTGTGCACCTCCTATCAGACTTTCAACCCGTTGGCATTTTCTCTCCCACATCTCCGTTTTCTCCTTCCTAATTGCCGATCTGACTTCTTTGTTTTTTTGTTTATATTGGTCCCAAGTTGTGAATGTTCGATCAGTTAGCCATTTCTGGTAGAGTTTCTGTTTCCCATCTATAAGCTCCTTTATGTTATCTGCTAGCCAAACTGGATTGTCCCCTCCATTTTTCCTCTCTTCCTCTCCCAAAACCTCAGTTGCTATTTTTTTAACCAGAAATTTTATGTTCTCATATTCTTCCTCGATATTGTTGGATATATTCACCTCTGCCAGTGCTAAATCCAGTCTTCTCTTATACAACCATTCGATACTGATATCATGTAGGTTTCTGAGTTTATATCTTATACAATCTTCCCCCTCAATTTCCAATCCAGGTGGTTGTGTTCTTTGCGTATTTTTAGATCTTCTATGAAATGGAACTACCAGTTCGGCAATAACCAGTCGATGATCGGAACCACAATTCACACCTCTTTTCACTCTGCAGTCTTTGATTTTTGATATTTGTCTTTTAATGACATAATCAATAATTGATTTCTGATGTAAAGATGGTCTGTCTTTGGTGTACTGGTGAATTAGTTTGTGCTGAAAAAAAACATTGAGAATCTGCAACCTATCCAGTTCACATAAATCAATCAGTCTCTCGCCAGAATCATTCAATACATCTTCTCCAAATCTTCCCACTACCTTACTATCTTCTCTTTGAGGGAAATCAATAGGTCAGAAATTTCAATTTTAATTGATGAGGATAGTTTGAGTCCAAAAGTCTTGCAATCTCCCACCTCTTATCACCTCACATCTTATTTTCCTTTTATTATGTTATTTTGGATTTTGGGTAATTAGATAACCCAGTGAAAGGGGAACTTATATTTAGTTTCTGTATGAAATTGTGTTGTGAAGTGGAGACTTATGAAATAATCAGTTATTTTATTATTTTTTTGATTTTTTCGTTTTTGGAAATATGGGGTTTTATGTAAGTTATTTCACTGGTTCCAATTATCCCTAGAAACTGAAGACTCTCTATAAGAGAAATATCACAAAATCCTACTCTCTTGCAGAAGGCTTTACCCACACTTTGTCCGAGTTGTAGAGAGCCTAATTTTGTTTGTTAGATCGACGGGAAGCCGCTCTCCCGTTAACCACTTAACATCTAGATAATCTAGTATGAACAAAGTCACTTTTTATTACAAAAGGAAAAAGATCATATAAGGGTTGGTCTATTACAGTATTATTTTTCATCTTTACACAGTACGGTGGGGTTTTATATATTGTGTAAAATTTTCTATCTGTGAGGAAAATAAATAATCGGCCACTGGTTATACAGGCTCCTGCAATAGTGCTTTAGGCTTCCATAGCTGCCCAACCAGACGTTTTAGGAATTTAGTTGAAAACATTCGTTTTGTAATTTCAATTCTGCATCTCAGGAAATTATTTTCTGTTATACAGGGTGTTCTCAAATGAAGTTATTCAACAAATGAGTGATTTTATAAATGGAACACTCCTTATATTTTTGAATATTTTCAATGCTCCTCAATACCTCTATCATGATGCGAAATATGAATTTGATCAGAATTTCTTTTAACTTAAGAATCTGCCTAGTTATCGTTACTAAATGATCAACCTCTCTTATACAGGGCGTCCGTTATCAATGTCAAAATATGAAAAATTTCAAATTTTTTTTTCCCAATTTTATCAAATGTAACACCCTGTATTTTTTTCCATGATCATGAACACAGTTTAAACTTTAGCAGACCAACCAAAATTTTCAAAAAGTAATGAACATAACAAACGTATATTTAAAATGAGTTACACAATGAAACCAAACTGAATGACCTATTTTTGAAAAACCTTAAAACCCTTCTAAAATCATAATCCTTGAAGTTCAAAATGCAAATGATAATTTCCTCAATTTTCTCAATATTTAAATTTTTGTACTCCATCAAAATATGTTCTAGGAACTCAATACTTTCATATAATGGAGGAAGACCTGAAGATGACGCTTCCTGAATCTTCGAAGAGAACGGTCAAGATACAATTTGGTCCCAAGGCTCCGGAAACTCCGAAGTCACCAACAAAACAGAAAGACAGAAAAAAGAGCGTAGTCGAATTGAGTGAGGATGAAGTGGGAAGAACTTTCGTAGCCAAATTCAACGTTCTGATTGGATCCTCGTACTTTCTCAGGGACTTTATCTTACTGGGAGACATAAAATGATGGGTTGCATCCAAGAAAAAAGTGGATAATGATAAGAAAAATTATATTTTATGTGAGGTTCTTGGATCAATTTTTTGTTTAGAAATTCAAGCTGTGGTAGAGTTTTCTTCTGTAAGTGATTTCGAAATTAAATCTTTGAAGAAATTTGGATGATCTCTAATCTCATATTATCATTATTATAGTACAGAACACAATGGAGGAAAAAAAGTTTATGAATAAGTAGATCTAGCATCGAGAAGATCCAGAAATCTCCACTTGTGTCCTCCCCCTCCCCAATTCAACAGAACAAGAAGAGCTTCCAAAAGATTGAGTGGAAAGTGAACAAGTATTTTTTAGCATTTTTCATCCAACATGTTCTAACAGTTTTTTACCCGTTCTAATTTTTTTAACACCTTCATAATTTTTACCAATTTATATCTTTTTAAATTTTTTTATTCTTGCTGGATTGAACGCCCCTTCCTACCTCCTCGAGTTATTTTTGTATTTATTGTGGAACCTAGTGGGGGGTTTAGACAGTCAAGTTAGATCGTAGAATCCTTGACTCAGCCTATTCACTCTTTTGTGGAAAAAAAAAGTTGTCGGTATGTACCTCAATTATGGGCTGATTTTGAATTCCTGGTGCTTTCTGAATGCAGAATTTCATGCTGTACAACTTACATTTCATGACTCCTTTCGAATGGGGTGACCGTTTTGGAGTTACATGTCTTCAAATTGTCAAAAATGGATTTTTCGAAAATGTTTGAAAAAATTTCCGTTATTCGACAGGCGATTGCTCCTTAACAGCTGAACCGATTATGATGTTCTGTACGTCATTCATCTTAAAATTCAATGCACCTCAATTTAGAAGGAAATGATCTTTTTCTGTGCTAGGCTTCCTTGATGAGATATAAGCGAAAATCTAAATAAAGTTCAAGAATTTCGATGTTTTTAGGCCCCTTAATGTTTTCCCAATAAAAATTTCCTTAGATTCGCTTAGTTTCCTACTTTTGGGATACCAAGACACTAATTGAAAGTTAGAAACATAACATCCGACCTTTTGTGAGCAAACACCCTTTTCAATGTCTAGATTGACCAGACTATTGGATCTCAATGTCAGTATGCTAGAAAGACTCAAAATCCGTTGGAAGTTTTGAAAATAGATTTCCGCATACATGCTAGAAGAAGCTATTTTTTTGTATATTTCAGGAATAATCACTCATGGTCAACATTTTTTAGTCACAAAAATATATTCTTGAAGAACACCTTAACAGTAGGAATGCTATTGACAACGCTACGTTTTTTTCTGCATTGTTTTTCTTTCAGGAACTTGAACTGTTTCGATCTTCCAAATTATCTACTGTCATAGTCACAAGCTCTTCAATTCTACAAGATCGTAGTCGAACAACGTACTACCATGAGGATATATAAATAAATATAGGTCATGGGGGGCGCTAATAGTTATTTATGTTGCAAATCCAGAAGGCACTGATCTTCCACGAAAAATGCAATTTTTTTATCTTAGATTAAGCCTTCTTTACGAGTATCATACGTTATTTCCTTTCACTGAATTTATATAGAAATCAAAGAGTATTTCAATAAACATCGAAGCGATTTTTGCTTGGAAAAATATTGTTTGACTGAACTGTTTTCTCTCTCATATATTTGACATATAATGAATAAATTCGTGTCAGTGGCTCAGAGAAAAAGTGGTCTAACTGGAATTAAGTGAAATGTTGTGAAATTTAGGTTTCACGTTACAATTGATTAAAATTCGCATTTATAGTTATGGAAAAGATTGTTACATACTCGGTCAAAAAGATGATTCAACTTATACCACATATTAGAAGAATGATATGCAACATCATGTACCCAAATATTGGTGTAACTCCAAAATTCAGAATTTGTGACCACTTTTCCTCTGGTCGGCACAAATATCATCATGAAAACTGTGCTAGAATGTAGAATTCTTCAGTAATAACAGAATATACGGAGTATACTTAGACGTGCCTGCTGCATCCATAACATATCATGGAGGCATAACAGTTCATTGATATCTCGCATTATCTTTAACTCATTAGATTGTTTCGAGGACATACTGAAATAAACCTAACATTAAGTTGGTGATTTGGACTCACTATGAATCGGGATTCTTTTTTCGTCACTTGGAACATTCATGCAAAAGTTTTTTTCACAAAATCAACTTTATTCAATATCTACACAGAGTAACATAACCATTATCAGCGGAAATCAACAAGGAGTCAAAACTGTACATTTTAGAATGCATAATTGCTCACATGGTGGTAAGGAGAGTATACAGGGTGGTTGTAGGCGGTGTAGGGAGAATATACTGGGTGGTTGTAGGCGTGGTAAGGAGAGTACAATCCAGAGTATCTTGTCAATGCTGGAAGAGCTGCTACTCTAGCAGAAACATAAGGAGTAGATACAACATGACGAGCGATTGGAGCAGCAACAACGTGGTGGGCAACTGGAGCGGTGGCAACGTGGTGGACAGCAGGAGTTGCAACAACGTGGTGAGCAGGAGTTGCCACTACATGGTGGGCAGGAGTAGCTACAGCGGGCTCCTTGTGTACAACAGCGTTGAAACCGTTTACATCATCAGCGGTGTATTCGACAACACGTCTGCTACCGTCGGCTTCGACGAGGGAGTAGCTTCCTTGGACAGCATCTCCAACGCGGGTCTCCTCTTGGTGCTTACTATCTCCGGTCAATGGGTCGTTTACTTGGTAACCGAAGTTGTAGTGAGCTGGGGCCTCGTGTTCAGCTATAACGTGGACATCAGGAACCACAGCTGCGTTTACTACGGCCACAAGGGCGAGAACAGCGAATACCTGTAATGGTTCTTTCATCAGAAGATTGGTACTATCGATACTCAAGACAAGGAGAAATCTTGGTACACTAATGCTGAGCATATTGAGGTTATCAGAAAAGTATAGAGTTTCACGAAATATTTAACATTACTTTTTATAAAAGCACTCGGTTGGCTGCAAAAACGCCGAAAATGCTGGATAAAAAGCAAACACAAAGAATCAGGAAGTGATTGCTTAAATTTAAATCTGCTGATACTAAAAGTAAACCTGAGTTTCTGAATTCTACGAATTTTCAGTAAATTTATGCTATGCTTCATCTGTACATGAAGCCCCTACATCTGGTGATTGGCAGGATGGCACATGAAGCCATCCTCAGAATATCTAGAGAAGGCGCAGGTAATGAGAGAATAAGGTGTTAGAGAGTCTGGTGCTCTCTAACTACATCTCTTCTGCGAACCGTCCTAGTAATGTAATGGTCAAGAAAGTAAGTACTGAGAAAAACGATGCTATGCAAAAAAGAGCAATGGGAGCGGGAATACAACGACCAAAATTTCTAAGAAAATACTGTTAAATGGTATACAGATGGTTCTAAAACCAACACGGTAGCTGGCGCTGAGGTTCACGGGGCCAAAGCCAAGTGTGCACTATCGTTAGGTTCCTACTACATACTCCTACATACTCAAGCTGCTATTAAAGCACTGAACTCCTATGTCATCGACTCAAAGTCGACATGGGAATGCCGGAGCAAACTCAATGAAGTAGGCAAGAAAAATAAGTTCTCTTTGATCTGGGTTCCGGGTCATTCGGGAATCACAGGTAACTAAGAGGCTAATAAACTTGCCAGAGAGGGTGCTCGGAAACCACTCACAGTCCCAGAACATTTCTGTGGTATAGCAAAATGTTCATATAATAAGCAGTTTCTGGAGAAGGAGAGAACTGGAAGAGAAACACTCTGGCAGAATCTCCCAAGGTTGAATCACTCCAAAAAGTTCCTTCATCGACTCTAAGTCAACATGAGGCTGCCGGAGCAAACTTGATGAGGTAGGCAATAAAAATAAGGTCTCTTTAATCTGGGTTCCTGGTCATTCGGGAATCATAGGTGACGAAGAAGCCAACTAACTTGCCAGAGAGGGTGCTTGCAAACCACTCACTGGCCCAGAACCTTCGTGTGGTATAGGAAAATGTACCTATAAGAAAAAGTTTCTGGAGAAGGAGAAAACTGAAAGAGAAACACTCTGGCAGAATCTCCCAGGGTGATCCTTCGGAATTTTGAAACTGCAAGATCCAAAAGATATTTGGATCTCAGTAAAAACCAACTACACCTCCTCACTGGCTTTCTTACAGGGCATTGTCGCCTCAGAAAGCACTTGCTGAGAATGGGCGTATCGGACACTGACGAGTGCAGATTCTGAGGGGAGGACTCCTATTCACCTAGTTACAGAATGCTTTGGCATTGTAAGCCAAGGGAACCAATGCTTTGGTCAAGAGACCTGTAGGAGTGAATTAGCCTCACTGAAGCCTTCCGAGATATTGGATTTCATAAGATCTCTGGGTGACTGGAAGGCGAGCTGGAAAGCTTTGTCAGGGGGCACAAAAGACCATCAGGTCGCAGTGGACTGTAACCCCTTTTAAAGTATCAACTATCAACTATCTGTACATGAATGCCCATACTTTAGTTAGATGTTTCCAGAATGAAAAAAATTTGAGTTCATATGATAACAATAGGGTGACCCAAAAAAGCAGGCAGTTAAGAATATTATTCTCAGAAAAAAAACTGCGACGACACAGTTGGAATTATAATTCAGAAAACGAACATTCCAATATTGACACACTTTAGTATTATTCTAAAACGATTATGAAAAATAACGGGATACGGACATCATTTATCGAAATTTCAAAATAAATGGGTTTTTAAATATAAAAAGTTAAACAAATGTTGATTTTTATGTAAACAAGAGCATGTCATCGCAACATTTAATACTTTTTCTGAAAATTTTTAAAGAAAATGAATGAAAATATCAGATTTATTTTCTGAAAAATAGTTGGAGGTTTTCATTATTATTATTTTCCGAAACATGGATAAATTCGAAATTGTATTAATCGAACTGAATACCATCTTCAATTCATAGGCTCAAATATCTTTCTCTATGAGCACTGTTGAAATGAAATCAGATGTTTTCACTGAATAAGGCGTAAAGGCAAAGAAGTTTCCGTTTTTTCATTTTTTTTTCATAAAATATCAAATTTGTGTTTCTCGATGAAACTGGAATTCAACGAAACAGTTCTTCTGCATACTCTTTAAAATCAATTTTCAAAAATTTAGGTCTTCAACACTACTTGAATCTTGTCTTTTGTTTGGAAGTGATATTGGTAGCTTATTTTTCAAAGTATGATTGTTCGTTTAATCTGGGTATGAATACCATGTCAACTATTTATTTTCTTGTATCAGTACACAGGGAAGGGTTAGTTTTTCTTTCTCTAATCTTGACTCTTTTCTGAATTGATTTGTTAACTTGTATAATAAAAAAATCTCATTTCATGCTTTGTTTTATGGATACGATTAAAACCGTCTATTATGAGAATGATCGAAATACTCACTTTGAAAGCCATGATGATGTTTCTACCAGAAGACCTGAAGACACTGATGCTAAAAAGCCATCATTAGATCCTTTTATACCGAAATCTTCAAGGTAGATCCTTCAGTCCGCCCAAAAACTAAATTAGAACAGGATTCCAATTCGGAAACATCGTAAATCTTCAAAGGTCACTTGGAATGCTCAAGCTGCTCTTTACGATTTTTTACATAAAAATCTCGAGGAATCTAAGTTATTGTATTGAGATGACATTTTTAATCATTCAGATCGATTAAAACCAGATAGTGGATGTGGGTTGACTGAACTAATTGGAGGTTGAAGGTCGCGTTTAAGATGGATCTATTTCAACAAGCAGGAATTTGTAGACTGGCATAAAAAATGTGCATTTTAATTGGGATCGGTTTATACGATAGTTAAACTTAATGTTTTAGTAAAAGATGCCACCAACTGTTTCTGGGATTTTGTTTTCAAATTCTACAATAATAAACCTAGGTATTTAAAGTTTCCCTTGACCATGTTGTTCGTCCGCACCCTCAAGCTGTTTTTAAGCCACAAAAAAAAAGAGTGCTTGATCAGGTAAAATTTTTGTATTGATATTTCCTTCAGACATGTGTGCGAACTTGGTCCAGCACTTTTTGATTTTCGAAAAAGTTTTTTTTGAGCTGAATTGTGCTACATTGTGTCATAGAAATTTTTTTTCCTAAATCCAGCCATTATGAAATACATAATTATAAAACGACTAATATTGATTTCACGTTGAATACCAACGAGAAGCTACCACCATTTCTCAAATTTTCGGTATGTACCAGTTCGATTTCTTGTTGACATCTTATTTGTGTATAAATATTAATCTGTATTGTGAAAAAATATTTTTGTAGAATCCTGAAGAAGGCCTGCGACTTGCGGCTGAAAGGTTGATGAAGAAACAAATTGAAAGAACATAACGATCCTTAGCTTCAGTCCCATCACACCGCTTAATTCACGGAATTAACCTTTCAACATAAAGCTTCTTAGTCTGATTTGATAGCATTGTAGCCAAAACATACAGTTACATTGACAACAATAAATAATTTGAAGCAGACTGAGTGAGGAATAAGATTTAACTTCTCATTTTCTAACACAATTTAACACAACAAAAATTTTCTGGAAAATCCAGAAGTGCTGGACTTTCCTCCCACTTCACACACACACTGTTGCCAGATATACTGATTTTTCCACCGTTTAATAATTTTCCCTAACTTCTCCATATTGATTTTTTCTGGAAATCTAACCAGCACGAGTTGGCACAATTGCGACGCAATCTTATAAAACAATCTTCTTCGAAAAATAAAGAAAAGTGTTGGGCTGACATTCTTTTTCATTTCTATAATTTCCCAGGAAATTTTAAGAATTTTCGTGAAAATAATTACGGTACAAGACAGCACAAATGTACCACAAATTTTTCCATTCATTTGTGAGGGAGAGAAAAGATGTGGTGTTCCATCATTTTTTTTTAATTTTGGTTTTTCAGAAAACTAGATAGACTTGCGGAAAAATTCGAATGACACAACTCAGTACATGTGTAGAACAATTTGTTCAGTCATTGGAGAATGCTGGACTGGCACATCAGCTTGATTTTTGACATACCTCGAGAACCACATGGAATTAGGAAAAAATTCTACATCACAAACCTGGCACAATTAAGGACATAATTTTTTTCTAAAATCCAAAAGTGCTGGGCCAACTTCACACACATGTAAATCTCGTATGATGTCTCTAACAGATGAGTCTTCAACTATGTGTTGATGTTGTCGTAATCTTTTTTTCTTCAGCTTTTGTACAGCAACATTTTGTCAACGCTTCTCGATGCTCAACCGAACTTCCCCTTTTTAAAATTTCTCAAACCATCCAGTAATTGTAGTCAACGGATGTATTTCACTGTAAACATAATTCTCTATTTCAGTATCGTAATGAGTTCATTACTGTACTGAAAGTAGTGCTGAAATGAAACTCATTACAGCATTGTTTTCAATTATGTTTTTCGTTTTGTAGTTGTCAGTGCTGACCTCCAGATCCTCTCAAGTTTCAAATCGAATCAATTCAATTTCCGTAAACTGTCAATTTCGTAAGTCACACCAACTGACAAGATTCAAAGCAAAAGTTACTAGGATGCATTTTCATTTGAATTTCGAAAGTAACTTGACTGAAATGGAGAAAATATCGTCTAATGCCTGTTGCAGAAGGCAACTCCAACACTCATGCTTGCGGAAACTCGCTCCTTCTTCGCTCGTTTGCGAATTCCGCATTGGTGTTAGAATAGGAGCCCATTCTGCAACTTGTTTTAGAATAAACTATTACTCCTATTTGATACCCTTTGAACCTTCAGAAATGATGAGAAAATATTCACTCGATGCCTTAACTCTTATTTTGATTCATTTTCATCGAAGGAAATGCACATTTTCGGAAATCAGATTTTTTTTGTGCTAAGACTGCAATTACCTTCTGCAACCTCCACTAACATACAGATGTTTCGGTCAAAATCCATAGCTTGCTTGAGAGTACTTTTTGGTTGATTTTATTCTTAATCTTAACATTGGTTGAAGTTTCACACGGAATTCTACTCTGGATTCATCGAGGAAACATTAGGTACATCTACTGCCAAGCCAAACAATACCTTTCGCCAAAGGAATATCAGAAGTATTTTGATGGGTCTCATCACCAACAAAACCATTGTTCTCGAACGAACACCTTTTCTCTCCAAGCTATTCAACTATTCTTAAAAAAGGAGCTATTAGGCAATCCAACGACCTGTCAAAATAATTCAATATGGCGCTTGGATGGCAGTGGTATGTTTGTTTACTTCCTGAAAATTTCTGATTTTGAAAGTTTTTTCAAAGTAATGGACTATAATTAGTGTTTGATCCCGTTTAGTTGTTTCTTAAACGTACAGTGAATGGTAAATAGTGAAAACTGAGTTCAATTCCGAAAGGAAAATGCCTGTATCATGTATTATGGTCAATTGTGGGAGCCGGACAAATCGGGACTGTATGCTCAGTTTTATTCCAATACCGACTGTTGAAAAATCTGTGCATTACCCACATATTAAGGAACTTAATACAATAGCTACAAATGACGAATACGAGCAGCTCAACTTCGCTTCCAAAAAAAAAGGGGACTATGAACAGAAACTGGAAACCAATCCCCTGGGACTGATGGACAATATAAACAATAAAATTAAGTGGAAATATAGTGGCAATTGCGACTATCAAATAATGGCGAATTTATCAAAACAGTTATATTTGTAGACATAGAACCTTACGTTTCGATAACATCCGCAACAACACTTAGGTCCCTCCAATCAACTTCTACTCACATTAGTAAAATTAAGATTGCATTCGCATTTTAAAGATGTGGCTTATCATTTTACTGTGTCTGCCACCACCGCATCAACACATTTTCAAAAAATTATTAATATTTTGTACATGAGATTCAAAGGTTTAGTGATTTGGCTCAATGAAATATTCTCTGATGTTTCAAGTAAGCATTTCAAAAAAAAACAAGTGTAATTATCGATGGTTTGGAGGTTTTCATTGAAAAACCCAAGAATTATTTAAAACAGCAGCAATGTTGGTCGAATTATAAACATTACAATCAAAAATTTAAAAAAAACAGCATAAATTTCATATTGTGTATTCAAACGAATAATACTGTCAGACAAGAATTTCCTAAGATAATTATTTCAGAATCACAACTATAAAAATATTACATCAATTCTACCCTTCAAAATGCAGAAAATTACACAATTTGTAAGCAACAATATCAATATTTACTTATACAATATTGAATGAATGAAAATAAAATGTTTCATTTGGAAAATAAGTTTATCGTTCTGTTCTCTTCTTGGATTGTAGTTCTTTCTTATTTTTCAATTCCGCACTTTTTCATCCAATTTAGCTGATGTCATTTGAAATCTTGAGTTCAGCAAACAATTGAGTCAAGAATAATTTTTCAGTAGAATGCCTTTTTAAAAACTCAGTAGGTAAATTCTTTTTTCCCTTCATTTGTAGTGTTGAAATTGTTTCTGACTTTTTCTCTGAAATATCGCTTCGAAATGATCTAAACCTAATGCTAACTTTAGTCCATCTTCTTCAGGCAATCTTGCATTACAGTAATCAATCCATCATATACCTATAATAAAATTTCGTTAAAATAAACTAGTTCAGTGAGAAAAATAACAATAAAATTTTGTTTACCTTTCACCAACGGCTGGATTTTCCTGCATAAATTTTTTGAAATATAAACTTCGCATGTTTAAAACAGTTAATATTCGATTCAACACTTAACAAGAAATATCAGAATGCTCAACAGATAACAAAAATCAACGTGCTCGTTGCAGACTTCAATGAAATATCAGATCTGTTTGCCAACCAAGCACCATATTGCCGGTTGAAAAGTCACGTGATCTGGATTGCCTGATTCCCTTTCAACTAGAAAATTACAAGAACGAGAAGACCTTACTAACATCGAAACAATGAAAATCTGAAATACTCCAGAATTATCAACGATACGCCAAGAGAACGATTGTTGATAAATCAGAAGAGCATCGCCCATGAAATTATCTATGAAATAGATATAGATCGCCAACTATCACTTGATGTTCCAGAGAAGTGGGCTAGTTTGTAAGCGAGGCATCACCACCACTCTTTTGGACAGAATCCAACAGTTTCAAGATATTTTCAGGTTTAGGTGCACTGAAAATATGGGAACGGTATTCCAGAAGACATTGGTTTTTTAGCTTATGATCACAAGCAGCTGACCGGAAGTGAGATATTTCCTGGCCCGAAACAAAAACTTAGTTTAAGGGATCCATTTTTAACAATTGCTCCTACGGGATTTGCCCAAGAAAGGTTATTGCTGATTGTAATACCAGGCATCATAATTAATGCTTGATGCATGAAGTGAGATCGGCCTTCCAAAAAATAGCTTATCACATGAAGAGTTTGCTGTACCATTCTTTGGCCCTGCTTTGCTGTTGGGCTACACCGTGCTGCCTTCAATATGCGGCAGGCGCTAACATATTGTTGCATAGTTTTAACTACCAATAAGACAACAAATGTGTTGGTATGTTTTCGGAATCTTTTCTTCATTCTATTTCTAACTACACGTGAATCTGAATATAAATTAAGCCATTGGTCACAAATTTAACTTTATTCGATAGTTGTACAAAGTAAATAAACCATTCTCAGCCAAAATTAACAATAATCAGTCATAATACATCTTAAAATACGTAGTTGTTGAGGGGGTGGTAAGGAGAGTATACGGGGTGGTTGTAGGCGTAAGGAGAATATACGGGGTGGTTGTAGGCATGGTATGGAGAGTACAATCCATTGTATGTTTGGAGAGCTTTAGCAGAAACGAAAGGAGTAGCAGCGTAATGGTGGGTAAATGGTGTAGCTACAATGTTACGAGTGATTGGGGCAGCAACCACGTGATGAGCGACTGGAGTTGTGGCAACATGATGGACAGGAGTGGCAACTACATGGTGAGCAGGGGTGGCAACTACATGGTGAGCAGGAGCAGCAACTACTTGGTGACCAGCAGGAGTGGCGACTACATGTTGACCAGCTGGTTCTTTGTGTACGACAGCGTTGAAACCGTTGACAGCATCGGCAGTGTATTCAACAACACGTCTAGTACCGTCGGATTCGACGAGGGAGTAACTTCCTTTGACAGCATCTCCGACGCGGGTCTCCTCTTGGTGCTTATTGTCGCCAGTCAATGGGTCATTTACTTGGTAACCGTAGTTGTAGTGGGCTGGGGCCTCTTGTTCTGGCACCACGTGGACATCTGGGATCACTGCAGCGTTTGCTATGGCGAGCAGGGCGAAAATAGCGCAAACCTGAAATATTTTCCAATTAGAAAAAAAAATTTCGGAATTCTTATATTATGAGATCATGGATTTTCAATGTCGGAAATCAATAATTCTGCTGCACATCTGAAAAAAAGGGATGGGGGCTCAATTTTTCTTCTATACTATGAAGTTGGGACGTTGAAAAACACTCCTCTACAAGATTATATGAAGTTCTTGTAAATATTATATTCACTAAGATTTTTTATGATTTTGAATAAACTTCATAAGATGAATAAAATGATTTTCAACTGTAGGTAAAGTGATATAATTTTCTAAAAATTACCAATATAGGTACCATTTAAGGATCATCCATTGTTCTTTATAGTATTAAAATTTTTACTTACTTTGAAAGCCATGTCGGTGATTTTGTCAGTATTCCTGAAGTAACTGATGAAGAATACAAAGCGACCTGACCTATTTATACCTGCCTGTTGGAGTGAATCCTATCCTTCCTCTAGAACCAGATCATATCATAAAAATTAATTATCAAAGGTTAATGGGAATTCTACTGTTGTTATCGATAACTTGAGTGACAAAATTCCGAAAGAATACCTAATTAGATGCATGGATAAAAACCAGATCTTAAGAATTGAAGATTGACTAATTTGATGGGAGCTAAAGGTTATCCCAGATATTTTTTTTTTGTTTTCGAACCATCGCCAACATTAGCGGATATTATACAGGGTTGGGATAGAGTATGAAACTTAGTGAATATCTTTTTAACGAAAATGACAATATGTTTGAAATGTTGTAGGTAAGTGCAATGAAAATGCATCAGATATACATTTTTTTGTTGATAATATACTTCCGGTTGAATCGGAACTATCCTCAAATTTTTCAATTTATATCTAGCGGTAACTGTTGACCAAGTGTCAAATTCGAATTGACCTAAATTCCATTGTACAGGGTGGGCAAAATTGGTGATACTTGAATTATTTTTTAACCGTGAGAGATAGAGGAAAATTAATGCACGTTACGGTGGTCTTTTTCAGATAAACTGATAATGCCATCAACTGCATTCCTCTATCTTCTTTTGTTTTCGAGTTATAGGCCAAAATTGAAATTTGGCCGATTTCAACTTTGGCAATTTTCTCCGTTTCTGTTTGTGCTAGGATGTTGAAATTAAAACATTATACAGGCACTTTTCTCATTGCAATACAGTAGTTGATAGTATAAAAGGGGTTACAGTCCACTGCGACCTTATGTTCTATTGTGCCCCCTGACACAGCTTTACAGCTCGCCTTTCAGTCCCAGAGATCTTATGAAATCCAATATCTCGGAAGGCTTCAGTGAGGCTAATTCCTCACTTCTACAGGTCTCTTTACCAAAGCAATGCTTGCAATACAGTAGCGTACTTTGTTTTTTCCCGAAAGGTTTACTAGCTGAGCTTTAACATAAAGTTGTCCTTTTTCTTATGGAATCGCCATTTTTTTCCTGTTTCAGAAATATATACATCGTCCTCAGATTTATTCAGATATCATGAAAAATATTGTTTGTATTTGAAATTTGAATTTGTGAGTATTAAGTAGGCTGAATCACAGAATGATATGTTATGTCTCTACGCATGGTGTCATTATTATTTTGCCATTGAATACTCGATTCAATTCTCCGTGGTTTGATTTCTGTTCAGTGCAACTGTAAATTATTAGAATTCGAAGTCATTATTGCCGGCAATATGAAAATGTTCGAAAACTTCGAGAAATATGATACATTAAAATGTTTCATTTTAGCGGCAATAATGACTGTTGATAGTTGTTCTGAATAGAGATCAAACCACGGAGAATTGAATCAAATATTCAATCGTGAAATAATAATGACACCAGGCGTAGAGACATTATTCTCTGATTCAGCCTACTTAATACTCATTCATTCAAATTCCAATATTTTTCATGATAACTGAATGAATCTGAGGGCGATGTATGATGTATGAAACGGAAAAGAAATGGCAATTCTTTCTTAGCCATTTCGAACTATTATTTCCATAAAAAAATACAATTTTATGTTATAGCTCAGCAAGGAAACCTCTTGGGAAAAAACAAAGTACGCTACCGGATTGCTATGCAAAAAGTGCCTGTATAATGTTTTCATTTCAACATCCTAGCACAAACAGAAACGGAGATTATGGCCAAAGTTGAAATCGCCTAAATTTCAACTCGAAAACAAAAGAAGATAGAGGAATGCAGGTAATGGCATCATCAGTTTCTCTAAAAAAGACCACCGTAACGTGTCATTCATTTTCCTGTATCCCTCACGGTTAAAAAATTGTAGTTCAAGTATCACCAATTTTGCCCACCCTGTACAATCAAGAATGATCCATGTAAGTAATAGAGATCATGTTCAAATATTAATGATGATCGGTTATGGTTATCGTGTGATAACTCATGACCAATTATGCCTACACAAAACATCAATTTGTTTATCTGGACGTTTTTTTTACGGTTATGTAAAACACTCAAGAGAAGTTGATTAACGTGCGATAATTCGTTGTGAATGCAAATTTTTCACACTGAACCCCAGTATGTACGAATTCAAAATCCCAAGCTTTGTCAACATCTATAAAGATATTCAATAGGTCCCATATAAATTCAAAAAGATGAGGGTATTTCTGGTACAACTGGCAGTATATTATCAACAAAAAATTGTTCATGTGGAGCATTTTCCACTAATGTATTTTCCTGGAAAATTTCATAAATATTTTCATTTTCGTTCAAAAGATACGTATTTCCTTGCAACTCCATTATTATGGAGTTTGTTAGAGAATCTAGAGAAATATCACCTTCTAATTCGTGGAAATTTTGTAATTAAATTACTTATTCTTGTCAGTTCTTTTCAATTTATTCAGATGTTTTTTCATAATCGAAAACTTATACAAATTGAAGTATATGCGTTAAATTCGATTGGATGATTCCCTAAACCTATACATATTAAATAAACAAGTGATCACAATTTTTATATAATTTATTTGTAGTAAGACAGCTAGTGAACCCTCCGAGTAACGGTTTGTCTGTAAGGCTAGAAATTCTTATAGTGGTAGTACATAGCATGCTGAGGACAGAAACCATCGCCTGGCTCCCCTCACCCCTGCACGTCATCAACCTCTATATCTTTGAAAGTGTAAAAAAAAAATTAAAAATAAACTTGTTCCTGTAAGCTTGACACTTTCATACGATTTTGTTCATTCATTGTAAAGTTAAAAAAAAATTGGCAAGAGATTTCGACGAGCACAAGAACCTGCCAGGCGATATGAACAAAAATTAACTTTTTTCGGTAAGGCTGAAATTTATATATGTGTTCGTCTGAGGGAATAAAATAAGAGATATGCAGTTTTCGCGAAGTTGTGTCACTTTTTTGTAAAACTTTTAAATCCACAAACAGAACTACTTCTGTTTCTGGAATAGAGGACGAAATTGAAAACGTCCACTTTTTGAAGATGTTATTATTTCTCGAACCCTGTATAAGAAAGAATAATATTTTTACGTAGAAGTTAGTGGAGTAGCCTAAAATGTTTTTCGAGTGAATGTTTTTGAGATGGAGCACAAACTTGAAATGTCTCAAATGGAAAACTTCGCGTTTTTCTCCGAATACCTCAATATATCACAACCTAACCTTTAATAAATTTCAGCGTCAACCGTCAGAAAAATTTCGTATTGGAGAATTTTGATTTTCTGTTCTCACGTGGATCTGATGCACAGAATCTTCATATTATGGCACCGAATGGAAAACAGTTCACAGTAGCGGTTAAAATTGACTAACATCATCTAAAGAAGAAATAGTTTCATTATTAGAAAATAATCAGACTGTTTGGAAAGTACCAGGCTTCTTCTCGATTGAATTGTCAAATCCCACGCTCTGGGACTAAAACTTTTTAACTTTCTGTAGAGAAGCTGGGGACCCTACTCTTATACTGCTTTATGACTCGAAAGATAGGTAGTAAAACGTAAGAAGTGAAGATTGCGATGCTGAAGATTCCAAAAGCCTTCCCCCATGTTTTACTCATTATAAAGTGATGTGTAATTTTCCAAAGAGATAACAGAAATTAAACCCCTAAGTCTTTGTTTCTTTACTTTTATAATTTTCTGTACGTAAAAACTCTGTAAGTTGGAAGAATATGAAGAGCTACATACACAAGGGACTGAAACCAAATCACAAATGATCACTTTATTTCGATGTATAAAAATATATGGCTGCAAAAAATACATTTCAATAATCTGAGTTAGTGTATAACGCTTGTACAAGACAGAACTTCTCAAATATTCTCGATAACATCCTGGCTGAGAGAAGATGCAGTTTCATCGAGTAAAACGGAAACGTCTGTTTGTAGGTCGCTGTCTTTCCTACGAGTTTCCTTGAACACCGTAGCCATCTGCAAAAAGCAAGAAGCATTGATGAAACATAAAAATTCAGTCAGTATCAGACGAATATTTGACCTTGCTGTGTACCCACGGAATTGATTTCAATTTAGTCGAATCTATGCAGTGAACCAATCTCGAAATGGGGCATTACTTCCTTCAATAAAGCATGAGGCAGCACTAGGAATACTCATTATCCTGAAAGTTTTATTAGGATTTTCTCTCCGAGTATCTGAAAAAAAAAACAATTAGGAATTTTTTTTAATAATAGAAGAAAGGCACCTGCGTAAAACTTGAGCACTAATTTGTTAGGGGCTCAAGTTTCATGCAGAGGCCTTTCTTCTATTCTATTAAAAAATTTTCTAATTGTTTCATTTTCACAGACTGGGAGAGAAAACCCTTATAATATTTCAGGATAATGCAAAGACCTCCCAGAAAATTTTTCAATAGATACCGTCATTTGGGGTTGGACTGATAACCTGGGGTGAGATTGATCACAATGTTGAATTTTCATAAATTCGAATCTACCGCTCAAACCAATAGGTAGTTCCTTAAGTCGCCCTTGGGTCAATGAAGAGAAATCATGGTCGAATATCATATGTACGTCTAGAATCGATATCACGTTTTTTTTTTGAATAAAAAATGTTGAGTTGAAGTGTGCGGATAGTTTAACTAACATTTTTAACTTTTAGAACTTTCAGTGATAATGATCTAGTATTGAAAAATTTAGCATTATGGCTGTATTAATTGTTTACCGAAACGAGTATTGTTTCGTGTTTACAATAGCTTTCTATTGGGATTTTTAAGTTTTAACTTTTATTGACCATCAATAATAGAAGTTGTTTTCTTAGTTATGAATCCTGTGGGTTATATTATATGTGTAAGTATAGGTAATATTGTGCTTTTTGTTTTATTTTTCGTAAAATATTGAGGTGGGCACTATTCAATTTTGAATGCTTTCCAGATCATCTGGCAAAATGTTTACCAAAGGTTCCTCAAATTATAGGAAATTTTCAAATTTTTACATGCTCATAGATGCTGTGTAGAGGGTGAGCAAGTATTGCAATGCAATCATTTGATTCTATGTGGGAAAAAATTATTTTAAAACATTGGAATTCTACAAGGACAACCCTCATATTGAGGAAATGATGTCTTATAAAAATGATGGTATGAAGGTTGACAAGATTACACATACCAAGCAAAATTGTCTATAATTTGCAAGCATATTTAAGCCCTGCTACTCTACAAGGTTGTACTTACTACAAAATATCTTGATAATTCTACTGATTGTGAAGGTAAAATTCATTGTTTAGTTTTGTCTCTGCTGTTTTTTTTTTGTTTTCCATAACAATGAAATGTACAAAACAGAAAACATTTGGATCATCCATATTTGATGAAAACTAAGAGAAGGTTGAAATAAGTTTGAGACCTAACAGAACTTGAAAACATGCATGATTGTAATGTAATTGAACATCAGCATGAACAATATATTCAATAGAAGCTACTTATTTTTTTTTTCTGTTTAGGAAGGGAAAAAATCTATGAAAAGAAAATGGGTGATAAATTTTGAATAAAAATGCACATTCACCAGAGAACCGTATGTATGCAGAACATGACGTGATCATCGTTTAATCATGTTGAAGAATTTATTATTCGCTAAATTTTAATGCATTGTTCATTTATTGCATCTCGCTTGTGTCTTAGGTTGCAGTTATAATAAAATAAAATTATTCAACTTGTCTATCTATTGATTGCACCTTTTCCGTTGCTGAATGAACGACAATACTATCAAGCTATTTTTAATATTAATATTAAATTGATACATATATGTATAATATATTGTTCAAAATTGCCAATTCTCTAAATTTTGTTGAAATTCCACATTCAGATTTTATCATTGCTGAACATAAGCTCATTTTTGCAACCATCAAGAGAATCACACTCAGATTGCCCCTAGTTTTATTGCACATTATCATATGGCCTGCATTCAGCACTTTCAACTAGGCTACTCGAATTGTTGAGACTTCTATATTTTCAAAAATAATATCAAGTAGACTCAAAATAATTTATTTCGATAAGAATGAAAATTATTGTACAAGAACGATCTGAACAAAAAGTTGAAATGTCTTGACTTGAATTGCTATTTTTGGTAGGTTTCGTGAAGGTACAGCTTTCTTCTCCAGTAGCCGAAATGTTCTCATAGTGAGAATAATTCAAAACATATGAAGCATTGTTTTCAATTGACATCTGTTTCTACTCTTGCCTGTTTTCATTCTATAATCTTCTGGTCGGAAATGGTATGAGCATACTCTAATATGTTTAGATACAGGTTTTCCCATTATCAAAACATGCTCCCAGGATTTACGTCTATAAATATCCTCTACGATTTTGATTTTTACTACGAAAATAATGAAAATGGGCTCCAGGATTCCTAGATTTTTTAGAATAACATCTATAAACACAACAATTAGTGTTTTTCACGGTTTCTTCCTTTGGCATATCTTTTTATCGCAATAAAAACTTAAAAACAAATAAACACAGCTTTCATGTACTAACTGTCGAAAAGATACTCGTTTCGGGCTTAGTTCCGGCTAACGCCGGCGGTGTCGCACAGAGTTGTGTTTTGCTCTATATTCAGATTTATCCGTTGGGGTCTGATTGATCATGCTAGTGGGGCGTGATTGATCAATAGATTTTTTTTATCATATTCGAGAATGAATCTACGACGACGGCCCAAATACTCCAAAAAAGCAAGTGACATTATACGATGACCAATTCATAAATTTAATGAGAACTTGTATAACTTCTGAGTAGACAATAGAACGCCCGAAACAAAGAGGGGTCAGATTGATTCGTTTTTATGTTATTCCTTGCTTATGCTAGGCATTAATTTTGTGTGATCAAACACACCCCACTCGGAGTATGGGCCTTTTTGCGTCTTGCAAGTTTCAGTAATTTTTTTTGTAGTTTCTGATCATTGCTCATTGTTCCTGATAATGGGTCAGATTGATTCGTTTTTATGTTATTCCTTGCTTATGCTAGGCATTAATTTTGTGTGATCAAACACACCCCACTCGGAGTATGGGCCTTTTTGCGTCTTGCAAGTTTCAGTAATTTTTTTTGTAGTTTCTGATCATTGCTCATTGTTCCTGATAATGAAATCAATAGCAAAAAAAAATTAATCCGTTTATTTCTCCAAATTTCAAACATTTACCTGTTGCTATACTATCTATGTTTCACCAAATATTTAATTTAAACAGCTCTTTCTAGGTGTTGCAGTTTCTGTGTCAGATATTATATTTTGTCTAATGAAATCAGAGCAAATGAAACACAACACTTATTTCTCACTCCGAAGATGAGCTAGTGAAAAACTAGATCATGAAGTAAACTGCAGGAACGTGCTGTCAGCGAACCCGCGTAGTAGGTAGACCGGTTTCTGAGTTGGGGCTCGTCATGAGAACCGTTATGTTAGAAATTATTTCCTACTTACTTGTGGCGAATATTGCTCTACTTTGTCCAGGAGAGTTTCGGGGTAACCAGGAGAGTAATACCTGACGATCTCATCTGGGAAGGACGCATTGATGACACTTATGTACTCCAACAAAGTGCTTCCAGGTTTGGCGTCGATCTCTTGAATCCTCTTCAAGGCACCAGTGGTAACGAACAGTCTTCGAGCTTTCGGATCGTGAGGTAGAACCTGAAAAGAGTCAAAACACTAAATTAAAAAAAAGCTGGCAGAATGATATAGATGAAAGGTTACCGAATAGCCAACTGTTTCCTGCACATACATACGAAGACAGTTCATTATTATACAAGGTAAGTAAGCCAAATATTGCCACCCTAAGGATTTTTGATTTTTTGCATCAAAAGTTTTAGCTGACTCAACCTATAACTAAGGGAAAGTATTCTACTACATGTTTTCTACACATACAAGTATACCGAATATTTTTAATTTCAGTATAATTTTTTGTAGAAGGGTTTTTGAAAAACATTGTGAAATGGCAATATTAGGAACATACGTCCCAAATATTATCATGTAGTAGTAGTGGTTATAAACACTGTAATCTTAATATATAGAACTAAGTCGGCCATTTTGTTGGTTACACCATTTATAACTCAAGATTGGATGAACTGTTTGTTATTAAAGATTTTTTGTTGGATTCTTCTACGGCAAGGTTAACATAAAATTGTATATAAAAACTAAATTTGATGAAATGGAAAAGAAGACTGGAAATAATTTTCCTTCTTGCGAATAACGTCAATAGGTGTCGCTACGGTACATTATCTAATAATATTAGCGCAGCTGTGTTCATGTGTTATAAGTAATTATTATTATCGCCATTAGATATCATCTTATATCATAGATATAAATTATCTATATCTTTGATGACAATGTAAACAATTACTGTGTATTTTGAGTTGCATACAAAAATACAATGGGTGTTTCCAAATGACTTCATTTGGAGCAGATAAAATTAAAGGACGTGGATTCAATCCTACATTCAAGTTAAGAATCTGATATTAACATTAATTATTTCAAATCACTTATTTTGTCTTCCCTTCTGCTATTTAGATCCAAGGCCAGATTCACCATCGAATTTACTTCATATAGGCAATATGGATCAACTTGATCAACGTCAATCGATTAATGCAGATGTGAGAAGAATAATTCTTCAAGGTTTGCAGCAACTACTGTTTAAAACTGCTTTAAAACGTATGCCAAGTGACGATCACAAGGTTGTGATTAGAACAGATAAACGACCAATATTTATCTTAGGTACCTTATTTATTTTGACAATAACGATAATATTTATCCACCAATGGTGTATCCGTGAACTAAACGCCCTGTATATTTGATCTGAATAACGGTTATATAACATCGTCGACAGAATGAAGAGAATAGGTATTCCTAGAATATTCATAATTTTATCCAGTTAGCATGCCTTTCCTTCCCATGAATAAGTATTATAAGTTTGTCAGAAAATCAATAAAACGTCCAAGCACGGTAATTGATGCAACATTTTTCCGGAAAGGCCCCCGTAATAATGCAGATATCGTGATCTACGCCATTCAAAATAAATCAGGTGAGCCACACAAACTCCGACTTCTAATGCGTTCCTAATTATGACATTAACTTTGTTGGCTTCCAATTTCTGTCCTGGTTATTAACATCAATTTGTATTAATTCATAGCAAGGTCGCATCAGAGACCGACTTTGAATAAATATGTAGAGGTGGTTTAATAGATTTGGTATTGGAATTGTATCATCAGTCAACAAGCTAGATTCGATACGGTATTATAATTAATTAATATTCTTTGTATTTTTCCGTCAGAGATTTCGAGTGTCACCAATTAAAATATCTAGGCGAATTTCATCGATTTTCATAGATCAAAAAATCTCGGGTGACAAAACCTAGCCAAAGAAAGCAAGTTCTGAATTCGAAGTGAGAATTCACTTTTCTAATTTAGGTATAGAAATGACTCTTCATTAAATGGCTCATACCGAAAAATTTTATTGAAACAATATTATGTTCTGATTTAACTGATTAGTTATTTGGTGAAATTTACAGTCTAGCTTATCTTACTCGTTTCATTTTGAGAATTTTTCAAATTTCTTCATTTTTCTGCTTTGTGATTTTAAATTATGCATTGTTCGGAAAACCCATAGCTGCATTTTGGCGTGCAAATTTTTCAAAAATATTTCGTGGTTTTGAATCAGTTTCTCTATTTCAGTATCGAGTTCATTACAGTACTAAAAGTAGTGCTGTAATGAAACTCATCAGAGCGTTGTTTTCAGTTATATTTTTCGTTTTGTGGTTGTCAGTACTGACCTAAGATTTTCCTAATTTTCAAATCAAATCAATTCAAATTCCGTAATCTGTCAAATTTCGTAAGTCACACCAACTGCCAAGATACAAAACAAAAGTTACTAATCTGAATTTTTATTTGAATTTCGAGAGTATTTTTCACAAAACTTGACCGAAATAGAGAAAAAATCGTCTAATACTCGTTGCAGAAGGTAATTCCAACACTCATGCTTTGTTGGAATAGCTCATTCTGCAACTCGTTTCAGAATATACTTATTCTGACCTTGCAACGGTGACGTCAGACACAGTAATATTTGAAAACATTTCCTGATATTTGAAAGTAGATTTTGGCAATTGAAAGGATTAGTGGAAAAAGGGGTTATGTTACAAATATGAGTTCGCGAAAAAAATGGATTTTACACATTGTAGTAAGTTTATCTGGCACTTTTCGATGGAAACTAGTTTAATAATTCGATCTGTTGAATTGCACAAATCGAATTATAAAACAACTTACATTAAATAATGCTAGTTAACCTTACTACAATCTTTTTTTCTCACAAACTCATATTTGTAACTTAACCCCTTCTTCCACTTGCCCCTTCAATTCTGTCATAGTTCTGTGCTGAATTTCATTCTTATTACTAAGACGACGTCAAGCTTTGAAAAACATGCATTTCAGCGATCTTTGAACCTAGTTTCAACGCCAAAATACAGCACATCTGTTTTTTCGACAGAAGAATCAAAGTAATCAAGTTTGGGTTTCAATAAAATTTTGTCTTTAGATTTTGTTAATAGATAGAAGTAAGAAATACGTATCTTTTAACGCATTTCGAGAAATGGGCTTCAATATTCAAATATTCCAGCTGACCAAATAAAAACTATGAATAAAAAAAAATTGCATATAAGCCATTCATACAAGTGTAGCAAATATTTCGTAAATCAAAAGCACAAATCCAAAAAAAATTTATCTACTTCAAGAAATTCCATGTGGTGAATGTAATCAAGTATTAAATAGGACATACCCAGTGAGGGATCATAAGACATCATTAGGTAACAAATCGTCCAAAACCCAACCAGCCCTCAACCAACACATATCGGAAAACATACACATTTTCAGTTCCGAAAGAACAAAAATATTAGAAACTTACAATGATAGTAAAACAGGAACTTCCTTGAAATAATTTACCTACATGTAACCGAATCAGAATTCAGTCGATAATGAGAATAAAGGATTCAGCACTCATACAAAAAACAAACAAACAATACTAATTGGAGAAAACGACAAAAACAAAGATTGGAGTATTTGATACTTATGACAATTTAAATCCTTTAAACATCTTGAGTTGAAGAATAACCGTATTCGCTGGAACAAAGAATAAACAGAGAGAGAGGTTATCTATCGCAATCAATTACAAAGTTGTATTAACTGTAATTCATTGTTTTGTTTTCAGCCCCTCCTAGAGTATGACATACTCATGTCAAAAAAATTATACGATTCATCACACGAGTAAATTTACCCCACCCCCTAAAAAATGTTGTGCCCCGAAGCACCCCCCTTGTTTTTGAAAGCTGGAGTAGCTACTGCCCGACACTCTTTCAACCGGCCTAATTATCAAATCCCCGTAGCTGGGTCAATTCCCCCCTCATTCCGGTAATCGATTCCCAATTAGATCCTTATTTTTCCCGACCCACGTCTATCGGATGAAATTAGATCGGAATTCGTGGAGGTTAAACACAGGAAATGTCACGAGAGTCCTTCCTGTATTGCAATTGGATCGCCTCCAAATTACGGAAATCGTTTCTTGCTACGTAATTGACTTCTTCGATGCGACGTTCTCGGTCCACGATAAACAATCGCGTGATTTGTGTAAATATTGACGGAACCCACCCCTCAGGCGAAGATATCAACAGATGAGATTTGGAGTGTTGAGCATGGTCGTGTTCCATCGATCGGGTATAAGGGGCTGTACGCACTACAGGGCCTTACAGACTACATTTTTTCTTCTTTACCCTGACATCTACCAATACCCATTTCTATGGGCGTTTTCTACTACCAAAACTGAATCTGTCCGGTTTTGTTCTATTCAATTTCGAGAATTTAACGTTTTCGCACAATCGTTTATTCAGGATTGTTTATAACTCGTCTGAATAGCTCTGAATTACCTCAAATAAGAAACTAAACTTCTCCGCATGAGTTAGGGATATTCACTTAAATTGCAAAAAAATATAGTTAGAATGAGATTTTGTGATGAAAATTCATATAATATGTCAAAATGCAGGAAATGAAATTAATATTAGCCCTAGATCCGCAGCTTATACAAGGTGGTTAAGGAAAATCGAGTATAATAACGAAATTTTATGTCCAGATAATTCAAGCATTTTAAATCTATCAATACAATGTATGGCCTCCACGGGTATCATTAACAGCTTGACATCTTCTATCAATACTACACACGAGATTGTTGAACATTTCTTGAGGAATTTGGTTTCATAAACGGGGCAGAAGCTCTCTCAAATCATTTAAGGATTCTGGGGTAGGTTAATGATTATCTCATCTTCTTTGGAGTATATCCCATGTATGTTCTATGTAATTCAAGTCTGGTGAGTGCGGAGGTAAATGTAGAATAATAAGCTCTTCGCGCGCATTCTCATCTAAAGCTGCACGGTGCAGTCTAGCGTTATCGTCTAGAAATTGAAAAGTTTCACCAATAGCAGCATGAAAATTTGGCAAAACATTGTCAATGACATGCTCCCTATAGTGTAAGGCGGTTATATTCCCAGGACAAATTTGTAGATCTGTGCGCCCGTTGAAACATATTCTGGCAAATACCATATCACTACCCCCTCGAAATGGATGGACTTCTTGGACATAGCGACGATTACGGGGTATGCGTGGGATTGTCCATACCCTTATTCTTCGAGAATCTAGAATCGTTCATATCTGGATTCATCAGTGAATAGGACACTACGCCATTGATTGTTCCAATTGATATGTTGCCTTGCCCATTCCAGTCTTTGACGCTTATAGTCACGTGTTAATGGAACTCCTCTTGATGGACGTCTAGAACCTAGATTCACCTCTCTCAAATGTCGTCTGATGGTTTCGATGGAAACTTGGACCCCATCTTCATTTTGAAGAGTATTTCGTAGCATTCTACACGTAGATGTAGGCTTTCTTCTCGCCGAAACGATGATGAAACGATCCTGAGCAGATGTTGTTTTTCGTCGCCCATCAAGCTTTGGTCTTTCTAACACGGAACCTGTCCCCCAGAACCCTGAACCTATTCCAAAGTCGAGATATCACGCTTTGGCTGACTTGGAGCCTTTCCGCTACAACCTGAGTTAGGCCACCCTGTAGCATTCCGATAGCCTCAGCGTTTGTTAATTTACGTCGTTTTCAGAAAACTCGTTTCAAATCGAAGCCGTTGATAAACTGACTCTATTTCAAAATAGGAACATTCATGAAGCATATGCAAAGAACCAAAAATCAGAAAAAGGCGACCAGATTGACTAAATGTCTCATACTGATTTATATTGGATCGATTCAAGTTGTGATTTCACAGCAATATTTTCTAAGATTACATACTTTTCAAAACGATTGAATACGATATCCCTAACTCTTGTGGAGCAGTATAAATAAATAAATAACAGCGTTTGTATGTGAAAAGGTTCCGAGTAGGCATAACTTCAATGTCAAACTATACGATGAAGTTGTTAGTTGTTTGATTGCAACTCTAGAATTGTCCAATCCCGAAATACATATAAATTGAAACATATCTTAATAACTAAAAACAACGTAGATCTACCTAATAAATAGATTACCTTGATTGGTGAATTTACTCCTTGCACGATTGATCATCACTTCTTCAAGATCAAGTAGTTGTGATGAATATTGAGAAACCAAAAATAATTGAAAATTGCATGCGAAAAAAATTAATTTTCGAATGAAATCCCAAAAACACGGTTTTTTTTCAAGTTCAATCCCGAGCAGCAAATCTTCCCGTCCCTGCCCCCCTTAAACCTCCCCGAAAAATCGATAAAAACGCGCCTCGCAAGCTCCGAACGACGCTCCGAGCCGTCGTCGCGTACGTCGCTTATGACGTCCTACCAAACCAGCCGCGAACGTTACCAACAGATGATCGTATTGATTTCCGGAAATCGGTTAGGTAACGTCGCGGCCGCCTCATTCCCTCGCTCCGAGACACGTCGCGAAATGTCGAAACAATGAAAAGAGTGCATGGGACCGTCCGCGATCGAGGGGACCTAGATCCGGTGTGCGTGAGGGGCATTTCGCTGCGTCCGACACGTCCCCCCGCGTCCGACAAGGCCAGGTGGGGCGAGAGACGCGTCAGGCTCTTCGAGGAAGACGACCCGGAGAGCAGAGCGTCGTCGTCGGCCACCGTCGCGACGCCCGCGAAGAAGGCGTTGACGCTGAACGTGGTGGACTGCCGGTCCGCAGGCGTCCGCGGCGGTTTGCTCAAGCAAATCCACGAAACCGTAGAAGTGGAGGACTTTCGACGGCTTCTCCGTAAGCTGGTGAGAGTCAGGAGGGAGGACTGGGATTCTGACGCCTTCCCGACGCGTTCTTGCATCGACGCCTTGCACCGCGATCTCAACGGCCACATGGAGGTGTTGAGAAAGCTCGCCGAGCGTCCGGAGGAGGCAGCGTGAACGTCCGAAACAACAACAAACCCTAGAGCGCGTCATCTGTCACTCCGGTCGCTCTGAACAGTCTAAACTCCAGTCGGCAGTGCGATGAACCGCTCCGACTGAACCAGTCGCCCGATCTCCCGATGTTCCCCGCAACGTGATCGTAATATCGAACGTTAACTCACAATTAGCGAGTGCCAGTCATGGAATTGTCGCCGTTCAAGTGATTCTCACCTCAGTGCATCGCGTTCTTAAAAGTTGCCTTCTTCGAACAGACTGTGATAACCCGAAAGACTCAAACACTTGTTGTCGCGATGGACGGTAACGTTCCCACGACACAACTCCCAGTTACCAAGTCCAGGGACGTCGACAGAAAGGTCCTGAGAGAAACCCTTTACTCAGAAATACTACAAAGGCACAGAAGGACCATCTTCGCTCTAGGCTCCTTTCTCAGGATGCTGAAGTCGAAGAAGTCCAACTACAACGTGATAAAACAGGACGGGGAGTCGGAGTAGTACGAGTGCTGCGAGCGACGGTGTATACAGGGTGAAACATGCTGCTCAGGTGAAGAGGTTTCCTTTTTTGAGCTTGGTTATTGACACGGAAGCCTCGCAAATCGACCAGTAGTGGCAGTTGAATCGTTGTTGCTTTTTTATCACTTTATTTAACGATGAATTCGGAGGATGTTACATAGTTCATACAATATCGTTTGGATGTTGTAGACCACTAGGAAGATTTTAAGTAGGTTAGATTCTAATATTTATATCAGACTGTTGATTTTTGTCTTGTTGTTGATAGAGAGGCCGGGGTATCAATCGATTCATTCTGAATGAGCTTTTATTATACATTTTTGTTTTTCATTCTAAAAAACATTCGAAAATATTCAGTGTTACAGGAAAAGTTGTACTGAATAGTGAATTACCTCATTATTAAGGTCATTTTTGATGGATTTGGGTCCTCAACTCAACCGTTATGGAGATATTGAACTTTAACGGTTTTTTTCAATCCTTAATTTTTTTGATTTTATGGATTTCTGTCAGGGGCGGTCCTAAGGGGGGGGGTGAACTCAGGTAATAACCCCCTCAGAACGCCTCAACTATTTTAATTTGTTTGATCCACTCATGAAATTAAACTAACAAATATATAATACTTATTATGATTAACAAAAAAAATTAATAATAAACAAGAAATTAAATTAAACATTTTCAACAAGTTACTTTTTGTCACATGTCTCTAGAATGTTGAAAATTTCACACATTGGCCTCGACATTGGCTAATATAAAGAATACTGACAGAATGGTTTGAGTGCATTTTCTCATGTCAAACATAGGCATTGCATTTTGGGAGCAAAGGGTATTTTTAGTAGCAATTCTTTTACCTTTCTTTATTTTACAAATTATACATCAAATTGGCGCGATAATATTAAAATATATACAGGGTGTCCCACCGTTTATGGAGAAAAATAATATTCCGATCACTTCCAAATTTCGTGTGAAGATGTGAGCCAAGTTCATTCATTTATGATATATTTTTAAATATCAAAGACTTCTGCCTTCACCGGAAATGGTATCAACTTCCTTACTTCTAATGGAACATCCTGTCTAGGTATTAATATGACTCTTTTGGATATATCTCCGAATGCCACATTCATTTTATGTTGTTTCCTATGGTCATCTAGAACCGTTTTCGAGTTATTCACTGTTTTTTTAAGAAAATTATAAATTGAGGCTTGTAGATCACTGAACATCCAATGAAAGCGAAATGCATTACCTCAGATCTGTTTATTGAAATGGGTGACCGAAATGATATTCAACATCACTTTGTAAAGAATATAAAATTTTGATATACTGGAAGGTAAAATGAGAGTCTCAAAGTTGGAATTCGAAAATAGCCAAAAATTCGACTTTTTTCAAAAGAAAACAGAATTTTTTTCACTCAAATCTCGATTTGTATGGAAAAAATGAGCGGAGTTTTTCAAGAGTTCCCTATATCCCTATATATATTTTTGAAAGAAGTCAGATGAGAGATTCTTATGAAAGGGCGAACATTGATTATATTCAATACCTCACATACAATATTATGCTCGTAGCTAACAGTTATTACTGAATATCTTGAAAATGGTAAATTTTAGACAGACGGAACCCCTTAACGACTCCACTTACGGTAACCTATTTCAAAAACAGATCTTCGTTGAATCCTCAGTCTTCTGCAAGCCTCAATTTGTAATTTTTTTTAGAAAACAGTGGATAACTCGAAAACGGCTCTAGATGGCCATAGGAAATGAAATATAGAATGAATGTGGCTCTCAAAGATACATCTGGAAAAGTCATAATATACAGGGTGTTCCATAAGAAATAAGAAAGTTGATACCATTTGCGGTGAAAGCGGAAGTCATTGATATTTAGAAATACATCATGAATGAATGATTATTTCCACATAATCTTCAGATGGGCACTCCCGGTGGGACAGTATGTGTAAGTATATATTTGTTGGAAAAAATTATCCCCCCCCCCCAGAAATTCATCCTAGGAGCGCCCATGATTTTTATCAGATTAGAGCTCCTAAGATTCGTTTCTTGATGTGAGTAGTTAAAGGAATGTCAGTTGATGAAAATGATTAACAAAAACTGAACCTACTACTAACAGCTTGAAAGGACTGCTCGTTAACGATTAGAATTGGAGAAAATGAATAATGGAACCTGTTATGCAGAAAATATGCAGAAAAATAATTTATTGAAAAATTTCTCTGGTTTTCCGTTTTATTTACTTATTTTAGCTACTTTCACCTCAAGCTAAAAATGTATCCTCTACTAACTTAACTATTTTATGGTCAATGTTTTGCCTATTTAATAGCAAGTGTCATACGTTTCTGAATAGCTCAAGAGACATAAAAGTGTTTAAAATCATCTGCAGCATAAGTTCCATGATTTTTTCAAAACATTCCAACTTTAAAATACTCAAAAAATTTTTCATTCTATGAGAATTTTCGATAAATCATCTTAGGTTGTCAATAGTAGATTCAGTTTTTGTTAATCATTTTTATGAATTAACATGCTCGATATATCAAAAACACATACTCTATTAGGAACTCTTATCTGACAGAAATCGACAGAATATTAAAAGAATGAACGATTTTTCAGAAATATTCAAAAATCAATGTCCTCATAACGGTTAATTTCGGACACAATATCACAGGAAAAATTCCATCAGAAATTACTTAAAAATTCAATACTGATACTTTCCATGTAACCCTGTATATAGAATATGTTTCACTTGATGAATTAGGGGAAATTATATTGATAAAACTAAATTTTCGAAACTAAAATCTACTCAAGACATAAATAATCCAGAATGTCTTGGCAACATCTTCTTGGAATAAATTTTCCCTTAATATTCAGTTGTTAACAAGATTTTTTCTGATAAAAGCGTGTCACTTAGGCGTCATAAAATTTCCTGGAGATTTCGGTTGACAACTGCAATTATTTTCATTTAATATACCTACGACTTCATCAGCAGTCCGACTTGAAATCTGGAGCTGTCGTAAACAGATTTTAATAATAAGTTAATTCTCGCTTGAAGAAATTCATCAGTATCTATGGAAAATAATTGACCACAGAAGTAGTGAATTCATTCATTCAGAGGAAGCATAGTCTTTTTTAGAAAGATCAAGAATATATATCTTGAAAACGAAGTCACTGAAACAAAAAAATTGATGAAGCACCTCAGGTGAAAAATCGATTGTACCCCCAAATTTCGGAGATATTTCTATAATTTTGTACCTGCCTGAAAACCAAAAGGAACATTCAGAGAATAGCTGAAAAGCGTGCATGGCTGATAAAGTGTGACTGTATATATAATTTCAAATACAAATAATTTTTATACACGTGTTAAAAGACGTGGAAGTTTTCGGGTGTGTGTTTGTCTGAGAATTCCTTGAATAGAGTTGTTATATTACTAGTTATCTGTTATTTATGTTAATTATCGCACTTAAGATTGAAATGTTTATTTCGGTGAAAGTTCATTATATTTCGATCGAGAATCAATCAACTCATTCGTCGCATTTCTTTGATATACCTGGGAAAGTCACCAAGTAATTGATTAACGTGATGACGATCGTTTGAAAGAAACAATCAAAATGACAAGATCGACATAACAGCTTGTTACCTAACCTGAATATTCAAATTCTTGGAATATGAAGAAGAGTTAACTATTATTGTTCATGGTATGTTCAATTTCTAAGCTTATGTATCCTATGAAAGTAGATCCAAGCGCTTCAAACCCAAGGTGCTCAAATTTCCGTTATTTCCCGTATGACTTTCTTGCAGTTTAATTGAAAATCGATATGAACGGTTACCAATCGTTGACTCTTCATATAGGAAGACTTTCTATTTTCTCGTGAGTGGTCGTTCATATAAAGAAGCTGAAATGTGAACATTTTTCGAGGGTAAAGGGAACTGTTTATACAATAATTTTGATAATAAAATCTCATGAAGTTACAGAACTTTCGAACAATTTTCATTTCGACCTGTGAATGTTGGAAATATTCATCTCGACAATGAATATTTCATCCTCGATTTCATCTATCATCAAATCTATTCAAAAAATGGACTATTGTACACCAAATTATACAAAAATGTGGTCTGAGAATAAAGCTTAACGAATCAAAACATCGAAGCATGGATTTCCTGTCACTAGTAGTACGTTCAGTAAGTTCATCCATATACAGGGTGTACCAAGTTCGACGGCCTATTAGGCGTTTCTGGAAAACTGGACCTATTCGAAATCTGAAAATTGGGATTATGTTATTGTTTGACATCATCTAACGATCTAAAATATTCTTGGAACCTGACCACATGGAGTAAAAAAAAAATTTTTTTTCTGTTTTTTTTGTTTTTGAATTTGATAGAGTATGCAAATCTGAAAACATTCGTACTCAATTGTTGCATTCGTCAAAATACTTTCCAAAATATCGAGAAAAAACTGAAGAAAAAACGGAGAATAGAGTATTCGGTATTATGTTTGTTATTCTTAACAAAGACATCATGAGCACAAACCGTTTTCACATTTTTGAAGGCGAAGACTGTGGAAATATTGTACATTTTCAGAATTTTGAATAACCCGTCATAGGGTGTTCCAAATGTTGGTTCAAACATTGGGATCAAGATTGGCTCATAACTTTCGTTTTTCAAATTAGAACCCTATTTTTTTATGATTGCATTGGATTCTGTGAAGAAAAATGATGATAATGTTCTAACATGTTGATGCTCCTAAGATTAATAATTCTTGAGTTATTTAGGATGTTCTGATTTTATGTCGGACATAGCGTCAAATTTATGAAATCTGTTCCATATCAACAATGATAAATGAATACAGAGGTAGTCACTAGTGAGTTATTTGAATAATTTACCTTATATGACCAAGGTCATTGTTGATATGAAACAGATTCTATGAATTTGACTCTACGTACGACATGAAATCAGGAAATCCTGAATATTCCAAGAATTATTAATTTAAGGAGCATTAACATTGTGGAACATTATCATCATTTCTCTTCGCACAATCTAACGAAATCATAAAAAAATGGGGTTCTAATTTGAAAAACGAAAGTCATGAGCCAGTCTTCGCATTCAGAAATGTGAAAACGGTTTGTGCTTACGATGTCTTTGTTAGGAATAACAAACATAATACCGAATACTTTCTCGATATTTTGACGAATTCAAAAATTTGAGCACGAATGTATTCAGAATTGCATACTCTATCAAATTTCAGATATCAATTAGGACCAGTTCTTCAGAAACATCTAATAGGCCGTCGAACTTGGTACATCCTGTACATATCAGACATATACTTAAAATGTTTTTTTGTTGAAAAAATTCAAAGAACCATCAACGTTTCACAATTTTAAAAAAATCATCATCACCTCAAACTATTTGAGACGAATGGGATCTGTTTATGCCAAAAAGAAACATGTCATCGATAAACGGCCATCCCTCGGAATTAAACTAATTGACAGGCCAATTTCCATTGCCACTATTGATCCAACTAATTGATAACTGTTCAATTTCTATTCTTCAAACTGACCTTGCCAATGACAATGGGAGTATGTTAGCTCGATTTCGTTGTGTAAGTTCAAAGGTGCGGCGTTTCAATGAATTTTAGAGTTCCATTGAGGCGTATTTGACTCAACAACAATCGCGACTAGGATTATTAGAAACGCATTTTCTTCGTGAAGTTAATCTTAACAACATTGATAACATGACAAGGTCATTCCTAAATAATGATTAGACGATCCACATATTTTTATTTAACACTATTTTTGTGGATAAAATTCTACAGGGGCTCTGTTGGGAACGTACAAGATACGGACTTTGAAATTACTGAAAATTATTCTATCATATTTTTTCAAATCTTTCGAACTACCCTGATACTTCTGCCCTGAAAGTGGCCTCTCAAGAGATGTAGTGAAGTCAGTGCAACCATAAGTCACAGGCTTGGTCAGTAACAGGTCGTAACTCTGAGACCGACAGCAAAATTCTCCAGAATTATTTTATTGGAGTATTTTCATCTCCTTAATTTCGCTTGGAAAGTTCCTTCAATAAATATCAACATGAATGACATTTTTCGAATAAATATCAGACCATGCAAATTTGGTATTTTTTTAATTATAGATTTCTAATTATTAAAGTAAATGTTTTCATATAATTAGGTGTTGTTATTTTTTTGCAACACTTTTATGAGCGAAGGAAGAATCCAAAACAGAAAAATTTGAGTCTCTGTCGTTACTTATGTCTTCGTCTTTGTTATATCTTATATAACTTTTGTTACACTAAAATAAACTCATTTCTTCCGATGAAACATTTTGAATTTATGTATTCATATCACGAAAGTTGTTAGGCCTGAATAAAATTTGTCACGAAAGAAAAATATTCAAGTATAATATCATTTACGTTCCACGAGTTTTCATGGCAACTACACGAGGAAATACTCATGGGACTGACCCCATGTTTGATATGACACCGATTGTTACTTTGCGTGGACAAAGCTCTTTTATGTGATCGTATCTCGAATATGATACTGTCTTCAACAAGTTAACGACAAGAGCAAAACATGTTTCATTTCGATTTCAACTGATTTTTGTTGAAAAAATTTGATGAATTATCCAGGAGACAGTGACTCATTTTCACAGTAATCTTTCGGCCCAATCTCAATCCTGGAAAAATACAGGTTGCGTATCCGCGAAATCGGTTAAATTTTTTAATCCGTAAATTTTTAGCCTTACTAACTTCCTGTTATTTGAGATAAGCTAGACTGTCATTTTCATAAACTTGAGGGTCCACTTTCTTGAATGTAAAATTTATGAGAGCTAAAATGGGTGGAACTGTATTTCATTTTCATTTCTGGATTCTCTCCTCGATTCTATCCAAAAGTTTCAGCAGGACTCGAAAATTTTTTTTTTTTGTCACGAAGAGAACAAATTAAAAGATTGATACCGACTAGGAAAAAAATACGAAAATAATTAAATGCTTCTTAGAATAGAAGTTCTTGTGATAATTATTATAATAAATGTTTATTGACAACTAAGTTGAAACTCAACTGGACCTTCGCAATTTTTTCTTATCATAAACAAACATAATCGCCGACAAAGAGAATAAGATATTGCTATATAATATTCCCAATTGAAATTATCAACTCATGACAAAATGAGAAAATTTGCCTTCATCTAATGATTATTTCATTTTACTACCAAAACAAGTAGTGTTGTGTATTTCTTTTCTTTCCTTCAGAATCTTATACTGCTTTTCATATTGAGTGGCAGTATTTCATTTCAGATCCCCTCGAAAACTGCAGTTACTATTTCATGATTTACTCTCGGATTTACTTTCCCCAAAGCTTGATTTTTTTTTAAATTGAAGGTAGAACACGTCATGCCATGCTAGAAGAATTTGCTGGAATTTGATTTAAGCAATATTTTTGCACAAATCGAGGAAAAAGCTCTTTCCAATGAGAAATTTTTCATTGAAAAACGATTTTTTTTTAATAAGGTGAACCTCATTTTCTCATGTGAAAAAACAATTTATCAGAAAAAAATTGGACGGCTCTCAAAACATCCTTCAAATTCAATTTGAAATAAATCAATTTCCTTTGTGGAAAGCTCGAGGGAAAACTACCAGGGGGAACTTGGGAAAACAAAAGTTTTGGGAATAGGATTTAGATGGTACCTACAACTCTCCAACTTAAGGAAGAAGTACAGGGTTTTTCACAATAAATTATGAAAATTGTGTTTCACAAATTCTTCATTATTCATCTCTATTCTACAACAAATTATCTAACCATATGTTATTATCGTTATTATTGCTTATCGATAAAATGGTTAAATTTGAAATTTATATTGTTATAATGAAATGCTAGAAGCTGTTTTCATCAAATTTCTAAACAATTTTATTGTAGTATTTTCCTCTATTTTCTCCATCCTTTTATATCAGCAATGATGATAATATGTCATAGTGAATTACTGTTTTATGTTACTTTATATTTTCCACGTGTATTGCATTTTGAAAACAGGAAAGACGCTAAAGTTTGCGAGTAGATTGATGTCAATTTTCGATTTACCGAATTTCTTAAAAGTTTAAGTGAGATCTAGCCATTCGTAAAGAGAATATTTCTGTTGCAAAATACTCTGACAATTTCAATTTGATTCGTGAGATGCGAGTAAACAACAACATCGCAATTGACGTTATTATTTGATCCCAATCTCGAAATTCCTCTTGGTGGTATGTGGGAAAATATGTTTGTTGACAATGGAACGTATTCCGAAATACCCGTATACAATGAGCATTAGAATATCTCAACAATTTCATAACTTTCAGCTTATATGCATTTCTTAAACGTAACTTCTCTGCTTCCAAATCTTGAAGTATTGTTTACGATACCCATTATTCGTTACGATAATATGTAGAGATCCGATTTTCCCAGTGGAGATTGTTTTCAAAAACAAAATCCATTATCTGTCCCGATCACACAAACATGGAAATATTTTATAATTGACCCCATTCTTGGTTCCCTGACCTGCGGATTGGTGAATAATAAATCCATGTGCCCTGATTCTTCCTATTTAAAGCGTAGAAGGTATATTTGAATAACACCGAAAACATTTAAGGCATGAATTTTCGTTGAAAATCAAGGTTGGTGTTTGGGATAAAATTTTTGAAAAACCTTCTCTTGGAAAAGTTACAATCCTCCAAATATTACCAAAAAATGTTGTTTCTTATTTATTTTCCTTCTTTGAACAGCTAAAGACACGAAACTTGTGAATAATTTTTGTCGAAAAAACTACACATTTTGGAATTTTTTCACCCTTGAAATATGCTGAGATACTTTTTTTCACAAATTTTTTTCGGATGAAAATATTCATTATTCATTTACTAAAAGTTTTTTCGAAAACTTAAGAATTTCGTCGAAAAAAAAGTCTAAAAAAATATCCAAGGGATTGACTTATTCTGGGTAGAAAAAATTCCGAAAAAAAATTTAAAATGTGTAGTTTTATTGACGAATAATATTCACTAAGTTTTGAGTTGAGAATATCATACAAGAAAAATGAAACTTTTCTGAGGGGTGTTTCCAAAAAATTTCATACCGAAAACCCCCTTTAATTTTGATCACAGATTCACCATTTAAATTTTTGGATGTTATTCAGATACACCCTGTATATACTGAAGCATTATATTATCGATTTTAATATTCCTCTCGGTATTCTTTCATATATGTTAAATTCTGGTCGATTTTTTTTTATTTTAACATGATATTAATTGGATTTGTTTCACGGATATCTTTTCGATAAATGTCTTCAACTTGGCTTTGCCTTTAGATCTCCGCAAGTTCACATCCAGAGGATCTTAATTTTGGTCTTTCTATACTAGAAAAACATTGAACGCATCCGAAATAGCAAAGCAAATTGATTATTTCGTAAATTTTTTTGGCACTTTATACCTACGATTGCATAATTAGAAATAACTTAGGTTCTACCTGTTTTAAGACCATTTACTCAAGGATAGTGCATCCCAATAAATTACTAATTTTTTTAATAATTGTCTGATAAGGAAACTCCTGATGTTGGGTGTATTTGCAGCTAAGGACACGAAGAAAAATATTCCATTTTGTCTCAAAAATATTCTGGAAATCATGAAGAAATTAATAATCAATTATGTAATGCTTTCAATATATCAACCACAAAGTTCTGATAATCAACCAGGAGAACAAGGTGAAAATTCTTCTCTGTTGGATCAAGTAATGTCTGTCAAATCTCAAAAAATAGTCAATGCCAATGGCTGATATAGATCAGACATATTCTCTTTTTTAGTTTTTTTCATCGAAAAATTTAAATCTATCTATATTTGTACATTCGATCCAAACATTTCACATTTGCGTTCTTGATAATTGACAGACCGTTTATTTTATTTTATTTCTGTCTATTCTGGTTTTTTCACGGGTAATAAAAACTTAAAGCACAAGTCTCTTATTCGATTTAAAACAATAATAATACAAGATGTGTACCTCAAATGTTAGATAATAAGTTGTCACTTTATGTTTGGTTATCCATTGTCTCTAAATTTTTGTTTATTTATCATTCAATCTCAAAGAATAAGAGAAAATTGACTTGCCTCAAAATCATGAAAAACTTTCTTTCAAACTTTCGTTATTTCTGAAAGAAAAAACGATTAATGTGACAATGTAAAACGATCATTTGGTGAATATCGAATATAATGAACTTTCGAAAATATGGAATAAATCGCCTACTGCTTCGTTGAAAAAACCTGTATCGTCTAAGAAAAATTTGTAGAGGTACGTGGGTTGTTCGGAAATTCTGACACTGACTTTCCTCGACCTTTATTCACGGTCGTGTAGGGCCTTAAAGGTGGAAATATCGCCCACTAGTCTTGTATAAATGTAAATCTAATTTTCTATGTTGAAACATTTTATACCTGTCGAAATTTATATATTATATACACATACATTATATTCTGAATCGCACCTTTGAAACAGTTTTGACACAGCATAAAATATTGTAACTGGAGCCTGCATTTGCATTTTGAATATAACATTTTTCATTTTCAGTCGTTTCATTTCCACTCCAGATGTATATACGGAAATTAATTATATGTTCCATAATTTCATTCCGATCGTTATATGGAAAGTGAATAGAAAAAGTTCTAGGTGACTCTTGTTGTTCTCATTCATACCTATAGGTGAAAACAAGAAGAAAATTTTGTAATCTGAATGGAATGAAATAAATATGATATTTTCAGTGAGGACCCAATTAATTGTTGTTATTTTTGATAGAGTTCCTGAATTTAATTTTCTCGAGAAAATATGTTGTGGAACAATACATGGACTTTAAAATAGCATGCTTTTGGAAAATAATCCAGTTGTGAAAGCAGCGAAGCAAAGGAGACAAATGAACGTCTCATAAAAAGTTTTCTTCTATACATTGGTTCTCAGATGAACAATTTTTATTGAAAACCAATCTTTGACTATCATTTGAAGAAGATTAAGTCATTAGTATAACCGTGAAGAGATCATCGATCACTGGAAAATTAATATTTTATTGTAAATTTTGTAATGATCGGATTTTCAACGTTCGTATGAGTCGTGTTTGTTATTTTCTTGTTTGTTTTTCTTGTCAAAAATGAAATTGTTAAAATGTCTAACTACATGGAAACTCAAGCCGCAAAAGTGCGTGAATTTTTCGTTTCAGAGAAATCTAAAGCTGCCTATATCAAAGCCTATGAAGATTTACAGGCGTGGAGAATAAAAAAATTGGTGAACGGTGTGGACGAAAATATTTTGTTGGCAAAGTTTGAAAATTTGTCATGTTACTGTGATTCTTGTTATTTTTTATGTGAGACTAATTTATTCGATCCCCAGTCACAAAAATATTCACCAAACTTTGGTCAAATTTATCAATGTTGCATCTGTCAGAATGACAATTCTGGTAATATGTCTTAGTTTTTGCTCCTGAAAAATATTCTGTTTTCTTGTGTTATAACATGTTTGGTTTATCTATGGGAGATGATTGCCTTTCATTGAGGTCCCGTAGCGGTTTTCAAACATCTGAAGTGCCGAAAACATTATTTGGCCAAGAAATCTTAATGTTGATGTTTTTTAAAGTAGCAAATGCATTTCCAAAATGCATTCGATTTATTCTGAATAATCGGTTTCTTTTCTGCTTTTGTCTTTTTTTATTTCAGATTAAGAATTACGAGTCGTTTTGGAAAGAATCTGTGTATCCGAGCCCATCGACGGATGAAGATGATCACACTGATGTCTTTCAAGATTTTCCTGATATTTTATGTTATTTTGTTTACGGGGAGGCAGGTTTTTTCGGCTGAGGTTTTTTCCCCTGGCTGTATAGTATCGTATGATACTAGTGTTGATAGTATCGTTTGATTCTATAGTATCATACAAAGAATGTTATGATACCCGTTCTCTTTTACCTCAGCTTAGGTACTTTTTGTTTCAACATTTAATGTATTATTTTAGCTCTCTTTTTCATAAGAATATATATATATATTATATATATAATTATATATATATATATATATATATATATATATCTGAAGGATAAGATTGAAGAATCAGAAGTTTTTTCCTGGGAGCAGATCAAAAAATTCTTGAAGGACGTTCCAAATGACGATTGTTTTATTTCTAAGGTGAAAATTTTATTTTGATTTCCTATGTTGAAAAGATTATTGTAGTTGTAATTTTGAAGCCTGCATGTAACGGTCCAGAATTTGACTTATTCATTCAAGGTTTCATTTCAGAATTTCTTCTTTTCATATTCAACAATAATTTCAAGTTTGCAATAAAAATTCATAGAGGTCGACACTTTCAACTCAAATTGTTATTTTCGTGCAACGAAATTATTCTTCAGAGAGATATCAACAATATGTTTCAGATTTTTTTTGTCGATACAAGTTTTTTTTTGTTAATGAAATGAATACAGAGTAGTCTTTTCATCTTTCTTTCCTGTTAGAATTTTGTTGAATGAAGACGTAGAAGTGGTGAATTCAGAAGAAGTAGCACACTTTGAGAGTAATTTATAGTAATTGTTGGATTAGCTGAATTATTTTCTTCTGAAAGGCATAATTTGCGATTAGATTCGGATAGCCTGTATCACCTTTCATATGCGTAAATCCTCGTGATTCGAGGGTAAGTTAACAATTTTTTTCCATTCTCTATTAAAGTTATAGTTCTGCTAATTCATTTTTTTGTTCATCTCTTAGATTTTTGTTTTCTCATAAATTTTGGATTTTGGATTCGATAATTTGTCTAAGGATAATTCTGGACTGGTTATTGGCTCGGAAGGAACGATAGAATTAACCTGGACGTTAATCACGCTGTTCCTGTGAAGAAGTCAAAAATTTCGGAGCTACGTTCTTCGAAATATAACCGAGTTAAGTGTAGTATCATTCTTTCCTTGTTATTTTGTTTATGAACCTAATTTGAAGATTAATTATTCTTACAGTGATCAATTCTCAATTCATACCCGATTTCATTTATTTTGTCACATGCAGTCAACTGTAGAATTTTTGATTTTGAAGCTTACCTGGTTAGGAAAACTCATTCAACCTTTAAACTAAGAACATTTGTTATTCAACTCGTTTGATAAGTTTCAGACTGTTGGTCACCTGTATTGATATTTAAATTAAAATAAACTGTGTATAAGTAGGTACTAAAATAATTCTTTTGAGTTGAGGACATTCCTAGGTTCACTAGGGAGGGAAAATTAACCCCCACCTGAACAAACAATATCATCGTTTGAAATAACTATTACAATTAATTGTTGCTCAATTCTTTAGCCTGGAAGATACGTCTCATGCTATAATGGAAATATTCGGAGCATGCAGAACGAACGAATAGGTATACTATCGAAGATCGGATTAATTAAAAATGCTGGTTTTCTTCGTTGTGCGATCGGCGTGTGCATAATCCTAGTCACAGAGTAACCGTGCTTGGATTTCACATCTTGGCCGAATATAATTGAATTACGTTGGCATTTCCCAGGATCAGGTGGTTGTGCGCCGATATAATCAAAGCATTACCCGATTAATCCCCTTAAAGCTTCTTTTACCGCGTCTCCGAAATCTTCTTTGACTGTAAGGTAGCCGAGATTTGAGTTGGGAACGATCGGAATCCTATATCACAAAGTTTTCCGGAATAATTCGAGCGGAAGAGAAACCTTATTAGGTAGGTATTTTCTGCCTTGAAGGTCTCGTTTGTACGAGGTGTGTTCAATAATGTAATATGTATTTCTTTTCACCCTCTCCTGCTCGGAGAAAGTGTGGGTAAAGCCCAGCGCACTAGGGATAGGACTTGGTATTCAGTTTTTCTTACAGAGAGTTTGCTCTAAGGTTTAGATTAAAACAACCTAAATAACTTACATAAATATACATGATGTATCAAGTTCGATGGCCTATGCGTTTCTGGAGAACTAGACCTATTTGAAATCTGAAAATTGGGATTATGATATTGTTCGACATTATCTACCGAGCTAAAATATTCTTGCAGCCTGACAACTTCCAGTCATACAGGGATGAAAAAAAATTTCAACAAATTTTTTTTCTATTTTTTTGTTTTAGAATTCCATAGAGTATTCAATTGTGAATACATTCGTTTTAGAATCGTTGCATTTGTCATGATACCTTTCGAAATATCGAGAAAAAACTGAAGAAGTAAGAGAGATAAGAGTATTCGGTATTATGTTTGTTATTCCTAATCAAGATATCTCAAGCATAAACCGTTTTCACATTTTGTTAATCGAAGACTGTCAAAATATTGTACATTTTTAAAATTTCAAATGTTGAGTCAAAAATTGGGATCAAGATTTGGCCCATAACTTTCGTTTGTCGAATTGGAACCCTTTTTTTATGATTGCGTTGGATTATGCGAAGAAAAATGATGATAATGTTTTCACATGTTAATTCTCCTAAAATTAAAAGTTCTTGAGTTATTCGGGATTTCCTGATTTCATGTCGAACGTAGCGTCAAATCCATAGAAGCTGTTTCATATCAACAATGACCTTGGTCATAGAAAATAAATTATACCAATAACTCACTAGTGACACCTTTTTTCTGAATTCATTCATCATTGTTGATATGAAACAGATTTTATGAATTTGGCGCTACTTACGACATAAAATCAGAATATTCTAAATAACTCAAGAATTATTAATTTTAAGAGAATCAACATGATGGAACATAATCATCATTTTTCTTCGCACAATCCAACGCAATCATAAAAAAATAGGGTTCTAATTTGAAAAACGAAAACTATGAGTCAATCTAGATCCCAATTTTTGACCCAACATTTGGAACACACTGTGACGAATTCTTCAAAATTCAAGAAATGTACAATATTTTCACAACCTCAAAAATGTGAAAACGATTTTTGCTTAAGATATTTAAAATAGGAACAACAAACATGATACCGAATACGCTCATCTCCCTTTTTTCTTCAATTTTTTCTGGATATTTTGGAAAGTATTTTGACGAATGCAACAAATTTAAAACGAATGTATTCAGAATTGCATACTCTATCAAATTCGAAAACAAAAAAATAGAAAAAAAATTTTTGAAATTTTTTTTTCACTCCCTGTATAACTGAAAGTGGGCAGGCTCCTAAAATATTTCAGCTCGGTAGCTAATGTCAAACAATAACATAATCCCAATTTTCAGATTCCAAATAGGTCCAGTTCTCCAGAAACGCCTAATAGACCGTCGAACTTGGTACACCCTGTATATCACGATAATGCAACAAAAACAAAAAATAATATGAACCAACTTCACAAACGTAATGTTAAAATCAGATCAAATAAAATAATTCATTCATATATAAACATACTGAATGTGGCTTTCACAAAAGAAATAACGTAAATTCGAACCGATCGAATGCCTTTAAGCGAAATTTCAATGAATGTCTGTGGCTCTAATCAACTTGACGGTGCAATCAAAGTTTTATAAAACTCACCTTATATCGATCAAATAAATATCCAAAACTTATATAAAAAATGCGAGATATCAGGACTTTGGACTCAAACTCTCTGAAGGATTAAAACTGAAAAGATCTTGGTTTTCCGTCTCAGAATGATTATAATTTACTGAGGTATTCACTTCCGATTTTTTTCCCCCTCACTTCGCGACGAACATCCGGCGACCTAAGTTCCGTACTGGCTTCTCCATTCGTAATGATAATGAAAGAATAATTAATTATACAAAAATTTCCTTCACCGAAGACTCTACCATAAAGGATTTTCAATCCGCGAAAAACACCTAATCATTCCACAACAACTAAAATATGACTTTACTTTTCCCTAAACTGTCTCAATCATCGTCAGTTTCAGGACCTAACTTCGAAGTACTTTTTGTACTTTTCCGAGTAATCTGCAGGACTTTTCCGTTCCGTATCCCCAGATGTACTGACTTACTTCTTGGGAATGGAATTATTTCATCACGTTTTGTGGGTGGATCTTTTCTACTCGTAATTTTGGCATCACCAATGAGATTTTTGCAATCGTTTATTCCTTACGAATCCCACTAGTTTCTACTAAGAACCCCACAAAACTCCGTTCGTGGAACTAATTACACTAATGAATAAATTTTTCAGAGGTGTTTTGTTTCATACGCGCACAGTTTCCATTGTTCAATTTCCCGTTGAGATCATTGTATAATGATAGGATTCTTCATACAATGGTTGTGATGGCAGCTCTCAAATACATAGCCATCGCAGCTTGAACTTAGATAGGTACTAGTATATTCTAAAATAAGTTGCAGAATGGGCACCTATTCCAACACGAATGCGAAATTCGAAAACGAGTCTTCATCGAAATGAGTTACTTGGCCGTTTCTCTTTCACCACGTGAGCGTAAGGTGAAAAATTCATTCGCTTTTCATAACTTTTCGGTTAAACAATAGTTTTTATAGTTACGAAACGGCCAAGTCACTTATTTTGACCAAGGCATTTAGAGTTTGTGAAATAAGGACTTGTAAAGATAAAGAGTGTAGAGTTAGCAGCTTGGCTCTACATGAGATCTGATAACTTTTTGACAATGTTAGAAATACGGGCACGTCTTGGCAATATTTTAAATGAAAATATTATTGGTTGGATTGAAATGTCACAAAATATCGTACAATCATCCATAAAGACACTGCACATTTCAGTAGGTCGAATCAATACCGCAGATAATGTCGGCGTCAACTCCAATTGTAAACAACGGTATCTTCTCCGATGTTCCTAAGAACAAAACACTTCCCACTCGACAGGTAACATACCGTTTCCTGTTCTCTTCTTCCCGTGTCGGCCAAACGCGAACGTACAGCCACATCGGATAGAATCGATAGTTCCGCATATGTTCGTTATGCAAGTTCAGCGGAATAGCTCTGGACGACGCCGTTCTCCGTTTTATCAGAAATTGGAGACAATGGTTCGGAGCCGCTTTCATCTCTCATCATACGTCCCATCGGTCCCGGAAGACGTCAGTGGATGATGCGATCAAAAGCGGGCGGCTACGTGAAATTAGGATGGTGCTTGGATTCGAGAGGTCTGACAGGTGGATCCATTCAACTTTATTGTCGGAAGGAAAAAAAGTGATTTCGACGACAAAAAGATAAGGATACTATAAGGATGGTTGTGCACACCAGAGGATGATAAATTGATTAATCAATAGGTACTTCAGTGTGAATGTTTCGAGTCAAAACCAAGCGCTTTCGGTCTAATTGAAGACCATCATTAATGTTTTTCTGGAAGGGCAAATGAGATTATTACATGAACTAACAAATAAACAACATAGAGTAATTACCCGTCCAAGAAACCTTCGCAACTGGCATCGAATAAGAGAATTACAGTAAAAAGTTGCGATATTACTGATTGTGATGTCTCATCACAGACTAGAAGAAAATAGGAAGTCAAAATAAAAGAGAATATAGCGAGAATTCCCATGTCAGACACAACAACCTGTTCGAGAATCGATTGAATTGCACATTGGTTAATTCAAGCCCGTGCCAGGGTAAAGTAAGTATTTTTCATGTTGATCAAGCGTTCTTAAGAGTAAAACTCGAACTGTTTATACAGGGTGTAACTAAATGAGTGTAAAAAATTTAAGGAGGTGATTCCTCATCGAAATAAAGATAGGATCTTTGATATGAAGAAACTTCATTGATTCAGCCCCTCAAATGGGGTACATAACATTTGTATATCAACTTTTTTCACAAGCACTAAAAAAGTGAAATTAACATGACGTTTTCTAATACCAAAAAGACACTTAGCCAGTAATTCATTTGGTTTGTCTCATGGTTGTAAGGGGTGGAAAACGCAACCCCTAAAATTTATTTCCAATGTAACTTTTGGTCTTATAATTTGTTTACCATTTAAAAATTTATTTCCGATAGCCTGTTTCATACTAAACAAAAAATGTCGCCCGGTTTTTTTGCTCAAAATAAACCAGTTCGCAGCAAAAAAATTATATTACGAACAACTTCAGAGATTTATTGTTATTTTGTAGTTAGTACCTACATTAAACGATCAAAGAGTAATAAACGAAACCAAATAAAATACTTTTAAAGTGTTTTTTTTAGTAGTAGAAAAAGTCAGGCTAATTTCAATGTTGTAACTTTTTAAGTGCTTGTGAAAAAAATTGATATAAAAAGTTTTTATACCCCCTCTAAGGCCCGGTTTTACAATCGAAGGTTAACTTTTGGTTAAGGAAATTTTGTAGGTTAGGCGTTTTACAATCCCACGAAACGTGATTAACTATCAGTTAACTTAACCAACACCGAAAGTATGGGTAAACTTGAAGTTAATTCAAGAACCATAGAATCATGTATATAATTATGTAATACACCCCCTGTATTCTGATATATCCCATACATTGTATTCTCATTAGCTTCTGAATATGACCATGTTGACTTTAGCTGACTAAGCACACGTGTCCCTTATCTCATTGTTGAATGCATCGTAATACCGAAGGTATAAATTAGTGCGATATGAAAATATCTCTCAAGAATAATTTGTCAGTCAAGAATAATTTGTCAGTGAAGAATAATCAGTCAGTAAAGAATAATCTGTCTCTTGATTGTATCATTGCTGTATCATCTCATTGTTCCTAATAAAACTGTTTTTAAAAACGGTGTCTTCAACCCAAAATACATAATTGGCGACGAGGTCTGGGATTGTGCCGGTCTTCTTAAAAGTGATCCAGAACCAATTGGCGACTTCAGAAGGCTGCAGTTTCAACTGCTAAGGTGCAACCGAACGTGAGGAAGAAGACAACGGAGAGTCCGATCGACAGGTTAGCAACTGCGACGACATCCACCAGAGAACAAAGGTGAGTGAGCAATTATCCTGACAATTCCTGACATTATTCTTCCCAGTTTTTAATTGACCTGGCCCAAAGTCAATCACTCTTTTCCCCAAGTTTTGTGTGTAAAACTTGTACAGTTTTTTAAAGTTTTTCTGATATAAAAACTAAGTATTTTATTCAAATATTATTGTATAATTGATAAATAATCTTAATATTTCAAAATAGGTGAAATAGATTCAGAAATATCAATCGCATTAAACGAATTGATAAATTCCATATCTGAATTAAAAATAGAAGACTCAATCATGGCAGATTTAACTTTTCCTAAAGAATTTGGAAATCTCCTACCGAAATTCGATGGAGATAGAACAAAATTAAATTCATTTTTAGCTGCATGTGACGATTATATCTCACAATTTCAAAATGCTGAAGCAATCGTCAAAACTTATTGTCTCAATCTAATAAAAAGCAAATTTATTGGGAATGCGGAAGCAGAATTCCACACATCCAATGTTCCAAATACATGGATCAGTATAAGAAATTTCCTCATAAATAAATTTGGTGATCATGCAAACCTCGACGTACTTAAAAATCAATTGCAATTTCTCAGGAAGAATCCCAAAGAAGATATTTTAAATTTCATTGAAGAAATAAAAGCTCTGAAAATCAGAATTAATTATAGAATAGACGCAGATGTTATGAATGCGCAAATGAAAATCCTACATAAAGATTTGACTAACGACTTAGCGAAAAATGTATTAATAAGTAATAGTCCCTTTGAACTACAGACAACTCTAATTACAACACCTGATCTAACTTTCGACCAAGCCATTCAAATTGTTGAGAATTACGTTTCTCAAAAATCGCAAATAGAAATGATGCGGTCGTGGAGAAATCCGCCCACGAATAATTATAATTTTAATAGATCGAAAACTAATCCCCCATCTAGAAATTCAAATAATGTTTCCCAGTATCAAAATAATCATTTCAGAACACCTAACTATTCCTATGATCCAAGACCAAATTTTAATCAACAATTCCTTTCGCAACCAATCCAATTTAAACAAAGAAATGTTAACCCTCATTTTCCTACCGCAAGACAAGTGTTTAGTCCCACAAATAAATCAAATACAACCAATGTTTTCAAACCAAATCCAAATCAGAGAATTAATACCCCTCCAGAAAAAATGTCTGTTCAAACTAGAAATTATCCTAAAAAAAGAAATGAGTATTCAACTCAATATAATCCAAATCCCCAAAGAAATTTTTATAATTATCGAAATACAAATTATCATAATAATCCGAACAATGACTTCATTGTTGAGGAACTAACAAATGTTAATTCGAATGAACCAAGTCGAAATTTTCCAAAAGCAGGCCCAAGCAACGAATTGACCTGAATCATGCCTTAGATAATAAAAATCAGCTACCTTATATCCAATTTCGAAACCCTTATTGTAAACTTTTAATCGATAGTGGCTGTTCAGTATGTCTGATAGATCCGAAATTTGCTTATAATAATTTCTATGATAATATTTTTCAAGAAGAAACAACGTTAACTGCATGCATGAAGCAGGATACTTCAAATGAAAAAGTATTACTTCCTTTATTTTCAGAATTTCGTATGAATGATAGTCACCCTTTTGTACTTTATAAATTTCATAATAATTACGATGGCATTATAGGAGCCGATTTTCTTAATAAATACGGTTTGACATTCGATTTTAAAAACCAAGTATTAATAAATAAATATTGTAGAATTCCATTCAAATATGGAAAAACTTCGATTGAAAATAATTGTTTAATTCAGAAAGTATCACAACTTGAACGGGAAAAACACGAGCTTTTCAAAAACTTTGCAAATAATTTGCAGAAAATTGATAAAATCGATAAAGCAAATGAAGATTTGAAAACTGAAAATGAACAATTGAAATCTAAACTTTTTATGATCGAGATATCTAATAAAGAACTTGAAAAAATGATTGAATTGAACTCTAAAGCAAGTTATGAAATGGAAAAAGAAATTTCAAATTTGAAAAAATCAATAAACGTAATAAATAAGGAAAAACAAAGTCTACAAAAATCTTACGCTAGATTGAATAAAGTAGATAGGAAATATAAGCAGCTTAAATCAGAAATCAATGAGTTGAATATCAACATAAATAAAATTAGAGCGGAAAATGACGCTTTACTGGAAAATAATGAACAAATAAGTTCAAAATATGAACGTGTTATTGAAGAAAATGATAATCTTATATCCAAACTAGGAGAATTTAAGAATGAAATTAAATATAATAAAGGTTCAATGAATAATGCCAATACTCTGTGTAGAATTAGATTAGAATCAACGAATGATTTTTTACGTAATGAAACCAATGATAATAATAATGAGTTTAATTGTATTAAGACTGAAAAAGTTTCATCAGTCAATGAAGAAAATAATTTTAATAATAATTTTGATGGTTTCAATGAATATTCAATGAATAATCGTGATGAAGACGAATCTGAAGAATTTAATCAAAGTACTAATTTTTTAGTTGATCCAAGAAACGAAATGAATTATAGATATTTTACTAAGGACGAACCTGGATTCATAATAATTCATATCATATCCCAAGGTAACGCTTATTCTGATAAGCTAGATGCAAGTTTGATCGCAGAAAAAGTGCGATTCATCAAATTCCTTTCACACTGTAAAAATGACCTGCCTCATTTGTACGGGAGGTTACTCAAGAATTATACGCTACATGATTTTCATAAATTTTATCACCGACCGAAATATAAAGCGATTTTCTACATTTTATACTATAGAGATCAACTTTTGGTTATAGAAGTATTTTTCAACTTTATTTAACATACAATAAATTTCGCTTCACTATGTCATGAATGATACAAAATGAAAGCATTTTAAAATTATGTAATTATGTACTGACGAGCCATTTCAGCTTTTAACTATATTTATTTTATTCTTCCCAGTTTCGGAATCAGTTTTCCTAAAATTTAATTCGATATGAATTTCCTCATAATTTTACAAGTATCAAGAAAAATTCAATTACAATTTTAACCCTTAAGATTTTTTTAGTTTACCACACAGCTCTTATTTATTTGATAAGATGATTAAATCTCATTGCTATTTCATCCTTAAATACTTGAATTTCTAAAACTTTCTTGATGTAAAAAGGTGTAGGCATCACCGCGCCGAGGATTACAAATATCAATCAATTTGAAAATAACGAGATGAACCCCATAGAGGATGATCTTATATCAATTATAAATAATGTAACAAATGTTTTCAAGAACTAGATGAATGCCTAGAATTATTAGATCCAAGTAATAATAGAAATTATAATGAAATTGATGATATTGTGTGTGATGAATTTAATAAATATTTTTTTTTAATAATTTAAAAAATAGATATTCAGGTAGATTGAACGAAAAACGTTCCGAAGAAACAAGGATTTTCCTTCCTTTTAAATACAAACCCTAATTACATTAAAAACCCTGTTGTCAAAAAGTTAGATTCAGTTTACAAAACTATTAATGCTCGCGAGATAGATACGCATAGAATTCAAGACATGCCAAATAGACACATTTATCATAAAATTATAACTCCCTTGGAAAACAATATACTCCCTATTTTACTCGGAAAAGCTTATATAACAAAGAAGAATATACAACTGATTTATCATATTGATTTGGAACAAGTAGAGGATCTTATTTTGAAATATCAGAAAGAAATTAATAATTTGAAAAATAAACAATTATTGGGATTTACACAAACGCCGCATTATGAATATTTACAACATTCGAATACGATTAATATTAAAACTTTGGAAGAACTTGTTAATGGAAAAATAAGAGTTAAAAGAGGACTCATTAATATTGGAGGTAAAATTTCGAAGATTCTATTTGGAACATTAGATTCAGATGATGAAGAACTTTATAAAAATTATTTTGAAAGTATAGCAAGAAACGAGGACACTCTTATGAGAAATCAAAAGCAGATTGCTACAGTAATTAATGATTTGAAAAATAAGTATATTGATAAATTTCGACAATTCGCAGATAATTTTAAATTATTACAAACAATACCGCAATTGAGACATATTGAACACATGCATCTTCTTACATTTGAAATTAAGGATATTAAAAGTATATTAGATGAAATTCAAACAGCAGTGAGCTTTGCAAGACTTCATATCCTACATGAATCTATTTTACCATATACAAAATTCACAGAACTAATTAAAAATGACACAATCATTCCAATGCACCATTTAAAGGATTATTATCAATTATGTCATACAAAAGTTATGTTTAAAGAGAAAGTTCTATTATTTCTTATATCAATTCCTACCGTTCATGAAGAAAATTTTAATCTTTACAAGTTTTACTATATCCCTCAGAAAACCTTTACCCTTCCTTATACCAATCCTTATATGCTCACTCAAAAAGAAGAATTAAAATGGTCAACCGATGAATGTCATGCTGTCGAAGAAGACTACCTTTGTGATCAAGACTCCCTTACAAAACCTCCTGAATGTATGAAGACGGTATTGAAGACACACTTAGAAAATTGTCCCAGAAAAGAAATTATACCTATATCAAATTTGAAAACTTTAGAAGATGGAAGCATCCTTTCGATTAATAATATAGAAATTCAAGAAAAATGTCCTCAGCAAACTAAATATTACTTTACTTCACCGATGGCTATAATCCAATCGAAATGCATCATAAGTAATTTCCAAAAAGAAATATTTCCAATTTCTATCAAGAATGAAGAAAAATACATTATTTTACCCAAGACGGCGATAATTCCACAAAATCAATCCCAAGAAGAGGAGAAAGAAGAATTTCGAGAAGAAGATATCCCAGATGTTAACTTAGAAGACATACGAAGATGGAAACCCCATCCAGCATCAACATTTATGATTATTATAGAAATATTTATGTTTTGTCTATTTTATACTTGTTATTTAAATATTTTAAAATACGTAAAGCTACACCTTATCAAGGTGATACCTTTATCCAAAAGGGGGAGGAATTATGTAATACACCCCCTGTATTCTGATATATCCCATACATTGTATTCTCATTAGCTTCTGAATATGACCATGTTGACTTTAGCTGACTAAGCACACGTGTCCCTTATCTCATTGTTGAATGCATCGTAATACCGAAGGTATAAATTAGTGCGATATGAAAATATCTCTCAAGAATAATTTGTCAGTCAAGAATAATTTGTCAGTGAAAAATAATCAGTCAGTAAAGAATAATCTGTCTCTTGATTGTATCATTGCTGTATCATCTCATTGTTCCTAATAAAACTGTTTTTAAAAACGGTGTCTTCAACCCAAAATACATAATTATATGTATATAACCTAAAATGTTGTTTTGAAAAAGTTGATTTCTCACTAGAGATTTGTTCATTTGGATTTGATTTCAATGCTTTTAGCATTGATGGAGAGGAATATTGTAGACCTGAGGTGATGCGTCTTAGATCAATTTTTTTTCGAAATTAACGACGATTATGATATTTTTTTAAACATTCAGATTATCCAAAAGCTGCGTTTTATTATTATTTATTCAGCGTATGCTAAATATTCTAAACCAAATAGAACATTGAATAGCTCGTCCAGAAAGTAATTAAAATGCCAGGTTTCCGAGGTGCACAGGTGTTATTGACTGCACACATAAAAATTCAACTGATAGGTGATCAAGCCGAACTATTCAGGAACCATCAACAGCTTTTTTCCTTGAATGTGCAAACTGTAGCTGATCCATTTCTGAAAATTACAAACATTGATGCAAAATGGCCAGGTTCAGCACATGATATTTTTCAGAATTCTACGCTGTGCGGATTATTTGAAAGAAGGGATATTCCTTACAGCGTTTTAGCAGGAGATATTGGCTATGGAATTGAGCCTTATATAATCTTCTGGAGTCTCATTCAACAAATCACACATTTGTTCAAGAAATCTCGTTGAGAGAAAGAGTGTGCGGAAACGTCGCTTTCTAGCCCTTGTCATAGGAAAACAGATAAAATTAGATACAGCTCAGGCTATGTTAGTGGCTACAATCATTCTTCATAATACAGCATTTTGTAGAATTCACTAGTAATATTAATCTTTCAGAATTTCCTGATCAAAGGCATAATGCAAGTTCCTCTTCTCCAGATACCTCCATTTACATGTATTTTAATAGATTGTGAATAATTGTATAATAATTGATCTTATGTATACATGTAGAATAAACAAACTGAGGAAATATTTATTCAAATAAAATATGAAAATTAATTTTATTAAACTTGTACATTTCAATCATTGATTTTAAAATTCTAATATACCTTCAACGTCTGATGAATTCGTTAATGCGTCTGACCTGCTATTTAGATGAAAAAAACCGTTATTTTCTACCAACTTAAGAAAATTTAAACAGAACCGATAATTACGAAACCTCAATCGGTAAAATTATTGTAAAACGCCAGGTACGAGTTAACCATCTAGTGTCGGTAACCTAACCATAAAGGTTAAACTTCGATTGTTAAACCGGCCTTAAGAGGTTGTATCTTAACAAGGGATGCTCCAATGAAATTTTTTGTTTGAAAGATCCTATTTTTTATTTGATGAGGAATCACCTCCTTAAATATTTTACACTTATTTAGTTACACCCTGTGTAATAACTGACAAAGAAACTGCAAAACCTAGAAGGAGCCTATTTAAATTAAAATTTTCCTGTTGTAGAACATAGATAATAGAGCAAGGAGTGAATTATTGAAATTTGGAGAGAAAAGAAGGGGTAAAATTTTTTTGTATTGAATTTGTTAATGGTGTATTTGTCCACCGCGGTTATCTAGACACTCTAAAATGCGTCTTGCAAGAATTGCAAAAAATGATCATCATTTACCTACTCCTTGCTACACTATCTTTGTTTCAGCTTAAACAGCTCCTTCTGGGAATTGCAGTTCCTTTATCAGGGTGTGTCATTGGGATACAGATCACATATATTCATTTTTTTAGAAATAAAAAGAAAATACCTGAATAATACAAAATGAGTTGGTCGACCCTTCGTTTTCTAACTTCACTTACCTTGCTATACTGCCCCAGTACATACTTGAGGATCTCTTGGGGAGCCTCGTACAGCAGCGGCTCCAACGCAGACAGCATCACGCACCTCTGGAGGATCGTCTTCAAGGTAGACTTCGTCTTAAACTTCAAGTCCTCCGACGACGATTTCGAGTTGTAGAGCTGCAGGAAACGTATGAGGGTGTTGCCGTTGGCCACCTCTTGAGCGTGTTCGGGGCTGTGCTTGCCCACCTGGCCCAATGTCCAGACGGTCACAGCCAGTATGGCGTCATCCTGGCAATCGTTGAGTAGCTTCGTCAGCTCGGTGACACCCTGACTGGAGATGATGGATTTGGCCAGTTGTTCCGAGTGAGCTTGCAGAAGATTAATATAGTCAGATAAACTTGAAGAGCCAAGAGTGAAATCGATTTAACCATTAACATAACGCTCAGTATATAGCATAACTCAGCAAATAATTGAAAAATTTAAAGCTCGGATAAGAGGGGATGCATTAAAATTTGGTCGTTCGGTGTTTTGCAAGAAAAGTGTTGATTAACTTCTAGTCTTATACTCTTGAGAACTCGTGATTTTTGAGAAATCAGCCCATTATTTTTTGAGTAAACCGAACACTTATATATAAATGTAAGTATACGCTTAGAATCATTAAAATAGGTCTTTTCCCGAATACAGGTTTACATGATTCTCGCCCATATTTTTCTATTCGGTGATGCACCCTTTCAACCTCTGCTGGCGCCATTGCAGTACACCTTTTCCCTTAATGAAATGCAACCAGTTTCTATATCTCTATCGTTGAATAGTGCGTTGCACAATCGAGATTGAGAGAACTCGAGATTTTTGAGAAGTCAGCCTCATTATCTTTTGAGTAAACCCAACACTTATAAATGTAGGTAGAAACTTAGAATAGTTAAAATAGCTCCTTTCCGAATACAGTGTAACGGTATAATTCACCGATTTTAATTTCAAAGTGAAATTTCGGAACGTCCTGTATAAAAGATCAATTGAAGAAATCGGCATCTGCTGCTCCGCGCGAATCAAAAAACTAGTCCTGCAATCTTTTCGTTGGACGATTCCATTTTTCTCGCATACCTAATTCTCGGTTACTTTCTTATACGCGGTATTTAATTCAGATCTTTTCATTTTTGCACTTCCTACATCTGAGAAGTCGTGGTACCGTTCCATCATTCTCGAGTAAACTTAATTGTCTGTGGCGATTGATGAATATCGGTAAGTACCAAGTTGATCAGAAAATCATTGTTTTATTCTTGCTAATAATTCGTTTGTTTCATGTAAATGAGGTACTTGAGTAGCACGCTTGGGTTCTGCCATTTTGAGAATCATGTAACTTTTCATCTGATTTCCTTAATTATCTGATGAATCAACTTTCCTTCTAGATCAGTTTATCTAAATTGTAATTTGTTGATTGAATTTGAACATTTCGCAATTCCTTCATCTTCTGATTTTCCATTTCTCGATTTATCTGTGCCAGTGCTTAGTTCAGCACGTGAACATTTTTTCTTCTCTTGAATTTTCTTTATATGAATGAGGATTATCAGAGATCTCGGGGGATCTTGCCGATTACTGATTGCCTTTTTGGAGGGAGTTGAACAAACCTTCGACACCCTTTTGAAGGCAGTTAAACCTTCACATCCTTTTTGGAAGGAGCTGAACACCTGCAACACCATTCTTTTTGGAAGAAGTTGAAGTTACAACGTATTTCTGGAGAAAGTTAAGAACTTCAGTCTTGGGAGAAGTTGAGAAATCGAAGATTCATCATTCTAGTTGTAAAAGATCTGGAAGTCTACTACATCTCACCTCTGGAAGAAGTCGAGGGATAATCACTTCCTTTACCTGGCATACTCAAATAAGATAAGTTAACTAAGAACGCTTAAAAACGCTTGTGAATGAAAAATATAACGAATTGTTCATAATTGTAGATATTCTTGTCCTCATATTTTGATGTTTTAACTTGTAATAATAGATATTGTAAATAGCTATTGTCATCAGAGAAGAATAAATCTCGATTGTTCAAGTTTTGATTATCATTAGCCATATTATCTCATTTTGCCTCATATAAACGTAAGTTGGTTTCATGCTCTGACTAGCTGGGGCATTTAGTGTTAATTCATAACCTTACAACAGGTTTACATAATTCTCTAGTTTCTATAATGGTTCTTTGCCTTTGGAGAATGAGTTCCCAAGCCTACTTACTTCCTACTTACCCTATGGATCAGTTTCATAGAAAAGATCAATATATAGAAGATTGCAATAGACAATAAACAATGACATGACTGGCAAGGATTCTTTTACTAGGGCATAGTTTAGTTTTATTGAAACGGTGTTACAATCCACTGCGACCTCATGGTATATTATGCCTGCTGACGAAGCTGTTCTCACTACACCCTTCACAGCTCGCCTTCAGTTCCAGAGATCTAATAAAATCCAATATCTGGGAACGCCTCAGCGAGGCTAATTCTTCAGTCCTACAAGTTTCATGACCAAGACATTGTTTCTTTTGGCTTATAATAGCAAAGCATTCCGTAACTGGGTGAATAATAGGAGTTTCTTCCTCCTTTCCACAGAATCTACACTCGTCAGTTACCCGATAAGCCCATCCTCAACAGATGCTTTCCGAGGCCTAAGGCAAAAATGCTCCGTAAAGAAGCCGGTGAAGAGGTGTAGTCGGTTCTCACTAAAATCCAGATACCTTTTGAATGTCGTAGTTGGAAAGTTCCGAAGGAACTTTTGGTAGTTTGCTATCCCTGGGATATTCCACCAGAGTGTTACCCTGGTTATGGTTAAGGCATAAAATTATTTTATTTCTTATATACATGATGAATATGTTCTATACATGACAGTCCACTATGCTCAAAAATACGAAGAAGTTTTGTTCCAGATATTGACGTTAGAAAACTGTCAACAGGTCGAATGTCGATCAGCAGTACATAAACCATCTCCGTTACAGAAACATTCTGAATAAGATCATTTTTGTGACATCACCAATTGAAAACTTTCTTGATATAGCTTATTACTTATTAGCAAGCTCCTTAGTTCACTTGGCAGCGACACAAATGAAGTGTCGTCGACTAATATAACAATTATCGCTAATAAATAGTTTAATATTGGTATTGAAAGAGTCTTCCGGGCTTATTGGCCGTGGTCCATTAGGCATAATTTCACCTAACGTTTCGCCTACAACTTCGGTAGGCATCTTCAGAGGATTCTCGGTCTAAGGTTGTACCTCGAACGCTGAATTTCTGACACAGAAATTCAGCGTTCGAGATGAAAAAAGTCACAAATATACCTGTCACCTAATAACTTGAAATAAGAAATGGGTACGTTTACTTCGTCTCTAAATACGACTTTGATTCTCAAATTACTCAAGATCTTAAACCCCGATGATATTTTCGGAAATGTCCCCTCAAAATTTAAATTCTAGAACTGAACAAAGTCATTTTCTTTACCGTTGGAAAAGAAGTTGAAAATTTCCTTGTCTTTGAAATGACAACAAAAGTCGGAAAATCGATTTGATCTTGTTTGTCCCAATCGGTGTAAACATTGTCATAATGGACAACTAATTTTTGTCCCCGCTCCTCAGGATCAATTCTTCTCGGAGTAACTGAAGACGTCATGTAACTCGGTCGATTTAGAAAAATTGAAAGAAATGCATCATCAGTTAATTTTGGAATTTTTCGGGGTATATTAATAACTGAACCGTCGGCGGTTGGATAAGAGTTATTTATCAAAATATGGGAATCTACAAAATGTTTTATAGAAACTACACTGTCGTCGTTGACTTTGAAACCACATTCTCTATGAATTGCGTTAAGCCATTTTCTTCTCCTCGCGGTATCTTTCGGAAATCTAAATTCTTCAGAGGATTCTCGATCTAAGATTATACCTGTCAGAAGTTCAGCGTTCGAGGTATAATGTCAAATTCTCCGAGAGTACTCTGAAGATGCCTACCGAAGTTGTAGGCTAAACGTTAGGTGAAATTGTTCCTAATGGACCACGGCCAATAAGCCCGGAAGACTCTTTCAATACCAATTATTGCTAGAATTATATGTTCCGGCACAAAGATTATAAAGAGGGAAAATTGGAAACGAAGCGACTACAGTTACGTGAGCGCCACCTATATCCACAGACTTCAACTAAAATTTAGGAATATTGTTGATCGTTAGCAGGTTCAACGATTACAAGATGGCCATGACATATAACATTATTTGATTTGTTCGAATTCAAGATGTATTCCTGAACGTGTTGCATGGTGAAGGAAAATAACATGAGCAGGATGTTATTCAGGATGTTATTTTTTCGGCTCGACAAATTAAAAATTCAATTTGAGAGGTATGATTATATTCGAATATCCCGCTCTTCATAGAATACAATAATCTGTATCGGAAATTTCAGTAAGTACGATTTCAGCGCCATCTATACTCTCAGACGTCCAACGCAACCGAAAATTGTAGACGGATTTAGCACTGGACATATAGGGACGTTTTCTTTTATACTCTATTATCTCTGCAGGCCATTCATGAAAAAGAGAAATACGGATTCCTGAGGACCTCCCAATGTCATATGATAATCAACAGGCAACGTATCATTCGAAATGTTGTAGCTGAGAAAAATCTTTTCATCGATTAAAGAAACATACTGCTGGATCCAAAATTGTTTAGCTTATGTAAGTTAAAATCGAAGATCTAAATACCCTTGAATAGTAAAATAACAGGCCTGACTAGAAGAGTGATTGTCAAAGCTTCCATAATGTAGCAGAAGACGAATGTGTGCACTTATCTATTTGAACTGAACCATATTGGCTGTTCATCACAAGTTTAAACTTGGTTAGAAAATTTATTATACGTTTGAAAACAATTCTTTCGAAAATATAATAGATCATGGTCTTTAATTTGCAACGTTACTAGAATCATTCTTCTCAAAGACTGGTAGAACCGTTGATATTCTGAATGCCGATGAAAACGGACTCGTAGATATAAAAAAATTCAACGTACATGAATTATTTAATTACCTAAGCTAAATTCACCAAGTATTATGTGAAGAATCAATTTCAACAACGTGAATTCCGTTTTCTTCATTTTCTTACTTCAATATTATCTTTCATGATGATATACGTATATGCTCATGCAGATAATTTGTTTTGAATTTAATCATTTTGTCGCTTTTCTTCACTTTCATTCCCGTTATGGATGTGTCTTATCATGGAGGAATTCTATTTTTATTTTCTTAAGGTCTTTTTTATCTTTTTCTAAATCTATTTTTTCAGCTTCACTTCACAACTGCCTAAGTCACAAGAAATCACAAATCTCATCCAATCTAATCCCATTTTCAAATGCATCAGAATCATTCATTGGTAGGTAGACAAACTTGAAGGTTGCCCATGATTTTCCCCAGGGGAACAAAGAAGCAACGCGTGAAAGAATCAATCGGCCACTAGATAGACGCCGTAACCTTATTTAATCTTCATTTCGATAGGTAATCTTCTCCTGGAGGTCGATCGGGAGGACGGGAGGCAAAAACGGATTTATCTCCCGCCACCTTCGCCCTACCTCCAGTTTATTTTTCATCTAAATCGTGTTCTTGGATCTAGACCGCATACATTTTTGATGGACTAATTCCACCGAAATTGGCCTATCCGAGTGCCCATCAATAATTTGAGGGGACGAGAAAGAACTCTCGAATATAAGAAGAACTGTGTTTACCAATGGCAGCGTCCGGATTTTAAATTGAAATAAATCGTGGTGAATTTTAGCTTTGATACGCTGCAGTGAGGTATTATCAGTAGTTAAGTTAACCTTGGTGGGTCTAAGAAATAGAACGCATTTTCCACTTTATTTCGTGCTCATTTGATAGTTTTTGCAACTTGAAACGAGAAATGATAATAATAATAATGAAATTTATCTTCATAATCAATTGTACAAGTTACAACAAAGAAGAAAACAAATCAAAAAAATATTCTACTAAGAAGAAGAGCACAGAACCATAAGTTTCAGCATTAATTAAAAACTTCAACCTTTCCTTCCTGGAACGATTTGGTTTTTTTTATTTATTTATTATGATATAAAACTGTAAATCAAATAGAGTTTGTTAACACAGAGTACAATTTCTTAACTTAAACTGTTAGATTTCCTTTAAATAATTTTTTCAATTCTTTTTTAAACTTCGCATATTTTTCTTCATTTTTCAAGTGGTTAGGTAACCCATTGTATGATTTTATTGCTGAATATGATGGAAGTTTTATTCCTCTCGTTGTCCTAAATATGCAGTCACTGTATAGATGATTGGCATTTCTTGTAGAATATTCGTGTTCATCAGCATGCATCTTTAGTTTAACCATAGATTTTAATAGCCCCCTATGAATCCTATAAATTAGCTTACACTGTTTTTGTTTCACTACCTCAGAGATCGGCAGCACAGAAAATCTTTCATACAAGTAGCTGGTCCTGGTCTCATACGGAAGATTATAAATATTTTTAATCGCCCTATTTTGGAGTCTTTGAAGTCTACTCAAATTCATCTTTGTCGTATTTTCCCAAATTGATGCCAGATATGTGAAGATAGAGTGTACACATGCATTGTAAAAGATCAATTTGGTGTTTTTTGTCATATACGGACTGTCATGCTTTGATGCATTAATTAGACCAGAGAGCTTCTTAATAATTCTCTCGATGTGTGCGCCCCAATTTAATTCCTCGTCAACCACCAAACCCAGGTACCTATATGTTTTGACTTTTCGTATGGTTTTATTATTTAATTCTACAATTATTTCCCTTGTTTTTTTTGTTTTTCGCTTCAAATCTCATATATACTGTTTTGTCTTCGTTCAGTACCTACTAATTTGTTTGTGCACAGCCGCTCATAGAATTTAATCAATGTATTGTTGATATTATTTTCAAGTTCTGTTTCGGATCTGCTAACGAATAATAATACAGTGTGATCAGCAACAATGAAGTACTGAGGAATTCTAACATTCGGATCTCTCACAGTAAACAATCAAAGAGTCGAATGCCCCAGTAGGTAGTAGGAGTAGGGTCCTCACTCATGGCGAGATGATGCACCAGATGAAAAAATGCCTGCATGAAGGCAAAAAATAACAAAATCATGAAAGTTGAGAGAAAATAAATTCCAAATTCGACAAGAAGAAACTTTCAGAGGACAATAAAAGTGTATACTTCTTCTTCTTGAAGTGCCTATCCCCTGAGGATGTTGGCTACAATAGCCAGAATCTATTACGGAAAAGATAATAAAGAAAGCGTAGCAAGCCTCACGTAACTGTTCAACGGAATTTTTCGAAACAGAGAAATGTCGGGTACATCAGCTTATTTCGTAAAGAATTTCAACAGTCCACATTCACGCCAACCTTGACCTTCTATCCCTGATACACCGACTTGCATATGGTTCCCCATCATTATTTTTTGAAAAAAACAACTGGAGCGAATCTCCCAGGGATGAATCACCCTCAAGAAGTTCCTTCGCAACTTTCGATCTACAAAACCCAAAAGGTATCTGGACCTTGGTAGGAACCAACTACACCGCCTCAACTTCATTTCGTGGCATTGTCGAGTGATAAACTGCACCTTTATTAGAATCTTCAGAAGAGCGGCTTCCTGTCGATTTAAGGTGAATTATCATGAATTTAGAGATGATGAAAACAGAAATTTTTAGGTATCGGCTCGCTGCACGAAGGACGGGACTTAATGTGTTGGATATTTTTCCGGGGATTCTCTAGCAATTAAAATGAAATAAATGCAGATGGTTTTTCAATAATATAATACAAAAGAAAATGAAGAACAAGTCTTTATCTTGTCTTTATATAAAAATGAATTGCTTTGCGTTAGGTACGCTAAAACTTGAAAACGGCTGGACCAATTTGGCTAATTTTGGACTCGACTCATTAGTGGAATTCCAGGAAAGGTTTAAAAGGTGAGGAAATATGAAATTGCAAGGTTGTCCTCAGAAAGGGTAGATGATCTTTTGTGATAGATACTTACTCGGATACTTATGTGTGAATATTGTAAGGCGTTGAAATACAGTGGAGAATCTACTGGGGTATGTCGTGCTGAAGGCAAAGTAAAATGTTCCTTCTCCGAACACTACTAATTTCGATAATTGAAATACCGAATGTAAATTTTTCTCTCCATGTTCTGAGTGGTACCTTATTACAAAATTGTCTCCTCCCAGGGAGAATATTTGTTTTCACTCTCATATTGACCAATTGCCACTTCTATGGACGTTTCCTACCCACAAGCCAAAAATCTCTGTTCTGCTTAATTTCACAAATTTATAGTATATGTATATGTATATATTTCCATGCATTCTGGTTTTTTGTGAAACCCCTCATAAGCTACTTAAAGCTAAGTGAACCTGAAAACTATCCATCATTACCGTACTTGATTTTAACTATCCTGAATATCCCAAAAGTATTTCCACGTGTCCGACTGATTAATAAATCTCCAAACCCTTGGCAGCCAACCTTCCATAAATTAACACCATAAGGTTCTTGTCAACGCCAGTGGTTCGATTTTCGGGCGTCTTATAAGTCGTACTTTTGTATCCCAACATAGAGATATTTGCGTGTCGCCCGGATTTCAGGCGCCTATTCGGTCGTATTTGCGTATTTCAACGCATTTCTCAATATAATGCATCTGTTGAGAATGGGCTTATAGTACACCGAGGAGTGTAGATTCTGTGTAGCAGAAATTTAAACTCCTATTCACCCAGTCACGGAATTCTTTGCTATTGAAAGCCAAAGGAAATAATGCCTTGGTCAAGAAACTTGTAGACCTCGCTGAAGCCTTCCCAGATATGGGATTTCATTAAATCTCTGGAACTGGGAGGCGAGCTCTGAAGGGGGTGGAGAGCATCTTTGTTAGGGTCCACAATAGACCATAAGGTCGCAGTGGAATGAAACCCCCTTTTAAAGTAAACTAAACCAATGGAGTTTTCACTGTACCAACCTTGGTACAATCAGATTGCTCATTGAACTTCTCTCTTTTCTGAAGAATTCAAAAATATACTTACCAGCCATATAACCAAGAGCAGTGATGCTAGGTGTCCTGCAGTCCCCATCAGTGTGCTGGATTACCTCCAAGAGAGCCCCTATTCCTCCAGTGTTCGCGACCAATTGGGCCAACTCCAAGGAATGCTTGACCACGTCCCTGACGAGACAGGCGGCGTTCTTCGCCACCAAGGAACAGGAGTGGGCCAAATGAATGAGAACCAGAGGGAACAACTCGGCCTCAACGATCACCTCCGCCATTTCCGTAGAGTGCTTGGCGCAAGAACCTGCAACAGCGTTACAAATCTCAAAATTTATATATAGCGATATCTGATGTCGTAGTGCTAAGTTGTTTTTAGCGAAATTTCTTAGGGTTTTCTTCCCCAGTCTCTGGAACAAATGAAATTAACAATAAGAAAAAAGATTCGAATAATAGAAGAAATGCTCCGGCGTAAAACTTGTGCACTAATTTGTTAGGGTCAAATCGTTTTGAAAAATTGTTACCTAACAATGAAACCAGAAGTAACACTTCGAACTATCAATACTTGTAACGTTTCGGAGTCTATATAAGACTTTCTCATCTTAAATTCATGAAAATCTTCAGAATCATGAAAATTGTTTCATTTTTTCAACAATTGAATGATAAAATTTCTTTCTGTTCCAGACACTGGGAGAGAAAACCCTAAAAAACTCCAGAAAAATGCCAAGACCTCCCATAATATATTTCAATCGATATGAGGTCAAGATAATTTAAGTTATCATTTAATGAATAAATAAATAAATGAACAAAAATTTTTTCCCACACAAGTTAGATTATCGAAAGAAACATTGCATGTTCATGCTAGCCAGTAAGGCATATTTTAGTTTATGAAAAATACAAACCTAAATAAAAAATAAGGAATGTGATCAATTAATATCAATGAAATTCTAACAATTGATCTGAAAACATGAAGGTGAAAAGGTCAGATGTTCTGGTATCAGTCCTTAACATTAGTTTTGGAAAGTATATTTTCATTTTCAGTGCACTGACAAGAAATAACAAAACGTAGACCAAATATAAAAAATATTCGAATAAGAATTCACATCCTGAGTTTAATATTTTGAAAACACCATTGTAAAACGGATTCCATAAGTTTTCGGGACTCAGTCCTACTCTAGCCAACGTTTCGCAATATATATTTCAATCAGCAGTACACTGATGAGAAGTAACATTACATAGACCAAGTTCGTGTTTCCTTTTTCAAAATGTAAAATGGATTTTATATCTGAACAACAAAATTTCAAATATCTTGGAAAATAAATTGTTTAAAATTACACAAATGATATTTAATAAAAGAGAGAAAAACACAGCTGAAAAAAAGGAACACAGCACTAAAAATTCGAATGATAATTCGATAAAAATATTGTTATGAGAGAAACTAAAGGTATTAGCAAAAAGAAATAATTCAGAGAATTAATTCACCCAATTAGATACAACAAAAACAAAATAACCACAAACTAGCACATAAACAAGAATAACTCATACAATCTCAATCAATTCTTTCAGAAACTAATCAATACTAATAAGATCAATTTGTTTTTCTGAATGTCATCAGAATAAATCAAACTTTATATTCAAGATCACGTGACATATCTCGAAAATCAGGCCAATGAAAGATCAGACAACAGGATATAACCTGAAGACCTTTCACAGCACCACCAGTTAAGTGTATGATAAAAAGAAATGTAGCTGGACATTTCACTTTCATAAATAGTCAATGATAGGCGTACTTATATTTATATAATTTCAATTAAAGACACACAAAATTGTTCGTATGAAACTGATAAATGCTGAAGTAGGTACACAAAATTAACAAGGAAAAATAATAAATGTTTGTGTCAAAGTTGTGACATTTTTAGTTGTAGGAATATGAGATGGTTGCGACTTTCTTGAAAAAGGCTATGAACTTTCAGAAAAAGGGAAAATTCTTCAACCTCATACTTCGAAAAAAATAAATCAAGTATTTCTGTAATATTTATTTCATTTTTGCGTGAGTTAGATGCCACAATTATATTTGGACCTATGATACAGATACATACTTCATATCATCAGAAATAATCATAACTCTTTCGGAATTTCTATTTTGTTATTTTTTTTTTTTATTCTTTTATACTCACTGAGGGCGTACAGCACTTGTCTCTTCAATTTCTCGTCCGTATTGTTGAGGTTCCTTGCCAAATGGGGTATAGCTCCTGCATCCTCTATAGTTTGCGCCATCTCCAAGCTGTGCTTGGCGATGTCGGCAAGGGCACTGGCGGCGATCTGCTTCAAAGACAAGTCTGGCTCTTGGAGGCAAAGGACGAGGAGAGGAACGGCACCTGACTGTACGCACATGTACGCCAGGTCCTTGCTGGTCCTCGCCACATAACCTACAACCCAAGCTGCAGCCTCTTTCACCTTAAAAGCACCAAAAAATGTGTACAGTCAGCAGACGTGATAAGAAGGCCCCACTTAAAACCGTGAGATTTTAATTAAGTGGAAAAAACTGTGTTTAGTGCATGGGATAATATTTATTCATGGTACTAGTGTGTTATGTTGAACATTAGTCACGCAAGAAGATTTATACCACGTGCCACTCAGGCCGAGTGGTCCAAAGGTATCACAATTCCCATTCTGGCGGCAAGCATAGAGTAGCAGATGTTTATCACCTATATCGGCAGTCCTTAATTAACTTCCAAAGGCCGATTATTACTGGTCCCCCCTCTCACCTTGTTACACTGGCGTCGATACGGGGAGGTAATGGGGGTAATTACCCCCCCCAGGAAAATATTTATTTTCGATAAATAAGTCGTACAATCATTACATAGGAACATATCATGACAATATACTTTATTCTAAGTTATTTTCCCCCCCCCCAGAAAAAATTTCTAGCGACGCCCTTTCCTTGTTACCAATTCCCTTTTTTTGTCTCCTACCTTGATGGTTCCTATTACTTCTTGAACCTTTGCTGACTTAGTGAACTCAATTATCAAACTCAAACCTCAAATCATCTTACCATGGGATTTCAAGAAGTGAAATATTTTGTTTTTTAGAAATGTAGAAATGAGTTCTCCCATTTCCTTTGATTATTGACTGACGCTTCAAAATCGTAGGTTGTTTTTGACGGATACAGCACTCGAGATAATATCTCCAACTCCAACACTCCATCTCATCTGCTGAATTTCCTGCGATCGATAAAGCCTCATCTATAATTGATGAGGTAACTCAAAATAATATTATCATAAACCGACTCAAAATCCGTCCTCAGGAACTGGTTTGCTCATTCCAATAAAGACCACATAACCCTCTCCATCCGAATTAAACTCTTTGCTTTTTCCAATCTAATAGAGATAAAAATTTCGTCTAAAATTCTAACCAAACGAACATCTCAAGCATGACTATGCAGATTTTTTGGCTGAAGAGGTTCGCAAACTATCCCTTCTTGATCATTGCAATGAAGACATAAAAGAATATTGGCCCACGTTCAAGCTCATATGGGAGAAGAGGAAACTGAAATGAAACATCCCTTCTCAAAGGTTACTCCTATTTCAGCATGAATGACTTCCATTTTCATGAAAACCGTGGTTTCAATCATTACTAGAGGCAGTATATCAAGCATAAATAGACTCGAAGCAAACCTCTGCTACAGTCTTGCCTACTTAGCTCAAATTAAGATCAAAATGGGGAGAGGAAATTCGCAAAAACATATTTTGCTCAGCTCTATAGGGTGTATCCTAATCTATCTTAAACACCTAATATTTCCCCAGTGTTCAAGTAGAATGAATTGAAGCGATTGAAATTTATAAACACAAAAACAACATGAACAGTAAAGACCTTAGAAAAAACAAAGATCTTGCCGATACGAAGCGTGAGCGATGGACCCATCAACATCGCGCACGTAAACTAACCACCATTAACCGGGGTGTAGATAACTTCCGGTTCGAACACGTCAGTGTCAGGAATTCAGCGTTCGAGGTAGAATCTTAGATCAAGAATCCTCTGAAGATGCCTACCGCAGTTGTAGGCGAAACGTTAGGTGAAATTATTCCTAATGGACCACGTCCAATAAGACTCTTTCAATGTCAGGATATCCATCCAGTCGTGAAAGCCCCACACTAGATACCATTAATGTTGAATTTGTGGAGATAACTTCTAAATGAAATTCAGGAACAACTCTATCGAATGTTTTCACGAAATCTTTAGATAGATATAAACGAATGCTGCCTTGACGAATCCAGAGAGATTCCTGATCGAAGATTCCTAAGTGATATCTCTTCTAGGGTAAGGGCACCGGTTGTGGCCATCGTTCCAGTTGTGGCCACTCGAGATCATTTTCTTGAATAAAACGTAGTACATTCGAATTAGCCATTGGAATTTGCCTTCTTTGTCATCCTCCATTATTCCTGCACCAATTGGCAAGCTCATTTTTTAAAAGAGATAACGAAATTCGTTGCTTTTTCATTTAGTTCTTGACATGACGGGGTAGTAGGCGAATGCTTAGAAGTGCGATTAAGAAACACAGAGTGTGTTTCCAATGTTTTTTTTATTTAAACATATGCGTTACGAATAGTAAATGTTTTATATCCTTCTTATACCATGTTCTTCTATATTTTTCATAAAAAATTGAAAATTTCTGATTCTAACTGAATAATATAGTGCTGGCCACAACTGGATCACAAAAAAGTACGATTCGCTACTTGTAGCCACTTAGTGGCCAGAAACGGAGCGTACAAACCCAGTTGTGGCCACTAGATAGTAAAGGATAGATAATACTGCATTGTATGTAACAAACAAAGATGAAAAACTTAACAATATCGTACGATAAATGAATTGGAGTATCTGGAAGCGAATGAAAATGATAAGCTTCATAAAAAAGGCTTAATAATAAAACACAAAGTTGTTATATTGACGAAATGGATGAGACTGAAAACTAGAGAAATTTGAGAAAGACTAGAAAGAAGATATATTGTAATATCATTGTAAGGATGGGGCTATGAATATAACGAGCTGGAGTCGAGCAAGTCTGCTAACATTTTTCCGAAATTGATCTTTATGATAAAATACTTTGTACCCTACAAGAAAAAAATATCAATGATCACCAATCCTAATTTGAATGTGATTAATCTCAATTTGAAGTTGAAAGGGTATAGTTCTGTGCAATCTCCAGAAGTGGAAAACTGAAAATGGCATGAACCTCCAGACCTTCTGTGGTATTAGAAAGAAGATCATCACGAAAATTGAAGAACATAGGGCTGCTGATGATCGCGGACTATGTTTTGTTTGAAAAAATTTTTTTTTAGAAACCTAAATATTTCGATTAATTTTTTTATTTAAGTATAAGAAAGATTATAATTTTTTTATTATTTGTATCTATATTTTCATAAAATTCTAATATATTTTTTGTTATTTATGAGAAGGTTTGTTGAATTTCGATGGAAGTGAGTATCGAACTGTGCAAGTTTAACCAAAACCGTGACTGGCCACAAATGGAAAATTGTGTGGCCACAACTGGATAAATTGCACTCGATCTCCTTTTCATTTTTTAATTATTTTATTCACCGTAAAAACAACTTTTGCTTGGCAACTCACTAATCACAATATTCATAGGGAGCGTTTTCATATTTTTAATTGTGAAGCTGTGCATGAATAGTGAAATGATCACAATGTAAAGTTGGAAAATGTCTTAAAGTGGCCACAACCGGTGCACTTACCCTATTACCCTTTCTATTCCTATTCAACATTTATGTCTAATATTGTTATAAAAGTTGATATGTCCCTGACAAAGAATGACTTGTTGAGTTCAATGGCCACGCAGCCAAGTGCAATATAGGTAGAAGAAGAAGACGAAGATTGTCAACAGTAAATGACGAATTTAATAATAATTCATGATGGTTGCATTCAGCGGACGAAGCTCAAAGCGCTACTGCTACCTATCGGTAGCGGGAGCGGTAGCGAACGTTTTTTATTTTCTGTCAATTCTTAGTTTGCAGAGAAAGGAAAATCATTCTCATCCCTAAGCACGAATGGAATCATTTTTCTTCAAAGTTTAAACGACTATCTGTCTGGTATTTATTCCCCAACTTTTCGCTCAGTTTCCGCTACTGCTTCCTACCATAAATTAAAAGCGACAAAAATGGCGACCGCTCCAGAACGTGTTGAGTTTGTAGCGCATGTGCCGCCACAGTATAGAAACCAACCAGTAAGTGCACTCCGTGGATTTCTTTACACCATTTCGGACTCGCGCATACCTCAGTGAGTCTAACCTCGAATTCATTTTTGAACAAGGGCAAATTACCTCCATGCAAATGACTCAAACGACGAATTCATTGCATTCTCGTTGAACATTGGGACGATCACACTAAATATAAACCTTTTGCCTTTTTTGATTTCAAAATATAGAACTGCGATTTCTGAAGGAATTAGAAAGAAGAATTCAATAAATAAGAAAATAGCAATTTTCAGTTGCCGCAAAATGAATATTATCATGTAAAGCATTTATCACAATTATAATAATAATAATAATTTATTGATCCTTTTAGACATAACAATGTATGTATAGGACAAGTCATAAATGCAAAATAATTCAGACAATTTCCAAATTATCATTATAGTACTCACAATCAGTTATGATTGTTATCAAATATGAACGTTTATGAGAAAAGAATTATGTGTTTTTTTTGGAAAAATTGTGCTATGATTTCCTGGAGGATATTATGATGATTATTACATTATTACTTGGTTGTGACGAAATTATAATGAATATAATGCCATTGGTATATGAATTTTAAATGTCAGTGTTAAAAAAAGTTACTTAGACACAAATCTTTCCATCTAAAAATCTTTAGAGAAAAGTATGAAAATGAATGAAGCAAACATTATAATGTTATATTCTCATATTTAATCTTATTTCATCTTTATAATCTTTGGAATGAAGCACTTTGCGAAATTGACACTTCGAATATTTCAAATTGCCGTTAAACTGAATGCATATCCTAGCTAGGGATGGGCGAAGAGCAGAAATATATCGATATATATTGTATCGATATTTTTCGACAGTATCGAATATCGATTCGATATATCGAGTGAAAAATATCGATATATCGATATATTCGCCAAAACTCAACAAAAAGTTTCTGGTTACTCCTGTGCTTTACCAGAGACCTGTTTTTTCTGCAGCTGTAATAAAAATTTACTCTTTCATAATCGAAAGGACTCGATTCCAATATTTTTTTTAGACATAGGGTCGGTTTCACAAAACTTCGATTGTACCGTTAAATTAATTGGAGTCACCGCGATTCGTTGAAATTTCAAAACAAGTGATTCGATTGGTTCGAATTTACGTATGGTTATTTAATCGTGGGTGTTACTCCCAAGTGACAAATTGAATTTTTTTCCTCCTTCAACTTAATGTAAGGGGTGAAATTAGTCTCATCCTCACTGGTTTATTTGCTTCATTTATTGTTCGGTCAAAAACTACATGTTTCGGCAATATGCCATCCTCAGGTTATAAAATTGATCCGCTGTAAGTAAGGTTGTGTGAGTGTTTTTGTTAGATAAAAGTTGTTATTATTTACTTACAGCGTTGAAGCTTAGTCATAGCAAGAAAATTATTCTAAGTTTTAAACGAAGTTCTCACATTAATAGTTGTGTCAAAACAGAACAGTAAAATCAAATCAAACAGATTTACGATGTGAAACAAACTGGAAGTAAAATTGACATCCTTCAACTTGCCCATCGACCATTTGATCAAAACACCATCTATCCACATACCTCTAATTCCTAATTTGATGTATGTGTGATATAAAAAAATATCGAATTTGATATTGTGAAATAAATATCGATAATCGACAATATCGAGAATGAAAATATCGACGATATTTATCGATATATATCGGAAAAAATATCGATATTTTTATATATCGATATTTTTTGCCCATCCCTAATCCTAGCAACTTTCTAGTGCGTACCGAGGTATGCGCGAAATCTCGTTTGAGTAAAAATTTCAGTTCATTTTATCGAGAGTGCACCTACTGTTTGGTTTCTATACTGTGGTGCCGCCGAACAAATCCGCAACAGTTGCAAAACGGTTTCGTCCGCTGAATGTGACCGTTGTCTTCTTATGGATGCTTACAATAGGTTCGAAGTCTTCCAAACAGTATAAAACAGCCGGCATACCACCGCTATTCACAACATTTCTACAAAGGTCCTCTCCATGCTTACAAATAGACCTCAGTACGAATAAAATAGCTTTCTTCTGGTATTTCTACAAAGTGAATGTTTTATTACAACTTGGAAACACCAAATAATGTATTTACTCACATTCTTATTTTGTATATTCGTCAATAAAATTGGTAAAACGTTTAGATTCAGCGCTTTAAGTGCCATAACTTCTTTCTGGTGTAATATTCTTCCTAAACCAATGGCGGCGCATTGTTGTACCTGAACGCAGACATCGGTTAGCAAGGGTTTCAACAGATCTAAACAGAGGGAATTCATATTAGCATTCTACTGGATTGCCAATGAACGGGGGAAATTCGCCTACCTAATATATTTCCACTATCGAGTACGTCTACATTCTGAGGTCTTAAGGCCAAATCAGCTATCTGCTGAACAAAGACGATTCTAGCTTTTTGATAATTTTCAAAAACCTGAACAATTGCTTTATGACTTGCCATTTTATATTTGTGAACATTATATTGACGTTTTAAGGAGGAAAAATGAAAGCTTCAATCAAAAAATCCCGGTCTACTATTCCCGAAAAGACCACGTCAAACAAAAACGGAATGTAGATCAGAATGTGCTCTACCTAATGTGAAAAAATCGTCCATATGAAAGTCTCACAGTTTTCGAGATATTTGATTTTTTATGAAAATGCTGAATTTTTTCACTTGAAATACTATCCCTCAAATTAATTGTTTTCCAATCAGTTTTTTTTTGTGTGAACATAGTTGAGTGATTGCTTCAATTTATGTACAAAAAAACACAAAATCTCATGCAGGTATTCTAAAAAATGTTTAAAATTTACGTTTTTCCGAATTCGATCTGCAGTGGTGTGAAAAAAAAGTTCTGGACCTTTTCTGAAAATAACCTTGAAAAGTTGCCTATTCTATCAGGATTTCGAAAAGGTAACAAACAGGTAATAAGCCTCATCAGAAAAAAAGATATTTGATTGTTTAGCGAAAATGAACCATTTTTTAGAAAAACTGATTTTGTCACCTTTTCCAAGACATCTTTCATATTGCACATTTTGCTGTAACTTATTGGGTAATTCGCTTGAAAAATGTTATTTAGTCCTCAAATTACTTATGAAGTGAAATTATTCATCAATTGCAATGATATGCGCACAGGAACTTTAATATCAACAAGTGTATTGTGAAGTGACTTAATAAAAACCAGAACAATGAACAATGTGGTGAGAAAGATAATTCACAATCAAATGTTCACGATTACCACTACTTTCACGATTACATGCCCTGCATCTATGGAGAAATTATGTTTTCAAAGTATGTAAATTTCCTAATAATATGCAAAGAAACAGCATCTACATTCTCTAGTTAAATATCTATGGTAACACCATCTGTCGGCCAGCTTCCCCAACTACTCTAGAGTTATATACACAAGGACGAAATAAACAAAAATATTACTGACGGTTCCATCAAGAATTATTCTGATTAATATTGATATTCAAAAATTCATTAGTAGTCGTTCTCACAGAAGCTAAAACAGATTATCGAACCTAGAAAACAAGTTTGAAACCCGCAGCGACTGCGCCCTCTATAACCATGCAACTTCATGAGTAGGTGAGATCATTGTGAAACGAAGGATTAGGTTATTCCTGTTGTTGTTTCGAAATAATTACGATAAACTAAGAAAATACAGTTCATTCCAAGTTGAAGAAATATTACCGATATAGAAACAACTCAGAAGAATATAAATGTAATACGAAGTTGCCGATTTATGCCAGTAGGTGGCTTGGAGAGTATTTTGAATGTGTTAGTCAGTCGCAAGTAAAAAAGAACAAGAAAAGTAGTCTGTGGGCTTGAGGTTGTCAATGGAATGGTGTTCTGTGGGATAACCTCCCTTCGTCGCTGTCAATTCCAAATTTCAGGGTTAATTTCTCAAAAATATAACAAATCTACTTAAGATTGAATTTCCCGATGTGAAATGGCGAAATACATAGCGCAGATAATAGTTGTCGGAGCGCAAGTTGTAGGTAGAGCCTTTGCAAGAGCCATAAAGCAAGAGATCGAGGCTTCTCAGGAAGCGGCTAAACGCATGGGACATGGTAAAACGAGAACTGAAAGGCTGGCAAATCACAAATTGGGACTCTCTCTAGAAGAAGCTAAACAAATATTAGATGTATCAAAGTTGGATAAAGAAGAAATAGCAAAGAGATACGACCATTTGTTCAAAGTAAACGATAAGACAACTGGTTGTGGTTCGTTCTACTTGCAATCAAAAATTGTGAGAGCAAAGGAAAGACTAGATTTGGAGTTCTCTAATCAGGGAAAGAAAAGGATCCTCAGGCTAAAACAGATGATTCATCTCAAGCAAAAACCTAAGTGAAAAGTTGTAGTAGAAGACTTTAGGTACAATATTGAAATTCTTCCTAAGAATCATTAGGGGGATGTTTGTTGTAACATTTTTGAAAATTGTATATATATTTGATCCAAATCTATTGATTATTTATTACACAAAATCGTTCATTATTCATTTTACCCTTTTTTCCAAGTATCGTTTCATCTGGCCTATAGGAAGGACTCAATGATTTGCTGAAGTTCTATCAGTCCAACTTATTTAATTCTCCTCAATTAATTACAATCTTATATGGTATCATGAATACAAGAAGTACTTACATGTAATAAACTCTTCAGGCTATGTGATATAGAAAAAAATTATCGTGAAAACTATCTTCAATTCAAAATAATTTTCTCCATATATATTCACTAATATTGGAAGTTGGTTGAAGTAATTAGTAAAGGTGTATCATATTACTTGTCAAATTTTAACATCTGATAATGAGAAGCCAACAATAAATTGAAACAAACTATTTGTTTCTGATTGAAATTGAAAAGTGATATCTGGGATATTCGCAAAATAAATTCCTAAATTGAAAGTATTATGGGTAAATATTAATTTAAACTTCAATATTTACCTATCAAATAAAATTTTAGAATAAAGAGAGGTTTCTGAAAAATAATTTGTATTCATTACAAAGGATTATAATAATAATTAATGAAGGAAATTTAGAAGTTGTCAGATTCGTGGCATGGTATGTTCAAAAAGACTATTTAATTGGGATAAGGTTAAAAACAAGACAATTTACATCAAAAACTGAATATTTATTCCAAGCTTTTCATCTTCATACATTTAATTTAAATTAAACCATGTTCTTACTCTAGATGAGTGTGACGTATATTATCTACATAAAACATCTACATAAGAGACTTATGTCTTGCGGGCATCAAATAAACATTTTTAATTTTCAGCCCAATCTTTGGAAAATAATGAAAAAATATTGAATAATAGTACAGAAATATCAAGGATGAGAAAATTGCACTCCTTAATTGAGAGCAAAATTTCGAATCCTTCATTTCTGAGCATAACACAGAAATGCTAGCAGTATCATTCAACAAACACAAAATACCAATAAAAATACATTCAAAGAATATCAAATTCTCTAGCCATTAAAAGGATTGAAATTTAAAAAATTAAGTTGCATTTTGCAACTAATTTAAAAACAATCAAATAATTTACATTTTCCACGAAAGAAATACATTGGTTTTAGTGTGTGAAATAAGAATTAATACATGCAGAACTGTGAAAAGAAAAAACGATAATGAATGGCATTCAATTTCTCATTAATGAAAATATGAGACAATAAAAGAACTTTTTTCAATTATCTAATTTTTCCAGCTTAACTTGTGAGCTAATGAAGTAATGAAAGATTTTGAATATCAGACTTTTCATTTCGTTTTCATTATGAAAAAAATTGATATAGTCCCTAGGCGGATTTCTCGAATGGAATGAATACTTGGAGTAACAAAAATTAAATTCAACATTAAAAGACTAGGTCTATTTCATACTAAATCATATGAAACTTTCATAATTTTTTTACTAGATTTTATTACTGGATATTAGAAAATAATCATGACTTTGAATTTGATTAGATCTTCTGTTGATATTTTGGTTTTATTTAGATATTTTTCCATATATAAATGTGAAAAAATTGCTAGGTGAAATATTATATAAGAATTAATTCTTAATTATCTTTTAGAAATTCTAATGATTGCAATTCCCCAGGGAGAAAAATTGTGAAAGGAAAATAAATTAGAGATTTTTCAAAGTATCCCTAAGTTCTTGGAAAAGCTTGAAACATTTTCATTTCTTTTAATGTTGAATTTGAAATAATATGTATTTTGAGATATATAATCTATATATTATATATACAAGTGGTGTTCCAAGGAGAATATTCAGAACTGTATAAAGAGACATATTTAAAAGTGTATTACTTCAGTATTTTTTTTTCAAACACTTTCATCTACAATAATTATCCAAGTGATTCAAGGAGTATTTTGAAAACATTTATTCAAAAAAGAAGGAATAAGAGATTATATCAAATAAAAACATTGCATGTGTCATCATGCCCAAGTGAAAATCATTAAAAATGGTTAATATCTCAAAATGACTGAAAATAAATAAATAAACACTTAAATATACAGTCCTCAATTCATTACCACACATTATCACCGCTATTTTCTTCTTCTACAAACACATTGCCAACAAGTTCTTGCTGCTTCAACTTTTTCAAAGCTAAAGCTGTCTGTTCTTCTGCTGTTCGTTCCTTTCGAAATTCATAAACTAGGGGAAATATGTACTCTATTGCTGCTTGTACATCAGCGACACTAGGTGCTGTAACTGTCACACTACCTGTTGAGAATATTTTGAGTGTAGCTTTGGGTTCCTTTAGTTTGTAAGTAACTCCAGGGTGAAGTTCTGGCTCGTACTCTGCTTCTTTATGATGTTCAGAAAATGAGGTTATTTTAATCGCAAAAGGCATTGAACAAGTTCCCAACACATTAACCACTCTGTAATTATTGAATCTTATTTTAAAACCTAATTTCTGCAGACACCTAGCAAACCTCCTTGCAGCAATTTTGGCCTGTTCTTCACTGGTTGCTCCTGTACATGTTATTTTACCCGACGACCATATGCTTGCAGTTGTATAAGGTCTGCGTAGTTTCATAGTTAACATACCGTTTTCCCTTCGATATTCGACATTCATCCCATTCAATGCTATCTCACGTAAGTTCAGGTGACACCGTACACTAAAACTACACACCACATTGTTGATCATAATGTCTATTTCTGGACCATCTGTTGTATTTCTTCTGGTATTGCTAATTCCTGTGTTTCATCTTTGATATTTGCGTCATCACATAAATCATAGTTTATATTCTGTACTTGATGGTTGATATTGTGGTGCATATTTTGGTTTCCATTCTGTAATGTTTTCATTCCGTTTTTCTGCAATATGGTGGTCATTTTGATTTGTATTTATTGACACTGAGAAATCAGTCTTTTGGAGGCAGGTATGAGAGAAAGAACTGGATAAATATTCCTGTGTTTTGAAATGTCCCTTTGAGAAACACTACAATATTATTTGCACTACTGAGGATCAAAACACTTTCTATTGTCGAATCAAAGATGTTGCATTTATGACTTCATCTGTTTTGTGTGTACCATCACAAAAAGGCCTGTTAGAAGTCTGTTTACAGTTACACAGCCAATAGTCCTTTGATTCTTCCACTTGGAATCTGATAGGTCTGTAAAGAAATATAGAATATGAATCATAATAACTTCCAAGAAATCAATTCAGGATAAGACAATCAATAGCTATCATTATACTAACTTTTGGGTTACTTTAAGATATATATTTTTATGTGTACCGTCGCAAAACGGTTGGTTACGACTTCTTCCACAAAGACACCATAAATAACTCTTGCCTAAAATTTAAAGGTACTATTAATTAAAGGAATTATTTTGAAAAATTAATGTTATACCCTTTTCGAGCGCTATTTTAAACGGTTTTTTGTCGTAAACTATACCGTTTTCTTTTTGATGTTGAGCAGTAATCACATTTTCCAGAGCATTTTTGGGAATCTTAGATGAGTAACCCCTCTGAAAGGAAATGAATCGAATTACTTACATTGGCGATTATTGTGAACTTACAACACTAAACTTCAATAAACTAGCGTTTTTAAGGATATATCTCAACATTTTTTTGGTACTATTAATGTATTTAAATCGTGTAAATTAAATTTAGTAATATTAACCTTACTTAACACTATTTCCTCTTCCTCTATGTCAAACTCCCACTTTTCTATTGGATCACAGAGCATTGATCCATTTTTTATATTGCCAATTATCAATGTCTCTGGTCACAAATGTGCTTTCTTCTTCTTCTTGTTCTTCAAGAGAAGGAAATTTTTCATTCGATACAGGGTGAAACAAGGAATTTCGAAAAGCTTCATCATTTCTTCACAGTTATCATTGTTTATCTAACTCTAGTTATTCAATGAACAATAGTTGGGGGAGGTAGATGGGTGCTTCAGTTTGAGATGCTTATATTAATTAATGAATTTAATTCATATTGGACTCTGAATGTTTCCCTTCAGAATCCAATGAGACAAATGTTGTAGATTAGTGTAGAAAAATATGAGGTTGAATCACAACAAATAAAGTGTAGTGGAGTTGACTTAAACGCGCTGGGTCAGCTAACTACCCCAACTACCATAAAAATGAAAACTACTCTTCATTGAATAACTAGAGATTTAAAAACAAGGCAGTTATTCATGTCCCTCCGAACGAAAGGCCATTGAAAATTCAAAAGTTTCATTCGATTATTTGAATATGTTTGGAATGTTCAAATTGGAGCACAAGAAATATCTTGGCTCTCTCCATGACTAAAAAAAATATTAATCAGAATATTAAAAAGAGCAAATAATTCATTGATTGAAGAAGTACCAGAGATCGTCGTGAGTTGTGCCCGAGCTGCATTGAAAAAAGTTCTGGAGAACTTATCGTTTTTAATGCGTTTGATCGTTTTATTATAAATTACATCAACTAGAAACTATCCCACACAGACTCTGATCAACAAATTGAGGAATTTATAGTTATCTAAGATTTTCTGATAAATGTCATATATGGATAAACGTAATAATCTGAAAGACCTGAGGTCGATGGCAAATATAGTACTGTTATTATTATTATTTTCATAAATTATAAAAACTGTAGAGCATGATATTCTTTAACCTCTAAACATGTGTTCAAACAATCACCCGTTTTTGACATATCACACTCTGTGTTTTATTATCTATTTAAAAAATTTTGCTGGGAACATAATGTGAAGATGCGCATTATACCTGGTTTTATGAATCAACTCGAGTTATTGAGTATTGAACTATCGTCAAAATTACAAAATGATTCTTTCAATTAAAAAAATAGTAAATTTGGTTGTGTTTCATCATGGTCTACAAGAATTAATCTATAGTTTCATCTTTGTTTCGACATTTATCAATTCAATTTATAATATTCTATGTCTTGAAATGTCACGCCATCAAATCTTTGCATTTTATTTCAATTGTTCCTTCAAATTGATCAAAATTATCTTTCGTCGATTGCAACTGTATATTCTGTAATTGCTAACAATTAATTCAAGAACTATTAGAAAAGTGTTGGATTGATAAGAAGTAGAAAACAGAAGCCACTGAAGCAATCTTCGAACCACTTCAAGATGAATAAATGATACCGTTGTTGGCTGCATTGCATTTTTCACTGTCAAAATTTTGCGAGCGCATGCGGTTTAACCATAAATATGGCGAGTCGAGGTGGTTATGATGATCGCGACAATAGGTAAATAATGAAATATTACATAATTATTGGCTTAAAACAGTAATATTTTTTGTTTGAGTTATTCTCACAAGTATATTCCATGTATTGAATTCAATAATCACTGCTTAAATCGTTGATTTACGTGAAATTTCAGTATAGGCGGTAAAACCGCAGTAAGATGCACATGCTTATTTTGGTACTTAACTATGATCATTTTCCAGAGATTTCCATTCTGGAGGCCGAAGGGGCACAAGAAAACCCTTCCCTACAGAGCCCCCTTACACAGCGTACGTTGGTAATTTGCCCAATGGATTCATCCAAGGAGACGTCGACAAAATATTCCCTGATTTTACCATAAAAAATATAAGATTGGTAATGGATAAGGAAACCGACAAATTCAAGGGATTTTGCTATGTTGAATTCGACACTCTTCACGACTTGGAACAGGCTGTTGCTCTCAATGGCGTTATTGATGTTGAGGGTACCACGATAAAAATTGATGTTGCTGAAGGTGAGTTTCAGCAATTGAGTATGTTAATGATGTAAAGATAACTTGAGTGAAACTTCATTTTGTGGAGAAGGCAACTAGTAGTATTTCTTAATCTTCCTTTAATAAATGTTGAAGGTTCATCCATTCAAGTTATCTTTACTTTCCCCTATAAAGTGAGGTTACTTAATTCATTGAAATCCTCATTAGTCTGGTTCAGAAACACCATAACATCTCAGTAATTTTAAAGAACATTCAAATCTATTTTGTCATTCAATTTACGACTACCTTTCATTATTATGTATTAATCATTACCAAGGAATTGAATGACCGTCGTTTTTACTTTTTCAGGAAAACGTAACGATAGAGGAGGTGGATTTGATAGAAATAGAGGTAGAGGTGGCGGCGGTGGTGGTGGAGGAGGTTTCCGAGGTGGAAGATCTGGCGGAGACCATCGTTATGGCAGCAACGACGATTTTGACAGAGGTAATAGAAGAGGTGGTGGTGCTGGACATTTTAATGGTGAGTTTGACTCAAACTCAATTCGATTTCAATTATCTTATCTTTGCTACTAAGTTTTATGTTTTTTTCAACTTGTGAATCCATAAGAGCGGTGTTTTATGTCAAATTTTTCTATTTTATAACACAGGACTAAAATAATTTTGTTCAAAAGTGCTGTGGTGTTCAGTGAACATTTTTTATTTTTTTCATCTTAGCTTTGATATTATACAGGGTTATTCACGAATATGGCTCTATAGAATATTTTAAGGAAAATCACAAGATTCAGGATTGAAATTTTAAAGGTGAGCTTCAAGTAAGAAGACGACTTCTCGTATATTTTTTGAAGGTTCTAGGACTTCCGATTTTTCCGGAAGGGAAGACCCATTTTTTTATTGCATAAATAGTTTCTCCATTGAATTCTGAGCCTTTTTGATTCCAAAAGTTTGAATTTTCCGGACAAAATTCTCTTTATAAGGAAATACGAAAAAATTTCAAAATTGAACTCTGTTGAAATACAGACAACTTCGAGGTTTTCTCGTTAAAAATTCTCATTTTTGAGAATCTCCAAGAAGAAAGGCTGATGCTTCTTTTCGATAGCGTGATTTTCAGGATATGATACAGGAGGTCACAAATTCTTTGTCAAAGTTAGAAGTAACGGAACATCAAAAAATCGTGTTTTTCAAATTGGAACTCCATTTTTCCGAAGCATTTCGAATTCTTCGTCAAAAAATAATAGGAGCATACTTTCAAGACTTTTATCCTAAAATGAATATTTTTCAAGATATTCAGGAAAAACGATTTTGTCTTCAATTTTCAATCTCATTCCGAATGTGTTTTTTTACTGGAAAATAATTAGCGGTCAAGTGAAATTTTTGGAAATCTGATTTCGAGAAAATATTTTCTATAGTTCAGACGAGTTAAGTTCTTGAATTATCATCTGTAATGCGAGAGCAACAGTTGGCTTAAACTTCTCAATTTTAGTATTAGTTAAGTCAACTTGAAAATTCTCAGGAATGTAGAAAAAAAATTGATAATAATTTTTAATGCTTTTGAAAGAATAATTAACAGAACATGTAACAATTTCATTACTGAAAATTCAAATTTCCCTACCATGACAAAAGAAATTCTCCAGAATTAAGAATTTGCGGAAATTATCCTAAGCTTTAAAAAATAATGAAAAACTTAACTCGTCTGAACTATAAGATAACAGAGATTTCCAAAAGTTTCACTTGACCGCTAATTATTTTCCAGTAAAAAAACACATGCGGAATAAGATTGAAAATTGAAGACAAAATCGTTTTTCCTGAATATCTCCAAAAATATTCGTTTTGGGATAAAAGTCTTGGACGTATGCTCCTATTATTTTTTGACGAAGATTTCGAAAATGCTTCGAAAAAATGGGGTTCCAATTTGGAAAAAAACGATTTTTTGATGTTTCGTCACTTCTAACCTTCACAAAGAATTTGTGATCTCCTGTATCAAATTCTGAAAATCACACTATCGGAAAAGAAGCATCAGCCTTTCTTCTCGGAGATTCTCAAAAATGATAATTTTAAATGAAAAAATGTGTTCAACACATAAACCACAAATAATCCAGATGATCACTATAACTTTTACAATTTTAACGAAAAGAATGCACTTTTAAAAAAATATTAACTTATATTTAAGAGAAGTTGCGGTGTAGAAGTAATTTCTTGAGTTCCAAACCAGGACATGGGGAAATGTAGTCATCTCACAGTGACAACCATTTTGGAACTGATCAAGATACTTATTGCTCCTCTTCTAAGTCCCTTCAACAGGAATTCTAAACTTGCAACTTTGTCGTTTTTCAAACAAGTTTGGGCACCCAGGTGATGATTCTCGGAGCTACAGTTGTTCAAAGGCAGCATAGGACCATTATAGTTGAACAACCCCTTCACTATCATGAAAAATTTTATTAATTTTCAGTTGATAATTTTATATTGAAGAAAAATTTGCTACAACCGATGTGGAAAGCTTTACAGATAATTTTTATTTCAATTTGGTTTTCACTTAGTAAAGTAAACATGTTCAAGGTCGAAGTTATGTGACAAAAACCACCATTAATTTAAATTTTTTTCAGAATGGAACATAATATAATGGAGAGCTTATTTTGATAATCATATATTCATAATAAAAATCAAATTCATAATTTATTTTTCATTAGTGGCGTTTTTGTTCAATTTTCAATCTCGCGGATGATGTCCTCAGCTTTGCAATAAAGGTAGACATTCCTGTTTTTTTTTCCCCAAGTATAATATGATTGATTCGAAATAAGTGTTTTTCTTAACAGATGTTGCAGCTACAACATAATTTTTCTATTTGATATTGAGGTTTTGACAATGGTAATCAAAGGTGATTTGGCATTCTAAATGTCAGACTAGGAACGAATTAAAAAATTGTTGACATAAGTATTAAAGGGTTTCCTAAATGAAATTTGAAGCCAGCTTATCACTGTACCAAACCATGTTTGGTCCGATTCGGTATCACCGAGTAGCTGACTCAAACCACAGATAAGCCCATATCCAATCCTTCAAATTTGCGATTGGTCTGGCATACTGGTCGGTTAACCAATCCTCTGGACTATTCCATTTGTCATTTGTCAACTCAAATGTCATAATGAATGAGGTTAATTCTATGTCATTTCTTCAGATTCTAATATCATTTTCAATGGAAATTGGGGCTTCATTTTGATATGTATTCTTGTTCTCAACAACATATTTTTTGCAGAGAAAATTTTCTGTTGATATCGAACATATAGCACTTCGATCCAAGAAAATAGGCTTTTTGTGCTTAGTGCACATGTTTTTAAAGTAAAGTAAATTGGCAGTGGGTGACTTACAAACGGAGCAAAATATATGAATTTCGATTTTATTATTAGACTGTGGATCCCTGAAAAACGATAGTTATGCTATGTTGAGAATGCATTCCAAGTACAACTTGAAATTCAATAAGATTTCAGAAAGTTTTAAAAAGTAAGAAAGTAGAGTGAAGAAGCTGATCAAAATTGTCAACTTGGTTTGTGATTTGTAGGACAGGTTCAAACACGACTAAATGAAAGAAAATAGAATCTCGTCATCTCTGTCATTTCCATTTCCTGCATCAGCGTGATTAGAGCTATAGCAAAACAGAAAACACATGAGCAAATAAAGAATTTGTTTATAAATAGCTTCAATTTTTCTTTTTATCTGTATTGTTTCATGTTATGAGAGACTTATCGAAGGGAAACTTTTTCATTTACACTTTCACACTTTCCATCCAAGCAATCATTCAGTATACATATCTGCAATATAGATTTTTTTTTTTAATTCTGCATAAGCAATCATCACAAATAGCATGCACATTATCAATTTATTAGGGGAGCAAAAGTTGGCCTACTTTTATTTCCTCTTTGTGTGAATTAATTTCTGCCAGAAAATAATTTACATACAGATCGGGAAAACACAATTGGAAACATCATAGTTTCGATAGTAAATTCGAACAGAGCCATATACTAGTCGAACGGTGGCAGAATCAAAACCTCAGAGGGAAGTGATATCGAATAAATGGCTGGGCCGATCGATTCGGTTGGGTGGGGACGTAGAGCACAGCGTATGGTACGTGAATTGTCGAATCGAATCGGTAACACTCCAAACGCGGTATGGGTGAGTTCATATCTGTTGTAAATGAATACGACAATTTTATTGCCTCAATGAATGACATAAATAATTTCCTGTTGAAATTAGTTTTCAGGTTCTTTTTCGCTAAAACTAGTTTGAAAATAAAATAAATTCTAGAAAAAAAAATTGAAAAACAAACAATACATTCTACGAGAATAAATTAAAAAACAAAAACTAATTCTATGAAAATAAAAAAAAGGAAAAACAAATATTATAACATGCGAAATTGAAGATCGACAAATTCAAATTAAATGTTCAAATAATCCACCTTGTTGTGCCAAACAGTAGCCAAATCTATTATGAAGAGAAAATCTCATATCTCATGCAGAGAAGATCAGGCCATACTTGCCATTTTGGCACAAAGTTGGATCGCGAAAGTATCGGCCTATCTCTAAAGGCAACAATGAACAAAGTTATTTTCTCCGCAATAGATTGACCACTGAAGTAACATTTTATGATTTGAATTTTCTCTTTAACTGTAAACATTTTGATTATAATTTATTTTCAAACCGTCTAGCTATCACATCTGACGTTCGGATGCGACTAATGTGCATTGCAATTCGCGTGGCAGCCGAGACTTGCCATTCCAACAGTCCAGTCCCTTATTTGTTATCGAATCGCAATGAGATTTCGATTCTTCCACTGTTCTACTATACTCGGAGCTCATTCGAACATTACATTCACATTCCTGTTTCCATAAGGATTTTCTTTATCTGTATAATTATATTGTTTCAAGGTTGTATTCGTGGTTTCTATATACGTCAATTTTCAGATCGCGATAGAGGCGGTCATCGTGGCAACTATGGAAATTTCACCCCTTCCGACGACGTGAGCGCCCCCAACCGCGATTGGAACCAGAGGGGTGGCGGAATGGGTGGACCCAACCGCAACAATTCAAATTTCAACAGCGGTCCTAGGCGAGGCAATGACGAAAATCCAAATGCCGCACCAGGTAAACTAAAATTCGCTCTTAGATTTTTCGGATGTATGAAGAGAATCTTCGGGTTAGCTCTCAGATTTAGGTTGTGTAGGTTTTTAAGTAGTCTATTGGTAAGAAACTTTTCAATCGATGGATATTGACCTCCCCAGTAAAGCAAGGCAACTTGTGAATCTGTGTTACTGAACTGATAAATACTACGGTGGTTCAAATATGTATGTTTTGAAGATCGTGGCTTGAGTATGTGTTAGCTGGGTCCCTTAAGAACACTCTGGCATAGTTTTCGTCGGAGCGCATTGTGGAACCCTCTTATTGCTCGAAACAGAGGAGCATTCCAGCACGAAGTGCGATTGATTCTTCTTCGGGATTACGCGCGCCCTCATACCGCGCGTTTAGGGTATGATCCAACATCGGAATTCGGTCGGGAGGTCCTGGAATACCCACGCTGCAATCTGGATTTATCATCCTGTGACTACCACATGTTTAGACCACTGAAAGAAGGTCAAAGATTCAACATCGACGACGAGTTCGTGCGAACATGGCTGTCCGAGTTGCCCATTCGATACCGGCATCAAAAAGCTTCCAGAAAGGTGGAAGAATGCGTACTACCTTTTTAACTTCAAATTGAGAGAGACCAATCACATTCAAATTGGGATAAAACAATTTCAAAATGGGAATAAGCAACTTCAAAATGGCAAACACAATCGAATTGGAAATAAACACATTTAAAATGGGACTTCACAATTTCAAAATGGTTATCACAATCAAATTGGAATTAAACAAATTCATATTGACATTAAACTATTTCATATTGAAAAAATATTCTGAGAGATTTGTTCTGAAGTAACTGAGAATCGAAATGAGAAAAAATGCAGAGGTGTATATAAATTTATCAACAATTTCGTTGAAAAATGTGAGAATCAATACTCTGCAATATTCTGAATTTTACTTGAGGCTGAAAATGTTTTTAATACTTAATAGAAGAAAGACCACTGTGTAAAACTTGTGCACAAATTGGTCAAAGCCCAAATCCATTCAAAAACTTGTTACCTCACTATAGAAAAGAAATAACACTTCGAACTTTCAAATTTTATTCATGAAAGTCTTCAGAATCGTGACAATTCTCTATAAAAAGCAGACATGTCATTTCCCATTATGAATGTGCTTTTTCCCAATACCAATATTATTTCAATTTGAAGTTGCTTATTCTCATTTTGAAATTGTTTAGTCCCAATTTGAATGTGATTAGTCTCAATTTGAAGTTGCAAAGGTATAGTTGGGGGAACTACCTGAAAAAGCTGAAGTTTTTGAAATTTTTTTGATAGCAAATAAACGTGTCATAGCATGTCTTAATAATATTTGAACCACCCTAGAATATGCAACTTTGTGTTCTCACTAAATACTAAACACAGATTCCCTAGGTGTTAATTGAAATTTTTTGTAGGAAGTCTGCATTTTCACGAAATCTTTAAGGGTTTTCTCTCCCAGATCAGTTGACATGAAGCAAGTATATCTGTAATAACTTGCAGTTCTTGACGATTTCAATTTAATGATTGCCTGTTTATTCAATTGTGTTCTCATATAAGGTTTCAAATAACGTCCATATTTTAGATACATCAGGCAGGCCGAAACTGAAACTTGCACCGAGGACAGTGAAGGCTCCAGTAAATGCCATTGCGGAGACCTCACAATCCTCCACCATTTTTGGAGGGGCACGACCTAGAGAGGAGAAGCTGGAAAAAAATTAAACTTAACTTAGATTTTCTGATAAATATTTACATTTTTCGAATGTAATTTAAAAATTGGAATTAAATGCAAAAATTTATACCAATATAATATATATATGAATGTATGTACATACATATATATTCAACTTTTTTCTAGCTGGAGGTCATTTGTTTATATTTTGTATTTGACTATTAATTTGAGATATTGTTGATGTTTTTCATTTTCTGGAAAAGTGTCGTGAAAATTTTATAATTATAAGGAGCATTTTTATTGTTTAGCGAGTTTGTATCGCTTGCTTGTTTTCCTTTTTTTAATTATTTTCCTATTTTTGTTTTTACAAAACATACATTACGTGTTTCAGCGGTAATATAGATGTTTTTTTCGTCGTTCTTAACAGCAATAATAGTTTGATGCTGTAGTTGAATGATAATTTATGATTTGGGTGCTGTATGTTTTGAAAAGGCATTCTCAACTCTCTTTCTCTCAAAGTAATGAGTTTACGAAAATATTTATTGAATTTCAATTAATTAAGCATTGTAGAAATGGTACATTGAATGTTAACATATTTCTCTTGAAAACTTACCAAATTTTTACAGTGCTTCTAAAAAGATTTACACATATTGTGTATAAAATCTATGAATGAATATATTAATAAAATATAATTCGAATGATCTGCTATTTCACTGAAACGATCGATTAAAAACATTTGAGACCAAATTAAGATTTTTGGCATATCCTACAACCCACCTATGACCTCGATAGTATCAACTTTTGAATTCATGTACTAAGCGGATTTCTCAATACTTTGAAATACCACAGTATAGAAAACATCTCTACTATAGTACATAGCATTGAGTATTAGTCAGGCCGAAATACAACAATTGCATGCCCCGGTTGAGCCATTTTTTGTTGACTTTTCAGCCAACCCAAGTTTGATAATGAATCATGGTACTCTGGGCAACAATTGTCTCTGATAGAATGAGAAAAACTGGAAAACGCGTCAATCAAGTAACAACGGTGTTGTGAAAAAGAACTTCTGTATTCTATGATTATAATGTAACCTCACTTTCAGTTTTTCATGGCTGGTGAAGTGCAAAAGGTTATATCTTATGATTTGAGAAGTGATATCATCCATTTTCGTGAAAAACAACCATCTCTTGGTTGAAAAGCCCCCACAAATAAAACGTTACACGTTACACACCACATATGACGCCTCACTTGAGTCAAGATAGATGGAGTCTTTTTGATATTAGTGTTCTTGTTCTGTGGTGAGCAATATCAGCTATCAAGATTCTGTGAATTCCTAGGATTCCCCGGTCAATTAAAATATACCCATTTCCGACCATGTGGTAACTTGTCCATGTTGTCTTCATCCAGATATAAAAGCTCTGAACAATTATTATTATGATAGAAAATGTCTCTACTCGTAATATTCTTAGTATATTACCAAGTTTTTCTTGCTTCATCAAATATAGAGACAGAAGTGAATATAGAAGAATTTTTCAAAGAATCCCCATGTATTCCTGAACCTACTGAAGATTTCCTCTCACAGTTCCTTCTAGAAAACCAAGAACAAAGTAAGAATTTCATTGTAAGTTCGTACTTACCCAATATTCCATTCTTTTTTTATTCTAGATGAAGCAACACCTATCGATACTAAAAGAAATTATAGGTCGGAGTTAAATTCATTGGTACAATACCACAACATAGAGTTTTCGTACAATGTAGAGAATGAAGAGGTTTGTAGTTAATAATTTTCCCTCTATCGATTGAGATATGAATGATTATAGGGTCCCACTCACAAGAAATCTTTCAACATATCCCTCCAACTTGGAGATGAGGTTTATTATGGTACAGGTAAATCTAAGAAGGAGGCCAAGGAGATGGCTTCGAGACTAGCAATAGAAAACACAAGTTATAGAAAACCTCCGGTTAAAACGAAGGACAAATTCAAAATTGATGAAAGTTCTCCACCCACTGTGATTCTAAATAATATAGGATTGAAGCATGGTTATCAAATACAATATTACATGGTTGATCCAAAGGTCAGTGAATTGATTTCATGGAACTATCCTTGGTTCAGTTGGAAGGAATGCCTTAGTTGAAGCTTTCTGGATTTCTTTTTTTTCTTCTAGTTATCGAAAAGATTAATTAACTTGAAATTACTGAAAGAAAAATCTCAATTCACTAATTCATCATTCTGGAAAGTTGCTGCTAATTTGGATGAACCTCCTAAAAGTCCTTTCAATGTTGAGGTCGATGTAGACGGGCAAAGTTTCTATGGCAAAGCTCACAATATTCAATCAGCTAAACACGAAGCTGCGTTGAAGGCTATGAAATATTTGAAAGAAAAGGGTTCAGATAAAAATAGCGTTTGCACCACCAAAGGTAAGTAAATCTGCATATTAATAGACAGTTATCGAAACTCCAAGACAGGCCTAACTAACCTAACTTTATTAAAGGATCCTGTTATGAAAGATCCGTCGAAGTTGGTTGGATATTTGAGCTATCGAAACAACTTTATTCCTTGTCAACTTTATTATGACATTTCCTTTATTTTGACAGTTGTGAGAAGTTGTTCAACATAGAAGATTGGGAGAACTGTCAAAATAAGGATACTTTATTAAAATATGGCTGCATGCTGTCCTTTAATTAAGTACCGGAGGGCTGTATTTTATTACAGGCCACCTTAGAATCTTTTGTGAATGCGCATGTCAAAATAAGGGAAATTTTATTAAAGTTAGGCCTCTGTTTGCATTTCGATATCTCTCTATTTTAATAATAATAATTTTGAATATTATAGGTTTTGAAACCGAGTGTGAGAAAGTTAAAGCTAAAATAAAATCCCCAATAAGCATCTTGTATGAATATGCTCAAAGAATGAGGCTTACCTTAGAATTCAATGAATTAGAAAAATCAGGTCCCTCTCACAAACCTGTTTTTGAAATGGAGTGCGTCTTGGGCTCAGAGAAAATTAGGGCTAAAGGTAGATCTAAAAAAGATGCAAAAAGAATACTTTCAGAGATGATGCTTGAGAAAATTCCTGATTTAGATTTATCCGTAAATTTGAATGATGACGACAACGAATCTGGTTCAACAAAATTGAAGAAGAGAAAGAATAAAGGCTTCGAAAGTATTCTGGATAATTCAGTTGTTGATGTTTTTAGCAGTATTGGAAGTTTATTCAACTCTGATGACGCGGTTAGTAAATCTTATCAACAAGTACCTAGATATTTTTAGCATTATGTAGCTTCAAAAAATTTCATTATTTATGGCCCCCAAAAAGTTTGGTTGAAATTTGGTCATTCAATTGAACTTTTCAAGACGTCAGTAAAATTTCGTGAATTATATGTTGAAATGACGTTGGTTATTTCACCTCGAAAGTTTTTTTTTTGTCAAAAAAAAATTACGTTATTAAGGTCCCCCAGACGTATTCTTTTGCACCAATCTGGTAAAATTTGGCCATTGAATCAAGTAATTTTGAGACTTCAGCAGTGAAGTGGCTAGGCTAGACACTTGACATAATCATTTTCCACCTGAAAAAATCATCCAAATCCATTGAATGACATAATTTTTTTGTTTTCCAGGCGTAATTACATGAATTACTTGCGTAATATTTCGTCATTTTACTACTCCGTCACGCAAATGACGAGTATATGACGTCTTTTTGACGTTTTGTGTTTCTTGGGTTTATTCATCTAGTAATTCTCAATTTTGTATGATTTGTATGAGAATGTTAGTTGATTTCAGGAGAATAAGGAAGACTATAATCAACTGGATAGTACAGAGAACAAAAAATCAAAGAAAAATGGGAAAAAATCGAAAGACCAAATTGGAAATACATGGTCTCCGAAAGAAAAACTAGTTGAAACAGGACAAGCACTGAATTTGAACATAAAATATCACACAATGTCAAGAAAAAAATCTGGCTTTTATTCTATTTTAAGTCTAGATTTGAACCCATCACATGTAAATAGTTTCGCTAGTTCGCTGTTCCAATTACTTTTTATTCAATTCTATTGCAGATCTGTTTGGGTATAGGATCCAACAGCGAAATATCGCAAGAATATGCGGCTCTAAATGCACTGAAATTTTTGTACAAACTGGATGTTTTGGAAGGAGTAGAAGAGAGCGATTTGAATATAGAAAGGTTAACTATTATTTTTAGCATTATTGCATTCAACTTGATAATTCAAAGTTTTATGAATATCAAATTTGGAAAGCTTAAGAATTCGTATTTTTCACTTGAAAAAGCAAAATGAGCACATGACAGTTTCTCCTTTTTTTCAGGTTTTCTTTTGATACCTATATTTGGCTTGCCAAGGAACACACCGAAGAACTCTAATTTTTTTATATTTTTTTTTAGTTTTACAAGGAAAATTGCTTCTTTTTAACAGTTTAAAAATGTCCAATTTTATTTCTTTTATAATAAATTATTATTTTTTTTTGGAGGCTAATTTTATTTCAAATTCGGTATATTTCCAATGTGGCGATTGTAATAACCTACTTTTATTTGATGAATAATTTCGTAAATTCTGCAAAGCCTTAGTTTCCTCGAAAGCGGTACCGACAAATTGTGACCGCAATACTGCGTCAAATGACGTCATATAAAACTATACCCAGCGTCCCAGCAGTGGTTTTTAAGGACTCGTTGATGGTCAGCGCAACGCAATATGTCGGCATAGTGAATGCGGCAGGCATTGCGGCGAGAAACAGTCAATTTCTATTTTTCATACAACTTCGCAGAAACGTGACAATCGAAATATTGAAAAAATGTTTTAATCAACGATTAAGAAAGAGCAAAATGAGAAAATTTGCATTTTGATGTAAAAATTCACCAGAATGAGTTTGTTGAATTATTCTGGAATCAAAGATTCCGCCGATATTGATGCACTATTAATGGATACTTTGATGGTAAAGGCACTCTAAAAAAATTAATTCGAAGACATGAATCCTTAATTTATTGATAATCAAAAAAACCTTTATCACGATTTTTTAACGCTCTTGCTCGCCTTTTTACTCCTCTTCTTCAGAAAATCATGAGATTTTTTAACGCTCTTGCTTGCCTTTTTACTCCTCTTCTTCAGAATTTCATAAATTTTCCTGTATTCCATTATCGAGTGATTTATTTCCAACAACTGATTTATAACAATTTTCGTCCGGTGCTTCTCCGGTATCTTTTGTTTCAAGCATAACTGGTGGTAAAGATTTCCGATAGATTCTCTGTTGGCCGAAAGATCAGTGTAATATTTCAAAATCGTCGTTTTCAGGTTGACCACCATATTGTCCAATTCTATGGTGCGGTTGATCGCGTCATCGTATCTATATTGGAGGGAAGCGATCGTGTTGTTGAGGCCTATTATTTGGAGTATTTTTGATTCCATGAACTGACCCTAGAAATTGAAAAACATGTAGTTATTGACAGTGAAAAAATCTTCCACGCTTTTTGGATGTATTCATTAAGAATAATTGCACCTAACGTTTCGCCTACAACTGCGGTAGGCATCTTCAGAGGATTCTTGGTCTAAAGTTGTACCTCGAACGCTGAATTTCTGACAATGACGTGTCCGAACCGGAAGTGTTATCTACCATCCGGGAAAAGGTGGTGAGTTTACTCGCGCGATGTTAATTGACCCATCGCTCCTGCTTCGTATAGGCTTGATCTTTGTTTTTTCTAAGATCGGCAACCAGGCGCTATGTGAGAAAGGGTTTTCTTCTTTTCTGTTCATTTTGTTTTCATGTTTATAAATTTCAATGGCTTCCGTTCAGCCTGGGATAGTAACTTTTGATATTCGAAATAATCTCTGCCTTTGAGAACACTATGTTATGTGTCCATCTGTTGCAACATGTTCCGCTAGTGTGCATTTTTCTGTCTGATTCAGTCGACAACATCGTTCGTGCTCTTTAATTCTCGTATTGATATTTCGTTTTGTTGTACCAATCATCCCGCCCAATGTTGAACGAAGTTGGCAAATTTTCAAAGCAGTTGGAAGATTTTCAAGGGAGTTGAAAAAATTTCAAACAGTTGGAAAAAATTTCAAAAGGGTTGGAAAAATTCAAAAGTAGTTGGCAAAATTTCAAAGCATTGGGAAAAAATTCCAAAACAGTTGGAAAAAGTTCAAAGCAGTTGGTAAAATTTCGAAACAGTTGAAAAACATGATTCCAAGAGAGTTATGAAATACGAAGGAATCTGAATTAGAAAAAACAAGTTTGCAATCAGTAGTTGACAATATATGTATAGCCGGCAATAAATGGTATTCAACCCAATATTTTTACCATCGAGTGTTGGAAGAGATGCGGCCTCAAGAAATAGGTACCCAGTTGTAAATTTTTCAGTTACGTCGCATGGACTGTGTCATAAAAAAACCTGGTATCATAAATTTAAGCTGTTACTTTCAGATAAGCAGAATCATCATTAGGTTCGCTCTTCGTATAGTACATTGTGTTATAGTATAGCGAATAAACAATATGTGTACATAAATTTAAATAATGAACTAAAAAAGATTCAAAGTGAAGTTTGAGTTATGTGGTGCCTTATAAAAAATTAAAAAAAAATTATGAACTGTTTGCCGCTTCCCATTGTTGGACCGTTTTCTTATATTGTTCCTTTCCCAGCCCACGCAAAGGTTTTGGTCTTGATGCTCCCTCTTGAGTTTGTTGGCTTTTTCATTTCCTTCAATACCCCAATATCCATAGTAGAGTCACTTTGTTCCCTCCGACCAGTTGCTTTATGGTATTTCGGCATTCCCATGTCAGCCGAGTCTCCTCTCACTTTACATGATTGCAATTAGCATTTTTTGGTAATTTCTATGTTGAACAACTGAATGAACTCAACTGACGAATCTAAACTTCATGGTTATTGCTTACACCCCCCTCCCATTGCACAAAATTCTGTCTCCGACTATGCCCAAGTTTGTTTGCTATTTCCCGTCAAAAGAAGACCTGGTGTCTGGGTAGAACAGAGAAGAGCGCATAACACCTTATAACAAAATCTTCGAGAATACCTCTTTTGAAGAAAAACTTTTTTAGAAGTGGGAACATGTGCATTTACCCCTTGTGCCTCCTCTAATGGGTTTTCTGAAATGTGATTTGGCTAACTTTCGTATAGCCTGAGCTCGCTGATATCCAATGGCAAAACCTTCATTTGACGATTTCACGAGTTTGAAAAAAAAATTGTATGAAACTTCTCAACAATCACTACAAGATTCTCCCCAGGGAAAATTGATTATAGTGAGCCCTAATGCAGTGAGAACTGTCACCAGTATAATAATAAACTACTTACGATCACTTTCTTGGAGCACTCTAGACGACTCAGTTGATCAGCTTGTATTTTCTGCAACCTCTCCTTAGCGAGCAGGAGCACTTCCATTCGCTTAGGAAGGTCTTCAATATCCTTAAACTCACCATCGGCCAAATATATGACGTCCTCCAGAAACGTCTGTGAAAATTTTACAATTTTATATTTTTTTTATTTTTCTTATTTTTATTTTTTCGTCGATTATGTGTTTTTGCAAGAGTTGAATAGATTTTTGTCTCTCTTATACCAATACTCATTTGCTGGTACTCACTTGGTATATGGAGTGTTTCTGTATTTCGCCTTTCATTATGAGAAACTCTTGTCTCCTGCAATTGTATCTTTGTCGTAACTGGTATATTTCGTCGGTGCGGTTTTCGACGTTCTCTGTGTCGATTTGAAGCTTCTTCATGGCTCTTTCCCTCTTCTCCAGGTTTGTTTTCAGAAACTGTTCAAAAAATCATCAAATATAAATCATAACGCATAAAGGGTGAACCGATTTCAATGACAGCCAATAACAATAGAAAGAATCAAATCTAACAATAATTGAGGATCGCAGTAAAAGATGAAATGTTTGTGTTCTTTTAGGTGCTCTTTAGGTAGGGCAGAGGAGCAGATCTGAAAATGTCATGAATTCAATAAGTCGATTGTTGTATAATTAATCAAGAAGCCATAAAACCTTCCAAATCCAAAACTCCATCACTTGGAAGGAATTGGAAAAACTCCTCAAACATACCAACTGCAAAATTCAACCATTGACATGGTTTATTGTTTTCATTTCTCTGACAGCTGACTTTCGTAGGATTCTTTGTAAAGACGATTTTAGAACGTTGAACTCCCCAAATAAAGAAAAATTTTCTCGAACTAATGACTCAACTTAATGAAGGTGATCGCCATGCTCAACACTCACCTTGCTGAATATTATAAAATTCTCCTTTAGGGCTTTTTCTTTTACACCGAGGTCCATCCACTGAGTCGCCAGATACTGCTGTTTAACCAAGAGCTCCTTCCTCTTCTTCAGCAGTCGTCGATCCGTGGTCTGCAATTCTTGCTCAGCATTGCGCAGTTCAATATAAGGGGATATCGGTGGTGAGTCCATTGTGGGTGTTCTACTCATAATCGTTCAATTAGAACCGAAATGTTTTTAATAGAAGATGACAAACATTCATTCTGATGTCCATATCCGCGAAGGCTTTGAAAAGTGTTACATTTTCCCTGAAACACCCTCGCTAATGTTCGCATGGTGTCTGGTCTCGGACATGACTCGAGTAAAATAGATACGGAGTAGGAGCAATCTGTTAATATGAACACACATCATGAAACACATGAACATACGTTCCCCCCTCCCCTTACTGAGTGGCTCCGGATTGAACAAGGCAACAGAGAGGTCGGTAACTCTATGGTTTCAAACTTTTTTCGTTTCAAGTTGGACACTAGACTCAGTAGAGATATACAGGTTGAGGTAGAAAGTAAGTACTGAGAAAAACTTCAGTACGATGCTATGCAAATAAGAGGAATTGGAGCGGGAATACACCGACCAAAATTTCAAAGAAAATACTGATAAATGGTATACAGATGGATCTAAAACCAACACGGGAGCTGGCGCTGGAGTTCATGGGGCCAAAGCCAAGTGTGCACTATCGTTAGGCTCCTGTGTGAGTGTTCTGCAACCAGAAATAATAGCAAATCAAAGATGTCTAGATATTAATCTAGAGAGAAACTATCAGAATTGCGACATAGCTATTCATTCAGATAGTTAAGCTGCTATTAAAGCACTGAACTCCTATGTCATCGACTCAAAGTCGACATGGGAATGCCGGAACAAACTCAATGAGGTAGGCAAGAGAAATAAGGCCTCTTTGATCTGGGTTCCTGGTCATTCGGGCATCACAGGTAACGAAGAGGCCAATAAACTTGCCAGAGAGGGTGCTCGGAAACCACTCACTGGCGCAGAACCTTTATGTGGTATAGGAAAATGTACATATAAGAAGGAGTTTCTGGAGGAGGAGACAACTGAAAGAGAAACACTCTGGCAGAATCTCCCAGGGTTGGATCACTCCAAAAAGTTCCTTCGGAATTTTGAAACTGCAAGATCCAAAAAATATTTGAATCTCAGTAAGAACCAACTACACCTCCTCACTGGCTTTCTTACAGGGCATTGTCGCCTCAGAAAACACTTGCTGAGAATGGGTGTATCGGAAACTGACGAGTGTAGATTCTGTGGGGAGGAGGAAGAAACTCCTATTCACCTAGTCACAAAATGATTTGGCATTGTGAGCCAAAGGAAACAATGCTTTGGTCAAGAGACCTGTAGGAGTGAGGAATTAGCCGCACTGAAGCCTTCCGAGATATTGGATTTCATAAGATCTCTGGGACTGGAATGCGAGCTGTAAAGCTTTGTCAGGGGGCAAAATAGACCATCAGTTCGCAGTGGACTATAATCCCTTTTAAACTATTAACTATTACAGGTTGAGGGTTTCACAGCGGTTGAGAATGCTATGGTGCGGTGCAACTGTGTTGTATGAGGAAATACATAGTAAGTGAAATATACTACAATATGAGATATAAGAGTGTGCAATTTGAAATAATTGTTACATATGTTCAGAAGATACCGGATACCAGATACTCACTTTGCTCTCTTAATTTGCGTTTTCTGCAGCTTGTAAGCACAACGCAGGTGTTGGATGGCATCTGCATCGTAAAGCACGCGTTCTCTCTCCAGGCCTTCTCCTTTAGATATAGCCTCTTTGGCCAAATCAGTTATGCTATGCATTCTCGCGAAATTTTGTGAAAACTACTAATTCCGTTGAAAAGAAAACATTTAACGCGGACCGTTTTTCGCGAAACACGGTATGCAGAAATGACAGTTGACAGTTATTGTAGAATAGGCCAAAAATTGAAGAAAATACTTTTTTATATCATATACCTATATCTATTTTTTTTTTGGCAGAGCTAAATAAATACAATACATATCCAAACCAGAAGTACTTAGATGAAGAACGTCTATGAACTGTTCTAATACGACTTAGAACACACCATTTTCTTTTTGGAAGGTCAAATCCAGGTACTCTAATGGAAGGACCAGTAATTAGATCTTTGTTGAAAAAATGACATGCATTTCATTCAGATTCCCAAATTTCCTGGTCACTTCTATTCTTAAATCGATTAAGAAGTTTGATCAAAATGATTTAGGCATCTTCAATCTGGAAACTTCAATATAATAAAGGAAAGTGTGGGAAATAATTTGGAAAGAATAAAATTTCTTCCAAAAATTCAAAATAGTTGTCTCTCTGAGAATATGGGGAGGTACATTATTTGAGATCACTGGTAACCAAGGGGTATGTGAAGATCTCATAGTACCAGTAATAATCCTCATAGAAAAATTTAGTTGGGTAATTTTTCTTACATGGACACTGTTCAACCAAACAGGGCAACAATATTCAGTAGCAGAAAAAAACCAAGACCACCGCTGTCGTACGAACTGTTGTTGCATCAGCGTTCCAGTGTAATAAAATAAACTGCTACACATAAGTTAGGGATATTGAATTAAATTGCCAAAAAATATAGTTCAAATAGGATTTTGTGGTGAAAATTCATATTAATATGATTTCAAGTTGCAAGAAATAAAATTATTTTTAGCTTGTAGGTCTGCAGCGTATAAAGGGTGGTTAAGAATAATCGAGTAAAATAACGAAATTTTATTCCCAGACAATTCGAGCATTTTAAGACTATCAATTCATATTGTTATAATGTCGAAATACGAATCATTATTATAGTAAGAATTATTTCTAGTGCTCCAAAACTCTTCAACTCATTCACGTATAAGACAAATTTTGATGATCAAAAGATAGGCGGCAGTTTTTTTGAAATGAAATATAATGCAATTTTCCTTTTTCAAAGTTAATGTCACTCCTTAAGGACCGAGCACCAGCAAAACTTTCGAACAAAACCTACGGAGGTCTTCTACAGGGTTCTCCAAAGTGAAGAATTTCTTTTATCTTTTGAATAATTCTTGATTTTTTCTGAAATGATGATATAATTTAACTAATAATGCATTAGTTCTCGAAATATTCTTGACTAAGCATTTGAAAATGAAGTGGTGTTTTCATGGCACTTGTAGTGTTTTTTTTGTGAAAAACCTTTCAAATGAGGTATCACTCACCCCATCTTCCCTATTCAAAAGTTGGGGGTGAGGGTTGTAGTAGCAAGGGTTGAAGAGCTATGCGTCCGTAACCTACATCTTAAGTTGTCCCCCTTGAAACAGAAATCGACCTGTCCGAGCATTTCTATCGAAAAAATTTATTTCGTCTATAATCTCGTCTGTTTCTTTTTCAAATGGCCACCCTGTATTTCGAGAACTAATGCACAAAATGAAAAAACAATTACTGTGCTGAAATCAGTATAAAAATACCTTTCAAATGAGGTATCACTCACCCCATCTTCCCTATTCGAAAATTGGGGGTGAGGTAGTAGCAAGGGTTGAAGCGCTATGTGTCCGTAACCTACATCTCAAGTTGTCCCCCTCGAAACAGAAATCGACCTGTCCGAGCATTTCTATCGAAAAAATTTATTTCGTCTGTAATCTCGTCTGTTTCGTTTTCAAATGGCCACTCTGTATAAGATTCTTATGTCTTAACTGGTTTCTACAGTGTCATATAAGCATTGTTATTTTATGAAAAACGTCAAGCTTACAGTTTATTATGATGTATCATAAGGAACCCTTATGACCTCGTTGTTTGAAAATTGCGAATTTTTCAATTTAGTTACATACATCCTTGTAATACTCAGACATTAGCGATTTGTTAATTCATTGAATCTGTATCCGAATATTAAATAATGGTATTTTTATTAAGAATTCTTCCTATAATTTCCAGTTGCTTTATAATTGGAGGCGACATATTTCGACTCATTCTGAGTCTGAAAATTTTCGCTGTTGGTGTTGTTCTCGAAGAAAACGACAAATATGTTAATGATAATCCACTTATCTGCATAATTACAAATACAGTAACATATATGAAAATATAATAATGAATTTGGTGGAATTTAATCAATTCTATAGCAAATTAAACAATGAAATATGATCAATAGGAAAAAACTAGAGATTATCTGATCAAAACGCAGCATTATTTTGAAACGTTGATTTTATTTGACACACATGGTTATAATATCAAAGAGGAAAAGGAATTTTGGCACATTGATACGATTCACGAAATATTCTGCAATTCCAACAATAATCCGTTATCGTCTTCGGGAAAGATCTAGAAAAAAAGCGAATTATGAGTATTTCAAAACCAAAATCACATAGTAACATAGAAAGAGAACACTAGAAATAATGATTCGGAGAAAATGTAGAACCTTAATGATGTTTTCTTCGATGTCTCATTCAAGAAAAATGCTGAGCAAATGCATAAAAGATATTCACAAAACCAACAAATTTAGTCGGACAAAAATAATCTAAAGGTAAGAGTGCAAGAATTTATTACACGAATATATGAGACATCTTTCGTTGTCGTGATCGTGTAAGGGAGCTATAAAAGTTTAAACAATACCATCTGTGGTGGAAATATCTTTGGCCGGGCCAGAGTAAACCTTTGTTTATCGATAATGCATAATTCTTATCCTTTTCTCGGTATCTTGATTTGCAGATTCTTGAACGTAAATGTTCTAGAAGTACTTAAGAAAAAATTACTCACTGTAGCATCGGTGACGAATGCCAAAGTTACCAGTTCCGATATTCTCTTTTCTATCAAGCTGAGGTAGATCATGATGTTATTGGAGTTGATTGTGGCATTTTCACCTTGGTTTGAAAAAAGAATTTGTAGAATGTTCCAAATATTTAATGAAGTTTCACTGAGAATTTTATGATATTTTCAAAATGTTCAATTGTTTGTTGTGAAAACTACTCTTTCAGCAATCTCTCTCCTCATTCTGACTATAACTAAATTTTTTAATATTTTGTGATGTTGTGATCTTGTGTCTTCTTTTGGCTTTCTGACTTTTTGGCTGTTGTTATTTTCTGCGTTTAAAGGAAGAAATTATGTATTATGTTTGGTATCCTACAATCATGTAATCTGTGAGCATAAAATGGGATTGATGCCCTAATTAGATGTTTCGCTTGAAAAATAGATAAATGAATAAATTACGAGAATATTACAAAAATACAATACTATATTACAAGATAAAGTGAGTTCATCCAATCCTTTTTAACAAATTTTCATTTTTTTCGTACATACTTCAAAGTATGTAAAACCCGTTTATTTACCTACTGGGTTTCAAGAGTTTGAACTTTCAGCAAGCTGAAGTTTCCAATTTCCTTCTTTCCACAGCTTTCAGACAATAATTTGCTATTCGTTTTTCAAGGGCTTGAGTATTGAAAAAAGACTAAATGGTCATTTTTTAGCATGAGTTAGAAACACCAATTTTCTATTGGTGTTCTAATATTTGTTTATATGTAGGTACGTACCTATATGATTGAAAATTCATTGGCACAATTCATCCACTTATGTGTTCTTCATGAATTGAAAAAGTTTGATATTAAGTTGTAGTGTACTAATGTATGGTATATTCTATTTTGCAATTCATAATGCCACATTATGTGCAGTAAATAAGCTATATTAATCATTTTTTGGGATGAAATGATCTAGTAAAATATCGCCTAAGGGAAATTTAAGTCAATAATTTCTATAGAAACATTACCTATGAGTTTCAATATTGGCACTTGATTGCAATCGAGAGTGTTGAAAATTTCATACACTCCTTCCATTATTATCTGCAGTTTTTCATCGTTCTCCTTCGAGTTAAGTTCCGCCTGTTCAGCCTAGAAAATACTTGATATCATCATTTCATTTCAGAAAATTTCACTGAAATTATTAGTTGGCATATTCGTAGAGTTATGTCAGAATGACGAAGTGAATAAAAACAAGAACCCCACTAAGGGGGGGAGTTGCTCGGAATTTTACAGAATAAGTAAAGAGACTCAAATGACCCTTCTTCAGCTCAGAATATACTGCAATAATGGACCATTCTTGGAATGCAAACCTCCAAAGAATATTTCCACAAACTTTCTGGGGTTTTTCTCTTCTTTAAACCGAGTTATTTAAAAATTTTTGTCAATTGGCAAATGGAATGTAGTGAAAACCATGGAGAATCCAAAAATATAACAATCAAACTCATGTACCCAATAAACACACACACGTAGACTAAACGTTTATTCGTGGTATCCGAAGTTGATTCAACGTTACACGTTGAATTTCTCAACGTTTTCTCAGAAACCTGAAATCAACCAAACGTTGACTCTACATATAATTTACGTTCCCGGTTCAACCGGTTACTACTGCAACCATTATGAAACGTATCTTTATTGTATTTTTCGTAACGTGTGTTCAAAGAGATCTGAGCAACATTAAATAAACGTTCAATGGATCACGATTAATCAACCATGAATTCAATCAGCCTTTATTCTACTTGAGATTCACAGTTTTTCTTGGAACTACATATCAGTTTACCATGATAAATCCACTTATTTTACACACTTACAAGTTTTTTTTCATAAAATGTCATTCTTCTCGTTCTTTTCGAAAAAATTCATTTACATTAACATTTCATGTTTCATAATTCCAACATTCACATATCCAATGAAAAACGTTGAATATCAATATGAAGTTGATAAGTTTATTGGAATTTTGCAGAGTATCAATAAGACAATTATATTATGCTTCCAACAGAATACGTAAGCAAGTGAGAACTCCTTATTAGATATTTTCGTTTATGGAATGCCCACTTCATTTTAACGTATATTCGCAGTAGATTTTCAACGTATTTCCGCAGTAGATATTCAACGTATTTCTGCAGTAGATATTCAACGTATTTTCGCAGTACATATTCAACGTTGAATTACTTGTAGTGATAGTACGTTTATGTAACCTGATTGCCAAATTGTGTTTCGTTTCCCCAATTCTGATCATCAAAAATATCATATCCACCGAATTCGTTTTCTAACATTCGAATTTCTGATTCGTTTATGACATGAACTCTATGATTATTAATAAAAGTATATTTTTGTACCATATTTCGTCTCTGCTACAATTATTTATATAGAAACCTATGTTAATATTATCCGAAAAGATAATGATAAATTTCGCTTGACAACGGTGCCTATACGTATTAAGCAGGGAGGGGTTGGAAGTTGGAATAGTGTCGAATCCGGCATTCTGCAAGTTGAGTAAGTCAGTGTGAGCAACCAGTTGTTTTGTTTCGTGTTATGCTTGATTCATAGAGGACGTAACATACCCAATAAGAATAGAAGTATTAACAATATGTTGCATAATTTCTTCCTTTACATTCAACTTATGTTATGTTTTCGTATGAATTTTGGTAGTTTCAACTTTGATTTTTACGTATTAAGTTACGTCGATTGTGAATCCAGCATTAATTTATGACTGACTATGAGTGAATCTTCGAGAGAAGGATAATTGGGTAAGTAGGAACATATCGCTCTACAAACTTTCTTTCATATTGATTATTAAACTTTCATGATAAAGGTATGTGATATTTATAAGTAGTGCCAGTATTGTTAGCTGGAGTTACCAATCCACTCATCTTCCTGTTTTTTTTTTGTTTAAAAGTCCCGTTTTCAATGAACATATAATTTTGCAATTTCTTATGGGACATATTATATTGAGTTCAGCATACTGAATGATTTTATTGAAGACAGCTAATAGAACAAGAAATCCCGTGGCAAACTTATATACATTTTTTTGAGTCGAAAGCATTCAGAAGATTGTGTATGTCTTGTTATTTGTTACAATCTATATTATTAACCTTTATTTTAAGATCGCCTGATCGAAGTTTATCGGAGAATCCTACTTGTCCGGAAGACCACAAGAGAAGAATATTGAGATTTCCTTCACAAATGATTCAGCTTGCCTATATACCCAATTGGAAGAGCAGGAAGAAGAAGAATTTCAAGACCCAAAGACAATGCAACTTATTTATGGTAAGATTCCATCTTCTATACTTATATTTTCAAATTTTTTGATGTAGTTTATGTGTTGTTTCAGTGGCTGTTAAGACAGAGTATGGGGCAGTTATTGATCTGCAGATAACGAGACCTAGACGCAACCAAGGAAGAAAGAAAAAAGAAGGTTACATATCATATGTTTTATCTAAATTGATATTTATTTTTTCATAGATGATACTTGTGAATTAATACAAAATATATATCAAGGAATCTGTGTTTGATTGCCAGCATTATCATTTTCCAATTCAGGATTATATTGAAATAAAAATAATATCGATTCAGGAATATTTCGAATAATGGTTTATTCGATATCTGAAATCAACGTTACCTCAACGCATCAAATAAACGTTTTATATATGTAACATTCTGAAATATACATCAACGTTGAGAACTCGTTACTCAGCAACGTTATTTTACAAACGTGAATACATCGTTACGCTTAAACTGAATAATAACGTTTTATAACGGTATTATTCATTATAATAATTAGTCTTGCAACGTTGAATTCACCTAGAAGAAACGTAAGAAAAAAACGTTACTATGAAACCAAAAAGAAACGTATTTCCTAACGACATTTTCCAGTTTTTTCAACGATGAAAATAAGTGACGTTACCTAAAAAATACAACGTTTTTAGAACGTTCCTGTGTTTATTGGGTAGAATCACCCACTATACATAATTTGAAGAAAAAGAATTAAATTTGATATGAGTATTCGGAGAGGGAAGCGTATACTTACACAAACCAAGTTTATTACAAAAATAAAATGAAAAGGACCATTATTTTCTAATTATTCGAACAAATAACAAAAATTATAGAATCTTCCATCCGAATGTTCCTAATAAATTCTTCCACTCACCTCGACTTTGGTAGTCTCCAAAGTTTCATCGATCATCTTTATATTGGTTCGTTTATCTTTCGCATCATTTTCAGTTGAAGCTCTTTGCTCTTCTGAAGAATGTAATAATTTCGATGAGAAAAGAAAAACACATAAAATCCAGCAATTGATTACCTAGTTTCACCTTGAGATCGTCTAATTCCTTATTCAAACATTCCAGTTCATGGTGCAGCTCATTGACATAGTTGAACAAGGCGAAATTTTCTTCGTCCTGTTTCAGATACTTGGCAGCTATTCGATCTATGTCTTTTTCTTGACAAAAATCCTGTGGAAATTTACTCGAAATTAATATTTTTTGTCCTCAGGGTCACAAAACACAATTAAGTAGTATAATTTTGTATTGAACCACCAGAATTGAAACAGACAACGCAATATATTCGTGCAAACCGAATTGATTTCTTTGTTGCATATTTGTAATAAACTTACTTGTATTTGTTTTAATGTTGTTTCGTAAATTTCCACTAGTTTCTCCTCGTTTCTCATTATTTCTTCTCTCTTTAACTGTTCTTTAATTTCTAAATCTTTCATAATTCGCTTCTGGCCTTTCACTGACAAAAATTCCTTGAGTTTGTCATCGTGATCCATGATCCTCTGCATCTCTCGGAGATCCTGTGGAATAACAATAATAGCACATAGGAAGAAGTAAAAGCATTCTATACCTATATCGTCTACAATGATTTTCTTAATGTGCCTGAATATATTGTGTTTTCCATTGAAACTGCTGAAAAAAATTAACAAGACTTGGATGGTATTAGGTTATCTTACCTGGGTATGTAGAAGTTCATCGTTTTTTGCACGCATTTTCAAGGCGTGCAGTTTCGCACACCATTCTTCTCTCGTATCGTAAGCCAATGTAGCTTCTTCAATTATGCTGAGCATCCATTTTTTGCCATCCGCTAATTTTTCCAAGAGACCCTGCCATATGATGTTGAAATTTGATCTATGAAGAAAACGGTTTCATTGTATAAGGATAGGAAATATCTAGAAAACTATTATTTTTTATTATTCTATTCTAAATTGGTGACTTATTTCACATTAGATATCATCAGTTCTTTCTGGTTATAAGAAACCATATTGCAAAGAATACCAAATATTATATAAAATCTATTTCGAACCCGCTACATTTATATCATCAAAATTTTTATTTTTCTCTTCACTGTTTGACTGGATTTGTTTTGGACATTCGTATATATGTTGGATAAGAGATAGCAGAAAGTCATGTGGAATAAATAATAAGAGGAGAAGGTGACTGTATCAGACGAAAACCCTTCGCATGATTTTATTCAACTTTATTATGTTTCGAGCTATAGGAGCTCATCTTTAGGAGTTTAAATCAAACAAAGTGACGCTGAAAATTAAGTTCAGGAGTTTGAACAAAATGAAGGTGAAAATTATTAGATACAGGAGTTTAAACAAAGTGAAGCTGAAAATTATGTGCAGGGTATCCCAAATTGCTTGATTTTGGCTGTTTCCTGTACTTCTACACTAGATAGGTTGGTTTAGTGAAGACACCAGAAGTGGAAACCGTTCCACGATATCTTCATTTGTTTTGAAGATAAACGACAAAATTTTCATATTTTATTGATTCCGAAGATGTGCCATAACTTTGTTTTTAGAAAATATTGAAAAACTATGAACACTTTTCATTAAGAATAAGAGGTTGAATAAAAATTTTTTTATCTCATATTTTTTATGATATGAGATAAAAAATAATGAGTTAATATTTAAGATGAAGAAGTTTTTTTCCACTCTTAGTACACGAGATTGAAATTGAAAAAATTGAATACAATATCTTATTTCTAGTGAAAACGTACCTGTAGAAAGTTTTAATCTTTTTCAGATATTTTCGTTAATAAAAAAGTCATGGCACATTTTCGAAATCGAATAAATATCAAAATTAAGTTATAATGAAAAATAATGGAAATATCGTGAAACGATTTACTTTTGTTCCTGAAATACAGGACGAAAAAGAAAATGTTATTGTTTCTCAGGCCTTGTATTTTAGAGCACTATTCTCGAGATTGGCACAAACTTGGAATTTTTCAAATTGAACAGCCTTTATATTTTAACGTAAAATTTTTACAATTTTTTTTTGAATACATTGATGTGTCACAACTTGATCTTTCATAAATTTTAGCTTGAAAAATCTATATTTATGTTTGTTCATTAAAAAGTACGCCAAGAATTTTTTCACAGATGCATGAAGGTTGAACATGCATGAAAAATATTGATATTAATCTTTATAATTTCTTCGTTTTCAACACTTTTGAGTTTATGGTAAAGAGTGATATTTTGTTTTTTATTTAACATTCAATTATATGAATAAGTTTAAATTAAATGACGTTATAAATTGAAAGCATGTGTGAAAGAATCCATGAACCACTATAAAAAAACAAACATAAATATGCATTTTTCAAATTTGTGAAGCTAAGAAATTAATTAAAAACTATATTGTGATATATCAATGAATTCAGAAAAAAAAAATTGCAAAAATTGTGACGTCAAAATATACAGGTTGTTCCATTCAAAAAATACCAAGTTCTTGCTCAATCTCAAAAACAGTGCTTTATGAATACGCCACTGACTTTTATGTAAGAATATTATAAGCAGTTTTAAATTTTTTTTTCTCATACAGGGCCTGAGAATTAATAACATTTCCAAACTTGAACATTCTCGATTTCGCCCTGCATATCAGAACCAAAAGTAGTTGGAATATTTCTGTTTGTGGCTTTCAAAGTTATACGAAAAATTGATACAAAGTCCCGAAAACCGCATGTACCTTTAATAATAGCTGAGATACAGTGCAATCTCAACCAAAATGGGGCACAGTGTACAGCTTCACTTTGTCTGATTTGAACTCCTGAAGATGAGCTGATAGAGATCGAAACATTTCTTCCAAACGTGGTATGAATTCCTCTTGAAGACATTAAATTTCACGGAAACCCAATAAATAACTCAGGTACAATTACAATTACAACATCAGCAGAACCATTCTCTTTGAATCATGAACAAACGAAGATCCCTCTTCATAAACAAAGCCACCCTTATTTATTATTTAATTATGGCACGCTCCTAGACCGGTGTTAAAGTGGAATTGCCTTCCGTTTTACTACAAGCTTCCAGATGTGAATCAGAAATGCGGATGCTCCCTATTTTCGATTTTAATAGTTCCCAAATGAAACACCTGGACATCTGTTCAACATATCCGGTTCTAAAAAACACCTTTGTTCTCTTGGGCATATTTGGTATTATTACTTTCTCAAACTGTCCCGATGAAGACAACACTTTAAAACCCATAAAGAAATTTAAAACCGCCAACACTCCAACGCATTCTAAAGGTTTCACAAAACTTTAATTGTGCGATTAAAAAACCTTATGTAAATTTGAATCATTCATTTTGAAATTTCAACTAATCGCGGTAGCTCCAATTAATTTAACGGTACAAACAAAGTTTTGTGAAACCGACGCTGTATCTTGTAAGGGATTTCGATTCCGAAAAGAAGTTATACTAACTACCCCTACTAATTTTCATTAGGTCATGAAGTCCTTCGCATTCATTTACAGGCAGTATGTATAAACGACACTTCATTTCATGAAATCTTGTTGTACCTTGTCTTCTCAATCTTAGAGCAAAGGTAATCCCCATCTGAATTTTCAGCAAAAATCACGCAACTTTATTTCTAATTCAAGCAGAGTTTTTCAGAAATACAGTTTGAAGAGACCAACCTCTCTTTCAGCAGATGATCAATGTCTTCCCTCAGCTTCTTATTCTCGCTCAACACTGAACAAAATCGCTTGATGGAGGTTTGCAATTTGTTCTCCAGAAGTTCTATGCTCTTTTTACCCGATTGCAGTCTAGTCCTGAACTGGGTCTCTGTGATCTCGTTTCCTCTTATTTGATCAATCTTTTTTTCCAGCTGTAAACGAAGCACATTTTTTTTGTAATTTTGGTTCCATTATTCCATAGAAACTCATTGTTGCTCATTATAGCTCTTCATTCATTCAATTATAACAGAGAATTAGAGAAAAAGAACTCATTTGATAAACAGACTGAGGAACTAATAAAAAAATTTTTGAATGTTATTCCTCCAAAAAGCACGCATACTTAATGCAAGTTTGTGACTTATCTGGTTTCATTATATTTGCCATTTTCAGAAATGTAGAAAATTGAAATGGGACCATACTGCAAGCGCCAGCTTTCAAACAAAAATTTATCATCAAAATTAGTCCACCCAGTCAAAAGTTCTGAGGTAACAGACAAAAATAGTTATTTCTGCTACACGAGTTCAAAATTTAAAAAGAAGCCACGAAGAGGTGAGCTTTCGAATGAACGACTGTTAGAATGAGCCTTCTGTACGAGTATCATATATTATTTTCTTTGTTTCAGTATCGTAATGAGTTACAGTACCAAAAGTAGTGCTGTAATGAAACTCATTACAGCATTGTTTCAGTTATATTTTTCGTTTTGTAGTTGTCAGTACTGACCTCCGATCGAATCAAGTTTCGAATCAAATCAATTCAAATTCCGTAATCTGTCAAATTTCGTAAGTCACACCAACTGCCAAGATGAAATATAAAAGTCACTAACCTGAATTTTCATTTGAATTTCGGGAGTATTTCACAAAACTCGACTGGAATAGAGAAAATATCGTCTAATACTCGTTGCAGAAGGCAATTCTAACACTCATGCTATCGAAAACTCGCTTGTTTTCGAACTTCGCGTTCGTGTTGGAATAGGAGCCCATTCTGCAACTTGTTTTAGAATATACTAATCCCTGATTCGTTAAATTTTCATCGAAATTAATGAAATAATTTAATGAATATCGTTTAGTGATTTTTGCATTGAAAAATGTTGATTAGCAGAATTGTTTTCTCTCATACAAATTTGACAGATAATGAATAAATCCGTGACAGGAGGCCAACGTTCAAACAATAAATACTACCAAGAAAACTGTGCCAGAATGAAATATTCTTGCATGAATTTTTTCTACAAAATGTGGCAGGATGAACAAATTAGATATTAGAAGAAAGAAAACATACAGTTGAATTGAGTGCAAGTGTCTGGCATTTTCAGGAAATATTCTCTCTGAAATTAACTGCCTGAAGAATAACTGCAGAAAATTCCAGACACTATAGTCTACTATTTTCCGAATGAGATACACACAACACCGTTACGTAAAATATTTGAATTTTTAACGAGATTTGCCATAAAACTAGAACTTAAAAACTGACACTCGCGGATTCGAATGATTCTGTCATTCCTTTCCAGTACTATCCACTTTCCGTTGCGAGTACGATCCTGGCAGTCTGTTTGAGATGACGAAGAGATAGTATTAATGACCGTTTGACCAATAAGAGAGTTGTCTATGCGCAAACTATATAATTTTGGTTCTTGTATTTGAACAGACTATAGTACTGGTGAAACGTCGAGAATGAATGAACGACGACGGCCGAAATGTTAGAGAAAACAAGTGATATAGTTTGATTCAAATTGAAGCATACACATTCTTCGAAAACACTTCAATTTAGTATCAAAATTGAACAATCCAAAGAATATTTTTTGAATATTGCTCTCCCTTACCTTCCTTATCTGACCATTCAGCTCCTTTAAATCATGTCTTTCTTTCTCAATGACTTCCACGTAAGTTTCGTAGCTGCTGTACATCTTGTTGAGTTTAGCCGAGAGTGTCCTTATAGTCCGTTTCTTGGAAGCACTAGTGGCTACTTTGAGATCTGCGAGCAGTTGATTCCTTTCGTTCCTCAGGGTTTGTATGATAGCTCTCTGTTTCGCCAGCTTGGTGTTCATCTCCTCGAAAAAGGCCTTTCTGTCTCCCTCCATAATTCTGTACTGAATGAAAATATCAATTCGCAATAAATTACACTTCATCAAAAGAAGTTATAGTAGATTAAAAAAAATAGAGTTGGTAGCTTCCAGGTGCAAGTAGTTATGCAACATGTAAATAAAAACGGAATGAAAATGAAAACTCGCTCTTTCGTATCTCGTTCTCGAATTGCACATTTGTGTTAGAGTAGGGCCCATTCTATAACATGTTTTAGAATATACTATTACAGAGGATCAAAAGCGATAGTATCAAATTAAATGAGTTAATCTCAAAAAGTGACTCAGGCAAATTGAATAAGACAAAGCGAATATGGCATCCGCAACTGGGTTCTTCAACTAACTAATTTCATAATGTTTTTTTACGTTCCAGATAGTGAATAAATATATAAAAAAAACTAACTTAGGCTCGTGGGATGAGAGTACTTTGAAAACGGACATTAATAGGTATATGCCAGTCTAGAGAATCAATTTTATACTAAGGATACAGCTAGAAAAGTATGGGATGTCCTATGCAACTTTATACAGACATGTAAAGAGTCAATGTTTTTTGTTATTTGATTTACCTGGGCATCCGGGCAATGTGAAAACTTTCGTACTTTTTTAATTTCATTTATTGTAAGTGGTTTTTTGCTTATTTCAGGTTAATGATGATTGTGTAAGAGCAATAAATAAGAACTCATTTGCGATGTTCATTTTGTTTTTATGTTCGATAACATACCAGCTAAAGCTGTATTCATTCTGCCTGGCCTTCCTCTTTGGTCATTTTGGAAAATCAGAATATTTTCTATAAAATTTATAAAAACATTCAGACAGGTCGATTTTTTATGACAGGGGGACATGTTCTGGGATACAAAGCTTGTTTCTACTAGAAAAATCCAGGAGAGGGTTGCAATCCTATCAAGAATTAGAATAGAGAAAATGGGTAGTTCTGAAACACAAATGTAAATATTGATTCAAATTTTTATGAACCTGAAGTTTGTGTTCTTATAAAGTGGATATTCACAAAGTAACAGGGTATTTTTCATGGAATTATGGTACCGATAAAACTAAATGAAACTGAGATGTTCTAATTGATCTTATAATTTCTATTGAAAAAAAATATTTTCAACTAACAGTATTGATAGAAATGTTCCACAAATTCTCAATTTTCTTACCATTAGATTGCATGCAGATTTTTTTCTCTGGGGCCTCTTGAAATCACAAAAAAGCAGAGTGGCAGATTTAGACGACCTTAGAGCACGAATTGTTGCAGAATGTCGTAACATGCTACATCATGTCCGAAATAATTTCGAAGAACGACTTTATCGCTGTATGCAATCTGATGACGAGCACTTTGAGCAATTTTAACTAATACTGTTTGTAAAAAAAATTTTTTTTTAATAGTCATATGACTATGTCATGAAAAATCGACCTTCTTGAGTTTTTTCACACATTTTGATTTGTTGTTGAGTTATTGAAGGTGGACATTTTCAAATGAGACACCTGTTTGATCATTTGATATTCAAAACATACTTATATCTATGAAATACAAAAAATTGGGAAACTTGGCTGAATGCAACTCTCTTGCAAAGATTCACGGAATTTTTTGCTACATATTGCCAAAGTTCATATATGTTATACTTAGTTGAGAGAACTTCAGTTGGCAGGTTTCCAGAGTTGTCTTAGCTCATTCAAAAAATTTAAACGGCTATATCTTCAATCTAGGCCGAAACGGATAAAAAGGCAAACCAAAAGAAGTTTATTTTCACGTCAAGGATCTACTGTTAGAATTTTGTTAAAGTTGAAGCATAACCCTAAGTTTCTGATAACTGCGATTTTTTTGAAAAGAGGTTAATTATGTTTGAAGTTTCTCTAGGACTTAATCTTGTCGAAAAAAATTATTCTCAAGTTTACCTGTCTCTTGAGCCTAGCCAACTCGGATTCCACTAGGTTATCCATGTCGAGGTCTTCTTTATGGTTGGAGGTCCTGGAATTCTGCATTTTCAAGAGTTTGCTTCAACGAAAGCTCTGTTCAAACTGGCAGGAAATGTCCTGCGAAACTTTGTTTGGTGAGTTTCTGCTGTTTGATCAATACACAAATTAATCTCTAACGTTCGAATGTTCAACTTCGTGCCAGGGATTAGCTCACGAACTCATAATTTTGTCGTTCGGAATTCTCCAGGGACTGACAGGACTTTTTTCTTCGGGTATGTTAAAAGCTCATCAAAAAATTTTCAAAATAGTTGATTTTATAATTTTTTTGTTTCTTGTCAATCGTTGTCTTGTGAATCAGAAAAAGTTGTAGAAACAGTTCTGTGAATAATTTAATTTTTAAACAGGAGCTTCATTAGTCAAAGAGTGCAGGAAATATTATTTCCAATATCAAAAGATATTATCCCAGGCTGAACCTGAAAGCCATTGAAATTTATAAATACAAAACATCATAAACAGAAAAGAACAGAAGAAAATACAAAGATCAAACCGATATAAAGTCATTAACCGGGGTGTAGATAAAAATTCTTGTTCGAACACGCCAGTGTCAGAAATTCAGCGTTCGAGGTACAATCTTAGAACAAGAATCCTCTGAAGATGCCTACCGCAGTTTTAGGCGGAATGTTAGGTGATATTATTCCTAATGGACCACGGCCAATGAGCCCGGAAGATTGTGTAGTTTCATTATTTGAAAATATTTAGATAGATTTCTTCTCCAGAAACTGGGAGTGACAAAACACAATCCTCCCACTGCTGGACTTAATTTCAATCCATATTACTCTGGGGTTATTCGGTGAACACTCGTCGAAAAAATTCCTGGGATATTTTAAATATTCCGGTAGAATTTGCATATCGATGACACTACAAGGTCATAAACTTCGTCACTAATTCACCTAATAAAGGGACCTTAATTTCGATAAATGTATCATTACTCCCAAGGACATCTATGATGGTTTTTCCGTGAAAATCGATCATTTTCGCTTTTCCTTATCGCTCGCCAATAGACGCATGACCATCATCTGTTATCGCTCTTACGTACTCAAGGTACATACTTGCATTTAATTCCGATATCTCTGTATCCATTCATTATGACATTGAGTGAAAAATCGATAGTAAAATGTTTTATTTCTTTGTTTGCCACAGTTTGGATTGACTGATTTCAGTGGCGGCGCACTAGATGCAAAAAAGGGAATGTACAAGCAACATTCAAAGTGAACTGGAAATTTAAACTGCTATTTCGTTGAGTTAGCTCTAAAATCTATGTGAAATTTGAGATATATCGTATAACAGATATTTGTTCAGCACTCGTTCACATCAGACGAGTTTTTGTGTTAAGCTGCATTTCAAAATGGATGATTTTGTTGAGCTAACAGATTTCGAAATTTGCTTAGGATGTTGAGGAGATAATTTGGGGACTCTGCTTCATCCGAAAACAGAGTAAATGAGAGGTTTTAAGAGTTGAAAAGTGCACGTGAAGCGTGCTAAGATGTGTCTCTGTCTTCTATATCAAATGATCAAGAAATATCGAACTTTTGAAGAAAGTTTTATGCTTGCCAATCGCCATATGAACCTCTGGTAATGTCAACATCTTGAACAGAACGGTTCAGCATTTTGTTGTGAATATTTTTGGATTGTTTCGGAAGAATTGAATCGGAAAAGCACTAGGTTCGTCCGATTTGGAATCAGTTAAAAATCTGAAAAAAAAACAAAAATTGGAAAAAAAATGTGAACAACATATGGCCGATATCTGTTCCTCTAAAAAAATACACATAAATGGCTCATAAACATTTTCAAATAGTTATTTCTCCATTTCAGTATCGTAAGTACTGTACAGTACTAAAAGTGGGGCTGTAAAGAACTCATCACAGCATTGTTTTCAGTTATATTTTTCGTTTTGTGGTTGTCCATACTGGCCTCCGATCCTATCAATTTTCAAATCAAATCAATTACAATTCCGTAATTTGTCAAATTTCGTAAGTCACACCAACTGCCATGATACAATACAAAAGTCACTAGGATGTAGGTAGAATCTGAATTTTTGTTTGAATTTCGAGAGTAATTCACAAAACTCGACTGAAATAGAGAAAATATCGTCCAAAACTCGTGGCAGAGAAGGCAATTCAAACAATCCTGTGTCGCTCGTTTTCGAATTTCTCATATTATACCTGGTGACACAGACTCATGGTACACCCCCAGAAACTCCCTTGTTTCTGTAGCTATATTTCTGAAATTTTGAATATTGAATATTATCACTATGGGGCTCTTTTTGACATATTCAGAAAAAAATCTGCTGGTTTTTCAGGAAATCACATCAACCTTCGATTTTCAAATGCGACACCCGGTATATTATTACATTTTTGAAATATCTATAATTTTCTCAATCTAATGATACCTCATAGTTGATATTTTATTCGTCAGAACGCCCAAATGTTATGATGGTACTGAGGATTCTGATTCTAGTAACCTCTCAAACGTCGCTAGGCATTAATATTAGCAATTGTTCTAGTTGTACGATTGATATGTTCATGATTGTTAAATATTGATAATAAAAATTTGCAATTCGCAAAATCATTATAATAATTTTAACTCATTTCATCATAAGAAAATTAAAAAAATTTTGTTTATCGTTAAAAGTGTCACTTTTAATGGAATTTGTACAAAAATATAATTTTCCTACATCTTTATTGGTCCACCTTAAATCAATCAAACCTTAAGCTGTGCCTTATACGAAAATCAGGATCATGTTATATTTTATAAAGACCGAAAAAGACTTATTTAAGAATCGACTTACTGAGTGTAAGTGGAAACACTTTTATGACGATCTACCAAAGTCAGCTGCATGCATGGGTACAAAGTACAAACAATAAACATAGGTACCCATTTCGACAGTTCGTGATTCGAACATTCTCATAAAACTTCTAAAGGTTTTTCTAAAATAAATATGCGACTCATTCATGGTAAATGTGAAACTCCATAGGATTTCCCTAATCTTAACTTGGCGTATAAGAATCGATTGAGTAAGCTCTCTAAGTTTAGAGCTATTAAAAGTGAAAGGGGCTGATTCACCTAAAAATAAATTGTGAAATGCAGTTGTGTTCTAAAAATTTCATAACAGGTGTAGGCAGGCATACTTTGTTGTTTGTCATTAAATAATTATAAATTTTCTCGAGAACAACGCTGCCTCTTTAGTTTTCAATTTTGAATAATGACCACTCATTTAGTGGAGATATGACACAATGCTAGTTACTGAGAAATAATATAACCATAGTGAAATTGAGATTAGATGATCGTATTAACAGTTATATTTGTCTTCAGCAGCCATATTTAATTGTTTTGTTGAAGTTGTCTATTCATTGATTTTCTTAAAACTTAATTTCTCTAAATTTATTGTAAACGGATTTCTTGAATAAGGTCTTTTTTCAATGTTGAACTCGAAGCCTGTAACTCTAGAAGACAAGTATTAATTCAAACAAATGAGAAACTTACCATAAATAATCTCGACAATTATTTTCTCGAAATATCCAACAAATTTAGTCGAATAGATTATTATGTAACGGCCTTATATCCACCTGCAACTTGTTGCAATTCCATTATCTTGATAGTTTGTTGATGCGCCACACTGTCTCCGTAAAGCTGAGTGAATCAGGACCGGCTTCGGGATAATAATGTGGGGATCTTATACTTAATAAAATAAATCTTACAACATGTAAAACCTAAATATTTCTTTGAAACCCACCTTTTATTCAGAAAATGATTCTCAAATGCTAAATAAAATTCACGAGACATCAAAATGAAGCGAATCAATTATATGCCTGAACCGAAATGAATTTTATCTAAACTGTCAAAAAACTAAAATTTCTGTTCTCTGTTACTGCGTGAATGTTAACTATTTCCACTGCCAGAATACTTCACAAAATAATCATGAAATATTTCTTGAGGAATTATTTTTAACAGTCAATGATGAATTCACCATGAAACACTTTTGTTTATTAGAATAACTAGCTGACCCGGCAGACTTCGTACTGCCTCAATTGATGAATAAAAAAGCAGATTGTTTCTATACAGATTGATGAATGTTATGTTTTGTCACAAATTAAATTTCTGAACGCAAACATAATATTTGAATTTGACAACTACCAAATAGGTCGATCCTTTTTGACGATTGATTCCTCATCCCGCGCACTTGCGATTTTCTTTCGCGCGATCGTTTAGTCGCAAAAATGAAATGCATTCACACGCACATGAGACTGAATAGTCGCATTTTTGAAGCCACGCGATTGTCAGAATGTGTCAAACTTGCAACATTTCAATTGTAATTCAATTGCTGCCGAAGTCCGAAATTCTTTGGGTGTGAGTGAATTCTTTTTTTTTTTGGGGGGGACTTTAAAAGGTCCTATTGTTAATATTATTGGGCGCGTAATAGTAGAGCTACAACGCAATCGGTTTTCAGGAAAATCCATGTTATTACTGAATGTAGTTGCGAATGTTGCGATTTATTAGTCGCAAGTGCGCGAATGGGATATATAAGAATTACTTTTTTGGCGATTGCAATTATTCATTCGCGCGACAAGAAATCGCAAGTGCACGCCTAGGTAAAGGGTTCATCTTTCTATCCTTGTGAGTGATGGGGACCTCTACGTGCGCGAGAACTTTTTTACTTCGGTGGTCCTCCGTGAAATTGACATTAAATTTGTGAGAAAACATAATACTCATCAATCTGAATAGAAATAATCTGTTTTATTATTTATTAATGCCGGGTCAGCTGGTTTTAATATAAAATTCAATATCATAATAAACTATAAGGGGTTTAATACCTTGAGAGAGGGCATGAAATTACCCTGTACAACATGTGTTGCGCCAAACTAAGTAATCTGAAAGCAGCTGTTATATTTTTGAATGTTATCCAAGAAGTGTTTGAAATCATTTCCTATCCCAGAAACTAACGAACGTGAGGGATCTGATGGTGGGAACAATTGTGGCAATTTTACTTTGCCTTCAGCACAACAAAATCCAGTAGATTCATCACTGCAATTCAACGCCTTACAATATTCACACGCATAAGTATCCGAGTAGGTATCTATCAAAAGAGATCAACTGCAAAAAAAAAGACGTAACTTGAAATTTCATTTTCACAAATGATCACCGAAGCCGACAATGACATAGATAGCCGAAAATGATGTTTATCCAATTAATGTTCAATTATTAATTAATAACATTGGTGTTCTGTGCAAACACTGCGTCGTCTTCATTTGAAAAAATGATTGAAATCCAAAAATAGATGTTGTAGATAATGCAAATCAATTTTAAAACAGCGATGTTTAATTGTCAAGAATCGATGATCATCGAAAATCAATGATAATCGATCACCTCTATTTCTAAGGAAAAACCATATTGAATACCTTGCATTTTTATATTTTCTCACTTTTCAAACCCTCCCTGGAATTACACGAATAAGTCAACACCAAAATTAGCCAAATTGGTTCAGCCGTTTTCAAGTTTCAGCATACCTAACGCACAGCAATTCATTTTTATATATACACAGATAATTGCTAATAAAGTTTGAATAATTACTTTCAACATAATTACAGGAAGATATTCTATGTTGGTGCTGTTCAGAAATGTTAGATATTTCTTGAAGAGTTGTGCACAATTCCATTAGATATTTCAAGTTGTTTAGATGAAGATGGACAGTTCAATATTTTGTAAATTCACTATTGAACACGAAATATTGTTTGTGTTTTGTGTGAAAAATTCTTGGTTTCACATTTTCGAGGCTCATTTCATGTGCCTTGAAAAGAAACACTCATTTTAGGCACTCAATACAAGAATAACTATTATATGACAAGGGTGGGTATCAAAACAAGGACGAAATTAATCATCTTTTTTGATTCATACGACTCGTAGCAAAAAATTCACGAACAAGAATGTCATGTTCATCGAAATTGATCTCTGCATATTACAAAGGAATGTCGCTTTGGTTGACATATAGTCATGTCGTTATTATCAAATACAGTAGAATCCGCTTATTATGACGCCGGCTTTACTGACCAATCGCTTATAATGACGCAAATGCAGTTTTAAGTTTGGTTTCATTCAAAACTCCTTACAATAGGGTCCGGATATAATGACTTCGCTTATAATGACATGTCGCTTATAATGACGTGATTTCAGATACAACAACATGATTTTTCGAAAATTTTTCCGGTTATAGTGACCGATCGATCGTTTTCTGAAGCCACCCTACCCTTTTTAATGCGATGAGGTTTGACACTATACGAGACATACGCGTGCCGACATGCTTTTTAGTATAATCCAGATCCTTGAAGAGATTATTGGTGTTTTGTGGACAAAATGACATCCGTTGAAGCAATTTCTAAGTTGTACAATGGTGTAAGAAGCTATTATTTCAAGTCGAAAAAAAAAACAAACGAAAACTACAAATTCAGATTATTTTTCTAAAAAATGAAAAAGTTCTTTATATGTATTAGTTTTTTTTTTTGTAAGAGAAGCTATTTGATATTTTTTCAATAAAGCAAAATCTGAATTTCTCGTTCTTTTCTTAAACTGAATCCAAGAAATATACCATCAATTTTGCTGAAATTCCGCTTTATGTGATTTCCGGTTATTATGACGTATTTTTCATTTCTTCTCGATGTCATTATAAGCGGATTCTACTGTAAATATTTTGAGTAGAAACTGAAATTGAAGAATTTCATATTTAAAAACTATTTGTGAACAATTATTCCTTATAGAAGGGTAGTAACGGATTCATAGAGAATCTTCAATCGTCCAAGGGCGTCGCTAGAATTTTTTCAGGTATATATATATATATATATATATATATATATATATATATATATATATATATATATATATATATATATATATATATATATATAGTATATTGTCATGTTATCTTCTATGTAACGATTGTATGACTTATTTTTCGAGAGTAAATATTTTCCTCTACCCAAAGGAAACGTTATATTTGAGATATACCTAAAGTGGAATTTAAAATTTTTACTCATTCGGATATAAGAACTTTACCCCTTTTGGTCTACCCCTGCTGACATAAAGTTTTAAAAGCGGTACTGGGAATTTCCTTGCGAACAAGGTGACGGACTGGCAAATTCACTCCGGTAAATTTTTCTTGAATTATTTACTGCAGCAATAAACCCTTGTGCAGAATTTGCCCTTACTGGCCCTCCGAAGGCATTGGCGCCTCTGCTAATCGAACCCTGGAAAACCCGTTGGTACACCTGCACCGAAACTTTCCCTAATTACTCCAGTACGCCACTGCCGCCTACGCTTATGAATTGATCCGGACAATGGTTCGGTTACAACAAAAGCAGTACGCAAGACCAGGTATACTTAGTGCACGAAATACCTTGATGGTGTCGAGTTCACGAGAGCCGTAACGCGCAAAAGAGACCGTCTCTCACCGTTATTTCCGTCTTCGTCTGTCGGTACACCTTGCAGTTCGCAAGAAGTCGAGGCACCAGAGACTTACCTTTAGTTCGTTCTTTTCGGTTGGAGAATTGCTGTTTGGGTGTTTTGACGTTTTGTTTCTCTTTGTTTGGTTACCGTCGAAATTTTAGCGTTTGACTTTTATTTTTCGGGCGTTGTGTTTTCGCGCTTGGTGATGTTTGTTAGTGTGCCTAAATTTGGATTTTTCACGTAGCACGATTGTTTGTATTTTGTACAGGTGAGTTGTTTAAACAGTGTTGACCTTTCATGTTTCAGGGAATTCTAAATCGGTCAATGATGGAATTCATGTATGTTGAATTCGATATGCACACGCACAGCTTGGAGTTGAATATTTTTATGATCTCGGTGAAACATTTTAAACGCGAAAACTTTTATGTCACTTTTCAAAAGTTTTTGAGTTATTCATTTTGTTGCATTTTATATAATTGCGTTCAATCCCCGAATGGATTTTACTGGTCCAAATTGTGAATATATTTATAACTTTATATTTGCACCTTGCATACTTTTTTTACTCTAATTTTCAACCCCCTTAAGGAATAATCTACAAATTGTGTGCTGCAATTATGCCATCCAGGGATAATCTCAGCAAGAATGAAATGTCCGATAAGTCAGATACATTTTTGATTTAAGTAGCGCCTATACAGGGTCTTCCACTTGTAGGTACATATACTTCGACCATGTTGAATTATTCAGGCAGTTGTAAATCAATAAAAAATGTTATTTTCGAATATATCTCGTAAATGATTTTATCGAATCGACTTATTTTCGGAATAGATTCTCATTGATATGTTGAATCTTCTACTAACACAGAATTTCCCTTTTTATTATTTGCATAATAAACATTACATTTCTTAATTATTCTAGAAATTCATGGGGCCCAACTCTTAAAAGTAGGTTGAATGCTATTTAATGAATATTTGACCATTTCCGAAAATAAAATTTGTCTTTATTAAATCTTGTGGAATGCACATTATCGAGTAATTATTCATTTAAAAATTTCACATTAGCGAAATTAAGAAAATCAGTAACCTTGGCTGAATGCAACTCTGTTGAAAAGATTCACAGGATTAAATTTCTGCTATTTTGAAGGTTTATGCGGTAGATCTAATGCTCGAAAAAATTTAAATGGCACGTTTCCAGGGCTGGAATGCCTTATTATGAAACTTTAAAATAGCTGCATATTTTTTTTAGGATGAATCGGCAAAATGGTACACGAAAAAACTCGCGAAAAAAGAATTTCTTTTGTCCTCAAGAATGTTAAACAAATGCACAAGTCAAAGACTCGCCCTGTATTGCCCATGAGAAAAATTCTATGTAACTTTCCAATATTTCATTGAGAAAATACTGAGGAAAATACCTCTGCTGACAAACAAGAAATTTCTATCTGTGGTGTAGTAGTTTCTATTTTGATATGTATTAGGTACTATCATGTATGAAGCCGAGAATGAATCAGATGAATTTATAATATCAGAAAAAATTCTGCGTTGTTTATTTCGTTTCGTCATTCTTTAGCTCATCAATATTGAAAATTATTTTTTAAGGACATTCCAAATCTTTCACAATGTTACAATATTAGAAGCTCGACTAAAAGCATACAAATTTGTTGTCAGGAGAAAAAATTTTTCGAGAGTGTTATTATCGAGGTAGAAGGACAATCCTGTGTTTACAAAAGTAGATGCAGATGAGGTTCTTTTGTTTCGTTCAATTCTTATAATATTAATCATAGGAATCAGCTGGGAGCACTTGTCTTGATCCTGAAAATATTATTGAGAAAGTTGAAAATGTTAGAAATTCAAGGGACACGTCAAAAAATTTTTAATTTTCAGAAATTGAGAGAATATCGAAGAAAAATTTTTTCTTTTTTTTTTGTTATAATACTTCTTATTCGAAATCAGGGCAATGCAGGATTTGCGCTGGTCTGGAATGAAATTATTATCAAGATTTTGAACCTAAAGAGGTTATGTTTCGTTTCAACCTCGGTTTCAACAAAGTCTTTATCCGACTTCTCCAACAGATGAAATCTTAAGAATTTTCAGAATCTTATATTTTCTCAATCTGTCAAATTCTTAATATTTGATATGATAATGTAGACTTTGGTACTTTACTACTTTAAATGAAATAGGCTTTGATCCCGATTTTGATCGTAAAAATGAGTGTAAGAAAATACGTATGAAAATGAGTGTTCATTATTTAAAAATTGGTCAATTTGGCTTGCTTTAGAGACCCGAAAAGAACCGAAATAAATTTAAGAACATGCAGAATCCTTCCAGGATGCACTTCAATTAATGAATGAGAATAGCGAGCGAGGAGATTAGGTAGAAATCCTTTTCTGAATACTTCGGCATTCATTTTTTTGTAATGGTTATCTGAAAAAAAACATTGAAAATTTAAAAAACAATTCAATGCCTCGGTGAAGAAAGTTATCAATTTATCTAAGACGTGTTTAAAAATAACTCGGGAATTGTATCAGATGCGCCTGAAAAAAAAGTCAAGAGAATATTCACCTTGTCAGAAATTCCAAATGACTAGGTACTATTCAACAATTTTGAGATAAATCTATACCTAGATACATATCGGTACAGGTCAACAAATCCGGAGACAAAACCTGAGTAATTTGTACCTGGAAATATACTGGTTTGAAATTCCTTTTGAAATTGAATTACCTAATTGAACGACGTGAATGCCTTCACTCTTCTGCGTACCGATATAATCATTAACTCCACTTTACATAGTCACAAAGGAAGTACCAATTACGTTACTAGTATTTAAGCGGTGTCGGTTGACAAGGAAGTTAATCATATCGTGGGCAAATCGTTTCTGGTTCTTTCTATATCGGCTAATTTAGCGCAAGTAGCTGGTGTTGTTGCAGTCAAATTTGAGTTAATTGTATATTATGTGGCAATTTGAAGTAATGCCAATAATAAATAAGGAACTGGTTTCTATGTTGAATGAATACCTACCTGATACACAATTTGCATGGCTATTATTATTCCTTACGATTTCCAACTTTTCATGAATTTTTAACGGCGATCTGGGTTAACAAGAAATTATATAAAGCGTGAAAAAGAAACTCTGCATGAATATTCGAAAACATTTTCGGACCTTCACCTATCAGTTGAGTACTTGAAATTCGATTCTTGACAAATATGTTTACAGTCGAATCGAGAAGTGTGAATAATTTCAATACACTTGTACCAGAAATATAATCTTGAGAACTCTCGATTAGGATTAAATATTTGATCCTGTATATTGGAAACGAAAGATTGATGGCATTTCTAAGTAGCCACTTCATCTGCCCATGTAAAGTACTAAATATTTGAAGTAAGACGCTGTAGTGTATTGATTTTTGTTGATTGTCTTCCATAAAGCTGGAATGAACTGGCACTATTATTATATTTGATGAATTAATGTCATTTATCATGGAAAAACCTCTAACTATATTGTTTGAAACATTTCTGAAGGTAGAGAATTTTTTCATGAAAAATAGTATTCATACGTTGACTGCAAATAGACTGCAAGCTCGTACTTATGATGCGTTAATCGTATTAGGTCGAAACCGGTCTGTCTCTGCTTTGGTTCGATGGCGGTATTTTCTCATTTTCAATGAATTTGCAAAGGAGGTCTACAGCTATTTTTTTTTCATGGCCAAGATCTTATTTTATGCTAGCAATTAAATTTGAAAGATGGTAGTTGAAGTTTACCCTTATTATATCGACCGAGCTTTCGTAATGTCGTCTGCACTTTCATCAGAGACATCTTCCTCAGGAAATATTGGGTACACACTTTGGCGCCATCTGATGAAGAGCAATAAATTTTACTGCTCCATGTTGTAAAATCTCGTTGCATGTCTATGAATCCCTTGATATTGTGGAAAGGTGTTAACCAATATAAACTGATGCAGGGCAACCAAGAGACAAATAATCATATTTTATAACACAGGAAAAAAATAACAAATTGTATTTATATTTCAATTGTATTTATGATGAATGGTTTGTTGTTGTTTATTTTCGCTTGCCGGTTGTAAACTTCTAACTTCATCTTAAACGAATGTGATTATTAATAATAATATGGCTTTGTTTATTGAGATATAACTGGAGTAAGGTCAGGGTAGTATATTGCGTGAATTTTATTTTTGTCCGACAAGATATGAACGCTGGGGTATATGAATAACTATTGAATAATTGTAAATTCTTTATAATTTTACCACGTACAAGACGTTTTACGTCTCTCTCTCGTAGAAACGAACACAAATGTACATAAATATGTACATATTTACAATATTCAATACTTACGATCGAAGATTAAAAAGTTACTAGCACAAACCCGCGGCTCCACTCGCGTAATATTTCAATTTAAAACAGTACTGATAGGTCCGCAACCCCACATTCTTAACCTCGTATCGAAGGCACGTGACTATGTGACAAAGAGATCTCGCGTAGATTCAATAATTTCTTGCTCAAATTCGGATTCGTCCAACCTGCGGTAACTTTTGAAGTTATCATTAAAAAACTATACTATAAAAAGCATTTTTCATCAGGAAAA